>CM066205.1:43053671-44532838 GCA_033675395.1 Rhodiola chrysanthemifolia
ACATTTTCTTACTTTCTTGCATTTTTCGATTGATTAGCTTTTAAAACCAAAACAAAAACTCTTTTCAGACTAGGATAAATAGAAACACAACCTTACATAGTGCACAAGTTTACACTTGCTCCCTTGGACGACTCGGTATGTACCAATTTTATAAAAAAAATGACATACAAAATACTGCACGTCAGAAGTCCACCAACTATTTCGAAATCAAGATGGTATTCCGACTTGTCACCATTACCATCCACTATTTTTTTTCAAATACTCCATAAGAAGAAGAAGAAGAAGAAGAAGAGATCATAGTTATTAAAATCGGACCGAACCGGCCGGTTCTACTTGGACCGGAAACCGGTCACCGGAGCGGTTCGATTTTATTATCGAACTGGTATGCAGTTGACCTGACCGATTGACCCGTTTTTTCATTAAAACGGTGTTTTGATCGGTTCAATCGGTTCGATTTGGTCTGAAAAATTATTTATTTAATTTTGACTTAGACAAGACTCGAACCCAACCCCCCACTTAATAGTTATTCTCGTTCCTTCCACTAGGCTAAAGATGATTGTTGTTTATTATTTGTTTCAATAATGTATATTCATTTATCAAATCTATAAAATTTATTACTTATCAATTTGACTACAAATTCAATTAGTCTTAGAAATCTCTTATTTTTGTGACTTGCAAATTAAGACTAAAATTATTGTTGTTGTTCTATTATTGTTGTATTATTGATTTGTACTTTATCAAATTCTAAATTTGTTATGTTATGTTGTTGTACTCAGATCATAAACATGTAATATGTATTCAAGTGATAAATATGTTAAATTATAATATATAAGTATTTTATTTTTATTTTTTAATATGTGCGGGTTAATCCGGATCAACCCGGTTGAGCCACTGACCTATTGACCCAGTGAATTGACCGGATCGATCCACGTATCGGTTTTAATAACACTGAGTGCGAGATTGGAATAATTAATAGTGGAGGAAGGCGAAAGAAGTAAAAAAGAGAAGAAATTGGGGGGTCGGCAAACAAATCAATGTGTTTGTGTGAGAGACGCTGCTGTCGCTCAATCGGTGTGACACAAACTTGCAAAAAAAAATTATAGTGATAATAAACAAGGTAATTATTGTATTTGTATCAAGAGGTCGGATCTGGTGCAAAGCCCAAAAATGATGCAAAATACAAATTCATCTAAATTATCCATTTTTGTAATCCTATAGCTGATGTTAATAAGATTAAATAAATTAATAAAAAAATTATTCGTGTATATCTCCATACAAGGGTATAATAGACCCAAACAATTAACAAATTCAAAACCCCATCTCTCCTCAGACGAACGAAAACCCGACGATTTGGGATTTGTCGAACCGATTGGAGGATTCGTCGGACCAATTGGAGGATTCGTTGGACAAAAGATCAACCGATTGGAGGATTCGTCGGAATTGACCTGCCGAGCTTAATCGGAACTGACCTGCCGCGAGATAAACTTCTGATTCGAACAGAGGACCTGACCTGCCGCGCGCCCACAAGCGACATTAGCTCGTCGCGTTCACAGTAGACATTAGCGTTAATGTCTACTGTGAACGCGACGAGCTAATGTCGCTTGTGGGCGCGCGGCAGGTCAGGTCCTCTGTTCGAAACATGTCGATTGCGATATCGACCGAACTCGTTTACAAAACAATTCGTCCAGTGTATAATCTTAACAGAGTGCACAATCACCCTAAAATCACCAACGTCCAGTGAATAATTCGTCAAAGTTATACATAATTCGTCGTCCCAGACATGACGAACTATAAAATAGTCATGACGAATTATATAATGGTTATGACGAACTATTAAATGGCATGACTAATTATACAATGATACTGCCGAATTCTTGACGAATGTTTGTTTACTTTTGACAAATTATAGCATAATTCGTCGAAATTGCACTACGATTCGTCAGAATTCTTGACGAATTATAGTCCAGTTTTGACGAAATATGACATAATTCGTCAACAGTGGACTATAATTCGTCGATGTTTTTCCCCCACAGCTTGTATGAGTATTTGGCCGACATGACATTGTGAGAAAACCCAGCTTCATGCGCCTTCATCTCGGACGACGAATCGAGGGAAACGCAGCAACCATATTTTTGCTGAGATGACGATGAACGAGTTCGATTGAATTCAAAGGTTGGAGTTTTACTAGCCTGAGATTGAATTCAAACCCTCGCTTCAGCTCTCTCTCTCACTGGATTTCCTGAGATGACGATGACGAAGAGTTCGTGTTCGATTGTTTCTGTAACACCTTGCAGAATCAAGCCGGAATCCAATCGGCGATGATCGGAGGAGACTGATGAAGGATTGATTCTGTTTAGATTAGGAAACCAATTTAATGTTAATGATATACCATATTTGCCCCTGATTACATTAAATTTTGAATTTAAACAGATTTATACGTAATTAATCCTGATTATTCAAATAATAAAATAAAGGGTTGAGATGATTTTGTATTTTGTACAATAATTTAGGCTTTGTATCGGATCCTTTCTCTTGATACCAAATATATGAAATGATTGTAACCTCCGATCCCATAGATTGAGTAGAAAGGAAACATTGATTTGACCCACTCGAATAGCATTGACAGACATTATTACATGAAGAATAATAATAGACGCGGTCAATCGGATGAAATTCCCACCATTTCGCGAGTCTTCGGTAATCAACCCTACCCTCCAGTTTTCTCTCTCGATCACTCTCTATTCAATTCAACTGATTTCCGACTCCACTTTTCTCTCTTTCTTTAGTTTTTTTTTTTCATTTTATGTTATTGAAATTGATTGAATAAACACAGAGAGGTTGATGGAGCTTGGTGATGATTTTGGATCGAGGTCAGGAATTGATTTTGAAATAGACGATGAGGCCAGCTGGATGGACAGGGCCGCAGGTCACACTAATGATGATAGTGATGACGATGATGATGATGATGATGATGATGATGATTCTCATCGCCGCAGTGCTCTGTCTGAAAATATTTCCAATTGCTATGTCGACCACCAAGGATCATGGCCCCGAAGCTATAGGTATATTATACATATTTCGTATTCACTTTTTTCGCATATATTTTTTGGTTTCTTTTTTTGTTATCTATGCGGTTCATGTGTTTGAGAAAATGCTTTAATGTTGCTTGATTTCTCAGTGACATGGCGTAGTCAGTAGCAAAATGCTTTTTTTGTTATCTGATCCTCTGATGAAAAAGAGTACTGTCTATAACTGCAGGAGCATAATGATAAAGCATTTTCTCTCTGGATACATTGCAAAGTATTTTGTATAATGCATGGACTAGTTGTATTAGGAACCCCGAGGAGGAGATATATTGTCATGTTGGTATGAATTTTGTTGTGTCATGATAATTTACTTAATTGGAAATGCCATGCCCAAGACATTATGTCTGCTTTTTTTTATATGCTCATCATTTACTTGATTGTTGATGACATGGTTAAGTTTCATTGTTTCTACACAATCTTTGTTTCTGCAGGCAATCTATGGACATGTTATCGGGCATAACACCACCGACAACAAGTTTCTTGAGAGGAAACTCTGGAGGGCCTGATAGTCCATTTTCTCGATTATTCAAGAGGCCTAGCACTCATGAACATGATCCATCATTGAGTAAACCATTTATCGAGCCTCCAAATTTATCTGACCCAGAGAGAGGAGGTGCATCATCTCAATCTCAAAAGTTGTCAATAGCATCGTCGACAATATTGTTAACCAGTGATGCTGATTCATCTACAAGCCAATGTTCATTTGGTCAAGCAACACTTAATAGTGAGTTTCAGGGACTTAATTGCAACGCATTACTCAAATAACTTATTAGTCCTTTAACTTACTACAAGGTCATTTTGTACATCATGTGCAGCAATAAATGTCATGTGCGGAATGGGGCTGCTGTCAACCCCCTACGCGATACAGCAAGGTGGATGGTCAAGCCTCTTACTATTAGTTATTTTTGGAATCATTGCTTGTTATACAGGGATCTTATTGAAGCAATGCTTAGAAAGCTCTGAGGGGCTTAAGACCTACCCAGATATTGGAGAGGCTGCATTCGGAAAAGCTGGTCGGCTTGGGATTGCTGTAAGTTTTATCCAAACATTGCTGGTTGTTGTGAAAATTCTACCCCACTTATGATATTTTGTATGCTGGTTCAGATTTATTATGTTGCTCTAAAACTTTGACATTGCAAATATTTACATTCTGTTGTTACAGATCATGCTGTATATGGACTTGTATGTAAGTATCCCCATCTGATGAGATAATGTATGTATTTACAATCTATCATCCAGAAATGCATAAAATTCACCTTGGTTCTTTTTAGTAGGCTACTTGTGTGGAGTACATAATTATGATGAGTGATAACTTGTCGTCATTATTCCCAAACACACATACACATTTTGCTGGTTTCGATCTCGAGGCAGAACAAGTGTTCGCAATACTGATGACTCTTGTCATTCTGCCAACTGTCTGGCTTCGAGACCTCAGCCTGCTTTCTTACATCTCAGGTTCAATCTCTTAGACCAACTCAATATTCGTTTTTCTCTATATACCAGTTATTTTCTCACAACCTGTCTATAAACTTAAAGTTTTACTACGTATTTACTTTTTTCTATTAGCTGGAGGAGTGATTAGTTCTGTTCTGCTGGTGCTATGTCTGTTATGGGTTGGCTCGGTTGGGCAAGTTGGTTTTCATCCAGGTGGAGTATTTCTGAACTTTGCAAAACTTCCTATTACTGTGGGTCTAGCTGGGTTCTGCTATTCTGCGCATTCAGTCTTTCCAAATATCTACTTGTCTATGAAGAAGCCATCACAATATCCGTTTGTAATGATATCCACGTAAGTAATTATTTGTCATATTTGTAAATTCTTTTAATTGTGGAGTACCCACTATACAAATCAAAATCATAATATCATTTTCGAAAATCGGGCTCTAATCTGCAGCTTTGCTATATGCTTCGTCTTGTACTTCGTAGCTGCAATTGTTGGCTATTTGATGTTTGGTGATTCAGTTCAGTCTCAGTTCACTTTGAATATGCCCAAAGAATTCATGGTATCAAAAATTGCAGTATGGACAACGGTAAAAAGATTATAGCGATTGACCCGGTTCATCTACTAAAACAATATAGAGTTTTTAACATGAAAAAAACTAATATTATTTTCAGGTGCTGAACCCAGTGGCTAGGTATGCTATAACAATTACTCCTGTGGCCTTATGTCTGGAGGAACTCTTACCTTCAGCCGAGTTCAAAGGCCACATAATCTCAATAATTATCAGGACACTATTGGTCATCTCCACTCTAGTTGTGGCGTTAACTATTCCATTTTTTGGTTGGTAACCAATATTTTTCAGTTTTCCATCTTTTGCCTATGTATAGTACTAATTACACTCATTGTGATTGTTCCTTTTACTTCATGTCGTGTGCAGGGATTGTCATGGCACTGATAGGATCTTTTCTCGCAATGTTGCTGGTAAGTGACTGGTATATAATATTCAATTTCAAACAGACATGGTGACACAAAACATGAGCATAGGGACTATTAGATAAAGTTGCACACATGCACCACATAATGTACTTTAGCTGCGACTAAGTCATACACTTTGAGCAGGCTTTTATACTGCCGAGCTTGTGTACTCTTATTTTACTTGGCGACAAACTAAGCAAGTTACAGGTACATGTTTCCATATCTGAAGTAGCGGAATGCAAAGATAACAATTTTTGCTTTCCTAAATTGCAGTGTTGCTTTACCTACTTTGTTTTCTTACCTTCCATCAAAACAAAGATGATTGTTTGATTTTTGCTAAACCAGTTTGTTGTAACACTCAACAGATGGCAGTTTGCACATTAATCATAATCACAGGACTGGTATGCGGTGTTATTGGCACATACTCAGCGATAGCAGGAGTGGCGGACGAGGTAGCATGAAGAAAATCATGGAAAGGGACTATGTTTCTTACTTGGATACAATGCAAAAGAAAGAAAAGAAAAAAAAAACAGAATATCAAAGGATACATGATTTGTCAGAGAACTGAAGTGTTTTGTTTTTGAAGTATGTGCTTACTAAAGTCCCTTTATAAAAAATTCAAACTCTCCTAGGGTCGCTCTCTCCCAAAGTGGACGAATATTCACCAAAAAGAGCCACTGGCCGTTTTTCCAAATCATTTAATTACTGATTCTTCGTTAGTTGGCAGCACAGCAAGTGTCTATTTATGTCATTCCCCTCTCTCTCTATCACATTCTTTTTCATCATCAATTTTTTATTTTGTCCCATGATCAAATTAAGTACATGTCACATAGTTGTGAAAACCGGACCGGACCGGCCGGTTCGACCGGTTGGACCGGGAACCGGTCCGGTGACCGGTTCGGTTATGTGATCGGATCGGTTATGCAACGACTCGGTCAAACCCGGTCAAACCCGGTCAAGAACCGGTCAAACCCGGTGAAAACCGGTAAAAACCGGTCAAGACCCGGTCGGTTGAACCGGTTGACCCGGTGGGTTGACCCGGTTGACCCAATTTTTCATTAAAACGTGATTTGATCGGTTCAATCGGTTCGATTTGGTTTGAAAAAATATATATATGTAATTTGACTTGGACAAGACTCGAACCTAGTTTTCCTCTATAATTATCCCCTCTCCTTCCACCAAGCTAAACATGATTCTTGTTTTATTATTTGTTTCAATAATGTATATTCATTTATCAAATCTATAAAATTTATTACTTACTATCAATTTAGCTAGAAATTCAATAAGTCTTAGAAATCCCTTATTGTTGTGACTTACAAATTAAGACTAAAATTGTTATTGTTGTATTATTGATTTGTACTTTATTAAATTCTAAATTTGTTATCCTATGTTATTGTAATCAGATCATAAACATGTTAGATTTATTCAAGTTATAAATATGTTAAATTATAATATCATATATAAGTTTATTATTTTATTATTTTAAATTCATGCGGGTCAAACCGGTTCGACCCGGTTGAACCACTGACCCATCGACCCAGTGACTTGACCGGTTCGATGACCGGTCCGGTTTTAATAACACTGCATGTCACTGATGATTAAATAAAAATATTTGTACTTTTCTTACGATAACTGAAAATATAAATTCGTTTAGAACGCATAAAAATATATTAAAGCCAATGGCTATTTATAGATTTCAAACAAGTATAATTATTGGTATATCTTTTAAATTATTTTCAATTGTAAATTTTAAGATATAATTGTGTAAAAATTTACATTTAATTTATAAAAATATGAGGCTAGACATATGTCATGCTAGGATTTGTCTAAAGCTCATGACCAAATTTTTATTTTATTATGGGATGACCTTTCTTATGATCCAAAAAGTCGTAAGTGGAATGCATGATTTTTTGAGTTATTCCCATGCAGGGGCGAAGCCAGTTACTGGGTTGGCCGAGCTGCAGCCCATGTGGAAATCAAGCCCAATTTTTTTTTGATAAGTATTCGCTGCAATGTCCGCAGGCGCAGATGAAACATAGGTCGAAATTATAGCGGCGTAGGCAGGGTGGTGAGAAAGCTAGGGTTTGCAGACGGAGCAGGTTTGGTTTTGTGAGTCTACAATTTGATTACATCTGTGATTTTCAATGTTAGTTTTAGACTAGTTAAATGTGTATATAAGGTTTGAGATGTCGCTAACTTGTTGCTTGATGTCGGTTTTGAAGCTTTGAGTTCTTTTGTAGTTCAGTAATTTCTAGTAGAAGTCTGCAACACCTACTTCATGAAAACATACAGTTGCAGTTTTGTTTTTATCTCTAATTTTCTTTGTTTTCTTAGAATTTTACCCTTCCAAAGAAGGTACAATACTACAATCCAATGCCTAATAAGGTGTTTGTTTTATAAGTTCTCAAACAACTATATTGGTACAATACCATCATTCTATAATTGATGAAAAAAATTCAAAAGTTCAAGAGAAAGCACAACCTTATCATTGCTGTAAGTTGCATTTCTACCGATGAAATCTACTCGTTGATGAGGTATCTGAATAAAATTGGCAGTAATTTTGAAATTGACATTGTGCAAAGTTAATTATGCTCATGTCACTCTTACACTACGCCATTTTACAACCTATGGGACAATTTTTAACCGTGTCGCATTAAATTGTGTCGCGTAGACTCTAATGGGACACAAATAAGGATGTCGCTACCGACTGTGTCGTATAAGTCATGTAACGCTACACATCCAATGCAACAGGTAAAGTTTAGTCGCTTAAGACAGCTGATGGGACGCAGTCATAAGCCACAAGTTAAAAATGTGCCATAACGTCTCCTAAGCAACACCACTTAAACGACATGACCAGGTATGTCGTATAAGTTATGTAATGCTACACATCTTATGCAATAAGTATAATTTAGTCGTTTAAGAAAGTAAATGGGACACAGTCATAAGCCACAAGTTTGAAATGTGCTATAACTTCTCCCAAGCAACACCACTTAAACAACATGACTAGGTAGGTCGCATAAGTCTGCCACATTCAATTACTCGAACAACAATGTACGGATTTATTAATACCCACCTACTATTTACATCTTAAGCTACATACCTTCCTAACTTCAGTCGCATAAGAACTGAAAATTAAATTCATTTTGTACGAAACAGAGCGTCCTCTTCTCAAATTGTTTCATCACCCCCAAATTTGAAGAATTTTGAAACCTGTAACTCAAAAAACAAGTGTCAATATACTAGAAGAGAGATGATGTGAGCTCCTTGACATCTCGACTACCAGTTGCTTTCTCTTGCTCCTCCTGGCCTATTTCTTTCTCCCTTGGTTTGCTGTTTGTCGACACAAAAAACGCAGCAGGTGGGCTGCTTTGATTTGTGTGTTCATATTTCTTTCATGTGATGATTTTGATATGATCTTTTGATGATTTTATAATTTGAAAATGGTATTGAGCTCACACAGTTTACGTCCTGCAATTAGCTAGCTAGCTAGATGATGTTTGTCTATATAGTTTTCACTGTAACACATTAACCTTAATTTCAGCAAATATTTCTTGCACAGTGTGTGAGTTTAACCAATAATTCAAAGGGTTTTTGGGTTATTTTCAAATGTACTAATGAAGCTCTGTATTTTTAAATGTACTTATGGATAAAAGTTGGATAGGGTTGGAGAGATGTGACGATCGATATATTAGAGGAATCGGCGATTTCATAGAATTCGTCAAACATAATATGTTGGTGGCCTTGCATTTGTGCCCTTGTAGACGATGTAAGTTGCACAACCGGATACTCATTACATTGGATGAGATGCATGAGCATTTGATTCTTAATGGTATGATGCGAGATTATGTTACTTGGACATGTCACGCAGAAGTTTCTAGTGGTCCCTCTGTGTATATGTTGCGACAACAATATGTATTGGACAGGAGTGGAGAAACAGGTTCATTTAGCGGTACTCGCGGTGCTTATAACACAAATCCAAGTATGGAGATTCTTAGTGACGCGTTTCCGTTTCGAGATATGTATGAGATGAGTGTACAAGGTATGGATGAGGATGTTGTACATGATGATCCTATTGTAAAGGAAGCTTATGAGAAGTACCATAGGCTTCTATCCGAAGCTCAAACTCCAATACATGTTGGTAGTAGTACGACCATGCTAGATACCATTTTGAGTGCAATGCAATTGAAGGTTGATAATGGGTGGTCTGACAAGAGCTTTGATAGTTTGCTGAGATATGCTAAGAAATTGCTTCCTACTGACAACAATCATCCTGCTTCCTATCGAGATATTAAAAAAATTCTGAAGAATTTAGGCTTGAGTTATGAGACTATTCATGCTTGTGAGTACGGTTGCATTTTGTACTACAAAGAGTTCGAGAATTTGTTTAGTTGTCCAGTTTGCAACGAGCCAAGATATGTCCACAGTGATCGTAGGACAAGAGTTCCAAAAAAGGTGGTTAAGTACTTTCCATTGACTCCTAGACTACAAAGTCTTTATATGTCATCACATATTGCAAAGGAAATGCGATGGCATGTTCATCGGCATACCAGTGATGATGATATTTTTAGGCATCCTGCCGACGGGAAAGCGTGGCAAGATTTTAACAAAGAGTTCCCAAGCTTTGCTAGTGAGATTCGGAATGTTCGCCTTGGACGTTCTACTGTTGGATTCAATCCATTTGGAGCTGCTGGTCTTTCTCATAGCACGTGGCACATTGTTGTCATGCCATATAACTTGCCACCCTCGATGAGTATGAAGAAAGAGTTTAACATTCTCACTATGCTGATTTCGGGTCCAAAGTCTCCGTGAAAATGTTTGAACGTGTTTATGAGACCGCTAATTGATGAGCTTAATACTTTGTGGATTTAGGGCATTGTTACATTTGACCGATATGACGGGTCATCATTTCTTATGAAAGCAGCTGTTATTTGGGCCATAAGCGATTTCCCAGGTCTAGGAATGTTGGGAGGTTTGAAGACAAAATGGTACAAAGCTTGTCCGCTGTGTTTAGATGAGGTAGATGCTGAGCACATATCAGGTAGAATGTCATATCAGGGCCACCAAAGATGGCTGGACAAGAATCATACGTGGAGGAGAGCGCCTCAAAAATTTAATGGGACAATTGAGTCAATAGATGCCACACCTTCCATTTCAGGTATGTAAGTTTTATCCTAGATACTTAGTCATGAGTATCTTGCCTTTATCCTAGAGGCACCACCGAGAGGTTGTGTTGGACTCACGTGTCCATTTTCTATGACTTGCCATATTGGAAATTTCTTAGTCAGCCTTACTCATTGGATGTGATGCATATCGAGAAGAATGTGTTCGATAATATTCTTGGTACAATTCTTGGACTCGAGGGAAAAATTAAAGATGATGTTAGGGCTCGAGAAGGCCTACAAAAGCTAAACGTGTGTGAGCATCTTTGGGTTAAACGCAATGGTTCGTCGTCTAATAAAGACAAAGTATCACAAGCACCTTACAATGTGTTACCAGAACAAAGGAGGGAGATACTAGAATGGATTAAGGATGTTAAGTATCCTTACGGCTATGCAGGAAGTTTAAAGGGCAAGATTAATGTCAATGACAAAAAATTTATCGGGTTGAAGACTCATGATTGTCATGTTATGCTGCAATGCCTGCTTCCCGTATTCATTCGGCCATACTTGACGTCTCAAGTAGTGACACCGCTAATTGCATTGTTCAAGTGGTTTCAAAAATTGTGTTGTAGAGAGTTAAAGGCAAATGATGTGGTGGAAATGAAGACGGAGATAGTCACGATTCTTTGCACATTAGAGATGATATTCCCTCCTGCTTTTTTCACCATCATGGTTCACCTGATGATTCATCTTCCCGATCAAGTGTTGCTTAAAGGGCCCGTGCATTTTAGCTGGATGTACCCCATTGAGAGGTAATTAACATTTTTTAAATGACTATGCTACTATTAGAAAATGTTTATTTGATTTCGGTGATGATAGTTTGTTTTTTATTTCAAGCAATTGGGTGAATATAAGAGATCAGTTCGAAACACACGATATCCGGAGGGTTGTATTGCAGTGCAATACATTGCACAAGAGTGTGTTAATTTTTGCAAATTATACATTGGTGACTCATCAAATAACGCACCCACCGAAGATGGCTCAAATTGTGAACCCTGATTCAAAATCTCGGTAGTTTCTGATCTTGTCAAGCCGAGTGGTTATCTTTCACGCGCAAAGTTGAATAGAGAACAAATTGAGATTGCTCATTGGTGTGTCGTGGAACATTGTAAAGAAGCAAGTTATTATATTGGTAAGCATAAGTACAAATTTGAGAGGGAATGTCCTAATTATGGAGATCAAGATCGAATTAACTATTTTCATCCTTATTTCCGTGGTTGGGTAAGCGTCATATTCATTTTTCATTCAATATCTTGCTGTCAGAATATATTGCATTTTCATTTGCATTCAATTTAGTATTGCTGTCAGAATATATTGCATTTTCAATTTAGCATTCAATTATTCAAATCAGCTATATATTATTTTTCTGTATGGTGGAACAAGGGAAGCAGATAGCTTATAAAATGCTTAGCGTGTTTTCTAGCTCAAGGGAAGCAGATAGCTTATAAAATGCTTAGCATGTTTTCTAGCTCAACTTGGTTGAATAGATACCAAAGACTACTTTATATGTTTGATAAGTGCATTATGCTACTAATATATACTAAAGTATTTTTTATATTGCTTTTACAGATGGAAAATTTGCAAAACACAGGACATCCGGACTATGATAATCAATTGCACATTTTGTCTTCTTTCCCACAAATCTACAATTGTTACTCACAATGTCATTTAAATGGTGTGAAGTTTGTGGTATGGGATAGAGACCAAAAGATGACGACACAAAATTCCGGAGTCATGGTTGAAGAAGTGGCATGTGATTAAAGACCAAACGAAGACGACACGATATTATGGTATTCTTGAGAAAGTCATTGAGTTGATATATGCAGATGGGTTGCCCGTTGTTCTTTTCGAATGCAAATGGTTCAACATCGATCCATTTGAGAATGAAACTAAATTAGACCATGGACTTCTTTCCATTGATACATCGTCTACATGGTATGAAGGTTCGCCCTATCGTTTAACAACCACCGCAAGACAAGTATTTTACATGGAAGATCCAAAAGCCGGCGACAACTGGAAAATTGTTAATGTTGTTTCACATAGAGGAATATATAGTGATTTTTCAATTGGTCGAGATCAAAATTCTAGAGTGGCTCAAGATGAAGAAATATATCAAGAAGATGAATATGATCGTGATATGCACCCTAACATTTCACAAGACTATGATGATGATGTTGCCATGGATGATGGAGACGGCGGTTATGTATATGGAGATGAAGAGGGCGATTGAATTAGTTGGGGATGTGATGAAGATGAAGTTGATGATCATGTACATGTAAGATTAATGGGTGATTCTCATGTTTAATGGATGTCAAATTTGACTTGTAAACTAAATTGATGCTAGCTATCTACCAAATTTTCAAAACCAATTATCAGGATTTATCTGCCAAATTTCAAAGCAAATTTTATCGACACTTTTTTTTATGAACTTATCTACCAATTTTATCTACACTTGATGCAGGAGGGAAAACAGCCGCCAATTTTCTCATTTTAGTTTTGATTTGTTTCTCTCATTTTGGGCCCAAATTTTCCCGAAGTCCAGGAGGGAAAACACAGACACCCAATTTTTTTTTACCAAAGTTATGTGTTTCTCTCAACCCTAACATTTTCACCACAACTTATCTCCACACCGACTAACATTTCTCTCAACCCTTTCGCACTCTGTTGCCTATATGGCCCTCTCTCAACCCTAAGTCTATGTTTGCGTTTCAGTTATGGCACCAGGGAAGAGAAAGAGCATACAGTTTGTCCAAAATGAGAGTCTGAAGTTGATTCGTTCGTCACGAATGAGGCATCCACCGAACAAATTGAGTCCAGACAGTCTTAAACGTAAGGTAACCAACAATCTCACCAGATCCAGGGCATGTAAGCCTCCAACTTTTGTGGACCTTGCTTCACTATTAAACCGATTGTCACTTGAAAACATTGAGCATCCAGCCACTTCTCAGCTTCTAGCCACCTCTGAGCATCAACCCATAACCGCTATAGAGCTTCAGCCACCCACTGATGAACCGGTAGAGCCTCTAGGTACCGTAGTCTACCACGATTCCTCAGCCTTTCCCCCCGGTAGCAAACTGAAAACATTTCTTAGCCCAACTCCTAGGGTTGTAAAGAAGAGAACCCAAATCAAAGGCATCAGTAACCATTTAGCACCACTGGAGGTCCCTCAGAACTCCTTACCACCCAGTAACACACCACCAATAGGTCGAGCTACCCAGTCCTTAGTACATGTCCCAGTTGTGCGACGCCATACAAACCCATTTATGCAACACCCTCCAGCCCCACCTGTGCCCGTGCGATACCCTCCAGCCCCAACTGTGCCTGTGCGACACCCTCCAGCCCCAATTGAGCATGTGCAACACCCTTCAGCCCCAATTATTTCAGCACAGCGCTCGAGGCCGTCCAGAATGGCAGTGTCTCGTCATTTAGACACCCAGCCCCATACTCAGACCAAAGAGCCCCGACCTTATCTCATCCTCCCTCACCACCACCAATACGAGGAACCATATCAACATCTGACATGTCTTATCCTCCCTCACCCCACCTATCTGAGCATCATCTACACATCCACGATCGCCTACGTTACATGCTGCTACGTCTTTTGGCCCATCAGAATATGCACATGTCGAGTCTGGATATGGAGGAGCAAAATGGATAAGGTTCAAAGTTGATCCGGACCTCCCACAAATAGGTACACTACATTCTCCTTTTCACATTTTTATGACATAAATTTATACTACTTGACTTGCTTTTATGAAATTTTATAGGGGAGGAGAACCTAAAGAAGAATAAATGAGGATTGGTTAGTGCTGTAAAGGCGCAAGAAATGAAAAGAACACTTGGGCACAACCTTAAGGTGGAGCCCGGAGAATCTGGTATTATCCCAAAAAGAGCTGATGTGAGGAGTGCTCTTGTCCATGAGATAGGCAGTTGTGTTAGGAAAAAGATTCCAATGATGGCACCGACTTATGGTGAGCTACCTCCGGAGACATGGAGGACATTTTATGATCATCTAAGTGGAAGATTACTTTATTTTTAGATTTTGTTTAAATATGTTTCGGCCATAAAAGATGTTAGTAATAATTTTTTTTCAATTTGTAGGTCAATTTTGAGATCGATGCATCCGTAAATTGGCTATGGAATTTCATTTGCAAGTCTGCTGCTGAACGATATCGAGACTGGAAGTCTAGTTGCAGAACGCACTTTCTGAAAAATGGCGAGGCTGTGCCGGTGGAGTTCATTCATGGCAAGGATCAATGGAAGTGCTGGTGAACCAATTCCGTGACCCAGCGTACATGGTATCCAACTAACAAATTATTTTGATTCAAGTTCAAGTAGAAAAATTGACTAACTACTTCATTTCTCTGGCAATTTGATAGGCAAAATGCAATCGCATGAAGAAAGCCCGCAATAGCAAAAACTGATTCACTCATCACTCTGGAAAACTTCCCTTCTACCATAGGGCCCAAAAGCACATGGCTGATAACCACCCGACACCTTATGTTGTAGCTTATGCCGACGCTTATGATAGATGCGTTGTTGGTGGCCCGATAGCGGTAATCGACCTTATTTTCCTTTGTTCACTATCAGTTTTTACTATTTATTGTTTGAAGCAGTGTGAAAACAAAGCGAATAATGTTACATTGGTTATGTTGGTTGCTTCTACTTTCATTTTAAGTGTCAGTTTACTTTCATTTGGAACTTGATTTTACTTTCATTTAATCTGCTAACATTTTACACTCATGTATTCAATCTATTAACATTTAATTTGTTCATTTTACTTTCATTTGGAACTTGATTTTACTTTCATTTAACCTGCTATCATTTTACACTCATGTATTCAATCTATTAACATTTAATTAGTTCATTTTACTTTCATTTGGAACTTGGTTATGTTAAATCATTTTTCCTTGGAACATTTAATCTGTTAGTTTACTTGCATTTGGAACTTGGTTTTACTTCCATTTAATCTGTTAACATTTTACACTCATTTAATTAATCTGTTATAACATTTAATGTGTTCATTATACTTTCATTTAATCTGTTAATATATAATAGACATTCATCTATATTTTTTATGCAGGCACAAATGAATGACAGAGTCCTAGAAATCCTTAACGATCGTGCTGTCAATGACCCTGGTGCTGTTGAAGATCCGCTGCCCGTGGAAACCTAAACAATGATAATGACTGAAGTGATTGGAAAGCGGAAGGGGACTCATGTTGTTGGCGCAGGAAGCTGCTTGAAGAGGCCTCCGCGTCCTAGGAATGTGACGGTGCAAAGTGCAGAGGCAATTCAGGTAAAAGAAGAGATTTTAAAACTTCAAATGGAGAATGAGAAAGCTGTCCGCAGAGAGGAAAATCAAAGGGCCAAGAATGCGGAGCTTGAGGAAAGGCTCCGAGCAGTTGAGGAGCTCATGCGTGTAGGAATGGGCCATGGGGCGCCAAGCGACGGTGCAAGTTTTCCATATCCAAGTCCGGGTAATGCATGAAGAAACTTGTATGGATGTAATGTTTTGCCAGGGTACTGAACCTTTTTAAATCTGTAGTGGGTCGCACATCTAGGCATTTGGTGCACCCACTTGACTCTTTTGTAACATGCTTTTGATGTTTTGTTTGCCTGAATTGAATTATTGTACTGAATTCTATTAACTTTTGTTTGGTTTGCATATATTGATCAACCACATAATCATGAGGAAGTAGCTACAGTTGCATAAGAAAAAAAATAGAAAATATAGCAATTGTTACCATTGTTGCATAAGACACCCAAAGTGACAAAGCAACTGTTAAATGTGTCTCATAAGATAACTAAAGTGATAAGGGTAAGTGCTGCACTTGTCGCATAAGCTATCAAAAGTAACAAAGCATAACTGTCAAATATGTCTCATAAGATAACTAAAGCGACATGGGTAATTGCTGCAGTTGTTGCATAAGATGTCCAAAGTGACAAAGCACAAATTTCAAATGAGTGTCATAAGATAACTAAACAAACATCGTCATCAAAATACCCATGTCGTATAGGAATCTCCACACGACAAAACATTTCTGGTCATTTGTCGCAAAAGACAATTGAAGCAGTTACATAAGTAGCGTCAACGCGACAAACCTTACACGACATTCATCGATCATGTTGCATTAGAGACTGTCTTATATGACGGACCAATATGCACCTGTCGCTTAGGAACTTATGCTATTGAACGTATGGTGTCAGATATGCGACAAGTTGTCTGTCACATAAGTCTTATGCGACAAATTTCACACTTATGCCACAATATTTGACATGTCCCATAAGTTGTAAAATGGCATAGTGTTAAAACAAGTTGTCTAACTGTTGTGTCTTATTCAAGGTTACATAAAGCTTAAGGCGCTAATCGTGCGGACAAGGTCCTCGAGGATTAATCGGGATTAATCGGTTTTTTATTTATATCCTATTTTTATATTTGTAATTGAAAAATAGTTATATAAATGCTTTCTATAGATGCATTAGTTGACCTGTAATCAAAAGAAAACAGGGTGCATGCCAAAATTACCCTCATTGAGCACTAAACATGCTAAACTATTCTTAGCAATCTACATAGAAATTCAAACTACATCTTCCATAGTCCATACATATAATATAACATACTTCATCATGAAGAAACTAAACAATCCATACCACTTTCAATACATAACACAACTCAAACACAAATCGAGTCACAGAAACAAGTTAAAGTTAATCTACATAAACAAGAGAATAAAGCAACTCTACTCCTAAAATTCTTCTTCTCCACATCCTTCAAGTACTTCCTCATTTTCGGACTCAAATTCATAGTTCAAAGCTTCTTCTTCCTCTTCGTCCGAGATAAATTCTTCTTCAAGCTCTCTCATTTCTTGGGTACTAGAAATTTCGTTTGATTCAAGATCTTCGTCATGTGACAAAGTGTCCTCATCACCTCCATTAACAATCCATCCTTGTTCATTTGTGCATTTGTGGCTTCGTTAGACAAAAGAACATCCAGAATAAGGCTTGAGGTTTAACTTTGGAAGACGATGTTTTAGGTTTAACTTTTACGAAGGACTGCAGGAGCCGAGTTGCATAACTATCACGAGCCCTAATTGGACAAGCATTTGTTTTAATTTTCAATTTCATTTAAAAAAATCTTAATTATTACAATAAAGTCCTCCAAGTTTATTCCTTAACATTTAGCTGCCCAGACCGATTAATCGCCGCTTGGTCCGATTAATCACCGCCTGAACCGATTAATTGCTGCATGGTCTGATTAATCGGACACCCAATCGCTTCCCTGATTTTTTTCATCTGATTAGGGTAAAATCGGATCAGATTCAAGAAAAAGGCCGCCTAAGCGCCGATTAATCGGCCGAGGCGGCCGATTTCCGGAACATTGGTCTTATTACACCGGATGTCACAGTTAACTTGGTTGGTATAACATTTAGATTCTTCAAATTAAGGTAAGAAATTCAAATCTTGGTTAAACCCGTTAATCCAAACAAACCTATTTCACATTACTATTCATCTTATCTTTCAATTAAATTCCAAACTTATTATTCCATAAAACACATGGGTGAGTGAACCTTGCCATTATAAAGTGCATATTAAATGAATAGAGTATACTTCGATTATACGAAAGTTCATTTAATGTAAATACGGATCGTATGGTAAATTTAAAGGTTAATATGCTGCAAAAAAGGCTCATACTGAATGAATAGAATGCACCTAATATAGTAGCTCATTTAAAACATATAAGATTTGTCTGGTAAATTTAAAGGTTCATGCAAAAAAACTTTATTTGATACTAAGCGGCCAATATTTTGACTTATTATTGACTCTATTTGATGAAGGATCAAACTCATTCTTTCGACATTTGGTGTTATTTAATGCCTTCTTTGAGTGTTTCAGGTCAAAAGATGAACTACAACCGACCACGAGCCCGAAAGATTGAAAGAATGGAAAAAGCCGAGTTAAAAGAGTAAAAGAGACAAACACATGCAAATGGCCGTGAAAGCCGCGACGCTTGCACAGATCACGTTGGTCATGGAAGTCTAATTTTCTAGAGAATTATCAAGGGGTTGTGACGGCGTGACATTATGAACTTTTCAGGTAGTCGCGACAGTATCGAGAGGACCGTGACAGCGTAAAAATATCAATTGGTCACAGTGGTCACGAAACTATATTTTCCCAAAGGATATCGACTGGGCGGTGACAGCCGTGACATAATAAGGTGTCACGACCATGCGCAAATTAGCGAATTTAATTAGGAAATTCGGGCCAGATTAGGTTCATGCTTGATTTTAGAGATTCTTTGACCTAGCTTGGAACAAGAGCAAAAAGAACGTGAGAGAGATTGAAGATTCAACGAGAAAATTTGCCAACACGATCTCCAAATGGAAGGACGATCGTGTGTTCTGTTCTGTCCTGCTTGGTCCTAACGAGGACGTTAGGATTCTGTAAGTGGGGGTGTATGTCCCGTTCTATCCCACACCGCTTGAGAGTTCGGTGTGTGCAAGCTTGAAAAGCTAGCCTACTAGCTCCCATAATTATTTAGTGCCTACATTTATCTCAAGTGTTTAAGTTGTTAAAGAAAAGTTTTCATGAATAGGGAGACCTTTTACAAAGAATAATGAAAAATAAGATGATGCAAGAGTGTGGTCGCTTAAGGTTTTTATGAATGGTAAAGTAATAATATTTTATTAAATTTTGGGTGCATCACGTCTTAATATAGTTATGTTGTTATTGAAGAGAAATGATAGCTTGGCCATGTGGATTAAATTTCAAGATGTAAGCAAAGTTAAATTATAATTCTAAGAATATTTCAATGTGGGACTTTTAAACAAGATATGTACATGTTGAATTTTTAACGATGCATTTGAATTTACTAATGTGCTAAGACCCTTCATATATTATTGAATAATTTAGTTGAATTGTTTGCGATGATTGGTGTTTGTCGTTATTGATGAGTGAAAAAAAAGAGTTATCTAGCTGCATGAGAGTGAGTAATTAATATGCTCATTTTTATTATGTATGTTATTATTATATATAACTAGTTGGGTAATAACGAAAGGGACTAAGACGAAACCCCACGTCTTTACGAAGACGTTATATATGTGGCACGTATTTTAATTCTTCTTAAATAGTTAGAAAAATTAGTTATAAGTTGGAACATGTAATCTGAAAACTGCAGAATTTGATACATTTGATTTTCGACTGTTAAACTTCAACGGTAATTATCTTTTAACTCAAATGTCGGAATTAAGTGATTCAAAATCCTAAAATGTAGTTCATAAAAAGATGTTTCTGATGATATATGTTTGGTAATCTGATTCTGTGTATTTTGTGATAAAAACAGTTTTAAAAGTTACACATGAATTCTGAATTTTTAAGTATCAAAATGGCAGATTTGATTTCTTGAATAAAATGGAATTTGTGGCAATTGTGGTCGTCTTGTGAATGCTTAGGTCCAAATCTGAATTTCCCAACGTTAATGATTTGATATTGGTGAAATGGACTGGAATAATATGTAGCTTGACATTCAATAGTGAGTTTTATAAGTCTGATATTTTAAGTATGTTTGTTTGGAGTTTCTAACCAATTTGCCCCCTTTTCAAACTCAAATAACCCATTTGCACCATTTGAAACTCAAATAGCTAGATTACCCTTTTTTGTTAATGCCGGTATCCCAAGAAACCGATACTTTTCTTTTTTTTATAATACCAGTTTCTGGGAAACCGGGATCTTAAAAAATACATACGCGGCTCGATTTGGTACCTACGTGGACCAATTGGAAGAAGATTGAAGTCAATTTCGTACACGTAGGATACCGATTTTTGGGAAACCGGTATCATTATAATACCAGTACACGACATACCGATATCATCGCCAAACATCTATTTTGAGCTACTTGTTGTCCATGGATCAAGTTATAGCCATTGTAATGATATTTTGAGGACTGATGTAATGTAGCTTTTTAATTCTGATCAGTGACGCGCCTGGGAAGCACAACTTTGATGTGTTGAAGAAGCTCGTTCTGCCTGATGGCTCGGTTCTCCGAGCACTCCTACCAGGCCGGCCAACGAAAGACTGCTTATTCGTTGATCCAACTCGTGATGGAATCAGGTGTGTAGTGATCAACATATCTTGTTTACAAACCGGTCAATGACTGTTCACTGATAAAAAATGTTTGGATCCAGCTTGTTGAAGATATGGAACATGAACAAATACACCGGAGTTCTCGGTGTGTACAACTGCCAAGGTGCAGCCTGGAACATCAATGAACGAAAAAACACTTTCCACGAAACTGGATCCGAGGCTGTCACCGTTCGCTGGCTGGTCGGAGACGGTGGAGAAGGAAGTGAAGATGGTAAAGAAGGAGAGGAAAAAGTCGGGCTTGGTCAGAAGATGTGGTTGTTTATATGGAGGGTTTCCGGTGGAACGTGCCGAGGAAGGCGAGGCGAGGCGAAGAAGATGAAGATGTCACCGGCGTTTATGAAGATGGTGGCGGATTATTTGGCACCGGAGGCATCGAAGAGGCCCTCGACGAAGCAGCTGATGGAGTGTGATTTCTTCCGGAAGTTGATGTTTGAAGATGATACCGGTATGCCACGTACCGGTATTATAATGATATCGGCTTCCCGCAAACCGGTATCCTACGTGTACAAAACTTGGCTTCAATCTTCTTCCAATTAGTCCACGTAGGTACCAAATCGAGCAGTGTATGTATTTTTTTAAGATTCCGGTTTCCCAGGAACCGATATTATGAAGAAAAAAGAGTACCGGTTCTTGGGATACCGGCATTAACAAAAAAAGGGGTAATCTGGCTATTTGAGTTTCAAATGGTGCAAATGGGTTATTTGAGTTTGAAAACGGGGCAAATTGGTTAGAAACTCGTTTGTTTATGACTTCTAGGTGACCAGTATGTTTGTTTATGACTTCTAGGATACCCTTATTTGGTTTCAGCATGATATAGATTGTATTGGAGGTCATGTGATGCGGATTTGAGGTAAGTAATGTAGACCCATTTTGGTCATTGCCTTTTGAACACTTATCATACTTTGTCAAGTTTTGTCATATTCTTTCCTTCGAGTCATGAGTGCTATTGTGACTATCTCCTTTGAAACTCTATATCATGTCTATATATCTGTCTTGTTTGTTTGGTACGTTCCGAAGGCTCACAGTCTGTCACCATTTTTGCTGCCCTCGGCGGGGTTATGTAACATCCCGTTTTGTCCCACATCGCTTGGGAGTTCGGTGTGTGGAAGCTTGATAAACTATCCTACTAGTTCTCATGTCACCAATCTACCATGGTCTTTTGTGATAGACTCTAGGTTGTGGTGACCTAGTGCAGGCCGCTGACATGACAACTAAGATATGCTAGGCTTATAACGGCTCGGATCGGGTCCTCCGGTCGGGTTATTACATATGGTATTCAGAGCCGAACCTTCGCAGTAGGTGATCGTGAGCGGTATCTGAATGGAGGGGTGATTCTTTGTTCTGTTCTATTCTGCTTGGCCCTAACGAGCAGAATTATGTCCCACATCGCTTGGGAGTTCTGTGTGTGCAAGCTTGATAAGCTAGCCTACTATCTCTCATATCACGAAACTACCATGGTCTTTTGTTATAGAATCTAGGTTGTGACGACCTAAGGGAGGGCGGTGACATGACATCTAGGACATGCTAGGCTTATAACGGCTCGGATCGGCTACTCCGTTCGGGTCGTTACAATGAGATAACATCCTAGGTTGTTGTATGTAGTCTCTATTTCATGAACTTGTCATAGCCATTCTCTACGACGTCCCACATATCTTGTCATCCAAAAAGTGCCTTCATTTTTATACTCTCTAATTGTCGTAGTTGGTGTTGTTGAGTGTTAGAACTTAGAATGGTGCCATGTCATTTTCATATCTTCAAGGATGAAACTCCTCAAACCAAGCTCTGATACTATTTTATTGTGAGAAAAAAATAGGCTTGTATTGAAACTCCCAAATGAAAACAAAGAAAATCACCCAACAACAAACAACTACAACTCTTTTGTTCTTCTTTTCTCTCTAAGATGGTTTGATAATTTTCTTGATGAAAATACATGTGTAGGGAGGACTATTTATACTAAAATCACTATCTAAAAATAGCTAGCCTAATTAACTCCATGTGTGTATTGATCACCAAAATAACTCTCCAAGAATAGGGTAATATCCTCATGTAGATATATTCTCAAATGCATGAATTCTATAAATGGTTTTTCCATGTGTATCATGTGGATTTATATTTTAACTCTCTAAAATTGGCTCTCACCATGCATGTGTCTTCATCCTTTAGTCTTGTTCACTTGATTTGTATTTATTTTGAATTTAATTTCAAATCAAATTTAATATTCAACACCCTTAAACTTAATTTTGTGCCCCCTTGTAAGTTCTTTATTCTTATGAAGCGAGGCGAGTTCCCATTTCGCATTCTTCTCGATGGCCTTGATTTCTTCATCCATTGTATCTCTCCATTTCTTTTCATGCATTGCCTCTTGGTAGCTCGTTGGTTCACATTCAGCACATAGACAAAGTAAGGTAAGATTACCTTTTCGTTCGGTTGGATCATAGAGGTCCATGAGGTTTCTTGTACGGGACACGACTCTTTCATCTTGATTTCCAATTGATGAAGATAAAGGTGATGTATTTCCTGGAGGGGTTGATGTTGGTGAGGTGGGTGGATTTCTAAGCTCTTGTTGTTGTTGCTCCTCCGATACATTCTCATAATCTTCAAAGTGAGGAAAGAAGGTGAAGTCATTTGCTTGAAGGCCAATCAAGATCTTCTTCTTGTCTGGATTGTATAGCATATACCACTTCGAGTTCGTATCATACCCGATAAAGACTATTACGTGCGAGATGCCGGACTTTCTTCCATTCTAAGCTTTTTGTGATGTTTTTTCTTGAACACTTCTTGTGGGTGATCTATTGGACAAGAAGACCGCACACGACACCGCTTCTGCCCAAAACTTCTTGGGCATTTTCTTGCTTTTGAGAATGCTTCGGGCCATGTTGGGGATGGTTCTATTCTTTCTCTCCGCCACACCATTTTGTTGAGGACATTGAGGGACTGTCATTGATCGACGAATCCCATTTACTTTACAAAATTCTAGAAACTCTTTTATAATAAATTCACCACCATGATCGAATCTTATAACCTTGATTTTTTGACTACTTCTTTTCTCCACCGCAACCTTGAACTTTTTAAATACTTTAAAGACTTCGGATTTTCTTTTCAAAAAGTAGACCCATGCTTTTTTTAGAAAAATCAGTAGCGGAGAGAAGAAAGTAGTTATGTTACGTGAGAATTTGGCTTGATTGAAAAACAAACATCAGTATGGATAAGCCCGAGTGGCTTGTTGGCTCTTGACTCCGACTCTTTTGGAAAACGTTTTCTAAATTGATTTCGAAGTAGACACCCTTCACAAAGTTGGTCTGGATGGTTGATGCATGGTAGTCCTCTCACCATCTCCTTCTTCGATAGTAGCTTTAGACCTCCAAAATTGAGATGCCCAAATCGAAGGTGCCACAACCATGATGCATCTTTGTAGAAAGCTTTAAGACATTTTGCAACATCATTTTGTATGTCGATGAGAACATCCTATTCTTTGACATCGGCGCCTTGGTAATGAAGTTGTTCTTATCATCTTTGATGGTGAGGTTATAATCTTTCATATGAACATCATAACCTTTCTCCAAGAGTTTCCCTAAACTCAAGATGTTACTTTTTATATTAGGCACATAGTAAACGTCTGAAATAAATTGATGTGTCCCATCTTTCAAGAGGATAAGAATTTGACCTTTGCCTTTCACCATTGTTGTTGAATCATCTCCAGATGACACAGTGCCTCTAATTGATTCGTCTAGCTTAACAAACAATTCCTTCCTTCCACACAAGTGATTACTTGCACCACTATCGAGATACCATGAAGTATCTGTAATATCATACATATTCTTTCGTGCTAAAAGAAGAGTTTCTCCTTCATCGACCTTCTCTTCCACATAGTTGGCCTTCTCCTCCACTCTATTATTGGAAGCTCTACATTTTGATGCATAATGTCGAAGCTTTTGATAATTGTAGCATTGAATTGAGATTTGTTATACCTTGAGTTTGAATTGCCTTTTTCTTGACCTCTTGTTATGAATCTTTCTTCCTCGATGTTGTTGTAATTTCAACATCGTCCATGACCACGTCCTCCACTTGTTCCACGGCCTCTACCTCGACCACGCTGGCTTCTATAGTTGCTTTGATTTTCGTCCTTATTCTTGAGTTGTACCTTAAGGAGTTGCTCATTAAGCCCTTGCTTTTTCTTATGCATTCCTTCATATGCTTGTAATGACCCTTGGAGTTGCTCGATTGTCATCTCCTCCAAATCTTTAGTTTATTCTATCGTCATGATGATGTGCTCGTGAATAAAAGGACTGGAGTATCTTCTTGATTATCCTCACATCTTTTAACTTTTCACCGTTTCTTTTTAATTGGTTAGAAACAGCAACTACTCTTGAAAAATAATCAAAAATTGACTCGCTAGATTTCATGTATGAATATTCGAATTCACCTCGTAATGTTTGAATTCACCTTCTTCACTTGTTCGGAACATTTGTAAGAGACTTTTAGCTTCTCCCCAAATATCCTTAGAAGAGTTTGGACTTGAATCTTCTCAAAACTATCATCATCTAGTGCTTGATAGATGAGGTTGAGAGTCCTCTTGTACCTCTTTCTTAAATTCTTCAAAGCCACATTTTACTCCGTTGTGAGAGCATCAATGTCGGCTCGTCATAGCCATTCTTTACGACGTCTCACACATATTGTGATCCAAGAAGTGCCTTTATTTTGATACTCATATTGTCGTAGTTGATGTTGTTGAGTGTTGGAACTTGAAATGGTGTCATGCCATTTGCCATATCTCCAAAGATGAAACTCCTCCAACTTAGCTCTGATACCACTTTGTTGTGAGAAAAATAATCACTCTTGAAACTCACAAAATGAGCACAAACAAACTCACTCAACCATAAACAACTACAACTCTCTTCTTCTTCTTTTCTCTTTAAGATGATTTGATAATTTGATTGATGAAAATACATGTGTAGGGAAGACTATTTATACTAATTAACTCCATGTGTATATTGACCACCATAATGAGTCTCCAAGAATAGGGCAATCTCCTCATGTAGACATCTTCTCAAATACATAAATCCTAAAAGTGGTTATTCCATGTGTATCATCTGGACATGATCATTTGACTCTCTAAAATTAGCTCACACCATGTATGCATGTGTTCTTCATCCTTTGCCATCCTTCTCTCCCTTTGGATTCCATTAATAAAACATTCCACATCATTCTTCAACATGCGCTAGACAATAAGAGCTTGAGCCTTAACAAAGCTTCAAACTGATATCCTTGACAGAGCTATCAGTCAAGCTAGTTAACTGCCATGAAAAGTATTTAGGGTTGCCTCTCCTTCTTAAAAGAAAATTGGGCTTAAATTATACAGGAATCATGGACAAGTTTTGGAGTAAAACACAAGGTGGAGTGCTAAACAACTTTCTATCGGAGGGAGAGAGGTACTCATTAAATCAGTGCTTGAATCTTTACCCTTATACAGTATGAATTGCTTCATGATTCCGGACTATGTTATCAAGAATTTACAAAGTGTTATGTGTAAGTTCTGGTGGGGAGGTTTTAATAATGAGCATCCAATACACTAGCTAGGTAAATAAGAATGTCCTGCTGAAGGAAACAATTTGGGGAGGGATGGGCTTCAGAGATTTGAAATGTCTTAATTTGGCTTTCTTAGCAAAAAAAAAATATAGGTCACAAATTACAGTATTACACGATAACTGTCATATGCATCAAACACTGTCACGTGTGACGGTAGAGAGCCCCATGCCAAAATAAAACGGGTGATTTTTTCTATGCTCATTCAATGAAGTCTTACAATCCTAAATCAAAATGATAAGAAATCTGCTAGCACGGAATGCCTGATGCAACCTGAAAGAAATCTGTTTAAAAGATGTGAAAATGAAAATTCACATCACAAAATTTCAAATAGTTTAGAAGTAAAAAACTAGCACATTAAAATGGTGTGATGAAAACAAGCAAGCTTCTCCAATAAAATGATGTCTTAATAATACAACTGGACATTTTACACTGGATTCAGATTTGAATTATCAGCAAAGAGGCCACATGCACACTAGTGCGAATTCAGCATGCATATATTTTTTTTTCTTTCGGAGTAACTGTTTGCATGTAACCCCTGGGTAGAAGAGTAGTCTATCTCTATGGAAGAAAGAAATTAAAGCTCAGGCCATAGCTACAATGCCAAAGAAAAAGTGCTGGGAACCTGGCATTTCCTCTTGTTGTGGCCAAAGCTTTTGCATTTGCTACATTGCATCTGGCGTTTGATATCTATGGTTTCATCCTGCTTTATTTTGGGCCTTCCACGTGGTCTTTTGCATGACGGAGGAGTGACAGTCACAACAGTTTCTGGATTGGACTCATCCGCGGATGGTATGTCCACATTTGGAACTGGCTGGATAGATTCAGCATATGTTAATCTATAACTCTCCACGGTAAAAAATCCCGAGCAATAGTTGTATAAGCTCCCAAATGTGCTTTTAAGCACAGCAATTGCATGAGAGCAAGGCAACCCAGTTAAGTGCCATCCTCGGCAGCTACAACTATATTGTTCAATATCAACAACTTCATCTGACTCGTTGCCACGAACTTGGTAGGTATTCCCACCTAATAGTGACACATGTAGTGTTTCTGCAACTGCAGTCTCTTTGTGTAACCTATCCTCCATGGATGGGGTTAGCATAGACATCCATTGCATAGACTCCAACCGCCGTTCATAGATTGCCTCCATTATCTTCCCCCGTAATATGTCAACAATCTGTGTGATTGTCATCTCACGTGCCTCAGCTACCCAACTGTAGAATTCTTGACCAAAATTAGCCGTCAAGTGATTGTATCTTGCCCCTTCGAATAAAGCATTTGCCCAATGCTTCGGCT
Organism: Rhodiola chrysanthemifolia; assembly: GCA_033675395.1. NCBI lineage: Eukaryota > Viridiplantae > Streptophyta > Magnoliopsida > Saxifragales > Crassulaceae > Rhodiola > Rhodiola chrysanthemifolia. The sequence continues at coordinate 43,081,352 of CM066205.1, forward strand.
CACTGTTCATGACCCAATCATGAGCTTCATGGGATATGCGCTTAATATTTTTGACACAAAGCTCAAAAGCATCATGCTTTGCTGCATATGCAGCCCCATAAAAATCACTGGTCATCAATCGCCTTGCATCATATGAAAGTTTACCTTTCATATCGTCATTCAGCTTCTCAGCGAGATAACGCACACAATATGCATGGTAGCAGCTCTTTTCAAAAACTTCATCAATAGACTCCTTTAATCCTTTATCAGAATCTGCAACGAAGGTTATCTGTCGACTTGTAGAAACTACTGCTTTCAACTCCGCCAAGAACCAATCCCAGTTATCATCAGACTCAATATCGACAATACCAAAGGCCACAGGAAAAGCACCATCATCTCCATCTGCTGCTGTTGCTGCAAGCACAACTTCCTGATACTTTGTATTTGATGGATAACTTTCAAGGAACAAAAGAGGGCGACATCCATTTTGAAAACCAATAATTGATGCATTAAATGAAATAAAGAGGCGATGGAAGCTTGAGTCCTCTTTGGTGCTGAATGTCGCACAACTACCTGGATTGGTCTCTTTAATCTTCTCACAGAAATAAGGTAACTGATTGTAAGCACCCTTATACGAACCCTGTAGCAACTCTCTGGCGACCTCTTTTGCACGACGGGCCTGTGCATAATTCAACTTCACACCATACTCACGTTCAATATATTCTGCAACATCCTTTGGTTTGTAGTTAGGTGAAACTTTCAACTTCTCCTTGATGACCTTCCCCACCCAGCTGCTTGTTTTGCGGTACTTCACAACTCCATCAGTCCCTTCGCAAGTATGTGTATCTTGCATCTTTTTTATGCATATTAATTCTGTGGTGGGTAACTTAGAAGCACATATACGCCAAGGGCAACCTTTGGCCTTGCATACAACAGTCACACGCCGACTTTCTTTTTTCTTATAGACATATGCAAATCCATGGGCAACTGAGTACTTATGCAGTGCGTCTCGGAATTCTTTGAAACTATCAAATCTCTGGTCCACTCCGGTTATAGCGTTACCCCACTCAGCTCTGCGAGGTGTCCCAAAATGAGACATAATAGGCAAAGCATTTGTAGGGGACTGAATGGTAATGTCAATATCCATCAAGCCATTTGCGTGATTCTCATCGATCTCGTCAATTGGAACAACATCCCCAACATCCACAGGAGCATTATCGATAGCTAACATTTCAGCTGTCGTATTTCCAGTAGTCCTATATTACAAAGACCGAATTATCTAACGAAGACAAGAATTGAGTTATAAAATAACAAACTAGAACTCTACACGTGAAAAGATGCAAATGAAAAGCTTTAGAGTGTGTACCATATCATGTTCTTCTAGCACTTATAACTTGTAAACCTAATATTTAGGTTAAATTGCACTTGAGTGGTACGTTTCTGCAAACCGACTTATAAGCTGAATTACAAGTAGGTTGGGGGTTCTTCTTTTTTTAGCTTCAACTTATAATTTGACAAAATTGTTTAAAGTTAAAAGTTGCTTATTCTGCTCTCACAGGCAAACATGCTAGATCCGCCTACGATGTAAAACAACTGCTAACCTCACGGTAAGAAAAACAAAGTGTAGATATTAGTAAATGATTGTAACAACCTGCTGCTGAGCATGTTTGTGAGAATTCTGGATGGGTTTCCCTGTTGACCTGGTGGTTCTTCAGATAGAATGAAGACGTCAACTGTACCAGAGTCATCAGTAAACTTTATCATGCGCTTCAGATCCTTCTCTTTAGCAATCGAAATAAGGGTCTTCTTATTTCCCCGGAGAAAATACTTAATGATGATGGAAGTAACCCTGAAACCAAACATTTCGGCTACTTCCCTTTTAAATTCAGTTAACTTGGTATGCTCATCAAGATCTACAGCAAATGCTTCTCCCCCAGTATATGACAAGCTTCCATCTTGATTTTTCTCAAATGTACCTCCCGACTGACATATAGCTATAATTTTTTTCGCATCCATTACCTGCAATTCTCCAAGTAATTGGAATTAGATAATGAATGAAAAGATTTCACTATAACTATACATTAAGATCTTAATACAATAGTCATGCCTGATAAAAGATGATAAATCGCATAAAGTTAGCTGTCAGTAACAATAAAATCAACAGTTTGAAATTAAACGAAAAAGGCAGACACCTAATGCAGTTCTGGCGAAATGTGACTGAAAAAACATGCCAAAAGCTAAACCAATCCTGAAAAAACAACTATAATTCAAAAACACTAAGCTAGATCCACGGAAAAAGAAAGAATGAGCAGCCCCAAATCGGCGAAATTCCATACCATGAAATCTCAATAATATCAACAATCAGATCAACCAAGCTGACGCGCAACACAGCTGGACAAAAATCGAGTAAGATAGAAATCGAATAAAATATCCAAAAACCTTAGGAGCCGTAAACCCTAGGTCGAATTCGGAACCTAATCTAACCTCGATGGAACACAAGTGAGATGCGATTCGCGAAGACTGGCAGGTGGGATCGCCGATAATGGCTCGGAGGTTATTGAACCGTGAGAATCGGCGTCGTATGCCGGGCTTTTTATTTGGGGGGTGATTTCTTTTTCCGGCTGATTGGCGTGACTCGATGGGAGTTTGTGAGCCGCGATGATGATGAACAAAAGACGTTTTTTTATTGGGCTAATAATGGATGGGTTGGGCCAGGTTTTACTTGAGCTTAAATCCAAAAAAGAAAAATTAGAAAAACAAGAAGACAATGTAACTCCGTACTCTTTTGTGATTTATAGTGGTCCAAAGTTTTGAAAAAATGTTCAACATGATGCAGTGTACGAAATTTGTTTAAATTGTTGGAAAATTATAATTAAACTCATCAATTTTATTAATCGACTTCTTCAACTTTTATGTATATGATAGGATCGTGGTTAGTAGTCAAAGACTTGACAAAGTTCGGAACTGTTAAGAACCTAACTTTGTATGCAGATAATCAATTAAACTGAGTACGCAGCGGAATATTCTAAATAGACTTTTATTTCTATTTAGACTGTACAAACAGTATAATCAATGTTTGTACTCAACTTACAAAACTTGCCTATTAAGTGAGGATCAACAGTATGATCAACACAAGCAAAACCTGACTACACTTCCCTGACGAAGTTCTCGACGTCACAGTAGTCACCGGCACCTCCGTAGCTTTCCGGCAATGATCAAGAATAGCTCAATCACTCGAATATCACTCTCGCTGGATATTCTCACTCTGGGTACACCCACCTTGGAAAGCTCTAAACGATATTGGGGAAGCACCGGCCCTCTCACGAATATGAATGATGCACGGGCTAGAGCCCGGGGCAAACGCCAAGTATTGCAGAATGGCTGCCATCCTCTTTATAGGTATTGAGGTAACTGACTTCATAACCGCCATAGATCATGGCCTGTAACCGTCACTCCATTACCTCATTGTTAACTCTTATGGAGACGTGATAGGTTCTTGAGATAACTTCCATAGATCATGGCTTGTAACTGTCAACCCATGATCTCCTTGATGTGTGTTGTGGGGACGTGCCATCACTCCATCATGTATTTGACTCCCGTTCTCAACTGCTCTGTTGACTCGACCTCAACTGCTCCGTTGACTTTGACCGTTGACTAATACTCAGGTTCTTGGTTACTCGGAGACTTCCACAGGTACTTGAGTCCACCATCACGTTCTTGAATATTCCAGTAAGTTCCTGACTTACAAAACTCAAGCAAACCATTAAGCCGGTTTGTCAATCATCAAAAACGTGTGAGGCCAATGCCTCAACAATTTCCCCTTTTTTGATGATGACAAACCATTAAGGGAAAATACCAACTCATCACTTAACAGATGATAAACATGCACACAGCATCAATTGAGAACATATTCTCCTTGGGAACAAATTTCCCCTAAGTTCCTGCACACTCAGAAACTTGACAAACTTAATAGATGTTAAACATGCACACATCATCAAATGAGAACATATTCTCCTTGGGACAAATTCCCCCTAAGTTCCAACACCCTTAGGAACCTAATAAACAATCTATTAAGTCAAAGACCTATATAGGTTTAGCACGTCAAGAACCAAGTCAACAACCTGATTCAATTCCCCCTGAATCGGTACTCCTGACCCTTCCCCCTTTTGGCATCATCAAAGAAGGGTAAATAACATACAAGGCAGTCATAACAATGAGAGATATCTTGAAGATCATAGCAACTCATAAATGCATGCAACCACTTCAAATTTAAACAAGATAGTCAAGCACACATGCTGAACAGAAAATCAAATTTTGATAGTCTGCAAGAAAGGAAATGACATGGTAGGGGTCAAAGAGGGGATAAATCCAAGATTGGAACTGGCCACAGAATTCTCTCAATCAAAAGTGACCATTTTCAGACTGAAGAACTTCAAGAAAGTAATGTTAGGACTCCATCCTTCACCTCCCTGAGTTCTTCTTTCAACTCCTTCAGATCATTCTTCAAGTCACGGATTCCTTTCTCCACAGCTATTAATCTCTGAATAACACGAGATTTGTCACAAATTTTGGATACCCAACCTCCAGATCTTCATTAAAAAATTCTTTACCACTGACAGCCACTTTGGTTTTCTTAACTCTCTTGACTGAGCTCTTAGGGACCTCCTTCTCTTCTACTTGAATTTCCAACTTCCTTTTACCAACTCTTGCTGGTTGTCTTCTCATTGGAGTGGATCTTGGCACCTTCTTTCTTGATGCAATAGAAGAAGTCTCAATAATGTGGCAATCATTGTCCTCACTTTCGTATCCTTTTATATTTTCTCCACGTGAGCTTTCCTTGAACTTGGCAATATTTCCAAGCTGCTCCAGAACATCTAAATCCTGATCCGCACCAGTAAGACGCTTCTCAGCTTCCTTTGAAGCATTTATCTCCTCCATAGAACAGCCAAACAATGACTCCGTCTGGGTTTCTCACAGCAGCAACATCAACTTGTTCTGGGTTCTCGACAGCAACAACATTAACCCCTCCTGGGTTGTCCACAGCAGCAACATCAATAGTCTGCTCACCTGGACTAACTGCTACACTTGTTGCTTTCACAGAGACATCACTTGTCTTCTCATTGCTCAGTGATCCTTCATCAACCCCTTCTGGGTTCTTCAACACGTCCTTGACGCTTTCAGAGATGAGTGGATCAAACTCCTTTTCTACGGTATCAACACCAATACCAAAACTGACAACCCCTTCTGGGTTCTGAGTCGGTCAGCCATCTAATCACCATAATCACCATCTAATCACTATAAATGCACCTGATTCCTTGTATCTCAAGAATCTCGTCAGGTCCTTCAGTCCAAACTAGTGCACATCTTGACCAAGTGAATGCCATACCAGTTCCAAATCATGAATTTTTCACAAGGGACGTTGTGATGGATCGGCTTACCATAAGGGTATAATATGTAAAAATCATCACAACTCAAACACTCAATCACACATAAATTTTACTTCTAATCATGTATGTCCAGAAAATTTGCAACAAGGTCATTGGACAAGAACACAATTAGTATATGGCATAGGTGGCTTCATACACTTCCTTCATGGGGCTATTAGGGTACAAAAATCCGGAAGGTATGTTATGGCTTCAAGGAACATGTTCAAGCATGCATGTAATATATCAAATTTAATCAAGAAGTGTAAGCATACAATAAATTTGTTACTCAGAGACTTCAAGAAGGCACTCACATAGATGACAATCATGCATGTTGTAAACCCTAACTTCTAACCAATCATTGAGAGTAGGATTAGAAGTACCTCATTGTGGGCTCATTAAACCAAGTTCCATTCTCAGCTTTTCAAATGCTTCCCTATGTAAAGCCTTGGTAAAGATGTCAGCGACCTGATCTTCACTCCTACAAAAATTGATAGTTACAAGTTCCTCTTCAACACAGTTTCTAAGAAAATGGTGTTTAATTTCTATATGCTTTGTTTTACCATGCTGCACCGGATTCTTAGCAATACTAATTGCACTAGTATTATCATAAAATATAGGAACTTGATCAAAGTGAAGATTGAAATCACTTAGCTGATTTCGTAGCCATAGGATTTGAGCACAACAGGCTGCTGCCGCCACATACTCAGCCTCCGCCGTTGACAACGCCACTGAGTTCTATTTCTTAGATCCCCAAGACACTAAGCAGGATCCAAAGAACTGTGCCATACCGGATGTGGACTTTCTATCTGTCCTATCCCCAGCGAAGTCTGCGTCTGAGTATCCCTCCAAACTGAGAGACTTCACTCTCGGATACCACATGACCAGCTTCTCAGTGCCCTTCAGATACCTCAGTATCCTCTTCACGGCCTTTACATGAGATTCCCTTGGTTCCGCTTGAAACCTGGCACATTGACATACACTAAACATTATATCAGGTCTAGAAGCAGTCAAATACAGTAAAGAACCTATCATGCCACGATATCTTCTAGCATCTGTCCTTGGAGACGCATCATCCTTTGTCAGGGACTCATTCGGAGAACTAGGAGTGTTCACATGCTTTGAACCTCCAAACCCGTACTTCTTCACAACTTCACCCAGGTACTTCTGTTGTGAAATCTCAGTACCATTCTCCAGCTGTCTAACTTGAATACCAAGAAAGAACGTTAGTTCCCCGACCATACTCATCTCAAACTCCTTCTCCATGAGCTTGGTGAAGGACTTCACAAGTTCGTTACTTGTGGATCCGAAGATGATGTCATCGACATACACCTGCACAATGAGTAAGTGCTTATCAGTTCTCAACAAAAATAGAGTCTTATCTACCTTACCTCGCTCATATCCATGAGCTAGCAGATACTCCGATAGGCGCTCTCATACCACGCCCTAGGCGCCTGTTTTAATCCATAAAGAGCCTTGTCGAGAACGTACACATGATCTGGATGCTCAGGAACCTCAAATCCAGGAGTCTGTTCAACATAGATTTCCTCCTTAAGGAACCCATTCAGAAACGCCGTCTTAACATCCATCTGATGAAGTTTGATTCCAAACTGCACTGAATATGCTATCAACAACCTGATAGCCTCCAACCTTGCCACTGGCGCAAAGGTTTCTTCATAGTCAATGCCCTCCTGTTGGCTGTATCCTTTCACCACCAACCTGGCCTTGTTCCTGACTATTACTCCCTCGTAATTCAATTTGTTCCTCAGGATCCATCGGGTGCCAATCACCTTCCGATTCTCTGGCCTTGGAAAAAGTCTCCAAACTTTGTTCCTCTCGAACTGATGCATCTCATCTTGCATCGCTTGAATCCAATCTGGGTCTTTCAGTGCTTCTTGAACTGTCTTCGGTTCAATCAAAGACACAAAGGCATTCATGACTGTTTCCCCCTGAACTGATGCATAGCATACATAATCGCGAAGTGCGACACTCGGCTGCTTAACTCGAGTACTTCTCCTCAACTCAGTGACCTCCTGAGCCTCTTGGATTTCCTCAGTTTCACCATGGACTTCACCAACTTCAGGGACTTGTCCATTCACCTCAGCTTGCTCTCCAGGTTCTTCAACCTCAGCAACTTGACCATTGACTAGCTCACTTGGTTCCAGGTTCTCAGTATCAGCAATAACTGTGTCATCCCTAGGACGAATCAACACAAAGTCTTCAACATCATCTGTAGCATGAATGTCAGGAACTTGTTCAGGTTCATTACCCATAGTCACCTCATCAAAGATGACATGAACACTTTCCTCAACCTGTCTGGTTCTTTTGTTGAATACTTTGTAGGCTTTGCTGTGCAAGACATATCCTACAAAATTTCCTTCATCGCTTCTAGGATCAAACTTCCCAAGCTGATTCTTTCCGTTGTTGTGAACGTAGCATTTGCTGCCAAATACTCGAAGATGCGAGATGTTGGGTTTCCTACCCTTCAACAACTCATACGGAGTCTTATTGAGGATTGCCCTCAAATAACAGCGATTGAGAACATAACATGCTGCATTCATAGCTTCTGCCCAGAAACTCCTTGCTAATCTGCTTTCAATAAGCATCGTTCTGGTCATGTCCTCCAGAGTCCGGTTCTTCCTCTCCACTACTCTATTTTGCTGTGGAGTTCTCGGCGCTGAGAAATTATGATCAATTCCCTGATCAGTACAGAAAGCAATAAATAAACCATTGTCAAACTCAGTGCCTTGGTCGGTTCTGATGCTCTTCAACTTATCACCAAATCTGCGTTCCACAAGTTTAACCCACGTCTTGAATGACTCAAAGACCTCAAATAATCGTCCACGATCACAAACACATATCGGTTCCCTTCTCGAGACTGCACTCTCATTGGACCGCATAAATCCATATGCACTAACTCAAATGCCTTGAGTGTACTGACCACGTTCTTAGAATGAAATGAGTCTCTCGTCTATTTCCCTCTTGCACAAGCACTGCAAACCTGATCAGGTACTTCACTAATCTTTGGTAATCCAATTACCAAATTCTGACTGTGTAACCTCTTCAACAATCTGAAATTCACATGGCCCAACCGACGATGCCACATCTCACATTTATCTGATCTAGAGGACAAATAGAGATACTCTTCCGGATCAAACGTTGGATCCACAAAATACACTCTCTCTGCATAAGTCCCACGCAGAAGTACTTGACCTGAATGATGTCGTAGAGAGGAGAATTGCCCCATTTTCCCGGTCATGTGTCCTGAGCAAGCGCTATCAATCAGCCACGGACACATCCCTCTCCCGACATTTGTGTTTGAACTAAAAAGGTTAGAAACTCCTCTAGAACTGGAAGAATCAACAATTTCTCTAGGTCTTTCGCCCTGCTTCAGTGCTGATCGAGTTCCTGATGAGGAACCTGACTTCTTAGAGCTGTAATGTCCTTTCTTGCACTGACGCCAACTATGGTCTTCCATACCGCAATTAAAACAGATGAGCTGTTTTCTGAAGTTCACCTTCCTGAACTCAGAGACTTGTTGTCCTTGTTCAATGATCTGCCATACCTCCCCATCCAATGCCATTACATGAGCTTCGAACCTGACCGCCCATGTCTCATACTCGCCTGGCTTCAACTTTGGAGGATTTGAATACGAATCTCCTGACATACCTGTAAAGCTAACCAAAATCTAGAACCTTACGGCTCTGATACCAAATGATAGGATCGTGGTTAGTAGTCAAAGACTTGACAAAGTTCGGAACTGTTAGGAACCTAACTTTGTATGCAGATAATCAATTAAACTGAGTACGCAGCGGAATATTCTAAATAGACTTTTATTTCTATTTAGACTGTACAAACAGTATAATCAATGTTTGTACTCAACTTACAAAACTTGCCTATTAAGTGAGGATCAACAGTATGATCAACACAAGCAAAACCCGACTACACTTCCCTGACGAAGTTCTCGACGTCACAGTAGTCACCGGCACCTCCGTAGTTTTCCGGCAATGATCAAGAATAGCTCAATCACTCGAATATCACTCTCGCTGGATATTCTCACTCTGGGTACACCCACCTTGGAAAGCTCTAAACGATATTGGGGAAGCAGCGGCCCTCTCACGAATATGAATGACGCACGGGCTAGAGCCCGGGGCAAAAGCCAAGTATTGCAGAATAGCTGCCATCCTCTTTATAGGTATTGAGGTAACTGACTTCATAACCGCCATAGATCATGGCCTGTAACCGTCACTCCATTACCTCCTTGTTAACTCTTATGGAGACGTGATAGGTTCTTGAGATAACTTCCATAGATCATGGCTTGTAACTGTCAACCCATGATCTCCTTGATGTGTGTTGTGGGGACGTGCCATCACTCCATCATGTATTTGACTCCCGTTCTCAACTGCTCTGTTGACTCGACCTCAACTGCTCCGTTGACTTTGACCGTTGACTAATACTCAGGTTCTTGGTTACTCGGAGACTTCCACAGGTACTTGAGTCCACCATCACGTTCTTGATTATTCCAGTAAGTTCCTGACTTACAAAACTCAAGCAAACCATTAAGCCGGTTTGTCAATCATCAAAAACGTGTGAGGCCAATGCCTCAACAGTATAGTTGTACATAAGACAATCATGCTTTAAAAGCTAACAACTAGGGGTGGGCAAGACCCGTCTCAACTCGGTCAATTTGGGACAAAGACACAAAGTTGAACCCGGCCCGGTTCTAGGTAGGATGGGTTAAGGTTAACCTTCGGGTTACGTGATCTCATTAGTGTTTATGAAAAAAAGTAAAACTTACAATTTAGTTCATAGAAATTACTCTTCATGGAGACTCGAACCAAACATTCAACTCTAACATATCAATACATGTTTCAAATAAAAATTACACTAAAACTAGCTAGTAATTGCATACCAAAAGATGAAACTACATCATAATCTTCATTTATTTTTGGCATGTGATTTGCATAAATACAAATTTCTTAATTATATTTAGTACACAAAAGTGATACGGTTATTATTTAGGGTCGAATTTAGGTTACTCGGTCACAATTTCGGGTCCGGTTAGGGTTCAACTAAGTGACCAGGTCACTTTTCGGATCAGGTTAGGGTTCAACTAAACACGTCACACGCCCACCCCTACTAACAACTAAGCCACGTCTAACTATTCTAATTTATAGGATTTATTGATAAATTAAAAATAACTTATTCAAACCTAACAATCCCTCCCTCAATCTGAATATATCGTAGAAAATACTCAATTTGCAATCTTGGAAATTCACAGCAACACATCTTCAGCCAACTCAACATAATTTGCCTTCTTTTCTCAGGTCGGACATTCATATTAAAAATGTCCTAACTCGTGACATTTAAAACACCCTACAATAGCTTTATTTAAAGTTGATCGATCTTTATCCCATCTTTGGTCTCGCCCTCTCCTTTCATAACATATTTTTAAAACTCTTTTTTCACTTTCTTCTATATGACGATTGATTCTCTGCTCATGAACAAGGAGACTGCTTTGTAGCTCATCTAATGTCAGAATATCCAAATCAATGGACTCTTCAATCGAACACACAACATAATCAAGTTTTGATGTAATTGACCTTAAATTTTTCTCAACAATTTCAACTTGAGGCATACCCGAACCACCATGAACTTTCATCTTGTTGACAAGTGTAAGTATCCGGTTAAAAAATTGATTCACTGTTTCACATTCTCTCATTTGAAGAACTTCAAACTTCTTTCTCAAAGTCTAACAATGTACCCTTTTTACTTTGTTAAATCCTTGATAATTCTGCTTCAACGAGTCTCATATGCCTTTTGAAGTCTCCTTGTCAAGAATTGTTTCAATGATGGTGCGGTCAATAGCTTGAAAGAAAAAAAAATTCACCTTAAGATCTTTCAGCTTTGTGTCCTTAATTTGTTGCTCATGAGCTTTACGTTGTGCGCCACTCTGTTGACCTTTTTCTGCAGCCACTGTAGCGGAAGTCATCGCCGATTGTTGAACATCGTTGCCATAGGAACTTCATTTTCTACGAGACTCCATCGTTCATTGGATCGGAGAAAATTCTCCATCATCATTGACCATTGATAATAATACCCATCAAATTTAGGTACTGAACACAACCACAAAGCTTTAGGCCAAAATGAGCCCTAGGGCGCCCCGAGTTCGCCCTAGCCCTACGCAGGCCCTATAATGGCCCGACTCGAAGGGCATAGGGTCGGGCTAAGGCTTCGATTATTAGGCCCGATCCGAAATATAAACCCAGTTTAAAATTGTATATTCATTGATTTAAGGACGTTCTTGACATAAAAAGAATGTGTTTTTTCACATCCATCAAATCCCACACCTCCAAATTAGTAGCATTTGCGTTTAAAGAGTTATTTGTCGACTAATTAGTCATCCATTTATGGCCGACCCTAGCCCGAGCCCGACCCTAGCCCGAAAAGCCATATGAAATGAAGGGCCGATAACAACTTTAGGGCGGATGAATTTCTCAGGGTCCGGCCCTAATATGCAAAGGGTTAGGGCTAAGGCTCACCAAATGCCCTACTCGACTAGGCCCAACCCTTTGCCGACCCGTACAAAGCTTCCCTTTGCTGTCGTTTTTCGTCACTCCAACACTATAATCACTCTTTTTTCTTCACACTAACACTTAAATCACTCTTTTCTTCACTCTACCACTCAAATCACTCGTTTTCACTATTTTCTTCACTCTACCACCCAAAACACTCTTTTTCACTCTAATTCACTGTCACTCTATTCACTGCCACTCTGTTCACTCTCACTCACATGACGCTAATATAGATGGCTCTGATACCATATTGGAAGATCATATTTTTTAATTTATCAGTTTTATTAAATGACTCGTTCAACTCATAAGTAGAGTTGTAAATAACCAAATAGGAGATAATCATGCTTCTAAAAACTAACAACTAAGCCACGTCTAACTATCCTAATTTATAAGATTTATTGTTAAATTAAAAATAACCTATTCAAACCTAAATATTTTTTCCTAAATGGTCTAATATATGAGAAGTCATTCCATATTTACTCTACTCGGTGAGACATTTCAGATTTTTTCCAAAAACACCATTTGAATCGGTGCTTTTATTCAAAGCATCAATTCTAATGATGCTTTTCAGCCACACTAGCACTCAGTTTACTTAAAACTCTAAAACAGACCGGAACACGTCTACTACCAGGCCATCGTTCCCCGTCTGCGTGTGGTCGGTCCTCCATCCACTAAAATGTCGAATGAAGACAAATAAGCAAATCCTTTGTTGTTGTAGGAACTCCATTTTCTACGAGACTCCATGGTTCCTTGGATTGGAGAAAATTCTCCATCATAATTGACCAGTGATCATAATTGACCAGTGATCATAATACCCATCGATTTTAGGTACCGAAACAACCACAAAGCTTCCCTTTGTTGCCGTTTTTCTTTACTCCAACACTATAATCACTCTTTTCTTTTCACACTAACGCTCAAATCACTTTTCTCATCACTCTACCACTCAAACAACTGATTTTCACTATTTTCTTCACCCTACCACCCAAAACACTCTTTTTTCACTCATATTCACTCCCACTCACATGACGCTAATATAGATGGCTCTAATACCATGTTGGAAAATCATATTTAACTCATCATTTTACTAGATGACTCCTTCATTTCTTAAGTGGAGTTGTCATAAGCAAAAAGGAGATAAACATGATTCTAAAACCTAACAACTAATTCATAGGATTTTGTTGGAATAATGAGAAGAAAGTGTTTATGATGAGAATTTGAATGTGATGAGGTAGTCAAATTCCAAAGTTTAATGAGATTTATATTCTTCATATCATGAAGAATAAAATCAAGAGTAAAGTCATAAGGATGATGCTATCAAATCCGATAGATTGAATTCCACGTATTAAACTTGATTTGAATTTGAATGGTACAAAATCATTTGGATGTTACATGAACTTAGACTCATTTTGAGTGTAAAGAGAGAGTTCATGTGTTTTTGAAAATAGTAACTGTTGAGATTAATGCCATAAGATATTGGATTTATCACCTATTTTTAAACTTGTAACGTTCGAATTTCAGAAATCATTTGAATAGTGAGATTTGATTTTCCATGATTTGGTAACGGCTCAAATTAAAGAGATGATTTGGTAACGGCTCATATTAAAGAAATGACCAATACTGTTGGATCCAAATGAGTCTAAAAAGAGGTGCTAGTGCCTCATTCTAAACATCAATTCAAACACTAATTCTCTAGTCTCCTATGATTTCCAATGGTTCTCCCTAGAGAAGCGCGCATCGATTTTTGAGTTTTTTTTTCCTTTCTTTGTGGTGTGAGTTTGGCGGTGGTTCCAACACAAGCAAGGTTTGGCAACAATCTCTAGAGGTGCCCAGTTTTTAGTTTTTGTTGCTTAGCTGGTGTATCATGGGAGGCGACTGTCCAAAAGAATCCTAATACCGATAGGAGGGCAATAACGCTTTAAGGAAAGCGTCTAACGTGCCTCAGCTTGACCCATTCTGGTTTGCAAGTCATTGTTTCGAATTATTTATTTAATTTATAATATTATTTGTCTACATATCAATTGTTAGTATTTTTAGAAATATTCTACAATTCATGTAACCCATCGTAATGTCAACATATTTTCACGAACATTTCTAAAGTCTTAAAGCGTTATTTGTAGAAACTTTTCGTGAACTTACTAACCGTGTAATTGTTGTGTAGACATGGAAAATTAAACAACCGATATGAACATGGAGATGAGTGTCCCGCTTATGCCTGGAGGGCAACAACCACATATGGCGGTGCTAGGGGCTACCCCAACCACGTCTGGTGTTGGACATGGTTCTAACCCTGTGATGACGGCTCCGGCTAGGAATGTATCGTCTGGTACAGTTCCAAGTGGTGGAATGGCCCGCATGCCTACACTGATAATGCTGACTGAAAAGCCTGGGAAGTTCCATGGATCGAACTTCAAGATGTGGCGTCAGAAGATGATGTTCTTCTTGACTTCCTTTGGGTTGGCATGGTTTTTGATCGAGACATCTCCTACTCCCCCAATGGAGGAAACTGACTCTAAGGTGTGCATGGATTACATTATGTGGAAGGAGCAAGATTATATGTACTTCAACTCCCTACTGAACTGCATGTGTGACTTTCTGTACAATGTGTATTGCACGAAATCCTCCTCTAAGCAGCTTTGGGTGGCTTTGGACCACAAGTACCGAATTGAAGATGCGGGTACCAAGAAGTACATTGTGACCCGCTTCATGGTGTACAAAATGGTGGATCAAAAGCCTGTAGTCAGTCAAGCTGAAGAACTACAACTGATCATCAATGAGATTGTCTCAGAAGGGATGCACATCAGTGAAGAATTTTTGGTCGCCGCGGCTATCGATAAGCTCCCTCCAGGGTGGAAGGACTTAAAGAATTGTCTCAGACATAAGCAAAAGGAGTGGTGCGTCTTTGTATTGAAGAAGATAATCGAAACTCCCACAAAAGAGCAAGATTCCCATCGGAGAGAGCCAACATTGTGGAGCACAGTGAGAGCTTAAAGAAGAAGAAGACCTCCAACCGATTTGGACCAAAGGGCGGCGGGGTGAAGAAGAAGCAGAAAAAGTTTGCTGGCAAGTGCTTCAACTGTGGCAAGGATGGGCATATGGCGAGTGACTGCAAGTCTAAAACCAAGAAGAAGAAAGAAGGCAACTCTGCTAAAGTCGACGAGGACCTTCTGGTGGTAGTCATCTCTGAACTGAACCTAGCTGATTCCAATCACAGGGAATGGTGGCTGGATACTAGGGCAATCCCCCACATCTGCTCAGACAAAAAATTGTTCACAACCTTGAATGAGAGTGAAGGAGGAGAGTTGTACATGGGCAATAGTGCAACCTCTGAGATCAAAGAGGAAGGCACGGTCACCCTGAAGGTGACCTCGTAGAAGGAGCTAAAGCTGACCCATGTGCTGTATGTGACTGGCATATGGAAGAATTTGATATCTGGGGCGTTACTATGCAACCATGGATTCAAAATGGTCATTGAGGCTCAGAGGGTAACCCTTTTCTAAGACTGGCATGTATGTAGGAAAGGGTTATTTTAAGAATGGTATGGTGAAAATGAGTGTATTAACTATTAACCATTACACCAAAAATGAATAAAGAGAATCCTTCTGCTTATTTGCTCGAGTCGTCTAATTTATGGCATGAAAAGATTATGCCATGTAAATTATGACAATGTAAATAAACTAATGAATTTGGAATACCCAAATTTCATATAGATTCCAAACACAAGTGTGATTCTTGTGTTGAAGCAAAATTGACACAAGTGTGAGTCTTGTGTTGAAGCAAAATTGACAAGGACTTCTTTTCAAAATGTTGAAAGAGAAAGTGAACCCCTAGAATTCATTCATAGTGATCTATGTGATTTAAAGTTCATGCCAACAAGGGGTGGTAATAAATACTTTGTGACTTTCATTGATGACAGTACAAAGTATTATTATGTGTATTTGCTAAAAAGTAATGACGAGGCAATTGAGATGTTTATTCAATACAAATCTTAGGTCGAGAACCAACTTAATAGAAAGATTAAGAGGTTAAGAAGCGACGGTGGAGGTGAATATGTTGAGCCATTTAGGCATTTTTGTGCACAAAATGGTATTATTTACGAAGTAACTCCAACTTACACTCCTTAGTCAAATGGCGTTGCCGAACGAAAGAATCACACTCTCAAAGAGATGATGAATGTGATGTTGCTGAGCTATAGGCTACCCCAAGGAATGTGGGGGGAAGCCATCTTAATAACAAATTATCTTTTAAATAAGATACATCGTAAGAAGGAGGATAAATCTCCTTATGAATTATTTAAAGGAAGAGCACCTTCCTATAAATACTTACTAGTGTGGGGTGTTTAGCTAAGGTAATGGCCACTGGTCCTAAAAGAATGAGGATAGGACCAAAAATCATTGTGTTTTCATTGGTTAAGCGCAAAATAGTAGTGTGTACGGATTCCTTGTGTATGAATCGAAAAACCCTGATATACACAAGAACACCATAATGGAATCAAAAAATGCATCATTCTTTGAGAATGTATTTCCTTATAAGAATAAATAAAGCATGACGGTTCTCAGTTACTGGAGGATGTTGAAAACACACCTCAAGAACAAGAGAACGAGGAGGAACATGAACATAAGATCGACTTGGAGGAACCGAGACGAAGCAAGGGAGGTAGAATAGTGAAATCCTTTGGAGCTGATTTTCTAACATACATGCTTAAGGCTAAACCTCAAACATATAAAGAGGCTATCAGTTGTGTGGAGGGTCCCTTATGGAAAGAAGTCATAAGGAGTGAGATAGACTACATCCTTCAAAACCATACTTGGGAGTTGGTTAACCTTCCTCCTGGAAGTAAACCACTTGGTTCAAAGTGGATCTTCAGGAGGAAGATGAATGTAGATGGGTCTACCGACAAATACAAAGCGAGACTTGTAATAAAAGGATATAGGCAAAAGGAAGGTCTAGAATACTTTGATATGTACTCTCCTATGGCGAAACTAACATCCATTAGGATGATAATCGCCATTGCCGCTTTGCGAAAATTGGAGATTCGTCAAATGGATGTGAAAAAGGCATTTCTCTATGGGGACCTTGAGGAAGAGATTTATATGGAACAACCTGAGGGTTGTGTGGTAGTTGAACAAGAGAGAAAAGTTTGTAAGCTTGTAAAATCTCTCTATAGACTAAAGCAAGCGCCAAAATAGTGGCATCTGAAATTTTACAGTATATGATGCCAAATGGCTTCAAGATTAATGAGTGTGACAAATGTGTATACATCAAGAACACTGAACACGGATACGTGATTATTTGTCTTTATGTTGATGACATGCTCATTGTTGGAAGCAATGAGAATATGGTAAAGTCCACCAAAGCCTTATTGAACTCCGAGTTTGATATGAAGGACTTTGGACTAGCAATGTAATTTTAGGTATTAAAATTACACAAACTTCAGATGGGATTGTCTTAAGTCAGTCGCACTATGTGGATAAAATCTTAGACAAATTTCGAACAGGCAGTCCACGATTGTCTAGAACCCCTGTTGACGTGAATCAACACATGTCTAAGAATAGAGGTGACAGCATCTCCCAAGTGGAATATGCTAGGGTGATAGGCAGTCTAATGTACTAAATGAATTATACAAGAACAGACATTTCTTACTCGGTTAGTAGCCTGGCGAGGTACACGAGTAACCAGGGAAGTGAACACTGGAAGGCTAGTGTGAGAGTACTAAAGTACCGACGACTCACTCGTAATTATGGGCTACACTATAATAGATACCATAAGGTCATTGAGGGCTTCAGTGATGCCAATTGGATATCTGATATACAAGATTCCAAGGCCACAAGTGGCTGTGTTTATTTTGGGAGGTGCTGCTGTGTCTTGGAAATCCTCTAAACAGACAGTGATAACCAAATCCATTATGGAGGCAGAATTCATCGCACTAGCTAAATGTGGCGAAGAAGCTGAGTGATTAAGGAATTTTATGGAGGATACTCCTGGATGGACAAAACCTGTCCCGACAATATGTTTACATTGCGACAACCAATCATCGATTGGTAGGGCACATAGTGTTATGTACAATGGTAAGTATCGACATATACGTCGACGACACAATACCATTCGATAACGTTTCTCCACAGGAGTCATTACTTTTGACTATGTGAGGTCCAAAGAAAATATTGTGAATCCGCTAACCAAAGGGTTAAGTAGGGACCAAGTAGAGAAGTCGACCAAAGGAATGGGACCGAAGCCTTTTGATTGATAACATCAAAGCACAGGCTTAAGCCCTTGGGAAATATAGTCAAGGCAAAGGAAAACTCAACCATGATGACTGGAGATATTAAGAACTTGGTTTAAAGGGACAACCTAATTATTGAGACTGAGTGTGGTCACTGTGGGGGTTTACTTCGTTTCCGGGAGGTTAACAACCCTATCTCATTCCTTACTAAAAAGTGACTCCCGCACGAGGTTGAGCCTAAAGCTCTTAATGATTCTAGGGGAAATCGGATGGCTTGTATTCAGATAAGTACTACGGGACTACTTGAATAATCACATAGTGTGTTGTGCGCCTATGCAACGTGGAAGAATCACCTATGTGAGAAAAAGTGGGGCCACTTCTTAAGAGAATTATTGGGGATTAATTCTTGGATAAATCTCACAAAACCAGGCATGGGTTGCATGGCCAAAAAGAGCCCAACCATGAGAACTAAACTTGTATCATAAAATATATGTGGGAGATATGTTCTTTGTTTACATTATATGACGAACAAATCAAGAACCTCGCGTCTACTGAATAGTCAGTAAACAAGTCATATTTCCGAATGAAGGTTCAAGGGCGTTGCCTACCTATCCTATGCAGATATTAACCATTGGAACTAGTAACGGTTGAGATTAATGCCATAAGATATTGGATTAATCACCTATTTTAAAACTTGTAACGTTCGAATTTTAAAAATCATTTGAAAAATGAGGTTTGATTTTCCATGATTTGGTAACGGCTCAAATTAAAGAGATGATTTGCTAACAGCTCATATTAAAGAAATGACCGTTACTCTTGGATCCAAATGAGTATAAAAACGGTGCTAGTGCCTCATTCTAAACATAAACTCAAACACTAATTCCCTAGTCTCCTCTCATTTCCAACGATTCTCTCTTGAGATGCGTGCATCAATTTTTGAGTTTTTTCTTTTCTTTTTGGTGTGAGTTTGGCGGTGGTTGCAACACAAGCAAGGTTCGGCAACAATCTCTAGTGGTGCCAAGTTTTTGTTGTAAAGATGTCGTATCCTGGGAGGCGGTTGTTCACAAGAATCCTAGCACTGGTGGGAGGGCAATAACGTTTTAAAGAAAGTGTCTAACGTGCCTCAGCTTGACCAATTCTGTTTTGCAAGTCCTTGTTTTCAATTATTTATTTAATTTATAATATTATTTGTATATATATCAATTGTTAGTATTTTCAGAAATATTCTAAAATTATTGTAACCCATCGTAATTATAGCATATTTTCACGAATATTTCCAACAGATTTATTGTTAAATTAGAAATAACCTATGCAAACTTATTTTTTTCCTTAATAGTCTAATATATGAAGTCATTTCATATTTACTCCATTCGATGAAACATTTCGGATTTGTTTTCCAAAAAACACCATTTGAATCAGTCATTTGATTCAAAGCATCAATTCTAATGATGCTTTCAGCCACACTAGCAGTTAGTTTACTAAAACTCCAAGACGGACAGGAACACGTCCACTCCTAGGCCATCTCCTCGTTCCCCCTCCGGCTGTCGTCAATCGTCCATCCACCAAAATATCGAATGAAGACAAATCAGCAAACCTGAGAATCTCTACAAACAATTATGTTTCAATGATTGGCCAACTTAACGTTGTATTGTGGAAGCTTGAGGTCGTACACTGCTCTATGTCATGTACGTTCATCTGGCGCAGAGAGTGGAGGCACATGCACCGAAATTGGATTTGTGGAATTACTTTATTGCTTTCGCCTTTCATTCTAAAGGTGAATTTATGAATTGTATCAGCGTTGACATGTTTCAAAGGGCTGTTGTACATAAGTAAGCACTCAAGCATCAAACAAGTGACACTTTCAAGGGAACTAGATCGAGTGCATCGCAGCGGATTGCTGCAACTCGAAAACGACGTTGTTTGATCCATTCCCTTATAACCCAAATCCAAACTCAAATAATCCGATTGCACCAGTTGAAACTCAAATAACCAGAATACCCCATTTTCAACAATCCCGGTTCCTTAAGAACCGGTACTCTTCATTTTTTATAATCCCGGTTCATCTCCTACCGGGAATGTACAAAAATGAAGACGTGGCTCAATTTTGGACATACGTGGACCAAAACGAGATGAATTGGCATACACGTTATTCCCGGTTTTCGAAGAACCGGGAACAGTGAAATTAAAAGTCAATCATTTACCTTTATACATCATCACAAGAATGGAATGATGTTTTTGTTCAGTAACTCAACATTTGGGATAATCCGCTGGAGGAGGTAGCAAGCTCTTTGAAGGCAGCGGACCATTTTGAACAATGAAAACCATTGCAAGACGCCATGTAGTGTGGCTCCTCAAAGATGGCAATGAACGAACCACGCACCAGGGTTATCTGCCTTGAATCTGATGGCTGCCCATCCGCCGCTCGGAACAGCCACCGTATTCCTCTCCACCAGCTCCACCAAGTTGTAGTCCTTTTTTTAAGGGGATTATTGGGTTTCACTCCTACCCCGAGGTGACTCGAACCCGGGATCAACATGACCAGGTAGTGAACGCCTCTCCACCAGGCCAACTCAACTTCGTCACCAACTTGGGATGCTTCTTGACATCAAAGTTACCAAACCCCGGTCCCACTACAAAGAAATTGTGTCCATGGACTTTTAATTGTCCCACTACAAACCCATGTCCCACTACAAAGCCACCGAAGCAGAAGTTTTACCGGCAAGGTCATAAATGATTGACTTTTAATTTCAATGTTCTCGGTTCTTCGAAAATCAGAATCATTATGATACCGGTTTCCAAAATCAAAAACTGGGAATGACGTGTATGCCAATTCATCTCGTTTTGGTACACGTAGGTCCAAAATCGAGCCACGTCTTCATTTTTGTACATTCCCTGTAGGAGAGGAACCAGGATTATAAAAAATGAAGAGTACCGGTTCCTAAGGAACCAGAATTTTAAAAAATGGGGTACTCTAGTTATTTGAGTGTCAAATGGTGCATTTGTGTAATTCGAGATTGGAATTGGGTTAGTTTGGTGAATAACCCAACGTCTTCCAAAATCCCTTTAACCGAACTCAGTGTAGATGAAACAATGGAAGCCGGAATGTAGCAGGATAGAGCAACGACGCAGGCAGAACTAGACCGGAAACATCCAAATCTATAAGGCTCGCGTCGTCTCAGTCTAGTTATGACAAAAACCTCTCCTTGGACGTAAAAGAAAGAAATTAAGTTAAATGGTCTAATTTGGCGTCGGAGGCACGAGGCTGTTGAATTGGAGGATTTCAATAAGTGAATTTGGGATCCATTACGGTGTCTGGTTGTTTGTTGGACTGAGTTTGAAATGAGAGGAAGATTGGATGAGTTAAGATTTGGATGCTCATGAAGTTTGTATAGCTGCGGAACTCGATCGTGCTTTGTGTTTTCGTTATTTGAGATTTGCTAAAATCTGAGTTTCCATTGAAAAAGAAGAGTCAAGTCCCCACTGCGTCAGAAGTTTCCAGTCTTTCGTTTGAGGTGCTGCTCAGTCCACCGGCGGGCTGATGTTTTGGACTGTTTTCCACGGCTGCGTCCCCATACCCTCCTCGTCTTTTGCTTTTGCTCGGCTGTCTCCCGTTTCCTCTTTCCGGCTGCCTACGGTGCTGGGATGTCGCTGGTTTGGTTCTGATTCGACTCCGTGGTGGATGGGCTCCGTCATGGTGCTGCTTTGAGGTTTCGGTGTTGCTGGTCGAGTCTCCGGCAGTTGTGCGTTGGGGAGGTTTGTTTTTGGCTCGTACATATTGGGTTGAGCGGGTTGCCATGGTTTGGCGGGTTTGCCGGCGCTTCTTTTGGGTCGATGTACAACTTTTCTGGCTGGTAATTTCTCCAGGGCTGTTTGGTTCCATGTACAGTTTAGGTGTTAGTTTAGGTGCAGTTGAAGGTTAGTTTTATTTTGTGTCTCCCACGTGGTTCGGTGGTGTCTCCCACCTCGTTCGGTGGTGTTTTCCACCTGTTTTGGTGGTGTATTCTCGTCAGTTTTGACGGTGTGTTTTGTATTTAGTTGTAGTTGCTTTCACTGCGCTTTCACTGCGCTTTTGGCGGGCATGTTGGTCTTTCACCTGTGCTTTGAGTGTCAGTCTATGTTGTCGGCTAGCTTTCGTTGTGCCCTTCTCAGGCAAAAGCCCTGGTTGTAGCCTTCTGCCATAACAACTTTATCAACAACAAAAGTCCCCACTGCGTCAGCGTCCGAAAAGATGTACAGGCGACTTTCGGTTGAAGGGATTTGGGAAGAATGGGTCACGTGACAATTATAAGGAAAAGTATCAAACGTCGACGTTTTTGAGTTGCAGCAATCCGTTGCGCTGCACTCGATCTGGTTCCCATTTTCCTTGTTCTTTACGACTTGACTTAAGTTCATATAATCTAAACTTATACAACCTAAGTCAATCCAAACCCACCCAAATTTGAATTTCTAACCAAAGTGCCCCCTTTTCAAACTCAAATAACCCATTTGCACCATTTGACACTCAAATAGCCAGAATATCGCATTTTTAATAATCTCGGCTCCTTAAGAACCGGTACTTTTCATTTTTTTATAATCCCGGTTTCCCAGGAACCGGTATTAGTAAAATTTACTGATGTGGCTCATTTGGGACCTATGTGTACCAATCGGAACAAAATACAAGCTTATCTGGTGTACACGTCAAATGCCGATTTGGGAGGAACTGGTATCCTAATGATACCAGTAGCTGAAGAACCGGTATCATCTGCATGTTATAATCTTCTTCACCCTCGAGCTTCTGACAGATTAAGAGCATTGCGGCAACAAATAGGGAGATGGGGAAGACAGGCATGCATGCGATCGTTGACGGTAGTGTGTCTGGCTATGGAGGTGTAGTTGCTCGTGGACATGGCGATGGAGGATCCGCAGGTGGAGTTGGTTATGGAGCTGGTTCCGGTGGATGGAGTGGTGGGGCAGTAGCAGCTCATTGTGGGGCAGCAGCAGCTCATGAAGGGTATGGTGGAGGATTGATCTCTGGCGGCGGAGTTGGCGGTGGGAGCGGTAGTGGGGGAGGAATTTACACGCATGCAGATGATACATGTTCCTCCCACACCGGCATTTGATGTGTACCCCAGATTGGCTTTGATTTTTTTTAATTGATCCACATAGGTCCCAAATGAGGCACATCAGCAAATTTTACTAATACTGGTTCCTGGGAAATCGGGATTATAAAAAAATGAAGATTACCGGTTCCTAAGGAACCGGGATTATTAAAAATGGGATATTTTGGCTATTTGAGTTTCAAATGATGCAAATGGGTTATTTGAGTTTTAAAAGGAGGCACTTTGGTGAGAAACTCCCTGTTATTTAGATGTTAGATTTGGAGTAGTTTAGTTTAGGTGAGCTTGGTTGAGCTTAGGTCAGCTTAGACCAACTTAGGGGCTGTCCATTTGAACTGATACTTAACTTATCTTAATTGATTTTCAATGATATTAACTTACATTAACTGATATTAACTTATATTGACTGATATTAACTTATATTAACTTAATTGAAACTTATATTGGCTGATATTAACTTATCATCATCATCATATCACCATCATCATATCACCATCATCATACCATCATCATCATCACACCATCATCATCATCATACCATCATCATCAACATACCATCATCATCATACCATCATCATCATCATCATCATCATGCAATCATAATCATCATACCATCATCATCATCATACCATTATGATGGTTGTGATGATGATGAATAGTAATATTATGATGATGAATAGTAATATTGACTGAAAGTAACTTATATTAACTGAAGTAACTTGTATTAACTTATATTGATTGAAAGAAACTTATCTTATCTTAACCGTCAAAAACTTAAATTCAAATGGACAGGACCTTAGTTTAGTTTAGGTAAGCTTAGATTAGATTAGTTTAGCTTATGTGAGTTTAGACTTTATAAGAGCTTAGATTAGCTTATTTTTATTTTTATTTTTAATATTTGAATTAAAATTTATAAAAATGTTAGATATTTATAAAAAGTTTGAATAACAATTAATTAAATTATTATATGAATTTAAATTAATATTTATAAAAGACTAAATAACATTTGATTCTACAAAGAAATTATATTTTATAATATCATAAAACACTTAGAATTATATTTACAAAATTTTACATATTTTATAATAAAAATAATATAATACATTGATAAAAATTAGTATTTTTATAAAATAGGTGTAAATAACAATATGTTTCATTTATAAATATAGTTATTAAAATTTTAACTAAATGAAATTTTACAAAATAAAAAATAAAATTTTGTTGTTATTAGTAAATACAAAACATATTTATTTTGTTAATTAAATTTTATACAAAAGTTTAAATGACACTTAATTATAAAAACAAATATATTTTATAATTATCAATAAAAAATATATTTACAAAATTGTAAATATTTTATAATAAATATAATAGAAAAAATATTAATATTTTGTATATAGATATAAATAAAATACATATTTTATCTAAATTTTACAATATAAAATTTTATTTATAAAAATAATTTTATGTTTTTATTAGTAATTATAAAATATATTTGTTTTGTTTAATTAAAATTCATTAAAATATTTCTATAACTATTTATTAAATAAAAATTATTTATTTGATTAGTTAGCTTAGGTGAGTTTAATTTAAATTAGTTTAGTTTGGATGAAATTAGATGAGTTTAGATAGTTTGGATGAACTTGGGTGAGCTTGGACGAACTTAGTTTATCTTATAGGAGTTTGAGTAAATCTCTAAAGAACATGGATCTTAGCTAAACTACACTTATCCAAGGCAATATAAACTAAACTAAAACTAAGCTCATCCTGGTCCAACTAAACTAAATTAAATTAAATAAATTAAAACTGAATTATTATTTTCATTTCTTTAATATTTGTAAAATATAGTTTAACGCATTTAATTAAACATATTAAATATATTTAATAACTACTAATAGAAATATAATAATACTGTACAAAAATTTTTAATCATTTAAAAAATATAAAAAAAATATCGAAGTATATTTACAAAATTTTTTTGTGTCCTTTCACTTCCTTAAAGTTGTCCAACTACGTCGTCGTCCTCCCCGACTATTACCATCGCCACCCATACACCGTCTACTTCTCCCTCCGCCACTGCCTCTTCTCTGCCGTCGCGACTCTCTTTCTCATCTCCGACATCATCTTCCTCTACTCCTCCGCCACCGCCGCTTTGAAAGTCATCGATCGAAGTCTCTTTTGGCGTCAGATGCCGCTGCGGCTTGTCGGCGTCAACTGAGGTCACCGATTGATTGGATTGGAATTTAGGGTTAAGATTAAACCATTATTTTATTAGACAAATTTACCCTTAAGATATCAATCAACCGGTTGTTAATTACGAATTATTAAGGAAATATGGTTTAATATCAGCCATAGATTTAATTAGATGTAAGGTTTAGATTAATTCTTATTTCTCACCAAAAACCCACTTCTCACCGGATCTCAACCCTCGTACTAAAAACTTTAATAACTTTGCAATACGATAGTTAAATTCACCTAAGCTAAACTAAATTCATCCAACACAAATTAAGCTAAGATAAGTCATCTAAACTCACATATTACAAACTAAGCTCACCTAAAACAAACTAAACTAAACTAAACTCCTAAACTAAAATTCCAACACCCAAAGAACAGGCCAGCCTTCACCTGCTAGGATAAATCTGAAATCAGTTTGTAAATCTAGATTATTTAGTTACGAATTTCCTATAATAATAGAATTCTTTCTACTTCTATTTATCTATAAAGATATTGGTGTAGAAAGTTACAATCTTGACTAGTTTACAGCTTGGTCAAACATTCATTTTAATTGATATATCAAGCAAGTTTCTTTTACCTGTATTTAAGGAGATTTGAACCATCGATCTTTTTTTTTTTTTATGGGAGAACCATCGATCTTTTGGTTTATAAAAGTTAGACGATTGCTCCTTCTGCCCATTAGGGGGCATTGTCGGGCGGAAAGAATTCTAAGAAACTTCAACATCTCGAGTTCAAATCCCTATTGGAGGTGTGTTCTGGTGCGATGGCGGAGGTTGGTGGAAGGGCTCGAGTTGGGGTTTTTTTTGGTTGGTCGTGCTGGCTGGAGGTCGCTGGTGGCGGATGGTTGTACATAGGGTTTGCTCTGGCGGGTTCTCTTCCGTACGGCTGTTTTGAGTGGCGTTGGTTGGACGGCGTCTCCACTGGGTGTCACTGTTCGCTCCGGGTTGTTCAGTAGGCCGATCTTGCCCGGATTTTGTACTTATGTGTGTTTAACGTTGTAGTTTAGTTTTAGTTTTCCTAGTTTAGTCCCTCTAAGTGATGTTTTCACTTATGAGGGTTGTATCCTCAGCCGCTTAGGTCTAAGTTATTTTTGTTTTTGTGTTTAGATCTCAGGAGTTAGACTCCTGTTTTCTCGAAGGGCACGGCGGTGCTTTATTTGGTTATGTAGTGTCGGTCACTGCGGTCGGCCGACCAACTTGTTTGCCGTGTCCTTCTTGGGCGTGGTGCCCTTCGTGGGCAGCTCGTTCAGTTTGTAGCCTTCTTGGCGATTGTACTAATAAAAAAAAAATCCCTATTGGATTAGGGTTCGATATTTGAAGTAATATTAATTGAAAAGATAATTGGCACATCATATAATTTCACGCCTCATGTTAATTAACTACAAAAGAATAGCATGCATCAAAACTGGAAGAACTCTTAAATTGGAATTTCATGTCAAGACAGACTCGAGCCAATTCGATACATATTCATAAGCAACAAATGTTACAGCACCAGCTGGTGCAGCTTTTATTGTTGATGGAACGATACCCTTGTAGAGGCCTGCCCAGCCTTCGTTATGCAAGATTTGACGCAATCCGTCAAACATATTTTTGTAAGCCTTGTGCTCAACTCTAGCACCATATCTTGGATGCCTTTGCAACCCTTCTATCTGCAATTTTTAAGCAAGGCACTGATTTGTCGAAATATACGAAACAGAAACACAGCAAATCTTGTATGGAATGCTCTCGACTAAATCAGTTCTCAACATGAATGTCTATACATAGACCAATCAGGGGGTGTACCTGGAACCTCTTTTTGACCACATCAAGCGGATGACATACAAGTTTGGCACAAGTGCCAGCGGCTAACCCACACACAAAAAGTTGGAAGCTTGAAAGGGTATCATAAGTGTTTCCCAGCTTGTTTTTATTCCATATCTACAATACAATAAAAGATATAGGTTGTCAATAACTCAACATTTTTTTCAATCATCGCCACATACAAAGTCTATTAGATCAACTTCCCCATGCTAGAAAAAAAAATGACCGCATGATAAACCCAAAAGCAACAGTTTTTATATCAACATGTCAATGCAATGAATATTAAAACGTAACCAAAAGGAATAATTTGAAGTACTTCATCCAACACAGTTACAATGCTTCTGCAGAATAACTGTAGCCTATGTGTATAACTGGTTCATTGCGCCAAAAGTGAGTAACCAACTAGTGTGAGTTCAAAAACGAAAAGCCGAAGTCTAGCTAATCTGATGCCAATATGGCTCTTTATAGCATCCTATAGCTTTGATCACTTGCCAACGGAAAACTGAGGTCGAGGATAACTTCACAGTTATTTTTTGGGGCTTATTTTATAGCTTATGAATAGCACAAATTTTCCAACACGTGTAGTTACTGTAAATTTCTAAAGCTAATCATTCTTTCTTGATAGATAAGAGAAGTGTGATCTTACCATGGCCCAACGTTTGAAAGTATCGTATGTGCCAAACTGCATTCCAGCATACGGAATAATTTCAACAAGAGTTGGCGACAATCCAGCATAGAGCCCTCGGAAGCCACGATTTTGAACAATATCCAAAAATGCTGATCTCATGTTTGGATATACCTTTGTGTGAGCAAGGAAATAAAAAAAATAAAAAAAAATAAATATCAATGTGTGTATGTTAATATGTCTAAAAGAAAGGTCCAATCTCTGTAAAAGGTACTCAAATAAACATTGCTCCCAACCAAAAGCTGACAAGGTACTGCTGAGTACAAGGTCATCGAAATTTCACAAACCTTGGGTTCACCCTGAGAAGCTAGGATGGTGCGCAGAAGATCAAATGGATATGAGCCAACTGTTGCCACACAGCCTGCTAATGCCCCGCTGATATAAGAAAGATAAGGACTCAAGCTACTGTGGTCCTCTGCATCCATAGAAAGGAAAATGCATACCCCCAAACATAATGTGAGTAAGAATTCACATGAAATAGAATGATATGTAATATTATTATAAACAAACAAAACCTTGATTCTCAAAAAGTATATTTGAAGGAAGAGTAACTACAACCATCTTCTTGTATCTAGAAGGTGTGTTGAGCTGCCTAGGGGCACACTTAATTGGGCTTGGTGGTAGGATACTATTACATGGAAGGACAACATGAATTGGAATAACAAAAGCCACCAGCAGATGATTTTGTTTCCCTTTTATAAATGCCTTAATCTACGAGGCCTAAAGAGGAAGGAATGCTATTATCTTCAACGAACAAGCCTGGGATTCCAATCTGATCCCAAGAAATGTTTTTAGGCTTTTCAAGAAAAAGCTAGAGACACTAAAGGGTAAGAATTAATGGAGGCATATACAGGATAATTATATTCAACTATAGGACCTTTTATTCAAGCTCTTTTGCTGTAATGATCTCTGGTGATTCAGGGTTCTTGATGTTTGTTTTCTGGTTTTGGGGGTCTGAAATAACCTTCTTTTGCTGGTTAAGCTATCGGTCATTGGTGGTTGTTTTCATAGGTTTTTCCGGTCTGTGGTCATATGGTTATGTTTCCTAGTATCTTTTTGCAGGTTAATATAACTTGTTCCTATCAATAGTTGTTTGTTTGGGGTTGTTGTAGCTTGTAGTCGTTTTCAGTGTCCTATCATGTATATCTATCTTTTTTGAATAACGTGTACCTTTTTTGAAAAATAATAATTTATGTGATAACAATTTGACAAACAATCAACCTTCATTACTATGATCAGATAAATAGCTGTCTATTCCATAATATTTGAGCCTAGTTTTAAAGTGCTATAATATGTTAATAATTGAAGTAATAATGAATGTTCAAAAATCACAAACAAACAATGGAACTGGTAGAGAATTAACTATTAACTCTAAAAAAGAGAAGTCCACGAAGGTAGCTAACTGCAAAGAGCAATTAAAAGAAACCCGCTGCACCTACCTGCCTTAGATGAACCAGCTGCAAATGTTTTGAACTTGTGTAAGACAGTGAACTGAATTGCTGTGTATGGCATCACCATTAGTAACGCAGGGACATTTCCACGCCAAAAACCCTGGCATGTTTGTAATAGGGAGAGCGAATCAAATTGTATAAACAGGCGACAGGCCATTTGCAAGGTAGGAACAAGACATCATTTGCTAATACATCTAAATGACAGTGTGCGGCATAATATTGATTCATTGAACATCTTCGGATGAAGACAAATAACTGGAAAAAGAAATGCATAAGACCAATGCAAAACAACTATGAAGGAGAATGATGAATACCCGATAACCCTCCTCTCTAAAGATGTCACGAGTTGCTTGGAACATTCCATTATATTTAGAAGGAACTGTCAAGCCCCTATGAGCTAGAGCCCAAGATGTTGTTGGCTCCAATTGAACCTATAGAGGGATGCACAATATTAAGACTTGAGAAATGCAAAAAAAAAAGAAAAAAAAAAGTGAGAGGATGATGAACATGTTGATAGTAGTGAAAAGTAAAATTAATGTGCGAATGTTTTGACATGTTGTTTAGGAAATTACAGGTTCAAATTATATAAACAAAATAAAATGAAATAAATAAGATTGTAGGGGAAGTAAAAAGAATAAGACAATGAGCACAGACCTGGAATCGGATTTTAATAACATCAAGCGGCGACGTTAAAGTCCGAGATATACCGCCAGAAACCGCCCCAGCAGTAGCGTCAATGAACGCCCGCTTAAGCTGCCCCGGCTCATCCATTACTACAGCTGATGCCCTAGTCACCTGACTGACATCAATCTCTCTCTAAAAAAACAAAACTGATAATTAAAAATCCAATGCGCAGACAGCATTCTATACCTGGAGCTGAATTGGACACTATCCGGAGGTATTTCTTCGAAATTCAGCAGCGGCGGTGTCCGCCAAAGTAGAGGCGGAAGAGAATTGGGATTCTGAGGGAAAACGGCTTCGCAAGTATCAGGAATTGCAGCGGCAGAGAGGTCAAAGATGGAGCGGGAAAATTAGGGCACTAAATTTATTATATAAAGTAAAGCCAGAGCAGAGCAGAGGGTGTCTTTAAACCGCTATCGAAAGTCAGAACTCGACCCCCACAGACAAATTCCCTTATTCAGATTTGTTTGATTAACAACTTACTATAAAAAGTATACTCTTTACGAATATTATTACATCAGTATATTTCACACGAATAATTTTATGCAACAATTTTTTACCCCTCTAATTCTATTCGCGGGAGGAAAACTACTTTATAGTACTATGTCCTCATCAGAATTCAAATTCAGCATTTTCGTGACTCATAGTTTTTACGTTCTATCCCTCGATCATTTGATCCGATCCCTGATGGGCCATTCGTATACAAAATAATTGCTCAAATTTTTGAAATAAGTTGCTCCTATTTAACAAATTGGTTTCATTCTCGCTCAAATTCATTCACAATTTACCTACTTTTTATGGGACATTGTTAGTAAGGACATCTAATACTAAAGCATTGTTTGTAACATCACTTCAATCCGAATCATTTGTTTGGCCCCAACCGAAGCCCAATTTTTACATATGTGACAACATAAAATTTTAAATGTCGTTAAGGAGAGCCCTTCTTGTAAACTTAAGACTGTAATTGTTTTCCACTTCTCAACTAGGTACTCTTTGAAATCGCAAAATCCACTCATCCCGTGCATG
This sequence comes from Rhodiola chrysanthemifolia, assembly GCA_033675395.1. Lineage (NCBI taxonomy): Eukaryota > Viridiplantae > Streptophyta > Magnoliopsida > Saxifragales > Crassulaceae > Rhodiola > Rhodiola chrysanthemifolia. The sequence goes on from CM066205.1 coordinate 43,112,522, forward strand.
AGAGTCTATCGTTATGCCAAAGTATTGCAAGAAAAAAGATTTGATTTGCAATGGGATGCCTGCTACATATGTTCTAAAAGTAGTACTAATGACAAGAGAGAACTTCAAACACTTGTCGTAATTCTGGAACGATTATATTCAAAATGACCAAATAGCGCAGTGTATTCCTGCCTCCACCACTTCTTCCACCGCTCTCTCATTCGCCTCCATTTTACCTGTTTCTTATTGTGGAGGTTGCTGTAGAATAAAACCCTAAAAGCTAAAGAAGCGATTTATATAGGGGAGCACTCGGTTGAGGCAGGGTTGTAAGAATGAGGCAGTGAGGCATGATCTTGGCCATTGATCATATTGATCTAATGGTTGAGATTTAAAGATGTGGTAGTGGGATTTACTGTTTGCTTTTTACTGTTGATGGATTTTGGTAGTGGGACACGTGGCGCACCCACAAAGCACGGGGGTTAGATGTGTGGTTGAGATCGTGCCTCACTGCCTCATTTGAACGCTCCTCTGTATTGATACGTATATGTTGATTGGATTTTACTGGCTCAAACCAAGTCAGTTGGATTAAACGTCCTAGAAAAATGAATTTCAAAAAATAGAGAACTAAGTCACCAATTTGATCTGAGAAATGGGCTTGTCGGAGGCCTAATCAAGCATCGTAGACAGCAACCGAACGTCGAAGATGGCAGATGACGAGAGAGAAAATCGATCAAGCTAGGGTTTCATTGAAAAACTGTTATTTTCTTTTACACATGTTGGGCTATAAAGCTTGATAATTAAAAGCCCAACAGAGCTAGGGTTTCCATTAGGGTTTCAAACCTTATCCTATATATAGGCATGTTCTGAGTATTATAATTGTATCTCATCAATATAATGAAAAATCTCCTGGCTTGGTATTGGCCTTAGACGTAGTCACATTCGGTGGCGAACTGGGTAACAAATTCTCGTGTTCTTTGTTGTTTTCTTTTATTACTGCTTAAGATCCTAACAACAAGTATCAGAGTTGAGGTTCTAGCAGTCGCAATGGGAGATGTAAGACAACCGGTGGAGAAATTCGACGGATCGGATTTCGAATTCTGGAAGATGCAAATCGAAGACTACCTATACGGTAAAGATTTGCATCAACCTCTAGATGAAAAACCGAAGGACATGAAGGATGAAGAATGGAAGCTGTTGGACAGGAAAGCAATGAGTGTGGTCCGCCTGTCGCTGTCTTGAGAAGTTGCACACCATACAGTTAGGTCAAAGACGACGAAGGAGATGATGGAGACTCTGTCGGCATTGTACGAGAAACCATCAGCATCGAACAAAGTCCATATGATGCGGCGGTTGTTGATAGCGCTAAAACATATGCATTTTAGGCGACCTCTATGCTTATTGTTTCGATCATTTTATTACGATTTCACTTGCTATTTGATGCTTTGTGGTTCATTTCAGGAATATTACAGAGTTTAGGCTGAGAACACAAGTGAGTAGCATTTTGGAGCAAAACCGAGCAGTTTCGGAGCAAAATATGGTGTTTCGGAGCCAAACCGAGCAATATTGACCTTTGCACCTTGTTTTGGACGCCCAGGGCTCATACGGTGTCTGATTTGGTCGATTCAAAGCTTGTTGGAAATCTAATTCAAAGGACTACAACTTTGTAGTTTACACCAAGATCAGATTCGGATGGTAAGAGGCTCTGAGTACCCGAACCGGTCGGCTCAAATTCGTGCACACATCTCAACCGGCCGGCTCAAAGGGTCCGAGAGTTGGAGTCCCTTGAAGCTCATCTCAGCCGACCTTTGGGGCTTCTTTTAGACGTGCAGATCGCATATGGTGTCCGAATGGGTTGATTCCAAGCTCGTTAGAAAGCTAACTCACAGGGCTACAACTCTTTAGTTCAAGCCAAGACCTAATTCGGACGTTAAGTCCTCCAAAAGCCACAGGAAGTCAGACTGATTAGCAGAACTTTGGTACAAGCTCACATTGCTCCTGGGTGATTGAACCGGGCGGCTCAAACTCATGCCTACAGCTGAGCCGGCCGGCTCCCAGCCTCAGAGAGTTCAGAAAAAGCCAGCAAAGAGTTGAGCCGGCCGGTTGGAGATCCCTCAAGGAGTTGAGCCGGCCGGTTGGGCTCTGAAAGCCAGATTTTGCCCCTTGACTATAAATAGAAAGTTTGAGATCTAAATCGGGGGAACTTTTTGGGGGATTTTCAAGGCAGATTTCATTGGGATTTAGAGCAGTTTTTCTTGGGGAAGAAGATAGAGATTTAAGGGTCATCAACAACACAAAGATCTAATCACCTAGTGTTATTGGATCTCCATATTGGTTCTAGACCTCTAAACTCTCTTTTCCATATGGGTTTTTGCACTTTCATGGATGTTTTTGTTTGTAACCTCATCATGAGTGAGTAGTGACCTTGGTTGGGGATCTATGGACCCCTTAGATATGTTTGTGACATTATAAATACTATGGATGCCATTGATGAATGATTTGCACATGTTTCTTCTTCATTTGAACTTAACTCTTCAAGTTGCCTATAAGGTGTTTGTAAAATGTCCTCAATAGGAACTTTGCTTGATCTCATGTTTGATGTAGCTCACGTTGATCATCATGACTTCAATGAACTAAATGAAGAAGCATTAGGGTTTTTGAGTTACATGGCGACTTTCTAATCCTAATGAGAATGGCTTGGATTTAACAAGAGCATGATTATTTAGTCAATAGAGCGCGAGTGTGAGGCTAGATAATCATATTCTATAGTACCAATAGAGCGCGAGTGTGAGGTACTATGCGAGATGTAACCTCTTTGTACTAAGTTGTAGCGCGAGTAGAACTTAGTACTAATGTTGCATGGCTAAATTCTAAGTGTGTGCATGTGATTTCATCAATGGTGTCCAATTTTACCGTCACAATAATTGTCTAGGTGGAGAAATAGATCCCTAGTCATCCTTTAATCGATTGTTCACCATCTTTAATATTTCAAACCTTACTTTTGGATCGAAATTCCCTCCCCAACCTTAGACAATCTAGATATATCTTTGGCATCATTAGTTTAATCACCTATCTTTTGGGTTCGACCTCGGATCTCCCGAGTCTTTACAAATATTTTGATAATCGTGACTTAGCAATAGTGTTCGAATTCTATTTGAATATTTCTGCTATATTTACGACCGATCAAATGGCGCCGTTGCTGGGGATATGTTAATTAACTAGGTGCTAATAGATTGTTTAGTTTGTCTATTCTTGTAAATATTTTTCTTTCTCTTATACTTGTATATTCTTCTTTTTCTCTCATATCCCTTACTAACTTCGTTAATCTTGTTTGCGAGGATGGATCACTATAACCAACAAGTCATTCATGATGAAGATTATTATGAAGAGGATTTTTCCAATTATGCGATAAAAGATCAAGTTAGTGATTTGGAAAAGATAGTGGATAGCATGATGAGTAGAGTTAATGCTTTGGTTGACAAAATGAAGTATGAAGACAATGAAGGTTATTATGAAGAGGGTCAACCAAATGCCCATTGTGAAGACTATTGGATGAACAACCACAACCAACAAGTCTATTCTAACGAGGAATATTATCAAGAGGAGGAGCAACCATATTGGAATTACCAAGAGCATGACTATCAAACTAATCGTTATAATTTGGATGGGGATGACCAAGAAGAGGAGCAACCAAACGGCTATTGGGAAAACTCTTGGAATCCATCACATACCTACACTCAAAATTGGAATGATAGTCAATGTTTTGAAATTGAAGACTCCTACCCTCCATACCCTCAACCTCCTCAACCTTCAAGTGAGCCCTCCAATATAGAAGCCATGCTTGCCACATTTCTAGCATACCAAAAGGAGATGGATGCTTGCATGGATAAGCTTCAAGCTAAGATGGCACAACACGCAATTGACATTAAGAACTTGGGTGAGGAAGAGGAGGTCTTCGAAGAAGAAGGAGTCCTTGAATCTAATGCCTTAAGAGAAGAATGGGACCAAGAAAGGGAAGATGAATTTTGGAGAGTCGGCACCGTAACTCATTACAACCAAAGGGATGGTGAATCTTGTGACGAAGACGAGGTGGAATGTAAGAGTGAAGCATCCTTCACCACTAGTATATCTCAAGATCAATTGGACGAAAACACACAAGAGCTCACCATTCCATCAATGCATTGGCTCTCCGACGAGGAATTCTTCAAGGATGATGCCTCTTGCATAGAGGAAATGACTTTTATTGATGAAGAAGAACTCACTCCTCCCGCTATAGAAGAGCCGAAATATGAATCCCAAATTCTTGTTGATGATAGATTAAAGGAAGAGGATATTGAGCCACAAGAACTCCAAGGGTATAGAGACTTTGTTGAGGTTTTCATGGAAGAGACTAAAGAGCCACCTCGCACGCAAGGAAATGAAAGTTTAAAGAGGGAGATTGAGAATTGGGCAGCCAAGGACATCATAAAAAATTTAAAGGAGGGTGTGCCCATCAAGCTTGAGACAAATTTTGAAGACCCTTTCTTCATTATGAAGTCTCGAGACAAGTTTTGGAGCTTCTTGCCATACTTTCAAAGATTATTTGAAAAAAGCTCCCATGGCCCCTTAATTTTTAAGGGATTTTCATACTTGAAGGGGTCATGCTCCCAAAGGAAAGTCCATTGTAGGCTTGATGGGAGGAAATTCAAATGGGATTTGAAGGTGGTTTGACACGATCAAGTGCAAGGCCCCGCTTGAGGAGGGATCTTAGCAAAAGACTCCTCAAGCGTGCTTCTTATCTCCCAAGAAGAGAATCGGCTCCGTCTTAGCCAAGACGTTAAACTAGGCTTGTGAGTGTTTTCTCTCCCGATCTTTAAGTATATCTATTTTGATTGGATTTCTATTTGCTTCAAGTATGGGGTGTTGAAATGGCTACCTCCAAACGAGAGAAGTTTTTCTTAACTTTCTCCTTGTTTTTCATTCTATTCATTGCTTAGGGACTAAGCAATTTCTAAGTGTGGGGTGGACTATGTTTAGACATGTTTCGACTACATTAGATGTTTTTGCTTACTTGACGTGCTTTCATGTGTGGAATCCAATCAACTTGTATGTTTAAGGGAAAACATTCACACTACTGCACAATTCATCCAAAAATTTCAAATTATTAATGAAAACAAAAAGTCTAGGCAAGGCTACATTTTCGAAAAATTTCATTCCTAATTCAACTAGTCGTGCATGATTTCACTTGATTGATCCTTTAGATGACTAATGGATTGGATTGTTGACTTTCATTCTTGAGGATCAAAGCATCTACTAGCACTTCTTTATCTTTTATTCTAAGCTTTTTCTCGTTGAGACTAGAGACTTGATCTTTAAAAGCATAAAATCGGAAAAAAAATATAATTTTAAAACTCTTGCATGCCACGATTGCCTTTAGGTGACCTTAGTGACCTTGCTTATCTTGTGGATTTGTCTTGTTGGTTTGTCATGCTCCATTTTTAACACTTAGCCCTTTGTCAAAGTTCTAAGTGTGGGGTCAAAAGAGGGCAAGGAGAAAAGAAAAAAAAAGGAGAAAAAGAAAAGAAAAAAAAATATATATATATGAAATAAGCCCCAAGTTCCTTCCTTATGATTGATCACCATTAGGAAATGAATTTAAAGAAGTATGTGCTAAGCGCCGAGGGTTAGGAAGGTAAGTTCCCCCTCGAAAGTGCTTAGTACGGCCAAAGGCCATTCTACCCCCTTAATGTTGCACTTAGACTTGACAATCGGCTATTCCACCATTCTCTAGCATGAAAACCAATGAGACGATTGATACTTCCTAGCAAGAATTCACTAAGGGACGAACCTCGTATTCTTATATACTTAGGCATGATATGACTTGCAAGTATTTACAAAAACTGTAATGTGGGAACTCCTCTTCTCTTATGACTAAGCGACCTTTGCGTTCTAGGCTTGAGAATGAGTTCAAAGCTCACAAGCCAATGGACTAGCCTCCTTGCTAGCATTTGTGAGTGATCCAACAAGATTTCTTTGCGACTATTAGATTTTTTTCTTGAAGTCACTAATATAGAAAATGACTAGAATCCTTGATTAAAGATTTATTAGTCTTTGCTTTGATTTGTTTGAATGTCCTAATTCATGAATTTCCACAAGGATTTGAAGAAGTTTCATGTAGTGATTGAAATGCACATCTCTAGTTGAATACATTGTGAACTTCATGAAAAACACCTTGCCTAGTACTTTGACAATTGTGAACTTAAAATGCCTAATTGGATGGTTGTTCTTTTTGTGGGATTTGTGAGTATTCCCGTGTCTGAAAACTCTCAGGAGACTACAACTCCTCCACTAGGGTAGCCTAGGGGTTTAAAGGCTTGGTGCATTCGCTAAATGCACTCGTGTTGCCTACGAAAGTGGTTAGTTAGAAGTAGAATTTGTTCCTTAGTGTTTTTAGTTAGTTTTCGTGACCATATGGAGTTTTCTTTGAACCGATCATGAGCGAGCAAAATGCATTATTGTTGTTGATCTCTATGATTAGTTTGCTCGGGACGATCAAAAGTTAAGTGTGGGGTGATTTGATAGCGCTAAAACATATGCATTTTAGGCGACCTCTATGCTTATTGTTTCGATCATTTTATTACGATTTCACTTGCTATTTGATGCTTTGTGGTTCATTTCAGGCATATTACAGAGTTTAAGCTGAGAACACAAGTGAGTAGCATTTTGGAGCAAAACCGAGCAGTTTCGGAGCAAAATATGGTGTTTCGGAGCCAAACCGAGCAATATTGACCTTTGCACCTTGTTTTGGACGCCCAGGGCTCATACGGTGTCTGATTTGGTCGATTCAAAGCTTGTTGGAAAGCTAATTCAAAGGACTACAACTTTGTAGTTTACACCAAGATCAGATTCGGATGGTAAGAGGCTCTGAGTACCCGAACCGGCCGGCTCAAATTCGTGCACACATCTCAACCGGCCGGCTCAAAGGGTCCGAGAGTTGGAGTCCCTTGAAGCTCATCTCAGCCGACCTTTGGGGCTTCTTTTAGACGTGCAGATCGCATATGGTGTCCGAATGGGTTGATTCCAAGCTCGTTAGAAAGCTAACTCACAGGGCTACAACTCTTTAGTTCAAGCCAAGACCTAATTCGGACGTTAAGACCTCCAAAAGCCACAGGAAGTCAGACTGATTAGCAGAACTTTGGTACAAGCTCACATTGCTCCTGGGTGATTGAACCGGGCGGCTCAAACTCATGCCTACAGCTGAGCCGGCCGGCTCCCAGCCTCAGAGAGTTCAGAAAAAGCCAGCAAAGAGTTGAGCCGGCCGGTTGGAGATCCCTCAAGGAGTTGAGCCGGCCGGTTGGGCTCTGAAAGCCAGATTTTGCCCCTTGACTATAAATAGAAAGTTTGAGATCTAAATCGGGGGCACTTTTGGGGGATTGGAGTTAGGGTTTTTGGGGCACATAATCAAGGGTTTTTGGGACAAAGGATCAACTTCAACAACATCAAGGATCGAATCTCTAGGGTTATTGGATCTCCATATTGGTTCTAGACCTCTAAACTCTCTTTTCCATATGGGTTTTTGCACTTTCATGGATGTTTTTGTTTGTAACCTCATCATGAGTGAGTAGTGACCTTGGTTGGGGATCTATGGACCCCTTAGATATGTTTGTGACATTATAAATACTATGGATGCCATTGATGAATGATTTGCACATGTTTCTTCTTCATTTGAACTTAACTCTTCAAGTTGCCTATAAGGTGTTTGTAAAATGTCCTCAATAGGAACTTTGCTTGATCTCATGTTTGATGTAGCTCACGTTGATCATCATGACTTCAATGAACTAAATGAAGAAGCATTAGGGTTTTTGAGTTACATGGCGACTTTCTAATCCTAATGAGAATGGCTTGGATTTAACAAGAGCATGATTATTTAGTCAATAGAGCGCGAGTGTGAGGCTAGATAATCATATTCTATAGTACCAATAGAGCGCGAGTGTGAGGTACTATGCGAGATGTAACCTCTTTGTACTAAGTTGTAGCGCGAGTAGAACTTAGTACTAATGTTGCATGGCTAAATTCTAAGTGTGTGCATGTGATTTCATCAATGGTGTCCAATTTTACCGTCACAATAATTGTCTAGGTGGAGAAATAGATCCCTAGTCATCCTTTAATCGATTGTTCACCATCTTTAATATTTCAAACCTTACTTTTGGATCGAAATTCCCTCCCCAACCTTAGACAATCTAGATATATCTTTGGCATCATTAGTTTAATCACCTATCTTTTGGGTTCGACCTCGGATCTCCCGAGTCTTTACAAATGTTTTGATAATCGTGACTTAGCAATAGTGTTCGAATTCTATTTGAATATTTCTGCTATATTTACGACCGATCAGTTGTTCAACCTGAGAATGGCAGAGAGCACGACAGTAGCAAAGCACCTGAGTGAGTTCAACATGACGATCACACGGTTGAGATCCGTTAAGATCGAGTTCGATGATGAAATAAAGGCTTTGATTCGACTATCCTCATTACCAGAAAGTTGGAGCGGGACGATTACAACCGTTATTGCCTCAGCAGGGAAGGCCAATATTAAGCTGGATGTAGTCAGAGACTTGATCGTTAGTGAAGAGATTCACCGAAGGGAGTCAGGCTCTAGTTCAGGTATAGCTTTGAATGCTGGAAACGAAGGCAGATCGAAGATCAGGTCGAAGGTGTAACGTGGCAGGTCAAAGTCAAGAGGGAAGGACAAACATGCCATAGATAAAAGGACGAAGTGCTGGAAGTGTGACGGAGTGGGTCACTACAGGAGTGAGTGCAAGGCACCGTCACGAAACGAACCACTGAAGAAATTATGGATGCACTGATTCTGAGCGTGAGCAGGCCATATGAGTCTTGGGTGTTAGATTCTGGAGCATCATTTTATTCCTCCAGTAATGCTGACATAATGAAGCATTACAGAGATGGAGATTTTGGGAAGGTTTATCTCGCTGATGATGAACAATTGGAAGTCGTAGATAGGGATGCACATCTGGTCCGACCCGGATCAGACTAAATTTTATGGTCCGGTCCAGACCTGTGGACAGGAATTTTTTGAAAAAGTGGACCGTGGATTGGACCAGGCCAAAATTTATATGGGCTGGGTCAGATCGATGGATATGAATATTTTGAAAAAGTGGACCGAGGATCGGACCGGATCGTAATTTTACACTATAATATGGTCCGGACTAGAATTTTCTTTAAAATGTAGATCGGATCGGACCCGGATCTTTACGGTCCGGGTCCAATTTTGTGCATCCCTAATCTTAGAAAAAGGAAATGTCCAGATAAAAGCTCCAAACGGATCAGTATTGCAGCTGCATGATGTCAGACATATTTCGGACTTGAAGAGAATCTTGTTGTTCGTTGGCCAGTTAGATGATGAGGGCTATGCGGTAACCTTCGGTTGTAGTACTTGGAAGATAACCAAGGCTTCCATTGTGATAACTCGAGGCAAAAAGAGGGGACATTGTATATGACGAGCAACCTCCAAGAAAGCATCGCTGTTGCAAGTGTGAAAGGTGATGCAGATATGTGGCATTGTCATCTCGGTCACATGAGAGAGAAAGGGAGGAAGGTGTTATGCTCAAGGGGTCTGCTACCTGGACTCAAGTCTGTTGAAGTTGGAGTATGTGAGGATTGCGTCTTCGAAAAACAGAAGAGAGAGTCAGTTTCTCAAGAGATGGCAAGACCTTGAGAAAGTAGAAGCTGGAGTTGGTCCTTAGCGACTTATGGGGGCCAACACCTGTTTGCATCTTGATGAGCATAAATTTGAACTATATTTATGCTCCACATTTAGTCGATTTTCGATCGTCTTCCTTATTTATATGAGCTCTCACATTATGTTTTGATTCTTTTAGGTGAAAAAATGAATCCAAGGTGAAAGAAAGAGTTTTGGCGAAAACAGTGTAAAAATGGTGGATTAACCTCCCTAATTGTCGTGCACGCCCAGAGCTCATACAGTGTCCGAATTCATTGATCTTTGACTTGTTGGAAAGCTAAGAACAAATGCTACAACTTTGTAGTTGGCACCTAGAGCATATTCAGCCCTTAAGAATGTAAAAATTGGAGCTCAATAGGCCATCTCAATCTGCGCTTGTGTCACGAAAATAGTTGACACAAGTGATGGCAGATTCCAGAGAGCATGCAAAAACAGCTCTGTGTCATCAAAATTCCGAATAAGCGACACAAAAAGACTGAATGGGCCAAAAGCCCAAAATGCAAAATTGAAGAAAAACAAAAGGGAGGCAGCCGCAACACAAATTCTGAACCTATTACGGAAAAAATTTCCAATTTGAACAAAATTGGAATTTGGTTTCCAATTGTATACAATCTCCAAATTCAATTTCCAAAATAGACACCTTCACTAAGGCGCCGTTAGCAAGGAAGCCTAAAACACAAGGCGCAGTCCTTAACGGCGCCTTAAGCCCAGTGTCAAATTTAAATGGGTAATAAAAGCTAAGTCAGCAATAATTACTGAATAAGCGTAAAGCGCTCACCATGACAGCGCCTAAAAAGTGCCATTCAGCTCATCGAGATCATCTTCCTTCAACCTCCGGCTCTCCTTCCTCCTCTGTCTACGCTTCCTCTCGATATAAATCAAGCGAATCTATGTGAATGGGGAGTATTAGCGATTCACTAGTTTCGTTTTTCAAAGTCACGATCGATGACGATTTCTCCAGGGTTTTGGTTCGTTGATCCTCGATTTTGATTGCAGTTTGCAACGCATGTGTTTCTATCAAGTCTAATTTTTCAGCTTTTAGACACAGTTTCTACGTGCTGCATGTTACGTTGACGGATATGTAGGGTTTAGGCTGCATTGTCGGGCTTGTTGTTGTCAAGTTTTCATCTTTAGGGCTCAGTTCATGAATTATGTTTTCTTTTTTTTATGCCACTCATCTTTTGCGCTTGTTATTTTCTGATTTTGTAGATAAATAGCATAAAAATTTCAACATATACTTCTTTACAAATTAGGATTTAGCCATACATTGTTGAAACAGTATTTTAGGCGCTCACCATAACGGCACCCAAATTGTTTTTGTCGATTTTGACACTGGACATTAGGCGCTCTCACCAACGGCGCTTTTCTCTGACACTGGACATTAGGCGCTCTTATCAACGGCGCCTAACTGAAGGTGTCTATTTTGGAAATTGAATTTGGAGATTGTATACAATTGGAAACCAAATTCCAATTTTGCTCAAATTGAAAATTTTCTCCCTATTACGCACATATTCACACCTGGAGACTTGGAGGAGATGGAAAAGAGAGAAGGGGACACAAAAACGCAAGGATTTTGATCGGATCGAAGATTTGAAGGGATTATCGACATCATTTCAAAGGGTGTAGTAATTCCTGTTTCTCTTGTAATTTTTGTTTCGAACAAAACATGACTTGTATTTCCATGACGATGGATAGTGAGTAGTGACCCATATTTTGGGGTCCTACGAATCTTACTCGACTATGAATCGTTTAATGTATTAACTGTTGCATAATTTGGATTGTTCTACATGGTTTGTATTTTACTTAGCGCTTAAAACCCAGCGATGCCTACTAGGTGTTTGACAAAATGCCTAAGTGTATTGCTTTGAGACATTAAGTCAATAGCGCCGAAAGGGTGAGGCTAAATGTCTGACTAATAAGTAAAATGCATGTTACGAACTTAGTGACTACGAGAGTGACCTGAAATTGTGACGGGAAAGGCTAGGATTATGACAAGGACTCCCATGTTTACGCAACAAGAGTTGGTAAACATCAACGAGTTACTTGATTCGAACCAATAGCGCCGAAAGGGTGAGGTTCGTAGTTTAAGGTACAATTCCAATTCGAACCAATAGCGCCAAAAGGGTGAGGTTCTTACTTGGATTGTGTGGCTATTTTCCAATTAATATAGGCAAATCCTTGCATGCTAGTTAATAAACTCGATTCTAATGTTGGGTAAGTGAAGTGGTTCCCCGAAATACTTCTCGAAGTTCGTCGAAACCTTTTCTTACTTGTTTATTTTAGATTTAAAACCAAACAAAACACTCGATTCCGACTAGGATAAATAGAAGCATAACCTTACATAGTGCATAAGTTTACTTGCTCCCTTGGACGACTCGGTACTTACCGATCTTATAAAAAAAATTTGACGCACAAAATACTACACGTCAAAATGGCGCCGTTGCCAGGGAGCAATGCATTAACTTGTCATTAGCTTAGGTTGTGTGGATATCTCGACTAGTCTTGTAAATATTTTCTTTTTACTTTTGTATATTCTCTACTCAGATTCCTTACTAACTTTTATTCTTTTTGTTTTGTGAGGATGTATTCATACAACCAACAAGTTTCGTACGATGAAGAATATGACCAAGAAGAGATGCAATCAAATTCTTATGGGGGAGATAACAGTTATCCAACACATTCATACTCTCCATATTGGGATGATGGCCAACAATGCTCATTCGAAGAAGGCTCCTATCACCAATATCCTCAAATTCCTCAACCTAACGGTGGACTCTCCAACATGGAAATGCTAGCCATTATTGCGGCTAATCAAGAAGAGATCTTTCAAAGATTGAACGAACTGGCCACTCACAATAAGATGTTGGAGACCCAATTGGCGCAGCGAGAAATAGAAAATGGGAATTTGGATGATGAAGAAGATGTCTCTGAAGAAGAAATCCTTGAATCTAGTGCCTCAAAGCAACTATGGGATCGAGCAATGGAGAATGAGTTCTTGAGAGTTGCTACCCAAGCTTACAACGAGGTGTGTGATGATGAATCTTGCACCGAGGATGAGTTGGAATATGATGGTGCATCTCCCTTCACTACTAGCATAGATCATTCGGATGGGAACACACAAGAACTCACAATTCCATCAACGCCTTACATCTCCAACGAGGAATTCTTCAAAGATGACGACTCATACATAGAAGAAATGTGTTTGTCGCATGAAGAAGACCTCCCACTTCCCGCTAAGAGTGAGCTTGAAGATGAGGTTGAATGTGATGTTGAAGAGGAGATAAAGGATGAACAACTACGAAGATTTGAAGTGTACGAAGACTTTGTTGAGGTTTACATGAATGGTACAAGAGAACAACCCCGCATACAAGAGAATGCAAGTTTTGAGAAGGAGTTAGAGCATTGGGCACCCAAGCAAGTTATTGAGAAACTCAAGGAGGGTGTGCCCATCAAGCTCGAGACGATTTATGAAGATCCTTCCTTCATCATGCCGTCTCGAGACAAATTTAGGAGCTTTGTACCTTATTTTGCAAAATTATTAGCAAGGAGCTCCCACGATCCCTCCATCCTAACTAGCATAACACTTTCGAAGGGGCTGAACTCACATCTAAAAGTCCATTGTAGACTTGATGGACGAAAGTTCCAATGGGATATGAGGGTGGATTGACGCCTTAAGCACCAATGGCCCCGCGAGAAGTTATTCAAGCAAAGGACTTCTCCCAAAGCGAATCCATGGGGCGCTTTGCTAGTCTCGCTAAGAAGTTAAACTAGGCATTCGAGGGAAGTAAAACCATTTGTAAGATGCTTTACTGAATTTATTTTGCACTCACACCACTACTCGTTTGACGCTTTTGAATTAAGTGTGGAGTTCCCTACTATGATTCTGCATTATACTTGTGATATATACTGATAATTTCTATGTAGTGGTCACTTATTTGTTTTACAGATTTGAATGTCATACGCGGGAAAGGAATGAGAAAACCACGAGCCACACTCTTTGAGCTACAATTCCAGGGAAGCCCTTTGCACTACACTTTTTATTTATTTATATTTTTTTCGCTTAGGGACTAAGCTTCCTCTTAAGTGTGGAGTGGGTGTGTAGTGCATTCTATTGAAAATATCCATGTTTAGGCACTTGCACTAGCTTATATTTGAGTACTCGAATTTCCAAGGCATTCGCATTACCCCATTACTCGACTATCTAGTTTTATTGCTAATGACTTGATTTTGAATCTAGAATCACCATGACTTTTATGAGTGCATAATTCCTAGTCGTCAATGTTGTTGTTATCTTGTGTCTATCTAATGATTTAGGCAACCTTTTTGCGTCACTTGAGCATAAAATTAGCAAGCATGAAAACACTTTTCTTCTCTTCGAGAACTTAGTCATTGCTCTTAGGTGATCTTTATTCTTTCACGTTGTTTGTACACACCATTTATATCCTTGGTACATTACCAAATCTTAAGTGTGGAGTCAATATGGGTGAAAAATTGACCCCAACAAAAAATATTGTATATGCAAGCACAAGCCAAAATAAGGCAAGCTACAAAAAAAAGAGAAAAGCAAAAAGTTTTTCAAGCACAAGCTAAAATAAGGCAAGCTATCAAAATAAAAAATTCGTGAAGCATATCGTTGGCAAAATGCCTAGAAAAAGAAAGAAAAGATGAGACACACACTTAAGTTTGGCAATGTCCTTTCCATCATTCCTTTTAGTGTGCATGCATTGTGATTTGAGTAGAGGGATGACCCTTGTACTAGTGTACGTGAGCATGACTTCGTTTGAGATAGTTTTGAAAATGAAGTGTCAAACTCCTCTTTCCTTATGGATTATGGACTTAGCTCCTAAAACTTGGAAATGAGTTTTGTATTGTTAGCCCATGGACTATCCTTCTTGATAGCATAGGCGCGCGATGGGCATGCATTTTGTGTTTCTAAGAATCATGTTTCAAGTATCTTGCGAAAAGGTTGAATGAATTGTTAGGTTAGCCATTTAATAACTCTAATATTGATTGTCTTTGAATGTGCATTTTTGTAAGGTCATTGGTGGTTCTAAATTCTTTTGAAAAGGAGTTAGCCTTTGATTACTATTTTAGTTGATGTGCATGGGGTATTCGTTGCGTATTGCTTAGATAAATGAGGAATTATCTTATTCATGCATATTAGCTAGTCGCATATGGGATTTGTGAGTATTCCCTTTTCTGAAAACTCTCACGAGACTACAACTCGTCCTGTAGGGTAGCATATAGGTTTAAAGGCTTGGTGCCTTCGCTAAATGCACTCGTGTTCCCTACGACAGTGGATTAAGATTTAGTTCATGTTTGTTCGGGACGAACAAACTCTAAGTGTGGAGTGTTTTGATGAGCATAAATCTGAACTATATTTATGCTCCACATTTAGTCGATTTTCGAGCATCTTCCTTATTTATATGAGCTCTCACATTATGTTTTGATTCTTTTAGGTGAAAAAACGAATCCAAGGTGAAAGAAGAGTTTTGCGGGAATTTGGGTGAAAACAGTGTAAAAGCGGTGGATTAACCACCCTAATTGTCGCGCACGCCCAGAGCTCATACAGTGTCCGAATTCATTGATCTTTGGCTTGTTGGAAAGCTAAACAAATGCTACAACTTTGTAGTTGGCACCTAGAGCATATTCAGCCCTTAAGGATGTAAACATTGGAGCTCAATAGGCCATCTCAATCTGCGCTTGTGTCACGAAAATAGTTGACACAAGTGATATGGCAGATTCCAGAGAGCATGCAAAAACAGCTCTGTGTCATCAAAACTTCGAATAAGCGACACAACAAGACTGAATGGGCCAAAAGCCCAAAATGAAAAATTGAAGAAAAACAAAAGGGAGAGAGCCGCAACACAAATTCTAAACCTATTACGCACATATTCACACCTAGAGACTTGGAGGAGACGAAAAAGAGAGAAGGGGACACTAAAACGCAAGGATTTTGATTGGATCGAAGATTTGAAGGGATTATCGACATCATTTCAAAGGGTGTAGTAATTTCTTTTTCTCTTGTAATTTTTGTTTCGAACAAAACATGACTTGTATTTCCATGACGATGGATAGTGAGTAGTGACCTATATTTTGGGGTCCTACGAATCTTACTCGACTATGAATCGTTTAATGTATTAACTATTGCATAATTTGGATTGTTCCACATGGTTTGTATTTTACTTAGCGATTAAAACCCAACGATGCCTACTAGGTGTTTGAGAAAATGCCTAAGTGTATTGCTTTGAGACACTAAGTCAATAGCGCCGAAAGGGTGAGGCTAAATGTCTGACTATTAAGTAAAATACACGTTACGAACTTAGTGACTACGAGAGTGGCCTGAAATTGTGACGGGAAAGGCTAGGATTATGACAAGGACTCCCCATGTTTACGCGACGAGAGTTGGTAAACATTAGCGAGTTACTTGATTCGAACCAATAGCGCCGAAAGGGTGAGGTTCGTAGTTTGAGGTACAATTCCAATTCGAACCAATAGCACCAAAAGGGTGAGGTTCTTACTTGGATTGTGTGGCTATTTTCCAATCAATATAGGCAAATCCTTGCATGCTAGTTAATAAACTCGATTCTAATGTTGGGTTAGTGAAGTGGTTCCCCGAAATACTTCTCGAAGTTTGTCGAAACCTTTTCTTACTTACTTGTTTATTTTAGTTTTAAAACCAAACAAAAAACTCGATTCCGAATAGGATAAATAGAAGCATAACCTTACATAGTGCATAAGTTTACACTTGCTCCCTTGGACGACTCGGTACTTACCGATCTTATAAATTATTTTTGACGCACAAAATACTACACGTCACATCTCTTGGTGGAGCATCATATTATATGACCTTCATTGACGATTGCACAAGGAATGTATGGGTTTAGTTTCTGAAAAATAAGTCTGATGCGTTTGATTTTTAGAAAGTGGAAAGCCCTATTAGTAACTGAGACATGTCTTAAAGTGAAGTGTCTGAGATCTGATAATGGTGGAGAGTATGAGCTGCGAGAGTTTAAGGAGTATTGTGCAGCGAATGAAGTTCGCATGGAAAAGACTTTGAAGGGAACTCCTCAGTAGAATGGCTTGGCAGAACGTATGAACAGAACTCTGAATTAACGTGCTAGGAGCATGAGATTGAAGTGTGGACTTCCGAAGATGTTTTGGACAGAAGCAGTTAACACGGCAGCTTACCTGACTAACCGAAGACCATCAACTCCGTTGGGGAATGGGATTCCAGAGGAGACTTGGAGTAGCAAGGAGGAAAACCTATTTTTCTTATTATTTTTGAATGTGTCGCATGTGTTCACATACATGCTGTTAAAAGAAGTAAGCTGGATGCAAAGTGTTAATTGTACATTCATTGGCTATGGTTGTGATGAATTTGGGTTTCGGTGCTGGGATGAGTCGAGATGTTGTGTTTAATGAGCAGGTACTGTACAAACATATAACATGTGCATCAGAAGCTGGCAGCTCAGAAACTGAGGTGGTGGAGTTAGATATTTCTAACTCCGGTGAGAGTATGACGGTTCCTGACGACCATGAGGTTGATGAGGAGGAAGAACCGAATACACTAGAAGCTCAGCTACGAAGATCCACTAGAGACCAAAGATCACTAGATAGATATTCACCTTCTAATTTCTATCTGTTATTAACTGATAGTGGTGATCCAGAATGTTTTGCAGAAGCGTCTCAGGGAAAACATGCAGATCAGTGGAAGCTAGCAATGGACGATGAGATGGAGTCATTGCATGCAAACGAGACATGGGAGCTAGTTGAGCTTCCACGAGGTAAAAAGGCGCTGCATAACAAGTGGGTTTACAGAGGAGGAGGCGGGTGGAAGTAAGGGTTACAAGGCAAGACTGGTTGTGAAAGGGTTCAATAGAAATATGGTATAGATTAATTGATGTTTTCACCCCTGTTGTAAAGATGACTAATAAACGGCTTGTGCTGAGTATGGTTGCAGCTGAAGATCTTGAGTTACAGTAGCTGGACGTAAAAACATCTTTTCTTCATGGTGACTTGGAAGAAGAAATCTATATGAAGCAACCTGAAGGCTACTTGTCAGAGGGTAACGAGTTATTAGTGTGTAAGTTACAGAAGAGCTTGTACAGTGTGAAACAATCTCCCAGACAGTGATACAAGAAGTTTGATGGGTTCATGCACGAAGTTAAGTTTATGAGGAGTTAGGCTGACCATTGCTGTTATTTCAAGAAGTTGGACGACAACAATATCATACAGCTGTTATATGTTGACGACATGCTGATAGCAGGATCCAGTGCTCAGGAGGTGAGTAAGCTGAAGAAGCATTTATCCAAGCGGTTTTTTTCCATGAATGATCTGGGTGAGGCGAAGCAGATTTTGGGAATGCGAATTGAACGTGACAGAAAGGCAAGAAAGTTGCATCTCTCGCAAGCTGAGTACATAAAGAAGATTCTGGAGAGGTTCAGCATGCAAGATGCAAAGTCGGCTAAGGTTCCATTGGGTAATCATATCACACTTTTAATTAGATACTCGCCGAAAGATCAAGAAGAGCGTGACTACATGCAGAAGACTCATTTGCCTCATCAATTGGCAACTTGATGTATGTGATGGTGTGTACTAGTCCAGACATTGCACATGCGGTGGAAGTAGTGAGTCGGTTCATGGAGAATCCGGGGAAAAAAGCTTTGGGAAGCAATCAAATGGATCCTGAGGTACTTAAAGGGGACCACTGAGCATGCCTTGTTTTTTGAAGGTAAGAAAGTTGAGTTAGCAGAATATGTTGATGCAGATTTGCCATCAAGTGATCTTGACAATATGAGAAGTACAACTTGATATGTCTTTGATGAGCCGTATTTATACGACTCATCGAGTCAACAAATCCCACCATTTCCGACACTTTATCATGCAAACAAGTTACTTTTGGTGTTGTTTTGCATTTCAGGTGCTTCGGAAGCTCTAAGAGGAAACGCGCTTAAAAGATGGCTTTCTGAGCTAAAAACATCACAAGGAGTCGAGCTGACCAACACTAAACTCAAGTTGCTCGGGCAAACGAGCTGATCTGACGAATCCACTTCGAGCAAAGTGATCAAAATGGCAAATAAGGTGGTCAATGTCGGAGAACCAAAGAAAACG
Source organism: Rhodiola chrysanthemifolia (assembly GCA_033675395.1). Classification (NCBI taxonomy): domain Eukaryota; kingdom Viridiplantae; phylum Streptophyta; class Magnoliopsida; order Saxifragales; family Crassulaceae; genus Rhodiola; species Rhodiola chrysanthemifolia. Next base: position 43,131,347 of record CM066205.1, read on the forward strand.
CCCGAGCAGATTGGCAGTTGGCTCAATTCCAAAGGTCTTGCGCGCGCTGATAGGCACTGAAATCAATTCGCTCGACCAGACGGACTCCGATGACAAATCTGACTCGACCAAGTTGCTCAAAATGGAAAACTAGTCGGACACTGTCACCAAGCCAAGGAGAACGAACGAGTGGAATGGCCCAGGCGCAGCGGAGCAGAGTTCCAGGCCAGCGCCCGAAGGCCCTGTCGAGCAGACCAGCGCTGAATCCAAGTTGCTCGACCAAACAAACGAATCTAATAAATCTGGCTCAACCAAAGTGATCGAAATGACAAATTACTTGGACGACATCACTTTTCAGACAAAACGCACGAGCGGGATTGGCCGAGATGAGAAAAACGACGACTTAAGGCCCCGCGCGTTGGGCCAAGTCAGTGGGCTCGAGTGAGGCGGTTTAGAGGCCTCCATGAAGTTCCCAGCAGGTTCTGGAAGGCCCTAGAAGGCGCTGGAAGACTTGCACAAGAAGTTAACTTGAAGATCAAGCAAAGTCGGTTTTAGGACATGTTTCCTAAAACCGTTTTTGGGCCAACCTCAATTTGGAAACTTCGAAGCCCCATTCTACACTATAAATACAGCCTCTCCTCAACCTTTCAAAGCATCCCATCATCCCAAATTCGAGCTCCCCACTCCTCTCACTCGGCGCCTCTTCCTCCTTCATTCGGCAATAGAGAAAGACATCGTTTCTTTACTTTTTATTGTTTTTTGTTCTAATGGCTATGTGTAACTAAACTCATTATTCGGGCTAGGGTTTATACATTGTGACGATGTTTTTGAGACTTGACTCTTAATGCTATATTCATTGTTTTACTAATTCTCGTGCATGAATTCCATGAATTATTGCTAGACTAGGCGGATACTTTGTCGTAAAACCTAGTTGCGCATATTTCTATATTAATCATCTATCTAATACTTTGTCGTTTGGATAGGTAGCACGTCTAGGTTAAATAACACCTTTGTCGGGTTATTAAACCTAGGGGAATTAGGTCGTGGCGTAACACCTTTGTCGGGTTACTTGGGAAGTCACCTTTGTCGGGACAACCACACTTAAAACTATGAATTAGAATATTAGAAGTCGATGATAAAACAAGTCACAATCAAACCCTAGTCTGAATATTTCTCTCTGATATTTACACCCTCGTTGATTTCGTGATTTGCTACTGTTTCCTAATCAATTGCTTTCACCCAATCGTTTCTTTTTCCCTCTTACAGAACAAAGTAGTAACTATCTAGCTCCCTTGGGTTCGACCCTTGCTTGCCGCTGTTCTAACCCACAGTTCAGAGTAAGGAAAATATAAATTTAGATTTGCAGGTACAACGACGACCTATCAAATTTTGGCGCCGTTGCCGGGGAGCTACGCACGGTGAAATTGTTCTTTTCCTTTTTCAGTTTTTTTTTTAGTTTTTTTTTTCCGATATTACAACAAAACTGCAGGATTCAAGCTACTAGTGACCAAGTTCAGCCCATAACAACGAGGAGATCACAAATCACCAGCGTCGCTCGTGACACGCAGCGTTCTTCGTCCATTCGAGAATTTTGGGTAGGACTGCTATCCATCGGGGGTAGTTTCACATCTTGAATATATTGTGTCGAGAAAAATAAGCTTTCGTGGATTCTGTCACCAAGACTTACGAGTCTAAGGAGATTGGTTTTTAAGTGAGACCGTTTGTGACTCCACCAATTTCCTGGGAATCCTTCATTGTCTTAAATTTCTCTGACATAATCCTTTCATTTTGTGACGAACTCACGTTGCGATATAAGTTTCTGCCAAAAGACGGCGGGCGCGGTTGCACGGTTACCATGTCTCATGCAGGTAGCCGCGTAGGCGACAACATCAACGAAGAAGTGGAGCAGGGCATTCGAGATATGGAAAGGCCACTTCCACCACATGACGAGCGGGGCCAGTTTGGCCAGCACGGAGAAATCAGGGGGGCTGCCCAAAGACAACTTCAACACCAACCGGTCCAACAGTTCCAGCAACCACCACCACCTCTCCAACAATACCCAATGCTTCCACCACATCAGTACCTTCAGCAACAACAGGTTCCACCGGTCCAACCAAGGCGACAAGCACCGGCCGCTCTACGACAGCCGATAAGACGACCACGGCAGCCGGTCTTCAACGACGAGTATGACGAGGAGTACGACGATCAAGAGCCCACCATGGGAGAGCTGTCGGCCCCCAACTTTCGAGACCAGTCTTGGTGCATCTACGAAGGGCCGGACCTCGAAGCCATAACCATCAACACGTTAATCGTCCATCACTTGCCCAAGTTCTCAGGCATGAAAGGAGAGTCAGCCACTGGACATCTGCAACGCTACCATGGTAGCTGCCAGAACCTCAAACCCTACGGAGTCGGAGTGGACGATTTTAAACTAAAGGCGTTCTATTTTTCACTTACAAACTCGGCTACCGACTGGTTTTTGTCCTTGCCTTCAGGTAGTATCTACACATGGGAACAGATGCAGAGGAGCTTCCTCACCAAGTACTACCCAGCAGGGAGGGCAATGCAGGTTCGGAGACAGTTGCAAGAGCTCAGGCAGGGACCCAACGAGACCATGTACGAGTACGTGGAGAAATTCAACGCCCTGGAGAAGAGCTGCTGCAATCTTGGACTCCCAGAGAAGCTGCTGGTAGAGTATATGCTAGACGGACTGAGACGACTGGACAGGAAGCTACTAGATGCCTCGGCTGGGGGCAACCTTATGAACTTGTCCCCAGCAGGTGTGAGACGCCAGATCATGGCAGTGGCAGAAAGTGAACGGTTCCAGGACGAGTCCAATAAAGAAGAAGAATTCAGTCGAACCAGGAACGTGTCGAAGGTTGAGCCCCCATCCAATGCAATGGCCGAAGAGATTAGGCAGCTCAAGGAGATGATGCAGCAAGTGATCAGAAGGCAACCAGTCCAGGTCAAGCCGTGCGGTTTCTGTGCTGCCACGGACCACAAAACAGACGAGTGCCCAACCATAGTGGAGGATGACCAGGCCGAAGTCAACGCAGTAGGCGATTACCAGGGCCATAGCAACCAGACTGGGCCAGTCCGACAGTATGGACCGAGCGGGAACGAGCAAGGAGCGAACGGGCCGCGCTGGAGGAACAACAATCAGAATAACCACTTCCAGAGGGAGCCAGCACAGCAGCCCGTACCTCACCAGGCCCAACCGTACTATAAGCCTCCGTTTCGCCAGTAACAGGGACAGAATGGGCCGAGTCAGTATCAGCAGAACCGCAATCAGCCAGGCCCGCACCAGCACAGCTCGAGCAAGTCCTTAGAAGATGTTGTGAAGGACTTGGCCGCATCAGTTCACCAGTTCCAGGCCAAAACTGACGGGGCCATTGCCGACTTGTCCAAACAGATGTCCCAGATCGCCACGACAGTCTCCGAGCTCAAGAACGACCCAGGGCAACTCCCCTCACAAACTATTCAGAATCCAAGGGGGAACGTCAATGCAGTAACACTCAGGAGTGGACGAAGGGCATTAGGACCATCCGAGGACGAGCACCCACAAGAGCCCGAGGATGAAGCGACCGAGCCCGGTGCCTTCGGCCAGGACGAGCCCGGACCAGACCCGACTTCAGCGCCTGAGGCCTCTCGGCCAGGCCCGGTCCCCATCACCGAGAATTCTAACGTCCAGGTACCTCTGCCTTTTCCTGTGCAGGTTCGAGCTCCGAAGAAATACTTAATGGACAGGGAAGTGTGGGAGCTATTCAGTAAGGTAGAAATCAACATCCCACTCCTTGAGTCCATCAAGCAGATCCCGAGGTACTCCAAGTTTCTGAAGGAGTTGTGCACGAACAGACGGAGAGGAACCCAGACCGACCAGGAGCTCATGAGCAGGAATGTTTCAGCAGTGATTCAGCGCAAGGTGCCACTAAAATGCGGTGATCCAGGCACATACACCATTCCCTGCACGATCGATAACATTAGGATAGAAAATTGCATGCTTGATCTTGGTGCTTCTATTAATGTTTTACCATATTCGATATACTCCTGTTTGCGCATTGGTCCTCTAGAACCTGCAGGTCTCACCATACAGCTGGCGGACAGGTCATGCAAGCAGCCCGAGGGCAAGATTGAGGATGTGCTAGTACAAGTGGGAGAGCTAGTATTCCCAGCCGACTTCTATGTGCTCAAGATGGAGAACTGCGGCCCAACGGACCATGCACCGATTCTACTCGGCCGGCCGTTCCTCAAGACGTCAAAGATGAAGATAGATTGCGACAATGGGACACTGTCCATGGAAGTTGAGGGGGAGGTATTCAGTTTCGACATCTTCAGGACCATGAGGCATCCCACGGAGTACGAGGCGGTCCATGCCTTAGACACCTTGGACGACGTAGTCCAGGAGGTACATCCAGAGAGAGGGACCGACCCGCTAGAGCAAGTCATCGAGCAGGCAGTGTATTCACCCGAGGACTCATACGAGCATACATAGGCCATCATGGATGCCCTAGATCAGCTAGAGATCGCCCAGCCACTCACACCGAGGTATGAGGTTAATACAGTTCGATTATTTAAAGCTAATGTGTGTTTGCCTTCTGTTGTGCAGGCACCTACAGTAGAATTGAAACCCTTACCCGGGCACTTGAAGTATGCGTTCCTAGGAGAGAATGACACACTACCAGTCATCATCAAGAGCGGGCTCGAGGCAGATCAAGAGAGACGGTTGATTGGAGTGCTGACCGAGCACAAGCTGGCCATCGGATGGACACTAGCCGACATCAAGGGAATCAGCCCGGCAGTTTGTATGCATCGGATTTTGCTAGATGAAGGAGCAAAGCCTTCGAGGGAACCTTAACGCAGATTGAACCCGATTATGATGGAGGTGGTCCAGAAGGAGATTCAGAAGCTATTGGATGCAGATGTGATTTACCCGATCTCAGACAGTCAGTGGGTGAGTCCGGTACATGTACCAAAAAAGACAGGGATCACAGTGGAGAAGAACGCCGAGGGCGAGATGGTCACGACTCGAGTCAAGAATGGATGGCGCATGTGCATAGACTACAGGAAGCTGAACGCCGTTACGCGCAAGGATCACTTTCCTCTTCCATTCATTGATCAGATGCTCGACCGCTTGGCAGGTAAGCCTTACTTTTGCTTTCTAGATGGTTTTTCAGGCTATAATCAGATTCCCATAGCACCCGAGGATCAGGAGAAGACGACCTTTACATGTCCCTTCGGTACGTTTGCTTTTCGCCGGATGTCCTTTGGCTTGTGTAACGCACCCGGCACTTTTCAGCGGGTCGTTACTAGTATTTTTTCTGACATGATAGGTTCATTCATAGAGGTGTTCATGGATGATTTTACTGTGCATGGTGACACTTTTGATGCATGCTTAGATAATTTGAGTACAGTTTTAGCACGATGTGTTTCGATGAATTTGGTGCTCAACTATGAAAAGTGTCACTTTATGGTTACTCATGGAGTAGTACTCGGTCACATAGTCTCACATGAGGGTATAGAGGTAGACAAAGCTAAGATAGACTTGATTGTTACTCTGCCATATCCCTCCACAGTCCGTGATATTAAGTCATTTTTAGGGCATGCTGGTTTCTATCGTAGGTTCATAAAGGATTTCTCTAAAAAGGCGCTGCCTTTATCTAACCTCTTGCAGAAAGATGTTCCTTTTGAGTTTACAGATCAGTGCAGGGCAGCATTTGACGAGCTGAAGGAGGCCCTCACCAGCACGCCTATCATTAGAGCTCCGGACTGGGCGCAGCCCTTCGAGATTATGTGTGACGCGAGCGACTATGCGGTAGGAGCAGTTCTTGGTCAGAAGGTGGACAAGAAGCCCGTGGTGATCTACTACGCTTCGAGGACACTGGACGTGGCCCAGAAGAACTATTCGACCACAGAGAAAGAACTACTAGCCGTGGTCTTTGCCTTAGAGAAGTTCAGGTCTTATTTGCTGTGTACTAAAGTTGTTATCTATTCTGACCATGCAGCTATCAGGTACTTGATGACGAAGAAGGAGGCAAAGCCGAGGCTCATTAGGTGGATCCTGCTCCTACAGGAGTTTGACATAGAGATTAGGGACAAGAAGGGCATAGAAAACACGGTGGCCGACCACTTGAGCCGACTTGTCCGAGAGGAGGATGCCGGGCAGATTACCGAGACGTTTCCAGACGAGCATTTGTATGCTATTTCGGGTAAGATGCCATGGTTCGCTCCCCTAGTGAACTACCTGGTCGGAGGTAAGTTCCCGCCCTCATATTCTAGGGCACAGTGTTTGAAATTGAAGCATGATGCAAAATACTATGTGTGGGATGATCCGTACTTGTGGAAAATAGGTGTAAATCAGATTCTTAGACGGTGCATCCCCGATGATGAGATTGCTTCAGTTATTAGCTTTTGCCATGAGTTAGCATGTGGTGGCCATTTCGGCCCTAGGAGGACGGCTAGGAAGATTTTAGATAGTGGTTTCTTTTGGCCGCATATTTTTAGAGATGCCTACAACCATTGTAAGAGATGTGATAAATGCCAGCGTGTAGGTAATATTTCGGCCAGACAGGAGATGCCACAGGTCCCCATACTAGTGAATGATGTGTTTGACATTTGGGGGATAGATTTTATGGGTCCTTTTCCTGTTTCGTGTGGCTATTCTTATATCTTAGTTGCAGTTGACTATGTGTCCAAGTGGGTAGAGGCCAAGGCCACTAGGTGTGATGATGCTAAAACTGTCATAGACTTTTTGCGCACTAACATCTTTTGCAGGTACGGAATACCTAAGGCCATTATCAGCGATCAGGGAACACACTTCTGCAACCGAATGATGGCATCCACACTGAAGCACTACCATGTTCACCACCGGACTTCCACTGCATATCACCCCCAGACGAATGGGCAAGCGGAGATCTCCAACCGCGAAATTAAGGGAATTCTGGAAAAGATGGTAGGCCCGACCAGGAAGGATTGGAGCCAGCGGTTAGATGAGGCACTTTGGGCATACAGGACAGCCTACAAGACACCGATAGGCACCTCGCCTTTTCGGTTGGTCTATGGGAAGGCGTGTCACTTACCAGTCGAGCTAGAGCACAAGGCTTATTGGGCACTGAAGAAGTGCAACCCAGACTTACAGGCAGTCGGGTTAGACAGGAAATTACAGTTGTGCGAGCTTGAGGAGTTGCGCCTCGAGGCTTATGAGAGCCAAACAGACTACAAGGCGCGGACCAAGCTCTATCACGACAAATTTATACTCAGGCGCACGTTTGAAGTCGGACAGAAGGTGCTCTTGTTCTCATCACGGTTACGGCTCATGCCCGGGAAGTTGAGGTCCAGATGGACAGGACCTTACACGATCGCACATGTTTACAATCACGGGGCACTGGAGCTAGAGAACCCAAAGGATGGTCATCGGTTCAAGGTTAATGGACAGCGAGTTAAGCACTACCATGGAGAGATTGACACCACTACTGATGAGATTGACTTGACGAGCCTCCCGACACATAGAGGAGGTACTGTCGAGCCAACGACGTTAAACAAAGGCGCTCGCAGGGAGGCAGCCCTGCACTATCTGCATTTCAGTTTTCATCATTTATTTTACTATGTTTTGAGTCTTTATTGTCACATTGTACCTTGGGAAGGAAGATGATTTTCATGCAGGGGCAGAGGCAGACGTATCCAAGATATTGCATAAGACTGCATCCAACGTGAGTAGTTCACACCTTGAATAAATTGTGTCAAGAAACATGAGCGTTTAAAGATTCTGTCACAAAGACTTACGAGTCTAAGGAGGTTGGGTTTTAAGTGAGACCATTGTGACTCCTCCAACCTCCTGGGAATCCTTTATTCGTCTTAATGTCATTGACACAGACCTTTCATTTGGTGACGAACTCACGTTGCGATGCAAGCTTCGATGGTGCTCTCTTCGAGGACTCATAGGAGAATACTCAGTTATTTCTGATCGTCACGCATGCACGAGGGAAGTGCCTGTCCAACGTTACTCTCTTCTTATTTCCCTTATATTTATTGCATGCATTGTGAGTCTAGATTTGAGTCGTGCCGTGAGGACACGACTTATTTCAAAAGTGTGGGGTGGGAGAGTCAGTCATTGAGTCAGCATGTCTATTTTACTGCACCCTGCACAGAGTCAGCACGTTTCCCATGATTTTTTAAAATTTTTGTACATGATACTTCACTATTTCCTAGACTTGCAGTATTGGATAATGATATGGTGAAATAGATAGAGCCGATTACATGCATGTATTACTGAAAATTGATTTGTGCGACTAACATGTGATCTTAAAATCTTTGCGTGCCTTTGTTAGTTGAGATAAACAGGGATGTGGAGTTGATAGAAATGCCCTAGAGAGACTTGACAGATCATTCAAAGACCGAACTCAAGATATATGGTTATGTAGAGCTTGTGGAGGCTAGCACTTCGAGGCAACATCGTACGAGTCTGCTCCGCCACTGCATCACCTTTGCGGTTGGTTGGGACGGGAATACTTCACACCGTCCAAACTCTAGTCCGAGTAGCCGAGAAAATAGACAAGCGACCCTTGGCTTGACCCGAGTCAAAGGACGATGATGAGTGAGAGCAAGTAGGTTCGAGCAAGTCACAATCCGCACCTCCAGTAACAAATCCATCATCTTTGTGATAGTTTACACCAAAATCGAGTGCCTTGTAGCCGATTGAAATATTCCATCCGTTGACACTATAGCTGGCCGAAAAGCACTCCATTACTTTGAAGCTCGAATCAATCACATGCAAGAAAAAGCAGCAAAGCATAACCATATAGCAGCGAGTTCGAGTCCGAGAATGCAGTTCATGGGTCTAAAAGGGCTATCTCCAGATACATCCGAATTGATTTGCATCTCGACCCAAAGGTAACACGTATCTTTAACCCATGTTTTCGCACAAGGATATTAGTAACGAGCATGCATAGAAGGTGGGATCTAGAGTAACCGATTCATGTCCATGTAGCACGTCTAGGAAGACCGAAGCATTGTGGTGTTTGCATTTGTTTTCCTCTTATGACCAAGTTCTTGTTCGGGACGAACAAGTTTAAGTGTGGGGTGGTTTGATGAGCCGTATTTATACGACTCATCGAGTCAACAAATCCCACCATTTCCGACACTTTATCATGCAAACAAGTTACTTTTGGTGTTGTTTTGCATTTCAGGTGCTTCGGAAGCTCTAGGAGGAAACGCGCTTAAAAGATGGCTTTCTGAGCTAAAAACATCACAAGGAGTCGAGCTGACCAACACTAAACTCAAGTTGCTCGGGCAAACGAGCTGATCTGACGAATCCACTTCGAGAAAAGTGATCAAAATGGCAAATAAGGTGGTCAATGTCGAAGAACCAAAGAAAACGCCCGAGCAGATTGGCAGTTGGCTCAATTCCAAAGGTCTTGCGCGCGCTGATAGGCACTGAAATCAATTCGCTCGACCAGACGGACTCCGATGACAAATCTGACTCGACCAAGTTGCTCAAAATGGAAAACTAGTCGGACAATGTCACCAAGCCAAGGAGAACGAACGAGTGGAATGGCCCAGGCGCAGCGGAGCAGAGTTCCAGGCCAGCGCCCGAAGGCCCTGTCGAGCAGACCAGCGCTGAATCCAAGTTGCTCGACCAAACCAACGAATCTAGCAAATCTGGCTCGACCAAAGTGATCGAAATGACAAATTACTTGGACGACATCACTTTTCAGACAAAACGCACGAGCGGGATTGGCCGAGATGAGCAAAACGACGACTTAAGGCCCCGCGCGTTGGGCCAAGTCAGTGGGCTCGAGTGAGGCGGTTTAGAGGCCTCCATGAAGTTCCCAGCAGGTTCTGGAAGGCCCTAGAAGGCGCTGGAAGACTTGCACAAGAAGTTAACTTGAAGATCAAGCAAAGTCGGTTTTAGGACATGTTTCCTAAAACCGTTTTTGGGCCAACCTCAATTTGGAAACTTCGAAGCCCCATTCTACACTATGAATGCAGCCTCTCCTCAACCTTTCAAAGCATCCCATCATCCCAAATTCGAGCTCCCCACTCCTCTCACTCGGCGCCTCTTCCTCCTTCATTCGGCAATAGAGAAAGACATCGTTTCTTTACTTTTTATTGTTTTTTGTTCTAATGGCTATGTGTAACTAAACTCATTATTCGGGCTAGAGTTTATACATTGTGACGATGTTTTTGAGACTTGACTCTTAATGCTATATTCATTGTTTTACTAATTCTCGTGCATGAATTCCATGAATTATTGCTAGACTAGGCGGATACTTTGTCGTAAAACCTAGTTGCGCATATTTCTATATTAATCATCTATCTAATACTTTGTCGTTTGGATAGGTAGCACGTCTAGGTTAAATAACACCTTTGTCGGGTTATTAAACCTAGGGGAATTAGGTCGTGGCGTAACACCTTTGTCGGGTTACTTGGGAAGTCACCTTTGTCGGGACAACCACACTTAAAACTATGAATTAGAATATTAGAAGTCGATGATAAAACAAGTCACAATCAAACCCTAGTCTGAATATTTCTCTCTGATATTTACACCCTCGTTGATTTCGTGATTTGCTACTGTTTCCTAATCAATTGCTTTCACCCAATCGTTTCTTTTTCCCTCTTACAGAACAAAGTAGTAACTATCTAGCTCCCTTGGGTTCGACCCTTGCTTGCCGCTGTTCTAACCCACAGTTCAGAGTAAGGAAAATATAAATTTAGATTTGCAGGTACAACGACGACCTGTCAGTCTTCACATTGGGTGGTACTGCTATCTCTTAGGCTTCAAAGTTGCAGAAGATTGTTGCCTTTTCTACAGCTGAAGCTGAATATGTTGCAGTGACTGAGGCCAGTAAGGAGATGGTGTTGCTGCAGAATTTCTTGGGTGAATTGGGAAAGGAGCAAGGGAGTAGTACTCTTTACAGTGATAGTCAGAGTGCCATCCACTTGGCCAAGAACCCTGCATTTCATTCGAGGACCAAGCACATAGAGCTGAAGTATCACTATATACCTCATCTACTGGAGAGGAAGATCTTGCAACTAATGAAGATTGATGGAAGTAAAAATCATGCTGACATGTTAACTAAGGTTGTGACCTTAAAGAATTTGAAGCTATGTATGGGTTCAACTGGCCTTGGTACTTAAGGTGAAGGCCTGACACTACCAACACTCATGGATTAATGAATGTGAAGATGAGGGCGATTGTGATTGGAATCAGTCTCCAGGCGGCAGATTATTGGGCTATGTTGCTTGATAACCAAAAGGCCAACATGGCTAGGGTTTTCATTAGGGTTTCAAACCTTACCCTATATATACACATGTTCTGAGTATTGTAATTGTATCTCATCAACATAGTGAAAAATCTCCTGACTTGGTAGTGCCCCTAGACGTAGTCACATTCGGTGGCGAACTGAGGTGACAAATTCTCGTGTTCTTTGTTGTTTTCTTTTATTACTGCTTCAGATCCTAACAACACACCCAGTTGGTTCGAGGTGGGATTTATAGGCAAGGAGAGACGTTTTGGCTTCACCCAACGTACGCCAACACGCTGAGTGAAATGAGGATGTTCTCTTGTAAACCTATACAAAACACAGCTCAATTACAAGATGCCTTTCCCTCCAATAAATAATAAACAAACTAAACTCCCTATTACAAATCCTTCATCGATTAACTACTTTGATCTCTCAATACCCACCTCCCCTTCAAGCAGCGGATTGGAGGAAATTAGACACTCCCCATCTTGGAGCACGAGTGTTGAAGTTTCTCAAGCGGCAAAAACTTTGTGAAAATGTCTGTAGGCTGCTCTCTGTTGATGACACGAACAGGAGATATAAACTTGGATAAAACATGGGATCGCACCAGGTGACGGTCTGACTCCACATGTGTGGTGGGCTAATGGACCGGATTATAAGCAATGTGTATGGGTACTTTATTGTCACAAAAAGAGAGGAATGGGAGTGACAGCCGAGATGCCCATATCTGCAACTGCAATCAACCTACCAAGCCAAGTCACCTCGCAGCAGACTTCTGCCATGAACATGTACTCAGATTCAGCTGAGGACCTTGAAACAACATGATGCTTTTTCGTCTCCCAGGAAACAATACTGGGACCAACATGCTACCCAATCTGCATCACAAAAGACTTGCAACTTAAGATCAGATGTGGCAGAGAAAAAAAGCCCTGGGCAGGAGCTCTTTTTACATCACAAAACTTTCTTCAATTTGGTAACAGTTTTATACATTTTTTTGTAATTATTTTAGATTTTCGTTTTACATGATTAAGAAATAAAAATATTGCAATGGAAGTTAATCGTACATTAATACCGTCTGACGACGTTTGTGAGACCAATAACCCCATCTGACTATGCATCCTTTTGAAAAATAAATGTTCTGTTGTGAAAAGTATGAATTTGGAGAAAACTTGAATGGATAATAACATGAACATGTGAGAGAGAAATGTAGAGATGAATATTATTGTTTGATGATAAATAGATGAATGATCTCTAATCTTTACAAATGACCATTTTATATAGGCTAAAATTACATTGATATGTGAAAAGACTAGCAATTAAGATAGAAATAAGTGGCATAACATTGGGCGTCCATTAGGCACTCAGGGCACACTATGAGATACTTGGGAACACAATTGAACCCATGTGAAAAGGTAAAAGTCATCCACATAATTATGATATTTATAACACTCCACATTGGATGACTTGTACAATATTATGCCTCATCATAACCTTACTAGAAAAAATAAGGTAAATAGTGTAACGCGTATTCTCCCCCTCAATGTAGCATTCAATGTAAGCCTCTAAGCTTACACATGCTGATTTTATGACCGATTTCTCAAAACTTTCATTTAAAATTCACTTTTGAAATATGCAATCGTCTCGCTAATCTCATCTGGGGTCCCAATGATATTTAAATCATCAACATATAAACCGCGATAACATAAAATCAGGTTTTGTCCTTTTAATAAAAACACATGGACACATTGCATTGTTGATGTACCCCTCTTTTAAGAGATATTCACTCAGACGATTGTACCACATTCGACCAGATTGCTTTAATTCATATAAAGCTCTATCTTTAATGAGTACATTTCCCGTGGTTTTGAGCTACATGCTTCAGGTAATTTTAATCCTTTGATATAAATGTCATTATCAAGTGACCCATATATATAGACTGTCACGACATCCATTAAATTCATTTGGAGTCCTTCTAAAATTGATAAACACGGTAAAAGCTGAATGTAATTGCATCCATGACCTGTGAATATGTCTCTTCATAATAAATGCATAGTCTTTGCGAGAAGCCTTGTGCCACTAGTCGTGCTTTATATCTTACGACTTCATATTTTCATTTCATTTATGCACAAATACTCATTTATAACCAACAAGTTTGACATTCTCGAGTGTTCGGGAAATTTTTCCAAAGACTTAGGCGTTTTCAAGTGAATTCAATTCACCCTCGATGACACTTTACATTTTGGCCAATCATTTCTTCGCCGGCATTCATTAACCGATCTTGGCTCATGATCCTTATTTTCCTCTGTAATATCCAGAGCCATAGCATAGGCAAAATATTATCCATGATAATTTCTTTTCTATTCGACCTTTTCCCTGAAATGACATAATTGATCGAAATTTCTTCATCGTCATCATTTTCAGGTATCTCTTTATCTTTTGAAGACGTTTCTTCATATATCACATCTATTTCTTTTGGAATAGTGGTCGATGCATTTAATTGGTTATCTTGAACCTTTCTTTTTCTTGGATTTTTATCCTTGTACCCAATTGATCTACCACTCTTCTGTCGTATTTTAGACTAACTTGCTAATTTATTTCAAATATCTTCATTAGGAAGATTGATTTTGTAAGGAGCATTGACAGCTGGTATATGTGATTTCGTCATTGTTTTATTATTCGTGTATGCATCTGGCAATGTGTTTGCCACCCTTTGTAAGTGGATAGTCTTTGAACTTCCAGTTCACATTTATTAATACGAGGACCAAAATGAGACAATGACTCTCTGCATTCCACGACATCTCGTCTTTTTCAGACTTTATTTTATCTCCTAGAGAAATTTGTCTCATCAAACTGACAGTCGGTAAATCGTGCCTTAAATATATCACCTTTCATAGGTTCCCAAAATTTTATAATTGATGGAGATTCAAATTCTATGTAAATCCCCAATCTTCTTTGGGGTCCCATTTTAGTACGTTGGGTATAGATATTGGGACATAAACCGCAAACTCAAAAACTCTAAAATGAGAGATATTTGGTTCTTGGCCACTAAAAATTTGCAAAGGGATATATTTATTATTTGCAGTTGGCCCTCATGCGAATTAGTGATGCAACATGCAATATTGCATGTCCCCGGACAGAATTTGGAAATTTTGATTTCATAAGTAAGGGCCTAGCTATAAATTTCAGCCTCTTAATAATAGATCTGCTAGACCATTTTGAGTACGAACATAAGCAACCAGATGCTCGACTGTAATTCCAAATGACATATAATAGTCTTCAAAAGATTGGGAAGTAAATTCTCCCACATTATCCATACTGATTTTCTTAATTGTATGATATGGAAAATGTGCTCGTAATCGAATAATTTGAGCAAGCAGTCTTGCAAATGGCATATTACGAGTGGATAATAAACAAACATGCGGCCATCGTCTTGATGCATCATTAAGTACCATAAAGTACTGAAATGACCATGTATCTCCTTGAATCCGTTCTAAAAATATTGGACATTCAATCACAATTTTCACTGGAGATGGTCTTGTGATCAATTTTTTTTTTTAAAACAAGCAACACATGAGAGATCTTTGGACAAGAGAATTTTTTACTCTTTAATGAATGTCCATGTGAATTTTCAATGATTCTTCGCATCATTATTGAACCCAGATAACCTAATCGATCATGCCATATAAGAAAAAAATTCGGCTCTATTAAGTTATGGTTTATCCCCATATATGATTCAAACTGAATTTATGAAAGTGTAATATAATCCAAAATTGTATGATGGGAGTTTTTCTATCGCTTTTTTCTTTCGTGAGACCATGGGCGTGATATATAAATATTCAATATAGTTTTCATTTATTGTCTCAATATGATAGCCATTTATCTTTGAAACTCAAAATGTTTTTTTTGACCCGGTTGACAACACTGCATCATTTATGATAAACTGTGTACCATCAGGTAACACTAGTTGGGCTCTTTCATAGCCTTGAATAAGATTTGATGCACTAAATATTGTATTGATATTAGCTTTAGCTAATTCACGATGCGAAATATATATTTTATCTCTCATACTTGTGTGTGTTGTTGCACCCGATAAACATAGCAATAGACCATCGTCTTTCATCTTAATTGGGATGATAATATTCATGCCTCATCGAAAGATAACTAAATAAAGAAAATTAGAAATAATTTTAATTTAAAAGAAGGGGAAACAAAGCATAAAACGTGAAATATAAAAATACTTAAAAATTAAAGCTTAAATTTAAATAAGTGATGAGTCGTATTTATGCGACTCGTTGAGTCAACTAATCCTATTTATTTCGACACTTTATTATGCGAACAATTACTTTTTAGTATGGTTTTGCATTTCAGGTGTTTTGGAAGCTCTAGGAGGAAACGCGCATAAAAGATGGCTTTTCATGCCAAAAACATCACAGTTTCAGATCAGACCTTTGGACAGTCGACGGAGTGCTGGGAATAGACCGCTGATCCGAAAAATACGAGCCACATACCATTGCAAAGGTGACTCAATTCCCCACAACTCTCTAGTTCACACCAAGAGCATCCGAGGTCATATAGAAGGTCAAATCCAGAGTTGAAGTCAGAACAGGCGCGCAGAAAGAGAATCGGACTCAGTGTGGATCGCGTTCGAAGTAGACATTATCGATAACGTTAACGTAAGGTACGAACGCGAAAATTAACGTCTCTTCCGAACGCGATGATGACATCATCAACGCGTTTTGATGACGTCAGCAAGGCCGAAAATTGGAAATTGAGCCCAAAAACAGACTTGGAAACCCTATTTTTTGCTATAAATAAGATCCTTGGGTTAGGGTTTCCATGATCCATCATTCTACGAAGACCTAGACGGCTCTGGAGGAGAAGACGAAGCGTTCGACGAAGAGAAGAGATTTTCCTACTTTTAATTATGTGTTTTTGCATGATCATGTGTAGCTAAACCTTTAATTCGGTTTAGGGTTTCGTTCATTGTGACAATTGTTTTGAGACTTTTTACTTAATGCAATTTCTTGTTTCTCTAGTTCTTGTGCTTAATATTAAGGGCTGAATTGTGAAGCTAAGCTGAGACTTACCCGTAAAGCTTAGCCGAATAATTCAGTTCTTATCGTTAATACTTGTTTGAGACTTTCCCGTAAAAACGAGTAAGAACACCTAGATTAAATAATGCCTATCCTGGATTATTGAATTTAGGAGAACTAGAAGTCTAATGCCTTACCCGGATTAGGTTGTGGTGTATTGCCTGAAACGGAATACTTTGGGTTATTGCCTAAACCGGAATAACCACACTTAGAAACTAGAAATTCGATTATTAGCAGTCAATGATAAACATGTCACAATAGAAACCCTAGACTGTTTTTTTTTTTAAATAAAATTTTTTTTTAATAAGCAAGACATCATCTTTTATGTCGTCTTCCCATCACTGATTAGTTTATCAAACTCTTCATTGACCTCTTAAAAATAATCTCCAACATTCAAATGGGTGAGATTCATATAAGTCTAATTGGGTGATAATATCCTTATGATCATCACTTTTTTCAGTGAAATTTATTTTAACATTTTTTCCCTTCAAAGAGGTTGGATATATACTAACAAAGTGTGTTTGGAAGTACGACAAGTACGATCCATATATTTTTCAACATATCTTTATTCGAAATATGTTCACCGCATAGCATCAATTGAAAAATGATTCTTAACATTGTGGACTGATACTCGCATACACTTTTATAATTTTGTAAATACAAGTAATCAAAGCGAGTATCAGAGAGATCATCATGATCCCTTTTTTTTTTGGTAATCGTACCTTTTTTTTAAATCCCTCAAAGGATTTAGGAATCTTTGATTGTCAAATATTCATATTGATCCCTCATGGAGATGAAGAAAAAGGAACGCATGGCTTTATTGTGATTCCTTATTTCATAGTATCTTAAAGATAACATTAAGGCGGATTTCACGACTATACGCCAAATAATTATTGCCAAAACTGTCCAGAGTATAGAACTCAAGCTTTGTTGCATTTGATATGGAAACTTGATATGATAAGCATAACATGAATGAAATTCAAGTAATAAAATAATAATAATAATAACGGAATCATTAGTCACATAAAATTAAGTATGACAATTGAATCAATACTTCGCATCAAATTAAAACTAGAATTATATATAAAAACTAAAAACTCAATTAAATATTGTCACGATTATCATTCGACCAATCATAATTTGGGGTGCTTTTTGTAAATAAAAAAAATAGAACGGACTTATTTAAAAATACATAACAGATGCAAGGGTATAACGTTCTAAAAATTATCCAGACTTAACAGATGCATAAGTTAAGTCTAGATATTATTGTGTAAGTCTGTTTTTAAGTCTGATCATTACCAATTTAAGTCTGATCGTTACCAATTTAATCTGGACATTATCAATTTAAGTATGATCATTACCAATTTAAGTCTGTATATCAATTCAAGTGTGTTTTTAAGCTGGACATTACTAATTTAAGTTTGGATATCAATTTAAGTATGTTTTTAAGTCTGGACATTGCTAATTTAAGTCTGGACATTACTAATTTAAGTCCGGATATCAATTTAAGTGTGTTTTTAAGTCTGGACATTACTAATTTAAGCCTGGACATTATCAATTTAAGTCTGGACAGTATTGAGTATGTTTTTAAGTCTGGACATTACTAATTTAAGTCTGATCATTACCAACTTAAGTATGATAATTACCAATTTAAGTCTGGACAGTACCGAGTCTGTGTTTTTAAGTCTGGACATTATCAATTGAAGTCTAATCATTACCAAATTAAGTCTGATCATTACCAAGTTAAGTCTAATCATTACCATGTTAAGTCTGATCATTACCAATTTAAGTCTGGACATTATCAATTTGAGTATGATAATTACCAATTTAAGTCCGCATATCAATTTAAGCGTGTTTTAAGCTGCACATTACTAATTTAAGTCTGGATATCAATTTAAAGTGTGTTTTTAAGTCTGGACATTACTAATTTAAGTCTGGATATCAATTTAAGTGTGTTTTTAAGTCTGGACATTACTAATTTAAGTCTGATCATTACCAAGTTAAGTCTGATCATTCCAAGTTAAGTCTGATCATTCCAAGTTAAGTCTGATTATTATGTCTGATCATTCCAAGTTAAGTCTGATCATTCCAAGTAAGTTTGATCATTCCATATCAAGTCTGATCATTTCAAATCTGATCATTCCAAGTTAAGTATGATCATTCCAAGTTAAGTCTGGTCATTTTAAGTCTTATCATTCCAAGTTAAGTCTGATCATTCCATGTTAAGTCTGATCATTTCCAAGTTAAGTGTGGTCATTTTAAGTCTAATCATTCCAAGTTAAGTCTGATCACAATGAATTGAAATCGGGGATATGTGGAATGACTATAATGGCCCTCCGTGTTATATCCGAGATTTCGACGAAATTAGACATGTGTCAGATTGAAATCCGGTTTTTAGTTTTCATATATAATCGTGATTTTTACCTGAACCGCACTCTTTAATCAAAGAACATGATTAGAAGAAAAACATCGTGCATGATACATAGAACATGATTGTGTGAAAGGATACATGGTATAAACATATATGATGCAGTCACATCTTCCGAAGAACCAAATAGAACATCAAGCATTTATAATAGGAAATAATGCAGTCACAACTTCCGAAGGCATATCTTGAGCTATGAGTATCCAAATTTAGGCCACAAGTACTTAAATCGAAGAGCTTGACAAGAAGAATAATTTCCCATCCATGAATCTTGAAGAACACATCATTAAGCCCCAAACCTCCAAAGGTTCAGAGAACTCGGAATTTTCTTTCAGCATTTATTTTTAAGCACATGTTTTAAATTTTGCAATCTAATTTTAGACCCCTTTGTCATATAAGGGACTGATGTATTCATTTTCTAATTTGATCAATGAAATTATTTCCTTCAACACCATACATCTACTTAGCTTCGGTTAGAAGTAAAACTTGCCTACTGGTAAATTATAAGCTTCAGCTACATCAATTAGTATCAGAAGTTAGCCCTTCTTGACCATGGCTACCGACAACCAAGCACAAGGCGACAACACTGATGTTCTTCAGCGACTTTGTGATCAACTTGAGCATTTGGAACAACGTTTTGAGCAACTGTTGATTGACCAACAAAATAACCACATCAATCAAGTTGCAACTGTACCTCCGCCGTGCCATAATAAGAGTATGGTAATGATTCAACGCCAACAACTTCATAGTGAGCCATTTTTGAAAATCTATCGACCACAACAAACACTGAATCTGCAACACGTTGCATCCGTGGTAGGCCAAGAACACAATCCATAGAATTGTCTTCCCAAAGAGCATTAGGAACTGCTAAAGGCATGTAAAGACAAGTATTTTATGACCGTCCCTTGCTGGTTTTGAAAATAGGCACTTGTTGACAAGTTTTCCTACGTCGCGGCGTAGATGAGGCCAATAATAGCGATCCTCCACTAGTGCAATAGTTTTATCTCGTCCAAAGTGACCCTCTCGATGTAGTTCGGAAATTAACTCTGCATGCAAGGAACTACGCGGAATGCACAATCGATTGCGATAAAAGAGATATCCATCCTGAAGGAGAAACGACTCATTAGTTAAACCTGCATAGAGTTTTCTCTAAGTATCACTAAAATCATCATCCGTTGGTTACTGCTCTTTTAAGAAATCAAAGCCAATCACAGCTGAGTGCATGGTAGTGAGCAAAGAAGCACGACGGCTCATTATTTTTCAGAGAGATAGCTAGATTGCATGGTGTGCCTAAGACAATAAATTCCGATCGCGATGTGAAAATTTTGAGTCATTTTTGGCACACTTTTTGGAACTTATTTCGCACTAACTTGAAGTATATAAGTTCTTTTCACCCTCAGACGGATGGGCAAACTGAAGTGGTCAATAGAACACTTGGGAATCTGATTCGGTGTTTGTGCAATGACAAGCCTAAACAATGGGACCTTGTTTTGGCACCTACTGAGTTTGCTTATAATAGTATGGTCAATCGCTCCACCGGTCGCGCGCCATTCAACATTGTTTATCAACACACTCCGCGCCACACACTTGATTTGGTGCCACTACCACAAATACCAGACTACATCTACGCAGGTGAAGAAATGGCTAAAAAAGAAGAAAATTGGACCCTGCAAAGTGTTGAAGAAGATTAATGACAACACATATGTGATTGACCTTCCAAAAGAGTATGATATCTCTCCCACCTTCAATGTATCTGATTTGTATGATTATCATACTTCATACACCAGACGAGCAACTTTATCCGACCAACAACTCGGGGGACGAGATTTCTTGAAGAGGGGGCGAATGATGCAGTCACATCTTCCGAAGAACCAAATAAAAAAAAAGAACATCAAGCATTTAATAGGAAATAATGCAGTCACAACTTCCGAAGGGCATATCTTGAGCTACGAGTATCCAAATTTAGCCCACAAATACTTAAATCGAAGAGCTTGACAAGAAGAATAATTTCCCATCCATGAATCTTGAAGAACACAGCATTTTAAGCCCCAAAAACCTTCACAGGTTCAGAGAACTCAGAATTTTAGCATTTATTTTTCAGCATATGTTTTGAATTTCGCAATCTAATTTTAGACCCCTTTGTCATATAGGGAATGATGTATTCATTTTCTGATTTGATCAATGAAATTATTTCCTTCAATATCATACATCTATTCAATTTTCTTATTGACGTTGTAATTTTTAGCAATGCAATTAGTCAAAAACAATTTGTAATTCAACCGGTAAGACCGGTGTCGAACCCAAGGGAGCAAACGGATTACACGCTAGTTCTACCAAATTTTCTTACTCGGCTAATTCCTAAAATTCAAGTGTGGTTGAGTTATCAATGATTCAAAACAAGAATGAAATGGTTTTTAGGAGATTAAATTCAATTAAAAGCGAGTTTCGAGGGATTAATCCCCTCCTTGGCAATTTCCCAATGATCATGCATACAAGAGTTTAATTAATTATGAGTTGATAGGTTTCAAACCTAGCTTAAACTAGAATCGAACAAACCATGCATGTTTAATCCTAGTCAAGCCATCTTAGCTAGGATCTCACTAATTAAAGAGTATTGATCCACTATATAGCATCTACTCTCATAAATGCCACATGCACAAAGTTCTAGTTCACCTCTCACCATGCATTTACTCTCATAAATGTTGGTTAAGTTCAATTTTACTACATCCAAACCATCACTAAGCTCTTTCAATACTTAGATCATAGTTCTAACATAAACATGTCACTTGGGCATTTTATCAAACACTTAGAGACATGTCTAACATGAGGAGCATAGTAAAATGAAATCAACTTCAATAGATCCATTCAAATGTGTATACAATGATCATTGAGTACCAAGGAGGTTCATAGAACCCTCAAAACACAAGGGGGACTACTCACACATCAAGTAAGACAACATGATGTGTGGGTTTTTAGCAAAAATCTAAGAGAAAGGAGAGGGAAAAGAGTAGGATTGATGATCCTAATAAACTCCCTTGATCTTCAATCCTCCTTGATTAGATGATGTTCAAACCCTTGATTTAGCTCACTTCCTTTTGTCTTTTCTCCAGAAAAATCCAAGATGCTAGGTCAACTTTGCCTCTTTCTATTTATAGCCTCGGAAAAGATTCGGTACTGTAGCAGGTCCAGTCGATCGACTGGCGTTGGGCTGATGTCCCAGTCGATCGACTGGAGGAAGAAAAGTCGTTTGGCAAGCAGGTTCTCAGTCGATCGACTGATACAGGGTAGGCTCCCAGTCGATCGACTGAGGGAACTCAATTTGCAGCACCTCCTGTTAGTCCGTTAAGTCGATCGACTGAGTTCCAGTCGATCGACTGATGGTCACGTGATCTGCATGCTCTGGGCAGGGAACTCTTCAGTCGATCGACTGAATGGGTCAGTCGGTCGACTGGCGCTGATCGATTTGCAGCACCTCCTGTTAGTCCGTTAAGTCGATCGACTGGAGCAGGGGAGCTTCCCAGTCGATCGACTGAAGACCAAATACTGCCACTTTTTGCTCTAAAACACTGATTTCCCCCGAGTTTTCTTCCAATGGCTCTTGACACAGAGACATCTTGCTTTGCACCTGAAACGCACGAAAAGGAGATCAAATGACATCTAATAGTAGTCGGAATCAAACTAAAGCTATAGTGAAAATGGGCATTTAACGAGTTGAAAGTTCGACTCATCAACACTCCACACTTAAGCTTTGCTCGTCCCGAACAAAGTATGCAAATATGCCAAGGAAGTGCAAATGTCGATATGCTAGTGGTGCTATGTTTTTCGTGCATTTGCCTCACTAGATCTCACAAGGTCTCGATCTTCATTTCTAAACATGTTATTCAAAGGTAAATGACAAGTATGTACAACCTACCTAGCTCCTTTTCGTAGGCGTTACGAATGCATTTAGCGTATGCATTAAGCCTTTAAACCCCTAGGCTACCCTAGTGGACGAGTTATAGTCTCGTGAGAGTTTTCAGAAAAGGGAATACTCACAAATCCCAAAGGCGCACATGTCCCATAAGAGTGAATGCAAGAGTGCTCAACCAAGGCTACGATTATCCAAGACCAATCCCTCACCCCAAGCTAGACTAGCGCCACAATATCATAAAAAGAACTTTCTCAACCTTTTGAGTACCTTTGAGGACATGCATTCAAGATTATCAACACTAGGGCTATAAAATGTCTCATCCCAAGTTCTGCTCATTATCAAGGCAACACTATCGAGGCAAGGCTTATAGTTTGCACGATAGAGCGTCAACCGCTCACCTATGCTAGCTAGGGCTAGTCCAAGGGCTCGCGACTAGGAACTCATTCCCAAGTTTTAGGCGCCCAAGCCGTAATCCATAAGGGAAGTGGAGTTCGACACTAGAGTTTCTCAATAAACAAGCATAGCCCAAATGATAGCTCCCGTGCAAGGCACATGGGTCGTCCAAGAGTTATTTTAACAAGCACACATTGTAAATGAATGAATCCCGCACAAATGAAGAATGGAAGGAAAAACGTATAGTCAAGTTTTAAGTGCTTCTTATTTCTTTTTGAAACGGCATTTGGCCTACAAATGCTTTCGAGGGGGAACTTACCTCCCTAACCCCCGGCATTTGTATATTTGGAGCAAAACTTCTCATGATCATTGAGAGAGTTTTTAGTCGGGGCTTTGCCCTCTTTGACCGCAAACACAAATTTTTTTTTTTTATTTTTTTATTTTTAGTATGGGGCCTATTTTTCGCCCTCTTTTGACTCCACACTTAAAACTTGACAATATGTTCAAAAAGTGTATGGAATGTGCGGGAATCAATCATGAACAAAGCACTATGTTAGAGCACTCAAGTCACCAAGGAGCATTCAAGTGGTCTAAGTTTTTCACGATGATATTTTAAAAGTGTTTGCTAGCTTGATCAAAGGTGTTGCAATGAGAATACTTAAAAAGTTGGATAGACAAGATATAGCCATGATATTGATTCTCAAGAATGCATGCTCAAAGGACTAGGTCGGTAAATGTGGCAAATAGGCTAGTTGTGATTTATAGGGATTTAGAGTTGAAAATCATAAGCCTTTGTGGTTAAAACACTCTCATGTTGGGGCAATGTGCAGGAGTGCAAGTGTCAATCTAGAAATGATATGTATGGCATGCAATAATGTGAACTATGCGCATCAAACCACTCCACACTTAATTCAAGCTTAGTCCCTAAGCGCAAAGAATGATAAAACAAAGGCAAAGGCGCATAGGAACTCCCCTCGGTTGTAGACTCGGTGATAAGACTCTTGGGAGTGAGAAGTAACCTTGTGGTTGCAAATGTAGATAAAGACGGCGAATATGGGCATGGTGAGAACATGGAAATATATATCAAACAGGGGTACCTCCCGTGAGGTGCCTAGTTTAACGTCTTGGCAAAGACCGAGCCGAATCTCTTCTCACTAAGAAACACACTTGAGGAGTCCATAGCTAGGATCCCTCCTCAAGCGGATAGAGGCTCTCTAAGGGTCGGTCAAATGGTGAGTCACATTTTTCTCATCCCGAACGCCTTCTCCATAATGCTTTAGTCTTTGCCCATTTGCCGTGAAGGTAGTCCCATCATTGTTGAGCAATTCCACGTGTCCATCCTCGTGAGGCTTGTGGACAATAAATGGACCACTCCACCGGCTTCTCAATTTTCCCGGGAATAACTTGAGCCTAGAATTGAAGAGTAAGACCTTCTCTCCCTTCTTGAATTCACGACGAAATATTCTCTTGTCGTGCCATTTCTTGGTCTTCTCTTTATAGATCCTAGCACTTTCGTAGGCTTCATTCCTTATCTCTTCCAACTCATGGAGTTGAAGCACCCTATTGTCTCCCGCCGTTTGCAAGTCCATATTTAACATCTTAATTGCCCACATCGCCTTGTATTCCAATTCCACCGGCAAGTGGCATGGCTTCCCATAAATAAGGCGATAGGGAGACATTCCAATAGGGGTCTTGAATGCCGTACGATAGGCCCATAAAGCGTCATCTAGCTTCGATGACCAATCCTTCCTTGAGCTTCCCACGGTTTTCTCCAAGATTGCCTTGATTTCTCTATTCGAAATTTCCACTTGCCCACTAGTTTGTGGGTGATAAGGCGTAGCAACCTTGTGACTAACTCCATATTTGCGAAGCAAGGCCTCAAAATGTTTTTCCTTGAAATGTGAACCGCCATCACTAATGACGGTCCTTGGAACTCCAAATCTAGGGAAAATAATCTTCTTGAAGAGCTTTGTGACCACCTTGGCATCACAAGTAGGGGAGGCGACGGCCTCAACCCATTTGGAGACGTAATCAACCGCGACCAATATATATTGGTTCCCATATGAGGATGGGAAGGGACCCATATAATCTATGCCCCATACATCAAATATCTCGACCGGGAGGATGCTTTGTTGGGGCATTTCATGCCTTTTTGAGATGCTTCCCGTTCTTTGGCATTGATCGCAAGCCTTCACAAATTCGTAAGCATCACCAAAGAGAGTTGGCCAATAAAAACCGCTTTGTAGAACCTTGGACGCCGTCTTTGCTCCACTACCATGTCCTCCATATTGGGAAGAGTGACAATGGTGTAGAATATCTCTCATTTCCTCTTCGGCGACGCAAGTTCTATATAATCCATCCGCGCATAGCCTATACAAATAGGGCTCATCCCAATAGTACCTCTTGGTCTCGGATAGGAACTTCCTCTTTTGATGGTGGTTCATATCGTGAGGAATAATCCCACAAACCACGAAGTTTACAAAGTCCGCGTACCATGGGAGGGCCTCCGCCTCAACTCTCATGAGTTGCTCTCCAATAAATGAGTCATTCACGGGTCTAGTATCCTCTTCAATCTCTTCATTTTCCTCTAGCCTTGATAGGTGGTCGGCTACCACATTTTCTACTCCCTTTTTATCTTTGATCTCGATATCAAACTCTTGGAGCAATAGAATCCATCTTATCAATCTCGGCTTAGAGTCTTTCTTCGCCAAGAGGTGCTTGATTGCCGCATGGTCGGTGAATACTATAACCTTTGATCCCACTAGGTATGAACGAAACTTGTCAAAGGCATACACAATAGCAAGGAGCTCTTTTTCCGTTGTAGTGTAGTTCAATTGAGCTCCGTTTAGCAGTTTGCTTGTGTAGTGAATGGCATGAAGTTTCTTGTCCACCCTTTGCCCAAGAACCGCCCCAACGGCATAATCACTTGCGTCGCACATAAGCTCAAAGGGCAAGTCCCATCTTGGAGGTTGGATAATTGGGGCCGAAATCAATGCTTCTTTCAACTTCTCAAAGGCCAACAAGCAATCTTCATCAAACCGGAACTTGGTGTCATTGCATAGAAGGTTTGTTAAAGGCTTTGCAATCTTCGAGAAATCCTTGATAAATCTCCTATAAAACCCCGCATGGCCTAGAAAACTCCTTATGCCCTTGACATCCTTTGGGGGTGGCAATTTTTCCATAACCTCTATTTTAGCTTTATCCACTTCAATTCCCCTTTTAGAGACCAAATGACCAAGAACTATCCCCTCCTGCACCATAAAATGACATTTTTCCCAATTAAGTACAAGGTTCGTCTCGATACATCTTTTCAACACTTTAGCCAAATTAGCTAAACAATCATCAAAAGACGAACCATACACAGAAAAGTCATCCATAAATACTTCCATAATCTTTTCAATAAACTCGGAAAAAATAGCCATCATGCAACGTTGAAAGGTACCCGGCGCATTACATAGTCCAAAGGGCATTCGCCGATAGGCAAATGTTCCATAGGGACATGTAAATGTGGTTTTCTCTTGATCTTGTGGATGTATAGGGATTTGGAAGAATCCGCTATATCCATCAAGATAGCAAAAATAGCATGCTTAGCTAGTCTTTCCAACATTTGGTCAATGAAAGGGAGGGGAAAGTGATCTTTTCTAGTGGCTTGGTTTAGTTTCCTATAATCCACACACATACGCCACCCGGTTACCGTTCTTGTGGGGATTAGTTCATTCTTCTCATTTTTAACTACGGTCATCCCTCCCTTTTTGGGGACTACATGAATGGGGCTCACCCATTTAGAGTCCGCAACGGGGAAGATGATTCCCGCATCAAGCAATTTAAGAACTTCCTTTTTGACTACTTCCCCAACAATAGGATTCAACCTCCTAGCTCTCTCCCTAGATGGCATACTATCACTCTCTAAATTGATTTCATGCATGCACAAGTTTGGGCTTATTCCCTTCAAATCATCAATAGAGTAGCCAATAGCATCCTTATGTTCTCTAACCACATCAAGCAATTTAGAAGTCTCAACATCATTCAAAGAAGCATTCACAATGATAGGCAAGCTAGAATTTGGGCCTAAGAACTCATACCTTAGGCTTGTTGGTAGAGCTTTTAGCTCTACCGAACAAGACTCCTTACCTTTGTCGCTTAGAGTTCCTTCTTCGTTTTCTTCCTCCAAGATAGCCCAACAATTGGCAATGTCGGGAAGCTCATTATCAAGGTCAATTCCACTCATGTAAAGGTTAGGCACATCATACAATTCATATGCATCAACTAGGTCAAGATAATTACAAGTCATTGTAGGACTAGGACCTTTTTGTGCCTTTTCAAGATTAAACTCAATTTCCTCATCTCCTACTCTCATGGTGATTGACCCCTTAGTAGTATCAAATATAGCCCCCGCGGTGTAGAGGAAAGGCCTTCCCAAAAGAATGGGAATTTCATTGTCCTCTTCCATCTCTAACACCACAAAATCCCCCGGAATATAGCAATTCCCTACTCTAACCGGGACATCCTTAAGAACCCCCCTAGGGAATCTTGAGGAGCGGTCCGCGAGCCTTAGAATCATGTTAGTTGGTTTAGGCTCACCCATATTCAACTTTTTGCATAAAGAATAAGGCATCAACGATATACTTGCACCCAAATCACACATAGCACGTTCAATCTTAATATCATTAATAAAGCATGAAATGGAGAAGCTACCGGGATCCTCAAGCTTTGGGGGCATGCGCGGTTGGAGTATGGCACTACATTCGCCATTGAGAGACACCGTGTCAACATCCTCGATTGTTCTCCTGCACGTAATAACATCTTTTAGAAATCTTACATAAGATGGAGCTTGAGTTATTACCTCGGTGAAGGGCATTGTGACATAAAGCTTCCTCATCATCTCGGCAAACTTGGAGAATTGCTTGTCATTGCTCTTCTTCTTTAGCCTTTGGGGAAATGGAATAGGAGGAGTGTATACTCTAGGTTCGTCTTTCTCCTCTTCCACTTCACTCTCTTTCTCAACTTGAGGGTTAGGAACCTCTTCATCTAACTCTTCAATTTCGGCACTAGCTTGGCCTCTTAGATCAAAGGAGACTTTCTTCTTCTTTGGTAGCTCTCCCTCTAGCTCTTTCCCGCTTCTCAAAGTCACCGCATTACAATGCTCTCTTTGTCCTTGCTCGGGTCTAGCCGGTAAGTTTCCTTGTGCCCTTGTAGAGGATTCGGCTTGTTGAGCAATTTGAGTTTCTAGCATTTTGTTGTGGATTTCTAGCCTTTGATTCGATTGCTTAACCTCATTCAACTCTTGCCTCATCTCATTTTGGTTTGCTAGGAGCTTTGCAAACATTGCCTCAACACTAGATAGTTCACTAGAGGGTTGTGGAGGAGCTTCAACTTGTTGATAGGTTCTTTGAGCTTGAGCTTGATGTTGTTGCCCTTGGTTTCTTTGAAGCAAAGTCGGTCCTTGACTTTGATATTGGTTCCTAGGTTGGAACGCTTGATTCGGTTGAGTAGGCTTAGGACCAAATCCGGGAGGTGTGGATCCAAAGTCGGGGCGAGTGGGATTAGTGGTCTTGTAGGAGAAATTTGGGTGATTTCTCCATCCCGAGGAGAACTTTGGTGTAGTATAGTTGGCTTGAGAGCTTTGCCCTTGATTGGCATTTCCTCCATAGTCTCTTCCTTGGTTTCCTCTCACAAAATTCACTTCTCCATAGCCTTGCCCTTGCACATCCCTTTGCACCAAGGGGCAAGAAACGGTCTCATGCTCGTAGACCTCACAAATATCACACCCTTGCTTAGTCGAAGATTCTCTTTCCGGGTGTTTCAACTTGAAGACTTCATCCGAGAGGCTATCAAAGTCCTTCCTCAAAGCATCGTAATCACTTGTGCTCACCGCTTTAACCTCATGCCTTTCATGTCTTCTTCTCGGGTTTCCTCTTTCGCTTCCCCACATGAAGTAGTTTTTCGTTATTTTCTCTATCACCGCATATCCTTCATGCGGTTCTAGTTCCATAATAGCTCCGCCCGAGGCGGTGTCAAGTGCAAGTCGAGAGGCACCATCGACACCGTGATAGAAGGTGTGGAAGACTTGGAGATCATCGAGGTTGTGGTGAGGGCAAAGCCTTTGGTATTCCTTGTATCTCTCCCACGCTTCATAGAGGTTTTCCCCATCCAATTGTGAGAAATTCGTAATTTGACTCCTATAGTAGGCCGTCTTGGAAGGAGGGAAGTATTTGTTTAAGAAAGCCACGGCGAGCTCCTCCCAAGTCGTGAAGCTATCGGGAGTTTGACTCCTTAACCAATCCTTTGCTCTCCCCGTGAGGGAGAAGGGGAAGAGCCTTAGGAGCTTAGCGTCTTCCGAGAACCCATTGATCTTGAAGGTGTTACACACTTCAAGAAATGTTGTCAAGTGAGAGTTTGGATCTTCATTGTCCCTCCCCGAGAATTGGTTAGATTGAACCATTTGAATAGTGGACGTCTTCAAGTCAAAATCTCGGTTATCAACCGTCGGTACGAGGATTGGAGAACGATATCCATAGGCCGTAGGAGTGGCATAATCCTTGAGAACCCTTCTAGCTTGAGGGACTTGTGGTAGGTAACCTTGGGGCGGTGGAGGTGGAGGAGGGAGTCTATTGTCTCTATCTCCCATGCCTTGAGCGATGGTTTCTTGATTTCCTTGAGTGTTGGAGGCTTGTCCTTTGTCTTTAGTCTTACTCCTTGTAACGGGAAGATTAACTAGCTCTCTAATAGGTTGGTTCAAATCTCTATCCGCTATTTGAGAAAGTTTCTTGGTCTTTGGTGGCATAAAAGAAGTGAACCTATAAGAGAAGCCAATTAAAACAAGTAAGCGTAGTGAATAAGCTCAAGAAATCCAAGTAACAAGTAGAATAAAGAAAAACATGGAATAGTCGGAGCACTAAATGATTTTCCTAGGGGTAATCTAGCTATTGCTCCCCGGCAACGGCGCCATTTTGACGTTGTAATTTTTAGCAATGCAATTAGTCAAAAACAATTTGTAATTCAACCGGTAAGACCGGTGTCGAACCCAAGGGAGCAAACGGATTACACGCTAGTTCTACCAAATTTTCTTACTCGGCTAATTCCTAAAATTCAAGTGTGGTTGAGTTATCAATGATTCAAAACAAGAATGAAATGGTTTTTAGGAGATTAAATTCAATTAAAAGCGAGTTTCGAGGGATTAATCCCCTCCTTGGCAATTTCCCAATGATCATGCATACAAGAGTTTAATTAATTATGAGTTGATAGGTTTCAAACCTAGCTTAAACTAGAATCGAACAAACCATGCATGTTTAATCCTAGTCAAGCCATCTTAGCTAGGATCTCACTAATTAAAGAGTATTGATCCACTATATAGCATCTACTCTCATAAATGCCACATGCACAAAGTTCTAGTTCACCTCTCACCATGCATTTACTCTCATAAATGTTGGTTAAGTTCAATTTTACTACATCCAAACCATCACTAAGCTCTTTCAATACTTAGATCATAGTTCTAACATAAACATGTCACTTGGGCATTTTATCAAACACTTAGAGACATGTCTAACATGAGGAGCATAGTAAAATGAAATCAACTTCAATAGATCCATTCAAATGTGTATACAATGATCATTGAGTACCAAGGAGGTTCATAGAACCCTCAAAACACAAGGGGGACTACTCACACATCAAGTAAGACAACATGATGTGTGGGTTTTTAGCAAAAATCTAAGAGAAAGGAGAGGGAAAAGAGTAGGATTGATGATCCTAATAAACTCCCTTGATCTTCAATCCTCCTTGATTAGATGATGTTCAAACCCTTGATTTAGCTCACTTCCTTTTGTCTTTTCTCCAGAAAAATCCAAGATGCTAGGTCAACTTTGCCTCTTTCTATTTATAGCCTCGGAAAAGATTCGGTACTGTAGCAGGTCCAGTCGATCGACTGGCGTTGGGCTGATGTCCCAGTCGATCGACTGGAGGAAGAAAAGTCGTTTGGCAAGCAGGTTCTCAGTCGATCGACTGATACAGGGTAGGCTCCCAGTCGATCGACTGAGGGAACTCAATTTGCAGCACCTCCTGTTAGTCCGTTAAGTCGATCGACTGAGTTCCAGTCGATCGACTGATGGTCACGTGACCTGCATGCTCTGGGCAGGGAGCTCTTCAGTCGATCGACTGAATGGGTCAGTCGGTCGACTGGCGCTGATCGATTTGCAGCACCTCCTGTTAGTCCGTTAAGTCGATCGACTGGAGCAGGGGAGCTTCCCAGTCGATCGACTGAAGACCAAATACTGCCACTTTTTGCTCTAAAACACTGATTTTCCCCGAGTTTTCTTCCAATGGCTCTTGACACAGAGACATCTTGCTTTGCACCTGAAACGCACGAAAAGGAGATCAAATGACATCTAATAGTAGTCGGAATCAAACTAAAGCTATAGTGAAAATGGACATTTAACGAGTTGAAAGTTCGACTCATCACTTATCATCCTTCTAGCATCGGTTAGAAGTAAAACTAGCATACAGGTAAATTATAAGCTTCCGCTACGTCAATATAAGAAAAACCTTTTGACGGCACATAAGATGAAGTATGTTAATAGTTTAAAGAACATAGTTAAATGACAATATACATGCTATAAACATAAAGACATAGATTTGAACTATGCATACATGCTACAATCATATATAAATTGATTCTCTCAAAAGCTAGACGATTTTGAGATTTATCCAAGAATGGAATCAATGTTATCATCATCGCATCTAGTAAAGAATAAGAGAGAAGAATGTTTTGGATCACTACCATGAGCAATTCGTGCTGATAACGTGTTGTGAAAAGTATGGATTTAGAAGAAAGTTGAATGGAGAATAACATGTACATGTAAGAGAGAAATGCGGAGATAAATATTATTGCTTGATAATTGATAGATGATTGATCTCTGGGAAACACTCGGTTGAGACAGGGTTGGTAGAATGAGACAGTGAGTCGCCACGTGTCACACCCGCCATTTGTGTTCACACTACTTTTGTCAAAAGTAGTGTGAACACAACTTTTGGACACGTGTCACGCCACAAATGCACGGGGGTTTAGATGTGTGGCTCAGATCGTGCCTCACTGCCTCATTCTTACTTGCCTTGCCTCATTTGATCGCTTCTCATTGATCTCTAATATTTACAAAGGACCCTTTGTATAGGGCTAGAATTATATTGATAAGTGAAAAAGCCTAACAATTAAGATAGAAATAAGTGGCACAACAATGGACATCTATTGGACACTTAGGGTACACCATGTGATACTTGGGAACACCATTGAACACATGTTAAAAGGTAAAAGTCGTCCACCTAATTATGATATTTATTACATTTTGTTGTTTGTATCTTTGTTGAACATACGAGTGAAAGTTGTATGCATGCACCAATGGTGGATACATACATGTTAAAAGTCATCCACTATGAGTTCCTCATGCTAGATTACGACTCATAAATAGATAGGGCCTCGGAATTTAAATGTAACATTTGTTCCTTAACTAAAACAACGTTCAATCATATAATCCTGTTCTAAAGCAATTGCACATTGCATGTCCATACATGTTATTGGTTGAGCAACTGTCATGATCTCAGTATAAAACGAGTTGATTTTGTCTGTCTATTTAAGAGTCATTATAGGTAGGGTTTCATGTTGGATGATCAATCTTTTAGCTTTTCACTAAGAATGAAAGAGTATGCAGTTGAAGATTCACCAGATTCATCTAGTCACACATTTGTTCTCAATCTTGTGAATCGTACCATCTATGTATTATGTATATGGACTCGCGTGCGCTGACCCGGTCAAATAGAGCCTGCAAAATATTACAGAAGGTGGCACATTGCTAAGAAAGCTAGAAAAAATGACCTAAAACTAATCCGCAACTCAAAGCATGACAATTAAAGAGTTTCTTATCTAACATACTTGGTACACGTTTTTTTCTATATAATACCAAATTTTCTTTCGGAAACTTATATACTTAACGCATGACAACATGTCCTAAAATTCTATTTCCATGTATCACATATCAATAAGTATGAATCGTCCACTGCACAGTTTTATAAGCTGTTGTAAACTGCAAATTCTTACTCTGAGAGGATCTTAACAAAACAAGGTACTGCTGAAATTTGAAAGGCAAATGATAAAGATGAAAGAGTTTGTATACTGAGTTACGACAGGCTACAAGACTATGATCCTACACACCTTCTATAAAGAGGAGTATCTACTAAAGTAATATTTTGATATAACACAAAAGAACTGACCATTTTTGTAAAATAAGTACTCATGCAAACTCATAGCACATCCAATTCTTCAACTACATGAGTTGGAAAAAAAATTATGTGTATGATTTTATTTATAAATCAGAACCTGATGATGGTTCCCGCGACCAGAAGGGTAGAATCTCACACTTTTGTGACACTGAAAGTAGGATCCAGTATATGCAAATCAGGATGCAATTCCATTTCCATCTATTGTGTGGACCACAGACAACTGGACTGTGTCTGGATCCAACAATATAGTGGGTCAGGCAGAACGATAATATTCATGTGCTCAGGCTGAACGAATTGTGTGAACCTCCACAACTATTTAGAGAGGCAATTATAGCTCAAACACCATGTACAATACATTGTCAGTGCAACTTGTTACTCACGTTCAAGTTTCCTGCCACAAACTCTGCAACACAAGCAAATGATTCAGCAGCCGGTCTCATGAATCACAGTTTCTTTTTCAAGTCTTCCAAGAGACGTACTACAATCTACTGAATGTGGACAAATAAAGTCCATATGAACAACAACTATTAAAAGAAATCAACAAAAGAAGAAAAAACTAGTTGAGAGTAATTTCTTCTCTTCTTTTAATGTCTGACAACGTCTCATATGAATAGACAGAGAGTCAAAAGAAAAGGTGATCACAACGTTTATGACAACCCCATGTCAGGCAGCCACATAACTGTAAGATTGAAGCAGAACCTGCATTTTATAGCAAGCTTAAAAAGAAAGGCGAACAGTTTATATAATTGCATAGGGTATATGATTATCAACAACTGACAGTAAGGGTTTTTTTTATTCAGGTTATAACAATGTTAAATTTTAATTTCAGTTCAGCCCCATTCAACCCCTTTTCATGAATTTTTTTTTTAATCCGCTTCAGATCTTCTTACTTTAGTTCAATTTAATCCTGAAAGAACAAACCCTTAGCCAATGAAATGCGGAAACCTGTCCTTTCCGACTACCGTTCAGCATAACTAATAGCAATCCCTTTTACAATCATTGAATTATCATTACTCATTGAAGGCGCAGAAAAAGGTAGATGACCTATTAGTACTTAATTAATTTTGAAGATGAAACATAGAGTACATTTAACACCCCAAAAAATTGAATGTCTCTCACAAAATTATATTAATAAATATACAAATGAAAACTCACCGTTTATGCTACTCCAAGATTGCGAAGCTTGTCACAATGAGGGGTTGGCAAGTTCCTACTCCATTGACGCCTTTGAAGTTCTATGTGACAATAACGTCCGAGCATATGTTTATAATTCTTGATTACATGCTCCTCAATGTCTTCTCGTGATGGACTCCCAAGAGGAAAATTTTCCTCAAATTCGGGTGACTTGACAAAATATTCTATACCATACTTCTCAGTCGTGGCGGGAATCTGATAATTGTATTTCTTTTGCAGAGAGTACTCAGGCTCAGAGAATGGCAGATAAGCAAGCAAGAAAATAACAATGAAGGGTATAATCTGAAGAAGAACCATAAAATTAGGTCCTGTTTCCTGACGATTCTCTCTCGCAGGAGTACCTGTATCGGTCCGGTATACATTGTCAGATCGAAACATGTCCCTCTGCCCGAAGAAGGCCCTGAATATTTCATCTGGGTCAAATTCATCATCATAAAAGGATTGCTGTGTCCGCGGCCTGCGACGCCTAAAATGGTTCTGCTGGTTATACTCAAAATCTTCCACCAAGCCTGTCTGATCATACTGTCTCCTTGAACTTTCATCGCTCAGGCACTTAAATGCCTTACAAACTTTCTTAAAGGCTTCCTCAGAACCAGGCGCCTTATTCTTGTCAGGATGTACTTTCAATGACAGTTTCTTGTAAGCTTTCCTTATCTCCTCAATCGAGCAGCTCTTCTCCAATCCAAGAACCGTATAATAATCATTGTTCTTCTTAATTTGCCTAATGACCTGAGCATGCTCCTCAGTGTAACTCCTTCCACCATTGGAAAACTCATCCTGTCTAGAAGAGGAGGTTTCATTCACATCAATACTTTTCCCCTTTGTTGGGGATTTCAGTGATGTAGAGTCAAGCCTTTCACATGCTTCAATAAGCCCGTCAACTTGCAAATCACTATTAAGACGAGACGCGATCCCAATAAACTTCAAAGCTCTTTTCTTATTCCCAGCAGCAATCGCTTCTTTGGCCATGCTAATGCACCTCAAGGCCTCATCTTTATTACTATCCATATTCAACAATCACTGGAACTCAAACCCAATTCAGAATCAGCTCTAATGCAACTGTAACTTCCCACTTCTAATAACCCAGTAATAATTTCAACTATCCGACAGTCAGTAGGTATTTAGAACCCATAATCCAACTCAGACTATGTTAAACTTCCTCTTTTATATAGGAAACTGATGCAGTGACAAAATTCTGATGGATTCATGACATAGCAAAAATTAGGGTTTTCGATCAGATGGACCAAATCCAGGAATAAAGGGTGACAATGATATGGAGAAAAATATCATGAAAATACCTGCGCTTGGTAGCGGCGATGGCGACAGATTCGACGGTTTAAGAAAAAAAAGGTGCGACGATGAGGAGAATGGGAAAAAATTGGCAGGCAAGCGCAAAGCCTCCCTTCGTCCCTTGCCGCGAAATTTGACCAATTTTTTTTTTTTTTTTTTGATCAAGAATTTGACCAATTTTTTTAGATATTGCTTTATTTTGTTCCAAAGTCATCTGTGTATTTTAGGCTCACCTGGGAAAAAGTAATAAAATACTACTTGTTATGAATATTGCCCTTATGTTGGAGGATCTTTGCTCCTTCATATGATCATGTCCCTTAGTCTTGATTCTGTGGCTTATATGAGAGGTTGTGATTATTCCTGTTCGGGTTATCCTACCGGTTCATGTCTGATCCGGAGGCGAAACCGGTTCCTTGATTGTATTGCCCTACATAATTGGCATCCTCCTGATTTCTGCCGTTATTATCTTGTCCCATCACCGGGCAGCCATCGGCGAAATGAGAAGGAGAGCCACATATCGGACAATAGACAACCACATTAGCAACAACAGATGACTTCATAGAGGAGTCAATCTTCATGTTTTTGATTTCAGCTGCAAGTATCTTTACTGTGTTGATCAACTCAGCAATATCCACTACTACAAACTGGTCATAAAAATGTGTTAATGGAGGCACATTATGCATCGATTTTTTTTTTGATATTATGCATCAGTTTTGGTTCCGATACATAATGAAGCGTTGCATAATGTCCAGACATTATGCATCGGTTCATAAAAAACCGATGCATAATGTGCGGACTTTATGCTTCGGTTTTTCCTTGAACCGATGCATAATGTGCCTCCATTATGCAACGGTTTTTCTGAGAAACCGATGCATAAAATCCACACATTATGCATCGGTTCAAGGAAAAACAGATGCATAAGCTTCAAAAAAAATGGCAGATTTGGCTTTACAAAAGCTCAAATCCACCTGAAATTAAACATCAATAATAAACCCTGCTGTTCCAACTTTTAAATACAATAGAGCTTACATGCTAAACATCATTTCACTGAATTTGCAATACAATATCATTCATAGACATATATATTTGTCTCTTTGGTACAAATACACCACAAAACATCACATAACAAATGTTGTCTAAGTTAATGTCCTATATCGCGAAATGAGTGGTCACATAGTCACGTAGGTAGCTGGCGATTTCATCCCGAACTTCAAGAATCTTGTCGACATCGTATGACTCTACTCCATTAGGAAAACAGTACTATAAAAAAACAAGAGAACTAAGTCAACAATTAAAGAGTGAAAACGATTAAGCCTTAAAAAGCTTAATCAACAACTAACGTCTAAAAAGCTAAATCAACAATTAAAGAGTGAAAACAAGAGAACTAAATCAACAATCAACAAGTAAACAGTTAAATGAATAACATATGTATATATGTCTCTAAAAAGCTCACTTGGTTAATGTCTTCAACCTCCGCACCATTATTAGCCCGTACAAATGCTATAATGTCCCGAATAAATTGAAGGACATAATATCCACAAAAATGGCTAGGTGGTTGTCTTGGACACTGCACGATATCAAGAATCGCAGTTAACATACTTTATAAATAAAAAAATATTTAATAAAATTGTCAAATTTGTGAATACCAAAACTTTCTTCCACTCTACTTTACGTGTACTCCTCGGTACACATCCTTGGTAGTATCGATCTATCCGCTAAAACAAACACAATAATGTAATTATTAGTGACTTTTCAATACAAGTTATAAGATAAAAGTAATTTCCAAACTTACGGCTCCACCAACTCTTTTGCATTAGCGTTTATATCATTCTCTTCTGTCGATGAATCAAGCCAAAGAACTTTATGTTGTCTCGGAAAGATGACGCATAACATCCAATGCCACCTAAAAAAACCCACTAACTTAAAAACAATTGTGTTCAGAACAGAAGTTAACAACTTATAAAGTAAGTGATGAACTCACAATATGTGATCAACATAAGGGAGAAAGTAGCAAAAATGTTGGTCTTTGTCTGGCATATTCAATCTTCCCACGAACGTCGCCAATCTCTCATTTTTCTCTATGGTTGGGGTCATTAATGACGGAATAAAAAAACCAAATTTGATATCCGAACGAACCATCTGATCGTGTAAATTACTACAAAGTAAAAACTTGTGTTAGTTACACTAATTGCAAAAAAATGATTAAAGATATAAATAGTACCATATATATAACTCAGATGTTGCGTTCCCCAACGCTTTAAACTTTAATAGGTCCGTGGCTTCCTCGTCACACAAGTAGATATCGTAGTCGTCACCGAACACCTCAGCTTTGGCTTGTACTACAATCGTGTCTCTACTCAAAGTCTTCCACACGTCATGTAGAAGTCTACAGTCCACGGACATTTCATCTACGAAATCATCGCCAGTAAGTGGCAAAGACTCGTATAAGTGTATGTCATATGCCTGCATGTTAAATTTCCGTGAAGCTTAAATATCTTATTTTATTTGTAGTATAACACAATGAAGCAAATGAAGTTATAATCTTCGATGATCTCACCCTTTTATCGACAACGACCGAGTCTTTCGGCCAAGCCACGTGATAGTTAACTGCTTGTGCAACATTCGAGAGCTTTGGATGGGCTGTTGGCAATGCTGCACCTCAACCTCGTAAAAGTGCTTTATCGACCTTCACCTTCACGTTATCTTCGGGTATTGCTCGAAAGCTAACAAACCGGCCATTTACGCCTCGACCGATAGCCACAAGTTGTTTATCACCTGCAAGTTGCCCCTCTTCAGGCCACCCTGTTAGTAGAAGTAATAATTTGTAAACAAACACAAAAAGTATTACATACATTTAACCAACATAAATAATAAATTTAATAATTGTAAATGTACCTCTGGTATGTTCTTCCACGGGTTTGGATCAATGGGACAGTGATGGCTGCAGTGATTGAACGCATCTATTCGAATATTACTTGAACTGGCTGTGCCAACCGAGGAGGTGGAGATTGGTAACCCAACCCTCCACGGAATGTGTGACCGACTCCTCGGGTGCGTCCTTTGGGCTCGGGCATCCCAATCGTCTCAGTCAGTATGTCATGTCGTCGATTTTGAGACGAGAACTGTCCTTGAGAGGATCTTTCCACTAACTCATCCTATATAAAATAATCATTAAATACCAAAAATTAGTGTATGATATTATCTATTGAAATTGACATAAGAAATAACTTACAATCTTTGTTGCCACTCGCCGGGATGCCTCGGTGACGTACTCGTCATTCTTCATTTTTCGTCCCCTCTTCCACAGCTCATGTCTCTCTATAGTGACAGAAGACTGCACCTCTTCAATTGCGCCATGCGCAAATAACTCGGCTATCTTCTCAGTGGTCAATTTATCTTCAAGTTTTATGTAGCCTCCTCGACCAAGTATGTGCGCATATACATTCTTCTTAACAAGCTCTTTGTTAGTCTCTCTTAACTTCTTATCATTTTCAGAGAGTCTCTGCTCCTTAAATATCCTCCAGGTCTCTTTGTAAAGATACTTATACTCACCCATAGGATCTTCATTTGCCTTGTCACCGTGGATGTAATCTTTTGCCAGTCTTGACTTGAAATTCTTCCATATGCTACCAGCGACCTTCATCTCATGCTTTTTATGCGGCTCACATCCTTCAAAAATTACCTAAAGAGACATATAACAAGTTATAATTAATAAAAAAAATCAACATCCCAAACAAGTATGAATGTCAATTAAAGAGAAACTTATAGTTGCATCTCTCCACAAAGTTATCTTATAATGGTCAGGAACTTTCCTCCAATCGTTGTAGGTGATTGGAATTCGAGAACGAGCCACCATACCCAAGAAGCTCCTTCAAGTGTCTCCCTTCTTCCCTTTGGGATTACCCTTACTATCGAAGTTGATCGTGATCTTGGTACCAGCCGTTGTGTGTTGCTTAATCAACCTCGCCATGTATACATGGCCTTTCTTGTGTCTCGGTGTGCGGGAAGAGACACAAAAATCATCCTCACCGATGCTGCTGCTGCTGCTGCTAGCCGTGATTCTGTAAAGGAGTCACTTTAAATGTCAGATTAAACACATTAAATATATGAATACATAAATGAAGAAGATTTTTAAACAAATAAAATGACGTGTGATAATGAAATAAGTAGCATATACAACATACGCACAAATTAAGTTTCTTTATCAATCCATATTCCTTCGCCGTGATCTTCTCGCAATTGTATTTCATCATCAACTTCGCTGTCGTCGTTGTCTACTGGAACTGTCATACAAACGGGTTGGCAATCCTCATTCATCTCTTCAGATGTACCACTGATTAATTGTTATTTTCAATTTATCACAACATACTGATTGTTGTTCGAAGGGTCTTTGACGTAAAACACTTGTCTTGCTTGTTCGGCCATAATGAATGGCTCATCCTTATATCCCTCTCTTCGAAAATCGACAAATGTCATTCCAAATTCATCGATATGAACCGCCGAATTGTTAACCCATTTACATTTAAAAACGAGTACTCGAAACTTTACGTAATCCAACTCCCATATTTCTTGGATAAACCCAAAATAATTCACAGGCACAGATATTGGATTCCGATCTCTTGCGCTAGAAACATGAGTGGTTTCGGCAACAAGTGTGACACCACTATTTTGCACAACGGTGTGCTCATCTTGATCTTTTGTTTGAAAACAAAATCCGTTAATATCATAAGCTTTCCACGTTTGTACAATAGGTCTTGGGCTTGCCATAAGCCACTTCACCAAGTCATTAGATTCTTCTTCAGAGTTGGTCTGATTATTTCAAACCTCATTACTCCTTAGCCATTCACAAAATGACCGACTGTGTTCTTTTTGCAACCACTACTCAGATTTTCCTCGGTATGTACTCCCCAATATGTTTATGTGATCCTCGATGAAAGGTGTTATTTCAGGTATATGTTGCAGTACATAGAAATGAGCTTTCGTTAACGAATCAAATGACTTAGGCATCAGTTGATGTCCACTTGTGCCTTTTCCCAAGAATCGATCGAAATGAAGTGGCCTTGGAACCCCAACCACAGTTGTATTTCCCAAAAAGTTAGTGCAAAATTCAACATCCTCTTCAGCTATGTATCCTTGCACTATACATTCTTCGGGACTTTGTCTATTCCTCACATAGCTCTTAAGAACCTTCATATACCTCTCAAAAGGATACATCCATCTCATATGAACTGGTCCAAGAATTTGAACCTCACACACCAAATGAACAGTAAGATGCACCATTATATCGAAAAAGCTGGGAGGGAAAACATCTCTAGTTTGCAAAGTGTAACAACTATCTGCTCTTGAAGTCCATGAAGCTCCGATGTATCAATAACCTTAGCACATAAAGAGCTAAAAATGACGCAAAGTCTTTGTACAGCTGTCCTTACTTTGGGAGACATTATACCTCTGATTGCAATAGGCAGGAGTTGTTGCATCAATGTATGACAGTCATGAGATTTTAAGCCATTCAACCGCAGATCCTTCATTGAAACCAAGCTGACAATATTTGAAGAGAACCCATATGGAACTTTAACTCCCTTCAGACATCCGCACAAACTAGTTTTCTCGCTCTTAGAGAGTGTGGTGCCCTCGAGGTTCAGGTGCTAATTTGGTACGAATATTCATCTCCAGCATATCGAGTCTTGCTTTAACTCCATCTTTTGTCTTTCCAGGAATGTTTAATAAAGTACCAAGCATACTTTCAACATGCATCACATCAATACAATGTCTGATGTCAAGAGAATGCCAATAAGGGAGATAAAAAAATATCGACTGCTTCTTCCATGGAGCACTTTCGGTGCGCAAATATGGTTTCCCGAATCGATTTGTAATATTCTGAATTTTTTGAAGTATTTCATCGCCAGAAGCCGGTTGCGGTTCTATTCCGTGCTCAGTCTCACCATTGAAGGCAGCTTTCTTTCGCCTGTAAGGATGATGTCTCGGTAAGAAACGTTGATGTCCCATATAAACCATTTTTTGACAGTTGCTTAAATGGCGTGCATGTGTCCCTTCCCCGCATACAGTACAAACTTTGTACCCTTTAATACTATATCCGGACAAGTTGCCATAAGCTGGGAAGTCATTGATCGTACACATCAGCACAACACGCATAATGAAATATTCTTGCCTCGATGCGTCATATGTGCGTACTCCTTCGTCCCATAAAAGCTTCAAATCATCTATCAGAGGAGCCAAGTATACATCAATATCATTTCCAGGTTGCCGAGGACCCGATATCAACAAAGAAAGCATCATATATCTACGCTTCATGGTTAACTTGGGAGGTAGATTGTAGATAACCAAAATCACAGGCCATTTACTATACTGACTACTGAGATTTCCATGTGGATTCACCCCATCAGTAGAAAGGCCAAGCCGTAAATTTCTAGACACTGCTCCAAACACTGGGAATGTGTTGTCTACTTTAGTCCATTGCAGTGAATCGGCAGGATGACGCATTTTCGTATCAGTAACACGTTTCTCAGCATGCCAACGCATATTATTGGAATCTTCCGTGTCAGCAAATAATCTCTGAAACCTGGGGATCGGTGGAAGATACCATAGTACTTTCGAAGGAGTGCCTTTAGATTTACCTTTCTGTTCTTTGTTTAACTTGTAGCGAGAAGCCTTGCACACTGGACATTCTTTGAGTTCACTAAAAATATTTCGATACAAGATACAATCATTGGGACAAGCATGTATTTTCTTGTACTCGAGGCCCATGGGACACATAACCTTCTTAGCCTCGTAAGTACGGTTAGGTAGGGTGTTCCCCTCAGGAAGCATGTCTTTCACCAGCGCCATTAATTCAGTGAAACTCTTGTTGCTCCATCCATTTTTCGCTTTGAGATTGAACAACTTCAACGTTGCCGATAGCCTTGTATATTTGGAACACTCTTCATACAATGGTAATTCGGAGTCATTCCTCAATGACTCTAAAACATGTGGCGTATCAACAAAGTCATTAGTGACGTTGTTAACCATCTCAATTAGATTATCTTCTTCCCAATCATCATTATCCTCCGACAAGCTTTCTACGGGTGGAGGCTCAAAGCTTTGTAGTTCAACCTCGCCATGCAAATACCACACCTTATATTGTGGGTTAATCCCTTTTAACAAAAGGTGTTTACGTAACTTCTTCGGTTTGACATTTTTGTAATTCCAACAACTCATACACGGACAAAATACACGTTCAATGTTCTTTGTAGACGCATATGCCGACGCAAACGCACAAAAATCCATAATCCCTTTCTCGTACTTCTCACTCAACCTATTACCGGACACCCACTCTCGATTCATTATAAATCCACTACATGACACGTGTAAATATTATTAATTACATACTACTAATTTACACGAACAAACAATTACATTTGAGTGAATTATAAGCACTCTAACAAGTAAATGAGTTACATAAACTTGCGGTTTACCTTAGAGTAAATGAGTTACCACCAACAGGAAGAGGATGTAGATCGCAAATGTTAACCCTACACAAAAGAACATCAATTAAATTAATATACTTAAATTCAACTAGTTATTAACATTATGCAATAATGAAAGAGCAAAAAAAACAAAATGTCTACTTAAAACTATA
Source organism: Rhodiola chrysanthemifolia (assembly GCA_033675395.1). Classification (NCBI taxonomy): domain Eukaryota; kingdom Viridiplantae; phylum Streptophyta; class Magnoliopsida; order Saxifragales; family Crassulaceae; genus Rhodiola; species Rhodiola chrysanthemifolia. The sequence continues at coordinate 43,174,773 of CM066205.1, forward strand.
CACAATTAACACAATAGAATACCTTATATGAAATTACGTAGTGAGGATAAAGAAGATGCAACTTCCACCGTATAGAAGTACCACCGCTTGAATCTATGTTTTCAAACAAAAATATTATCATATATGAATCCAATTAGTTATATACATCATTCAACGACGATAGAGCAACAACTAATTAATATACTTGATTGTGAGATCGTATTAAACTCAAAACACAATTAATGGATTACAAACCTCTAACCAAGCCGAGTAGCCAAAAAAGATTCACCTAACAAATTCAAGTTGGCGAGGAGAAGCTTTCTCTTGCAAATCGACTAACAATGACTACAAGTAGTTAACGAACACAAGTTAGAAAATAAGAATATATCGATTCAATAACATGTTACTATAAATACACCTTCATATATCCAAACAATCACATTGCCAAAACTGAATGAAATATGCAATGACTGATTTTGATGGAGACAAACTACGGATATACAACTGAAAAATAATCCTAACAATTACATACTAAAAACCCTAACAATCCTAACCACTAGAAAAATAATCCTAACAATCCTAACAACACTAACCTGCTGAATCGGAGGCGAGGGGAGGAATAGCAGTTTCCGAGGCGAGTGAGACTGAGGCGATGGATACCGAGAGCGAGGCGCGGATGTGCGACTGAAGATGGAGGCGATGGGGTGAGACGCAGGCAACGGAGTGAGATGCAGGCGACGGAGGCGACGGAGTGAGACTGAGAGGCGTCGAAGTCGGAGGAGCCTATCGAAGTCGGAGGGAGGAGCGTAGGGGGACTGATGGAATTTCGAAATAAAACCTAAGTCTTTTATCGCACTTTATGCATCGGTTTTTATAAAATCGTTGCATAATGATTACCATATGCATCGGTTTATCTAGAACCGTTGCATAATGGTTACCATTACGCAACGGTTTTATGTAAACCGATGCATATGGTAACCATTATGCAACGGTTTTAAAACCGTTGCATAATGGTTACCATATGCATCGGTTTACATAAAACCGTTGCGTAATGGTAACCATTATGCAACGGTTTCATTATAAACCGATGCATAACGCTGAACCGATGCCTATTGTAATTTTTGAACCGATGCATAATGCCTATTCTGTATTAGTGATCATTAGTGCTATCAGCGAGGTAGAGATCTTGTACACCCTACTTGTCCTTAGGATTACCTCGGTCACTCGTCCAGAGGTGGAAATCTTGAGCTGCTTTCTCTACAATAGCATAGGTCTCTTTCAGGGGAACTCCAGTAAGTCCTCCACCAGCTGTTTGATTTATCAAGGTATGCATCCCCTGGTCGATTCCCTGATAGAAGGTGTCCATGATCTGCCACAGCTCCAGGTTGTGGTGGGGGCACATCCTCATCAACTCTTTGTATCTCTCCCAAGCTTCATAGAGAGTCTCACCATCCATAGAGCGGAACGATATGATCTTGTTCCTGAAATGTGCTGTCTTTGATGGTGGAAAGTACTGTTGTAGAAAAGCTTCAGCCAATTTGTCCCAAGTAGTGAAAGTGCCCTCCGCATGACTGTCTAGCCACCTACTAGCCTTCTCAGAGAGTGAGAATGGAAATAGCCTCAGGTAGTAGGACTCTGGAGGAACACCATTAGTCTTCACTGTGTTGCACATTTGGACAAACCGCTTAAGGTGCTCGTGAGGGTCTTCATTCATCATCCCCGAATACTAATTGTTTTGCACCATCTGAATGAGTCCGGTTTTGAGCTCCCAGTTGACGTTGTCTATACCAGGTTGTGCAATGGCGGACTGGAATCCTGAGACGCGCGGAGCAGTGTAATCTCCAAGAGTCATGCGCACTAGTTGCTGCACGGGACGCTGCTAGTCATCCTGGACCAGCTCAGATAGCAATGCTTGGTTGTTTTGATTCATTCTTAGCTCGGCCAGTTGTCGAGCTCGTAACCTGGTTAAAGGAACATCTTCTCTGTCTACCCGAGGCGTTTGTTGATCCCCCGAGTTCCTTGGATCGTTTTCCCTCGCCTTCTTCTTGCTCCTATGTGTTTTCCTTGGCATGTACTAAGTAGTACCTGCAAAAAACCAAGGGATGAGTGAATGTAGCAAGAACAAGCAGTCAGAGATGAGCAACGAAAAAGAAAAGGGAATAGTCTAAACTACACACGTTAAATCTAATATCACACTAAACGATGTTCCCTGGCAACGACGCCATTTTGACAAGCGTATTTTTAACTCTTTATAGTTTTCAAGTTATGAGTTTTAGGGGTCAAGTTGCAGTCAAACAAAATTTATAAATCTTGGTAAGCCGAGGGTCGATCCAAGGAACAACGTGTGTGAATACTAGTTAACAGATGACCTATTCAGCTATTTTGACTAACAAGAGGTTTTGATGTGATGAAAATAACAGAAATTAAATACGAAACATAAAAGGTTTTGAACTTGATCAGAGAAAGAATCCCAGAATCAAACTTCACCCGTGCCAACCCCACTGATCATGCAATCATGTCACATAAATTCATCATGCTATCGAATATGGAAATAGACCGAAATAACACTAGACAAGCGGCCCATCCACGGATCATTGTCTAGATTAATCTCAATCATTGAACGCCGCCCATCACGGATTATCAACGATTTCGATTAGTTAAGCTTAGGGTTTTTCAGACAAGAGTCAACTTTCCTATTAATTCATGGACTACCATTGTAGCAACCATGACCTAATATCAATTTCATGCAATCCGGTTAATACCTAGGACCCATCCATATTTTGGTAATTAACCTAAATACGTTCTAGCATGCAAACATCCCATTCAATGTAAAACTTGCAAGAACGATAAAATTAAGCATAATGAAATTGAATATCCAAATCGCATTAATGAAGAACGTTCAATTGACCACATGAAGAGTTGGGTACATAGCACGAGATCCGTAGGATCCCGAAATTAAGAAGACTACTCACTATTCATGGTAAGTTAACCACAAATAGTGCAGGTATAGAAATTAAGGACGAGATAACCATGTCAACGATGTAGCTCGTGGAATCCTCAATCTCTCGCGATGTTCTCTATCTTCTCTCCCAAGTTAGGGTTCTTCAATCTCAATTCAAGCGTCGTATCATCCACCCTCTTTTATAGTTTTCTAAAAAGGCCACAAAGCCCAAAAATGAAATTAGGAAATAAGTCCAAAACTTTGTCCCCAACGGTGCCGTGACACCCGTGACATTCGTGTGTGTCACAGTTGTCACGGACTAAGCAAAATTGCACTGGGAAATAAGGGTGTCGTGATACCCGTGACATTCGATCATGTCACGGCTGCCACGGCCTAGGCAAATCTCACTGAGCCGCAAGGGTGCTGTGACATCCGTGACGTTCTGTTTTGTCACGGCTGTCACGACCAGGAAAAATGGCAGAGACTTCGGGTGGATTTTTCATGGTCTTAACCTCCGAATTTGATCTTGGCGTAAACTACAAAGTTGTAGCTTAGCTTTCCGAAAAGCTGTGAATCAACCAATTTGGACACTATATGCGATTTGTGCGTGCAAAATAAGTCGGAATGGTCAATCTACCCTGTTTTTACCCAAATCTCTACTAAATGCTTAGTTTTGCTTCAGATCAATCCAAAAGTCTTAAGTATGTGATATTTGACCTGAAATACTAGAAAATATATCAAATGACAATAAAATGTCGGGAAAAGAAACATAATCCACCATCGAATGAAGTGAATAATTAGTCGAAATATCGACCGATCAATCAACCTGTTGTTGCATGTTTGTTTATTGTCCACTCGTTATATGACATTTGCAAGGGTGTTTGCTCAAATTATTCGATTAAGAGCACAATTTCCAGATCATACAATTAAGAAAATATATATGGATAATGTCGGAGAATTTACATCCCAGTCTTTTGAACACTATTGTATGTCAACAATTGAACATCCGATTGCTCATGTTCATACTCAAAATGGTCTAGCAGAATCTTTTAGCAAGTGACAAAAATTAATAGCTAGACCATTACTTATGTGACCAAAATTGCCAAATTCTGCTTAGGGACATGCAAATTTAAATGCTCCATCACTAATTCATACAAGACCAAGAGCAACTAATAAATATTCCCCTTTGTAACTTGTCAGTGACCAACAACCAAATATCTCTCATTTAAGAGTTTTTGGGTGTGCAGTTATGTTCCGACATCTCCGCCCCAACGTACTAAAATGGGACTCGACGAAGATTAGGGATTTACGTGGGATTTGAATCTCTATCAATTATTAAAATTTTGGAACCTATGACATATGACAAAATTTGAATCTCCGCCCCTGTCTGTTTGATGAGACAAATTTCCCTGCATTAGGGGGAGATAAAATAAAGTCTGAAAAAAGACAAGACATATCTTGGAATGCAGAGTCATTGTCTCATTTTGATCCTCGTACAAATCAATGTGAACTAGAAGCTTAAAACATTATCCACTTGCAAAAGGTTACAAATACATTGACAGATGCATTTATGAATGTTAAGACAGTGACAAAGTCACATATACCAGTTGTGAATGCTCTTTGCAAGATCAATCTTTCTGATGAAGATATTGAAAATAATTAGCAAAAGAGTCTTAAACACAAAAGAAACGTGGTAGACCAATTAGGTCCAAGGATAAAAATCCTAAAAAAAGAAAGGTTCAAGATAACCAAATTAATGCAAATCAACCACTGTTTCAAAAGAAATTGATATGAATCATGAAGAGACTTCAAAAGATATTGAGATACCTGAAAATGATGACAATGAAGAAATTTCGATCAATTATGCCATTTCAGGAAAAAGATGGAATAGAATAGAAATTATCTTGAATAATATATTTGCCTATGCTATGGCCCTGGATATCATTGAGGAAACTGAGGATCATGAGCCAAGATCGGTTAATGAATGCCGACGAAGAAATGATTGGCCAAAATGAAAAAGTGTCATCGAGGCAGAATTGAATTCACTTGAAAAACGCCAAGTCTTTGGGAAAGTTTCCCTAACATTAGAGAATGGCAAACATGTTGGTTATAAATGGATATTTGTGTGCAAACAAAATGAGAAAAATGAAGTCGTAAGATATAAAGCACGACTAGTAGAACATGTCTTCTCGCAAAGACCAGACATTGATTTTGAAGACACATATTCACCGGTCATGGATGCGATACTATTCAGATTTTTATTGAGTTTAACAGTCTTAGAAGGACTGTAAATGAATTTTATGGATATCGTAACCGCCTATTTATATGGGTCACTTGCTAATGACATTTACATTAAAATTCCCGAAGAATCAAAATTACCTGAAGCGTGTAGCTCAAAACCTCGGGAAATGTACTCAATAAAGCTACAACGAGCTTTATATGGATTAAAACAATCCGGTCGAATACGGTACAATCGTTTAAGTGAATATCTTTTGAAATAGAGGTACATCAACAATGTAATTTGTCCATGTGTTTTTATTTAAGAGACAAAAATCGGATTTTGTATTATAGCGGTTTGTGTTGATGATTTAAATATCATTGGAGCCCCTGATGAACTCTCTGAGACGATTGCATATTTAAAAAGTGAATTTGAAATGAAAGATTTGGGACAAACACAATTCTGCCTTGGCCTACAAATTGAGCATTTATCAAAGGGCATTTTTTTCATCAGTCCCCATATACTGAAAGGGTCCTCAAACAATTTAATATGGGTAAATCATATCCTGTGAGTTCGCATATGGTTTTTGATCACTTATTGTGACAAAAGATCCAATTCGTCTCGAGAAAAGTATGACGAACTACTTCATATCTTAGTGCGATTGGAGCACTAATGTATCTTGCTAATTATACACGATCCGAAATTGCATTTTGGTTAATTTACTAGCAAATTTAAGATATCCTCAAGGAACAACTGGTATGTGCTTGTTTTATTCAAAAGACTCAAAATCAGGATTAATTGGATATGCCGACGCCGTGTATTTATTTGACCCTCATAAAGCGCGATCACAAACGGGTTATGTGTTACATATGGTGATACCGCTATATATTGGTGATCTACCAAACAGACCCTTACAACCACTTCTTCTAATCATGTTGAAATAATATTAGCATTTCATGAAGCAAGTCAAGAATGTGTGGATGAGGTCTTTAATCCATCATATTAGAGGATCATGTGATTTTTCAGGCAATAAAGAAAGCTCTGCTATATTATTAGAGGATAATGGTGCTTGTATAGCTCAAACTAAAAATGGTTATGTAAAGGGAGATAGAACGAAGCACATACATCTCTCCAAAGTTCTTTTTTACACATGAACTTCATAAGAATGGGGAGGTTGATATTTGCCAAATTCTTTCTTGTGACAACATAGCCGATTTGTTACAAAAGCACTTCCCACAACTCCGATCCCTTTGAAAAAATGGTCTATAAAATCGGTATATAAAAGCTCAGAGATTTATGTTAAAGGCCTCATTGAGGGTGAGAATACGCGTTACAGTAAGGTTTTTAATGAGGTAACATTTATCGTAATATACAATTATGTACTCTTTTTGCTTCACTAGGTTTTTCCCCCATGGTTTTCCTAGTAAGGTTTTAATGAGGCATAATATGTATACGAGTCATCCAAAGGAGGAGTGTTATGAATATTGCACTTATGTTGGATGAGCTTTCATATAACCATGTCTCTTAGTCTTTCAGTTTCATGTGCCCCATAAACTCTTAGCTTTATTTCTTACATTGATTTCTACTCTCTCCATATGTCCATGTACCCCCTATATAAAAAGATCATTTGTAAAGATCAAAGTTATTAAGAAATACTCTTCTTTTCTACTTTTCTCTCTTCACATGTTATTCTTCTACCTTTATATCCTTCTCCATATCCATAATTTCACAACACTACTAAAAATTTTAGTCTTTTGATGAGTGTTTTTTCCTCGACTCCATGATGCACTTGATGAGGGGTACAGGTCCTAGGTGACGCAGCGTGACAAATAGGATAAACGAATTCACCAGCAATGAATTCGTGGAAAGCTTGGAATCCACTAAGAAAGTTTGGAATACACCAAAGAACGAAAACTAGGGTTTATTGATATGATAAAAGATGTTTAACAAAAACCCTAAGGTGAGTTTAAATAGGAAAACAAAAACGAAATTAGGAAATAAAATAAATAGAAAATCTAAGAGATAATAAAACCCTAATTCAGCCTGCTAAACGAGCACGAAAGGCCAAAAAGCCCATATGTCACGACTTTAGCCGTGAGTTGCGTTCGTTGGCCCGTTTCCACTCGAAATAAGGTCTTATGGCGAATTTTTGGACACCAAACGCCAAATACCGATTTTCCCGGTAGTGCTCTTCTTGCGCGCCATCTGGTCTACAATCTGCCCTGCATCAGTCTCCTCCACCTCTGAAGAACTCGACCCCCGAGTTCTCTTCTGGATATAAAGCCTCCTTCGCATGGTATTCGTACATGTCTTAAATGGGCCATACTTCCGCGGCTGCAGCTTCCTCTAAGTCCCTACTGGAAATTTCTCCTTACGTAGGAACACCATTACATCATCACCCTCCTTGAACAATTTGACCACGCGGCGCTTATCTGCATCAGCTTTATTTTTCTTCCCCGTAGTCCTCAATCTAACCTTAACAACTTTCTTGACTGCTCTACTCTTCTCTTCCGTCATCCCTGGATAGAAATTCCTAGCCACCTCCACATCATCGCTAAACTCCTACTCAATGTGCGTCGTCACCAGGGAATTGGACTGCTAACTTGGTTGCCTGTCAAAACTCGAAATAGGAGACAACGCAATCTTATGCTTTCTCCACGTAAACATCATCACATTGTCCCGTCCTCTATAAATGACGTTGTTACCATACTGCCAAGGACGCCCAAGTAATACATGGCAAACATCCATCTCAAGAACATCACATGGTACCTCTTCTCGATAATGCTTCCCAATAGAGATAGGAACTTTGCAGCTTCGCGTGACACGGATCTGGGAGCTTTTGCTGACCCAACCAAGTGCATAAGGCCTCTCATGCGGATCTGTACGCAGCTTCAAGTGATCCGCCAGCTTCTGAGATATCAGATTCTCCGCGCTCCCATTGTCTACAATCAGATTGCATACCTTATTCAGTATGGAGCAATGAGACTTAAAGAGATTCTTACGCCGCCCCTCATCCGGCGTAGACAAAAGAACCCTCCACAGCACAATATTCACTGCCTCCGTTGACTCCTCCTCTGCAAATTCGACACCCTCATACTCTTCATGTTCATATGTCTTTCTTCCTCCAGAATCGCAACAGTCCTCCAGGATGGACACACATTCGACTTATGTCCCTGTCCACCACAACGATAACATATATCACCGGATGGTTTAGTGTAGGGGTTAGGTAGTTTCTGAACTGCTCCACGATACGGCTGAGGGCCTCAAGAACTACCACTAGGACCACCAACATTCTTACTCCCAGCGTGTTGTTCTTCACCCCCACGTTGTCCCCCTTATCGCCAACTGCCTCCCAAGTTCTCTGAGGTGGATACCTGGGGAATGCTTGAAACCCCCGGAGTTCCTCTCCATCAATTCTGCCTTCAGCGCTAGACTAGATGCTGCTGCTACTGACCAAAACGTCTGTAACCCCTTCTTCTCCTGAATCGAACCCTTCAAGCCACTGATATATCTAGCCACCTTCTGATTCTCCATTTCTTTCAACTCATTATGCTTAGACAGACGTAGAAATTCAGCCGTGTATTCCGCCACGGTTCGCTTACCCTGAACACAATCAAGGTACATCTTGTACAGGATCTGCTCATTATCCTCGGGCAAGAATCGCTCCATCATCAGCTGCTTCATTCGCCTATAAGTTCGGATATGCGCCTTACCATGCCGCCTTCTTTGGATCACGAGCTTATCCCACCACACAGCAGCGGTACCCTTCAACCGGATCACCACCATCTTTACTTGTTTACCCTCTGGGACACCCATGACTTCCAAATACCTATCCACCTCAATCTGCCAGTCGAGAAATTCTTCCACGGCCATGGTTCCATGAAATAGGGGAATATCAACTTTCACCCGATAATCACTATCGTACCTATTCTCCTCTTCATCTCTACCATTGTCCACAGGACCCTCTTCACCCGAGCTTGAGTCCTCAGCGACTACTGCACGCACACGCTCTACACGAGGAACTCTAACTGATGCAGCCCTCTGGGCTCTCTCCTCTCCTCCATTCTGATTGACTCTAGTCGCCAATTCAGCCATCTGGGTTGTCAAAGCAGCTAGGGTTGCGGTTAAGTTCGCGGTGACTCTCTCAAAATCTGCTCTGGGTACGAGTTGATCTGCCATCTGATCAAGTTAGAAGAGAGACAGGGAAAGACCTGCGTCTGATACCAACTGACGCAGCGTGACAAATAGGATAAATGAATTCAACAACAATGAATTCGTGGAAAGCTTGGAATCCACCAAGAAAGCTTGGAATCCAGCAAGAAAGTTTGGAATCCACCAAAGAACGAAAACTAGGGTTTATTAATACGATAAAAGATGTTTAACAAAAACCCTAAGGTGGGTTCAAATAGGAAAACAAAAACGAAATTAGGAAATAAAATAAACAGAAAATCTAAAAGATAATAAAACCCTAATTCGGCCTGCTAAACGAGCCCGAAGACCTAAAAAGCCCATATATCACGGCTTTAGCCGTGTGTTGCGTTCGTTGGCCCGTTTCCACTCGAAATAAGGTCTTATGGCGAATTTTTTGACACCGGACGTCAAATACCGATTTTTCCGGCAGTGCTCTTCTTGCGTGCCATATGATCTTCAATCTGCCCTGCATCACTAGGTTTGAATAATTAGAGAAGCATCAATTGAAGAAAAAAACTGGTAAGGACGAGAAAAAACCATAACGTAAATATGCTACGGTAAGATTCGAACCTTTGACTTTATAAATTATTTAATTGTTCACATCACTCTTTTATGAAATTATTATTTAATTATTTAGGATACATTGAGTGGTGATTATAATTTACATACATAATCCGTTGTGTGCTATCAGTCCCCATGTCTTTAAGATGTTAAGAGTCGGAATTAGCGGAACAAACCAAAGCACTATTATGCGGCTGAGGACAAGGTAAAGTGACTTCTCAGGCTTTAGCTTGTTAAATTAGTCTTTGACTAGAGTCAAGGGCGAAAACTCGAACCAACCTTAAGTTCAATAAAAAATGCCGGAATAAATAAATTACTATAGATTAATGTTTTGTATTATACTTGTCTACTGTGGTTGCAGAGCATCCAACATACTTCTCAATCATTAGTTTATAAGCGTTACTATTTGTTTGTCATATTCATTTTCTCAAAGGCGAATTACTATTGTTAATCATATGGATTGACCTTAGCTGAAAAGGCGTCACGATGAACATGATATTCATTCAATTTTCATTCACATGGACACTACATGTTAATGTCTCTCTTAGATTCGAATCTGGTGCAACGCAGCAGAATGCTACAAGCATGAAAACCACGTCGTTTTCATATGTTTTAAAAATTACATTAAATAAAAGTATAAAACAATTCAATTTTGATTGAAACGACGTCATTTTCGTACTTACAGTATTTGACTGCGCAGTTCCTAATCTTTTTCCATCTCTCCGGGCCCTATGTTTGAATCGCGTCCACTCGACCACTCGTGTTCTATAAAGATCAATTTAAAGGGAACCCTGTATTCAAATGACTCATTGTTCAATCATGTGACCCTAGCAGATACATACATGATAGCAGATAAAGTCATCTTGAAATTCAGTCCACTACTTGCTAGAATAATCAATGGAAATTAGGGGCCAAAATGAAACAAACAATCTTGGTCTAATCGGGATGTGCCAGGCCAACACAAATCAACGTATATAATTTGGTTATGTCTCATTTGCCCTATCATCATGGGTCTACATATGTATCAAGATTCTATTTTTTTTTCGAGATTTAAATTCCGCTATGTTACACAAGAAATGAATAACTCATGCAATAAGATGCGTTTAAAGAGATTTGAACTGTCGACTTCCTAGTCTTTGAACCAATACTGTAAATGCTGAACTACACCCATTTCCGCGGTTGTCAAAGACTAAGCTGCTGGAGTCAGTAAAGACATTTTGGAAGCCCTGAAGTAAAAAAAATTTACTCTTAAACTTTGTTTAAAAAATTGGGGCATTCTTTTCTTTTGGATGGGGTCTTCTTTTTTTCTTTTTCTTTTTTATTTTTACCGAATGAGACCAAATGAGCATTTATACAATTAATTTTACTATTAAGTTACATGCAGTTTAGTGTTTTTCCTCCTTAAGAATATATATGATTATCGGAAACATGATCATGGATTATCATTAACATGTCGTTTAGATTTACGGATGTTTTTTTATAGTTTTATTGTGAATTTTTGCAATTCTTATTGTTCATTGACTAATAATAAATTGAACTATTGTCTTACTGGTTGTAACATAACGCGTTTAACAGCTGATTCACCACTTCTTTATTAATGATAACATAAAGAGTTTAACTATTGTCTTATATATTGGATGTTGTTGTAATACAATAGGGAAGAAACAAGAGATGAAAGAAATGTGTAAGGAGAATTGTATTTCTTCTTTCCTCTTTCTTCTTTATATAGACACCTATTTATAGGATTACATGAGACAAATGAAAGGACATGACCTTGAACACAAATAAAGAGGGGTATTATGGATTGATCTAAATAAAGGTGTAAATGGGTTTAACCAAAGGTTGAGTGTGCATTCATAATGCTATAATATCATAATACTCCCACTTGAATGTGCATTCCTTATTCTGGGAACTGCCTCGTTAAAACCTTGACCTGAAAAAAAAACCCAAAAGGGATAAAAACAAAGTTAAGGAAAAAGAGTACATTTATAAAACTCCCCCTCAACCCGACAAATCCTTCAAACTGCACATCCCGATGTCATTTACAAGTTTCTTAAAAACTCGTGTCTATAACGACTTGGTGAACATGTATGCCAAATTTTTGCTGGATTGTATTTGGCAAACATTGATCTCCCCTTCCACTTGAAGCTCGTGAGTGGAGAAGAATTTCGGAGATATGTGCTTTGTTCTATCACCTTTAATATATCTCTCTTTGATTTGGGCGATGCAGGCAACATTATCCTCATATATTACTGTCAAGCTTTGTTTGCCTGATACTAATCCACAAGAGGTCTTGAAATGATTGATAAACTATCTAAGCTAAACACATTCTCATCCAGCTTCGTATAATGCAATCAATTCTGCATGGTTTGATGATGTGGCTACCAAGGTCTGTTTTGTCGAGCGCCGTGAAATGGTAGTTCCTCCATACATGAATGAGTACCCCATTTGTGAAATAGCCTTGTGTGAGTCAGACAAATAACCCGCATTAGCATAACCAACCAATTCACCATTTTGTACTCCATTTGTTCCTTAGGAAAATAAACCCAGATCACTTGTTCCACGTAAATAACGTAGGATGTGCTTAACACCGCTCCAGTGTCTTTTAGTGGGCGATGAACTATATCTTGCAAATAAATTAACTGCAAAGGATATGTCTGGTCGGGTATTATTGGCAAGGTACATTAAAGCCCTAATTGCACTAAGATAAGGTACTTACAGACCTAAAATCTCTTCATTGTTTGACCGGGGACGAAAAGGATCTTTTTCGATATTAAGCGATCTTACTACCATCGGTGTGCTTATTGAATGCGCTTTATCCATATTGAAACGTTTTAGATGCTTCTTAGTGAAATTTGATTGATGGATAAAGATTCCATTCTTTGTATGCTCGAACTGTAGGCCGGGACAATACTTACACAACTATGATTACATAACCCGATTGTGTACGTTTTATAAAAACACATGGGAATATTTGGTTATTAATAAACCCTTGTGGTAGTAAATATTCGCTGAGGTGATTATCCCACATCCTACCAGATTGTTTCAGCCCATACAATGATCTTTTCAATTTAATGGAGTACATATGACGAGGTTTCCCTTTTAATGCTTCAGGCATTTTTAATCCTTCTGGGATTTTCATGTATATATCTTTATCTAAAGACCCATATAGGTATGTAGTTACCACATCCATGAGTTGCATTTTAAGTCGTTCAACCACGGCCAAAGCGACTCGAAACCTTCGAGTTATTGCATCCACTACAAGTGAATACGTTTCCTTAGTCCACTCTAGGTTTTGTGTAAAACCTTGTGCAACGAGTCTAGCTTTGTATCTTGCAACTTCATCACGCTCGTTAGGTTTTCGTACAAACACCCACTTATATCCAACTGGTTTTACACCTTCGGGTGTTGAAGCTACATGTCCGAAAACACCACGTTTATTCAAAGAGTTCAACTCTGCTTGAATTGCGTCTTTCCAGCTCTCCCAATCATTTCGATGTCGATATTCATCAATTGTTTGGGGATCATTGTCATCTTCTCCAATGACTTGTAAGGCAACTGAATAAGCAAAGATATCGTTGAGATCTACATCATCTCGAAACCAACCCACACCAGTGTTGGCATAGTTAATTGACATTTTAAAATTGTCATCAATATCTTTTTCTTTATTTTCAGCTTCTTTAGATAAAGGCTCTTCGAGAATCCTAACTTCATTAAAGTTCGTATTTAACATCTCGACATTCATTTTACATTCTGCGTGTTCTTTCCTCTTTCGGGGAACTGTATCCTTAGACCCTAATGGTCTCCCACGCTTCCGATGTATTTGAGAATCACTTGTAATGTTTTTGTTTGGAGTTTACCGGAATTTCCAAACGAGCTGGTGCATTTTCAGCAGGTATATGTGACTTTATCACTTTCTTGGCATCAGTATACGCATCTGGTAGCCCATTTGCTACATTTTGCAAGTGTAATATCCGTTGAACTTCAAGTTCACTTTCATTTGTTCTCGAATTTAAGAACAACATATTAGGTGTATTCCACACAGCATCCTTATTAATCTCCCCTAAAGTTGGGAATTTTGATTCATCAAAATGACAATCAGAATATCGAGCCCCAAATACATCACCAGTTAATGGCTCTAGATATTTGATACTTGATGGGGACTCAAACCCCACATATATTCCCAACCTCCTTTGTGGCCCCAATTTGGTTCGTTGTGGGGGAGAAATAGGGACATACACCCAAAAAATTTCAATTATGAGATATCAGGCTCTCTTCCTGAGATAAGTTGCAGTGGAAAATATTTATTATGAGCGATTGGTCGAAGTCTAATTAAAGCCTCTGCATGCAAAATTGCATGTCCCCAAGCAGAGGAGGGTAATTTCGACTTCATGAACATGAGCTACTGGATGTTCAACCACTATACCAATTGATGTACAATAGTCATTGAAAGACTTTGATGTAAATTCTCATGCACTATCTAGCCTGATTCTTTTGATTGGTTGATCAAGATAATGAGCCCTTAACATGATTATTTGGGCTAAAAGCCTTGCAAAAGCAACATTTCGTGTTGAGAGTAGGCTTACATGTGACCATCGTGTTGAAGCATCTATCAACACCATAAAATATCTAAATGCGATAAGTCAAATTTTCGCCTTATTCTTCGCTATATTTTATTAAAGCTTTGATTCGTTTACGACATTTTTCGATGTCATTTGACCCTTGCCTTTCACATTTCAGGTACAAAATGGTTCTCCATTGAATTCAAGACATCAATATCAAGATCGCATGAAAAATGTTGAAATTTTGGGAAGAATTAACCACTTTGGAGCCGTACTCGGCCGAGTACGAATTTGGTTCCTGGTGTACTCCCCCGAGTACAACTATCAGAAGCCAAGGCAAGTTGCTCTGAGGCCCGTACTCGCCTGAGTACGCTCTCCTACTCGCCCGAGTACAAGCAAAAACTCGCCCGAGTACCAGCTTCCCCAGCACCATCGCACTCCTCGGATACCAGTACTCGCCCGAGTACGAGTTGACTCTGACGGTACTCGCCCGAGTACTGCTGCAATGCCCAGAATTTTCCACTTGTGGCAATAAATAGAAAGTGAGGGTTTTGACCAAAGGAAGTGGTTTTTAGAGAGAAAAATGGTGAGAAAAAGGCCAAGGAAGGCTCACCATCATAAATGGATTACTTGGGGGAGAAGAGAGAAGATCAAGGAAGGAATCTAGAGCTTACTCACCATCTACCTCTTGGGTCATTGACAAGCATATTTTTAACCCTTTATAATTGTCAAGTTATATGTTTTAGGGGTCAAATTGTAGTAAAAACCAATTTATAAACCTTGGTAAGCCAAGGGTCAATCCAAGGAACAATGTCTGTGATTACTAGCTAACAAGTGACCTATTCAGCTATTCCAAACAATTAAAGGTTTTGGTATGAAACAAATAGCAGAAATTAAATGCAGAAAAATAAAGGAGGTTTGATTTGATCAGAGAAAGAATCTCAGGATCAAACTTCACCGTGCCAACCCACAAATCATTCAACAATATCACGTAAATTCATCATGTTATCGAATACGAAAATAAACCAAAATAACACTAGACAAGCCGCCCATCCACGGATCATTGCCTAGATTAATCTCAATCGTTGAACGCCGCCCATCCATGGATTATCAACGATTTCATTAGTTAAGTATAGGGTTTTTCAGACAAAAGTCAACTTTCCTATTAATTCATGTACTACCAGTGTAGCTACCGTGACCTAATATCAATTTCATACAATCTGGTTAATACCTGGGACCCATTCATCTTTTGGTAATTAACCTAAATACGTTCTAGCATGCAAACATCCCATTTAATGTGAAACTTGCAAGAACGAAAAAATTGAGCACAACGAAATTGAATATTCAAATTGCGTAAATAAACGTTCAATTGATCACATGAAGAGTTGGATACAAGGCACGAGATCCGTAGGTTCCCAGAATAAAGAAGACTACTCACTATTCATGGTAAGTTAACCAAAAATACCGTGTAGACGATGTAGCTCGTTGAATACTCAATCTCTCGCGATGTTCGTCTCTGTCTTCTTCTCCAAGTTAGGTTTTCTCTCCAAATCAAGCTCTCCACTCTCGTCAATCCGCCCTCTCTTCAATCAACCGATCGCCTCTTTATATTTTCGAAAAAGGCCAAAGAAAGCCCAAAAATGATTTTTGGAAATAAATCAAAGTTTCAGTTTTTAACGCCCAGCCGGTAGGCTAGCTGAGTGAAGAAATCCCAGCCGATCGGCTCACTCGAGCTTCACACGGGCTGGCTTCAGACTGAGCTTCTGAACCGGCCGGTTGAGATTATTGGCCTGGTGTGAACCGGCTGGTTCGGCGGGGCTTCAAAAGACTCAAACTCTCTGGCCAGTGGAACCGGGTGGTTGAGCTGGGAGCTGTGTTGTGAGCCAGTCGGTTCCAGAGCTCAGAGTCGGCTCTCATCTTGGCTTCAACTCCAGCCGATCGGCTGGCTTTGAGGCAATTTATCCAGCCGGTCGGTTGGATTCCCTTAAGTGATTTTTTGCTCCAAATGCTTGGTTTATCTTCGAGTCTTGGTCTTTAGGATACGGTTTCAGCAGATAGCTACTTTTAACATGAAACGCTCACGAAAGGCATCAAATAGTGACGATTTGCCGGGAGAACGGGTGCTATCCTTCATCGTATAGAGCATATAACTAGTCAAAATATCGACTGATCAAAACACTCCACACTTAGGATTTGTTCGCCCCGAACAAATGTCGAACAAATGGCAGAATAAATGCAAGTCCATGTGAGGCTCAACAACCATATGTTTCTAAGCTACCCACTCAAGTGTCATGTGATCAATCCTAACTAAAATAAAAATCATAACTCACTGTCGTAGAGGACACGAATGCATTTAGCATATGCATCAAGCCTTTAAACCTCTAGGCTGCCCTAGTAGGACGAGTATAGTCTCGTGAAGGTTTTCAGGAATGGGACTACCTACAAATCCCCTGTACAACTAACTAACGTGTATGCATGAAATGATGCTCAACGAGTCACAGTAAAGTCATGTCATACCTCAGATTCATCGTGTTACCTCGACTCAAGTCAAACATCTTCATCATAGTTGTCGAACAATCATTGATTAAGCGAGTCATGCATTCAATGTCCAGTACACACGGCTAGCTAGCGACTAATCATATGTTCTAAGCAGTTCTATAGCAACGTAATAAGAACATGAATAGTTACACAAAACATGCTCGTCATTCGCCTATGCTATCAAGGGATAGTCCACGGGCTCTTGGCGCAATGCTCATTCTCAAGTGCCAAGGACTAGGCTATCGAGAATTTTCTGAAAAATAGTACAAAAATCACATCAAAATTTCAGTGCAAGCACGAGGATCATCCCTTAGTTTCTAGTACATGAATTCTAAAGACAAGTCATGACTGCACGCAATGAAAAGGTGGAAATACACTACATCAAGCAAAAGGGGGCAGAATTTTCATTTTCTTTTTCTTACACAAGGGGTGACTTTTCTCACTTTGCCCTTGGTATTATTTTTCTATTTTTTTTCTTCAAAAATAACAATGCGTGGGGTCAATTTTTCACCCTCTTTTGAAAATTTAGAACTTTGTTCTTGATTTGGGGGCCTATTTTTCGCCCCTCTTTTGACTATTTTTTTTCTTACTCCACACTTAAAACTTGACATAGTGTATGAATAAAGGCGGGTGCATGCAAATCACAACAAGTATAGGGAAACACATACTAGTACTAAGGTCACCTAGAAAAAGAGATGCAATTTAAGTTTTTGACATTTTGTACCGGTGCCTACTAATATCAAGTCTCAAACATGCTTCAAGAAATATGTAAAACACGTGATAGGATAAGGCTAGCAATGATACTGACATGAGAGAATACACACATGAATAAAACTATTTTAAGTCCTAGACTTCGAATCCAAAAGAATGACAATCAATCAAGGAGTATCGTAGAAAAATGAGGATTTCAATCGTAGACAGTTGAGCATATGCAAGAGTGAATGTGTGATATGCGATGTATGTAACTATGCGCTACCCACTCCACACTTAAAAATGAGCTTAGTCCCTAAGCGAAGAAATAAAACATAAGAAAAGGCGCATAGGAACTTCCCTCGTGTGTGATAGCTCGATAGAGATTAAGCGATGCCCGGGGAGTGAAACGTGACTCATGAGATGGCATAAATAGACAAAACATATAGCTGCACAAGTGATAGGTTAGCATCGAAAATGGTGAAGGGGCTAGTGCACTCCACACTTAGAATCCTGAAATGTCCACACACAAAGCACACAATGCAATTGAAAAATGCAACTAACTAATACTTACAGCGCGGGTTAATCCCCGAAGAGACCTAGTTTAATGTCTTGGTGAGACATAGCTAGGGAGGTAGAACTAGAAGCAATCTCGGGAAGTCCCTTGCTGAGATCCCTTCCCGAGAAGTAGGTTGTCATCAATGCCTTCAGGTGGTGCCAGGTGCTTCAGAACATGGTAATGCTTAAGGCGCTGCCCGTTGACCACCATTGATTTTCCTCCCTCAATGCTAAGCTCCACGTGGCCATCTGGGTACGCTCTCTCCACTGTGTATGGACCACTCCACTTGGTGCGCAGCTTCCCAGGAAATAATCTAAGGCGTGAGTTATAGAGAAGAACTCGCTCGCCTTCATTGAATTCTCTGCGCACTATTCGTTTGTCGTGCCATTTCTTTGTCCTCTCTTTGTAGATACGAGCGTTCTCGTAGGAATCTAACCTAATCTCGTCAAGCTCGTTCAGCTGCAACAGCCACTTTTCACCAGCTGCTTTCATGTCCATGTCCAGCTCCCTGATTACCCATAGAGCCTTGTACTCGAGTTCGACTGGCAGATGGCAGGTTTTTTCGTATACAAGCCTAAAAGGACTCATCCCGATAGGAGTTTTAAATGCAATCCTATATGCCCACAGTGCGTCATCTAGCTTGGACGGCCAATCCTCCCTGTGGCTGGAGACTGTCTTTCCCAGTATGCTCTTGATCTCTCGGTTAGAGATCTCTACCTGCCCACTAGTTTGAGGGTGATATGGAGTGCCAACATTGTGACAAACACCGTATTTCTTCAACGAGGTCTCGAAATTTCTTTCTTTGAAGTGGGAGCCTCCATCACTCATAACCGTTCTGGGAACTCCAAACCGAGGAAAAATAACCTTCTGAAACATCTTCATGACTACCTTGGCGTCGCAAGTAGGAGTAGCCACTGCTTCAACCCACTTGGAAACATAGTCTACTGCTACCAAGAAATATAGATTTCCATAAGAAGGTGGGAATGGTCCCATGAAATCGATGCCCCATACATCAAATAACTCCACTGCTAGAATGCTCTGCTGGGGCATCTAATGTTGCTTAGAGATATTTCTAGTCCCCTGGAACCGATCACAAGCTTTGACAAACTCGTGGGCATCCTTAAAATGAGTAGGCCAATAGAATCCGGACTGCAAAACTTTTGCAGCTGTTTTCGAACCAGCCTCGTGTCCACCATACTGTGATGAGTGGCAGCGCTCTAGGATCCATCTGATCTGGTCCTCGTCAACACAAGTCCTGTAGAGATCGTCAGCACATAATTTGTATAGAAAAGGGTCATCCTAGAAGTACCTCTTTACGTCGGACAGAAATTTCTTCTTCTGGTTGTGTGACAGGTCAGGAGGAATAATACTGCAGGCCAAGTAATTGACGAAATCTGCGTACCACGAGGCGATGTCCACATCGACACTCATAAGCTGCTCACCTGCTAGAGAGTCAGTCATTGGGAGTTTGTCCTCTTCGCGGTCGAGCTCTCCTAACTCGAGGCGTGACAGGTAATCTGCAACCACATTTTCAGCTCCCTTCTTGTCTCTAATCTCAATGTCAAATTCTTGAAGGAGGAGGACCCATCGAATCAATCTAGGCTTCGAATCCTTCTTGGACAGCAAATACTTAATTGCAGCATGGTCAGTGTACACTATGGTCTTCGAACCTATTAGATACTTCCTGAACTTCTCAAAAGTATAAACGATGGCTAGCATCTCCTTCTCTGTCGTAGTGTAATTTGCTGCTGCGCCAGCCAAGGCTTTACTTGCATAGTAAATCACATGTAGCTTCTTTTCAATGTGATGCCCTATGACTGCTCCAACTGTGAAATCACTAGCATCACACATTAGTTCAAATGGCAGCTCCCAGGTAGGGGGCTGCACTACAGGAGCAGAAGTAAGAGCAGATTTTAGAGTGTGGAAAGCATTAACAATGATTCATCGAAATTAAACTTAGCATCATGGATTAGTAAATCAGTGAGTGGCTTAGCTATCTTGGATAAATCCTTAATGAAACGCATGTAGAAGCCTGCATGCCATAGAAAGCTCCTTATTCCTTTCTCATCTCTTGGTGGGGGCAGTTTTTCTATAACCTCCACCTTGGCTCGATTGACTTTGATGCCTCTTTTGGAGACTAGGTGTCCCAACACAATACTTTCCTGCACCATATAGTGACACTTCTTCCAGTTTAAAACCATGTTAGTGTCAACACAACGACGAAGAACATCAGTAAGGTTAGAGAGGCATGAATTGAATGAAGAGCCATACACCGAAAAATCATCCATAAATACTTCCATGGTGTTTTCTATAAAATGAGAAAAAATGGCCATCATACAACGCTGAAAAGTAACTGGTGCATTGCAAAGACCAAAAGGCATGCGTCTATAAGCAAATGTGCCAAAAGGGCAAGTGAAATTAGTCTTCTCCTGGTTCTCGGGGTGTATAGGGATCTGAAAGAACCTACTATAACCGTCGAGGTAGCAGAAAAACTTATGCTTCGTAAGACGCTCTAACATTTGATCAATAAAAGGCAAACGAAAGTGATCCTTACGAGTAGCCTTATTCAACTTCCTATAGTCTAGGCACATGTGCCAACCAGTCACAGTATGAGTAGGAATCAAATCATTATTCTCATTACGAACAACAGTCAAACCTCCCTTCTTAGGGACAACATGCACAGGACTTACCCACTCACTATTAGCAATAGAGTAAATAATGCCAGCATCCAATTTAGAATTTCTTTCTTTACTACATCATTCAGCTTAGGATTCAGACATCTCAAGGCGTCCCTAGTGGGCCTAGCATCGCCCTCTAGATGGATTCTATGCATGCACATATCTGGGCTAATCCCTTTAAGATCATCGAACGAGTATCCTAGGGCTGGCCTATGCTCTCTCAGGACATCTAGCAATCTTTGGGTCTCTACATCAGTCAAGGATGCATTTACAATCACCGGGTAGGTCGAGTTGGGGCTAAGAAATTCATACATGAGACTTGCAAGCAGAGGTTTCAGCTCTACCTTGCAAGGTTCCTTACCTGAGCCGGTGGTCTGTTCAGCTTCAGCTGCTCCCTCAGTGCTCACTGCGCATATATCCATTGGTATTCGGTAGCCTGGTACAACTCTATAAGACTCAACAGAGGTCAGTGTAATAGGGTCATCAATATCACCAGAGTCCAGTACATCACAGTCAGCTAACAGACTAGGACTCTTACACATGTCAGGCAAATAAAAGATGACTCTTTCACTGCCTACTCGCAAAGCTATAGACCCTCTATCCATGTCAATGACTACCTTAGCCGTGTAAAGAAATGGTCTACCAAGTATAATCGGGATATCTATGTCCTCTGAGATCTCCATCACTATAAAATCAGCAGGGATGTAAATGTTCTTCACCTTGACGGGTACATCCTTTAGAATCCCTCTCGGGAGTCTACAAGAACGATCCACAAGGTGAATAGTGACATCAGTAGGACAAAGATCACCCAAATTCAGTTTAGCATACAAAGAATATGGCATGATAGACACACTAGCATCTAGATCACATAGAGCATGATGAATAGTAATACCACCAATATCACAAGGGATAAAAAACTCCTTGAGTCTTTAAGTTTAGGCGGCATGGGCTGGTGCATGGCTGCACTGCACTCCTCGCTCAGGGCCACTGTCTCGGTTCCTTCAATTTTTCTTTTCCCAGTCAGAATCTCCTTCATGAATTTGGCATAAGTAGGAATCTGGGTGATGGCGTCAGTGAATGACATAGTGATGTATAGAGTGCGAATCTTGTCCACGAACTGCTTGAAAGCTTTGTCTGTCCTTGTTGTTACTAGCCACTCAGGGAATGGAACTGGAGGTCTATAAGGACCTGGCTCCACTGTATGCGCAGAATTTTCAACTCGGTTTTCAGCTTCCTTCGACGTTCCCTCCTCAACTGGTGTAGAATCAGGTGCTGATTTTGCAGCCGGAGGTCGAGTGGCTGGAGCTGGCAGCATCTCAATCTATATGGTTTCTCGGGAATCAGACCGTCCTCTCTCTAGTCAAAATAGCCGAGATAATAGATGAGCGACCATCATCTTGACCCGCGCGAAACGACAACGATGAGAGGAGCGGGGAGGTATTTCCATATGCTCGCGGGCGATGATTGGACCTCCCAAAAAGGCTTGAGAAAATGGACTAGCAAGTCACAAAGAAGCAAAAGCTCGAAGAAGCAAATCAAGAGGCCAAAGGCCCAAAATTGTGAAGGTTTTAACCGAACAAAAGTGAAGCACTCAAAAAGTCAAATCAAAGGCCAAAGGCCGATTCACTACAAAAAAAGCTGTCCCTCGCCAAAAAGAAAGAAAATCAAAGACCAAACCATTGAAACCCGAACCGAATCACGTGCTAGAG
This sequence comes from Rhodiola chrysanthemifolia, assembly GCA_033675395.1. Lineage (NCBI taxonomy): Eukaryota > Viridiplantae > Streptophyta > Magnoliopsida > Saxifragales > Crassulaceae > Rhodiola > Rhodiola chrysanthemifolia. Next base: position 43,197,399 of record CM066205.1, read on the forward strand.
AAAGCTACAAGAAAACCATATAGTACGAGACGGTCCCGAGATTGCAGTCCAGGAGCCTAAAAAGGGCTATCTCCCGAAACATCCAAAATACTTTGCATCTCAGCACGGAGGTACAAGTATCAAGTTTCTTCTATTTATTTACGCAGTTTAATTTGGTAATAAGTAGTAATGCATGAATTAGGATAAGTCTAGTCCCACAGTCTAACTTTCATATTTTAAAAGCTTACTTAGTGCCGCCCTTTAATAGCATTGTTCGGGACGAACAACTAAAAGTGTGGGGTGATCTGATGGACCATAATTATACGAATCAAAAACACAGTTAAACCCACTAAATTAGACTGTTTGTCTATTTAACTTTTGCTTGTTAGTTCCGATATATTTCTACAGGGTATTTTTGAGCTTAGAGAGAATACATGCTAAGGAGAGGATTTTACGCAGAAAAGATGTTACGAGTCATTCCAAGGTCACGATCAGACGCTGACTGAAGAAATCTAAAGATCCTGACATGGAATCATTCAAAACAAATCCAACCAAGGAACAATCAAAGTCAGACGGAGCGAAATTGGACTGATAGTTTTGTGAAAAGACTGCACAAAACTGTCAAAATGCACTCATGGACCAAGGTGACCGGCCACCTTGCTTGGAGGTGGCCAAAGCCACCCTTCTCCTCCCCTTGCAACCGGCAACCGGCGGCTCAACCTCCCCCAACCGGCGGCTTTTGGCTCCCCCCATGTGTCATCTCCTCCTTGCTCCTCCCTTCTCCTCCCTTGGATCAAAAACACATGCCCCCCATCTCCACCCTCCATTTCTCTCAAGTTTGGCTATAAATACCAAGCCAAACCTCATTTGTAATCATCCCATTCACAACACAAAATCACTTATCTCTCTAAGTTTGGCAATTTGTAAGTTTGGTTTTGAAATAATACTCTTGTTGGTTCTTGAGTATTATAACGGTTTTAGAGAATACTCCTGTTGGTTCTTGAGTATTCAAGTAGAAATTGGGAATACTCCTGTTGGTTCTTGAGTATTCCCCTTTACTTACTGTCTTTCAAAAACCCCCGAGTATTTAGCTATGGTATCCACCTCTATGGATATTCGTAGCTAAACTCTTCATTCGGTTGAAGGGGTGTACTTGTATCATAAAATGTTTTAGACTTTGCTTTAGTGTTTTTTCTCTGTATTCAAAACTTGTTCTATGTGCCATATATTAGGCCAGAACTTTCAAGGTTGAGTGGATGCTTGGAATGGCAAAGCTCTTCCGTGGAAGTTCGTAAACATACTCGGATAAGTGGATGCTTGGAATGGCAAAGCTTATCTGAGGAGTTTGACCTCTCTCAAACACCATTTGATTGCTCGGGAATGACTGATCAAATGGATGCACACAGGCTAATATACCTTGGAATGGGGTATTAGTCTAAGTAGAACAAGGGCTCTACGTTTTTTGCAAAAGTCTAGACAGTGTGTGCAAATCGAGTGCTTGGAATGGCCTTGATACACTTTCGAACATTTTTGCAAAAGACTAGACAGTGTGGCAAATCGAGTGCTTGGAATGGCCTTGATGCACGTTTGAATACTTAGAAGGATCACTAAAGGTCAATGATAAACAGGCTATGATACAAAACCCCCGAAACTGAATGTTTTCCTTGATATCAAACAACACCTGCACTTACTTTCTTAGTATAACTGCCTTAATCAACTGCACTTATCATCCGAAGGACTTGCCAATCACGCATCACTCGCTGTAAGTCTTCTTTGTATTTTCAGTATTTAATTTTCTGTCATTTACTTTTCCGCACTAAAACCAAAACCAACCAACCAATCACTTACTTTTCCGCGCTAAAATCTCAATCAACTTAAAACACGCTCCCTCGCTGTATAAATCACCTCAAAGAGCAACTATCCCCCTAATTCCTTTGGGTTTGACCCCTACTTACCACTTGCTACCCAGTAGTGTAGTCGCGAGTAGCGGACTATAAATTTATTTGTACATTTGCTCTGACGACAAGCATCTGTCACCTATCCTGCTCAGCCATGAAACTCGTCAGTAGGGATTCAATGTTAGATGAGCTTCCAGACTCCTGGTGCTTGGGCTGCTGTGACTTGGTAGTTGTATTGCCCTGAATTCAAATTTTGCTGTTGTTGGGCAGATTGTTGTACTGGTTCCTTGGCTGGTACGGTGCATTGCTCTGCTGCTGTCTGTATGGGAAGCCTGGCGGTGATTGGTTCTGCGGTTTGTATGAGAGGTTGGGGTTGTTCCTGTTCGGGTTATCCCACCTGTTCATCCCAAAACAGGAGGAGAAACCGTTTCCCTGATTGTTGCGCCCAACAAAGTTGGCGTCCTCCTGATTTCCACTGTTGCTTTCTTGTCCCATCAACGGAAAGCCATCCGCAAAATGAGAGGGAGAACCACATATCTGACAGTAGACAGCCACATTAGCACCAACAGATGACTTCATAGAGGAGTCTGTCTTCAGATTTTTGATTTCAGCTGCTAGCATCTTCACTGTGGTGGTTAGCTCGGCTATATCATTAGTGCCATCAGCGAGGTAGAGATCTTGCACACTCTTCCTGTCCTTAGGATTACCTCGATCACTCGTCCAGAGGTGGAAATCTTGAGCTTCTTTCTTTACGATAACATAGGTCTCTTCCAGGGGAACTCTAGTGAGTCCTCCACCGCCTGTTTGATTTATCAAGGTGCGCATCCCCTAGTCGATTCCCTAATAGAAGGTGTCCATGATCTGCCACAGCTCCAGGTTGTGGTGGGGGCACATCCTCATCAGCTCTTTGTATCTCTCCCAAGCATCATAGAGAGTCTCACCATCCATAGAGCGGAACTATATGATCTTGTTCCTGGAATGTGATGTCTTTGATGGTGGGAAGTACTGTTGTAGAAAAGCTTCGGCCAATGTATCCCAAGTGGTGAAAGTGCCCTCTGCGTGACTGTCTAGCCACCTACGAGCCTTGTCAGAGAGCGAGAATGGGAATAGCCTCAGGTAGTAGGATTCGGGAGGAACCCCGTTGGTCTTCACCGTGTTGCACATCTAGACAAACTGACTGTTCTGCACCATTGGTGAGGGTCTTCCTTCTTCCTCCCCGAAAACTGACTGTTCTGCACCATCTGAATGAGTCCGGTCTTAATTTCCCAGTTTTTATTGTCCACACCAGGCGGTGCAATGGCGGACTGAAACCCTGAGACTCGCGAAGCAGTGTAATCTCTAAGAGTCCTGGGTAATGGCTTCTGCGCGAGACACTGCTAGTCATCTCCGACCAGCCCAGGTAATGCTGGGCACTCCATATCAAGTGATGCGAATTGGCGATTCTGTGCTCGGAGTTGCCGAGCTTCGTTTTGGACCTGTCGAAGAGTTCTTCGTTGGTCCGTTGATTCCGGGTCGGATGCCCGAGCCTTCTTTTTCTGCCTGGGTGTTTTCTTTGGCATGAACTACTTAGTACCTGCGAGAGCCAAGAATCACCATGAGTGAAGCAAAAGAAACAGAAAGAGTCAAGCAACGAACAAGGTGGAATAGTCTAAACTACACACGTTAAATCTAATATCACACTAAGCGTTGCTCCCCGGTGATCGGTTGTAATTTAGCGTCAATATTCGAATAGAATTCAAATACTATTGCTAGTCACGATTAATCAAAACATTTATATTGACTCAGGAAATCCGAGGTCGTACCCAAAGGATAGGTGATTAAACTAATGGTGCTAACGATTAAATTCGGAAAGTCTATGGTTTGGGGGGAATTGTTCCTCTTAAGAGGTTGATAGCAGATTTTTACTATCCAAATGAGAGAATGTGATCAACGAAAAAGGTAAATAATCAATTCAAAGATGACTAGGGATCTATTTCTTCACCTAGACAATTATTGTGACGGTAAAATAGGACACTATTGATGAAATCACATACACATACTTAGAATCTAGCCATGCAACATTGATACTAAGTTCCACTCGCGCTACAACTTAGTACGAAGAGGTTACATCTCGCATAGTACCTCACACTCGCGCTCTATTGGTACTATAGAATATGATTATCTAGCCTCACACTCGCGCTCTATTGACTAAATAATCATGTTCTTGTTTAATCCATGCCATTCTCATTAAGATTAGAGTGTCGCCATGTAACACAAAAACCCTAATGCTTCTTCATTTAGTTCATTTGAAATCATGCTTTTCAGGGTTAGCTACTTCAAACATGAAATCAAGCAGAATTGCTATTGAGGACTTCTCACAAACACCTTATATGCAATCCGAAACATTAAGTTCAAATGAAGAAAAATCATGTGCAAATCATTCATCAATAACATCCATAGTATTTACAATGTCACAAACATGTCTAGGGGATTCATAGATCCCCAACCAAGGTCACTACTCACTCATGGTGAGATTACAATCAATAACAACAAGGGATGAGCAGAAAAACATGTAGATGATTGAGTTTAGGAATGTAAAACCAATATGGAGCAATAAGTGTGAAGGACGATCCGCGATCCGAGTTGTTGATGATGATAGAAAATTCTGGCTTCTTCTCCAAGCTATCTTCTCTCCAAAAACCCAGAAAAATCCCAGCCGCCCACTGAAAAAACCCTAGCTTCCTATTTATACTTTTCCGTAAAAGCCCAAACTTTACGACGTCATGCGATCGCATGAATGGTTCATGCGCTCGCATGAACTCCTGAAGGCTTGGTCTTGTGCGATTGCGGCTTGAGATGATGCGCTCGCATGATATTCTTATGCGACTGGTTTGTCTTATGCGAGCGCATGATATGCTTATGCGATCGCATGGTCCTTTGGTTGTGCGATCGCATGGGTTTTGCATGCGACTGGTTTGCTATGCGAGCTCTGGGAAGTCATTCGTGCGAGCGCATGACTTTATCATGCGACTGGTCCGATCCATGCGAACGCATGAATGGATCATGCGAGCGCATTCTTTTGAAGGATTCTTGCTCCGACTTCTATTTTGCTCTTTTTCGCTCTAGAATGCTCGGTTTGCTCCAAAATCACTGCTCACTTGTGTTCTCAGCTAAATCTCTGTAATAGGCCTGAAATGAACCACAAAGCATCAAATAGCAAGTGAAATAGTAATGGAATGATCAAAACAATAAGCGTAGAGGATGCCTAAAATGCATATATTCTAGTGCTATCAAATCACCCCACACTTAACGTTTGGTCGTCCCGAGCAAACTAATCATAGAGATCAACAACAATATTCTATTTCAGATGCTCCGGATCGGTTCTAAGAAAACTCCATATGGTCACGAAAACTAACTAAAAACACTGAGAAACAAATCCTACTTCTAACTAACCACTTCCGTAGGTAACACGAGTGCATTTAGCGAATGCACCAAGCCTTTAAACCCCTAGGCTACCATAGTGGAGGAGTTGTAGTCTCCTGAGAGTTTTCAGACATGGGAATACTCACAAATCCCACAAAGAGAACAATCATCCAGATAGGCATTTTAAGTTCATAATCGTCAAAGTACTAGGCAAGATGTTTTCCATGAAGTTCATGATGTATTCAACTAGATGCGTGCATTTCAATCACTACATGAAACCTTTTCAAATCCTTATGAAAATTCATGAATTAAGACATTCAAGCAAATCAAAGCAAGGACTAATAAATCTTTAATCAAGGATTCTAGTCATTTTCTATAGTAGTGACTTCAAGAAAATAATCTAATAGTTGCAAAGAAATCTTGTTGGATCACTCACCAATGCTAGCAAGGAGGCTAGTCCATTGGCTTGTGAGCTTTGAACTCATTCTCAAGCCTAGGACGCAAAGGTCACTTAATCATAGGAGAAGAGGAGCTCAAACATTACATTTTTTGTGTACACTTGCAAGTCATATCATGCCTAAGTATAAAAGAATACGAGGTTCGTCCCTTAGTGAATTCTTGCTAGTAAGTATCAATTGTCTCATTGGTTTTCATGCTAGAGAATGACGGAATAGCCAATTGTCAAGTCTAAGTGCAACTTTAAGGGGGTAGCATGGCCTTTGGCCGTACTAAGCACTTTCGAGGGGGAACTTACCTTCCTAACCCTCGGCGCTTAGCACATACTTCTTTAAATTCACTTCCTAATGGTGATCAATCATAAGGAAGGAACTTTGGGCTTATTTCAGATTTTTTTTTTCTTTTTTTCTCCTTGCCTCTTTTGACCCCACACTTAGAACTTTGACAAAGGGCTAAGTGTTAAAAATGGAGCATGACAAACCAACAAGACAAATCCACAAGATAAGCAAGGTCACTAAGGTCACCTAAAGGCAATCATGGCATGCAAAGTTTTTATTTAAAATATTTTTTTTTTCGACTTCATGCTTTCAAAGATCAACTCTCTAGTCTCAACAAGAAAAAGCTTAGAATAAAGGATAAAGAAATGCTAGTAGATGCTTTGATCCTCAAGAATGAAAGTCAACAATCCAATCCATTAGTCATCTAAAGGATCAATCAAGTGAAATCATGCACGACTAGTTGAATTAGGAATGAAATTTTTCGAAAATGTAGCCTTGCCCAGACTTTTTGTTTTCATTAAAAATTCGAGTTTTTGGATGAATGTCACATTAGTGTAAGTGTTTTCCTCTAAACATACAAATTGATTGGATTCCACACATTAAAGCACATCAAGCAAGCGAAAACATCTCATGTGGTCAAAACATAGGCAACAACATAGGCCACCCCACACTTATGCCCTATCAAGACATCAAGTTAACCAAGCAAATGTTAAGAAATCATCAAATATAGGCATTCACACATGCATAGTTCGAATTCTCAATTCTTGCACAAAGCAATAGGAATCCTATCAAAATAGACATCTTTAAAGATCGGGAGAGAAACACTCACAAGCCTAGTTTAACGTCTTGGCTAAGACGGAGCCGATTCTCCTCTTAGGAGATAAGAAGCACGCTTGAGGAGTCTTTTGCTAAGATCCCTCCTTAAGCGGAGCCTTGGACTTGATCGTGTCAAACCACCTTCAAATCCCATTTGAATTTCTTCCCACCAAGTCTACGATGGGCATCCAATTGCAAGTTCGACCTCTTGAAACATGAAGATCCCTTTATAGCTAAGGGGTCATGGGAGCTTCTTTTGAATAATCTCGTGAAGTATGGTAGGAAGCTCCAAAACTTGTCTCTAGGCTTTGTGACAAAGAAAGGATCTTCAATGCTAGCCTCTAGCGTGATGGGCACACCTTCCTTCAATTTTTCGATGATGTCCTTGGGTGCCCATTCCTCAATCTCCCTCATTAAACTTCCGTTTCCTTGCGTGCGAGGTGGCTCCTTAGTCTCTTCCATGAAAGTCTCAACAAAGTCTCTATACCCATGAAGTTCTCGTGGCTCAATATCCTCTTCCTCGATTCCATCATCAACAAGAGAATCGGGTTCACTATCAAGCTTGCAAATAGCGGGAGGAAGGAATTCTTCTTCATTGACCAATGATGTTTCTTCTATGCATGAGGCATCATCATTGAAGAATTCCTCATCGGAGAGCGTCAAATGGATGTCGAGCTCTTGTGTGTTCTCGTCTAAATGATCTTGAGATGTGCTAGTGGTGAAGGATGCTTCACTTTTGCATTCCATCTCTTCTTCGTTACAAGATTCACCATCTCTTTGGTTGTAATGAGCTACGGTGCCGACTCTCCAAAGTTCATCCTCCCTTTCTTGATCCCATTCTTCCCTTGAGACATTAGATTCAAGGACTTCTTCTTCTTCGGAGATTTTCTCTTCCTCATCCAAGTTCCCAATTTCAATGGCTGCTTGAGCTATTGTGCTTTCTAACTCATGGCTTTGAGCCACCAATCTATTCAATCGAGCTTCCATCTTCTCTTGGTTTGCTAGAAGTATAGCAAACATGGATTCTATATTGGAGGGCTCACTTGAAGGTTGAGGAGATTGAGGGTATGGGGGGTAGGAGTCTTCAACTTCAAAACATTGGCTATCATCCCAATTTGGAGTGTAATAACTTGTCGGATAACCATGTTCTTGCCAATGAGAATTTATGTGCTCCTCCTCTTGATAGTATCCCTCATTTGAGTAGACTTGTTGGTTGTGGTTGTACATCCAATAGTCTTCACAATGGGCACTTGGTTGATCATCTTCATAATAATCTCCATTGTGCATGACTTGTTGGTTGTAGAGGTCCATCCTCGCAAAACAAGATAGAGTAAGTTAGTAAGGGATATGAGAGAAAAAGAAGAATATACAAGTATGAAAAAGAAAATTATTCACAAAGTAGACAAACTAAACAATCTATTAGCACCTAGTTAATTAACCTATCCCCGGCAACGGCGCCATTTGATCGGTTGTAATTTAGCGTCAATATTCGAATAGAATTCAAATACTATTGCTAGTCACGATTAATCAAAACATTTATATTGACTCAGGAAATCCGAGGTCGTACCCAAAGGATAGGTGATTAAACTAATGGTGCTAACGATTAAATTCGGAAAGTCTATGGTTTGGGGGGAATTGTTCCTCTTAAGAGGTTGATAGCAGATTTTTACTATCCAAATGAGAGAATGTGATCAACGAAAAAGGTAAATAATCAATTCAAAGATGACTAGGGATCTATTTCTTCACCTAGACAATTATTGTGACGGTAAAATAGGACACTATTGATGAAATCACATACACATACTTAGAATCTAGCCATGCAACATTGATACTAAGTTCCACTCGCGCTACAACTTAGTACGAAGAGGTTACATCTCGCATAGTACCTCACACTCGCGCTCTATTGGTACTATAGAATATGATTATCTAGCCTCACACTCGCGCTCTATTGACTAAATAATCATGTTCTTGTTTAATCCATGCCATTCTCATTAAGATTAGAGTGTCGCCATGTAACACAAAAACCCTAATGCTTCTTCATTTAGTTCATTTGAAATTATGCTTTTCAGGGTTAGCTACTTCAAACATGAAATCAAGCAGAATTGCTATTGAGGACTTCTCACAAACACCTTATATGCAATCCGAAACATTAAGTTCAAATGAAGAAAAATCATGTGCAAATCATTCATCAATAACATCCATAGTATTTACAATGTCACAAACATGTCTAGGGGATTCATAGATCCCCAACCAAGGTCACTACTCACTCATGGTGAGATTACAATCAATAACAACAAGGGATGAGCAGAAAAACATGTAGATGATTGAGTTTAGGAATGTAAAACCAATATGGAGCAATAAGTGTGAAGGACGATCCGCGATCCGAGTTGTTGATGATGATAGAAAATTCTGGCTTCTTCTCCAAGCTATCTTCTCTCCAAAAACCCAGAAAAATCCCAGCCGCCCACTGAAAAAACCCTAGCTTCCTATTTATACTTTTCCGTAAAAGCCCAAACTTTACGACGTCATGCGATCGCATGAATGGTTCATGCGCTCGCATGAACTCCTGAAGGCTTGGTCTTGTGCGATTGCGGCTTGAGATGATGCGCTCGCATGATATTCTTATGCGACTGGTTTGTCTTATGCGAGCGCATGATATGCTTATGCGATCGCATGGTCCTTTGGTTGTGCGATCGCATGGGTTTTGCATGCGACTGGTTTGCTATGCGAGCTCTGGGAAGTCATTCGTGCGAGCGCATGACTTTATCATGCGACTGGTCCGATCCATGCGAACGCATGAATGGATCATGCGAGCGCATTCTTTTGAAGGATTCTTGCTCCGACTTCTATTTTGCTCTTTTTCGCTCTAGAATGCTCGGTTTGCTCCAAAATCACTGCTCACTTGTGTTCTCAGCTAAATCTCTGTAATAGGCCTGAAATGAACCACAAAGCATCAAATAGCAAGTGAAATCGTAATGGAATGATCAAAACAATAAGCGTAGAGGATGCCTAAAATGCATATATTCTAGTGCTATCACCCGGCAACGGCGCCATTTTGACAATCATATTTTTAACCCTTTATAGTTGTCAAGTTATATGTTTTAGGGGTCAAATTGTAGTCAAAAAAAATTCGTAAACCTTGGTAGGCCAAGGGTCGATCCAAGGAACAACGTGTGTGAATACTAGCTAACAAGTGACCTATTCAGCTATTCCAAACAATTAAAGATTTTGGTGTGAAACAAATAGCAGAAATTAAATGCAGAAAAATAAAGAAGGTTTGATTTTATTAGAGAAAGAATTCCAGGATCAAACTTCACCCGTGCCAACCCACAAATCATGCAACAATATCACGTGAATTCGTCATGCTATCGAATATGGAAATAAACCAAAATAACACTAGACAAGCCGCCCATCCACGGATCATTGCCTAGATTAATCTCAATCGTTGAACGCCGCCCATCCATGGATTATCAACAATTTCGATTAGTTATGCTAAGGGTATTTCAGACAAAAGTCAACTTTCCTATTAATTCATGTACTACCAGTGTAGCTACCATGACCTAATATCAATTTCATACAATCTGGTAAATACCTAGGACTCATTCATCTTTTGGTAATTAACCTAAATACGTTCTAGCATGAAAACATCCCATTCAATGTGAAACTTGCAAGAACGATAAAATTGAGCACAATGAAATTGAATATTTGAATTGCATAATTAATAAACATTCAATTGATCACATGAAGAGTTGGGTACAAAGCACGAGATCCGTAGGATCCCAGAATAAAGAAGATTACTAACTATTCATGGAAAGTTAACCAAAAATAGTGTAGAAATAGAAATTAAGGACGAGGAAACCGTGTAGACGATGTAGCTCCTTGAATCCAAAATCTCTCGCGATGTTCGTCTCTGTCTTCTTCTCCAAGTTAGGTTTTCTCCCCAAATCAAGTTCTCCACTCTCATCAATCCACCCTCTCTTCAATCAACCGATCGCCTCTTTATATTTCCGAAAAAGGCCAAAGAAAGCCCAAAAATGATTTTTGGAAATAAATCGAAGTTTCTATTTTTAACGCCCAGCCGGTCGGCTGGCTGATTGAAGAAATCCCAGCCGAACGGCTCACTCGAGCTGGCTTCAGACTGAGTTTCTCAACCGGCCGGTTGAGATTGATGGCCTGGTGTGAACTGCCGGTTCGGCGAGGATTCAAAAGACTCAAACTCTCTGACCAGTGGAACCGGGCGGTTGAGCTGGGAGCTGTGTTGTGAGCCGACCGATTCCAGACCTCTGAGTCGGCTCTCTTCTTGGCTTCAACTCCAGCCGGTCGACTGGCTTCCCTTATGTGCTTTTTTCTCCCTCTTGTTGTTTTGTATCGGAAACTTGTATCATGATGATGTGTGAGAAGTTATTGCATTTTGAGGGTTTAGGACCCTCCTTGGTACTCTATGATCATGTATACACATTTGATTCTATAATCCATGGTGTTAAATTCATTTTCTCTAAGTGCTTTATTTTTACATGTTACCAAGTGTTTGATGAAATGCCTAAGTAACATATTGATCTTAAAACTTGACATAATATCGATGTACCTTAGTGAATGTTTGGATGTAGTGAAATGATCATTTCTAGTATTTACGACGGTAAATGCATGGAATTGAAGTGAACTAGTATTTTATGCATATGACATTTATTACCTTGGAAGAAGTTCCAAGGATAATAAAGGCTATAGAGTGAATCAACATCTCGATGGAGTGAGGTTCTAATTAAGATGGCTTGACTAAGAATAGATTCACATGAAAATTGGTCTACCTTAGTCTAAGCTAGGTTCTAGACTATTTGACACCATGAAACGCTTAATTCTTGTATACGTGATCATTAGGGAATGCCAAGGAGGGGAGTAACCCCTCAAAACGCCTTTTAATCATCTTTTATCTCTAATTACTTGCCATTTAGGATTTAGATACACACCTTCATCATTTGATTAGAATAGCCGAATAGAAACAGAATCTTATATAGTGCATGTGCTTAGCTTGCTTCTTTGGGTTCGACCCAGTCTTACCGGTTTTATAAATTGTTTTTGGCTAGAGTTTCTATTGCATTTACTTGCATGCAAAAATCTACAACGTCAAAATGGCTCCGTTACTAGGGAGCAACTAGTTAGCACATCCCTAGTTTAGACTGTGTTGAAGTTCCGACTATTCTTGTAGATATTTTTATTTTTCTTATACTTGTATATCCTTTTAACACTCATATCCCTTGCTAGCTTATGTTTGTCTTGTTTTGCGAGGATGGACTCAAACAACCAACAAGTCTTGTACAATGTAGAATATTACCAAGAGGAGGAGCAACTAAATTCTTATTGTCAAGAACATGGCTATCCAACAAGTTATTACACTCCAAATTGGGATTATAACCAATGCTTTGAAGTTAAAGACTCATACCTTCAATACCGTCAACCTCCTCAACCATCAAATGAGCCCTCCGGTGTTAAGGCAATGTTTGCTACACTCCTTGCTCACCAAGAGAAGATGCTTGCATCCCAAGCAAAGCAATTGAGAAAACATTTGGAATGGAGACCTCAAATGCAAGCAATTAAAATTGGGAACTTTGATGTGGAAGAAGAGGTATGCGAAGAAGAAGTCCTTGAATCTAATGCCTCAAAGCAAGAATGGGATCAAGAATCAGAGGAAGAGTTTTGGAGAGTCGCCACCGAAGCTTTTTACACGGCATGGGATGGTGAATCTTGCAACATGGATGAGATGGAACACAAAAGTGCATCATCCTTCGCTACTACCACATCTCAAGATCATTCGGATGAGAACGCACAAGAGTTCACCATTCCAACAACGCCTTGGATCTCCAACGAGGAGTTCTTCAATTATGATGCCTCACACATAAAAGAAATATCTTTGGTTGATGAAGAAGAACTCCTCCCTCCCGCTATAAGTGAGCTTAAATATGAGCCCACTTCTCTTGTCGAGGATAAGATAAAAGAAGAGCATAGTGAAATAAAAGGATTTCAAGGGTGTAAAGACTTCGTTGAGGTTTTCATGGACGAAGCTAAAGAGCAACCTCGCACACAAGATATGGAATGATCGTAGCCGGCATCACCTCAAAGCTAAACGGGAATGATCGTAGTCGGCATCACCTCAGCCATGTACGAGATATGGTAGGCCAGAAATCTTCAAATTTTTAGGCTGGAATCTGTTGATGCTAACAATACTATCAGAAGTATCATTTGGAGTCTGAAGGTTAAGATAGCTAATTTAGAAGGTAAATACCATAGTGTAGAAGACAAAAGATGGGTTAATAGTTTGGGCGGTTAGGGTGAGTCTCTATGTTTTTCTAGGCTCTGTTGTTTTGTATGTTTTTTGCATTGTTTTTGGCAGTTGTTGTGCCTTGAGTCTATTGTTGGAGGTTTATCTTTAGGGGTTACTGTGTTATTACTTTTTTGTTTAATGATATCATCATTTATTCAAAAAAAAAACCTCGCACACAAGAAGACACAAATTTAGAGAGGGAGAAAGAGGATTGGGCACCCAAGGACATCATTGAAAAACTCAAGGAGTGAGTGCCCATCAATCTCGAGACAAGTTATTAAGACCCTTTCTTCACTACGACGTCTCGAGACAAGTTTTGGAGCTTCTTGCCATATTTTGAAAGACTATTTGAAAAAAGATCCTATGACCCCTTAGTTCTAAAGGGATCTACTTTCTTGAAGGGGTTAAGCTCACAAAGAAAAGTCCATTGTAGGCTTGATGGAAGGAAATTCAAATGTGATTTAAAGGTGGATTGACACCCTAAATGTCCAAGGCCCCGTTAGAAGGGATCCTAGGAAAGGACTTCTCACGAGTGATTTTATGGGGCATTTTGCTAAGTCTTTGCCAAGACGTGAAAAATAGGCCCTCGCGGGAGGTAACCCGGTTTGTAAGTTGTTCATTCTCACTTTTCATGTTTGACATGATTTTGAGTGGCTTAGGCTCTAAGTGTGGAGTGTGAAATTTGAGAATAGTGGGTCAAATTTTAAGTGTGGAGTGAGTTCTACTTCCTCCAATCCCACTTCACATCGCCCAAATTCCTCCACCTCTCCCTTGATTTATCTATGGATGATGATGTGGCCCCTTAGTGTTCATGTGCCTTATATGACTCTAGCATCACATTTTTGGCACTTAAGACATACTGTGCACATTTTGGAGGATGTGATTTACCTTCCTTGTTTGAACTCTATTAATCTTATGACATGATGTTATTTTGTGACTTGTGCTTTCTTGCTCATACTTGAGTTTTGTATTACCTTGTATATCACTTGTTGCTTTAAACCTCTCATGTGTTCATGTCATCAAAGAAGTTATTTACATTATGTATGATCAAGTTTAGCACAATGTCGTCTTCTCTATTGGTGGGGCACATCTACAAACGAGGGGAGTTCCTATGCGCCTTTATCTCATTCTCTTTATTGTTTGCGCTTAGGGACTAAGATACATTTTAAGTGTGGAATGGGTAGTCGCATAGTTTACTCATTTAATGGCACGCCTATTATCTTTGAATGGACACTTGCATTCATGTATTCTATCCCTAACATGAGAGTGTTCCTACCATTTAAGGCTTGTGACTACTCTAAATTTCCTATAAATCACATCTAGTCTACTCTTCATCTCTACTTGATCTTGAACTTAGAACCAACATAGTCCTTTGAATGTGCATTCTCGTGAATCAATATCATTCTTGTGAATCAATATCAATAAACACCTTGAGCAAATGGGCGACAAAACATAGCACCACTAACTTTTCGCCATTTTCTTACTCTTGACATGTGCATATACTTTGTTCGGGACGAACAAAGCTTAATTGTGGAGTGTTGATAAGTCGAATTTTTGCCTTATTCTTCGCTATATTTTATTAAAGCTTTGATTCGTTTCCGACATTTTTCGATGTCATTTGACCCTTGCCTTTCACATTTCAGGTACAAAATGGTTCTCCATTGAATTCAAGACAACAATATCAAGATCGCACGAAAAATGTTAAAATTTTGGGAAGAATTGAGCACTTTGGAGCCGTACTCGGCCTAGTACGAATTTTGTTCATGGTGTACTTGCCCGAGTACAACAATCAGAAGTCAAGGAAAGTTGGCTCTGACGGCCCATAATCGCCCGAGTACCAGCTTCCCCTGCACCATCGCACTCCTCGGATACCCGTACTCACACGAGTACGAGTTGGCTCTGACGGTACTCGGCCGAGTACTGCTGCTATGCCCAGAATTTTCCACTCGTGGCTATAAATAGAAAGTGAGGGTTTTGACAAAAGGAGGTGGTTTTAGAGAGAAAAAGGGTGAAAAAGACTAAGGAAGGCTCACCATCATCAAATGATTGCTTGGGGAGAGAAGAGAGAAGATCAAGGAAGGAATCTAGAGCTTCCTCACCATCTACCACTTGGGTTTTCTCTACTCATCTTTTCTCCCTCTTGTTGTTTTGTATTGAAAACTTGTATCATGATGATGTGTGAGAAGTTCTTGCATTTTGAGGGTTTAGGACCCTCCTTGGTACTCTATGATCATATATACACATTTGATTCTATAATCCATGGTGTTAAATTCATTTTCTCTAAGTGTTTTATTTTTACATGTTACCAAGTGTTTGATGAAATGCCTAAGTAACATATTGATCTTAAAACTTGACATAAATATCGATGTACTTTAGTGAATGTTTGGATGTAGTGAAATGATCATTTCTAGTATTTACGACGGTAAATGCATGGAATTGAAGTGAACTAGTATTTTATGCATATGACATTTATTACCTTGGGAGATGTTCCAAGGATAACAAAGGCTATAGAGTGAATCAACATCTCGATGGAGTGAGGTTCTAATTAAGATGGCTTGACTAAGAATAGATTCACAAGAAAATTGGTCTACCTTAGTCTAAGCTAGGTTCTAGACTATTTGACACCATGAAACGCTTAATTCTTGTATACGTGATCATTAGGGAATGCCAAGGAGGGGAGTAACCCCTCAAAACGCCTTTTAATCATCTTTTATCTCTAATTACTTGCCATTTAGGATTTAGATACACACCTTCATCATTTTGATTAGAATAGCCGAATAGAAACACAATCATATATAGTGCATGTGCTTGGCTTGCTCCTTTGTGTTCGACCCGGTCTTACCGGTTTTAAAAATTATTTTTTGCTAGAGTTTCGATTGCATTTACTTGAATGCGAAAATCTACAACGTCAAAATGGTCCACACGGTGCTATTGGTCCACATGTGTTACCTTGAATTCTTTCAAGAAACATAGGAGATTCTGCGTTTACTTTTGTTACAGACGGCCTTGTTAGAAGTTTGCCAAGTGAACAAGTTGTGCATGTCTGGTCACCCTTTGGGAGGATCTTCAGGTCCTTAAGTGAGTGTCCGTGTGAATTTTCAATGATTCTCCGGATCATTGTTTCACCTGGATGACCGAGTATATAATTCCTTAAAGAAAATAATTATTTATCAACTAACTTCAGGTTAGTGACTTTATACACTTCAATGGGGTATATTTTTGTACCATATAAACCAGATGCATGTGCTCTCATTTTCTTTAAGACTTGCTTCTGGCCAGTTTTATAAGATATAAGAATTAGGTATTCAATACCATCTTCACAAATGGTTTCTACATGAAATTCATTTTTTCGAATATCTTTGAAACTGAGTAAGTTCCTTTGTGATTCACTGGAATACAATGCATCTTTAATATTTATTTTTGTTCCTTCAGGTAACAAGATAGAAGCTCTTCCGGAGCTTTCTATAATACTACTCGTTCCGGAGATAGTATTAACATTGGTTTTTGTCATGTTCAAGTTTAAGAAAAACTTCGAGTTTTTCAATATAGTATGAGTAGTGACACTATCAATGAGATATAGCTCCCCACCATTAATATTTTCGTTGAAAGACAACAAGTACTACTGCTGGGGTACAAGATTGATTCGTTCTATAAAGAAATATAAACAAAATATATGATCAATTGAAATAGAATTTAATTCATGATAAATTCATAATAAATAAAATAACTCCAGTTACGGAAATTAAATCTATGTCATTACAACTGAATTTAAAAAGTAACTACGAACGAGAGAAATAACCATGTTTCATGTACTACTGCTGGAGTACAAGGTTGATAACATGATAGACGAAGAATCTTTACTCCAATATATCGTCGTCTTCATTAGTCTCTTCACATATACTCAAGTTTGAAACAATACAATATAGTTCAGAATTATAATGTGAGACCTGCTAAAAATCTCATATCCTCAAGTGCATCCATTCATATATTGCACGAGGTACAATGACCGTCCTCTAATGATTGAAATAATCATTTAAGCTCTTCCTGAGTATGAGGGGTCATTGACTGCAAAGTTTTGAGCTTCAGGCTCTCGTTAAGATGATGACGAAAGTAAGCACAATCCTGCTGGGATGCGCTGGAGTTTTATTTTACAGAATCTCTCAAGTTATTTGCTTGATAAATAGGGTTCAAGCATTAATTTACCATGTAAGATGGTTTCTTCAGGAAACATCAATGGCAGTGAAATAAATTCATTCGAGGTAGACATATATATAATAAGGAATAAAGTACAAAATATTACGAAAATAAATAACTTCCTGCATGTGGTAAACTAATAAAATGAATTGTTAGTTTAATGTCATATCCACTAATGATAGTTAAATCATGAAATTAAAATATTAAAATCACTAAATATTGATCATACACATCCAACATATTTGATGAGAAAATTACCTGGATATATCACTTACAATGATAAGTGATCTTATAATCATCTACTTCATGAGATGATATGATTTAAGTAATAACAATTTCTTGGACCATTATTTTTCTTTCAATTACAACAAATGAAAATGGTACATTATTTTCTTCTAGGAGTAAAATATATTTTACACCTATTCATCCTCTTTGGGGGACGATTTTAACTATCTCATTAGGATAAATATATATATGATGTGTGTTTATCCACTCCAGGGGAGTGTGTATGATCTATATGAATCCACTCCAGGGGATTAAATATGAATAAAAACATACCATTACGAAAGTAAACAAATAGACGATTTTAAGAACGTTCATAAATAATAACAAATAACATAAATAAATAAAATAGAACTTTATCACTTACAATAGGAAGTGATTTTATTGATGTAATATATATATATATATAGAGGAGCGTTCAAATGAGGCACTCAAATTAGAATGAGACTGTGAGGCACGATCTCAACCACACATCTAACCCCCCCGTGCTTTGTGGGCGCGCCACGTGGCAAATAGTAAACCCACTACCAACAGTAAAAAGCAAAAAGTAAATAGTAAAATCCCACTACCACATCTTTAAATCTCAACCATTAGATCAATATCATCAATGGCCAAGATCATGCCTTACAGCCTCATTCTACCAACCATGCCTCAACCGAGTGCTCCCCTATATTATAGTCATCTACTTCAGGAGATGGTATAATCACATTGAAAATATATACTTTATATTATATCACTTACAACAGGAAGTGATTTTATCAAGATTATAATCATCTACTTCAGGAGATGATATAATCACATTAGAAAAACATATGTTTGGTGGTATATATTACTCTTTTTAAGGAGTGAAATAAACATATCATCTTCAAGGGATGAAGATTATCTGCTTTGGGGATCAAACAAAAAAAGAATAATAATATATATGTATCCACTTCGGGTGATACATGTATATGATTCCACTCCGAGGGAATCGAAAACATGTACTATACGTGTATCCACTTTAGGTGATACATGTATATGATTCTACTTCATAAAAGAAGAAGAAAAAACATACATTATACATATATCTACTTCAGATGATTCGTGTGTATGATTCCACTTCGGGGGATTCCGAAATCAAAAGAAGCATATATGTATATGATTCTACTTCATAAAAGAAGAAAAAAACATACATTATACATATATCTACTTCAAATGATTCGTGTGTATGATTCCACTTCGGGGGATTCCGAAATCAAAAGAAGCATATAATATACATGTATCGACTTCAAGCGATACATGTATATGATTCCGCTTCGGGGGAATCAAAAGCATATACTACCCATTCATATATCATGTGAACATAGAACCCGATTACATGAAGAAGAAATAAGGAGGGGTATTATGGAGTGATCTAAATAAGGGTGTAAATGGGTATAACCAAAGGTTGAGTGTTGCATTAATAATGCCATAATATCATAACAGATGTTTATTTATGATAACATAATTTTAATCACCAAACCCTTGTGTGTGTGTGTGTTTGCAACCTTTTTTCTAAATGTTTTTCCACCGGGACAGGATATACCAAGTGAATGACATCGGAACTTAAAATTAATATGAATGGTTGAATGAAGTAGGGTGGAGTTCTGGTCAGAACCACTTGTTTTCGTCAGAAATCAGAACTTTTAATATCCGTTGATCTGATAATCTCAACGGTTTAGATTAATCAAGATTAATTCAAATTAAATAATCCTTTAATCATTTTTATGGCCAAAAAGAGTATATTAGAAAATGACAATGTATATTTTAAATCTAAAATCCCCGAAATATCGAGTGAATATCCGTTTAGATATTACGGGCGCTAAAATTTCGAAACAAACTCACTAACTCCGATCTTATCTTTGCTTTACTTAATTTCTTTTTATCAGTCAACTACGAACTCCGATTTGAGAACTTTAACATAAGATTTGAGATAAAAAAAACATGAACATAATGAAGAACATATGTATCGTGGTTTTTCTTTATTTATCAAAACCACGAACATATAAAGCAAAACCACAAACAAAGATTTCTAATGAAGTATTATTATAAAATAATCAAAAAATTGTACTTGTTTCAACATTTAACTTCAAACAATCATATTTCATGATGGATACATGTGGCGAAAGGGGACTTGGTTGAGTGGCAAAAGGGGCTTTGATCGAGTGGCTTGAACTCATGACATTATGTCAAGATGTCAAGGGTTCGACTCCTCCGAGTAGCATAATTCTCCCAACTTATGTAGCGGAGTGCTTTCATATCGGCGTGAACATATTATTCCTCCTTCGCGGAGGTGCATGAATATGTATAAGATATATTCGTGTAACGATTGATTTGTATGAGATGTAAACCCACAATAAACAAAAATGATGGCATGTCATGACTTTTAATAAATATCTCGTGCATTCGATATTTCTTGTGTGTATGTGATGCTTTTTGTTACAATATAGCTAGCCAGAATTTTTAGCAGTTAATGCACCACAGCAAGTTAATTTCCATTAATTACCGAGAGAGTTGTTGCTGTTGCACTTCAATGTCAATTTGGGGTGAATTTTAGAAATTGAAAAACACAGACCACAAATAAGATTTTCTTTTATGGGCATCGATTACTACACTTTATTAAAGGAAATCCACCAAATCCTAATCGCCTGGCAGCGAAAAACAATAGAAGAAACTAATCAAATTGAGATAAAAGTCCAGGAATCGAAGAAAGTGTGATCTGGTCAGAGAAGAGAAGTGTTATCATTTATGAACTTCGATTCGATTCGAAGAACATAAATGATAACAGAACACGCGACCCCATAAATGATAAAATCATTTAAGTCTGATCATTACTGGTTTAAGTATGATTTTTTTTTTTAAATCTGATCATTGTTTTTAAGTCTAGTCATTACTGGTTTAAGTCTGATCATTATTTTTTAAGTCTGATCATTGTTGTTTTAAGTCTGATCATTTGTTGGACCCTTTGTGTTTTGATGATAACAAACACTTAGCTAATAATTGACTTGAGTATGAAGAAATCACACTGTCTGACAGAAACGATGACTGGACATCCCTGAGAGAGCTTGGCGCTACGAGGGAGATGAGATCTGCGTGAGGGACGAAATCAAGCCGAGCAGCAAACAGATATTCGAGATACATCAAGATCCGAGATTGAGATATTCGAGAGATCATAAGACAATGCAGAATATATACTCAAGAGATCATCCAGAGATTGGATGCGGAATATATACTCAAGATGAGATATGGAAATATACGAGGATATGGAAATATCCGAGCGGGATACAAATATATGAGCAAGATATACTCAAGATATGGACATGGAGATATACGAGATATATATACGAGTTAATGAGGAAGATATACTCGAGATATATGAGTTGGAGATATACTCAAGATGTGAGTTGGAGATACACGAGCCAGTTATGGAAAGGGAATAATCGATGTGGTTAAGATATGGAAATATCTTAACCAAATCAGATCTGTAAGATAGAGATCGAATCTCTGAGGAAGATCAGATCTGCTGGACGACTATAAAAGCAAGGGAACCTCAGCTGGATGAAGCGCGGCTGTTGAGAGAGTGCAAACGGAGAGCAGAGGTTGCGATCAACCTGATAGTCGTCGGAGTACTTGCTGCGGGCGTTTGAGAAAGTCGCCGAAGTGCTCGCTGTGTGCGGACGAGAGTAAGATCTGTTATTTGGTATTCGAATTGAGTAGAATCGGTTCACTGTCACTGAGTGAGACAGATTGTAACATTCTACAAGCATAGTCGTCAAGTAATAACATTGATCTTTGAAGCCCTTCTGGAACTGTCCAGAAGGCAAGTGGTTTTCAGCCTGTTGCATAGACGCAATAAGGTTTCCACTCTAAATCTGCGAGTACTTACTTTGAGCACTTTATTTCCTGCACTTAAGTTATTTTCCGCTGCTTTCTGTCTGAGAGATACAACGCGTTGATCTCTCTCACACAGAAGGCTAACCTAACGATCCAACATCATTGTTATTTTAAGTCTGATCATTGTTGTTTTAAGTCTGATCATTATTTTTTAAGTCTGATCATTGTTGTTTTAAGTCTGATCATTGTTATTTTAAGTCTGATCATTGTTATTTTAAGTTTGATCATTGTTGTTTTAAGTCTGATCATTGTTTTTTAAGTCTGATCATTACTGGTTTAAGTCTGATCATTACTGGTTTAAATCTGGTCATTGTTTTTTTAAGTCTGATCATTGTTTTTTAAGTCTGATCATTACTAGTTTAAGTCTGATCATTATTTTTTAAGTCTGATCATTGTTGTTTTAAGTCTGATCATTGTTGTTTTCTGATCATTGTTTTTTAAGTCTGATCATTACTGGTTTAAGTCTGGTCATTGTTTTTTAAGTCTGATCATTACTGGTTAAAGTCTGATCATTGTTTTTTAAGTCTGATCATTGTTTTTTAAGTCTGATCATTACTGGTTTAAGTCTGATCATTGTTGTTTTAAGTCTGATCATTGTTGTTTTAAGTCTGATCATTGTTTTTTAAGTCTGATCATTGCTGGTTTAAGTCTGATCATTGTTTTTTAAGTCTGATCATTACCGGTTTAAGTCCGATCATTGTCTGTTTAAGTCTGATCATTATTTTTTAAGTCTGATCATAATAGTTTTAAGTCTGATCATTACTGGTTTAAGTTTGATAATTGTTTTTTAAGTCTGATCATTGTTGTTTAAGTCTGATCATTGCTTTTTAAGTCTGGATCATTGCTGTTTTTAAGTCTGATCATTGTTGTTTTTAAGTCTGATCATTCCAAGTTTAAGTCTGATCATTAACAACTCGAGGACTAAATTGAAAATAAAATTATTAGGATATGTGGAATGACTATAATACCCCTCCCGTGTTTTGTTCGGGATTTCGACTAAATGAGACACGTGTCAGCTTGAAATTGAGTTTTTAATTTTTATATATAAAGTAGGTTTGTAACTGAACCGCTCTCTTTTAGTTTTAGTTGAATATATTTTAGCTAATTTAAAATATAATATTATAGATAATAAAATCCAATCATATTACCTTGATTTTAATTTGAGTTTAATAATATAATGGATCAATTTTAAATTGTTATACAAATATGGGGTCTCATTGTTATATTTTAAATTTTAAGGGTTTAGATAAAGAAAATTATAATGTTGCGGCAGTACTGTTCATTATCTTTTTAAAAAGGCTATTGTGTAACAGTGTGGATTATGTTGACAATCCAAACCACCAACGATCGGGTCATGGATCGACTCAGGAATTTGGTTAGGGGTGACAACCAAAAAATATTTTGTATTATGAAAAAAAATATCATTGTTTAAAAAGAATTACTACATTAAAATAAAAAGCGTCTTGTTTCCCTAGCACGGAAATCATCTATTATTGAATCCGTGCTAAACATTTTTGCTATTTCTTTTTCAATGTTGTCAACCAAGCATTCCGATAAGAAATCGTCTTCCATCTTGTTGCGAAGTGCGTTTTTCACTATATTCATCCTTGAAAACGACCGTTCGGTAGTAGCAGTGGAAACTAGAAGAGTCAGAATAAGAGTTATCACCTTGTATATATAGCAACGGAAACATGTTTGATTTTCTTGTTCTCGTTAACCATCAACATAGTTCAGAAATTTGATCAAAGTGTTAAACTCAGGAAGTTGTCGAACTAGCTCAAAATGTTGGAGTTCCATGCGCAACGATGTCCTTTCATCCTCATCGAAGTCTAATGGATAAATTTCTCTACCAGTTTGCATGTATCATCGACTCTAAGTGTTGTACGCAACTCTTTAGGATCTAAAGCTGAAGAGAGGATGATCAATTCCACATTGTCATCATTGAATCTGTTGTTCAGTTCTTGCAATTGAGAATCTATCACTGTGTAGAAAATATCAACTCTATAATAATGCTCCACCGTGCCTCTATTTTGTTGATGAGAAGCTCATCTTCTTGTTTCATGATGAGCGCTAAAACCAGGAAATTCTATATTTACTTTTTCCCAAAAAGTTCTCATCTTTTCAACTAATTTGCTCCATCCATCATCGCTGAGCTTTTGAAGAAGAGAATTTGAAGTCCAAACAAGTGACATAACATTCAAATTATCTTGAGACTGAAGCTGCAAGGCATTACAAAGGCAACTCGTAAAGTCTAAAACTTCTCTCATCAGATGCATTATAAAGACAATAAAAAGAAGTCATCGTCTCATAAACCGAACTTGCTTGATCTCGTTGGCTATGAGTACTTCCAATCTGATTTGATAGTCAATAAAACTTCACATGCTGCACTAAACATCTTGATCAAACTTGAAATTGATTTAAAGTGAGAAGTCCAACGAGTGTCACCGGCTCTTTGTAAAGAACCTAACTGATTAAGACCCTTTCCACTTTCGAGATCACCGATAGCAAGTAAAAAAAGTCATATTTGAAACATGAGCATCTCTTAGTTGATCGTTGCGTTTACAAGACGCACTCACGATATTGACAATAAAATTAAGCTTCTCAAAAAGGTGTTGAAAATGATAAACTTCTTTTGAGGCAGCAATCAAGGATAACTGCAAACGATGAGCAAAGCAATGGACATAATAAGCATATGGATATTCACGTGAAACTAAAGCTTGCAACCCATTCTATTCTCCACGCATATTGCTTGCACCATCATAACCTTCCCCTCGGATAGACTCAATATCAAGATTATAACGAGAGAGCATCGAAAAAATACAATTTTCAAAGTCAATAATGCGGTATCTTTAACATGAAGCATCCCAAAAAAACGTTCTTGTATGCGACCATCTCTGTCAACGAATCTTAAAACCAGTGACATTTGCTCCTTTTTAGATTCATCCCAAGCTTCATCCAACATTATACAAAACTTTGCACAACCAATTTCTTCAAGAAAAAACTTCTTGACTTTTATTACCAAGACTTGCAATATCTGTTTCTGTACTGTTGGTGATGTATTGATGCATTTCGCAGGGCATTGTCTAAAACCTTTGCTACATCACTATTCAAAGATGCAGAGTATTTCAACAATTCAATAAAATTACCGCGACTGCTTGAGATGTCAGACTCATCATTGCCTCTAAAAGCACAAGACTGGTAGGCAAGCCATCTAGCAACTTCAATAGAAGTTTTCAATCGAAGTCTATTATCAAGTATCTCTTGTGTTCTCAAATTTGGAGACGTATTTGAAATATCAGTCGATTGATTCATGAGATTTGACCAACTTGAGAGAGCTTTATGATGAGGGGAGTTGTGATCTTTTCCGAGGCCATAAATGAACAAGTTTTTCCTCCCACCTTATTCCATGTTCGAAATCCATCAACAGTGAACGCATTCGATCCTGAAGGTCCATCTTCGTTTTGAAATAAAAAAACATGGCAGATAAAATATAGCATCTACTGCATTGAAATATTCCAACCACGATGCAAAACGACTATACCAAGATGACTGAAAACTGTGAGATTTTCTTTCAACGGACTTTGGATATCATCAAGCATAGGTTGATACAGACCAAAATTAATATAAGCTCTTCGAACCTCATCACGCTTACCAATGGGGTACTTCCATATTTGTGGCTGTAAACCTGGGTCACGTTCTAATTTATTGATATCAAAATCATCATCAATTTCAAGCCTTCGTAATTTTGGAGCATGATGTTCCTCACTGTGTACATGACTGTCTTTCTCTGAAATTTCTTTAGTTTTTCTTTTAAAGAACGAATCAATAGTTGGTGTTTTCATCTATAAAATCAAAAAAATCAAAGATCAGAATCATAATGTAACACAATTTATTTCAAGGTCAAAATAACACAAATCGAAAAACCCTAATTCATCCAGTCCACACTAAAGAAAATCAAAACAATACAAATCATAATTTCAGATCATAGCAGGTGACTTCAACGTACATCTATTTTTCGAAATCTTATGAATCAAAAAAGAAAAAAACCTGGGTTAGGAAGAGACGAGAGAGGCCGACGACCGACAGAAAATAGTAAACTCAAACTCACTGCCGTATGATAAGTTTCTAAAAAATAATACGACAAAATTTGAATAAAATATATTATTTATATTATACGGAGAAATGTTTTTGGAAAAACCTGGGGGTGACAAGTGTCACCCCGTGAAGCCCTAGTTCTGTCTCTAGATCGGCCCATATTTCAGAATGTAGGATCCCAATCGCAGGTTGAGAATCTGTTCCGCCATTCGGTTAGTGAAAAGGTCATGGTTCAGCCGGTTCAACCAGCTAGATCGATCCGAGTATAATAACCACTACAAATTTTGCCAAAATTTGCGACAAAAATTTCCGTCGCAACAAAGTCGACAGTCATAATGACGAAAAAAAATCGTCACATTTCCGACTTAATTCCATGGCTAGCAAATTATCGTTGATATTCCAGCACAATACCGTCAATATCATTCCGTCACACTTCCGTCATTAGTTCGGCAACAAAAATTTTCAATATTTCCGTCTGTTGACAGTCAGATTTCCGTCAATATTATTCCGTCAAAGTCCGTTATTTTTTCGTCGAGTAAACATTTTCAAACCTTCCGTCATGTGTCCGTCCGTTTGCTGTTAATATCAATCCGTCAAATGTCCGTCATTTGTCCGTTGGCAAAAATATTTAATGTTTTAGTCATTTGTCCGTCAGTGTTCCGTTACTGATTTAGTTACCAATTATTTTGACCGTTGGTAATTTCAGTCGAAAATTGTAAACTGCTGTATTGGAGGGACAATATAGACAGCGCTTAATAATAAAGCGCTTTTGTAGGTAGACTCACAACAGCGCTTACTACAAAGGCGTCGTCGTCCCTATTAAATTACTATTTGGTCTCTGTTAGGGAAATGCCATGGAAAAATGACGGAAACCCAGATTTCGCTTTTGCCCTATATAAGAGAACTCTGTACACCATTGAACACACGGTGTCATTTTCAACAAATATTCATTTTGAAGCACACAAATTTCGCAACGTATACTTGACATTGGGTGCAAGATGATTCTGAAGAATTTCATTTTTCATGCCTGAGATGTGTTTCTTACAAGACAACCGTAAGTATTTATGTTCTCTTGTAAGAAACTCATCTCATTCAATAGCCATGAAATTCTTTAGAATCATCTTCATCCCATTTCCAGTATATGTTTCATATTTCCGTCATTACTCCGTTACAAAGTTCCCGTTAATTATAGACCGTTGATGTATTGTCGTCACTATAACATGTTATTTCCGTCCACATGAGACGGAAAATGGACGGAATGTGAACGGAAAATTTTATGCAACTTCATTGTTGCGCTATATATATATGAGAACTCTTGAAATCATTCATCCCACCACATTCATTAACAACATACTTCATTCCAACCGTCAACATGTCTCCTTCATTTGACCTTGTGAGTTTCCCAGACATTAATCCACGTCGATTTGCTCGTAGAGATCACGTTACACCTGTTGGCAGACACGCGTAACAACTTACTATTGTTCTCTTCATATTGACTGTTTTGATAAACGCTGTCGTTATGTAATCCCTACTTTTGTAACAGTTTCTTCCCATTCGATGTTCATCGAAGGATTGCTCAAGAATGCATATCAAAATGTTGGGACGCAACGTCGGCATCATGGACCATGATCCCAGAAAGCGGCAAGGAAATTTGGTTCGAGGAGTTTCAGGTACAAAGCGGTAACTCAAAAAATGTTTAATTTCACTTTCATTTGGATGACAAAAGTTAACGGGTCTTACAAAGGATTTACTTTTAGCGTATAGCTACCTGGGATGCACAATATGACAGTCACATTCGGGGTAATTTTATGAGGAGATGCAATGTGATCGTCAATAATCATCGTACGATGCGAAGGACGGGAAGGAATTCACTTTTGTTGTTGTCAACCAACCCGTAGATGCAGAATGTTGGACTGCTCACAATGTTATCAATCAATCAGTGACAACTTTGTATTCCATGAATTAAATAAATTATAGTGCTTTCCAAATGAATTAGTAACGCAAATTGACAATTAATAATGTTTTTTATTTAATAAAGTATATTTGAAATCATTTGTAACGCAAATTGATAATACGTTAAACTAAATTTATATTACACGACATTTTAATATATTACTTTCGTCGAAAAATATGTTTTGCAATTAAAGTTTTTCATTGAGTTACGAAAGCGCTTATTACATAAAGCGCTTTCGTACATTGTAAATACGACAGCGCTTCACTAGTTAAGCGCTGTCGTATAGTTTGTTTTAACAGCGCTTCACCCATTAAGCGCTGTACAATTTTAGTTCAATAGCGCTTTTTTCGTTAAGCGATGTCTAAAGTTGTAATATAAATTGCTTACATATACTTGTAAATATTTATACAATTTATTTGCTTCATTTACATTTATTTGGTTGACACGTCTATGTCACAAAAATCTTTGAACAATAATGCGTGACATAACTAAGTGTTGTAATATCCTAATAAAACACGATTTCGAAAAATAACAAACAACACGTTTCAAATCATAAATGTCGACCAATAATGTACACTTTATAATCCTTCAAGTTTATACATTTTGATACACTTGTCGTATGTAAGTAAGCAAACCATCGGCAAAGTGCTCCCTCATATCATCAAACAATGCGTCATCATATGGTCGTAGCCCTGTAGGGAAAAACTATAAAAACATAATTACAAAGATTAGGGACACCTCAATTAATTGTTAATGCCTAATTAAATGTCGATATACACCTACTTGTCTGATGTCGTCCTCAAACGTTCCATTTGTGTCTTGGACGAACTTGATTATGTCCAGAATATATTGCATGACATAGTAGGCACACAGTTCAGTGTCCGGGGGCTGATGCGGCCACTGAAATAAGAATGAATTTATAATCAACGAAAATTATTAATTAATGAAATATTCATTTGTATAACAATTCTTATATGTTCAGCAAATACCGTCACAGTCTTTCATTCTACTTCATCACCTGACGGGATGTTGAAGCACAGACTCATGCTCCTGCAACAATAAGGTAATTTTTACATAAGAAATTTGTAGGTCATGTTATAATGGTAACTAAAGTGCACTACCATAGTACTTAAGTGTTAACAAAATTCACTGTATCAGGTCGCGGTACCTTGTCCAGCGGATTGAGCCAAAGGGCCACTCGCTTCTTTGGGAATAGGACAACTAACATCCAATGATACCTAACATAGATTTAACGTAAGCATTGTAGATTAGTGAAATAGCGACCACATTAAAAATACAAAAAATATTTATATAATATCAACTCACTCTTTCACATCTATGTAGGGAAGGAAGTAGAAAAAATTATGCTCATAGTCGGGCATTCTCAATCTCTTCTGGAAGAACTCCACCCTGACATTGAATTCCTCGGACGGAGTCATATAACTCGGTCTGAAGAATCCAAACCGTATGCCCGGTGGTATCGTCTCGTGGATGAATCTGCTGGCATTTGATTTAATTAGTACAATTCTTATAAACTTAAGAAATCATTTTATAATGAAATCAATACTTACCTCATGTAAACTTCTGCTGATTGGGCACCCAAAGCTTGTAAGAGTGTAAACTCAGTAATGCAACTATCATTCAAAATGACGAAGCAATCATCACCAAACACTTTGCTACTAATGTAAACCGAATATGTGGTTGACTTACCCATCTTGTTAGCGTGTTCGTGAAGAAAGCGGCATTGCATTTTCATTCTGATAATCACTTGGTCGTCGAAACTGGAGCTTAGCATTTTGAAAAATCTGAACTCGTCATATTCCTGTTGAAAATGAATAATCTCGTTCGAATGAGTATATATGACAATGTGATAGCTGTTTACCGTTGGGAAGACATGAATATACGTAGTTACCTTTTCATCAATGCGTACTAGAGATTTCGGCCATCCCACAAAACCACCCAATGCATCCGATACTTTCTCCATATTACCAAACTTCTTTGGCAGCTCCCTCCATCCTTCAAGCGCCTCGTCAACTATCACCTTCACCATATCATCATCCAACTCTTGATATTGCACGATTCGTCCTTCCATCACTTTACCAAGTGCCACGATTACCAATCTTGTATCGCAACCATCGTCCACGTGTATTAAGCATTTCTTCCCAACCTGATATTTGACAAAAATATCAAACGGATTGACATTATGAATGAACACCATACACCAAACTATTTGTTTCTCGTTAAACTACGGCATAATACCTCAGGTATATCTCCGAAGGGGTCTGGATTGGTACCACCAACATGGGTATGAAGCGTCGGCGCGTGCGATGTAACTGTGGATTGTGTTGATGAATACGAAGACGACTGCTTTCCGAATACCTCCTTCCAACCTACAAAACTACCGACTCCACGTGTGCGTCCAGGGTACTCATCCTTCCCTGTGGCCTCC
Organism: Rhodiola chrysanthemifolia; assembly: GCA_033675395.1. Classification (NCBI taxonomy): domain Eukaryota; kingdom Viridiplantae; phylum Streptophyta; class Magnoliopsida; order Saxifragales; family Crassulaceae; genus Rhodiola; species Rhodiola chrysanthemifolia. The sequence goes on from CM066205.1 coordinate 43,227,430, forward strand.
GTCAAAATGTCTCTTCGACCATGGGACATAAATAACCCCTGACATGCCTGCTCTTTCAGTTGACCTTGTTAACAAATATTTTGGGATCAGACTGATGACACATATTTACATGTACCTGTACGGGTAACATATTTTGGGTATAGTAAAAAATAACTTACAATTTTTTTCCGCAACCTCCCTCATAGACTCATTCACGTATTCCTTATTCTTTCGGATATGACCCCTCAGCCATACCTCATGCCTCTCAATCTCGATTACAGGGTCATCTCCAGGTGCTATTAACCCGTTGGCCTCCATCTCTGCTTTCTTTGCTGCTAGGATATCCTCCATCGCTTTCTTGTATCCACTACGAGATAATGTATGTTGGAACTTGTTTGCTTTAGCTCGATCGATGTTCACCTCCCTAATTTGCAGTGCACCCTTTCGACCGCTGTTCCACAAACCTCGCCCATTGTTCCGGTTGGATGAAAGAATATTTCTGTCTGGGGTCCTGTCCTTGTTTATCACCAAAGATGTATTTGGTCGCGAGTTTGCTCTTGAAGTTTCTCCATATAACACCGGCAGCTCGCATCTCTTTATGCTTTAACCGACTAGTCATTTCATTTTGTGGCACATCAAATAATCTCTGCATAATTAAATAATGTTAGCAATTGTATAGATGCCAAAATTATCCTTCTTGTTCACATTAAAAAACATACCAACATCTCCTCCCACACCGTCTCCTTAAGTTCATTAGGTACCAACTTCCAGGTTTTGTATGTAATAGGGATTCGAGATTTAGCAACAGTTCCTGTGTACATATACAACACATTTGTTTTTTTCATCGTGGCGAAAAATTGTTATTCTTTATGTAATCGATTGAAATTACCAATGACAATTCTGAAGGATGTCCTTACTGGACGGGCAATCGTTCCATCTGCCTCTATCGTCACCTGCTCCTTATTACCATCATTATGCTCCTCGATAAACTTTTTCATCGGCGTGGCCCCCCTTTTCTTTCGGTTAGATGAAGAGCCGGACTCCATGTTACCTTTGCTAACCATTTTACAACGATTAAAAAACTTTCAATTGAGACAAAAGTATACAACACTACAAATATGTAACAAATGCATAATGCTGAACAATATTGTACAGCACTGAACGACACACCGGTACAACATGTGCTGTAAATTTTTTACAAATAATAAAAACGTATTGTAGTGAAATCGGGACAATTGAAACTCAACAACTGGACGGCGTAACATATTAAATCGAAACCCAGTTCAAATGAACAATATTCCGTTAACAAGCTCAGGGACGACAATACGTGACCGGTGTTAGGCCTGAACCATATACAACCCTACCACATACGGCTTATCGGAATCATTCACGCAGATGAGAAAACGTATATCTACATACCTGCCAGAACGTCGCAAATGAGTCAACGAGTATGATGCGCAGTCGGGGGTAATTATTCGGCAGTAAGAAATCGAGCGAGATGAAAACCTAAATGTGTAATTCATGAAAGTTTAACCTGATGGTGCATACGACAGCGCTTGTTAACAAGCAATGTTGTACATTACATTTCTACAGCGTTTAAACATATGCGCCATTGTACATTACGCTACAACAGCGGTTATTTAAGCACCGCTGTTGCATGCACAAATACAACAGCGCGTATTGTAAAAGGCGCTTTGTTACGTATGGAAACATACAACAACGCCTATTTACGAATCGCCGTCATTTTGGAGAACTACGACGGCGCTTACTGAATAGGCACTTTTGTACATTTAAAATTAAATATTCACTTTTTAATTTTACAAAATGGGAATCGGACTGCTATCGGACACGCGACGTAGATTCTTTCTATGCACTATTTAAAACACGTACACATTACTATCTAAAATTGAACCACATGGATTTGTAAGAATGAGCAAGAATTCTAAAGCTGAACGTATATTTGCTTCGTCGTCCGGAGATGAATCCGAAGGCGGTTCCGAAGGATATATTTGCTCCGCTCAAGGTTTTATATATCCTTGCGACAATGGCTCTGGCTGTATAGGAGAACATAGCTTCAGTTGGGAAAAATACTGACATGACGAAGACAATAGTATACAAAGCACGTCTTCAAAGCCAACCCATTGTGAAGGTGAGCAAGAAGTTGATCAGCCATCACCCCGTGGGTAACATGAAAATCAAGAATCGCACCCGCGTTGAATTTATGAAATTATCATTGCTTATATCTTAACTACTTAATCAGTACTTCGTTGTTGATGTTCAACGTATCTATTGAAGTTAACTTCCCTTTAATTTGTTATATTTTTAAATGCACTTCAAATATCGTTAATGAAGTTAACTTGAGTTTAAACTTCGTCCAATATAAAAATGTGCACATATGTATAAATCACACAAATCTGAAGAAATCTATGTATCAGAAATTTTTCAACACGATGTGACTATCATTATTGAGCGATGTCGGGGGGACTTCATGAATCACAAATTTTTTGTTTTTTTATTCATCTTCTGTAATAATTGTTGACATATATACATAATATATGTGTAACAGTTAGAAGATATTACAAATAATTGGTACGCATAATTTCTGCGTCTTTATTCCTTTAGATTTCCATCACCAGAAACTTAAAAGCAACGCAACTTTTACGGAACACGTTTCATCATTGGTCCGCTAATATTCCGTCAAATGCACAGCTAATATACTGTGCATTAATTCCGTCAACGCAATTTTTTTTAAAGTTCTTTTTGGATTTGCAGTACATGTCAATCAACTCTGGCATATATATAGTGCGGTTTCATGATCAGTTCCATTCTGTTCTCCTTTGTATTATTCTGAATTTGTCGTTCATATTGATAGATAAATTTTGAAGAAGACATGAGAACAGAGTGGAGCTTGTCATGAATAGAACTGCATATAATTAATGTAGTTGACTGACTTGTACAAGCAATCCAAGAAGATCTTTAAAGGAAAAAAGTCTCAGCATAAGGTTTTTTATGCGTCTACTTTCCGCTAATTTACCGTCACCCGTTAACGAGTAGCACAGCGCTTTTCCACGAACGCGCTGTAGTTTCTTAACTTAAGAAGGCGATTACGAAATAAGCGCTGTCGTTAGTATACATACAACGGCCCTTACTAACAAAGCGGTATCTTGTTTGACTTACAACGTCGCTTTCTTCTTTGTGAACCGTTGTTATCGTCATTACTTCGTTGTAATGCCGTCCCTGTTTAACGAAAATTCCTCGAAGTATTAACGGAATAATTATCATATGCATTCCACCATCTTTTCGGAATTTAAAACGAAATTTCCTATATATGGAATCTCTCTATATTCACGCGTACGACCAATTGTTCCAATGTGACTCAATGCCATGTTTACAATAATACATTGTGAATTCGAACCAACCACCTGAGCTGATATTTGCTTTAACCCAGCCACAACGTGAGGGGTACTCACTTTTACTCATACTGCATATATTAGTTTCCATGGCATACTTATATCACGAAAGGAGATGGATGTACGAAGCTTACGCCATGGAGAGTCATACACCAATGATGTTTTCATCGCCGGAGTCAATAATTTCATTGAATCCACTGTGTCAAATGGTTTTCTTGCAAGCAACAACACAATCCGATGTCCATGTACGAAATGCAAAAACCGGCGATTCATAAATATAAGAATGATGGAGGAGCATTTGTACAAATACGGTTTCACACCAGACTACTTCAATTAGACCCTTCACGGCGAAGATCTGGTGGAAATACAATACGAAAATACTAGCGCAATCATGCCTGACCCGAGCACAGATGATCAAATTCATGATTCTGGGGAAGAAATATGGAGTCATTCGGATTTCACAGACATGGACACAGATTTTGCCAGTCATGCTGGTATTCATGAGTCGTCTAACTATGGTGAACATCAAACAGAGAATTTCGAAGCTAATAGATTCTTCAATCTCCTAAATTCAAGTTCAGAGCCAGCTTACGAAGGTTGCACGACAGAGACGGAGCTTTCGATTAACATGAAAATGCTGGCAACAAAAGCTAACTACGGATTATCCGAATACGCTTTTAACGCAGTATGTGGAACGATGAAAAATCTAATTGGGGGGGAGAATAAAATCCCATCTTCTTTCAAACAGTCAAAAAAACTTATAGCTGATCTCGGAATGGGTTACCAACGAATTGACGTTTGTGTGGGGGTGTATGATTTACTATGGCTGTGACGAAAATATGATAGTATGTCGTTTTTGCAAAGAACCAAGATATCATCGTCCAAGACGCGCAGAGAGTTCGTCATCGTACCAGCAAAATGCGCGAAGACAAATGTTTTACTTGCCGATTATACCCAGAATACAGAGACTTTTTTTATCGGAAACTCTGGCATCTGAAATGTCTTGGTAAAGTCTATGAAGTTACCTGATGGATTTTCATCTAATTTGGGGAATAAAGTAGATTTGAGTACATTAAAACTAGTAGGTTACAAGTCACACGACGCACATGTTTTCATCGAGCGACTCATGCCGATTGCGTTCAAGGGTTTTTTACCAAAACAGATATGGGAAGCTATATCCGAGTTGTGTACGTTTTTCAGAGAAATTTGTGCATCTTCCCTTCAAATTGAGCGAATGGAACAGTGGCAGGCGAACTTAGCCACAACAATGTGTAAGCTAGAGACAATATTTCCACCTTCATTTTTCGACTCGATGGAACACCTCCAGTTTCATTTGGCCGATGAGGTGCTGCTTGGCGGACCAGTACACTACCGATGGATGTATCCGTTTGAGTGTTTCATCTACCGTCTTAAACAGTTGAGTCAAAAAGGAAACATGGCTGAGGTGGAAGCCAGTATTGTGAACGCATACATACAGCTTGAGACTTCGTATTTGGGATCCGACTACCTAGATCCTGAGTTAACAACTAATGCCATACGCTTAAAACGAAATGAAGTTGCGACATCAGAATTCGAAGATCCTCAGATTTCCATTTATAATTACCCAGGAGTTTGTGGCAGTAAAGCTAAACGGAGGGTATTCGAAAGCCTTGAATTTAAAAAAGCAACTCATTACATCTTTAGCAATACGCCTGAGCTTGAACAATATTTGACGTTATTTGAGACCGGCTTAAGACAAAGACGCCCGCGATTCACTGATCAGCAAATATACAATGCTATATTAACGGAATTTCCAGAATGGCTGTGCACCCATGTAAGTGTCATCATTCCTTAACATTTTTGTATCATTATTTATCTGTTTAACATGTGTACTTACACTTTCATTTGATGTTCATACATACTATTATGTTCAGGTATGGGAGCTTGGAGAAACATTAGCACTACCACAGTGGATTCACTACTTGTCCTCTGGATTTCAATCTGACGTTGCGTGTTCGGCCACATACAAAGTCAACAACTACAAATTTCACATTGAAAGTCATGGTGAAGGGAGGAACACGGTGAACAGTCATGTCTACGTTCAAGGAACAGAGGGTACACACTACTACGGAGTTATTGAAGAGATAATACATATGAGATATAGAACCAACCATCGCCTAAAGGTTGTCTTGTTCAAGTGCCGTTGGTACGACCCTCAGTTTGTTAGATCATACCCGTCTAACGGGATTGTTATCGTGAACACTCAGAGACCCTACCCCCGTTACGACCCTTACATTCTTGCACAGCAAGCAGTGCAGGTTTACTATGTGACGTTTTCGGGTTTAGCTGGACAAAACAATCAAGGTTGGGTTGCAATTTGTCCTGTGAAACCTACAAACACTATCGACATGGAACTAGCAAATGTTCCGTTCCAAGATGACGGTCAAATGGGGGCTGTAATGCCTGTATTGGTACGCGAAATCGGAATCGTGAACCTCGCTGATGATGAAGTGTACGAGTACAGCGAAGAAGACGGTAACGACGACCACGTAGCTGATAATCCAGATACAGAAGATGAGTCTGACGAATCGTAGTTTTACAAAATTAATGTATGTTTTACATGTACGTTTGCTTATACATTATAATATTCAAGACGAAAAATAATGTGTCCTTTTAATAATGGCGTCTTGGTATGATTAAATGCAAAGCGCTGGAGCGTTATTAGTAAGGTAAATTAATATTTAAATGATAAGTAAACAGCGCTTATCCTATAAATGCTGTGTGAAGGACTTCAATGACAGCGCTTTTCTTATACACGCTGCCGTATACTAAACAAAATACAGCGTTGAAATGGTTAGGCGCTTTAATATGTGCCACGTAATACAGCTTGTTGGAAAAGGCGCCGTCTTAAAACATCAATAATACACCGATTAAATACTTACCGCTGTATAATGAGTAACATACGACAGCGCATAAGAAGAAAGCGCTATTATAGGTCGCTATACAAAGCGCTTAGGTAATAAAGCGCTTTCGAATGGCAATCTAAATACGCCCGGGTTATTCGCCGGCCTAAACAAGTAAAAACGTGTTAGTACTCCGCCGATTTTCATTATAAGTGTCTGTTTAATGTAATTACATGCGTTGTTTTCATTATCCCATTTTCTACACCGCCGAATATCTCTGTTGTTCTCTCTCAAATATTCAACCCATTTGAGCCGATTTCTGAAGCAAGCTTCGTCGCCAGGTATGGAAACTCGTCGTCTCCCTCACGTCTGCTTGTTTTCCGTAAGTTAGGGTTTGTTGTGTAGGCGCGTGTGTAGGCACTAAAAGTTTAAGGACCAAATCAAGATTATTAAAGTATAAATGGGCTGGCCCACAAGGGATATTTGGGTCAAAGCTACAAGCCCGGTCCATGAGTCAGACTCAACCCAAAGCACGGGCCCAATCTCAAGCCCACTAGTGAACTCTATAAATAGAGTACTTCACTTCACAAAGAAGACATTCGGAAATTTGAGAAGAAAGCACAGAGAAGAGTACTCTCAAAAGAAGCGTCAGCCGCTAGCAACCGACAAGTACGTGCCGTCTGCCCAAGCATCCCAGCGCCGTCTGCCAAAGCATCCAACCGCGACGCCGATACGTGAGACCAAGTCCCCGCGACCCTCACTCCGCAACGCAGACACGTGAGACCAAGTCCCCGCGACCCTCACTCCGCGACGCAGATACGTGAGACCAAGTCCCCGCGACCCTCACTCCGCAACGCAGACACGTGAGACCAAGTCCCTGCGACCCTCACTTCGCAACACAAGACACGTTGCACTACGCCTTCATCCGCACACATCAAGCCGAGTAGACCGAATCAAGCAACACCGTAGAATCAGAGGAAGCATTTGAGATAACGAACACAACTTCCGCTTCAAGCATAAATCATTTGTAAAACATTATTTTGTATTTGATACGAAATATTGTGACTTACAAATTTTGGTGAACCCGACGTGAAACTCTCTACCTCTCATCCCTACGCTAAAGCTAAGATGTCTGCTCAACCTACCAGTCCACAAACTGCCAAGAAAACTTACGCCGCAACGGTAGCTCAACCAACCAGCATCTGCACAAGAGGGATGACCCAGAGGATGGCTGTCAATGCCGCTGCTGCAAGCTTACGAGCTTCTCAAGTGCCAACGAGGGGACGCACATATACCGTTGCTTCCATCATGGCTGCAGCTACGGCAGTGATCGCCTCCAACTCCCCACGACACAAGGGAAGTGCGAAAGCTGACAGAACACCCTCACCAAAAGCTAAGGTGGCTCTGCCAGAACAAGCCGAGACACCCAAACTCTGTGTAGCTTCTGTCATGACCATAGGCACCAAGACCATGGAGGAGCAGATGCAAGAACTGAGAGAGATGCTTGAGCTAGTCCTGAAAGACAACCAGGAGAAGAACAAGAAGCTTGAAGAGCTCCAGAAAGAGGTGGTTGGGCTCGGGAAACGAAAGCTAGAAGAAGTCAATCTGACGGCAGAAGATGATGACAATAATAAGATGATCCCTGTAGAAACCAACAGGAACGGAGGTGTTGCGTGCAACGAAGACCAACTTCAAGTGCTGATAGCCAACGCGGTCAAGAGCCAGCTAGGTGGAGATTCTTCTGGTGGTACACGCTGTGCCAAACCCTACAGCAAGAGGATAGACGATCTGCGCATGCCACATGGATATCGGCCCCCCAAACTCCAGCAGTTTGACGGAAAAGGAAGTCCAAAGCAACATGTTGCCCACTTCATAGAAACGTGCAACAACGCGGGAACTGAAGGGGATCTGCTGGTCAAACAATTTGTGCGGTCTCTAAAAGGCATTGCTTTCGATTGGTACACTGACTTGGAGGCAGAGTCTATTGACAGCTGGAGTCAGATGGAGGACGAGTTCTTCAACCGATTCTATAGCACCAGAAGGGTTGTCAGTATGAGTGAACTGACAAATACGAAACAATGGGAAGAAGAACCCGTGGTTGACTATATCAATCGCTGGCGTTCATTATGCCTTGAATGTAAAGATCGCATCAGCGAGACGTCAGCTGTAGAAATGTGCATCGATGGAATGAACTGGGATTTGTTATACATCCTTAAGGGTATCAAACCTAGGAATTTTCAAGAGTTGGCCACACGCGCACACGACATGGAAATCACCGTGAAAGGGCATGGAAGGAATCACATATCTTCGTCAAAGGCAATCATCGATAAGAGGGAATACAAGAAGCCTGAAAGGGTCAACAAAAATGCTCCGAAAGAGGCCATGGCCATCAGCACCAACGACGCTCCTGTAAAGATATCATCAAAACCAAAGCAGGAGAAGAGGAAAGAAGTCACCTCAAAAGACTTCAAGCGCACAAAGCCTACACTGAAGGAATTACAAGCCAAGAAGTATCCATTCCCGGACTCTGATCTGTCAGGCATGCTCGATGACCTGTTGGAGAAAGGCATCATCAACTTACCAGAAGCAAAACGCCCAGATGAAGTCAACAGGACTAATGATCCCAAATACTGCCGCTATCATAGATTGGTTAGCCACAATATCGAAAGCTGCATCACTTTCAAGGAGCTTATAATGAGATTAGTCAAAGAAGGACGCATCGAGCTCGACACAGACGAGACAATAGAAGCAAACCACACCTCCGTGACGACTAGTTGCGACTCACTTTGCAAGCCACAAGAATGGTGCATGCAACAAATCCAATTTGGCACCCTTGAGCCAACAAAAGTGTGGATATCAAAGCCATCCACTGAAGCTGAATCAAAAAAGTTGAGATGCGATTATAATCCAAAAAGAATCGAAACTTATGGGATTATGAAAGAGGTTGAATGCCTGAAGGATGATGAAGGATGGACTCTTGTAACTCGAAGAAGATCAAAGAAGCAAGCCAGTCCACAACCAGAACTGGTCCGCCGAAAAAAGAAGCAGGTGACCGAGAAGAGACCACGTCAGACGAAAGAGGAGAGAAGACTCGAGGGGAGTCTGGGGTCACATATACTGCCTATTGATCCTCTGAAGCAGATTCCACCAAGTCCCATTATCTTAGGAGATTTCCTTCCGGAGGATTACTTCGGTAAAGTTGGGGTCAACGCAACCTCAGGGGCAATAAGCGAAGGAAGTGAAGAAGAACACAAAGCTGAGCAGAGGAATGAATCTCCAACCACAAAGACACAACCACCTTCGGATCCTCAAGATGACGCTGATGTGCTTGATATCCTGGAAACTCTCCCTAAACACGAGCAGTGGGAGCAGATTTTCTACTTGCCAGAGGTAGCACGACAACGAATAGCACAAGCACTCCTACATCCAAAGCTAAAGGAGGACGTTATCAAAAATGCAGAAAAGCTAAGGAAAAGTCAAGCCGAATGCACCTCCTGCAACACGACCTTGACATTTTCTGACGAAGATCTTCTTCTTGGATCCAAACCTCACAACAGACCTCTATATGTTACAGGCTACATCCGAGGACAAAAGGTGGGAAGAATCTTGGTGGACGGAGGATCTGGAGTAAACCTCATGCCAAAAGAAACCATGGATTTATTGGGAATCACTATGGACAAACTCTCTAATAGCCAGCTTTTAATTCACGGATTCAACCTAAAAACTGAACGTGCAATTGGCATGATCCGTGTCAATCTAGCAATTGGAGAGCTATCTGCTGATACCTTGTTTCATGTCATTGACGTTAAAACTTCATTCAAGTTGTTACTCGGTCGACCATGGAAGCATGAGAATGGAGTTGTTGCATCGACTCTTCACCAATGCTTGAAGTATTATCGTGACGGTGAAAGAAAGATAAATGGGGACGTCAAACCATTTACCAAGGCAGATTCATTTTTTGCAGATGCTAAGTTCTTTGAAGAAGACGGCGTGTCAAGTGAATTACTGCCATCAATCATCCCTTCCACTAGAGAAAACGATAAGGAAAGACCGAAAGCAAACCAAAACCGGCCGAAAATAAAATCAGAAATTGAATCAAAAGCTAGGAACAGGCCATGTGTCGTGACACCTGTACAAACGCAAAGGCCGACTCCTGAGAGCACGCTCCCTATCTTGCGATATATACCTAAGTCTCGACGTAAAGCAGGACAAAGACCTTTGGAAGACTATCAAAAATCAGAGACAAGTTTTGCAGATCAAAAGAAGGTCAAAAGGATGGTCAAACAAGAATGGGTGGCGAAAGTAGTCATTCCATTACCCAGCGCAAATACAACACAAGTTCTGAGGCCTCCACCAGAAGAATTCATTTCAGAGTCAGTTGAACCACATGAAGGGAATGTAAGTTTGGAGGGAGAATTCGGTCCAAACGCCTATAAGTTGATGGAGAAGGCAGGATACGATTTCAAAAGACCAGCTATGCTCGGAGAAGTGATCAAACCTCATCCTTACAGTCTCGGCTAAGTGCACGGAACGACTCACAAACATGCTGGTCTGGGTTACGAGCCTCCACCGCCTGTGAAAATTTCTGTTCGTCGTCAAAAAGATTCTACATCAGCTCACCAAATCACTGCAGATGAAATCGAAGATAATAAAGTCGAAGAATATGATGTAGCGACATCCAACCACGTAACAGCCGAAGAAGTTCCAAACGAAGTCAAGGAACAAGAGGCTGATCAAGCTCCTGAGGTACTCGAAGACGGGGGGCAATCAACTGTTGACGACTTGAAAGAGTTGAATCTTGGAACCGCTGAAAATCCACGTCCAATATATGTGAGCACCCTCCTAACCAAAGAAGAAGAGGAGCAGTACTTCAAATTATTAGCAGAATACAAAGACGTTTTCGCTTGGAACTACACAGAAATGCCAGGGCTTAATCCAAAGATAGCTTTGCACCGTCTAGCGATCAAGAAGGGAGTCAGACCAAAGAAGCAGTCCCAACGGCGATTCAGGCCAAAGCTGGTTCCTGAAATTGAGAAAGAAGTTAATAAGCTCATCGACGCAGATTTCATTCGTGAAGTTAAATATCCGACGTGGATAGCCAACATTGTTCCAGTAAGGAAGAAGAATGGGCAGCTGCGAGTGTGCGTGGACTTCCGAGATCTCAACGAAGCATGTCCAAAGGATGACTTCCCCTTACCAGTTACGGAGCTCATGATAGATGCAACGACTGGGCATGAAGCTCTCTCCTTCATGGATTGCACGGCTGGATACAACCAGATACATATGGCGCCTGAAGACCAAGATGCTACAGCATTCCGAACTCCGAAAGGGATCTTCTGCTACAAAGTCATGCCTTTTGGCCTAAAAAATGCGGGAGCCACATATCAGCGTGCGATGCAAAAGATTTTCGAGGACATGATGCATAAAACGATAGAATGTTACGTCGATGATGTGGTAGTCAAGTCAAAAGCCAGAAGTGACCATGTCCAAGATCTTCGTACGGTCTTCGAAAGACTCCGAAAGTGCCAGCTCAAAATGAACCCACTCAAATGTGCGTTTGGCGTCACATCGGGGAAATTCCTCGGCTTCGTAGTCACACACAGGGGCATCGAAATAGACCAGACAAAAATCAAAGCTATTCAAGAAATGCCCGAACCAAAAAGCTTAAAAGAACTGCGCGGATTACAAGGACGACTGGCTTACATACGAAGATTCATCTCCAACCTCGCAGGGCGTTGTCAACCATTCAGTCATCTCATGAAAAAGGATGCGCCATTCGTTTGGGACGACAAATGTCGCAGAGCTTTTGATAACATAAAGAAGTACTTGTCTACTGCACCAGTGCTTGGGGCACCGACTCCAGGAAAGCCACTGATACTTTACGTGGCTGCTCAAGAGAAGTCGCTTGGGGCAATGTGTGCACAAGAAACCAACGAACGAAAAGAAAGACCCCTCTATTATTTAAGCCGAACTTTGGTGGGAGCTGAACTCAATTACTCTCCAATCGAGAAGATATGTCTTGCATTGGTATTCGCAGTACAGAAGTTGAGGCACTATATGCAAGCACATACAATATACGTAGTTTCCAAAGCTGACCCCATCAAATACATACTTGCAAGACCTGTCTTGTCAGGTCGACTAGCAAAGTGGGATGTGCTTCTCAAGCAATATGATATAGTGTTCGTAACTCAGAAGGCAACAAAAGGGCAAGCCATAGCAGACTTCTTCGCTGACCACCATGTTCCTGCCGAATGGGAGTTTTCCATCGACCTTCCAGGCGAAGACATATTCTACATCAATGTGCTACCTCCATGGCAGATGTTCTTCGACGGAGCTGCAAGACGCGATGGAGCTGGAGCTGGAGTTGTGTTTGTATCACCAGAGAATCATCTTCTCCCCTTTTCATTCACACTCACTCAACTATGTTCAAAAAACGTGGCTGAATATCAAGCACTTCTCTTGGGACTTCAAATGGCGAGACAAATAAATTTCGACAAAATGGATGTCTACGGAGACTCACAGCTAGTAATCAATCAAGTGCTTGGCGATTACGAAGTTAGGAAGGACGACTTGATCCCTTATCATAGACATGCGACACAATTGCTTAACGAGTTTGACTCCATCAATTTAGGACATGTTCCGAGAAGTGCCAACAAGTTGGCTGACGCACTTGCTAACTCGCAGCCAATTTGGCACTAGGGGCAGAGGAGGCCATGTCCATTCCAGTTTGCAATCATTGGCTAGTCCCGCCGTTGGAAGAGAACGAAAAAATCATGGAATCGTCAAACGTCGTATATGCCTATGAAATCGAAAGAGAAGATTGGCGTCAACCTATCATCGACTTCTTGGATCATCAAAAGTTACCAGCCGATCCAAGACACAAGATAGAAATCCGTCGACGTGCCCCAAGGTTTATCCACTACAAAGGGACATTATACAGACGCTCGTTCCTGGGGCAATGGTTAAGATGCTTGAGCGAAGAAGAAGCAGTGGAAGTTATGCAAGAAGCTCATGCCGGCATTTGTGGTGCTCACCAGTCTGGTCCGAAACTTTATGATCGCATCAAGAGGATGGGGTATTATTGGCCAACCGTTGTGCAAGACTGCATAGATTTTGCAAAGAAATGCGATGCATGTCAGTTCAACGCAAATTTCATACATCAACCTCCAGAACCTCTACATCCGACAGTTGCATCGTGGCCTTTCGAAGCATGGGGACTCGACGTAGTAGGACCAATCAATCCTAAGGCATCCAACGGACACACGTATATTCTTGCTGCAACCGACTACTTCTCCAAGTGGGCAGAGGCAGTAACGCTACGTGAGGTAAAGAAAGAAAACGTGGTCGACTTCATAAAAAAGCATATCATCTACCGACATGGCGTTCCACAAAGAATTGTAACCGATAATGGAAAGCCGTTCTTCAACAAACTCATGACAAGCCTCTGCGAAAGATTCAAATTCAAGCAGTACAAGTCGTCGATGTACAACGCTCCTGCAAATGGATTGGCCGAAGCATTTAACAAGACTTTGTGCAATTTGCTGAAAAAGGTGGTTGGGAAGTCAAAACGTGATTGGCACGAGAAGATCGGTGAAGCATTGTGGGCGTATCAAAGAACATACAGGACACCGACCCAAGCAACCCCGTATGCTCTAGTATATGGAGTGGAAGCAGTATTGCCACTTGAACTTCAAATTCCATCCATGCGCATAGCCATCCAAGAAGGACTTAGCAGTGACGAAAACGACAAGCTACGCTTAGCAGAGTTGGAAGCCCTCGATGAGAAGAGATTGCAAGCACAACAGAGCTTACAATGCTACCAGGCAAGACTTTCACGTGCATTCAATAAGAAGGTGCGTCCTCGCTCCTTTCAAAAAGGAGACTTGGTTCTAGCGGTAAGAAGGCCAATCATCACCTCGCACAAGACGGGAAGCAAGTTTAAAGAAAGGTGGGACGGTCCCTACGTGGTACAAGAAGCTTACACGAATGGGGCATACAAGATCGTGGATCAAGAAGGATTGCGCGTCGGACCAATCAATGGAAAGTTCTTAAAACGCTACTACTCCTAAAGCTACAGATCGACACTCCTGGCCCGCAAGAGTATAAACTGTGAACGGCTAAAAAAAACTAAAAAAAATAGATCGATACTCCTGGCCCGCAAGAGTATAAACTGTGAACGGCTAAAAAAAACAAAAAAACAGATCGACACTCCTGGCCCGCAAGAGTATAAACTGTGAACGGCTCAAAAATATATAAAAAAAATGTCAGGTGCAGTCTACAAAATAAAATAAAATAAAATAGTCTGACGGTTCTAATGCAAAGCTGCATGGATGGCTTTCGTGCGTTGATCCAACTCACGCTTCACCTGCACCAAGTCATCAGAGCTTGCTCGAAAAGTCCTCAACTCGTCTAACTTCTGTTGAAGTGCACCAACGTTCGACTCGGCCGCAGCAATTACTTCCACTTGTCGGCTTTGCTGGTGTCTTATGCTCTTTGCCTCATCATGCAAAGCTCGTAATTTGGCTTCAGCTCCCTCTATTGCCTGCGCCACTACTTCTCCATGTCTCTCCAAACTCTTGCTAGTTTGGAGAGCGCCCTTGTAAGTCGCTCGAGCAGAACGTAGACTGCCCTCAACCGCAGAAATCTCACAGGCATGACGGGCGGAGTTGCTAACAACACCCTGCTGGACTGTAAGAAGTTTGGCAACACTCTTTACATACGCATCAGCGGCCGCCTGAAGAACGGAGGTGTCATCGCCAACATCTCGAAGGCTAGCAAGGAAGTGGGTAACATGCGCAGCTACATCGCTAGCTTCTGCGTAGGGAGCTTCCGTAAGTTCTGAAGGAGAACCCTCACGAGCTGGTCAGTCATCTTGACAGTTTGGCATAAGGAAAGTGGAGCGGTGACAGCTTCAGTACTTGGTGCTTTGTTACCTTGCGGTCACCCGGAGGAAGATGAAGCATCGGAGACTTGTTGGCTATGTCGTACCGACCGCATAGAGCTCTGTCCTCCATTATCGACAAGTGTCTCATCCGCGGCATCACCAATTGGCACTGGGACAACAGCCCTCTGAACCTCTTCAGCGGCAGAAGAGCACCATTGCGCCTGCTTTCTTTTGGTAGAGACTTATATCGCAACGTGAGTTCGTCACAAAATGAAACGACTATGTCAAAAAAATTAAGACAAGTAAGGAATTCCCAGGAAATTGGAGGAGTCACAAACGGTCTCACTTAAAAACCAATCTCCTTAGACTCGTAAGTCTTGGTGACAGAATCCTCAAAAGCTTATTTTTCTTGACACAATGAATTCAAAGTGTGAAACTACCCTCGATGGATAGCAGTTTTACGCAAAGAAGGATAGCGGGTTGGTCTCTCAACAACACGCCAGAGTACCGTCAACAACAGCGCATCAACGTCAGAGCAGTAAAATCGGCAACTGTGGATAGAAGGGGGCCTAGTCATGAACAAGGAAAAGAAAATCAGTGAGACAAGATGTAGTCACGTTGCTCAAAACAGTCGTACAAAAAAAAAACAAAAAAAAACCAAGATGCGTGGCACTGAAATTGTCGGAGGATGACATATAGCGTGGTTCCTGCTTGAAGCTTTTCATCAGCCGTCTTATTTTCATAATATATAGTCATAAACATGATGAAAATAAAATCAACAGTTCGGTAGCTGACAAATCACGCTCTACAAAGATATCTGGCAGCCCTTACCTTGTGGAGCAAAAGTATTGTAATTCTTCAGAAAAAGAGAATGAAACGCCGCTTATAGATCAAGAACAAACTCGCCCTACTGTCATAGATCATACCGGGAATAAAAAGAAGCTGCTAAGTGTGCAAAGAAAAGCTGAGCGTATCCCGTTGCAATCTTTATCCAACAATTCTAGTTTCAGAAGCAAATCTGATGCTTCTATCAACAAAGTTGCTATTAAAAGTCGTGGCTCAGTTACTCGTGCCAAGTTTTAGAGAAAAATTTCTCCTATAAAAAAACAACATTGCACTTGAGGCTCTATTTATAGAGGGGATTAGGGCTGGCAGTTTCCTAAAGAATCCCCCAAAAGTCGGTCAAACCAAGTAGATTTAGGAAAGGTTTCCTAATCTCATTTAACCGACTTTGCTTTATCTTCAAGCTAACTTAGTTGGCAAGTCATTCAAGAAGATTCCCGAACCGCCACGCACGGAATTAGGAATTTTCCCGAAAACACTGTTCACGGCCTGAAGTTACTGTTCATCCCGGAATTACTGTTCACGACCCGAAATTACTGTTCATCCCGGGAAATACTGTTCACGAGCCGAAGTTACTGTTCACGGTAAAAAATTCTCATTTGAAGTTCGAAGAGATGTCATTCGCCAAGTTGGAAAACAACAGATGACAAACACGAAGGAAAAAAAAATCATTATGTGGAAGCTCTTACGACAAGTTCGACATTCACAAAAATCTCAAGTCAACCGTCAAGTTGGAGAACGACATGGTGACCAAAAAAAATTATGTGGAAGCTCTTACGACAAGTTCGACATTCACAAAACTCTCAAGTCAATCACTCACGATCACGTCGCGCTGAGACACTCAAATTGTGTCGCACAACATGATCATGAGGGGGCAATTTGTAGGCACTAAAAGTTTAAGGACCAAATCAAGATTATTAAAGTATAAATGGGCTGGCCCACAAGGGATATTTGGGTCAAAGCTACAAGCCCGGTCCATGAGTCAGACTCAACCCAAAGCACGGGCCCAATCTCAAGCCCACTAGTGAACTCTATAAATAGAGTACTTCACTTCACAAAGAAGACATTCGGAAATTTGAGAAGAAAGCACAGAGAAGAGTACTCTCAAAAGAAGCGTCAGCCGCTAGCAACCGACAAGTACGTGCCGTCTGCCCAAGCATCCCAGCGCCGTCTGCCAAAGCATCCAACCGCGACGCCGATACGTGAGACCAAGTCCCCGCGACCCTCACTCCGCAACGCAGACACGTGAGACCAAGTTCCCGCGACCCTCACTCCGCGACGCAGATACGTGAGACCAAGTCCCCGCGACCCTCACTCCGCAACGCAGACACGTGAGACCAAGTCCCTGCGACCCTCACTTCGCAACACAAGACACGTTGCACTACGCCTTCATCCGCACACATCAAGCCGAGTAGACCGAATCAAGCAACACCGTAGAATCAGAGGAAGCATTTGAGATAACGAACACAACTTCCGCTTCAAGCATAAATCATTTGTAAAACATTATTTTGTATTTGATACGAAATATTGTGACATTACAGCGTGTTGTAAATTGATTTAATTGTGGGTACACATATTCGTCGTCGATTACGTGATTTTGGACTTGTTTACCGTTAAGCAACTTGAATATTGATGAAATTATTGTGCGTCACTCTTGAATTTCATCCTAATGATGCGTGAGTATTTTATTTATTTGTTTGGCTGCTGCCACACAGGGATTGGTTGATACGGTCAGTACAATTTAATGAGTATTTCGTGACTGTTTCTATTAGTATGATTGCAGCAACTTGATTAATAAGCCATTGTGATTGAATTTTTTGAGATTAACAGGAATGCTTTTAATTGTGTGGTAGGGATATGGGACCACTCAAGCGAAATGTACCAGGTAAAAGGAATGTCGGGTCTGGCAGTGGTACTGGGACTACATCACAACCGCGGCTAACTGACATACGCCAACCGAATCAGTCGAATCAGGACATTCCGTCACCTCGGGACAACCAGCATAATAGAGATATGTACAGACCTTCTATTCCGGTACAGGAACCTGGCCCAGCGAGACGAGGGGACGAGGACAGGTAACGTACACCGTCAACCGGGGAAGGACGCCCAAGTCCAGATGGGTACAGGCCTTCGATGCAAGTTGAGGAGCCCGCCCATAATCCTGTTGCTGACGGCGTACCCTTACTAGAAGCGGTTGAATTCGACTTAGACGAACTGATGGATTTGGTGGGGGCGTCTGCGGAGAACATGGAAGCGAATGATGAAGCCGAACGGATGGAATCACATTCGGCATACGATGACGATCCGGATGACTCAGCTATGCCGGAATTCGTTAGAGGAGGGACTTCGGCCGGAGGCAGCCTCGGTGAGGAGACACCGTTGGGATCGATGCCACATGATACTCGTCCTTGGATCACTCCAGCTGGGGATGACAAGTGAGTACTTTTACATATAAATATATTTCTGCAACTTATTGTAGTAACCATATTGTATATGTCACAACTTGTATTTTCTATTCAGCTTTGACCCCCCTTCAGCTGTTAACAGAATCGGGCTCCAATATATTGGACCTGGTTTTAAGGTTGGTTGGACTATGATGGGGACGTGTGATCCACAAGCTCCGGTGAAGTGGTTTCGACACTTTAAGGTGAAGCGTTTTAAAATTGTATTAGTTGCATAATATTTTGTCATTTCTTTTCCACATCGGAATGCCTTGTTTTTTCTAATTACATAGTTTGTGTTTCTATTAAATGGTTCATAACACAACTATGTAATGTGCATGTAGAACTTGTACCGGTGGGATCCGATCCATAACGACCAAATTGAGGCTAACTTCAGGAAGAAGGCGGCTAAGATACTACAAGATACCGGAGGGGATTGCGAACCGGGGCGACTAAAGGCACGAAATGGTTGACCGAAGATCACAAAGCAGCGGGAAAAGCTCGATTTAACACAGACCCAACATTCATAGCCCGCAGCAAAAAGAACAAACAGACTTATTCAGCCCGACATGCCAGAAACGGCCCAGCATTGCATGCCTTTGGTTCTAGACCAGCACACTTCCACTTTGCGAAGCTGGTAACTAATAATGACTAATTTAAACATATTTCAAATTTCAATATCACTTATTATAAGACATTTAACATTAATTTGCAGGAAAAGGATAATCGAAGACAAGTGTTGCCAACTGATATATTTGACAAGAAATACAAACGGAAGGATGGGACGTATTTGATACCCAACGGGGAGAACAAAAGGGTATTACACTCACCAATTAATTATATATATATATATATCTATATATATAGGGGGCGTTCAATTGAGGACACCTCTTATGGTGAGGACGTGGGGACAAATCTAAAACCATTAGATCAAATGATCCAAAGGTGCATAATGAGTCAAAAAGTGCTTTTTTGGAGTTATGCACTTTTGTCTTTTAGGTAAAAGACAAAAGTGCATAATGACAAACAACTTTAACTTTTTGGATCAATTATGCACCTTTGGATCATTTGATCAAATGGTCCAGATTTGTCCCTACGTCCTTACCAAATTTGGGTGTCCTCATTTGAACACTCCTCTATATAGATATATATATAGGGGGGCGTTCAATTGAGGACGGGTCTTATGGTGAGGGTGTAGGGACTAATCTTGGCCATTGGATGAGGTTCATCCAATGATCCACAAGCTGCCACGTGTCACATGTGGTAGTGGATTTTACTGTTTGCTTTTTGGTAGTGGGTTTTACTATTTGCTTTATTGGATTTTGGGAACTTGGACACGTGGCGCGCCCACAAAGCACGGGGGGTTAGATGGATGATGATCTAATGGATGAGATTTGTCCCTACGTCCTTACCAAATTTGGGTGTCCTCATTTGAACACTCCTCTATATAGGAGTGTTCAAATGAGGACACCCAAATTTGGTAAGGACGTAGGGACAAATCTCATCCATTAGATCATCATCCATCTAACCCCCCCGTGCTTTGTGGGTGCGCCACGTGTCCAAGTACCCAAAATCCAATAAAGCAAATAGTAAAATCCCACTACCAAAAAGCAAACAGTAAAATCCACTACCACATGTGACACGTGGCAGCTTGTGGATCATTGGATGAACCTCATCCAATGGCCCAGATTAGTCCCTACACCCTCACCATAAGACCCGTCCTCAATTGAACGCCCCCCTATATATATATATATATATATATAGAGAGGAGCGTTCAAATGAGGCACTCAAATTAGAATGAGACTGTGAGGCACGATCTCAACCACACATCTAACCCCCCCGTGCTTTGTGGGCGCGCCACGTGGCAAATAGTAAATCCACTACCAACAGTAAAAAGCAAAAAGCAAATAGTAAAATCCCACTACCACATCTTTAAATCTCAACCATTAGATCAATATCATCAATGGCCAAGATCATGCCTTACAGCCTCATTCTACCAACCATGCCTCAACCGAGTGCTCCCCTATATATATATGTTTATCTTATTCTATTTTATTATCAGTTTTGCTCAGTATTTCTTATTACATTTGTTTCCTATATACATCAACTATTTTTGGTTCAGAAAGAACTTGCTGATGCTGAAAATTTGGTCCTGAATGATCGCGTTGGGGATGAAAGGGTACCGGATGAAAAGCTGGTAGAGGCCGCTGCAACTGTTATGGGGGAGCACTCCGAGAACGGGGACACCGTACCTGTATGGCCCTGCAGCGACATTGATGTCGGATAAGTTTTCTTCAACGGGCAGCCAGTCATGTGCCAGCTTCCAAAAACCGAGGGCCCAATCAGTCGAAGTCACTCAGGAGCTGGTGTCGCGGTTAGAGCGCATGGAATCACGACAGGAGGCTGAGCTGAGGCGCATGGAATCCCGACAGGAGGCTGAGATGAGGCGCATGGAGTCCCGGCAGGAGGCTGAGATGAGAAGCATGAAGGACAGCATAGATCAAATGATGCAAATGCAGGCTGCTATGATGAGGATGCTCGCTACTCCTGGATACCAACCGTCCTCTAGTCATAGCCCGAATGGAAACAACAGTGGTCCGCTTGATGGATTCAATGATGAAGACAACAATCGCAGAGAGTAGACATGTTAATTTTATTTGACTCGACGTTTGTGTAATAATTTTATTCGACTATTTTTATTAAATATGGAAATTTCCAATTTAATAGCTGAAATAATTTATAATTGAAAAATAAATAAATTTAATAACTAAAAAATGGTCCGATAAATTTATTACATCCATTCGAAGGATGACGGAATACCGATGAAATACGACGGTAAAACTAGTCACTTGTGACGGAAAAACGACGGACCGAAAAGTAGCGCAAAGATGATGGAAAACTGACGGAAACTTTAGATGACGGAATAGCGATGAAATATCACCGATAAAAATATGTGGCGTAATTGTGACCGAAAAACGACGGATAGATAACCAGCGCAAAGATGATGGAAAACTGACGGTATCCATATAGACGCCTTATCGATGGAATATTGACGGAAACTTTAGATGACGGAATAGCGATGTAATATTACCGATAAAAATATGTGGCGTAATTGTGACGGAAAAACGACGGATAGATAACCAGCGCAAAGATGATGGAAAACTGACGGTACCCATATAGACGGTTTGTCAATGGAATATTGACGGAAACTTTGTTGATGGTACTAAGACGGATAATGGACGGAAATAATTATGATGGAAAGGGGACGGAAGGTTGACGGACAATACTAGTGACGGTATTTCGACTGCAGATAGACGGAAAGTACTAGTGACGAAATTAAGACGGTATTTTAACGGAGAATTGCAACGGATACATGTCGGATTGACGACGCATTTAATTCCAACGGAAACGGGACGGAATTGCAACGGCACATTTACGGAATGCGACGACGAAATGTCGACGGAAAATATTTACCGTCGGGGAAATTTCTGTCATCTTTCTCGTGGAAGGAAAATTGACGGAAATTGCCTTTATTCCGTCGTTACTTCGACGTTTTCCTGTCGTCGGAAATATTTGCAAAATTTGTAGTGAACTATGCATGTAAATCCAGTTGAAGGAACACAAAACATTGGCTTTGAGACAGGACGAAAAGCACTCATACACAAATATGAGAAGAAATATTCTAATCTGAAGATTTTAACCCGTGACCTTTTAATTACTAGTTAAAAGCAGTGTTATTAAAATCGAACCGGAGATCGATCCGGTCAAATTACCGAGTTAATGGGTCAATGGTTCAATCGGGTTGACCCGGATTGAACCGCACATTCTAAAAAATAAAATAAAAATATTTACATATATGACATTGTAATTTAACATGTTTTTAATTTAATTAAATGTAACATGTTCATGATCTGAATACAACATCATAACAATAACTGCAACAAATTTAGAATTTAAATAGTACAAATCAATCTTAAACAATAAAACAACAACAGAAAATTTAGTCTCAAATCACAAATTGCAACATTTAGACGCTGAGCCAGGAAATCACATCCTTAGAACTATATATTATAGAAAAAACATAGTGATATCCATTCAAAAATAAAATATTGGAAATGTAAGATTTCAAATTTAAAGCTATTTGACAGTATATTATTTAAGAGTTAGGATCGCATAAGAAGGCCTTTTTAGGTGAGAACTGAGAAATTATCTCATCCCTCCATCAAGGGTCGGGATTAAAACAAATTTTGTTTTAAATTCTGAAGTAACATCCCTACAAGGGTCAAGATTAATTAGTCATAAAGAGCAAATTAGACCAAAAAAATATCAAACACAATCGTAATCCCGTTATTCTCGTCAAATCCCACGACCTAACCTCTAAACCCACAAATCACTACGAATTCAATTGATCGACAAACGGTGACTCTCCGCGACTGATTGCAACTCTCTATAATTACTTTGCGACCTAACCTCGACAATGGCGAACAACACGTACGAAAGGGCACAGCCACAAGAATGGATTGTGAATACTCATGAAACACAGCCGCACAAACCCGAGAATGGATCAAAGCTATCATCTGAATTTCTGAAACCATACACTTTCTTGACCAAAGCCCACGTCATGCAATTTTTTAGGAAGATGAATGGTGTAAATGTTGATGTTAATAGCTTATTTTCTTTTGAGCTTGAAATGCGTAGGTTATAAAATGCGTAGGATCCTCAATCACTATTTGTATTAGCATAATATTCGTAGTAATTGAATCAAAATGCGTAGGATAATATTCATGGTAATTGAATCAAAATGCGTAGGATAATATTCGTAGTAATTGAATTAAAATGCGTAGCTGTTCAAGAGTTAGTCTAATTCCGCTATGAATTATATGTTGAAAACTACGCATTATATGCAGTGCAAGCAGTATGAGTCTGCTACGAATAATATGTTGAAAATTAAGCATTATATGCAGTCTGAGTTCGCTAAGAATTATATGTTAAAAACTACGCATTTTATGCAATGCATGCAGTCTAAGTCCGTTAAGAATTATATGTTCAAAACGACGCATTATATTCGTAGTGGGAAAGCACCCAGCAATCTCCAGATTCCTAAATATACGATTTGGGAAAAAATTTTATGCAATTCGAAAGAGCGAATTCAATTTTCGAATTGTGACAATCGATTGAACCCATTGAACCGATCGAGTCGTCGTTTTAGTCAAAACCGGTCGGTTGAACCGGATTTTGACCAGGTCAATTGCATAACCGGTTTGATAACAAAACCGAACCAATTTGGTGATCGGTTCTCGATCCAACCAATCGGACGGGCCGATTCGATCTGGTTTTAATAACTATGGTTAAAAGTTAAAAAATTTAAACCAACCTAACTATGATTCTTTTGCTCCAATGGTTGTACCTTTTGACCCTTGCCCTCAACAATACCTTTTATAGATCGAGCATGGATGGAATTTGCAATGATATTAGGTTGATTTGGGTCAGACGGGACTCTACTAGTAGTGAAGTATGCCCAACTTTTGCTTTCTTCTAGGTTTTCTTAGAAGTGATTTCAATTGCGTTTCTAATCTGAATCTACCAGATTGTTTTGCTATTTGTCAGTGAGTTGTGGAGTCTGAGTTCAACAATTGCATGAAGGAAATGGCGGAACAAGGGAACTGGGAGCGGCAGATGGATAATATTACCGACAATTTTAAGAACAAAGAGACAGTCTCACTTGAGGAGAATGCCTGGAGGATGATGACTGAAGGTTTCAGGTGGGCGCTTGTGCTCAAATTAGCAAATAATATGGCCTTTTAATCTCACAGGCTTGTCAAAGGCACTAGGAAGGATATGGAATGTGGAAGAGAAGGCCAGCTTTAAGGAACTAGCGAACAATATGGCGTTGGTGAAGTTTGAACAGGAGAGTGATTTCCTAAGAATCAGAGATGGGGCCCATGGCTATGCTTGGGGACGGTGGTTCTAATGCACAAATGGTGCCCCGATCTTACCCCGGAGGAGTTTTGTATGAATCGATTGGGTGTCTTGGCTCAGTTACACAATCTACCGGTGGGTGTGGTGATGCACGACAAGGATATTGGTGAGAAATTGGCATCCAACATTGGGAGGTTTGTCAAGACTAGTTAGTCGGAGACAGAGGAGGCTAGGAGAAAATATGTGCGGCTTCGAGTAGAAATTGACATTGAAAAACCGGTGATTACATGATTCTATTTGAATAGACCAAATAGAACACCGCTGCTGATCTCAGTCAAATATGAGAGGCTCCCTGTTTTGTGGGCGGATCAATCATGAAGGTGGAGGCTGTGACAGCAAGGAGACGTGTTCGGAGTTGCGCTCTAACATCAATGGAAACGCTGTGTCGTCGGGGGATAAATCATCCAGAACATAGGAAGTCGATAGGAGAAGTGGGGAATAAAGAAGATGTGTTGTCTGCAAGAAAGAGAGATAATCTACAGATTTCGGCTACCAGAGGATGTCGTTTGGAGTCGGAGGTCTGGCTAGTTCCTTGGAATACGAATAGTTGTGTTGGGGAGAGATAAGGTTCTGGCGCCTCGATAGTTGGGAAAGTTGACGGCGTAGTACAGAGCTCAGTTTCGAAGGTGCTAGGAAATGATGGATTGGGCTCAGATCTAGGCCCAAGTAGAAAAAGTCATCAGTACAAAACTCATCATCCTCCAACTCAGTGTAAGCCTTGGCAACCGCTCTCAACGCCTCAAAATCATCCTCACAACCAGGTTGTTCTGACTTAGAGAACATTCTCGTATCCTGATCATCTTCCACATGGATTGGAAATAAAACTGAAGATGAATAAGCTTCATAGGCTTGAACTTCTTGATGATTTGTCATTGTCATCGCAATGTCCTCATCTCTGCATTCATTGGTGGCTGCAATAGCTTGTTGCTCTAATTGGTCTTTCAGTATCTTGTTCTGATTGGCCAGTTGCTTGTTCTGGATGCTGATCTGCTCGAGTGTCTGCTCTAATCCTTTCATTCACCTATCCTGCTCAGCCATAAAACTAGTCATCATGGACTCCATGCTAGATGAGCTGCCAGACTCCTGTTGCTTGGGCTGCTGTGGCTGGTAGTTGTACTGCCCTGAATTCAGATCTTGCTGTTGTTGGGGCTGGTTGTTGTACTGTTGATCATAAAACTGATCTTGCTGCTGCGTCTGGTCCTCGTAACTCTCATATTAGTGGTCATTTTGATAACAGGGTCCTGGTAATTCCATCGTCTTCTGAAGGTCACTTATTGTCGCAGCATGCTCCCGAGACGACCTCTCTTGCTCCGCTAAGTATCTTGCCAACATAGACTCTAAACGCGATGATCCACCAATGGCCTGAGACTATTGCTGATGCGAGTGATTCTGGTAGCTCTCATAATAAGGAATATCTCGATAATAATGTTGATCATAGAACTGATTTTGATTTCCTTCCCAATTTGTATCATATGAATATGTCTGACCATAAGGCTCTTCCCTTGGGTAGGCGTCTTGATGACCAAAAGAGAATATCCTCGCAACATTCACAATAAAAGTGATTAGTGAAGGTCAGAAGTATATAGAGTATGCGCAAGGAAGTATATAAAAAAAATGGAATAGTCTAAACTACACACGTTAAATCTAGTATCACACTAAACGCTGCTCCCCGGCAACGGCGCCATTTTGACAAGCGTATTTTTAACCCTTTATAGTCGCCAAATTATAAGTTTTAGGGGTCGAATTGCAGTCAAACAAAATTTATAAACCTTGGTAAGCCAAGGGTCGATCCAAGGAACAACGTATGTGAATACTAGCTAACAAGTGACCTATTTAGCTATTCCGATTAACAATGAAAGGTTTTGGTGTGATGAAAAATAGCAGAAATTAAATGCAGAAAAATAAAGGTTTGAACTTAATCAGAGAAAGAATTTCAGGACCATACTTCACCCGTGCCAACCCTACTAATCATGCAATCACGTCACGTAAATTATTCATGCTATCGAATATGGAAATAAACCGAAATAACACTAGACAAGCCGCCCATCCACGGATCATTGTCTAGATTAATCTCAATCATTGAACGCCGCCCATCCACGGATTATCAACGATCTCGATTTATTAAACTTAAGGTTTTTCATACAAGAGTCAACTTTCCTATTAATCCATGTACTACCATTGTAGCAACCATGACCTAATATCAATTTCATGCGGTTCCGATTAATACCTAGGACCCATCCATCTTTCGGTAATTAACCTAAATACGTTCTGGCATGCAAACATCCCATTCAATTTAAAACTTGCAAGAACGATAAAATTAAGCACCATGAAATTGAATATTCGAATCGCATAAATAAAAACGTTTAATTGATCACATGGAGAGTTGGGTACATAGCACGGGATTCGTAGGATCCCAGAATAAAGAAGACTACTCACTACTCATGGTAAGTTAACCAAGAGTAGTGTTTATAAAGAGATTAAGGACGAGGAAACCGTAATGACGCGGGTGCTCGTTGAATCCTCAATCTCTCGCGATGTGGTCCGTCTTCTTCCCCAAGTTAGGGTTTCTCTTCTCAATCCAAGCTCTCGTCAATGTCGCACACTCTCGCCAATCATCCACCCTCTTCAATTCGTCCCCACTGCCTTATTTATAGCATTCCAAAAGGCCAAAAAACCTAAAAACGAAATTAGGAAATAACTCCAAAAATCTGTCCAAAAAGCCCAAAAATCGATTTTGGAAATTGTCTTCGACGGGGCCGTAACTACCGTGACATTTAGACATGTCACGGCATGCTCGGCATGCTCCAAAAGTGCACTGGGACATAAGGGGGCCGTGACACCCGTGACGTTGTGTTTTTGTCACGGCAGTCACGATCATGCAAAATGGCAGAGACTTCAGGCGGCTTTTTCATGGTCCTAACCTCCGGATTTTATCTTGGCGTAAACTACAAAGTTGTAGCCCTTTGAATTATCTTTCCAACAAGCTTTGAATCAATCAATTTGGACACCATATGCGATCTGTGTGAGCAAAATAAGACGGAAGGTCAATCTGCCCTGTTTTGTCCTGTTTTTGCCCAAATCTTCACCAATTGTTTTGCTTTGCTTCGAATCAATCCAAAAGTATTAGATATGTGATATATGACCTGAAACACTAGAAAAGAGGTTAAATGATAATAAAATATCCGGAAAACAAACATAATCCATCATCGAATGTAATGAATAATAGGTCAAGAATTCGACCGATCAAACAGCAAAAAGGAGGAAGCGAAGATCGTGGAAGAGCTTGATAGCTGGTTAGCCAGAGAAGAAACACTTTGGCTTCAGAGATCGAGGATATTATGGCTGAACCAAGGGGATAAAAATACTAGATTCTTCCATGAGAGGGCTAGCCACAGGAAAAAGAAGAACTAGATGCAGGCACTGATAGATGGGCATGGAGTGAAGAGGACAGAACAAAAGGAGATCATGGAAATTGTCACGTCTTATTTTCAGAACCTCTTCCAATCTAGTGTAAACTCAAGGGAGATTAACTGGGTGCATCATCTTCAATGTTTAGCCTCTGTGATTGATGAAGAGATGAATGTTTCCTTGACGACAGAAATTAGCGATGAGGAGATTCGGAAAGAAGTATTTACTCAGGGGACAGTTAAATGGAAGCTTACTAGTAATGGACTTTTCTCAGTGAAATCAGAATATGAATTAATTAAGCAAGCGAAGAAATCTCAAAATAAGGATAGAGGTGAGCAGTCTTATAATAGTGGCTTGGTCAAGTTGTGGAAGAGGGTTTTGTCGTGCAAGGTCCCAAATAAGATCAAAATCTTGTGTTGGAGACTGTATTACAACAGCCTGCCGGATGCAAGAAATCTTAAGAGGAGAGGCTTGGATATAGACCCTCAATGTGGAGGAGGGTTTGGTCAATGGGTCAGTGGTTCAATAAATAAAAATAAAATACTTATATTTATATATGATATTATAATTTAACATATTTATGACTTGAATAAATATTACATGTTTATGATCTGATTACAATAACATATCATAATAAATTTAGAATTTGATAAAATACAAATCAATAATACAACAATAATAGAACAACATTAACAATTTCAGTCTTAATTTGCAAGTCACAATAATAAGGGATTTCTAAGACTAATTGAATTTCTAGTTAATTGATAATAAGTAATGAATTTTATAGATTTTATAAATGAATACACATTATTGAAACAAATAATAACACAACAATCATCTTTAGTTTAATGGAAGGAAAGACAATAACTATTAAGTGGGGGTTGGGTTCGACTCTTGTCCAAGTCGAAATTAACCAAATAATTTTTCAGATCAAATCGAACCGATTGAACCGATCAAATCATTTTTAATGAAAAACCGGGTCAACCAGTCGGGTCAACTGGGTCTTGACCGGGTCGATTGTAAAACGATCCAATTACAGAACAGAACCGATCCGGTGACCGGTTCCCGATCGAACCGATCAGTCCGGTCCGATTTTAATAACACTACTCTCCGGCCACAACTGTAACTCTATCTGGCCTTTACCAACTTTTTCTTTTGAGGAATGAGTGTAGCGATTTATAATATTTCAATACATATCGTGATAGCCTTAATTATTTAGTACATATATATTAATATTCGAAATTCTATCAAGGCATCTCGAGCAAATCTCAAAATCATTGGTACATGTACCCGCATCTTGAAGCACAGACCAGATCCGGCTATCATTGTTACATTCTTCGACATTTGAGCAGAGACCATATCAGACATCTTTACCAGTACGACACGTCACGTCCATCATGACGTTCAAATAACACCTCCACAAACCAACACCTTTACCAACTTTTTAAACAATGATCCATATAAATTTTTTTATTGTATCTTCACTATAAAATTAAGGACCTTTTAATAAGCCGTGTCTATGGCATTTTCCAAAATAAAGAAGTTAATTAAAGAAGAAAATCGGTAAAGTAAGGGAGACTTGCAAATTGAGGTGTTGGCGTCCAATGGCACGCAGATACAGACACAGCAAAAGCAAGAGGGACTACTACCGCTAAATAAATAAATTAATAATATTTATATATGAAGAGCGTTTAAATGAGGTATTAAAATTAGAATGAGGCAGTGAGATACGATCTGAGACACATATCTAATTCTTCGTGCTTTGTGGGCGTGCCACGTGTCCCACTACCGAAATCCATTAAAAGTAAACAGTAAATAACTATTCCCTGTGAGTGACTCACAATGTGCCTCACGTACTTAATTCTACCAACCCAGTCTCAAGCAAGTGCTCCTCATTTATATATAATGGCTATACTTATGGTTACAATTCTCTTTCTCATCTTCTTCACTCAACTTGTTTGTTGCCCAATACTGCTCGCTGCATCGCATCCGCTTCGTCCTCTTCGTCAATCGCTCCGTTCCTCAGGTCTGTCTTTCTTCCACCAATTCTGCTGGTATGCTCTGTCATCGATTCGTATTCGTCCTCTTTTCCGATTCTTATTTTCCACATCTCGTGCCTGTAAATTCTTCACAGGAGGACTGATTCGCGCATTTCACCAAAGTCATTAGGTAAAGAGATACTTAACGAAAATCAACACGGCTCTTAATGGTTGGTTGCCTGCCTTTCAGTTTCCTCTCTTTTTCTATATCTTCATCATCAATGGACGTACCTTGATTCAAACTGCATTTCGTTATCCACTGTTATTCGTTTTCCTGCGTCTCTGTTACATTTTGTCCCTTGCGTTTATCTCAATTTAACCAGGCGACTACTTGCCAATTTTGTATTGCTCTTTATTTGCGCTTGGTGTGTGTGTCTTTGTAGTTTCTTCAATGTTTGGCAACCACCTAAATATCTTATGCTGAACACATCAATACATGTGCTTGCGACGCTCTTTCTTGTATTTATTTTGTTTTGTTTTTACTGCCTGAATTGTATATTTTGCCTTTTGCTTTGCAGCCAAGACGAGTCAAAGAGGACATGTCGCATGATTCAGATGGTGAGATCAAGGTGAGCTTTGGCTATCAATGTCATGGAGATGGAGCTACTTCTTTCGTCACTCCTAACACTTGCAAAAGTCCTTCTGGAACAAGAATACCCAGAGCTAGTAGTTTTTCCTGCCTCTCTGGAGCCGCAATAAGTGGTAATGCCACTTTGGCTAACACAAATATGTGCAATGGGTTGATAGGAGCGGAGATACTTCCTAGTTTGGATTCCCCAAACTCCTTCCGCAGGGTTCCCTCTTCTCCTAGAGTCGATATATTATCCTCCTCTTTTCATAGCGGCATGTCATACTTGAGTTGCGGTCTTTCTAGTGCAGGAAACACTCCGGAAAATGATTCCTTCTTGAAATCCATGAGTCCTCCTAGTGCAAGTGAAGGGTTTCTTAATTCTATGGAGATACAGGTTGCTGGGGGGGCTGCAGGTGAAGATAGGGTCCAAGCTGTTTGTTCTGAAGAAAATGGATGGCTTTTCTGTGCAGTTTATGATGGATTCAACGGGCGAGATGCAGCTGATTATTTGGCTGGAACATTGTATGATACAATAGTATCCTACTTAAAGTTGTTGGATTGGGAATCAGATGAAGAACCGGAACTAACTGTGGATGAAGATGGTTTCAATTCCGATGGGGGGTCTGAAAATGCTTTTTCCAGAAGTAATATGGGGAATCAAAGAGGCCTTCCTCTAGGCACGAAAGTGAATGAGATGTCCGACTCATTTAGTTATATGGTGCTTGATTGCCTTCAACGTGCCGTTAGTCAAGCCGAGAATGATTTCCTCTATATGGTTGAGCAGGAAATGGAGGATCGACTGGATCTAGTAACAATAGGGTCTTGTGTGTTACTTGTGCTCTTGCATGGAAAGAACTTGTACACACTCAATCTAGGTGATAGCAGAGCAGTACTGGCAACATATGATGAAGCAAATAGAAGTGGAAGAATAAATGCTCTTCAGCTCACTGAAAGTCATACAGTGGACAATGAAATAGAAAGAGCTTTAATTCTCAAGGATCATCCTGATGACCCTTCAGTAATTATAGGTGGGAAAGTAAAAGGAAGGTTGAAAGTCACTCGCGCATTTGGAGCGGGTTACCTGAAAAAGGTATGCTTCATAATATATTCCACTGCTTGTCACCAACTCACCATAAAAAGATGTTAATCCATAATACAACTGTGTGCTACCATTTAGTCATCCTCGTACTACTGATGTATACTTACAAATATCGAATGGTACTAAACACTTTTGGTTCGGTTTTCTTTTTTGCAGAACAAGCTGAATGATGCTCTTATTGGTATTTTGAGGATTCGGAATCTCATAAGCCCTCCTTATGTTAGCACCCAGCCGTCTTTGAATGTTCATAGAGTCTCGGAGTCTGATCAGTTTGTTATAGTTGGAAGTGATGGTTTGTTTGAGTTCTTTAGTAATGAAGAGACCGTAGCACTTGTGCACGCATATATCGTAGACAATCCATTGGGTGATCCAGCCAAGTTTCTGCTGGAGAAGGTTGTGAAAAAGGCAGCTAAAAAAGCAGGTAACAACATATTGCAAAACTTTGCTTGCACGGACTGTTTCAATTGTTAGTTTCTTTAATATCTGAATTCGAAGAAGACATTATGTATTAGAGTTGATCTAAATTGCACCAGGAATGTGCATCTTATGGGCTACACTTCCTGCTGCAAGTAAAATCAAAATCATACTTTCATAATGTTGTACTAGCTTTTATTGATTTTATTTTCTTACCTGAAAACATACTATGTTAGTCGTGCATGCAAATAGTTTTCTAAACCTGGGTCAATCTACTCTGCAGGTTTCAGTATGGAAGAACTCATGGGTGTCCCAGGCGGTCCTAGAAGGAAATATCATGATGACGTTACTGTGATTGTTATAATTCTTGGAATGAATCAGCGAACCTCGAAGGCTTCAACTTGGATGTGAGTCAATTATATTATTTATTCATTTTATGTCAGCTTAATAATGTGCTCTCAGATTTCGGTAACAGATGTTTCATTGTATATAAGTTACTGTGTCTTCATCTTTAGAGCGGACAGTTTTATTCTATTGATGCACATAGTTCTGTATCTGAATATTTAAAATAAGAGGATGCTTTTTTCTTACTTTTGTTGCCAGTGGAGTGTAGCGGGGCACAAAGGTGCATCATCCCAAACTAGAGTTTTTTTTTTTTTTTTTTTTACCTTCCAGTGAACTAAACTATAATAAACATCAAAGCCATTGAATCCCTTGTCACTATATATGCCATCTGGGCAACACATTTTTCCAATTTATGCAGTTAAAGAAAATATGTGGACTTTTGGTGGCTTTTCAGTTTTCAGTGCCAATAACCCACTTGTTGTTAGCTGCTTAAAAGTATCTACATGTTTCGCGGCCCTTCGAGCTTCTGAAAGCCTAGTAACTGTTATACAGAATGCAAGTAGTCTTCTGGTCACTTTAGGATTTTTCATTGTTTGGTTCTGCATGATTTGTGGCCCGCAAATACTATTTTTATGAGCACGTCTTAAGGAATCAAATCTTTATTCTTGTACTTCCTTTCAAAAAAAAATAATCTTTATTCTTGTACTACATTATGGGATATAGAAGCAAGCATTTTACTAACACTGATTAATGGGGTCTGATCTGAATTTGACTGGAAAGTCAGTACATGTGGAGTCTTTACGCATCTTGATTAAAAAATGTTGGTGTGTGAGAGGAATGGTCTCTCATTCAATTTTGAGGAGCTTTGTCCATCTTCTCATAGCATTCCAATCATGACTAAAAAAATATGTCATCCATCTTTCTCATTCACTTATAATCTATTTGGTCATGGACATCTCATTCACGACCAAACATAAAGTTCATCATCACTCTCTCTTATTTCTACATAAATACAAACATATAAACATCAAAATATATCTCTACCTGTAGATTTTCAAAAATTATGAAAATTGGTGATTATTTTATTTTCTAATATTTTATAATTTTCAAGATATATTCGTTACAACATCTGGATTTAAACTGTTAAAGTTCTGACGGATGACAGGTGTCACATTAGGATTGGTTCAGCTCTCATGACCAAAACTAAAAAAAGATCATCGGATGACCAAATTTGAGTTGGTCCTGGGATGACTTTTTCTATGAATAGAAAAATCATGATGAGAATGCATGATTTTTTTAGTTATATCCCCATGATTTTTTTTCATGACCCAAAAGATCATGGTGAGAATGCTTTTAGGATCATGATGAACGGTTTTGTTTGATTTTATTTTTATAATAAAAGAAATATAACAGGGGCTACAGATCAAATCAATCATTTTAACTCCCATTATTTGTAAAATAAGAGTTGTCTTTTAGCAAGCTACTTGTTGCTGAGAATTTTGAGGGAGATAAGGTGTGATCAGAACATAACATAACGAAGTATTATGAAGTTTTATTGAGTTGGTTGGGTTTTAATGAATATTCATTTCTGGACCGTATTCAGAGTTCCATATTTTGATGACTGGTGCCACACCGCACTAGGTGTGGAATTCTGTAATGCTGCAGTATTGAAAGTGATACAGGAGCTAGCGGATGGTCAATATCATTATTAGATTGAAATTGAATAATGTAGTTATTAATCCCTCATGGTAAACTCGTTACAGGAACACAAACGAACATGTTGGAATTGTAGTTTGATTCACCGCTTTCTTCAATAGTCATACCACAATGGACTCACAAGTCACAATCGACCTAAAGCCTAGAAATATGTTATGAAACAAACAAACAATGAATGCTACTTCAGACTGACTCCCTTGGCTTTATTCTGACATCAGCTAACATAATTATGGACCTAGTCAGTCATACCCCAGCAATGTCTCTCCTAAATTGGATGTGGTAACATTTAGTTTTACTCCATCACAAACTCCCAATCCTAACTTGCTTCGCAAAGTTTTGTCATGATATTAGTTATCTGATGATTATTTACTCTTGCAGTACATGACATTTGAACTATACTTGACTTCGTAATGTCTGTAAGCATAAGACAATTGAACTATACTTGACTTCGTAATGTCTGTAAGAAGCGAGTCTCGCACGTAAAGTTTCTTGCTCCTATGTTCCTACCATATAGAATCGGATATCCAGACCGTTTCATTTCTGAGTTATTATCACACATTATATTTTTCTCATCCACATATTTTGCTAAGCACAAGAAGGCTATAACCATGGATGCCGTCGAAACTGTTCCACTCCACCACTCAACATAAACGCATATATATATGCTTAACTTGTTGAATGTCGACGGAGTTCATATGTAGCCTGGTCACAATAACATACAACAAGTTTTTGATTGATTGATTGATTTGCTTCAACTTTATTCCCTTTGCCACATTTTATCAATTTTGCACCTGGAATCATAGAGTTCCTCACAAACAATCCGTTGGATCTCACTCATTCTACGCATCAGTCTTTACTTCGACTCTCGATTCAACCTTCCAAACGATCTTGTCTGCTCTTCGTGTGAACTAAAAAGTTGTAGGTTTTGAGTCAGCTACGCACCGACACCTAACTCGTAGTATTCAAATCACTCGTGAACTCCCAACACTCCTTTCACAGCTTCAAATGTATGAAATGTCATGTGGTGTTTTGATATTGAAATGTCGCCTTTTATGGTTTATTTTCTCCTAGAGAATCTTACACACTTAAAATGCAAAACCATACTAAAAAGTAAATGCTCGCATATAAAAATATCAAAATAAATTGGATCAGTTAGTTCGACGAGTCGTACAAATACGACGCATCCTCATCACTATGGGCTCTACGCGACTGGTACTTATGTGACAGAATCTAATTTAGTTACACACACTACTACAGATGAAGGGTTATGCATCGGTTTTTTTTTATATTATGCATCGGTTTTGGATCCGATGCATAATGAAGCGTTGCATAATGTCCATACATTATGCATCGGTTCATAAAAAACCGATGCATAATATCTGAACATTATGCATCGGTTTTTATTTGAACCGATGCATAATGTTTGGACATTATGCAACGGTTTTCCAGAGAACCGTTGCATAAGACCTGAACATTATGCATCGGTTTAAGGTAAAACCGATGCATAATGACTAAACCTTCAAGACATTATGCAACGGTTTCTTAGAAAACCGATGCATAGTGTTCAAAAAAAATGGCAGATTCAGCTTTTCAAAAGCTCAAATCCACCTGAAATTAAACACAATAATGAACCCTGCTGTTCCAACTTTCAAATACAATACAATTTACATGCTAAACATTGTTTCACTGAATTTGCAACATACAATATTATTCATACACATATATTTGTATTTGAAAGCACAAATACGCCACAAAACATCACATAACAAATGTTTTCTAAGTTAATGTCCTATAGTAGTGTAGGATGAGTGGTCACATATTCACGTAGGTAGTTGGCGATTTCATCCCGAACTCCATGAATCTTGTCGACGTCGTATGCCTCTGCTCCATTAGGAAAACAGTACTATAAAAAAACAAGAGAACTAAGTCAACAATTAAAGAGTGAAAACGATTAATCCTTAAAAAGCTAAATCAACGATTAACGTCTAAAAAGGTAAATCAACAATTAAAGAGTGAAAACAAGCGAACTAAATCAACAATCAACAAGTAATAAACAGTTAAATGAATAACATATATATGTATATATATCTCTAAAAAGCTCACTTGGGCTATGTCTTCAACCTCCGCACCATTATTAGCCCGTACAAACATTTACATTTGAGTGAATTATAAGCACTCCAACAAATTTAAAAAGTAGTAAATGAGTTACATAAACTTGCGGTTTCCGGTTTACCTTAGAATAGAAGCTCACGAAGAAGAATATCAATGGTGGGTGTGCAACAAGTACGGACTAGAGCTACAAACAACAAGAACAAATTAGTAAACAAGGAAAAATAAATTCAAATCTCCATGTTCATATTAAAATACAAAAGATAGATAACCATCAAATACCAGGAATTGAAGAAGCGAAGCACCACTAACGGGAAGAGGATGTAGATCGCAAATGTTAACCCTAAACAAAAGAACATCAATTAAATTAATATACTTAAATTCAACTAGTTATTAACTTCATTCAACGATGAAAGAGCAACAATGTCCAATTTCGAAAGCTATACACAATTAACACAATAGAATACCTTACTTGATATGATGTTTGGAGGATAAACTAGGTACAACTCCCACCGTATGGAAGTAACGCCGCTCGAATCTATGTTTTCAAACACAAATATTAGCATACACATGA
This sequence comes from Rhodiola chrysanthemifolia, assembly GCA_033675395.1. Classification (NCBI taxonomy): domain Eukaryota; kingdom Viridiplantae; phylum Streptophyta; class Magnoliopsida; order Saxifragales; family Crassulaceae; genus Rhodiola; species Rhodiola chrysanthemifolia. The sequence goes on from CM066205.1 coordinate 43,264,123, forward strand.
ATCCAATTAGGTATTTACATCATTCAACAATGATAGAGCAACAACTAAAATTTCAACTAATTATTAGCATACTTATTGTTATAGGATTACAACTGCAAAATACCCCTAACCGTTACGTACTAAAATTTCACAACTGGAGCCCTAATTACCTGTTGATTCGGAGGCGAGTGGAGGAGGAGGAGCAATGGCGAGGATGGCAATGAGCGGCGTCGACTGGCAATGGCGAGTGGAGGAGGAGGACGAGCAATGGCGACGAAGGCGAGGAGCGATTCAGCGGAGGCGACTGGCGAGGAGGCGACTTGCGAGGAACGACCAGTGAGACGAAGGCGACGGACGAATCCGAGGAGCGAGCAGTGAGACGAAGGCGACGGAGAGAAACAATCGAAGTCGGAATCGCGTAGGCAGACTGAGAGAAACCAATCGAAGACGGAATGGCTACGGCGGACTGACCAATTTCGAAAAAAACCTAAGTGTTTTATCGCACTTTATGCATCGGTTCATCTAAAACCGATGCATAATTGTTACCATTATGCAACGGTTTTAGATGAACCGATGCATAAGGTGACTATTATGCAACGATTTATAAAAACCGATGCATAAAGGAACAATATGCATCGGTTTTAATAGAACCGATGCATAAGGTGACCATTATGCAACGGTTGCATTATAAACCGATGCATAAAGAGGAACCGATGCTTATTGTAATTTTTGAACCGATGCATAATGCCTGCTCTGTAGTAGTGACAAGATCTAAAATGACATAGTATTATGATTTTCCGTGGTTCAAAATTTAAGGGTTTAATGTTTAGAATTTCGAGTTATTTTCATACAAGCCATATGAGGATTCTTAAGTGTTAATATAGTGAAAGGGTTCTCAAACTCCCCTCCTAATTCATTAATAATTAATTAATGCAATGATAGATTATAATGTTATTGATAGATAGACTTGTAAACAAAAGACACATCTAGTACTAAATATAAGCCGGGCCAGGCTAGGACATGTATTATTCCATGGGCATGCATGCCTCTATATATTGTGGGTCGAAGCTGAAGCTGGAATGATGTAGGAATGAACATGGTGACAAACTGCAGGGGGAGACCAGACGACCAGTGGAAGGGAGCTGCGGGTCGCAGCTAGAAAGGGGTGTGTCAACCCTTATATAGTACAAAGGTTTCGTAGGGTCGAAAGGGCGGTGAGATAAGCTGAATTCGATGTGACGTTCACCGATCCAGTTATGTCAGTTATGGCAGATCCCACCAAAGTCCTCCCGCATCGCACTTGCACTGTCGCATCTGTGTACATAAAAAACATTATATGAAGACATCACAGAAACGGAAATAAATGATTATTCCTTGTAAGATTTAAGTATATTAATATTCACTTTTAGTTGAATTCTATTTCAGCTCTTAATTAAGGTATCATATATTCCGACAAGACAATAAACTTTCGTTTTAAATATCCGTCAACACAAATCTCAGAAGACAATTCGACCACGCTTACTCGAGAAAAATGAAGTCCCATTATTGATAACATCAGTTAGGCCATTAAGGGAACAACGAAGACCGTTAAGAGTGACTTGGACCGCATTTCTGGCCGGGCCAATAGTATCAGGAACATGACTTGAGCAGAAGGAGCAACAGCTATAACAAGTTAACAACAACTACTACAAATAGGAGAATTATGGGTAGGAAAGGTCGTCTAGCAGACATTTTCGGGTAATTTAAAACTCGTAGATCGAAGTGTGATGTTGTCAAATGTGATTTTGAGTTGATGCATGAAATCCGCATTTTATAGTTAAACCAGGGAGGGAGCAGTACCTCTAAATCTTAGAACTAGCCGCTCGACAACTTGGAAATGTCCACGGTTGACCCAAGTGATGTTGATTAATGATTATGTACTGCAGAACAGGAGACTGGAGCAATGTCCACGGTTTCACTGAAAAATTATTTTGCAAGAGTTTAGACTTAACACTATATATAAAGTGAAGTGTGCAATACAATCTCAGCAATTTGGAAGAAAAAAAAATTCTTTGTAAATATTTTGACTTATCAACTTGGCTCACACAGTTGGATTGCATGCGCATCACAATTTGATCTTAGTATCAACTAGAGCTGCTACCAAGCAATATATCACTATCTTTGTGGATTAAATGTGGCATTCACACCGTGAAGTTATCCGTTTTGATTTATTTTTCGGTGCTGCGGCGGTGGCAGCAGGGCCACAACAGCTCACACTCGGAAGTTTCCTGCTCTGGGAGGTGATGCGATTCTTGGAAACCACTACACTGAAAAATACCTTTTATGCAATTGAAGCAAAAATTTAGTGTAAGTTCAAAAAATGTCGCGTATTACGTAACGGACGACTGATCGCTAGTCGCATAAAGCATGTCGAGTTGGTCATGTAGCATGAGGACTAACACATCTTCTTTCTGGTTTGTTAACAGGAAATGCATCTTGTTTTAACAACGACGAAATCCGTTCCTTCAAATTTCTCAAGCTTCTGAAAGTTTTTTGTCATCTCACGAACCGTTGTCATTGATCACCAGAACATTGATTCAATTGTTGTAGCTTCGCAGTGTTGAAATGTGAACATACTTCAAATAAATCTTCAAATATGACAATTCGGATATGATTTGAATCACGTAAACACTTTCCGAAATCAATATTTTGCCCCTTACAAGTTTGGGGTACAAAAGACAAATCGAGCAAATTCGGATCAAAGCTTTTTATCACAAATTTGCTTTAGAGAATTGCTTGAATTTGGAAAGGAATGAGTTTTGATGTTTCTAGACCAAGAAAACAACAAAATCCTTGTTGACTTTTCTGAATTCTATATTTTCGTACGAAAATCCAGTCACTCCAATATATAGGGAGTGAATACTGAATAGATAACATGAAACAAAGTGACCTTTCATAAAAAAATTGTATCTTTTTATGTTCAAAAATTCGTGCAAGCTCGTGTCGTCCGTGTCAACCCAGTAACACGGGGTCACAAATCCGTGTCAATTTGTGCCAAAAATCAACACAAGCTACACGACATGAATTTTCTCAAAGGACCCGTCCATGTCACCCCATGTCAAAACATGACACAGGTGACACGAGCTAGATTTATTCCAAGAACTTATTTGTGTCATTCCGTGTCAAATTACTGTTGGTGATTTTAGGGTTTATGAACCTATCATTGTGTTTCAACATATTATGGTAGGATACTCTAATGAAATAAGACCTTTCGGACATCGATTAAGCCATATTCGGTGTCTAGTTCAGTGCAGATCGCGCCCAGCGAAGACATTTAGTCAGGGCACGTCCGGTGAAGACATTAAGTTAATGTCTTCACTGGGCGCGACGACTTAATGTGTGATGTGGGCGCGCGGCGGATGAACACAGAGGCGACTTTCATCCGATAAATTGGAGGTCGTAGTAGTCATGAAAGACAATTAGAAAAGTGCTGAAACACTCAGAAAATCAATCTCTTGCTCCACATCCACTCTTTGCTCCCAAAACCTCAAATCCTAAGTTTGATTTCTACATCTTCAGCCGAGAGTAGAAATTGCTCAGTTTGATTATCCCCGTTCGAATTTCGTGTAACCCTCAGATAGAATTAATGGGTCGAAATATCGAATTCAGAAAGCGAATACGTGATCACATTTGATATCCAGATTGCAATTGATTCCCTCGGGGACGGAGCCAGGATGGAAATTCATATAGGGCAACTGTTTTTAGCAGGGCTAAAAAAATTGTGACACAAATTTTGATTCTCGAATTTTTTTCCATAGGTATTAGAAACTAATCATTACTGTATACGAGTGCATAAATTATAGACATGTAAACTACACAAAATTTATAACTAAATGTACATACAAGAACATATGAGATCTCTTATAAAAAAAAGAACATATAAGATCCCAAAATCTAAGATTGTTAGCTAGAAATAACTTTGTGGTTTAGAGATATTATATAGCTCTATGACCTCCTACAAAGCAACTTCCCGATTGTAGCCCAATGGACATCACATGCAAAGGCTAGACCCAGAACATAGGTCAATTATCAACTGTTACTTAAAAATTTCAATTTTTATAGTAATACATTAAGCGAGAAGCGATCAAATGAGGCACCAAAATTAGAATGAGGCACGTGAGGCACGATCTGAGCCACACATTCAATCCCCCGTGCATTTGTGGCGCGCCACGTGGCAAATAGTAAACCCACTACCAATAGTAGTGTGAACGCAAATGGCGGCTGAACTCACGTGGCTTCGCCACGTGTCACAACGGAAGGCCGAGATCGTGCCTCACGTGCCTCATTCTACCAACCCTGCCTCAACCGAGTGCTCCCCTACATTAAGCAGTGCTTATTTTAAAAAAAATATTATTTGGGCCTAAAACTACTTGGGTAGTGGCCCAATATGCCTCCTTGATAGATCCGTCCCTGAATTCCCTTGAAGAATCACCAGAAGAAGAAGAAGCTGATGTTTTTCATTGTTGCTGTTTCCTACATTGCAGCAACACTACTGTACTGGTGTATTGTAGACATTCCCCAACAATTATGACCAGTTTTCAAGAAAACGGCCGTATAGGCGGTGTTTTTCGTGAACCCGTCTCAATTTCTTCAAATTGGACAAATTAATTGACGATTTGACGATTTATGACGGATTTCTTTGCGTTTAGGCTAGATTCACGAACGAATTCAATATTCAAAGAAGAAAAGCTTCATGGAGTCGATGATAGTCTTCTAAGGTGTCGACATTGGTAGGGTTATGGGTAGAGAATAGAGATGATGAACAGTGCCAGTCTAGTTATTTTACTTAAGTCCTTCAAGTTAAAATTATTACAATTGGACCCCATAACTTCTGAATAATATACAAAACTGTTATTCTAAATTATTAAATTCACTTAAAGTCCCACTGGTATAACATATTAATATATTTATATTTAAAAAATATAAATTGAAAACTGAAGAACCTCTGATTAGTCTCTGATTAATTCTCGATTAATCATTATGTATCAATTCCCGTTTTTTATAACATTGATTATGACACGGCTAACAGGGACTTGCATCATCCGTGTCAATGTATGACACGACTGACATGGATACGATAACCAACCGAATACTTTCAAATTTCACATACTTCTAGCAACAACAATCACTCGCGGCTCCATAACCTCATACCGCATCAAATCACCATTAACCAATTTTCTTTTGGGGAAAACTTCGAACCAAAATTGATGTTTTTAAGAGAAATAAGCAATCCTACTCAAACAAAACCGAGTCAACTCACTGGTTGACCGAGTTGATTCACTGAGTTGTTTTGACCGTCTTTGACTTGTTTTAACAAATAAAAACCGAAGGGTGAAATAAAAATAATAAAGGAAAGAACTGGCCGATGCAGATTACCGAGTCGGGGAGAGATCTGCGGCAATTAGATAGTGGCGCTGCGACGCTCGGACGAATCTGTTGTGATTTTTGTACTTTTGTGCTCTGTTGTGATCTTTGTGCAATGAGCATTGTGTAGCGTCAAGTTGTGCGCACCAGGTGTTCGATAAAAATACACGGCGCGGTTGTATATGATTGAGGAACGCCTATCTTATAGTTTTGAAGTCTACCGAAACTCCCTTTGTTGTCAGCCGCAGTCTATGCCCTCCTGGACGAAGTGAGTCTAGTTCTACCGGCTAGCCAAAACCATCGCCGTCTACCAGTTTTTGGAAACGGCAAAATCACCCAAGGAGGGAGGCTGCGGTCAGAAGGCTATGAGAAGCTTTTCTTCTCTGCCCTACAGGGTTTCTTCATCCTCCACTCCAACCAAAATTCTAACTCACCAACCCTCCAATCACCCGATAAGAATCAACAACTTCAACCCCAATTCAAAGTCATTCCCGGAAACTCCAAAATCTACAGCCTCCTCTTCGTATGGTAAGCGTTTATCTAATTCGACCAACTTGCACATGCTGCCGCCTGTCGACCATCAGTACGTCGGAAAGATTCTGGGTAGAAAAGATTGGTTTTTACTGCTCAATCATGAACATAAGGCTAAAAGGATTAGATTGGATGCTCAATCTGTAGTCAGCGTATTGCAGAATCAAGAGAACCCAATACACCCTTTGAGATTTTATCTCTGGGTGTCCAGACTAGAGCCGGGGTTGCTCAAGAATGCATCTGTTAGGGTGGTTTTAGCCGATAGGTTGTATAGAAAAGGGCCTGTTGTGTTATCTGGTGAGTTGGTTCAGGAGATTAGGAGTGCTGGGTTTCAGATTGATGAGGAGCTGCTTTGCATTTTGATCGGCAGTTGGGGGAAGTTGGGGTTGGCAAAGTATTGTGTTGAAGTGTTTGGACAAATTTCGTTCCTGGGGCTGAATCCTTCGACGAGGTTGTATAATGCGGTGATTGATGGGTTAGTGAAATCTAATGCGGTCGACTTGGCTTATCTGAAGTTTCAACAAATGGCGGCTGATAGTTGTTATCCTGATCGGTTTACTTATAATATCCTCATTTATGGTGTTTGTAAGAGTGGCATTGTGGATGAGGCACTGCGTTTGCTCAAACAAATGGAGAAATCTGGTCATTTTGCAAATGTCTTTACTTACACTATTCTAATTGATGGGTTTTGTAACTCAAAGAGATTTGAGGAAGCTTTTGGGATTCTAAATGTCATGAGGGAGAAGAAAGTGAATCCGAATGAAGCTACATTTAGGTCGTTGGTTCATGGTGTGTTTCGTCACAAGGCACCACTTGAGGCATTTGAGATATTCTCCAAGTATGTGGAGGAATATCATTGTGTGTCTAAACCTCTTTGTGATGCGGTGTTGTATTGCTTGTCTACGAACTCCATGCCAAGAGAAGCAGCAACATTTTTTAGGGTTGTTAGCGAGAAAGGTTTTGTCCTCGACAGTCCAACATTTAATATACTGATGAGTTGTTGGATAAATGGTCTAGATCTTGACGAGGCATCTGAATTATGTGATGACATCACTAATAAAGGCGTGAAGCTTGGTTTTAATTCCTACCTCGGTCTTATGCAGAAGTTGTATGCAAGCAGCAAAATTCAGGACGGGGATCGTTATTTGCAGAGAATAAGCCAGGATGGACTCATTTCAAATGTTGTTTCGTATAATATGATCATTGATTGCTTTTCCAAATCTCAAATGGTTGATAGGGCATCAGAAAAGTTTATGGAGATGCATCAAAGGGGTATTGCACCCAACCTTGTTACTTTCAACTGTCTTATTAGTGGACAATGCAAGGTCGGAGATATGATTGCGGCAGCAAAGACATTGAAAATGCTTTTGGAAAATGGGTACAAACCAGATGACTGTACCTTTAGTTCAGTAATCGATGGCCTATGTCGTGTTCATCAGACCGAAGATGCTTTTGATTGTTTCAATGAAATGTCGGAGTGGGGCATTTCTCCTAATGTCCTTACTTACAACATTTTAATACGCTCTTTATGCGATAATGGGGATGTTGCTGGTGCGGAGCGACTTCTAAGAAAGATGCAGAGGGATGGAATTTCTCCAGACGTGTTCTCTTTTAATGCTCTAATCCAAAGCTATTGTAGGATGAAAAAAATTCAGAGGGCACTGAATCTTGTCGGTTCTATGTTGATCCTAGGGTTGCATCCAGATAATTTTACATACAGCGCTATCATCAAAACATTATGTGAACTAGGTAGAAATAGTGAAGCCATTGACCTTTATCGATCAATGGAAGGAGATGGATGCTTCCCAGATGCATTTACATGTAGTTTGGTCAACAATGCTCTGAACCATCAAGAAGCAAAGCAAGGCCCTGAAAATACACATAAGTACATGAGAGATAACCTGTAAAGAGATTATTTCATCAGATTCATTCAACCAAAGCCATTGATGGTTCGGCTTTGCGCTATCGGCTCCGAGCTGATGTTGGCCTCTGAACCGCGACTATGCATATGGCCTTGCTCAACCTCAGAGTGAAGGTAATCAAGATGAGATCAATATATTGACTGAATCTTACTTTTGGTGATAATGTTTCCATTTGTTTGTATAGGTTTAGGATCTCAAACACAGCAGTTGGAGGGCCTACATGTTCCAATTAGCAAGATATTCAGTATGCAGCTGCAGCTGCCATGTACCGTATTTCTAAAGTTTTTGTCTTAATCTTTAGCACAATCTGAGTAAAGCTGAAATCTGGATGCAGGTAAGAGACTAAGATTAATGATGATAGCTGTTCAAGTCCAGAGGTTCGTGATATCGCTCACTATGGCCTGACAGAAGACAATGAAGCAGGAATGTTTGCATGCAAAAAGAGTAATCAAGTCTTCTTTTCAACTAAGATTCTACGACTCACTCAAGATATGCCCATCTTACCCGCCATAATAGTATTTTTATTATCTTAAGTTCTATATTCACTTAAATAGCAGTACCTTAAATTTTGTAACCTTCCCTGTTTTATGAATTACTAATAACTAGATTGAATGGATCACACTCCTTCAATCGACTTTTTTGGTAGTTATACACTTATACTTCTAGAAGGAAAAGATCACAATCTTTTTTACACATCTTAAATCATTGGTCCTAAGTTGATAAATGATTGGATGTTTGGACGCTCTGTGCTGGTCCTGTCATATGTAATTACAAAAAGATGTTTTTGATTATACCAAATATATGATAGCCAAAAACATAAAATTACTTGTCCCCTACTACTTTTTTATAATCATTGATGTTCTTCTCTAAGTTATCATACTGCTATTTTTCCTATGATGTAGAAATTGTTCCTGAAATCCAATTGGAGACTTTAGCGTGTAAGCGTCTAACTACTGCAGTCTAAGTTGGTGGCTTACATTTCAACTGCCCACTCCTTTCCAGTCTCCTCCATTCCACTTAGCTTCCCCTGGGAATCCATGTTGAAATGAACATCCCTTTAATTTTATTTTATTTTTCCTGTCAGATTCACCTAACACGTATCTGCCAATTCCAATAGTTCCTATTAATCATAACAATACAAAATGTGACGCAGAGTAATCTTTTACTCACTTGTGTGGAAACTTTTTGTTTTAGTCATATAATTTTTTGGAAAGTTATATTCAACATGATGATTGTTGATACTTGTAAACTTAGGTTTGGGGTTTGTAAGCCAAAGTGGCGTCGGTGTGCAGTGTGGGCTGCTACACTTGTACATGTGCCATTATTGTTATTATATAATCATCTTAGGAGTTTCAGTCTCCCTTGAAAAAGTCCTTGAGACTGGCAGCACTGGATGCAATGGCTTTTCCTGTCAATGTTAGGCATTGGCTATTAGTGTGTGGACTTATTTGTGTCTCTATTTGTAGCTGCTTAACAGGTATTGAATACTTGCATAACCAAAACAAATTATTTGTGGTGGGAGTAATTTTTACCCCGTATATCTGTTCCTCTTCATTGTGATTTCAGGTGAGGCCTACAGTGATGCATCGAAAGAGGAAGAGCACAATCCTGCATCAGTTGGTGCATCCGCCATGTCATGTTTTGATGATAATTCTGTAAGTAACCACTGCAAGCGCTAACAACCTTATTTGCGCATCAAAGCTTCTTGTATGTGTTCATTACTCTTCGCAATCAGTGATAATTACTTAGAAGTAACACCAATACTCATCAACAGATGTATAGCAAATGCGAGGAGCCTTACAGATTAGACATCCAAGGAAGCATCAATGTTCACCCTGATTACACAGACGAATACTGCAATGGACCATGCCTGAGAGAGACTTACAAAGTGCTCGACTGCGTGGAACACAGCTCTTCGGACTTCGAGTTCTATAACAAGGCTACTGTTAAGGACATTAGGGCAACTTTAAAAGCTGCATGTGGGCAAGGAGGCGACAGAGGTATGTAGCCTCCCCATATGAAACAGTGTAAAGCACTGAAATCGGTTTTATGCTTTTATTAGTTTGGACGACATTGGTGATTCTGATTTTTTTTTCTTTCTTCCTCCGGCTAGGCAATTTTGAAGTGGCAGAGCACATTGGATCTGTTTCTGATGAAAGTAATGCTTCCAGAGGCAACTCAGTTGCACTTGGGATTATTCTTCTGATTATACTGAGGAGAGTATTGTTCTGCTGATATTATGATAGTAGTATCTTGGCTCAGATATTGGTATTATAGGGCTATACTCTTGCCTTGATATTTACTTTAAGATAGTCTTATTTTAAGATAGCCATGATGTAAAATAAGAACGAAAAAAATTCTATTACCAAGCAAACTGCCAAAAATAAAAAGAGAAATAGCAAAATTCATAATGGGACACTTATAAGACTCTTTTGTGCCTAAATTTTCACAGGATTGAGTGTGTGCTGCTTTCATTTATTTGTTGGGTATATTTAGTGTGTTGGAGGCAGTGTTATTAAAACCGGACCGGTGATCGAACCGGTCAAGTCACTGGGTCAATGGGTCAACCGGGTCGAACCGGTTTGATCCGCACAAATTAAATAATAAAAATAAAATACTTATATATGATATTATTATTTAACTTATTTATGACTTGAATAAATATTACATGTTTATGATCGGATTACAATAACATACCATAACAAATTGTCAAATTTAGAATTTGATAAAGTACAAATCAATAATACAACAATAATAGAACAACAATAACAATTTTAGTCATAATTTGCAAGTCACAACAATAAGAGATTTCTAAGACTAATTGAATTTCTAGTTAAATTGATAATAAGTAAAAATATTTATAGATTTGATAAATGAATATACATTAATGAAACAAATAATAAAACAAGAATCATGTTTAGCTTGATGGAATGAGAGGGGATAATTATAGAGGAAGACTAGGTTCGAAACTTGTCCAAGTCAAAATAAATAAATATTTTTTCAGACCAAATCGAACCGATTGAACCGATCAAATCACCATTTTAATGCAAAATTGAGTCAATCCGCGGGTCAACCGGTTCATCCGGCCGGTTCAACCGGGTCTTGACCGAGTGTTGACCGGTTCGATTGCAGAACGGTCTGATTACTGAACCGGATCGATCCGATGACCGGTTCCCGGTCCGGTCCGGTTTTAATAACACTGGTTGGAGGGAGTCCGAGTACAATAATCAACAAATAGTTTGAATAAATTACAAGTTTAGCAGCGTTGACCTATGATGAAAAATCTCCTTGGGATGTGATGCGCGTCGTCTGACGCTTCAAATATTTATTTTCTCCTGCAAACAACTAGCTAGTGGTAAGCAGGGTCGAACCCAAGAGAGCTGGTTTATTGAAGTTGTATCTGTAGACAATTAAATAAAATGGGGAGTTTTTAACCGTTGTGATGCAAAAGAGAAAAAGCAAAATGAAGATTTCAATCAGAGAAGATACTCTCAGCTTGGGGTTTCTATTATGACACGTTTATCATAGACATCTAAGAGCATCCCTCACCATGATAAAAAAAACCATGTCATCCATCTCTCTCATCCTTTTTCTCTCGCATCTAATCATCCCTCGTGGTTTTTTCAATCACATGCATCCCACTAATGATCTAATTCCAAGTTTCTAAGTGTGGTTGTTTCGACAAAGGTAACAACCCTAAGTATCCCGACAAAGGTGATACACCACAAACTAATCCGACAAAGGTGTTAGACTTCTAGTTCTTTCCTGAACATAATAATCAAACAAAGATATTATTAAGCTTATGTGTTACGATCTACTTTTACGACAAAGTATCCAGTAGATATTAACGGTAAGAATTGATTGTTGGATTAAGCTTTACGACAAAGTTTCCACTTAATCTAACAATTCAATTCATGCGATGAAGAACAAGAACTCGTAAAACATGAAATTGCATTAAGAAAAGAGTCTCAAAACATAGTCACAACAAACGAAACCCTAAACGGAAATAAGAATTTAGCTGCTCATATCCATAACAAAAACACAAGTATTTTTGGATTGAAAGTAAAAGAAAATTCTTCTCTTCGTCGAAAGCTTCACGTTCTCCTCCAGAGCCGTCTTCTAATGTAGAATGAATGTAGGATGATGGAAACCCTTCTCCAAACCTTCAATTTATAAGAAAACTGGGTTTCCAAATCTGTTTTAGGCTGAAATTGCCAAATCCTGGACTGCTAACGTCATCACCTCGTCGAGTCTCCCGTGCCCAAGGCAGACTTTAGCGTTGCGCCTAGAATGCATATTAGTTGGCGCGTCCGGCACACTTAAAGTGTGTGTTGGGCGCGAGACTCATGGGATGAGAGTCCTTCCTTTCGCTCCAACTTTGACTCTGGCTCTCCATTTGATCTTCCATGAACTCCATGTGATGTATTTGGCACCGAAACGGCACTTTTAAGCACATATTCCTTCCAGAGCTTCCGAAACACCTGAAATGTAAAACAACACTAAAAAGTAACTGTTCGCATAGTAAAGTGTCGAAATAAATGGGATTAATTGATTCGACGAGTCGTATAAATACGACTCCTCAAGCCACCCCACACTTAAACTTGTTCGTCCCGAACAAGAACTAAGTCATAGAAAGAACAAAAAGAACATCACACTCGTTCTACGACGTCCTGAATAGATGCTACATGAATATGAGTTGTTAGTCTAGATTTAGCCTTTCTATGCATAACTCAATCGTTACTCACATCATCATGCTTAAAATAGAAATATCTCAATACACGTTACCTCTGAGCTGAAATTCAAATTACTTCGGATGAATGGGGGAGATAATCCTCTTTAGACCCATGATCTGCATTCGCTGTCCCGAACTGTAGCTATATGGTTATACTTCATTGCTTTTTCTGGTACGTGATTCATTCGAGCTTTAAGGCTTTGAGATTTTCTTTCTTCTTTCGTTGGACAGCTTTTGATTCAGTGAACTTTCTTTGGCCTTTGGCTCTTGATGTATGAATGAGGTACTTCACCCCTTTTTTTATAGAACTTCTCAACTTGGCTGTTTTTTCTTAAGCTTTGCTCCTTGATTGTGAATTGCTTGTCCTATTTTTTTTGAAGGAGGTCCAATCATCGCCCGCAAAAAGACAATGTAAAACTCGACTTAAGACAGAACATGACTCAAAACACACACAAACACGAGAACAAAAATAAAATAAAAATTTGTCGGGCTGCCTCCCTGCGAGCACCTTTGTTTTACGTCGTTGGCTCCACGGTGCTCAGAGCCTTTATAGAACGGTGCTCTCCGGTCCTTTCTCCATCGATCAGGCGGGTTAGCCTTCACATATCCTTCCGAGTTTGCGAGGACTCTTTGCTCACAACCACTTCTTTTGCTGCACGACTAGTGACGCGCGTCGTTTGACGCGTCAAATTCAAGATTTATATCTCCTGCAATAAGCTAGTGTAGCGGCAAGCAGGGTGGAACCCTAGAGAGCTGGTTTGTTGACGCTGTTACTGAAAACAATAAAAAGGGGGTTTTTGTGAGCAATAATGAGTGCAAAAGAGAAAAATAATAAATGACTTCCAATCAGAGAGAGCATTCAGCTTAGGGTTTCTATTGTGACACGTTTATCATTGACTGCTAATAATCAAATCTCAAGTTTCTAAGTGTGGTTACTCCGGTTTAGGTTATAACCCAAAGTATCCCGGGAAAGGCGATACACCACAATCTAACCCGGGCAAGGTGTTAGACTTCTAGTTCTCCTAAATCCAATAGTCTAGGAAAGGTGTTATCGAATCTAGGTGTCACTACCTGTCTTTACGGGTAAGTATCAAACAAGTACTAACGATAGGGGCTGAATTGTTCGGCTAAGCTTTACCATGACAAGTATCCACTTAGCTTCACAATTCAATCCTTGAAATTAAGCACAAGAACTAGAGAAACGAGAAATTACATTAAGAATAAAATCTCAAAACAAACGTCACAATGAACGAAACCCTAAACTGAATTAGGAGTTTAGCTACATATCATCGAAATAAAAACACAAATATGCGTGATGAAAGTAGTAGAAAATCTCTTCTCTCTTGTCGAAAGCTTGCGTCTTCTCCAGAGCCGTCTCGAATGTGGGAATATGTGATGAGATATTAAAACCCTAACACATGCCTCTTATTTATAATAAACTGGGTTTCCAAATCTGTTTTTGGGCTCAATTTCCAATTTTCGGGCTTGCTGATGTCATCAAAACGCGTTGCTGACGTTATCGTCGCAGACCATGTACACTCCGCGGATACTGTTCACTTTAGCATCCGCGGTCACTGTTCATTAAATGAACAGTGACCGCGGTCCTCTCGGAGACTGTTCACTCATTCTGCGCATCTTTTTTGACTTCGGCTCTCGATTAGACCCTCCAAATGACCTCGGATGCTCTCGGTGTGAACTAGAGAGTTGTAGAGAATTGAGTCAGCTACGCAACGGCATGTAGCTCGTATTTTTATGATCAACGGTAAATTCCCAGCACTCCGTAGAACATCCAAAGGTCCGATCTGCCACTGTGGTGTTTTTGGCACGAAATGCCATCTTTTCTGCGCGTTTCCTCTTAGAGCTTCCGAAACACCTGAAATGCAAAACCATACTAAAAAGTAATTGTTTGCATATAAAAGTATCGAAATAAATGGGATTAGTTGATTCGACGAGTCGTATAAATACGACTCATCAACTAGTCTCATCCGGTAGGTCAGGAGGTAGGGCACCAAGATATGGTGTGTGCACGATGTCCGATGGCTTCTTCATGTATGGACATCATCCTCATAAATATTGAAAGCTAATGTCCTACCAGCAAACGCAAGTGACATCAAGCCTGTTTCCATGTTAATCTTGGTCTTAGTGGCAAAGGGGAATGGACGTCCCAAGATAAGTGTTGGAAGATCATCATCTCTGGCATCTCCCATCTGCAAAACATAAAAGTCTGCAGGAACAACAAGATCTCCTACATGGAGGGTTAGATACTCAAGCAAACCAACTGGACGAATACACGACTTATCCCCTAAATCTACCAAAAGTTTAGGAGGCTTCAATAGACCTAGTCTCAAAGAACAATATAAAGAATATGACATGACATTAATAGCAGAACCCAAGTAAATTAAACAATGATAAATGAGGGTTTTACCAATACCGTAGATGACAGTAAAGGCACCTGGGTCCTTACTCTTTCCAGGTGGTACCTCTTGACTCTTAGCAAGTGCGTGCTCCATCGTTGGCTTTTCTGGCTCATGATTTGCCTCCAACTTGTGTCTTTGTTTATCATTGTCGATCACATGCTCTTCAGGAGCTCTTACCTGCACAGAAAACAAAAGAGGGGTCTCAGAATTCGAAAATAAATTTTGCCCATCCAAGAGTGTCGCGCCTAATGAAGACTTTAAGTCGCCGCGCTCAGCCTTAATGTGTTCGTTGGACGCGGCTGCAATATGCTCAATGAGCGCGGTCAACGCGTTGATTGCGTCCGCAGTAACTTTAACGTTGCGTCCACTGTAGATGTCAGCTCGGCGCGCCCAAAGTTAATGTTCTCTTTGGGCGCGATACTCTCAGACCTTGACTCGTTTTCTTTGTTGTTTGCCTCCGGTTCGTCTACCACTGTATGTACTGATGTTTCCTCGGGGGTTAGGCACTGTTTGCGACAGTAGCTTCCCCGGATCACTCCTCAGCTAAAAAATGTGCTTACTATTTGGGACATCTATTTAGACAGCTCTGCAATGGCTCCATCAGTTCTTGCCTGATTTTGCTGCACAGTGGTTGCTAACAGCTGGGTGCTAGCTGCACAGTGGTTGCTAACAGCTGGGTGCTAGCTGCCAGCTCCTTCAGCACATCTCCCAGAGACTTGCTGAAATTCTGATTGCTAGGGCCTGCTTGATTGTAGTTCTGTCCTCGCTGCTGGTACTGACCCTAATTATTGTAGCTACCCTGCTGCTGACGGTATGGAAGACGGTAGTACTGTTGTTGCTGAGGTTGTTGGGTGCATTATTATTGTAATTTTGGAATCCCCTTACTGCATTGACATCAACAGGTGTTTCCTCCTGCAAAGTAGGGCATCCATTTTACGGTTAGTCGCACCGTAAAATTCACATGGCCTTACCCATGCTACCTGATTCATCATGATTTTCTGCATCACTTCCTTCATCTGTTTCAGATCCTCAGTCATCTGGTTTGCTGGGCTTTCAGCCTTTGCGATGGTTCTGGTCCTGCTGAATTCGTCTTGGCGACTGGCTTCTTCTCTGAACCTAGCATTCTCGGCCACCTCAGCGATCAAATTCCTCACTCCAGCTGGATATAAATTCAGGACAGACCCTCCAGTTGATGCATCAAGCAGTGTCCTATCAAGTGGTCTCAACCCATCTAGCAAACACTCGATCACCAGCTTCTCAGGCACTCCTAGGTTGCAGCAGTTCTGCTCCAAGGCATCAAATTTCTCCAAATAGTCATACATAGACTCATTAGGTCCTTGCCTGATATCTTGCAACTGTCTACGAACCTGTTCTGCCTGGGTAGTATTTATCGAGAAACTTCTTCTGCATCTGATCCCATGTTCTGATGCTACCTGAAGGAAGAGACAGAAACCAAGATCTAGCCATGTCAGTTAAAGAAAAGTGGAAAGCTTTGAGTTTGAAATTCTCCACTGTAACTCCGTAAGGTCGGAGAGTCTGGCAGATACCATGAAAATCCTACAAATGTCTGGTGGCTGATTCTCCGAGCCGACCCGCAAACTTTGGTAGATGGTGCACTACCGTAGTCTTCATCTCGATGTTTTGTGCATCTGCCCCCTCAGCGATGCACCAAAGTAGATTCTGGACATTAGGGGCAGACAACTCCTTCATTGTAGGCTCGTACAGCTCTATCTGATCATCACCTTCGCCATTCTCACTACCTGCGTGAGACATTGTGAAGCAAGTAGCAAGCACAAAAATAACTAAAAAATAAAAATAAAAAGAAACAATTTCACTGAAGCACAGCTCCCCGGTAACGACGCCAAAATTTGATGCGCGTCGTCTGACGCTTCAAACAAAATATTTAGTTTCTCCTGCGAACAACTAGCTAGTGGTAAGCAAGGTCAAGCCCAAGAGAGCTAGTTTTTTGAAGTTATATCTGTAGACAATTAAAGAAAAAGGGGTTTTTAGCAGTTGTGAGTGCAAAAGAAAAAGCACAAGGAAGGTTTCAATCAGAGAAAATACTCATCTTAGGGTTTCTATTGTGACACGTTTACCATAAACATCTAATGATCTAATTCTAAGTTTCTAAGTGTGGTTGGTCGGGCAAAGGTAACAACCCTAAGTATCCCGACAAAGGTGTTAGACTTCTAGTTCTTTCCTAAACACAATAATCCAACAAAGGTATTATTGAGCTTAGGTGTTACGATCTACCTTTACGACAAAGTATCCAGTAAATATTAACGGTAAGAATTGAATGTTGGATTAAGCTTTACGACAAAGTTTCTACTTAATCTAACAATTCAATTCATGCGATGAAGAACAAGAACTAGTAAAACATGAAATTGCATTAAGAAAAGAGTCTCAAAACGTAGTCACAACAAACGACCGTAAACTGAAATAAGAATTTAGCTACACATATTCATAACAAAAACATAAGTATTTATGGAATGAAAGTAAAAGAAAATTCTTCTCTTCGTCGAAAGCATCGCGTTCTCCTCCAAAGCCGTCTTCTAATTTAGAATGAATGTAGGATGATGGAAACTCTTCTCCAAACCTTTAATTTATAAGAAAACTGGATTTCTAAATCTATTTTAGGCTTAAATTACCAAATCCTGGACTGCTGACGTTATCACCTTGTCGGGTCTCCCGCGCCCAAGGCAGACTTTAGCGTCACGCCCGCATATTAGCTGGCGCTTCCGGCACGCTTAAAGTGGTGCGAGACTCACGGGATGAGAGTCCTTCCTTTCGCTCCAACTTCGACTCTGGCTCACCATTTGATCTTCCATGAACTCTATGTGATGTTTTTGGCACCGAAATGTCGCTTTTAAGCACATATTCCTTCCAGAGCTTCCGAAACACCTGAAATGCAAAACAACACTAAAAAGTAATTGTTCGCATAATAAAGTGTCGAAATAAATGAGATTAATTGATTCGACGAATCGTATAAATACGACTCATCAGGATGATATGCTATCGGTCAGTGGAACCTTATTATTTAGCTATGGATTGCAGATTTATACTTTTTTGTAATGTCTACGTCTTTTTTTAATCAACGTTCGCATCTACGACTATCCACAATGGGGTTATTGAAAAAAAAAATCAACTGTTGAATTCTTGTAAAGGAGAGTTGAAAACGACTGTTTAATACACTTGGATTAATTGGTGTTGAAAGAATTCAACAGGTTGAATAATGGAGCTGATGGGATAGACTTGACACGTGGCGTGTTTTGATTGGCTGCTGTGATTTTTATTTATTTTTATCTCATCCTAATTATTTGGGGTCAATTATTTCATAGTAAATTAATTTTTTTAAAAGTTTTTTTTACCAAAATTCATCATTAAATAGAGACTTGTTTCATTTGATTTGGACATAGAAAAAAAACGTCTTTTATTAATTGAATGGTTGTTGGAAGGGTGTTGAATTTTATTAAACAAAACCATTGTAGAGTATAAAAGTTGAATGCTTGTTGAATTATTAGGTGGAAGAGAGAGAAAATGACGTGGAGTGTTGGGAAGTTAAAAAGTAGGGCATTGAATCCGCCAACCATTGTGGATAGTATAAAAGCATGGTCTGGTGTTTTATATATAACAAAAAGCATGGTATGGTGTCGGTGACCAAGTGGTAATTTGATCCTTGGTTTACTGAGTGTGCTCTCAATGAATAACGGCCGAAGATCCCTTAATAGAATGGCTAGTCGGGTCTATGAGAGTTTATAAACTCAAATGCTTCTGGTAGAGATTGCTAGCTCATATAGATTAGATCTTCATATTTGATTCGAAAGACTAGATTTGAAAGTAATGATTTAGTAATCCAATATAAGTTTACAATTCTTATTCTTATTTAGCAACGTCGGACAATTTCCGCAAATGCACCTTTCCCAACACTTTATACTATCAAAATTAAACCGTAAATCAAGCATTTTAGCAACATTATAATTCTGTGCCATATAATATCTGCAGCAAAAAGAAACTTGAAAGCCGGCCATTCGTTTGCATATCAGATTCGGGTCTGCAGCTCAAAGCTAAAATAAGTAAACGCCCCCCACATCTTCAGCAGCTCCGCATTTTCCGGGACTACTACAGATGACTTCTCGAAACAACATCAGAGATGTTTTGACGGTGTTTAGTCCTTCTTCCGACTACCT
Source organism: Rhodiola chrysanthemifolia (assembly GCA_033675395.1). Classification (NCBI taxonomy): domain Eukaryota; kingdom Viridiplantae; phylum Streptophyta; class Magnoliopsida; order Saxifragales; family Crassulaceae; genus Rhodiola; species Rhodiola chrysanthemifolia. The sequence continues at coordinate 43,283,294 of CM066205.1, forward strand.
CGTTGTCTGCTTAGGAGTTAGGCCACATCCTCGATGGTTGTCCGCAGGTATATTCACGTTATGGCTTTAACAGTTATTGCAAATATCTATCTGAAACAGGATGATGTAGTCACCAAAAGCTGCTCGTATCAAAAATCCTCATTAGCTATCTTACATAGTTTCAAAATCTAGAAATTGACAATTGGGTGATGGCTATAGGAGATATATAATATCCTCTGGACTTTAATAGCATTTTTATGTACTCACAATTGTTATATACAATGAGCTCTTCTTGGACATGGATCCATATTCTCACAATTCATGAAATATATACAACCGTGCCCTCGGAAGTGTATTAGAGTGTGTAGAATGATGTTTGTGTGGAAGTATGCTGGTCTTTAAATGTGCTAATCACAAAAATTTGTTCAAGTTCTCTTGTCATCCTGTAAATAACATGGAGTTCTCAAATTTGGTTTTAGTTTAATTACTTGGTCCTTTCTGCGCCATTTTTATCTTGTTCTTTGTGGGGGGTTTCAGGGAGCTGTTCGCCGTATGACCTTCACTAATCACTGAAGATGGAAGGTACTTCATTAGGTGAAAAATACACGAGAAGAAGCAGTCAGCCAGGTGCGTTCTTACTTTGGAGCAGTCAGCCGTGCTACTGAATGTTAGATGCAACACACGGTAAAATGTAGATGATCCGGGTCTCTACGTTCTAGCTATTTCAGAAATTGTTTTTTGTTATTTATGGAACGGCAAGAGCTTAGAGGAGCTACGCAGTTCTAAACCCACAAAAGTTTCAGTTTCACCAGAAGTCATCTCCGGTAATAGCTAATAATAAAGGCATGCTACCTATAATATTGGCTGCAAAACTAGATGCAAAGGCAAAACTCCTGATGGGCATTTGTTGCTATAATCTGCTTATAAATAGATCCTTCCAGAGATTATTGGTGAATCATGGACTTGTTGTGATATTGAACAGTTGCCTGGAACTGGATGTCATCCTTTTGCATTTCAGCTATTATCAAAAGAAAGGATTGGACACCCAGACAGCAGGTGAGAGCTGATTTCTAATTTTGATGTTGGCAGCAACTACAGAAAATTATTTGTAAGTTTCTTATGTGTCTGAAGATTAGGACTCACCAAAATGGCCCAAGGCCAGAAGCACTTTCCAAATCGTAGGGTTTAAAGATCACCGAATCAAGGATTGAATATCGAATGAATCGTGCGAGAAACACTTTCCAAATTCAGTATTTCTGTCCTTATCAAATCGTAGGGTATCCAGAAATAAGAATTAGGATAAGACAATCAAAAACACTCTTGTACCGTATTATAAGCAGGCTGTGACAGAGGAAAGGAAGAAGAGGAGAAAAACGTATTATACCGTCTAGAACAAGCACTAAACCACAATCTTGTAGTCCTTCATAGCTGAAGAACTTTATTAGTTTTGATTTGGGGATTATTTTAATGGTTAGAGGAAATATATGTGATTTCGACTGATAATTTGTTCTTTTTCATTCTAGCTATCAGACTCGCTTCATTCTCAGAGAAGATGCGCCAGTGTAATATCGCTAAAGAAGATGGGTCAAATTATGTATCACTTATGTCGGTAATGTCTGCCTTTTTATGCAGCAGAGCTTTTTTTTAATGGTTTCATTTCGTGTGCTACATGTGATCTCCTAGTTATTTAATCGGATGGTAAGCTTTTTGGAGACGTCATTTACTGATATTACATGTTTTAGACAGTGTTAAGCACTCATCACAAGCCCAGAGAGATGCTGTTTTTAAAGAGCTTATACCTCATTTCCTCAACCTCGCAACCAACAAATATGCAGTTCTCCTTGTGAAGAAATTGTTGGATGATTGTATGGTTCATGCTGAACGAACTTATAGGAAGTGAACTTCGTATTCTGCATCTCAAGTTCAAAATGCTGGAATATCATTAATACAGACCTTACCTACCTCTTGAAGCCTCCAAAAAGCAGGTAGCTGAGCCTGGGTTCATCTCTTCCTTTCATGGGTATGTTGCTTAACTTCTTCAACATGTTGAATCTGTTGGTATGTAAATTATAATGACCTATTAGTTGCAGCTCTCTCACTGAGTTCATTCTTTCTTGTCGTTATGAGAAGTATTTTCCTGGATTTATGTTTTTTCTGTTGTTGTCGTGTTTGGTTCGTTTGATCTGTATACTTGGAAAGAGCACGCAGTTTGCTAACCTTCAGAGGCGACTCTTTCCATGGCTCACATAACTGTGTCTAAGGATTTGTCATCATATTTTTGTGGTTCGTTTTTGTGTGCTTATATTGACCAGGAAGTTTTCCTGGGAAATTTATAGTTGTAGCATCTGTACGAAATTGTAATGATTATCCGAAGATCTTCTACTTCTCTAGTAATGTCTCTGCTTGCAATCGACAAAAAATGTCTGCCCGTTGAAAGCCAAATTCATGTTTTCCACAGAAATAGTTCAAAATATCTATGTTGATGATGCAGCTATTGAACTTGCTTATGAGTTGGGAAATTTAACTTAGAAGCAACAACTGCTTTTGGAGCTGTATTCTACAGAATTTCAGCTATTAACGGATTTGGCCTCAACGAAAGCAATTAGGTAGCTCATCCTTGATCCTTCTATTTTTCTTTATATCAAAAGATGTGTACTTTCTTTTACTTATACATTATGAGAAATATTGAATATTTTGGCGTCATTTTCTGCAACAAAAAAGAAAATCATAAATGATTCAGTTGAACTATCCAAAACCTGAGATTGTATATGTTGAATCTGATCTGTACATCCTCATATCTAAAGCCAGAAATAATGAAGTCAGCAACAGAAATCAGACCCCATAATTCTCCTGACTCTAGTCTCCCTCACATGTCTGTCAATCGAATGATTGATTCCATTCCTCAATTAGCCATCCTATAAAAAGTAACCACGCATTGCGTACGTACCATGCACAAAAACATCCCATATATAGCCTCCCCAATGTCCGACAGGGGCCTTCTCTATATTACATTTCAAAGCTGCCGGTGTATACCCGGGCTGGCTTTGAAAGTTCTTTTATTTTTTCTATCAAGAAGTTGATCTGGGTTGGCTAGGGAAAATGGCCATCCCATGTCCTAAACTTCCCTGCTTGGTTGTTTTTGTTTTGTTTTGCTTCATAGTTTTTAGCTGCTGTTTGGAGGATGTTGCCTCGGCCAGGGCAGGCAGGCGCTCTCAGTCTCGCCGTGGAGGTCATGGTCGAGCCCTTGTCCGTAATGCTGCGGATGTTGGCAGTCTCGTTGCTATTAACTTCGAGACGGTTGAACCGGACGAGAAGGTCTTTGATGTTACCCAATTCCGCAATGCTGCCTCTACCCCAGAGGATGATTATGAAGCTGGGCCTGGAGAAGACGACATCACTCCCGATGGGGTAATATACTTAATTTTCTACTTCAGATGATTATAAAATAACTCAGTTTACCGTAAGAGAAAAAAAAAATACCTCGTATTGTTATATGAAAACATAAAACTCATTGTGTTTTGATAATTTGAGGCTTGTATAACATTTTTGGTCACTCTGTAGAAAATGATTGTATTGGCATTTCAAGCTGCATGCCAACATCCGGGAAAGGCAAGGCTTGTGATCCCCAAAGGACAATACAAGATGAATACATTGTATTTCATGGGACCTTGTCGCTCCACTCGATTAGTCATTCAGTTCTTTGGCGACCTCATTGGCCCAACTGATATGTCTATGTTGCCTGAAAAATATTGGATCCAATTTGCCAGACTCAATAATGTGGTTCTTCTCGGATCCGGTGGCACGATCGATGGCCAGGGTCAAGGTGTTTGGAAAAATTGTCTTCCCAAAGGTTGCAGCGTCCTCCCTCCATGCGTAAGTCACTAGTTCGATTGCTGATAGGTTAAGACGGGAACTTTTGTGGGGTTGAAGGGTAGAAAAGGTTAAAAAGAAAATCTTAGTAACAATGCTCATTATGTTTATATGTGATCATATTGTAGCTGATGAGTGTTACTTTTATACAGAATGTGAAGTTTGATTATTCCAACAACATGGTTATCAAAGGCATCAGATCCATTAACCCTAAAGGATTTCACTTCCACGTCCACAGTTGCAATAACTTGACGTTCGAAAACCTGTACCTTGCCGCTCCAGACTGGAGCCCTAACACGGATGGAATGCACACCAGCAACACCTCCTATGTCAAGATTTCCCAATCCACATTCGCAACTGGGGATGATTGCATTTCACTTGGCCATGGCTCTACTAACTTTGACATCAGTAATGTCACCTGCGGACCGGGACATGGCATCAGGTAGTTTATAATTCATATGACTAGCAGCATATACTATTCTTCATCTAATGCCAGTGTCCATCTTGGTTTGACAAGTCATTTTGTTTTTATAGTATTGGGAGCTTGGGGAAGGATGACAGACCAGATAGACGTGAGAAGCCCGTGACGGGTATTCGTGTCAAGGATATCATTTTTCGTGGCACAGATAACGGTATCCGCATCAAGACCTACCCGAAACCAATTCCAAACACAGTTCATGATGTGTACTTTGAAGACATTTTAATGGAGAATGTCAAAAACCCCATCATCTTTGATCAAGAATACAGCACTAAGGTACCATCTCATTTTATACAAAACTAAAGTAACATTTTTCTTCATTCCATGAAGCCAAACCGAAATATTTTTGCCTCTTCTGGTTAAATGCAGAATGCGAAAACATCTTCCCATGTGAAAATCAGTGACATCCATATCCGCAACGTGAGAGGGACATCTACGACCCCAACCGCAGTCAATGTGAAATGCAGCAAAACATTTCCATGCGAGGGACTCGACTTCTTCAACATCGATTTGAAGTATAATGGAACAAAGTCAGCTCAGATCAACTCTTCATGCATCAATGCTAAGCCAAGCTACAGTGGCATTCAAATCCCTGCACCTTGCAAACCTGTATTCACATGAGTATGTATGTGAACTGAGGATGTTGTTATGGGAGTGTGGGGTGTATTTGTTACTAAGGGCTGTGCAATCGATGCATGTCTTATGAGAACAAATACTCTGAGACTTCAATCTATACCTGTCTCACACCAAAGATCGATCCTTGGACAAATTGAGCCCTCTGTTTCAAACTAAAGCTAAACGGACTACGAAAAACAGTGAATAGTGTTGTGAAATTCGACCCGTGATCAGCTTAATGGGTTAATGGATCAGTGGTTCAATCGGATTAACCCGGATTGATATGTACACTCTAAGAAAAATAGAAAAAGAAACTTAAATATGACAGTATAATTGAACTTCAATATAACAACGTAGCCCTAACAACTTTTTAATTCGAATAGAAACGACAATAGCAATTTTAGTATTAATTTCAAGTCGCAACAACATTAGAACTTGTACCCAAATAGTGAAAGTTTAATATACATAAAGAGAAATTTCATGATGAATTGAGAAATTTCCTATAAAACGTGGCGAGGATTGTTAGGATCGTTAGTTAGCTAGGTCTACTAAGTATCGTTACTCACCAAGTATAGAGATATCGGAAATCAAAGTAGATGGTAAAAGTAAACAAGACACAGCAATATATAGTGGAAACCTAGTTACTGGAATCAGTACATAGAAAAAATCACTACCTTCTAGTTTCTACTACAAGGATTTTGGAACGAATACTTGTATTAACGTGTCCTCGGTTACGTGCATACTCAAGTAACATATCAACAGGATGATTGTAACATCAAAACATATTAGAGTATACGTACTCCTTACTCCAGGGGATACGTACTCTGTCACGCCCCGAAACCCCAAGGACGTGAGTAAGAAATTTACATTACTTTTGATACAAACTTACATTGTCTTTCTTACAACTATACTTAAACTTCCCACCTTTATATACACAAAAGGGGTTACATAAACCACTATTATCAACCATCACCTAGGCCATATGCCACGTTATAGTACACAAAAGTTGTAACCACACAAGTCTCCGACTCTTTAAAACTTCCACTTACTTCTCAGAAGATCCTGTAAAATATTTAGGAGTGAGTTTTGGGAACTCAGTAGGAAAACTTAATTTCGACCGTTAGTCCACAAGTTATATGTGCACACAACATACAAACACATATCAACAGTCGTGTGAGTGATGCACATGATATGCAATGAGTGATGTTTAATCATGTGTTCGCATTATTCTAAACTGGTACACTTTCACGACTCGGAAAGCTACCGGCCACGTTTCACCAACCATCATCCCATTCGCGGGATCTTCCTACAGGGTTTAGGGATTTTAACCCAAGGATATCTCGTATCCCGAATACTGGTAGACCTTCCAACTTGGAAAGCTACCGGCCACATTTCACACCGGTCTGGCACCAACCATCATTCTTTCAAATACATGAATGTCATGCGTGAATGCTTATGTTATGTAATGATATGTGTATGTATCACAATATAGCATGTACTACGAAATACAAACACGAATCATGAATAACATACTTACAAACTAAAACAAGGCTAAAATCATAAAAGATAAGCAATTCTTTCACAATTAACTTCATTTGCATGCTGGACTCATGTTTAAACCTTAGAATCATACAATAAAAGATAAGCTACTTTCTTAACTAGATATAAATCACTTTAGGCTTTAAATTGAGACTCTCAGATTGTTTATTTATTTATTTAGTTACAACATATCAGATTATATTACATGCCTATTTAACTTGATTCAAGTTGAGTAAATCATCATACAACATGGTTATCACTTATAAATGACTCTAGTCAACTATATACGAAAATTCTACCATGTAAATCCCTAATTTCAGAATAAAAACATATATTTCAGCACCTATTACATAACTCAGATTGCATATAAATTCATTTTTAGGTTACTTTTACATCCTACAACTTGATTACATGATTATAACACATGCATGTCCACAATCTTTTAAGCCTAAACTCATGTTCTTCATATTCTAGTACTTAGCAAGCATAGCTTCAGCATCTGGACAACACATAAAACAATGAATAAAACCCATATAGAAGCATCAAATCATTCATAAACACCTCAAGCAAGTATCACATACATGACACTCAACATGTATGAACATAAAACTCATAAACTAAGAGAAGAGATTAAGATTTCCTACCTCTTTTGTCTCACAAAGTTGCTGTCCAGATTTGTTTTAAAAGGCTTTTGTTGATTTTCTCTCTCTTTTCTTGCCTAAAGAAGTAAAAAAAAAGACTTCTAATATGCTTATATGGAGGGAATGAATTAATGAAGCATTAATGGTGGGTTTAGGTGTCCTACCACTTGTCCACATTGTCACACTTCAATAAATAATAAGCATTATATGAGTCACCTAATGGTAAGTTTTTAGGTGTAGACAAGTGCCTACCACTTGTCTTCATTATGTCATGCTTGATGTTTATCTACTTACTTGGTCTTAAAAATCTGCCATTTGTTCTCATACTTTTAACTTGATACTTATTTACTTAGTCTAAAATTTCAGGCTCTTACATACTCCAACAAGGATGATCTTATAAAGATACAAAATGTAGAATGCGAGCTTTAACGTCATAATGCACAGTCACGTGATCCATATATTCGTTGTATATTTAGGATTCTAGCACTTTCAGCATGAATGCCTATATCCACGTTAAGCCATATTCAAGCCTGATATATACTATCTTCGTTTGTCGAAATCGCCAAATCACATCGGGCTTGGTTTGCATCTTACACACTCGTGGTCGGATATTCAATTCAGCGAATCTCACAGTCCGAAATTACTATCGCTCAATTCCTCACTCGAATACAGTCGTTATTATTCATTCAGTAGAAACCCTATTCTATTTGACTAGGAATTACAGAGAGAGAACAAATAGGATGAGAGAAGGAGCTAATCGAAAATGCCCTAAACTGAACTCAGCTGAGCCTAAATCGAGTTTTCCAGATGCAGCAGCAGCCGTTCGATGCAGCTTGATCCAGAAAATTTCGGCCATTCGATTTGAGCCAATCCGCGCAAAACCATACTTTAATCTGATTGGCTGATTCAAACCTTCAGTGACAAAACACAAGGCACGCTTCTACCTTCTTCGTGGAATGACAGCGTTTCATTAAACGACTTCAGCGAAGGTTCGTTTTCAATACGGGCTGTTGATAGTCGACTTTTGCTTTTCTTGTCACGCTCGGTAAAAAATAAACTGAAAGAAAAGAAAGGTTCATTCTTTCATGAAAAACGAATTTAGTATATTGATAAGTCGAGTTTTCGACTTATTAGTACCCGTTTTCACTATAGCTTTAATTCGTTTCCGGTGATAATTCGATGTCATTTGATCTCTTTTCGTACGTTTCAGGTACAAAGCAAGATATCTCAGTGTCAAAAAAACCAAAATACGAAAGCTCGGGGAAAATCGAAGAATAGAACAAAATATGGGCAAAAAGAGTCCCCAGTCGGTCGACTGGACACTTCCCCTGTACCAGTCGGTCGACTGGAAATAGCAACGCAGGAGCGCAAAGCTTTCAACCATCGAGTCGGTCGACTGTGACCTCCAGTCGGTCGACTGATAAGAACTTATAATGCTCAAAAGCTCGAGTCGGTCGACTGGGATCCTCGAGTCGGTCGACTGGAAATAGCAACTCAGGAGACTCACCAAGCATGTCTATCGAGTCGGCCGACTGGACCTCCAGTCGGTCGACTGGGCGATCACCTCAAAGGGGCAGTTCCTTCACCGCCAGTCGACCGACTGGGCTACCAGGATCCGCCAGTTGACCGACTGGGACTGCTACAGTGCAAAATTTTACCCGAGGCTATAAATAGAAAAAGGCAAGTTTGACCTAGGTACTTGGCATCTTGGGAGAAAAATACCAAAGAAAGAGATCAAATCAAGGGCATCCATCATCATCCAACCAAGGAGGATTGAAGATCAAGGGGAGACATCTAGGATTAACCATCCTATTTCTATTCCTTTTCTCTTCTCTTTGTAGTTGTGCTTAAACCCTACACACATCATGTTGTCTTACATGATGTGTGAGTAGTTCCCTTGTGTTTTGAGGGTGTTTGTACCCTCCTTGGTACTCAATGATCATGTATACACATTCATTATGAAATTTATGGAGTTGATTTCATTTCACTATGCTCTTCATTTTGGACATGTTGATAAGTGTTTGATAAAATGCATAAGTGACATGTTTGCATTAAACCTATGATCTAAGTATCGAGAGAGCTTAGTGATGGTTTGGATATAGTAAAAATGAACTCATCAAGTGTTTATGAGAGTAAATGCATGGATGTGAGGTTGATTAAAACTTAAAGCCTATAACATTTATTACCTTGGGAGATGTTCCAAGGATAATAGTGCTATAGAGTGAATCAATATCTTTAATAGGTGAGATTCTAATTAGGAGAGCTTGACTAGGATTAGACTTACATGATAGTTTGTCTATTTTTAGCCTAAGCTAGGTTTTAAACCTATCAACCCCTAAAAATGATAAAATTCTTGTATACATGATCGTCGCAAAATTGCCAAGGAGGGGAAAAACCCCTCGAAACTCTCTTTAATTGAATTGAAACCCCTTGAAACCGTTTCATTACTTGTTTCTTGATTGATAATCACCTCATCATTGAACTTGAAGGAATAGCCGAGTTAAAATTTGATTCCCTAGCGTATAATTACGTTTGCTCCCTTGGGTTCGACACCGATCTTACCGGTCAATTAGAAATTCTTTTGACTATAACAAAAATATTGCACGTCATATATATGAGATAATTGCATTAATGTTCAAATAGTATAGAAATACAAAGTTTTTTTTGATGGCGGGTTTTTACATCCAACAACTCAATTCATACATCTCAATTATCACACAACTACATCTCAATCATATTGCATGAGAACTTCATCAGGTACATATGAACTTAGACTTTTGGAGTATGGGCCACACATAACATCAACCCGAAATAGGAACATGAATTGTGCCCACTGAAGTGCATCTTTAGCTTGAAACCCACAACATCCACCTACAACACAACATGTCCACAAGAGACAGATAACACCTTCGTGCGGGAGGAATAACACGTAACATCCACATGCAGCACACAACACGTCCATAAGGGATAGATAACACGTCCGCGCGGGAGGAATAGCACGTCCGCGCCAAGACATGACGAAAACACCTCCGCGAGGGAGGAATATTACTCCTGCACAAATGTTAGGAGAAATATGCTATTCAGTTGAGTCGAACCCTTGACAATTTGTCAAAGATCATACCACTCGACCAAAGATTATATATACGAATTTAGTATATATGAGATAATTGCATTAATGCTAAAAAAGAATCCATAATGTACAGAAAAGTTAGCAAGAAAGTCCACATGCTTTACAACCCGTTAGCCATTTTGCACGAGTTCCATAATCCATATATGTCAACCCTAATAGGCGGTTTGCTGGTCGCCCGAACACCTAAGTATCTCGCCTTTTTCTTCACCGGCTGCAAAGGCAGTTCGACTCAATGGAACTCCTTGAAATACGTCATTCTGTTTTAGTCCCCCAATCATTCAAGGACTACTCAATTCCGAACCAGTATGCCAGGGATGTCTTTTAGACCCATTTTCAGTGCTGTTTTCCTGAAAAGAGGTGGAGATTTCTGCAACCCGATGGATTGACTGAACTGATTGGCTAGTTCAGCAAGTGTGGTTTTATCCCGACTTATTTCTCGTATAGAGTTGTAATATCCAAGCCAAGCATGATATGCTGATTCTTTTACACTGGGATCTATTTTCGACAGTGCTTCATCCAACTGTCAGGTGACAAAAGGAATTTCCATGTTAGACAACCAACCAAAAATCAATATAATTCGTTTTACTTAAGTTGAGTCCAACCTTCATTGTCTTACGACTCATGTCATTTCAATATACTTCAGTTTAATTTCAGCAAACCACCCCCTTACGAGTTTTGAACACGGATGACGGATTGCTTATCATAGGAAGGATAAACACAGCTCTATGAACCACATACAGTTTTTTGGAGTAGGGTAGTAAACATGGGTCGCTCACCTTCCTATTCATGTTTGGTTCCAGAGGTGGTAATGTGCATTTTTCTAATGGCAAGTCCCGTATTTCATTCAAAAAATATTCTTCCCATGGCGCAAGCAACAGTATGCCTTCCCCATCTTTCCCTTCACGCCCAGTTCGCCCAAGGCGATGGATATAATGTTCTCGATCAGGAGGAACACCCACCTTATAAAAAAAACCAAACAACTGAACATCGTCAACTATACAGAATAGGGTAACATTACAAGTAGGGAATTTTCAAATTCATAATGTTGAATAAACTGAAGAATATTACAAGTAGGGAATTTTCAAGTTCACACAAATATATTTAGTTCATCCACGTTGGCCTTTATATCCAAATTATTAACAAAGGGTAATATTCTTTATAAAGGCAAGGACCGGGCGAACTCTAGACTTATAGGCCAGGTAGATGCTTCAGGAGGTCTTGAACTGCCAACCTCTTAGTCAAGAGACCAAGAGATTGTCCGCTCGGCCACTACCCCTTCTGCTCATTGGATAACTAAAACCCTCTTAACAGCTGATAAATCTATCACATTAGAGATGCCATATTAAAGTAGTTAAAGTTCAAGAAAAATAAGTAATTGAAGTTAACCATTGGTCACTGTCAAGCAAATAATTGTCGGCTGGCTATGCTGCAACACATTAAGGAGGTTCGAAGTTATGAAGGCCAATTCAATACTATGATTTTAAGGACACATATACCTGCATGACCAATGTTACATCAGGATAGTTCATTCCACGGGATGAAACATCAGACGTGACAAGAATCAACCTCGTGCTTTCTTTAAATTCATCTGAGACGCGAGTTCGACAGAGTTGGGGTTTTCTAGAATGCATTTCACGGACATTCATTTTCATCTCGCGGAGAAGAAGATACATCAGAGATGTCATCATTGCGGTGGTACAAAATACAATAACCTGACAAATTAAAGAGTAAGCTCTATGATATTGCAGTCTCAACAAACGTGACAACCCAAACCAAACATCAATTTACCTTGTAGTTAACTCTTTCTGAACAATGCTTATTCAGAAGATGGAGAACCATCTCAAACTGCTGCTGATGAGGTGCAACTAGATATGATTGCCGGACCTGGTTAAATATATAATATTGAATATTTACTATTTAGTTATCAAACTGTATTTGTTAGTAAAGAAGCATTTTATAAACAAAATGTATGTATCATTTAATTCAAACCAAGTTGTACCGTAGAATGTGTTTCCACGCAACCCAAACCCACCATGTCAATGTAGACATGGTCTCTATTCAATACAAGTTGAGATACTCGGCGGACCTGTTTTCATTGTTTCATTTTTCCATGTTAACCTTTTACTAAAGCATTGTCAAAAAACCAAGAAAACTTTCGTCACCAAACCTCTTTAGGCATGGTAGCTGAAAACAGAAAGGACTGTCTACGACGCGGTAAACAATCAACAATTTTTTCCACGTCCTTCCGAAATCCAAGGTCTAGCAAGTGGTCAGCTTCATCAAGGACAAGAATCCTCAATCCCATCAACCGTGCAGAAAAGCCGGACTTACTTTCAATATGGTCCAACAACCTACCAGGAGTGGCGACCAGAATCTGAATATGTAAAAACATATACCATCACTCATGCATTGCAGTTACACTCACATATATTTTATTTTAGACTGAGATATAAATGATAAATAACTGTGGCAATGATTCCAACACAGGTGAACTATCATATAACCTGAACACTTGCAGAGTTACAAACCATGCGATGTCAAATAGAAAGAAAAAGGTAGGACAAAATTAGTGTGCTTGAAAAGATATAAGACCTACAGTAGAAATTAAAAAAACAAATGAATCCCTGAAAATGCAAGTTTTTTTTTTTGGAAGATTAGAATTTACTCCCAAGCATGAGTAAAGTGGGTACAAACTAGTAACCTACTAGGAAAACATTGAGTATTTTCAACACAAAACAAAAGCTGAACTAAAATGATTTTATGGAGTTGCAGATGCACCTAAAACTAATGCCACCTACGATACCATGCATTTGATAGTTCCAAAATAACAAAACGGAATAAATAAAACTTGGTTATTATATAGGTTATTGGAAAGAATGGATGCTTCAGGGTGAAAAAGTAATTACCCTACCTTATCTATTTGAGCTTCATCTATAGAATTAAAAAAAATGAAGCATCAATTATAGGAATCAAAGTAGATTTCTTGACACAAAATAGCCTAAAGAAAATCCTACCGTCACACACTAAACCCAATTTAACCCGGCCCCGCAACAAATAACATACCGAAAAGTGGACCTTGGTACTACATGTGATTTTTAACTAGAATGAGATGGTGTTTTGACCATAGACAGAACTTGAGACCAGTAGAGTTAGTTAACAAATAAGTTTATGACCCATGGCATAGAATCAGTATTTGGATCTAACTTGAAATGACTTTAAAGATCCAATATAATGAGCCATAGTAAGGCAACTCCAGCTTGGAACACGGATTGTAGATAATTAGATTCAGGCTTAAGCTCATTTATTGTTTATTATATGCAAAATTGAGAAGTCTAAAGTGTCCTTCCTCGTTTCTTTTAAATTGTAATGGAAACCCCAAATTTTGCAATTACGCCACTTCTCCACAAACTTCAGAATTAAGAGCATAAGGAGTGCGAAAGAGTATCCAAGAGCCAGAGGATTCAAATTTTAGTATTCGTAGGCATAATTTGGCATTCGCTGTTTGCTATAACCAGTTTATGGTATTTATGTGTTGTTTCGAATCAATGGGTGGATATGATATATATCGCGGATTAATCCACTAGGCAGTAGCCATTGTTAGTCATCTTAAACAGTGCACCTATGGGATCAATTTGATGATTAACTACTATCCACTTATTAATCTGTTAAAGCAAGGAAGTATTTTAGATAATTAATAGCGGGGACATGATATTGGTCCAGACCACGTGCTAGGTCAAGGATTAACCCACCTTTTGGTCCAGATTGTTCAACGCTCAACCCGATGCAACGGATTTGTCCATTGGTGGATTACATTATTGGATCGATTCTTAGTCCAACCAAATGAATTAATTCATTGGTGCATATGCTTGGTTTTCATAAAACAAGTCATGACACATGTGAACTAATTCATTTGGTTGGACTAGTTCATTGGATCTGTTATCCATAATTGTCGAGCCGTGAAACACATGACTTTCATATTTAATTTTTCCTTGTGTGAATCAGTAGCTTGTTTGGAAGAAAGTGTGTGAACGAGGATGTTTAACGGATTTAATCTATACGTCACAAATTCAAAACTCAGACTTCTGTAATTATTGACCATAAATCTTGAAGAAAATATTTTGATAACCTCTTTTTTGGAAATATTTTACTTTACATATTTATGATACTCATATAAATTAAGAGCTCTACTAAATGCTACATACGCTCCATTGGGTGGTTTAGAAAGTATGCATATGATGTGATGCCGTTTTAAAAAAAATAATGAATTCGGCCATTAAACTAGTCTTGCAACTGGTGTATGGATCAAGATATCAACATTTAGTTTATGCATAACTAAAAGATAGTGCTTGGATTGGTGCTTGAACAGATGCTGACCTGACATGGTTCAGACTCCAGATGTTTCTGATCCAGCTTGAAACGAGTGCCTCCGACTAGTGTCTGAACACCTATGGCAGAGTGGTACTTGAGCATGACCTTAGTTTCTGCTGCTAACTGACTTGCAAGTTCTCTGGTCGGACACAGAATCAAAACATAGATAGGAGAAAGGCGTTGATTGTTCTTTGTGCCCATAGCATTGACAACTGCTTCTATTGCTGGAAGCTGCAAGTGTTAAAACAAAGAAAGGTCAATGTAAACGAAAAGGCAAAAAAAGATAATGACAGAACATATACGAGTGCACAAATAACTGGAAAATATTATACCAAGAAAGCTGCACTTTTTCCAGTACCAGTCTTGGCCTTAACTAGGGCATCCTTGCCTGTTTAATCATGAAACGTCAATTTACACTGGAATTTTTTTGAATGAACATTAAGTTACAGTAAAGGCACAATTAAGAAAATAGAGTAAAAGAAAAACTAGTATAGTAAAAACTCTATTTTTAAATCATAAGACGGCAGATGGTACATTTGCAAACGCGATCAGCAACAAAGAAATAATGATTAGTGTAGATCCATCTTACCTTCAAGGCCTGCAGAAATAGATGCCTCCTGTACCCTTGTCATCTGCACATAACCAGCCTCAGATAGAGCCTTGACTGTCAACGGGGAAATACCACATTCATCAAATCTGAGGCCAGAGTATATCAAGTCACTACAGAACCTGCTTTAACGTGCATACAAATATAACAAGAGACTTTGACAATCATTTGAGAAAATAAACTGAATCGTGAAGCCACGAGTATGTTGAAATTATCACAAATCATGGATGTTGTTCTTCCTCATCCACCTAATACCCATAATATAACATGATCCAACCTAATTGATCAGTAAGGCTGACAACTAATATCATTCCATATAGAACTTCTGAAGAGGAGTCCAAATGACTAGCCTGCTAACACCGAACATTCAACAAAATAAAGTTTTCATTTTCAACAAAGTGTGAGCAACTAGCTCTTATATTAAGCCGAACATTCAAATAATGTGAAAAAAAAAGCTATTAATAAAAACTGAACCTTTTCTTAGAAAGAAGAGATTCCTGATCAGGTTCAAGGTCTTCAATTTCCATTAACTTCTTTTTCTTCAATTCATTTCTAATCATTTCAACTGGCATCGAGAAGGCCAGCTCATCAAGTTCCTTTTGCGGCAAGCTCCTCTTGGTGAACTTCACGTCATACTTACCCAAGGAACCTCTACCGCCGAGCATCATATCCACTTCCCCATCTCTTTGGCTTCTGGAAAATTTCTTTGGCACATCTTCTAATACAGCATAATCAGAATCATTATCACTACCTGAACTTTCATTCCTTCTAAATCTTCGACCCGGCTTCACAGAAAAAAATCTAGGCCCAAATGCATGATTCAACTTAACAAGCTCTGAGCTTGCTTTCAAAAATCCAACACATGACCCAGAAGCAGAAGAATAATTTCTAACCCTCATATTGTTAGAGATATTTTGGGGCCTTGTGTAATCTGTCCCATGGGAGTTTTGTAAATCAACAACAGGAGGCTGAGGGCATTTCAATGGTCCATCATCCTCATTCCAAAGATCCTCAGCTCCATCTTTAAGGAACCTATCAGCCAAGGATTTGACATGGTCTTTGGAAGACATCGGGAGATGATCTGAGGATGGCGTAGGGCGAGGAAGTAGATTGGCTCGGATTTCAGAGCGGATACGTGCCTGGTAGAGTTGCTTCTCCTGATCGAGAAGCTTGCGCTCTTTCTCCATTGCTTTCTTCTCGTGGAGGCGCTTCCATTGCCACTTGTTGATGCCGCCGGGGAAGGTGCGGGGCCCGCCGCCCATGGGACGGGTGAAGACGAGATGGCTTAGGAGGTATCTGGAACGTTCTCGGAAGAAGGTGAAAGAGTACATGATGATGATGGTCGGAATTAGAGCCGGAGAAATGGTGCGGAGCTTTAGGGTTTAATAAAAGGTTTTGAGAAACCAGTCTTGAAATAGTGGAATTTTTTAAAGCAAAATCGAAATTTCAAAATGGTAACATTTCCTTAAGCGCGGTTGTCAACGACGTTTAAAGCGATATTAACAACGCCGCCTTATGCCGTATCGATTTTGAGTAGATATAATGCTTAGTAAGCAGACTCACCTGACGCATACACTTAAGCGCTGTCCATCACAGCGCCTTCAACCATGGCTCCAAAGACCCAAAAACTCAACGACCTGGTAACCTCTAAAGCATACCCAAACATGTCCACCACATCGCCTTACCTTCTCCCAAACCTCCAAAGCATACCCAAACCTACACGGAATCCATCTCCAAAACCTCCAAAGCTCCCAAACCTCCAAAGCATACCCAAACCTCCTACTACGACATGATGAAAAAGAGCCGGTTCTGCCTCTGCCCAAGCGGGTACGAGGTAGCTAGTCCTAGAGTCGTCGAGGCATTATACGCAGGGTGCGTTCCCGTCCTCCTTTCCAGCAGTTACGTACCACCATTCAGCGATGTCTTAAACTAGAAGGCATTTTCTGTAATAGTCCCGGTCGAGGACATCCCAAACTTGAAAGAGATATTAGCAAGGATATCGTCGAATAACTACATAAGAATGCAGAGGAGAGGTGTGCAAGTAAGGAAGCATTTTGTTGTGAATCTTCCGTCGAAGAGGTACGATGTGTACCATATGATTCTTCACTCGATTTGGCTGAGGAGATTGAACGTTCCCATTCATGCATGCTGGAGGTCGAGTTCAGTAGGGAGCAAGCGCTGTTTGTTGAGTTGAAATGAAGAAGGAATCACACAACAATGTAAGCTTGCATACATGATGGAAGCTAAATTCTCTGAAGCAGAGAGGCAACTCTGTAAATCAAATTTTTATCTGGCAACTTAATAGAATGACGCAACTTATTTTTTTTTCTTTTGTTGAGTTTGGACTTTGGAGGCTGGGTCCTCGGTGGGAAACGCTGTTAATTTTTGTTTTTTGTTTTTTTTGTTGATTTTGGAGGCAGCCATTACCTTAAATTTTACATGCGTGGGAAACGCTGTCACACTGACCCGTCTTTCTTCCCGGATCGCATCACAAATGAAGAAATTTACGGTTTCAAGTAAGTAAAAAAGATTTAAGGCGCTGTGGTGGACATCGTTTAAGGGTATGCGCCAGGTCAGTCTTCTTACTCAGTATTATATCAACTCAAAATCGACACTGGGCATAAGACGCCGTTGTTAACGGCGTTTTAAATTTTAGACGCCGTTGGCAACATCGCCTAAGAGAATGTGGCCATTTTGGAAAATGAATTTAGAAATTGGCCAAACGGGGAAATGAAATTTCGATTTTGCTTAAATTGGAAATTTTTTCTGAAATAGTTACTATAAAATACATTCAGACGCAAATCAATTGTACAAGGTTACACAAAAGGCTAGCCCGTAGTCGGTCAGACAATATCTTGGTGGATTAATCGGATTTATATTGTTATATTTGTAATTGAAAAGTAACTATATAAATATCTATAAATACTATTTTAAGATGCATTAGTTGAGCTAGAATCAAAAGAAAACGTGGTGCATGCCAAAACCATTCTTTTTTTTGAAAAATGAGGTGATAACATTGATCAAAATGAGCATGTACAAACTAACGCTAAAAACCTGTCCGGCTAACAAAAACTAACAAAAGACACTAAACAACCTGCCTTGCTTTACAAAAAAACGCGGACAACGCAAAACACCTCTAAAAACCGCATTTTCATCAACCAATTCGTATCATCCTTGGCGCATAGCTCCTTCTTGATAGCCCCTATCTTCATCTTCATATACCAAATAGTTTCCTGTACTATACTCGTTGTAGTGGTACTCTCTTCTCTAAAAATCTTCAAGTTCCTTGCCTTCCATATGACATTCATTGTTCTCGTAGTCGCTGCGGCTATCATTTTTGTCTTAAGTCGTTTTTGCGGCAGCCCTTTGAACCAAGGAATCAATAACTTCCGGCAGCTAGGATAAAGCCTGACTTACAAAAAACGCATTACCTTATTCCACACTTCCCTCGTAAAATTGCATGCAAAGTAAAGATGGTCTCTACTTTCATCCATAGTCTCACAAAGGACGCAGATCTTGGCTCCCAGGAATCCCCATTTGCTTATTCTATTTTTTGTCATCAACTTATTTTGAACTGCTAACCAAGCATTAAAAGAGTCTCTAGGCGCGTTAAAGTCATTCCAAACTAAGTTGTGCTACTCCACCAAAATTGCATGCTCTATTATCGTGTTGTACGTGTCCTTTACTCCAAAGCCTTCTCCATGCCCTCTCCAGCTTGCTGAATTGTTTGTGATAGTTACACAGCGAAGACCTATATCATTGCACTGTAGGAGACGTTTGAGAACCCATGAATTATCAGCTCTCACATCCTCTTCCCACCAATGTTTGCCTTTAGTCCAGTACTTACAAGCCAATCTGTCCATAAACTAGTACTGCCTTCTCTCTTCCCCCACATTTGATTGATAACCATTGCATAATTCATCATCTCTATGTTTTTCAAACCCAGTCCTCCATCCTTGTCTCTACACACAGTCTCCCAATTCACTAGATGCCCTCCTTTCTTTTCACAATTGCCTCACCAGAGAAACCTTGCGCTAATAGCGTTGACCGCTTGAATAACTGTCTTTGGCAGTATACAGACCCGTGCCTAGAAGAAGACCATAGCTTGCAAGACTGCCGACACCAAAACCCTTCTACCAGCTCTAGAAAGAAATTTGTTGCTCCAGCAGGCCAAGCGAGCTATCATCTTGTTGATAAGATTGTCACAATCCTTTCTACTCAGTCTTTTAGAAGTGAGTGACAGTTCTAAATATCGCACTAGTAAGGGGCAGACCTTAGCTCTAATAACGTCTTCCACCCAAGCTACTTTTTTTATCACTCATACCTCCTGTAAATAGTTGGCTCTTCTGAAAATTGATTGATAGCCCAGAATAATCTAGGAACTTGGTAAGAACCTCCTTAATAGCGCAGATAGCTGATCTTCTGCCACTGCTGAGAGAATAGGATCATCCGCAAACATAATATGTGATAGCTTGATGCGATGACATTTGGGGTGATGATAAAAATCTTCAGCCTTGGTTAGCCTTTGCATCATTATAGAAAGATATTCCATGGCTATGGTGAACAAAAACGGTGACAAAGGGTCACCTTGTCGGAGACTTCGATTGCCCTCAAAGAAGTCGATCATTTCTCCGTTAATCATAACTGAGTAGTTGGTGGTTTGAAAGCACATGACCATCCAGGTGATAAATTTGCAAGGGAACTTCAAACTTTCTAACATTGATACAAGAAATTTCCAGTCAATTGTGTCATAAGCTTTTCGAAGGTCTATCTTCCAAGCCATTCATTCACTTATCTTCTTCCTGCCATATCCATTTAGTAGTTGTTGAGCCAAGCAGATGTTACCCATAATAGATCGATCTTTAACAAAAGCACCTTGGGCTGGGTTTATGATGTCCGGGAGCAGCTCCTTTAATCTACCTGCCAACAAAGAGGAGATAATTTTGTAAGTTACATTACAACAAGATATTGGAAGATAGTCCTCCGGTCTGCAAGCTTGTCTACTTTTGGGAATTAAAACGATGTAAGCGACGTTCATTCCTTTAGGCAGAGCATTGTGCCTGAGGCAGTGCCTCACTCCTTCACAAAATTCCTCTCATAGTAAACCCCAATTTTTCTTGAAGAAACTAGAAGAGAAGCCATCCGGTCCATGCGCTTTATCAGCTCTGATATTGTTCAAAGCTGCCCATATCTCTTTGTCTGTTGCAACTCGAACTAAAGATCTACATTAATTACTGTTAACAATGGGCCCTAGAGCGACCACCTCAGAATCAACATTGCTGCACAATCTAGCTTGTCCCAATAAATCTTTGAAATAGTTTAAGAATTCCTGCTTGATTATCTTGCAGTCAGTTGAAATAGATCCGTCTCCTTGAGTGACTTGAATGCTGTAATTCCTAGTTCTCTGCTCTTGAGTAAACTGTGAAAGAAATTGGTATTCGCGTCGCCTTCTTTAATCCACTAAGCATTAGTCCTTTGCTTATAGAAAAGAAACTGGTTGTATTTGATTTTCCTGAATTCTTTAGCCATCCTTCTCCCTGTAGTGCTGCAAGCAGCATCATTTGGGTTAATTTCCGATGCACGTTGAGCTTCCATGAGCGCTTCTCTGGCCATGTTCACCCTCTTTTCCATGCCTCTAGTTCTTCCTACAAACCTCTGTTTCAGCATATGTTTCATTTTCTTCATCTTTGCTTGTATCATAAATAGGTTTTGGCATTTGTTCCTGCTGTTCCATGTGCTTCGAACATTGTCTTCATAATCATCCAAATTTTCCCAAAAATTGCAGTATCTGAAACTTTTTTAAAATTTCACTTCTTGACCCCAATGCACGATCACCGGGCTATGATCAGAGATACCGGGTGAAAGAAAGGTGGCTTGAGCATCCTCCATCTCTTTAAACCTCACAGAGTTGCCTAAGGCCCTATCCAACTTGCTCCATATACTATCATCTGGATTAACATGGTTGTTGCTCCAGGTATAGTGATTGCCGCTCGCTAGAAGATCTTCTAGACCGGTATTCGCTAAAAAAATTCTGAAATCAATAGTATCCTTGTCTCTGACTCTGTTACCATGTAATTTTTCTCTTTGTTCCTTAACGCAATTGAAATCTCCTATACACAGCCAGCTGCCATCAAAAGTTTTGCTAGCCTTCTCTATCTCATCCCACATCACTGTCCGCTCTCTCTTATTATTGCTAGCGTAGACAACTATCAATCCAAAGCTTTTATTATCTGCTTCTACCCTCACATGACACAAAATGGTAGAATTTCTTGATGTTTCTAATCTTGGTCGTCGCCCCATTCCATAATGGCAAAATCCGAGCCCAGCATCCATCACAGGTGCTGAAATCTGCTCTCCACAAACCATCTGGGCTGCATTTGCCCACTTATTCTCCTGTAATTTAATCTCTAACAACGCAACTACATCTAACTTATTCTTATTAATCCAACCAAGGATTTCATATTTCTTAAAAGGGTTATTAAGCCCTCTAATGTTCCAGGCTGCAATCTTAAACATTAAACAAGTGGTTTTTTGGTGCCTCCCTCCCTCCTTAGAATCTGGACCTTCTTTGCTCTGGCCTCTTTTTTTTCTTTTTAATCTTATCATCTTCCTTTGAGTGACTGGTGCTTATGCTCTCAACTGTGTCCCTAGAACAATTGCTCTCTCCACTTGCTGAGTTGCGTTTCTCTTTTTGGCGAGCTCTTTTTTGTGCACTCTTGGACATGAATGGTGTGAATCCTCCGATCATGCCTTCCTTGGCATTGTCCATTTGGGTGCTTTTTATTTGTGTTTCAGGGACACAAACTGAATCCTCTGGCTCTATGTCCTCTGCTTGTTGTTCTTTATCATATGCGGTCTCCACTTTGTTAGGATCGCGCAAGTAGTAATGCCGAGAGAAAAACAAAAGGAACGATGCGAGGACACCAAACTTTGATACCCAGTTCGTCACTACACCGTGACTATGTCTGGGGGCACTATCAAGCCATGGTTTTCTTCACTATGATCTTGGATACAATTACAATAATCAAGTTGGGTATAAATAGGGTAACCATCTAAACCCTAATTATCTAATTAGGAAATAGAAACCTAAACCTCACTGCCAAAATTATAGACTTCCTAAACTGGACCAGCCCAATAATCTAATCAAGCTCCACAACCCAACAATATCCCACCTGGAGACTGATTCCAATCGTAATCGTCTTCGTCCTGAACAACCCACGCCGGTGGTAGTGCCAAGCCTTCAGCTCACGTCTTGAGCCCCGTTGAAGCAATGTACAGCTTCAAATTCTTCATCTTCAAAGTTTTGCTACCCTGCGAAACTGTCTGATTCATGTGACCACAACGATAGTACCACAAATCCGCATCACCGCTTCCACCTGAACCTACGATGCCGTTCCGAACGTTCATCACCTTGGACAACGTTTCTTCCTTCTTTCCTTGAGCTATCAACCTAGCTCCCTTTGCTATCTTCCAGTTCCTGCAGCTGAAGGTTACATCAAATCCGTCTTCGTCTTCATCCTGCTGCCCAACTAATAGCAAATTCTTCTTTCCTTGAGCCATGACCCTAGCTCCTTTTGCTAACCTCCAGTTCTTGCAGCTAAAGGTTATACCATAACCATCTTCGTTTAGCTGCTTAACTGATAGAAAATTCTTCTTTAACGCAGTCCGCGGATCCAACATCTCCTTTGCCTGGACTGTGTGGTATGCTTCGTCTCTAGACAACGATAAACGAACCACGCTCATCGCCTTCCTGTCTAACAGCTCCCACTCGCTGTCCTTCATACCCTATGCCCTCTTGCCGTCTTCAGGTAGGTACCGCTCACTACCATACATGTAATCCTCAATCTGCATCTTCCATAACCCGAAATCCGACCTATCTAATTTTTCCATTGGATGTTTTCCATATGTCTGCATGACTGCTATAACCCGAGCTCTTGATACCATTTGTTAGGATCGCGCAAGCAGTGATGCCGAGGGAAAAACAAAAAGAACGATGCAAGGATACAAACTTTGATAACCAGTTCGTCACTACACCGTGACTACATTTGGGGGCACTACCAAGCCAGAGTTTTCTTCACTATATTGATGAGATGCAATTACAATACTCAAACCATGTATATATAGGGAAAGGTATGAAACCCTAGTGGAAACCCTAGATGTGATGCACAGCTGAAACCCTAGCCGCCGCTGAAACATATTGGCTTTTGCTTATCAGGCTTCATAGCCCAATAATCCGCGGATCCAACATCATAGTGAAGAAAACTCTGGCTTGGTAGTGCCCCCAGACGTAGTCACCTTGTAGTGACGAACTGGGTACAAAAGTTTGGTTTCCTCGCATCGTTGCTTTTGTTTTTCTCTCGGCATCACTGCATGCGCGATCCTAACAAATGGTATCAAGAGCTCAAGTTATAGCAGTCGCGATGGGATATGTAAGACAACATATGGAGAAATTCGACGGATCGGATTTTGAATTCTGGAAGCTGTTTTTCTCTAGATGAAAAACCAAAGGACATGAAGGATGAAGAATGGAAGCTGTTGGACAGAAAAGCAATGAGTGCGGTCTGGCTGTCGCTGTCCAGAGAAGTTGCACACCATATACTGAAGTCAAAGACGACGAGGGAGATGATGGAGACTCTATCGGCATTGTACGAGAAACCATCAACATCAAACAAAGTCCATCTGATGCGGCGGTTGTTCAACCTGAGAATGGCAGAGAGCATGACGGTGGCAAAGCACTTGAGCAAGTTCAACATGATGATTGCATTGTTGAGCTCCGTTAAAATTGAGTTCGATGATGAAATAAAGGCTTTGATTCTACTATCCTCATTAACAGAAAGTTGGAGCGGGACGGTTACAGCCGTTAGTGCCTCAGCTGGGAAGGCAAAGCTTAAGCTGGATGAAGTCAGAGACATGATCGTTAGTGAAGAGATTCACCGAAGGGAGTCATGCTCTAGTTTCGGTCTAGCTTTGAATGCTGGAAACAGAGGTAGATCTGAGTTCAGGTCGAAGGTGCAGCGTGGCGGGTCAAAGTCTAGAGGGAAGGACAAATAGGCCAGAGATAAAAGCAAGGTGAAGTGCTGGAAGTGCTGGAAGTGTGACGGAGTGGGTCACTACAAGAGTGAGTGTAAGGCACAGCCAGCAAACACAACCACTGAAGAAATGCTGTAGTAATGCTGACATAATGAAGCATTATAGATCTGGAGATTTCGGGAAGGTTTATCTCGCTGATGATGAACCATTGGAAGTCGTGGGGAAAGCAGATGTCCAGATAAAAGCTCCATATGGGTCAGTGTTGCAGCTGCATGATGTCAGACATATTCTGACTTGAAGAGAAACTTGTTGTCAGTTGGCCAGTTGGATGATGAAGGCTATGCAGTAACCTTCGGTTGCAGTACTTGGAAGATAACCACGGGTTCCACGGTGATAGCTCGAGGCAAGAAAGAGGGGACGTTGTATATGACAAGCAACCTCTAAGAAAGCATTGCTATTACAAGTGTGAAAGGTGATACAGATCTGTGGCATTGTCGTCTCGGTCTCATGAGTGAGAAAGGGATGAAGGTCTTATGCCCGAGGGGTATGTTATCTGGTCTCAAGTCTGTTGAAGTCGGAGTATGTGATGACTGCGTTTTCGGGAAGCAGAAGGGAGTCAGTTTCTCAAGAGGTGGCATGATGTTGAGAAAGCAAAAGCTGGAGTTGGTCCATAGCGACTTATGAGGGCCATCACCCGTTGCATCTCTTGGTGGAGCATCATATTATATGACCTCCATTGACGATTGCACAAGGAAGGTATGGGTTTATTTTCTGAAAAATAAATCTGATGCGTTTGATGTTTTCAGAAAGTGGAAAGCCCTGATAAAGACTAAGACAAGTCTTAAAGTGAAGTGTCTGAGATCTGATAATGGTGGAGAGTATGAGCTGCGAGAGTTCAAGGACTATTGTGCAGCGAATGGAGTTCGCATGGAAAAGACTTTGAAGGGAACTCCTCAGTAGAATGGTGTGGCAGAACGTATGAACAGAACTCTGAATAAACGTGCTAGGAGCTTGAGATTGAAGTGTGGACTTCCGAAGATGTTTTGGGTAGAAGCAGTTAACACAGCAACTTACCTGATTAATAGAGAACCATCAGCTCCGTTGGAAAATGGGATTCCAGAGGAGGTTTGGAGTGGAAAGGAGGTAAATCTATCCTTTCTTCGTATTTTCGGATGTGTTGCATATGTTCACATACCTGCTGTTGAAAGAAGTAAGCTGGATGCAAAGTCTGTTAAGTGTACATTTATTGGATATGGTGGTGATGACTTCGGATATCGACTTCGGGATGAGCAGAACAAGAAAATTATTCATAGTCGAGATGTCATATTTAATGAGCAGGTACTGTACAAAGACTTGACAGGTGCATAAGAGGCTGGCAGCTCAGAAACTGAGGTAGTTGAGTTAGATATTTCTAACTCGGGTGGGAGTATGACGGTTCCTGATGACCATGAGGTTGATGAAAAGGATGAACCGAATACACCAGAAGCTCAGCTGCGAAGATCCACTAGAGACCACAGATCACCAGATGGATATTTGCCTTCCAATTTCTATTTGTTATTAACTGATAGTGGTGAACCAGAATATTTTACAGAAGCGTCTCAGGGAAAACATGCAAATTAGTGGAAGCTAGCAATGAACGATGAGATGGAGTCATTGCTTGCAAACGAGACATGGGAGCTAGTTGAGCTTCCACGAGGCAAAAAGGCGCTGCATAACAAGTGGGTTTATAGAATTAAGGAGGAGGCGGATGGAAGTAAGCATTACAAGGCAAGATTGGTTGTGAAAGGATTTCAACAGAAATATGGTATAGATTACGCTGATGTTTTCACTCCTGTTGTAAAGATGACTACTATACGGCTTGTGTTGAGTATGGTTGCAGCTGAAGATCTTGAGTTACAGCAGCTAGACGTGAAAACAGCCTTTCTTCATGGTGACCTGGAAGAAGAAATCTATATGAAGCAACCAGAAGGCTACTTGTCAAAGGGTAACGAGTTACTGTTGTGTAAATTGAAGAAGAGCTTGTACGACTTGAAACAAGCTCCCGGACAGTGGTACACAAAGTTTGATGGGTTTATGCGCGAAGTTAAGTTCGTGAGGAGTGAGGCTGACCATTACTGTTATTTCAAGAAGTTGGGAGACGGCTATAACGACATGTTGATAGCAGGATCAAGTGCTCAGAGGTGAGTAAGCTGAAGAAGTAGTTGTCCAAACGGTTTGCCATGAAAGATCTGGGTTAGGCAAATCAGATTTTGGGAATGCGAATTTAACGTGACAGAAAGGCAAGAAAGTTGCATCTCTCGCAAGCTAAGTACATAAAGAAGATTGTGGAGAGGTTTAGCATGCAAGATGCAAAGCTAGCTAAGATTCCATTGGGTAATCAGATCACATTTTTAATTAGAGACTCACCGAAAGACCAAGAAGAGCGTGACCACATGCAGAAGACTCCATATGCCTCAGTAATTGGCAGCTTGATGTATGCGACGGTGTTTACTAGGCCAGACATTGCACATGCGGTGGGAATAGTGAGTCGGTTCATGGGCAATCTAGGGAAAAAGCATTGGGAAGCGGTAAAATGGATCTTGAGGTACTTGAAAGGGACCACTGAGCATGCCTTGTGTTTTGAAGGCAAGAAAGTTGAGTTAGCAGGATATGTTGATGCAGATTTGGCATCAAGTGATCTAGACAAGAGGAGAAGTACAACCGGATATGTCTTCACATTGGGTGGTACTGCTATCTCTTGGGCTTCAAAGTTGCAGAAGATTGTTGCCTTGTCTACCGCTGAAGCTGAATATGTTGCAGTGACTGAGGCTAGTAAGGAGATGGTGTGGCTACAGAATTTCTTGCGTGAATTGGGAAAGGAACAAGGGGTAGTACTCTTTACAGTGATAGTCAGAGTGCCATCCACTTGGCAAACAACCCTGCATTTCATTCGAGGACCAAGCACATAGAACTGAAGTATAACTATAAACGCCATCTACTAGAGAAGAAGATCTTGCAACTAATGAAGATTGATGGAAGTAAAAATCTTGCTGACATGTTAACTAAGGCTGTGACGTTAGAGAAGTTGAAGCTATGCATGGCTTCAATTGGCCTTGGTACTTAAGGTGAAGGCCTGACACTACCAACGTTCATAGGTTGATGAATGAGGAGATGACGGCGATTATGATTGGAATCAGGCTCTAGGTGGGAGATTGTTGGGCTATGAAGCCTGATAACCAAAGGCCCATATGTTTCAGCGGCGGCTAGGGTTTCAGCTGTGCATCACAGCTAGGGTTTCCACTAGGGTTTCATACCTTGCCCTATATATACATGGTTTGAGTATTGTAATTACATCTCATCAACATAGTGAAAATCTCCTGGCTTGGTAGTGCTCCCAGACGTAGTCACATTCGGTGGCGAACTGGGTAACAAATTCTTGTGTTCTTTGTTGTTTTCTTTCATTACTGCTTTAGATCCTAACACACTTCACAGTCCATCTCCTCATCACAAACATCTCGCTTGTCCATCATCGCCCTTTCTCTTTCCTCTTGTTCTCTCAAACTTTCCAACATCTTCTCTAAGCTAGGCTCCGAGCACTTGTCTTTCAGGTGTCTGAAATTGCAACAATTAGAGCAACGGGGAGGTCTCCACACGTACAAGACAGGCTGAACGTAGCAATTTCCGTAAGGGTCTTCATACTCAATGTAATCCATGAATTCTTGGTCTGCATAAATCTGAATGGGTGTAGTTCGATCCATCGGCCGTCACCCCATCTGTGCAAATGGGTGTGCCTAACCTAGAGCACAGCCTACTCAAGATAGTAATGTCTGCTAGGTGAGCCTTCAAACGAGGAAGGCGGATCTTAGTACGCACTAAATATGCTGAAATATTGCTAGCAAGCGATGGTCTTAATCTTAGTATTTTCATGATGGTCTCAAGTCCATCTACAAATTTAGATAAAAAGTCAGCAACAGCCTCCTCGAGAACTGCAGTGCACTATGAAATCAAACTGATAAACAACATGACAAGTCTACAACAACATCAATTAAAAAAATTCAGCAGCCAAGGAACCTATTATGAACTAACATCAATTAATTTTTTTTATAAATGCTTCAAAAACTAAAAAACAGCATAAACAAAGTAAAATCAAACTGATAAATAGCACTACAACAGCATAAACAACATCCTCTAATGTATGTTATAAATACGCATAAACAGCAAGCAATCACTGATGTATGTAGTCCCCAAGTTTAATCTTTAACATTTAGGTGTCCAACCGATTAATCGCCGCCCAGACCGATTAATCACCGCCCAGACCGATTAATCGCTGCCCAGTCACCGATTAATTGCTTCACCGATTTATTCATCCGATTTGGGTAAAATCGGATCAGGTTCAAGAAAAAGGCTACCTAGGCACCGATTAATCGACCCAGACGGCCGATTTTGTGAACATTAATTGTATCTCCAATTTACGGTCGAATCTCTGGGTTTAAAAAAAAGTTGTTTAGTAAAATTTGGGGGGCCTATGATTGAAAATGATGTTATTTGTATGAGATATGAAAACTCATAATCAAAAAAAAATTGTACAAGGTTACATAAAACGCTAGACGGTAGTCGGGCAGACAGTATCTTGGTGGATTAATCAGATTTTGTTATGCATATTATCAGTATGTATTGGATGACTTTTAGCATTTCATATGGTCATTGACCCTTAGCCTTTCATATGACTAATTTAATCCTCTTTTATTGCAAGTCTTTTGATTGTCCCATGTAATCCTATATAAACGAGTCATTTGTATATGTATGAATAATCAAGATCAATATCAATAAGAAAAGATTACTACTCTCTATACATTTCTCCATTTTAGTTCTCCTACACCTCTTATCATTCTCCAGTACAAATCCATTATTTTTACAACACGTTATCAGCACGATTTTTCTCTACGAAATTCCCGGTAAGGATACACCATCTTCTATTCTTCCTCCTTTTTCTCACTGTGATGCTATGATGGCAACATTGAGTCCAAATTCGGGAAACTCTCAAAAGCCTAGCATTCAGGAAAATTACATTTCCCTTCTCTATTCATATGTGATGATTAATTTCATGTATAACTTTTAATATTGTTATCTATTCATGTTGACATGCTAAATTTTGTTTATGGCTAAATCATGTTATATCCATATCATCTATTCTTTTTCACTTGTATCTATAACATTAAACGTTATATTAAAAAAATGATTTTCTTTTAAGTTTATAAAACATGCTTATTTTCATGTTCTATGTCATGCATATGTAATTTACATGTGACAAATGTTTATTTTATTATTTCATTTCATTTTATTATTTGAAATCAATTCATATTATATTTACCATATATTGGCAATGTCAGGCTCCAGTTCAATATTCTTGAGCATGAAAATGATTATTCGGCGTTGATTATTAAAATCCGCCTAAGAGCCATGTATCTTTAAGATACTATAAAAGAAGAAAATAAAGCACTTGTTCATAAAAGATGGCTAAAGCCAAAATATCCTTCGGCATCATCTCGATGAGAGATTGAATATGAAATTTTAGAATCAATGATCCCTCTCTCCTTTGAAAGGATTTGAATTGATGTACGATCACCAAAAGGCAATAATATAACACTTGATTTTATTATATACACTTGCAATTGCAAGATTATAAAAATTGCACGCGAGTATAATTTCGCAATGTTACGAATCACTTCACAACTGAAGTTATGCGATGAAATATCATGATAAAATGATGATGAGAAAAAAAAATATCATTGGGGTCGTACTTGTCGTACTTCCAAACACCTTGATTTTTATCAAGCCTATTTGAAAGCAAAAGGTGTTAACATAAATTCCACTGAACATAATGCTAAGGATATCACTCATTTGGACCTACATGAATCTCATCCATTTGGATGTTAGAGATTAAATTTTAAAAGAGGCCAATGGAGAACTTGACAGATTAATCAGTGATGAGAAGACAACATAAAGGATGATGCTTTACTTATTAAATTTAAGCGTTTATATTTAAGTATTTTTATATTTTACGTTCCATGCTTTGTTTCCACTTCTCGTTAAAGTATTTCTAATTTTATTTATTTATTTGTTTTGAAGAGACATGGATAATCGTCTCTCAATTACGATAAAAGATGATGGCAAAACACTATGTTTGGCGGATAGTGCAACAACACATACGATTCCGAGAGATAGAATCTATTTTTTGCATCTTAAATTAGCTAAAGCTAATGTTAATACAATATCTGGTGCATCAAGTCTTATTGAAGGCTATGGACAAGCCCAAATAGTGTTATTAAATGGTACACGATTTATCATTGATGATGCAATGTTCTCAATCAGATAAAAAAGAAACTATTGAGTTTCAAAGATATATGTCGAAATGGTTATCAAGTTGAGACGACAAATGAAATGACGTTGAATATTTATATATCACGTCAATGGTCTCAGGAATGAAAAAAGTGATGGAAAAACTTCCATCATACAACTTTGGATTATATTATACTTTCATAAATACAGTTGAATCATATATGGTGATAAACCAGAATTTAATAGACCCGAAAAACGTTCTAATATGGCATGATCGATTAGGCCATCCGGGTTCAATAATGATGCGAAGAATCATAGAAAATTCACATGGACATTCATTAAAGAGTAAAACTATTCTCTTGTCCAAAGATCTCTCATGTGTTGCTTATTTTCAAGGAAAACTGATTACAAGACCATCTCCACTGAAAGTTGAGACTGAGTGTCCAACATTTTTAGAACAATTCAAGGAGATATATGTGGACCTATTTCCCCATCAAGCGGACCATTTCAGTACTTTATGGTACTTATTGATGCATCGACCCGTTGGTCGCATGTTTGTTTATTATCCACTCGTAATATGGCATTTGCAAGGTTGCTTGCTCAAATTATTAAATTACGAGCGCAATTTCTAGATTATACAATTAAGAAAATCCGTATGGATAATGCGGGAGAATTTACATCTCAGTCTTTTAATGACTATTGTATGTCAACTGGAATTATAATCAAACATTCGGTTGCTCATGTTTATACTCAAAATGGTCTAGCAGAATCTTTTATGAAGAAACTAAAAGTGATAGCAGGACCATTACTTATGAGATCTAAATTACCAAGTTCTGCTTGGGGACATGCAATTTTGCATGCTGCATCACTAATTCGTATAAGGCCAACTGCAAACAATAAATATTTCCCTTTGCAACTTGTTAGTGGCCAAGAACCAAATATCTCTCATTTAAGAGTTTTTGGGTGTGCAGTTTATGTTCCAATATCTCCGCCCCAACGTACTAAAATGGGACCCCAATGAAGATTGGGGATTTACGTGGGATTTGAATCCGCATCAATTATTAAATTTTTGAACCTATGACAGGTGACATATTTAAGGCGTGATTTGCCGACTGTCAATTTGATGAGACAAATTTCCCTGCATTAGGGGGAGATAAAATAAAGTCTGTAAAAAGACAATTAATATCTTGGAATGCAGAGTCATTGTCTCATTTTGATCCTCGTACAAATCAATGTGAACTAGAAGTTCAAAAGATTATCCACTTGCAAAAGGTTGCAAACACATTGTCTGATGCATTCACGAATGTTAAGACAGTGAACAAGTCACATATACCAGATGTTAATGCTCCTTGCAAAATAAATCTTCCTGATGAAGATATTGGAAGTAAACTGGCAAGTGAGTCTAAAGCACGACAGACACGTGGTATACCAATTGGGTCCAAGGATAAAAATCCTAGAAAAAAGGTTCAAGATAACCAAATTAATGCATCAACCAGTATTCCAAAAGAAAATGATATGTCATTTTGATCAATTATGTCATTTCAGGGTAAAGGTGGAATAGAAAAGAAATTGTAGTGGATAATATATTCGCCTATTCTATGGCTCTATATATTATAGAAGAAAATGAGGATCATGAGCCAAGATCGGTTAATGAATGCTGACGAAGAAATGATTGGCCAAAATGGAAAAGTGTCATCGAGGGAGAATTGAATTCACTTGAAAAACGCCAAGTCTTTGGAAAATTTTCCCTAACACCCGATAATGTCATACCTGTTGGTTATAAATGGATATTTGTGCGCAAACGAAATGAGAAAAATGAAGTCGTAAGATATAAAGCACGAGTTGCAGCACAAGGCTTCTCGCAAAAACCAGGTATTGATTATGATGAGACATATTCACCGGTCATGTATGCGATAACATTCAGATTTTTATTGAGTTTGTCAGTCTTAGAAGGACTCCAACTGCATTTATCGTGACAGCCTATTTATATGGGTCACTTGATAATGACATTTATATTAAAATTCCCGAAGGATTAAAATTACCTGAAGCATGTAGCTCAAAAGTACGGGAAATGTACTCAATAAAATTACAAAGATCATTATATGGATTAAAACAATCCGGTCGAATATGGTACAATCGTCTAAGTGAATATGTTTTGAAAGAGGGATACATCAACAATGCAATTTGCCCATGTGCTTTTATTAAAAGGACAAAAACTGGATTTTCTATTATCTCTGTTTATGTTGATGATTTAAATATCATTGGGACCTCAGATGAACTTACCGAGACGATTGCATGCTTGAAAAGTGAATTTGAAATGAAAGATTTGGGCAAAACAAAATTTTGCCTTGGCCTACAAATTGAGCATTTTTGTTCATCAGTCCTCGTATACTGAAAGGGTCCTCAAACGATTTAATATGGATAAATCATATCCGTTGAGTTCGCTTATGGTTGTTCGATCACTTAATGTGACAAAAGATCCATTCCGTCCTCGAGAAAAGGATGAAGAACTACTTGGTCCTGAAGTACCATATCTTAGTGCTATTGGAGCGCTAATGTATCTTTCTAATTATACACGACCTAATATTGCATTTTCGGTTAATTTACCAGCAAGATATAGTTCTTCTCCAACTCGAAGACATTGCGCTGACATTAAGCAAAATTTAAGATATCTTCGAGGAACAACTGATATGGGCTTATTTTATTCAAAAGACTCAAAATCAAGATTAATTGGGTTATGTGTTTTCATATGGTGATATTGCTATATCTTGGCGCTCTACCAAACAGACTCTTACTGCCACTTCATCTAATCATGCTGAAATATTAGCACTTCATGAAGCAAGTCATGAATGTGTGTGGCTAAATTCTTTAATCCACCAAATTAAAGGATCATGTGATCTTTCAGGTGACAAAGAAATCCCTATTGTCATATTTCAGGATAATGATGCTTGTATAGCTCAAATTAAAAATGGTTATACAAAGGGAGATAGAACGAAACACATCTCTCCAAAGTTCTTCTTTACACATGAACTTCATAAGAACGGAAAGATTGATATTTCTCAGATTCGTTCTTGTGACAACTTAGCCAATTTGTTTACCAAAGCACTTCCCACAACTCCCTTTAAGAAATTGGTCTACAAAATTGGCATGCGAAAGCTTAGATTTATGTTAAAGGCCACATTGAGGGGGAGAATAAGTGTTACACTCTTTTCCTTATTTTAGGTTTTATCCCTTAGGGTTTTTCTAAATAAGGTTTTTAATGAGGTAACATTTATGCGTAATGTACAGTTGTGTACTCTTTTTCCCTCCCTAGGTTTTTTCCCATAGGGTTTTCCTAGTAAGGTTTTAATGAGGCATAATATATGTACGAGTCATCCAAAGGGGGAGTGTTGTGAATATTATCATTATGTATTGGATGACTTTTAGCATTTCATATGGTCATTGACCCTTAGTC
This sequence comes from Rhodiola chrysanthemifolia, assembly GCA_033675395.1. Classification (NCBI taxonomy): domain Eukaryota; kingdom Viridiplantae; phylum Streptophyta; class Magnoliopsida; order Saxifragales; family Crassulaceae; genus Rhodiola; species Rhodiola chrysanthemifolia. Next base: position 43,317,323 of record CM066205.1, read on the forward strand.
TTTCATATGGCTAATTTAATCCTCTTTTATTGCTAGTCTTTTGATTGTCCCATGTAATCCTATATAAAGGAGTCATTTGTATATGTATGAATAATCAAGATCAATAAGAAAAGATTACCACTCTCTATACATTTCTCCATTTTAGTTCTATTACATCTCTTATCATTATCCACAAATCATTTTCACAACAGATTTATATTTTTATTCTATTTTTATATTTGTAATCATAGTTGTGAAAACCGGACCGGACCGGCCGGTTCGACCGGTTGGACCGGGAACCGGTCCGGTGACCGGTTCGGTTATGTGATCGGATCGGTTATGCAACGACTCGGTCAAACCCGGTCAAACCCGGTCAAGAACCGGTCAAACCCGGTGAAAACCGGTAAAAACCGGTCAAGACCCGGTCGGTTGAACCGGTTGACCCGGTGGGTTGACCCGGTTGACCCAATTTTTCATTAAAACGTGATTTGATCGGTTCAATCGGTTCGATTTGGTTTGAAAAAATATATATATGTAATTTGACTTGGACAAGACTCGAACCTAGTTTTCCTCTATAATTATCCCCTCTCCTTCCACCAAGCTAAACATGATTCTTGTTTTATTATTTGTTTCAATAATGTATATTCATTTATCAAATCTATAAAATTTATTACTTACTATCAATTTAGCTAGAAATTCAATAAGTCTTAGAAATCCCTTATTGTTGTGACTTACAAATTAAGACTAAAATTGTTATTGTTGTATTATTGATTTGTACTTTATTAAATTCTAAATTTGTTATCCTATGTTATTGTAATCAGATCATAAACATGTTAGATTTATTCAAGTTATAAATATGTTAAATTATAATATCATATATAAGTTTATTATTTTATTATTTTAAATTCATGCGGGTCAAACCGGTTCGACCCGGTTGAACCACTGACCCATCGACCCAGTGACTTGACCGGTTCGATGACCGGTCCGGTTTTAATAACACTGTTTGTAATTGAAAAGTATATAAATATCTATAAATACTATTTTAAGATGCATTAGTTGAGCTGGAATCTAAAGAAAACAGGGTACATGCCAAAACTATTCTTAGTGCGCACTAAATATGCTGAAATATTGCTAGCAAGCGATGGTCTTAATCATAGTACTTTCATGATGGTCTCAAGTCCATCTACCAATTTAGATAATAAAAAAAAGAAGGCAGCAAAAGCCTCCTTGAGAACTGCAGTGCACTGTGAAATCAAACTGATACGCATCATGACAAGTCTACAACAACATCAATTAAAAAAATTCAACAGCCAAAGAACCTATTATGAACTAGCATCAATTAAATTATTTTATATATGCTTGAAAAACTAAAACAACAGAATAACAAAGTGAAATCAAACTGATAAATAGCACTACAACAGCATAAACAACATCCTCTAATGTATGTTATAAATACGCATAAATGTTGGATCGTTAAGTTAGCCTTCTGTGTGAGGGAGATCACTACGTGGTATCTCTCAGACAGAAAGCAGCAGAAAGTATCTTAAGTGCAGGAAATAAAGTGCAGAAAGTAAGTACTCGCAGTTTTATAGTGGAAACCTTATTGCATCTATGCAACAGACTGAAAACCACTTACCTTCTGGAAAGTTCTAGAAGGGTTTCAAAATCGATGTTATTACTTGACGAATATGCTTGTAGAATGTTACAACCTGTCTCACTCAGTGACAGTAAACCAATTCTACTCAATCCGAATATCAAATAACTTGATCTTACTCTCGACCGCACACAACGAGTACTCCATCGACAATCAGAATTGGTCGCAGCTTCCAATCTCCGTTTTCACTCTCTAAACAGCCGAGCTTCAACCAGTTGAGCTGCTCTTGCTTTTATAGTTGTCCAGCAGATCTGATCTACATAAGAGATTCGATCTCTATCTTGCAGATTTGATTTGATTAAGATATGAACCAAATCAGCTGGTTCTTTTCCATATCCGGCTCGTATATCTCCATCCCGTATCTTGAGCATATCTTGCTCATTACTCGTATATCTTGAGTATATCTTCAGCTCGTATATCTCGAGTATATCTCCAGCTCGTATATCTCGATTATATCTCTAGCTAGTATATTTCCATATCCATCTCTTGAGTATATCTTGCACATATACTCCCAGATTCCGTATCCATTCGCTGCTGGGCTCTGCTTCCGGCCCACTCCGCAGAGCTGATCTAAGCACGATGTTGGTATTGATCTTGTCCCTCACGCAGATCTCATCTCCCTCGCAGCGCCTAGCTCTCTCAGGGATGTCCAGTCATCGTTTCTGCCAGACAGTGTGATTTTTGCATACTCAAGTCAAATATTAGCTAAGTGTTTGTTATCATCAAAACACAAAGGGTCCAACAAATTCCCCTTTTTGATGATGATAAACACTTCTTCACAAATGAGAAATCACACCCAGTTATGACAAGGAATTCACATCTACAATTCCCTACAGTAGCTAGCTACTTCAGACTACTTCAGAATTTATTCACTAAGTTTTTATTTAAGTCTAGCACGCGTAGTTCCCCCTCAGATAGACATTCGCTTAAAATTTGGTAAATGATTTCCCCCTTAGTGAATGCAGACATATGTCTTCCCCTTTTGGCATCATCAAAAAGATTTGCAAACAAAGGCACAGACCGATGGAAGGAGAAAACATTTCATTCATACCAGCAAGCATAAGTGTGTCATACGGACACCACACATCCAAGCAAGGAAGTCAAAATGCAAGGAGAAATTAAACATGAAATTCAGAAAAAACAGTTCAAAGAGCAGGGAAAGATGTGGTAGGGTTGGCAAAGATGGGGGCCATGAGACAGTCCGGACTAAGCATCATTCTGGTACAGAACCTTCAACTTCTCCACAATCTCGGCAGCAAGATTCTTGATCTGCTCTGGGAACCCCTCAATCACAGCAGCCACAGCACCCAAGTCTTTCACTCAATTCTCCTCTGGGACTTTCAGAGCGTTCTCTACTGCCACCTCCAGGACTGCTATCCTCCCTTTCACATCCTGAACCCTAGACCGAAGCTCCCTCAACAACATCATCATCTCACCCAGTCCTCCAGCGGGGAGAGCATTTTTTTGACGCACAGGGTCAGCAACGGAAGACACCTCAACATCAGCTAGTTCTGCAGGTGGTGGCGACTGAGCGCGTGGTTTTATCCATCCTTTACCAGCAGAATACTCCAGACCCAGCTTGATGATATGCTCATCACCAAAGACGGTTGAAAAAGCTGTCTCAGAGGCAGGGTTGTAGATCTCCCAGTACTTCAAAATTTCCTTCACAAACTGAGGATAGGACAGACCATTCGAGAGGTTCTCCTTGTTATACTCCATGTGACGCATCACCTGAAAGGGCAAATTGACTGGCTTCCTCTGCATAATCTGGTCCACGAGCAAAATGTCCTGAAAAACGACCAGATTGTGCTTCTGCTTCCTCGGGCTGATGTTCGACACCAGGATCCTGTGAAGAATCCTGGGAAGTACCTCCATGCAGGAAATCTCTCTTTGCCCCTTCACGGTGGGATCCATCCCAAGCCGTTCGAACACATCGGACTTCGCCACTGAGCTCGGCCATGTGCCCTTGGTGTACTCACCATATCCACCTTTTGGCACCTGCAGAATGGTCGCCAACTCCCTCAGATTCAGTGTGAACACTTCTCCTCCCATATTCAACGACAACTCCAGATTACCTTTTGTCTTCTCACCCAGCTTAAGTTTGGAGTAAAACTCCTTGAGCAACCTTTCATCCACAAAGACCGCTTTCTTGAACAGCTCGCCCCACCCCTGGGCCACCCGCAACTCCTGAACCTCCCCAAGCTTGTACTCCACAAGCCATTCGCGATCAAGAACCAGTTCTTGAGCAATAGCCCTCCCGGCCTCCTCAGATTCTTCCGCACTCCCATCCGATTCGCCATTCTCTTCAACCATCAGTGCTGTTTGACGAGTGGATCTAAGACTTTTTCGGGCCGAGGATGGGGCAGATTGCTTTGAGCGCTTACTAGTAGACCGCTCAGCAATTGAAGACCCCTTGCGAACACGGCGCTGGAAGTGAGAGTCCTCCTGAAGATCTTCGAGCATAACCACTTCTCTAGCCACAGCAGAGTCGGTCGGAGTGGAGACGGACGGAGCAGCGGACTGGAGAATGGTTTGGAGGCTCTGAACATTGACTCCCTGAGCAATTAATTGTGCAGCAAACTCAGCGGCGGCCTCAGGTGTAAAGGTTGAGTTAGGGTTTGGTGAGGCCATTGTAATTTGTAACAACTTGATTTGGGTGAGAGTGAGAGTGAAGGTCTGAGATCGATTAGCCATCACACTCCCTTCCTCTCCTTTTATACCCGCCGCAAACCCTAGGATTTATCTGTGACAATAGAATGCCCAAACGTCGCCTCTCCTACTTTTTAGCAGTGATTTTGCTTCCCACCGGATTTTTCGCTATTGCCAAACGTTGCATCCCTTCCAAAAATGGTTCCTCATAAATAATTGCCTATATTCATCCAACCATACAATAACTTGCTCCAGAAGTGAGAAAGACTCCATGTGGCCCCATCTGGAGGCGTGCGTTTCTCATCATAAATGCCACAGATGGGACAGCTGCCTGTCACACTGACTTTTCACTTCTCTGTGCTGAGAGCCAACAGAGTGAGAGTCCCAATGCCAAACCATCATTATCTGAATGCACAGATCTTCTTGTCTCCACAACTGCCACATAGATTGTTTCCCAGCCAAAGTTGAACCTTCCAAAGTGATAACTCAATCTGACTTGTCTCATGGGTACACAAGGTTTTTTGGTATGGTGTGCTAACTTTACCCAAATGGTACAAATAACACCACACACAATCAAGCAAAAACAAATAAGATCATCCAAGCAAAATTTCATACTTCATGTGGAGTAACTTCCAGGAAAATAGAACAACAAATCAACGGGCTCACAGGAACACTCCACATGAAGATAGGCTAGGGTTGGTCTGGAGACCCTCCTGGGCTTATAACGTGGGATCAACTATGGATGTCTCTTTTGGACATAAAGAATTCAGAATTTCATGTTTTTCAATCTCTAATGCAGTCATCAATCACATAGCTAGCATGCATGGATACAGTGTGGACATAACCTAATTTTCACTAGCATAGAACATCCATATTAATTTTCCCATCAGACGTTACTTGCATGCATCTAGTCTAGCCAATCATCGAGGGACCAGCATATGAGCGCATCTCTAAGAAAGTGAAACCACACCTAGTTCAAGCCTCAGCTTCTCGTAGGGTTCCCTGTGCAATGCCTTTGTGAATATGTCCGCTATCTGTTCCTCAGTTCTGCAGTATTCCATTTCAATTGTTCCCTTTTCTACACAGTCTCGCAGAAAGTGATATCGAATCTCTATATGCTTAGTTCGTGAAAACTGCACAGGATTCTTAGAGATATTAATAGCACTGGTGTTATCACACAAATTTTTTGCACAATTAGTAATAACACCATAGTCACTTAGTTGTTGCCTGAGCCATAGTAGCTGCGTACAGCACGCAGCAGTGGCAATGTATTCCGCCTCAGTGGTGGAAAGTGCAATAGAGGACTGCTTCTTTGAAGCCCAAGAGATGAGACACGGTCCAAGATACTCAGCCATCCCTGACGTTCTCCTTGAGCTACTTGAAGTCCAAGAAAGTACTTCAGCTCTCCCACCATGCTCATCTCGAACTCGCTCGACATCAAATCTGTGAATTTCTTGACATGTCTAGGGTTAGTTGAACCAAAAATGATATAATTCACGTATACCTGAACCACTAGAGTGTCCTTTCCTTCCTTCAAAAGGAAGAGAGTCTTGTCCACCTCTCCTCTGACATATCCGTGGGTCAGTAGAAACTGTGACAGTCTCTCATACCAAGCGCGGGGTGCTTGCTTCCACCCATACAGCGCCTTGTCCAGAATATGGACATGATCTGAGTGAGTGTGATCCTTAAATCCTGGTGTCTGGCTCACATATACCTCCTCTTTCAGAACTCCGTTCAAGAAGGCCGTTTTCACGTCCATCTGCTGTAGAGTGAAGCCATGGTAAGTAGAATAAGCAATTAATAGTCTGATTGCTTCTAACCTTGCAACTGGCGCGAATGTCTCATCGTAGTCTATCCCCTCTTGTTGGTTGTACCCCTTGACTACCAGGCGGGCTTTGTTTCTCACAACAACTCCCTTGTCGTCCATCTGGTTTCTAAAGACCCACTTCGTCCCTATTACATTCATGTCCTTCGGCCTGGGAACCAATCGCCATACCTTGTTCCTCTCGAACTGATGTAGCTCTTCTTGCATGGCATTGACCCATTCTGGGTCCTTGAGCGCTTCAGTTACTATCTTTGGTTCTGCAAGGGAGACAAAGGACGCAGATCCACAAAAATGACACAAATTATCTAGATTTACCAGATCCTGCGATGTGTAACACTGGTAGTCCCTCAGCCTTGTTGGGGGATGTATAACTCTCCCGCGGCTTGTAGTCCTGGATTCGCCCTCAGTGCCTGCAGGAGGAAGATTGTCAACTGCCTCTACCTCGTTGGGGGACTCAACATTTATTCCGGTCACAGGGATAGAAGGGACATGCTCTTGAGCCACCATCTCCGTCTGAGCATTCTCTGATGTGGTCTCCACCGGTTCCTGGTCTATTGTCTGAGCCACACCTTGGGATAGTTCTGTAGCCTCACTTTGAGTTGGTTCCCAATCAGGGTCAGACCTGTCCGTAAACTGAAGTTCTCCATCATCCTGTGAGGAGGGATCTTTCACCAGGTGTCCAGCCATGACGCGCTCATCAAAGGTTACGTGGATGCTCTCCTCCACTTGTTCAATTCTCAGGTTGTTGATGAGTCGAGTTTTCGACTCATTTATCGTCATTCTTCACTATAGTTTTGAATCGTTTCTGACGATATTTTGATGTCATTTGACCTCTATCTCTACATTTCAGGTAGAAAACAAGTTTCCCCCATGGTCAATGCCTAAATGTGAAGATTGGTTGAGTTTCGGCGCAAAAACAAGGAGTTTCGGGGCAATACCGAGCATATTGACCTTTGCAACTTGTTTTGGACGCCCAGGGCGCATACGGTGTCCGAATTGGTTGATTCAAAGCTTGTTGGAAAGATAACTCAAAGGGCTACAACTCTCTAGTTGACGCCAAGACCCAATTCGGACGAGAGGACTACCAGTCGATCGACTGAAAGTCCAGTCGACCGACTCGATTGAAACTCAGGAGCTCATCATATCTTGCACATCCCAGTCGACCGACTGGGAGTCAAGCAAAGCCCAGTCGACCGACTGGATGAAAAACTCAGATTTCTGCACCCAGATTTCAGCCGAATCTATAAATAGAAAGAGGGCTTTTTGACCAAAGTGTGGAGGTTTTTGGGGAGAAGAAGATTAAGAAAAGAGGTCAACCAAGGTCATCAATCATCATCCAACCAAGGAGAAGTGAAGATCAAGGGAGTTCAAGGATTAATCATCCTATTTCTATCCCTCTTCTATTCTACTTGTTGTGTAAAAACCCTACTCACACCATGTTGTCTTACATGATGTGTGAGTAGTGGATCTTGTGTTTTGAGGGTCTTATGATCCTCCTTGGTACTCAATGATCATTGTATACACATTTGAATGGATTTATTGAAGTTGATTTCATTTTACTATGCTCTTCATGTTAGACATGTCTCTAAGTGTTTGATAAAATGCCTAAGTGACATGTTTGTGTTAGAACTTTGATCTAAGTATTGAAAGAGCTTAGTGATGGTTTGGATGTAGTAAAATTGAACTTAACCAACGTTTATGAGAGTAAATGCATGGTGAGAGGTAAACTAGAACTTTATGCATGTAGCATTTATGGGAGTAAATGCTATATAGTGGATCAATACTCTTTAATTAGTGAGATCCTAGCTAAGATGGCTTGACTAGGATTAAACATGCATGGTTTGTTCAATTCTAGTCTAAGCTAGGTTTTAAACCTATCAACCTCTTAAATGATTAAACTCTTGTATACATGATCATTGGAATTTGCCAAGGAGGGGAGTAACCCCTCGAAACACCTCCTACTTATCTTTTATCCCTAATTACTCGCCACATAGGATTTAGATATATACACCCTTTTACACATTTTTGGTTTAGAATAGCCGAATGGAAACACAATCTTAAATAGTGCGTGTGCTTGGCTTGCTCCTTTGGGTTCGACCCGGTACCCTACCGGTCATTATAAATGTTTTGACTTACTACCGACCCTCTCTTCATTGATACTATTTAGAGGTGAAAAAGAATAGTTCGTCAAATGGCGCCGTTGCCGGGGGGCAACTAGTTAGCACATCCCTAGATTAGATTGTGTGGAAGTTCCGACTATTCTTGTGAATATTTTTCTTTTTTCTTATACTTGTATATTTTTCTTTTTCTACTCATATTCCTTACTAACTTCGTTTATCTTGTTTTGCGAGGATGGATCACTACAACCAACAAGTCATGAACAATGGAGATTATTATGAAGAGGAACAACCAAATGCCCATTGTGAAGACTATTGGATGTACAACCACAACCAACAAGTCTTTTCTAATGAGAGATACCACCAAGAGGAGGAGCACATAAATTCTTATTATCAAGAGCATGACTATCCGACAAGTTACTACACTCCGAATTGGGATGATAGCCAGTGCTATGAAGTTGAAGACTCCTACCCTCCATACCCTAAACCTCCTCTACCCACAAGTGAGCCCTCCAATATAGAAGTCATGCTTGCTAAACTCCTTGCTAGCCAAAATGAGATGGGACAAGAATTGAAGGAAGTGAAGCAAACCCAACAAGATATGCATGGTCACATGGATATGCTTCAAGCCAAGTTGGCACAACAAGCCGTTGAATTTGAGAACTTAGAAGAGGAAGAGGAGGTATCCAAAGAAGAAGTCCTTGAATCTAATGCCTCAAGGGAAGAACGGGATCAAGAATTGGAGGATAAATTTTGGAGAGCCGCCACCGAAGCTTATTACAAGACAAGGGATGGTGAACCTTGTAATGAAGACGAGATGGAATGCAAAAGTGAAGCATCATTCACTACTAGCACATCTCATGATCATTTGGATGAGAACGCACAAGAGTTCACCATTCCATTAACGCTCTCCGATGAGGAATTCTTCAATGATGATGCCTCTTGCATAGAGGAAACAACTTTTATTGGTGAAGAAGAACTCCTCCCTCCCGGCACAAGCAAGTTTGAATGTGAGCCCGAACTTCTTGATGAGGATAAGATAGAGGAAGAGCCTATTGAGAGAAAAGGATCTCGGGGGTATGAAGACTTTGTTGAGGTCTATATGGATCAAGCTAAAGAGTCTTCTCGCATACAAGAAAACACAAGCTTAGAAAGGGATATTGAGGAATGGGCACCCATGGACATCATTGAAAGATTAAAGGAAGGTGTGCCCATCAAGCTCGAGACAAGTTATGAAGACCCTTTCTTCACCATTTCGTCTCGAGACAAGTTTTGGAGCTTTGTGCCTTATTTTGCAAGATTTTTGGAAGGAAGCCCCCATGACCCCTTTGTTCTAAAGGGATCTTCATATTTGAAGGGGTCATGCTCCCAAAGGAAAGTCCATTGTAGGCTTGATGGGAAGAAATTCAAATGGGATTTGAAGGTGGATTGACACGACCAAACCCAAGGCCCCGCGAGAAGGGATCCTAGCAAAGGACTTCTCGACGAGTGATTCTATGGGGCGCTTTGCTACGTCTTTGCCAAGACGGGAAAAACTAGGCCCCCGCGGGAGGTAACCCGGTTTGTAAGTTGTTTCATTCTTGTTCTTTTGTATGTTCAAGTGTTTGGCATGATTTTGAGTAGCTAAGGCTCTAACATATGGAATGTGAAATGTGTGATTAGTGGCTAAAATTTTAAGTTTGGAGTGAGGTCTACTCACTCCAATTCCACTTCACATTGCCAAGCCCTCCACTTTTCCCTTCATCTTTCTATGCTTAATGATGTTGCCCATAGTGCTCATATGCTTTATTGGTGTTTACTAGAGTGGAACTAATTTGTGATATCATACTATGACTCTAGTTTCACATTTGGGGCACTTAGGAAACCTTGTGCATGTTTTAGAGGGTGTGGATCAACTTCCTTGTTTGAATTCTATGAAAATTGTGCCATGATGTTATTATGTGACTTGTGATGCTATCTTGCTCATACATGAGTTTTACATAACCTTGTATGTCACTTGTTGCTTTTAACCTCTCATGTGTTCTTGTCATCAAGGAAGTTATTCGCATCATGCACATTCAAGCTTAGCACAATGTCATCTTTTCTATTGGTGGGGCACATCTACAAACGACGGGAGTTCCTATGCGCCTTTATCTCATTTTCTTCATTGTTTGCGCTTAGGGACTAAGCTACCTTTTAAGTGTGGAGTGGGTAGTCGCATAGTTCACTCATATTATGCCATGCCTAGCATTGTAGAATGAGCACTTGCATTCATGTATTCTATCCCTAACATGAGAGTGTTTTCAACCACATAGGCTTGTGACTATCGGCTCTAAATCCCTATAAATCACATCTAGCCTATTATTCACATTTATTGGATCTTGAACTTAGAACCGACCTAGTCCTATGAATGTGCATTCTTGTGAATCAATATAATTGCTATCCCTTGTCTATCCAATTCTCTAAGTATTTTCGTTGAAATACCTTGGATTGAGTTTTATCAAGCACTTTTAAAATTTTCACGAAAAACTTAGACCTTTTGTTTGCTCCTTGGTGACTTGAGTTTTCTAATTTAGTGCCATGCTTATGATTGCTTCCCACACATTCCATACACTTTTTGAACATATTGTCAAGTTTTAAGTGTGGAGTCAAAAGAGGGCGAAAAATAGACCCCAACAAAAAAGTTTTTGTGGTCAAAGAGGGCAAAGCCCCGACTAAAAACTCTCTCAAAGTGCTAGAGAAGTTTCGCTTTAAAAATGATACAAATGTCGGGGGTTAGGAAGAAACGTTCCCCCTCGAAAGCATTTGTAGGCCAAAGGCCATTTCAAAAAGAAAATAAGAAGCACTTAAAACTTGAGTCTATGTTTTCCTCCATTCTTCATTTGTGCGGGATTCATCATTTGCATTGTGTGCTTGTTAGAATGACTTTTGGACGACCCATGTGCTTGCACGGGAGTTATCATTTGGTCTATGCTTGTTTATTAAGAACTCTAGTGTCGAACTCCTCTTCCCTTATGGATTATGGCTTAAGCGCCTAAAACTTGGGAATGAGTTCCATGTCGTGAGCCAATGGACTAGCCCTAGCTAGCATAGGTGAGCGGTTGACACTCTTTTGTGCAAAACTATTAACTTTGCTTCTATTGTATTGCCTTGAAAATGAGTAGACCTTTGGATGAGACATTTGATAGCTCTAGTATTGATGATCTTGAATGCACAACCTCATGGGTACTCAAATGGTTCAAAAGTTCTTTTGATGATATTGTGATGGTAGTCCTAGTTTGGGGTGAGGGATTGGTTTTGAGAAATCCTCGCCTTGGTTGAGCACTCTTGCATTCATTCTCATGGGATAGGTGCATATGGGATTTGTGAGTATTCCCTTTTCTGAAAACTCTCACGAGACTATAACTCGTCCACTAGGGTAGCCTAGGGGTTTAAAGGCTTAATGCATACGCTAAATGCATTCGTAACACCTACGAAAAGGAGCTAGTTAGATTGTACATACTTGTCATTTACCTTTCAATAACATGATTAGGAATAATGATCGAGACCTTGTGAAATCTAGTGAGGCAAATAGACGAAAAACATAGCACCACTAGCATTTCGACATTTGCATGACCTTGACATATTCTCATACTTTGTTCGGGACGAACAAAACTTGAGTGTGGAGTGTTGATGAGTCGAGTTTTCGACTCATTTATCGTCATTCTTCACTATAGTTTTGAATCGTTTCTGACGATATTTTGATGTCATTTGACCTCTATCTCTACATTTCAGGTAGAAAACAAGTTTCCCCCATGGTCAATGCCTAAATGTGAAGATTGGTTGAGTTTCGGCGCAAAAACAAGGAGTTTCGGGGCAATACCGAGCATATTGACCTTTGCAACTTGTTTTGGACGCCCAGGGCGCATACGGTGTCCGAATTGGTTGATTCAAAGCTTGTTGGAAAGATAACTCAAAGGGCTACAACTTTCTAGTTGACGCCAAGACCAAATTCGGACGAGAGGACCACCAGTCGATCGACTGAAAGTCCAGTCGACCGACTCGATTGAAACTCAGGAGCTCATCATATCTTGCACATCCCAGTCGACCGACTGGGAGTCAAGCAAAGCCCAGTCGACCGACTGGATGAAAAACTCAGATTTCTGCACCCAGATTTCAGCCGAATCTATAAATAGAAAGAGGGCTTTTTGACCAAAGTGTGGAGGTTTTTGGGGAGAAGAAGATTAAGAAAAGAGGTCAACCAAGGTCATCAATCATCATCCAACCAAGGAGAAGTGAAGATCAAGGGAGTTCAAGGATTAATCATCCTATTTCTATCCCTCTTCTATTCTACTTGTTGTGTAAAAACCCTACTCACACCATGTTGTCTTACATGATGTGTGAGTAGTGGATCTTGTGTTTTGAGGGTCTTATGATCCTCCTTGGTACTCAATGATCATTGTATACACATTTGAATGGATTTATTGAAGTTGATTTCATTTTACTATGCTCTTCATGTTAGACATGTCTCTAAGTGTTTGATAAAATGCCTAAGTGACATGTTTGTGTTAGAACTTTGATCTAAGTATTGAAAGAGCTTAGTGATGGTTTGGATGTAGTAAAATTGAACTTAACCAACGTTTATGAGAGTAAATGCATGGTGAGAGGTAAACTAGAACTTTATGCATGTAGCATTTATGGGAGTAAATGCTATATAGTGGATCAATACTCTTTAATTAGTGAGATCCTAGCTAAGATGGCTTGACTAGGATTAAACATGCATGGTTTGTTCAATTCTAGTCTAAGCTAGGTTTTAAACCTATCAACCTCTTAAATGATTAAACTCTTGTATACATGATCATTGGAATTTGCCAAGGAGGGGAGTAACCCCTCGAAACACCTCCTACTTATCTTTTATCCCTAATTACTCGCCACATAGGATTTAGATATATACACCCTTTTACACATTTTTGGTTTAGAATAGCCGAATGGAAACACAATCTTAAATAGTGCGTGTGCTTGGCTTGGTCCTTTGGGTTCGACCCGGTACCCTACCGGTCATTATAAATGTTTTGACTTACTACCGACCCTCTCTTCATTGATACTATTTAGAGGTGAAAAAGAATAGTTCGTCAGTTGTACACCTTGTATGATCTGTTGTGGCTCGAATAGCCTATGAATACGCCTTCATCGCTCCTCGGATCGAACTTGCTCAGATTGTCTTTCCCATTATTGTGCACATAGCACCTACATCCAAATACTTTTAAATGAGCGATGTTAGGCTTCCTTCCCCGCAGCAGCTCGTATGGCGTCTTCCCTATCAGAGATCGTAGAGACGCTCGATTTAGTATATAGTTAGCGGCATGAACAGCCTCTGCCCAGAACCCCTTGGGTACACCACTGGCAATCAACATCGTCCTGGCCATATCTTCCAGTGTCCTATTCTTTCTCTCTACCACGCCATTTTGCTGAGGTGTCCGTGGTGCAGAAAAGTTGTGATCTATTCTACCAGTCCTGCACAGCGACAGAAACTGAGAATTCCGGAACTCGGTTCCGTTGTCAGTACGATTAGACACCAACTTTTTACTCAATTTATTTTCAATCAGTTTCAACCATGTGACAAACTCAGAGTACGTTTCATCCTTAGAGTTTAAGAAAATGGTCCACGTATACCTGGAGTAGTCATCCACGATGACTAATATATACTTGTTCCCTCCGCAGCTGACGACATTCACTGGCCCGCACAGATCCATGTGAATCATGTCCAGGGGAGCTGATGTACTCACTGATTGTTTTGACTTGAACGAGGTGCGTACTTGCTTGCCCGTGGCACATGCACTGCACACTTGATCAAATGAGCTCTCCACCTTGGGTAGTCCAACCACCAGTTCATTCTGATGTAGTTTACGAATCAGCCTCATGCTTGCATGTCCGAACTTTTTGTGCCATAGTAGGGTGTCCTCAGTTATGCTTGGTAAGCACAGCTCCTCATCAAGAACGAACTTTGGATCCACTGTGTAGATTTCGTTCTCGCGAACACCTTTGAGAATTGTTTTTCCTGTCTCAATGCACCTCACAATACAATCATTAGAGTTAAATATCACCTGATTTCTGCCACGTTGACACAGTTGTGATACACTCAGCAAGTTGTATCTCAAATTTTCAACCAAACTCACTTGTCGGACTTTGATAGTTTCTGAAATTTTTACCTCTCCTATTGCAACGACCTTACCTGTGCTCTTGTTTCCGAAGATAATACTTCCTTCGGAGTAGGCTTGGAGTGAGATGAACCACCCTGGATCTCCTGTCATGTGTCTAGAACATCCGCTGTCCAGATACCATGGTCTGGCCCTCACTCCACCCTGCAAAAGAGAGATCAGTTTTTACAAACCCAGACAAGCTTGGGCTTACTGGGTTTTGAAACAGTTTTAACAACAAGAGAAATTTTAAAGAGCAGGAATCATAATTATCAGCAAGGTTGATTTTTCTTCTGGGGGCTCTTCTGGGTCGTCCGTAGATGGCTGTGTCATGGTTTGGGCGAGCCCATTGAACTCTGTCTTTCCTCCCGTGGGAAGAGATTTCTCTCTTAGAGATGTGAGCGGTACTGACTTTTCTCTGGCAATTTTCCTCCGGAGACATGTATGTGGTATTTCCCCAATTGTAATTCCTCTCATAGGTTTCTCTCAATTTCTTACAGTCATGTCTGTAGTGGCCAGAGTGACCACAGTGCCAGCAGACACGATAGTAAAGACCACCAGTGTTCTTGTTTCTCTCTAAGGGTATAGGTCTCCTGTTTCTCCGTGCCTGAAAGTCAATCGTGAATGGTTGATGATTGGAGCTCTGCTTCTTCCAAATTTCAAAGGCTTTCCTAGCCTTGAAAGGTACAGAGTCACAGTCGTGGAGGTGACTTTCCTCCGAAGATGTGACTTCTCTTCCAAACTGTCTCGTGGCTCTTGGCTTTCTCCCCTGATGGGAGCTTTCACCGACTTCAGTCATTGCTTCATTTCCTTTGACAATCCTTTTATTTTCTCCCTCTTCGCCATATCCGAGTCCTGGTCTAACAAACATTCTTTTGTAATTTTGTCTTTCTTCTTCAACCCTCTTGGCTTCTAGTTCTCGCAGCCAGATTTCCTTTCTTCCAGTCTCCTCTCGTCTGAGATCTGCCACTGTCTGACGTAGTTCCTCATATCCAACTGGAGTCTGGCCAATTCTGCGTTTGATTCTTCCATTTTGGTTCTGATGCCTGTCAACTCGCTGTCGTCAATTCTCATGCACCTCAGCTCATCCCTTAGATCATTGATTTGTGTGTCCCTCTCATCACATGTGGGACACTTGCAGACGTGCTTCTCCATTTCTCTCTCAAGTCGCATAGCTTTGGTTGACCAGAGGCGATTGTTTTCCATATCGTCCTCGTGTTCATCTTGCATGATCTCAAGCTGTTCTTTAAGACTGCGAATCTTCTTCAACAGTTCGGCAATAGTCTTTGCAAAATCAGATTCACTGAAAACCTCATCTACAAAGGAGTTAGATTCATTTACCTCACTAGTTGTGCCTCGCGCCATCAGACATGGCTCCTTAGCTCGCTTCTTATCACTGCATTCCTCATCTGAGTCACCCCAGACAGCGAACATGGCTTGAGCTTCCTTTGGCGCGGGTGGTTCACCCTTCTTTTTGCTGTAGCAATCTCTAGCAAGATGCCCCTTTTTCTGGCAATGGTAGCAGGTTCTTTCTTCCTTTGCTCTTGCCTTTGTCATACTCTCTTCTGAGGTACCTCCCTTGTTCCCCTTATGGTTTCTTCCTCCTCCACCAGAGTTTCCTCTGTTGAAGTTCTGAGCTCTCCCAGTGTTTGCCATCCTGAAGGCTCTCGAGAGCAGAGCAATCTCTTCATCCTCACTTTTTGATGGTAAACTCACATGTGCTATATCCAAGGCCTTCTCAACTTTCAATGCTATAGCTTGAGATTTGCCTGCTTGCCTCATAGCCATTTTTCTCTCTGCTATCCCAGCTTGGCTTTGCAGGTTCGCCACAAGTTCTTCCAAAGTGACATCTTTGATGCCCTTCAGAGCCTGGAGAGATGTAGTCAATGTATCCCATCTGGAGCTGAGAGCTTGCATGAATTGATGGGTTATTTTACACTGTGGAAGCTTCTCATCTAGAGAGTTCAGTTGTGCGACGATCACTTGAAATCTGGTGTAGAAGTCGTCCAGAGATTCGTCCTTTCGCTGCTCGACTCTTTCATAGTCCTTCGTGGCTGCCAGAATTTTGTTCCTCTTTATATCCTCGTTTCCCTCGTACAGTCTGGCTAAGCCATCCCACTGCTCCTTTGCAGTTTTGTATACGGCCATTTTCACCTGATCTCCTGGTGAGAGGGCCATGTACAGAACCTTCTTAGCCCTGGCATTCTGCTGGAGAGACTTGTAGTCAGCATCTGTGTACTTGTCTTTCTCCTTCTCTTTCGGGTTGGCGGGAACTGTCACATCCAGAATAGGGAAGTTACCCTTTTCAAATACACGCCATAACTTTCCATCCAGGGAGCAAACATGAGCTTCAAACTCATCCTTCCACCAGTCATACTCTCCCGGGTTGAGCACCGGCGGCTTCCAGAAGGAGTCATTTGCGGCAGACATGATTTCCTGCAAAGACTAACACACAAAATCTGGAGCCTTGCTCTGATACCAATTGTTGGATCGTTAAGTTAGCCTTCTGTGTGAGGGAGATCACTACGTGGTATCTCTCAGACAGAAAGCAGCGAAAAGTATCTTAAGTGCAGGAAATAAAGTGCAGTAAGTACTCGCAGTTTTATAGTGGAAACCTTATTGCATCTGTGCAACAGGCTAAAAACCACTTACCTTCTGGAAAGTTCCAGAAGGGTTTCAATATCGATGTTATTACTTGACGAATATGCTTGTAGAATGTTACAACCTGTCTCACTCAGTGACAGTAAACCAATTCTACTCAATCTGAATATCAAATAACTTGATCTTACTCTCGACCGCACACAGCGAGTACTCCGTCGACTATCAGAATTGGTCGCAGCTTCCAATCTCCATTTTCACTCTCTAAACAGCCGAGCTTCAACCAGTTGAGCTGCTCTTGCTTTTATAGTCGTCCAGCAGATCTGATCTACATCAGAGATTCAATCTCTATCTTACAGATTTGATTTGATTAAGATATGAACCAAATCAGCTGATTCCTTTCCATATCCGGCTCGTATATCTCCATCCCGTATATTGAGCATATCTTGCTCATTACTCGTATATCTTGAGTATATCTTCAGCTCGTATATCTCTAGTATATCTCCAGCTCGTATATCTCGAGTATATCTCTCGCTTGTATATTTCTATATCCATCTCTGGAGTATATCTTGCACATATACTCCCGGATTCCATATCCATTCGCTGCTGGGCTTTGCTTCCGGCCCACTCCGCAGAGCTGATCTAAGCACGATATTGGTACTGATCTTTTCCCTCACGCAGATCTCATCTCCCTCGCAGCGCCAAGCTCTCTCAGGGATGTCCAGTCATCGTTTCTGTCAGACAGTGTGATTTTTGCATACTCAAGTCAAATATTAGCTAAGTGTTTGTTATCATCAAAACACAAAGGGTCCAACAATAAACAGTAAGCAATAACTGATGTATGAAGTCCCCAAGTTTAATCTTTAACATTTAGGTGTCCAACCGATTAATCGCCGCCCAGACCGATTAATGATGTGATTAAGGATACTAATTTTGTGGGATAATTATGTGATTAAGCTCAATTTAACTACTCGTGCTTCTCACTTTGTTTGCTGTGAGTTACAAACTGAGGCTGCGGCTTTTGGTGTGGCTTTTGTTTATGCTAGCAACGATGCGGTGCATAGAGCTACTATGTGGCCAGAGCTTGAATATCTAACGAAATATTTTTCTGGGAGTTGGTTATGCATGTGAGACTTCAATTGTGTGATGAATCCTAGTGAAAAGCGTAATGGGCAGATATTAGAGCCAGAGACATCGAAGACCTAAATGACTTTGTTGGCAAATGTGGCCTTATTGTTGATGCTAGCGGATGTCAGTTTACATGGAGTAATAATAATATAAACCCGGATAGTCGCATTTGGTGCAAACTGGAAGTTATGGGGAACGCAGATTGGTTTTCTCAGTTTCCAAAGGCTTCAGCGACTTTTCACTCCCCTGGAATTTCAGATCATTGCTCGGTGGTGGTTTCTTGGGGCTTAAGACCAGGTAGAAGGTCCGGTTTTCGTTACTGTAATTTCGGGGAGAAGCTAGAGGATAATCATGTTAAAGCTAACGACTGTTGGAGGTCTACCAGGAAGTGTAATAATATGTTTTCACTTCATGCAAAACTGAAGGAGATGAAGGTGATGATGAAAAGAGAATTTCACAAGGTGACTAAAGGGATAGATGACGGAGTGGAGAAGTTGAGGATAGAGTTGGATGAAGCGCAGAAAGCTTCAAAACAAGCCCACACAGACGTGTCACGAATCCTGATTGAACAAAACCTGGCCAAGGAGTACAGGAAAGTTACGGGTTATCAATTCCTTTTTATCAGCAAAGAGCGAATATGAGGTGGCTAAATGAAGGGGATGCAAACACGAAGTTCTTTCACAATGTGCTTAAAAGCCGGAGATGTAAGAACACAATCAAACTAGTCAAACGCCAAGGTGGATCATTGATATTCCCATGAATGGCATGGTTTTGGAAAAACTTCTTTTGAGAGTTCAAGCACATGTTCAAGAGGTGTTCAACCGCAGACTAGAACTGAAGTACAGCGTCAAAACAGACGCAGGACGATTTGCGCATCGAGAAGATCGACGAGATTATCTGATGGGAATCAATCGACAAGTCATCATAGAAGATCGGATATTCAAATATATATCTACACCATGGGTGCGAGATTATCGGATGGCTTGGTACGGAAGGTATCTCTGAAGATTGGATACGGATAAACAAAGATTCGATATCTATCAAATATTCAGGAGTATCTCCGAAATATTTGACAGGATATTCTGTGTGGATCTGG
Organism: Rhodiola chrysanthemifolia; assembly: GCA_033675395.1. Classification (NCBI taxonomy): domain Eukaryota; kingdom Viridiplantae; phylum Streptophyta; class Magnoliopsida; order Saxifragales; family Crassulaceae; genus Rhodiola; species Rhodiola chrysanthemifolia. Next base: position 43,336,524 of record CM066205.1, read on the forward strand.
ACTTCACCGAAGCCTATAAAAAGAATGCTAGGGCGTCCATGATTAGTATCGCTTTCTGAGAGAAATATACACGAGTGTATTCTATTGATCAGAGAAGGAGAGAGCGACGGCCAACTGAGTTTTCCCACTGGAAAATCATTGGCGCTGTTACAGTCTGTTCAGTGTGCTGATCAGACTGTTTGTGTCGAACTAACCGCTGCACACACCAGAGACCTTTGCAAGCTTTCGGGAGAAAGCAACCGAACTTTGGGAGAAGATCGAGCACGTTCGGAAGGGAGTTTCGGACGAAGGGGATCGAGGGGGAGCCGAGATCATAAATCTGGGTGAAGTAGTGATAGAGGCTGGGCGTCTTCATTTGGGAGATTGTAAGAGTAAGTCTACGTGTAAGCTCTATACTATTCAATAAAGATTTATATCCTTTTAGGGCGTGGGAGGCCCCCCAGAGTAGGCAATTGCCGAACTGGGAAGTATACCGTGTGTCCTCTATACATACTGTCCCAGTTACTGTCTGTTAAGGTATTTAAGGTTCGTCTGAACACTACCTCGAAGAATTGCTTGAACAGATAACAGTATTTCAATTGGTATCAGAGCAGACACTCGACATACAGAGTGTGATCCTGGTTCTGTTCAAGATGAGTTTGAAGGAAGAACAAAGCACAACCCGTCCCCCGCTGCTTGAGGGACCAAACTATGCCTATTGAAAGTCCAAGATGAAAGCTTTCCTGAAATCTCTCGATGAAAAGGCTTGGAAGGCTGTTTTGGTTAGATGGACACAACACATGATGGAAAACCTTGTAGGCGAAATCGTTCCTAAACCAGAAGCTCTGTGGACTGATGCAGATGAAAAGGCGGCTGTTGGAAATTCAAAGGCTATAAATGCTATCTTCTCTGGAGTGGACGAGAACGTGTTCAAACTGATCGCTAATTGTGAAGTCGCTAAGGAAGCTTGGGATATTCTCCAAACAGCTTATGAAGGTACAGACAAGGTTCGGAATTCTCGAATGCAGATAGTTACAACGAAGTTCGAGGATATGAAGATGAAGGACAATGAATCCATTGCTGAGTTCAATGCAAGATTTCTAGACATGACCAACGAGGCTGCAACATTGGTAAAACCGATAGATGGAGAAAGAATGGCTAGCAAAGTTTTGAGATCGCTCCCTGACGGGCGTCGTTGTACCCGTCAAAAATAAATGTTTCTTTTATCTCCGACTAGCAAGTGGTAAGTCGGGTCGTATCTACAGAAATTGATCTGAGAATCTGTTCACTAAGTATTCAAACACGTAAATGGAAAACACAAAACACAAGCAACAATTATCACTTATCAAGAGAGCAATCGTCACACGAATTCAGGTATGTAATATCAAAGAGAAGTGCAAGCTAGAACTTTCGACTGTGATGCAAGACTAAATCATTGACAAATCCGTTTTGATTCCTAATGTTCTACAACTTAGAGCTTCCCCGCTAGTGTTACACTACCCGTTCTTGTTCTAGTACCTAATCTCGCGCTAGCGATAATCAAGACCCTAACTCGCTAGAGTTGCATGAACATATAAACAAGTTGTCCTAGGGTGTTTAATCTTAGTGGTATATTACTCGTGTCCTAGTTTGCTATCCCCGCTAGGGTTCCACTCATGCTAGCACATCAATTCCATGAACATAGTATAGTAATATGACGCAAAACATAGAAATCAATAGAAGTCTCAAGTCAATACATCACAATTTGGAGTTCTAGCCTACACATATGAGTTTAGCTATTCATCGTAATGGAATACTTCATCAAGTATTTGAGTGAGAATGAAATGAAAATACGGTTGACGAATCCTCCACCAAGCTGCAGCTCTACTCCAACACTCGAATCCAGCAACGAATCCTCAATCGAAATCCTACTCCAAGAACTCTTCTCTCCAAAACGAACTTCGAACGACTAACCCTAAATGAATCTGATTTCTCTTCCCAATTCCAGAGCTAGCCGCCCCTCTTCTCTGTCCCCTCGAGTTCTGTATTCCTTCCTTTCGAGATTGCAAATGTGAAATAATGATTTCGACTGCCAGCTGTCATCCGCGGACGTCTTCTCCATTTATCCTCCGCGGAGGTCTCAACAATTACCGTAAATTAGTTGACCTCCGCGCCTGTAATTCTTCAGACGTGCGCCCCCAAAACTGAGCCAGCCTTCAAACACTTGGAATTCATTCCTTCGATGCAAAACATCTTCTACATGCTCTCTTTAGCCGATATTCCTTCCATGGTCTCCGAATGTACCTGTGAACAAAAACTACACACAGGTAGTGAAATAACATACAGGCAAACACTAAAAGATGGGGTTTTAACACATAAAATAGTCGTACAACTACGACTCATCAAACTACCCCACACTTGAACTTGTTCGTCTCGAACAAGAACAAAGCCATAGAAAGAACTACAACGCACTAGTCATGTCAATCCTTACATCTCAATCCTAAATCCAGTCTATAATCCTATCATGCTTAAGATTCTAACAATGCGAGCAAACATAGATGTTTCGATACTTGTTACCTCGCGAGTTGAAATTCAAATGACCTTGGATGATTGGGAGATAGTCCCCTATAGGTACCACGGACATTGCATTCTTTTCTGAGTTTTGGTCTTTTGATTGAGTCAGCGACTTTCTCTGACACGTGATTAATTCACCGCTTTCATACCGTTGAGTCTTGAATTCCTTAACTTGTATGGACTTTGATAAACGACACATCTTGCGTGAATCAATCAGATTTTGATTTTTTTTCTTACTTGATGGTTTGCCTTCGGCTTTTGAATTTGTTTCTTATCCCCATAATCATTTGCGCCCTTGAACCACTCCAATCATAGCCTCCGAATAACAGCATAGGAGTGCGTCCCGCTCTTTTCTCATCCTCGTCTTTTCTGCATGAGGCAAGGTAGGGGTTACCCACCCATTCCCAGCTACTTCGACTAGAGATGGACAGTTTGTTTTCTCTGTCCCGTCACCACTGCGAACGCATGAATAAACGTGTATACTTGGTGACGGAGCTACTCTCAGGATTAGGCTAGTGAAGCGTCAACCTCCACCGCTTTTCTCAATCATCAGAACCAAAACTCCGAATTTCCTGCAACTTGCCGTACCTTTCTAGGACATTTCTGTCAACTCCACATCCCTGCATATCACAACTCACAAGAACAAAGCATTGAAAATTTTGAAATTTCGCATTTTTAGTCAAATGAGCACAATAGTCATACAAAGCTGGAAATAAGATTTTGACATAGAAAGAAAGCATAGCAGTACATTATCAGTTCATCACGACACATGACATGCGACATAAAAATTGAAAAAAATAGACAGGACACACAATTGACTCAACAACATCCCACCCCACACTTAGATGGACCCGTGTCCTCACGGTACAATTCAAGAGATGAGATATATAACAAAACAGACTCACACAAAAGAGACTCAACAGACTCAAAATAAAAGAGGGAACTGGTACTCCCCTAATAGTCTGGTGGTGGCTGTGTGTACTCGGGCGGAATGGCATCTCCTGGACGCCATCCTGGAGGAGCTGAAACCGGATAGAAGCCGCTACCCATCGCCATCATCATAGCCCTGTTCACATTAAATAAATGGTCAATCTGTGCCTGTGAATACTCTCCGGGCTGTCTCTGTGCCTGCTCCTCTGGTGGTACTACGTTCAGCGGGACCTCTACCCCGTCCCTCTGACGTCTCCTACCCCCTGCGGGTCCTCCACGCCCTGGCGGTCGCCCTCTCCGTCGCGGTGGGCTAGGTGGTGGCCTAAGAGCTGGATCTGCAAAATAAGTCCAACGCACTGCACCCTCACTGCTGAGTCTGAATGTCCTCCCAGAACCAACTCTTTCACAGTCAGCTAATCCATAAGCAAGAATACTGTGACCTGGAAGTGCATCCATGTCAGGGTGAAGACTGCGTAGCAGATAGGTCACCATGCCACCCACACAAAGTGGCCCTCGAGGCCGAATCTGCTTCAAGTGCTCACTGGAAAAAAATGTCCCCAGTGTGGGACAACCCCTCTCACCAAAGAGCCTAGAAGCGTCAGATCTCGGAGAGACGGCTTATCATTTCCGTTCGCCCTCGCAGTCAAAGTCCTCGTCAATAAGAAATGTACCATATACCAGAAAGGATCTGTGAATGCTGAGGCGTAGCGTCGCTCGGTCTGTAGCGTCTCGTCTCCGTAAGGCTCATGTAAGTGTCGCTAATATCCATCGTATTGCTGTAATCGCAAAAAGTCCCATCTGCCACTTCTGGCCACCCAAAGATTTGACGCAACCGCGTCATCGTGCAATAGTGCTAACCACCTCTGAAAGTGTATCTGAATCCCTCAAATTCCCTGGGTCCAACGTAGTGGTAACCGGTGAGGAACTCACAAGTGTCATCCATATCAGCATCGATGCGGAGCATAAGCAATCCAGGCCAACCACATCTGTCCAACAGCTCCCTGAATATCTCTAAGAATCAGCAATGCTCCAGAAAGAACTGCTCAACCCACATAGGCGGCTTATGTGTACACGCCATGAATTTCTCAAACGTTTGCTGCCTGTCATCGACAATCCGGAACTAGTGCTTCATCATCAGCGGGCGGAGACTGGGCTCTTCGAGAGCGGGAGGAACTAGCACGATTCGATGAGCGCGACATCTTGAGTTGAAACACAAAAATCTGAAATTGCCTGAAAAATCCGCGCACCCCTTAAGAATTTAAGATCCGCGGAGGCCTTGACTATTTCACAAAAACTTCAGACGTCCGCGCCCGTAATTCTTCAGGCAACCGCGGAATACCGGATTCTCAGATCTGAACTCCGATTGATTTTCTGGCCGCAAAACCGACCAAACCTCCTTCATACGCCAATATCCCAAACTCCAAACAACCCAATCCAATCAATCCAGCACTTCCTTCCACCGATTCAACACAAAATCTAACTTCAATCCGCACCAAACCTTAATCCAATAACAATGCAATCGGTAAGACTTTACCTCAATCCATCGTGGTGAGAATTGCTGAGAATTGATGATTTAGCTGAGAATTGCCGATTCACTGACTGCGGGTGTGGGTGAGAAAATCGTGGACGAGCAAATCGCGGATGTTTTGCCTTTGTTTGCGTTGTTTTTTTTTGTTTTGAAAAAACCAGATCTGTAAACGACCTTCATTTAAGCGCTGAGATGCTCCGCGGACGTCTCCTGATTTACCACTCCGCGGACGTCTGAAGATTTATCTTAATTGTATAGGCGTCCGCGCGCGTAATTGTTCAGACGTGCGCCCACACCACTGAGTTCATTCCTTCACCTGAAACCACCAGAAACAAAGATGCACTCGGGGTGCATTATCAGGGTACCAATTCCACTAACTAATCTACAAAAAAACATGTCTAAAGTAAAAACACACCGGGTTGCCTCCCGGTAAGCGCCTTTGTTTTACGTCCTTGGCTGGACATTACCTCTACGTGATCACAAGTTAGGATCCCAAGGCTGCTCCAAGTCAAACTTACCACTCATCGTGCTCCTCTCATCAGCACTTCCATAAGATAGTCCTTTCTCAATGCTCTTTCCGCCATCAGGTGGCTTCGATCTCCAGTTCTTTTCTGTATGTGTCCACCGCTTTTGCGCACCCACTCCACACTTTTGTTTCTTTACTCGCTTCTTATCTGGTGGGCGTGTTTTCCGTGTTACCTTCAGCTGCTTACTGGCACCCTGAATCAAACACAACGATTCAGCAGTTATATTATTAAAACAAGTTTCACCAGCTATCTCAGGTGGTTTCCCCGCACAAGGCTGGTGGTCATCCTCAAAGACACGAAACTCGGCCATCTTGCCACCATATTTGAGCATTATAATACCCTCAGCGACATCAATCTTCGCCTTCGTCGCAAACAAGGTAGGTCGTCCTAGAATGAGTGTTGGCGACTCCTTAGTCTGGGTGTCCTCCATCTGCAAGACATAAAAATCTGCAGGCACAACGACTTCTCCAACATTCAAGGTTAAATTCTCAAGCAAACCATAGGGATGAACACATGACTTGTTGCATAATTCAATAGTTAACTTGGCTGGTTTCACCGGTCCAAGGTTCAATGAACAGTATAGGTCATAAGGCATAACATTAATTGATGCTCCCAAATCAATCAAACGGTGGGGTATAAGCGTGTTACCAATTCCACAGGTCACCGTGAAGGCACCTGGGTCTCTAGTTCGATTGGTCAACGCTCCTTGTTGCTCTCGCTCTAATTCTTGCATTTGCGCGTTGGTTCTCGTGTCCCCATACCCCTTCCGTTGAATCTCATTGTTTAAAGCTTCATGCCGCTCAATAACCTGCATGGGAAATGGCGATGGCGCAAGAGGGTTAGAATTTGGAATTTCCGTACCAGAGTTTGAGGAGCCCGCGTACGTCTCTTGCTTTTCCTCCGCGGACGTCTCCTTATTTTGCATTAATTCACCAGGCGTCCGCGGTTTAATTGTTGAGACGTCCGCCTGTGCCACTGAGGTAGAATCTTCATTCAGCTCCTTTTTCTTTCCTTCAGCCTTCATCTCCTCTTCATCCTTTACCACAATCACACTCACATTTTGCCTTGGATTGGGGATCGTTTGCGACGGAAGCTTCCCTTTGTCTTCTCGCTTTTCGAAAATGTCGCTGGCGATTTGAGACACTTGCTTCTTTAGCTCGTTAACGTCTCCAGCTTGTTGGCCCATCTTTTGAGTTAGTTCCTTGAACATGCCTCTCATTTCGTCTCTCAATTCCTTGATCGGATCCTCTTCTCCTTGTTTGTTGTGTGGTGGTCTGTACGGCGGCTTTTGTGGGTACGATGATTGCCCCGCATCGTGATTGTTGTTCCTTTGCCAACCACCATCATTTTGCCTAGGTTGCCATTTGTTGTTGCCTTGGTATCCATCATACCTCCTTGGTGGCAAATCTCCCTTATTGATGTAGCCCACTACATTCACGTCTTCTGTTCTTTCCTGAAAAACAGCGTTATCATTATTCATTGAATTATAAGTAGACTTGTTTACCTTACGCTCCACTTGTTGATTGCCTTGTGGTTGTTGCGTCACTAATTGGGCCATCATATCCTTCAGTTCCTGCAATTCAGAATGTACACTCACATTAGCAACTGGTGCAGGTTTATATGTCTCTTCTAAATACCTTGTGCTCTCGGCAACTCTCTCAATCAACTCCCATATCTCCTCGGGGTACATGTCAAGGATAGACCCTTGAGCGGAGGCATCCAGCATTCTTCTTTCCATTAGAATCATCCCATCCATGAAGTATTCAAGCAACATTCTTTGCGGGACTCCATGATTCGGACAGTTCTCTTCCAATAGCCTAAATCTCTCCAAATACTCGAACAACGTCTCTCCACGTCCTTGTCTAAGCATAGAGAGCTCCTTTCTTGTTTGAGCCACCTTCGAATGGGAGTAGTACTTGTCCATGAATTTCCTTTGCATTTGTTCCCAAGAAATAATCGAACCTGAAGGCAAAGACATCAACCAAGATTTAGCTTGACTTACTAAAGAAAAAGGAAATGTCTTTAATTTAAAGATATCTTCCGGAACCGATGCTGATTTCATGGACATGCAAACTCCATGAAATTCCTTCAAGTGCCTTAGGGGGTTCTCATCTGGCATTCCTCCAAACTTGGGTAAGTGGTGTATCACCCCACTCTTTATCTCGATGTCTTCTGCGTCTTCATCCAACCTAATGCACCAAGGTGCCTCATCAATATATGGCGCACACACTCCTCTCATAGTGCGTCCCAAATCCCGACGCCTAGCTAGCTGTCCATATTGGTTTCCTCCACCAAGGTATTGTCGATCCAACTCATCCTCGTAATCCTCGTGTCTAGCTGCACGATGTCTAGCAAACTCATTGCCTCGCTGATTTCTAGGGGGTGGCAGTCTTTGATTAACATGGGGCAGTCCTTGCCTCTGTTTTTGCATGTTATCCCCTATCACACTACTTCGCTCTTCTTGATCACGTTCAACACTTCTCTGTGACATTGTTACTTCAACAGAAAATAATCAAGTGACAAGGTAAAAGATAGTAAAATAAAACTAAAAGAAAGTAATACGTAGTGAGATTCTTCGTTACCAATCCCCGGCAACGGCGCCAAAATTTGACGGGCGTCGTTGTACCCGTCAAAAATAATTTGTTTCTTTTATCTCCGACTAGCAAGTGGTAAGTCGGGTCGTATCCACAGAGATTGATCTGAGAATCTGTTCACTAAGTATTCAAACACGTAAATGGAAAACACAAAACACAAGCAACAATTATCACTTATCAAGAGAGCAATCGTCACACGAATTCAGGTATGTGATATCAAAGAGAAGTGCAAGCTAGAACTTTCGACTGTGATGCAAGACTAAATCATTGACAAATCCGTTTTGATTCCTAATGTTCTACAACTTAGAGCTTCCCCGCTAGGGTTACACTCCCCGTTCTTGTTCTAGTACCTAATCTCGCGCTAGCGATAATCAAGACCCTAACTCGCTAGAGTTGCATGAACATATAAACAAGTTGTCCTAGGGTGTTTAATCCTAGTGGTATATTACTCGTGTCCTAGTTTGCTATCCCCGCTAGGGTTCCACTCATGCTAGCACATCAATTCCATGAACATAGTATAGTAATATGACGCAAAACATAGAAATCAATAGAAGTCTCAAGTCAATACATCACAATTTGGAGTTCTAGCCTACACATATGAGTTTAGCTACTCATCGTAATAGAATACATCATCAAGTATTTGAGTGAGAATGAAATGAAAATACTGTTGACGAATCCTCCACCAAGCTGCAGCTCTACTCCAACACTCGAATCCAGCAACGAATCCTCAATCGAAATCCTACTCCAAGAACTCTTCTCTCCAAAACGAACTTCGAACGACTAACCCTAAATGAATCTGATTTCTCTTCCCAATTCCAGAGCCAGCCGCCCCTCTTCTCTGTCCCCTCGAGTTCTGTATTCCTTCCTTTCGAGATTGCAAATGTGAAATAATGATTTCGACTGCCAGCTGTCATCCGCGGACGTCTTCTCCATTTATCCTCCGCGGAGGTCTCAACAATTACCGTAAATCAGTATACCTCCGCGCCTGTAATTCTTCAGACGTGCGCCCCCAAAACTGAGTCAGTCTTCAAACACTTGGACTTCATTCCTTCGATGCAAAACATCTTCTACAGGCTCTCTTTAGCCGATATTCCTTCCATGGTCTCCGAATGTACCTGAGAACGAAAACTACACACAGGTAGTGAAATAACATACAGGCAAACACTAAAAGACGGGGTTTTAACACATAAAATAGTCGTACAACTACGACTCATCACTCCCTCCGAGGTTTGCCATGAAAGTTACTGCTATTGAAGAGATGCATGACATCTCCAAACTGAAGCTGGACGAGCTCATGGGTTCACTCAGAACTTATGAGATGAATCAAAAGCAAGATGTTCAACGCAGAGACGATAAAGGAATTGCACTGAATGCAGAAGTGTCTGAAGACATGCTTGAGTCCGGCTGCACTACTGAACAACTGGCTGTGATGGCTCAGAATTTTGGCAGAATGATACAAAAGATCAACAGACGTGGTCCTGAACAAGGTCAGTCATCCTTGAGCAATTCCGCAACTGGAAAAAGGGGAAGACAAGGACAAGTGAAAATAGGCAGGACTTTTCTACTGAAAAAGGGAAAGACATACAATGCCGGGAATGCAGAGGCTTTGGTCACATTCAGGCAGAATGCGCCAACACCCTCAAGAAGAAAAAGGCGATGATTGCAAATTTCAGCGACAACGAGTCTGATGATGAGGAGGAAGACGACGAAACTACCAACTTTGTTGCATTTGTTGCCACCATAGAAGACTGCAGTGAATCCAGTAAGTTCTCTACCCCCTGTCTGAACAGCCAGTTGACGCCTCCTCAGACAGTGATGATGAAGAACTCACTCAGGAGACTCTGGCTGAAACTTACAAAGAGTTATACGAGAAGTGGCTAATGGTGATTAACCTCAACAAGAAGCTTACCGAAACAGTTGCCAGTGTGACTGTTGAAAAAGACAAGATGTGGCAGGAAGTTGAGCTCCTGGTCACGCAGAAGGTGGAACTCAAAGCCGAACTTACTTCTCTAAAGACTCAATTGATATAAATGAACCAGAAAAGGTCATCTCTTCTCGCACAGAAGACTGAACTTCTGGGTACCGTCTCTTCACTGAAAGTTAAGCTGGAGAAAAATCGAGACATGCACCCAGAGGGGATGGTAGGCCTGATGAAAATGATAGCAAACCTGCAGCGCAAGGAAGTTTTCCTCTTGAATAGAGTAGAGTCGCTGGAACTTCAGATGGAGTCGGAAAGGATGGAACATGCAATCACCATGAAGGAGCTCAGTCAGTTCAAACGATCAGTTAAGATGTTAAACTCCGGATCTAAGAATCTGAACGAGATTCTCAAGTCTCAAAGAACGAAGTCTGGACACCGAGGACTGGGATTCACGAAAGAAGGCAGCTCGAAAGGAACAACGTTTGTTAAAGCAATGCCAGTGGTGGTACAACTTCCTAAACAGAAGGTGACACAGAATCAAGGAAAAACCCTAGTGAATCAAAGAACGACTCGTTTAAGACTTCACTCAGAACAGAAGAGAGACTCTTGCTCGTGCTGGTACTGTTACCAGATTGGACATATCAAACCTAAGTGTCGTCTGTTTCTTGCTGAACGATGGGCTATGGAGTACAGGGTTAAACCTCGTGTACGACAAATATTGGTACCAAAAACAAGCGAGAACGTGTGCATGGTCGCTTTCAGTTCATCCAGTCACATGGAGAAAGATCGATGGTACTTCGACAGCGATTGCTCAGCCCACATGACAGGTAACCCTAAGTATCTTACACATGTTAGACATGTTATGAAACGTCAGTTTGTCACTTTTGGTGATGGAGGAAAAGGCCAGGTGATCGGCTATGGGACATTGAAGGTTCCGGATCTACCTGCGCTCGAGGATACTCTCTTGGTTGAAGGGTTGAAGGTGAACCTGATCAGTATCAGTCAATTGTGTGATAGTGGATCTCATGTCCCGTTTACCCATAGTACATGTCAAGTGTTCGATAAGGCAGGTGGTACACTGATGGAAGGACGGAGGTCAGTCAACAACTGCTACCTCATAGGATCTACTGGAACAGTCGCTGCATCAACCTGCCGGACGAGTTAAGCTGATGATATGGCTTTATGGCACAGGCGACTGGGTCATCTGAATCTCAAGACCCTAAAGAAAATCTCCACAGCTGGTCTCATCCGAGGAATGCCCGCTGTGAAAGGTGATGTTAATGTAATCTGTGGAGAGTGCCAGATAGGCAAGCAGACGAAGACTACGCATCCCAGCACCTCACAGATCAGCACTAGCAGACCTCTGGAACTGGTTCATATGGATCTGATGGGCCCGATGCAAGTTGAAAGCTACGGTGGAAAGAAATGTGTTCTAGTGTGCGTGGACGACTTTACCAGATTTACCTAGACTAGATTTCTTCGAGACAAGACTGAAGCTGCCCCACAGTTCATTCAACTCGCTACCTTACTCCAGAGAGAGAGGGAGGATAAAGGAGAAAATCTGGTGGCTATCAGGAGTGATCACGACACAGGATTTAAGAACAACACTATGAGTACTTACTGTGCAGAACATGGGATAGCACACCAGTTTGCGTCCGCCATCACCCCTCAGCAGAACGGTGTCGTGGAACGCAAGAATAGCACATTTCAGGAGATGGCCCGTGTAATGCTACACGCCAAGAAGATACCTCTTAAGTTCTGGTCAGAAGCTATGAACACGGCATGCCACATCATTAATCGTGTTACAGTTCGTACTGGAACAGAGATGACTTGTTATGAACTATAGAAAGGGAAGCAGCCAACGGTGAAATACTTCCACATCTTTGGGAGCGTGTGCTACATCCTGAATGATAGAGAGTACCGACAGAAGCTGCCCCGAAGAGTGACGAGGGCTTCTTCCTCGGATACTCCACGAACAGTCGTGCATAGCGGGTGTTCAACAAGCGTACATGCTCTGTCATGGAATCAGTCAATGTCTCGGTAAAGGATGAAGTGGTTGAGAAACCTGTCTCAGAGGATGCTGACTATGACGCTGGAACAGTAACTGAGACACCTTCCTCGTCTCAGTCGGCTGGAAATGATCAGCCTGTAGACGTGCCACTAGAGGATAATCACACCTCGGACTCCTCATCTGACGATGCTGAAGACATCAGTACCCGAGAAGATATTGCTGACTTACAGCCCTCTCGTCGAATTGCCAGAAACCACCCAATCACTGACGTCATTGGCGAACCAAGTGCACAAATGAGGACTCGCGGCAAGGAGATCAATTTCAGAGAATCGTGTTTCCTATCCACTATTGAGCCAAAGAACATCAAGGAAGCGCTGCTTGATGAGTATTGGGTTCTGGCTATGCAAGAAGAGCTGGGGGAGTTTGCGCGAAATGATGTCTGGGATTTAGTTCCGAGACCTGATGATGTGAACGTCATCGGAACAAAATGGATCTTCAAGAACAAATCTGACGCAACAGGAAACGTCACAAGGAACAAGGCTCTCTTAGTGGCACAAGGCTACACTCAGATAGAGGGCATCGACTTTGATGAAACCTTTGCTCCTGTCGCACGTATTGAGGCTATTCGCCTTCTACTTGCACTGGCCTGTCACTTAAAGTTTCGACTGTTCCAGATGGATGTTAAGAGTGCGTTCCTGAACGGCTTTTTGAATGAGGAAGTATACGTTGATCAGCCAAAAGGATTTGAGGACCCAGATCACCCTGCTCACGTGTACCGTTTGAAGAAGGCGCTGTACAGTCTCAAACAGGCGCCCAGAGCATGGTATGAGCGTCTCACCGTATTCCTCGTCGACCATGGATATGTGTGAGGGGGAGTGGATAAGACCCTGTTCGTGAAGCACACAAGGTCAGATTTTATTATCGCACAAATCTATGTTGACGATATAGTGTTTGGGTCCAACACACAGAAGCTGGTGGATCAGTTCGTGGAACAGATGCAGGAAGAATTCAAGATGAGCATGGTTGGAGAGCTGAACTACTTTCTGGGACTCCAGGTGATACAGAAGAAGGATGGCATCTTCATCTCTCAAAGCAAGTATGCCAAGAACTTGATCAAAAATTTTGAGCTTGAGAAGGCAAGCCACAAAAGAACACCAGCTGCTACGCACTTGAAGATCAATAACGACGATGCAGGAACAAAGGTCGACCAGACGCTGTACAAGAGTATGATTGGGAGTCTCTTGTACCTAACGGCCAGCAGACCAGATATAACTTACGTAGTAGGAGTCTGTGCAAGGTACTAGGCAAATCCGAAAGAGAGTCATCTAGTGCGGGTGAAAAGAATTATAAAGTATGTCTGTGGAACTGCTGATTTTGGGATCTGGTACACCAAGGACACCAACACCTACCTGGTTGGATACTGCGACGCGGACTGGGCAGGAAATACTGATGATCAGAAGAGTACTTCTGGAGGTTGTTTTTTCATGGGAAATAACTTGGTTTCCTGGTTCAGTAAAAAGCAAAATAGCATCTCGCTCTCTACATCCGAAGCCGAGTATATTGCTGCAGGAAGTTGCTGCACTCAACTTCTATGGATGAAACAAATGCTGTCTGAGTACGGAGTAGAACAGAAGGAAATGACCTTGTACTGTGACAACATGAGCGCGATCAGCATTTCCAAAAATCCAGTACAACACTCCAGGACGAAGCACATTGACATTAGACACCATTTCATCAGAGAGCTGGCTGAATAGAAGGTAGTTACACTGAAGCATGTAACAACAGACACGCAACTAGCTGATATCTTCACCAAACCGTTGGATGCTGCACACTTTGAGACACTCAGATCCTCCTTGGGTCTATGTGTTGTCAAAAGCTAAATGTTCCAGGCTGTGGTCAGTCAAGGGCAGAACTCCAGCAAAATAGTTGGACTGACAAAATAAGGAAGGGAGCTGAAACAGATGATGCACATTTAGAAGGTGAATATTTTTTAAATTTTTTGGAGATATTGCGTGCCGTTATGAGGAGAGAGTTGATTCGGAAAATATCTCACGCCAATATTCTCAAGACGGTTTTTGGGAAGTTGAAAAGGCTGTTTTTTGAAAATCAAAACACTCATCGCCTGCTGTTCTCGCTCACTCTTCCGAAAACCCTAGAGCATCATTCTCTGCAAAATCTCTCTCGCTTGAGCATATCGGCAGCCATGGTGAACACAACGAAATCAACCAAGACTGCAGTCAAGACATCACCGGAACCAAAGAAGACAGTCAAGGCGACATCAAAAGCGCTGAAAGCGACAAAAACTGCTGTCAAAGTGACAGATGAAGGACCAGTTCCAGCAAACCCTAAGGTCGGTACGGTCGAAAAGAAAGGACTAGAACCTGCTGCAAAACAGAAGGTGGTGCCCTCGCGGATGACGGAGGGGACTCCTTAACCAAACGATGCTAGTTCGACATCAATAAGACAAGTCCCACCACCGACTGTGTCACATTCTGAGGTAATCACTAGCCCTAAAGCTCCGATTTCTGTTTCCTTGCCTGTGAAAGATATGAATGTGGAAAATAAGAAGGGTGATAAGGGAAAGGATGTAGTGGTTGATGGGTTTGGAGAAGCCAGTAGAGCTGAGGTTGATAAGGATGGCCTTGGAGTGGTTAACGAAGGCAGAACAAGCAAGCATGTGTCCAAGGTAACCGCTGGTTCCAATGTGTGGAGAGAAAAGATACATGCATCCGGTTAGTAAGGCCATCAAGCCGCCTTCGCAGGAAAGTTCTTGTTCGAAGAAAAGATTCTCCAAGGAAAATGTAGCCAGGATTACTGTAGTGAGAGGACGCCTGGTTGCTATGTCAGATTCAGAAACTGAACAGCTTTTTGAGTCATCCAGCAAGAGAAATGTAATCCTTGAGGAAGAGACTGAAGATGGTTCAGGAGAGAAGGCTGAGGGAATAGCTGACAAGCAGCCAACGAAACAAGTTGCTGACGAGTTTGATGAATCCGATCCTTCAGAAAAAGATGATGATCTCGATAAGATATACAAGGACATTGATGAGGTGGTCCAAGATTTGCAGAAGGAGGAGTCAACTGTGCAAGTTATCCAAGATAGCTTGGATAACTAAAGGTGGCATATGGTTCGTGGATAAGGATGCCGCAAAGAAGTGGAAGACGGTGCTGAAAAGAAAGATAATCCCGGAGAAACTCCTTGTTGAGAAAAGCTATAAGGGACGAGAAGTTGTGCATGTGCTGAGGGAAACATGTCTGATATGGACTCTAATGAGATGCAAACCCTACAATGAAAAGCTGGTTCGTGAAGCGATAGTGAACCTTCCAAACAGTTTGGAGTCGTGGGAGACAAGGACTATGGAGTTGTTTACGTTCGGGGAAAAAGAGTTGAACTGGATCTGGATCTCATCAACATCTATTTCTCCATGGATGACCCAGCAGTAGATGAGGAGGAACCCGATTACGACAAGATTGCAAACTGCATTACTGCGGGTTCTTACTCCTTCTGGGGTGATGTTGTCATTCCTAACGCAGACTTGACAACGTTCTACTCAATGCTATACTTCATTGCCATCGTCAACTGGAAGCCCTCTTCACACCGCTCGTCAGTCAGCAAAGAGATGGGACAGCTGCTGTATCAAATTGGGAACAGGCTTCACTTCAATTTGGGGAGGGTTATGTTCAACCAGATTGCTGAACATGCCACTTCAAGCCGGTCCCTACACCAGATTGGCTTCCCTTCCCTCATCTATGAACTTATTATATACAAGAATCCAGAATTGAAGACGCCACTGGACAGTCTCTCCAAAGCCCCGCTAAAGTTCTCAGTGGATTATAAGCTCTACAAAGGGCGGATGTGAATGATCTGAAGGATCCGGGACAAAGAAGGAAGGACATCCCAGAGTCGTCAATGAGAGGAGCTGCTGTTGGCTTGAAGATGCCCCATGCTGAAAGGGAAAAGTTGCTGAAGGAACTGGAGATCATTCCTGCTGCGGAAAAGGAGCAAAAGAGCCGCGTCAACAGCTTGGTATGTGCATTGAGATATCCCAGCAACGATGAAGAAAATGATGCTGAGGAAGCAGATGATGACTCTGATGATACCTCGTCCGCATGAAGGTCCATATCTGACAAACTCTCTGAACACAGCTATTTTTGTTTTTACTCGTTAGTGCTTGTTCTGGCACATCCTTTTCGTACTGCTTGAACTTGTGATTGGACCCCTTGCCAATTTGTGGAAAAAAGGGGGAGTATTTTTGAGGTGACTGTTTTGTTCCCTCACATGTCTCTAAAGCCTAGATAGATAGATAGATCTAGTAGATTTGGTGTTGCCAAAAAATGCCAAGGGGGAGATTGATGTTCCCATGAATGTCATGGTTTTAGCAAAACGTCTTTAGAGAGTTCAAGCAGATGTTCAAGAGGTGTTCAACCGCAGACTAGAACTTAAGTACAACGTGAAACAGACGCAGGACGATTTGCGTATCTAGAAGATTGCCGAGATTATCTGATTGGAATCAATCGACAAGTCATCACAGAAGACCGGATATTCAAATATATATTCAAATATTCAGGAGTATCTCCGAAATATTTGACAGGATATTCTATGTGGATCTGGACTTCACCGAAGCCTATAAAAAGAATGCTAGGGCGTCCATGATTAGTATCGCTTTCCGAGAGAAATATACACGAGTGTATTCTATTAATCGGAGAAGGAGAGAGCGACGGCCAACTGAGTTTCCCCACAGGAAAATCATTGGCGCTGTAACAGTCTGTTCAGTGTGCTAATCGGACTGTTTGTGTCGAACTAACCGCTGCACACACCAGAGACCTTTGCAAGCTTTCGGGAGAAAGCAACCGAGCTTCGGGAGAAGATCGAGCACGTTCGGAAGGGAGTTTCAGACGAAGGTGATCGAGGGGGAGCCGAGATCATAAATCTGAGTGAAGTAGTGATAGAGGTTGGGCGTCTTCATTCGGGAGATTGTAAGAGTAAGTCCACGTGTAAGCTCTATACTATTCAATAAAGATTTATATCCCTTTAGGGCGTGGGAAGCCCCCCAGAGTAGGTTGTTTCCGAACTGGGAAGTACATCGTGTGTCCTCTATACATACTGTCCCAGTTACTGTCTGTTAAGGTGTTCAAGGTTCGTTTGAACACTACCTCGAAATGTTGCTTGAACAGATAACAGTATTTCAATCATTGTCCTCTGATCCACATGTTATCAAGAATGAATTTGGGACCTGTTTTAAATCCATTCTTGTGAATTCCACAGAGTGTTCTCCTATCAAGGCTGATGTGATTACTAGGGGCAGAAAAATTGGGGAGGATCAATGCAGAGGCCTTATTAGAGAAGTGAATGGCAGAGAAGTCTGGAATTCCCTTTGCAAGATTGGCGTCGATAAATCCCCAGGGCCTGATGGATTTTCAGCAAGCTTCTTCAAGACTAATTGGGGCATCATTGGTAACGAATTTTGCTTTGCCATCCGCCATTGTTTCAATTGCAACGCTCTGCCAAAGGGTACAAATGTCGCTTACATTGCACTGATTCGCAAATCTGACCAAGCGGAGGAACCTGGAGACTACCGTCCCATTTCTTGCTTCAACGTAACATATAAAGTAATTTCGGGCATTCTGGAGGACAGACTTAAAGGGGTAACTCCAGCGATCATTGACTTGGCACAAGTCACGTTTATTCAAGGTCGTTCTATTGTTGGGAACATGTGTATGGCGCAGCAACTAGTTGCTGGTTATGGGAGGAGGAATAACAGTGAACGTATGACCTGGAAAATTGATTTGCGCAAGGCTTAGGACTCAGTCAACTAGAATTTTCTCAGGGATATGCTTACTCAACTTAACTTCCCCTTGAAATTTATTTCTTGGATTGGAATGTGTGTTGAATCTACCTCCTTTTCCGTGCAAATTAATGGCGAGATGGTGGATTTCTTTGCAGGTAAAAGGGGATTGCGCCAAGGAGATCCAATCTCTCCCTTTTTGTTCACTATCACCATGGAATATTTCTCTCGGATGTTGCAGGGGATGACAAAGATACATGGCTATTATCGACATCCAAAATGCCATCGGATCGACTTAAAACATATTATTTTTGCCGACGACATATTTCTATTCAGCAGTGGAAGGTGCTCCACTATTACAACCATCAAGGCTGCTCTTGAAGAGTTCCTTCAATGCACGGGTGCCAAGCGTATTTTTAACCCTTTATAGTCGTCAAGTTATGAGTTTTAGGGGTCGAATTGCAGTCAAACAAAATTTATAATCTTGGTAAGCCAATGGTCGATCCAAGGAACAGACGTGTGTGTGTACTAGTTAACAGGTGACCTATTTAGCTATTCCGATTAACGAGAGGTTTTTGTTGTGTCAAAAGAAGCAGAAATTAAATGCAGAAAAATAATGATTTGTACTTGATCAGAGAAAGAATTCCAGAATCATACTTCACTCGTGCCGACCCTACTAATCATGCAATCATATCACGAAAATTCATCATGCTATCGAATATGGAAATAAACCAAAATAACACTAGAAAAGCCGCCCATCCACGGATCATTGTCTAGATTAATCTTAATCGTTTAACGCCGCCCATCCACGGATTATCAACGATCTCGATTTATTAAACTTAAGGTTTTTCAGACGAAAGTCAACTTTCCTATTAATTCATGTACTACCATTGTAGCTACCATGACCTTATATCAATTTCATGCGATTCCGATTAATACCTAGGACCCATCCATCTTTCGGTAAATAACCTAAATACGTTCTAGCATGCAAACATCCCATTCAATGTAAAACTTGCAAGAACGATAAAATTAAGCACGACGAACTTGAATATTCGAATTGCATTGATGAATAACGTTTAATTGATCACATGAAGAGTTGGGTACATAGCACGGGATCCGTAGGATCCCGGAATAAGAAGACTACTCACTACTCATGGTAAGTTAACCAAAAGTAGTGTATATAAAGAAATCAAGGACGAGAAAACCGTGTATACGTTGTAGCTTGTTGATTCCTCAATCTCTGCAATGATCTCTGTCTTCTCTCCAAGTTAGGGTTCTTAAATGTCTATCCAAGCACACGCACACTTAAAACACTCATGTCGTTTCCCTATTATAGCTCAAAAACTGCTCAATTGCCAAAAAGGACCAGAACTTGCCAAAAAAGGTTTATGAAATAATCTGATAATTCTGCCTTCTGAAGGTGTCGTGACATTCGTGTTTTGATGAAGTGTAGCCTCGAATCTTGGTCTTTATTGAGCTCTTAGTCGTCCGCCTTCTTCAATCTAGGTCAATATCGATCCTCAAAGTCAACGTACTCAAAATCTGGTCCGAAACTGCTATTTATAGCTCAAAATATCCGATGGGGTCGTGACATACGACTTTTTCACGGCCGTCACAACCCCCTAAAACTCTATGGGCTATTTAGGGGCCATGACACCCGTGACATATGCTTTTATCACGGTTGTCACGGTAGGGCAAACCGGCAGAGACTTCCGTTGCCTTTTTTGAATTCTAAACCTTCGAATCTGCTCTTGGTGTCAACTACAAAGTTGTAAACCTTCAAGTTAGCTTTCCAACAAGCTATATTTCGACCCATTTGGACACGATATGAGCTCTGGGCATGCATAATACGTCGTAAAGGTCCGTCTGCCCTATTTTATCCTGTTTTTACCCAAATCTTCACCAATTGCTTTGATTTGCTTCGGATCAATCCAAAAGCATTAGGTATGTGATATATGACCTGAAACACTAGAAAAGAGGTTAATTGATAACAAAATATCCTGAAAACTAACCTAATCCATCATCGAATGAAGTGAATAATAGGTCAAGAATTCGACAGATCAAAACACTCCACACTTAGGATTTGTTCGTCCCGAACAAACATTAAGCACAAGTCAATAAATCGCAGAATAGTTACCCACTCAAGTATCATGTGATCAATCCTAACTAAAATGTAAATCATAACTCAATGTCGTAGAGGACATGAATGCATTTAGCATATGCATCAAGCCTTTAAACCTCTAGGCTGCCCTAGTAGGACGAGTTTAGTCTCGTGAAGGTTTTCAGGAATGAGACTACCTACAAATCCCCTGTACAACTAACTAACGTGTATGCATGAGTTGATGCTCAACGAGTCATAGTAAAGTCAGGTCATACCTCAGATTCATCGTGTTACCTCGACTTTAAGTCAAACATCTTCATCAAAGTTGTCATACAATCATAGATTAAACAAGTCATGCATTCAAACTGTCAGTGCACACGGCTAGCAAGCGACGACTAATCACACGTTCTAAATAGTTCTATAACAACGCAATAAGAACAAGAATAGTTACACAAAACATGCTCGCCATTCACCCATGCTATCTAGGGATAGTCCATGGGCTCTTGGCGCAAAGCTCATTCTCAAGTGCCAAGGACTAGGCAATGACCCGTAAGAGAAGAGGAGCTTGGCTTAAGGATTTTTCTGAAAAAATGTACGAAAATCACATCAAAATTTCAGTGTAAGCACGAGGGTCGTCCCTTAGTTTCTAGTACATGAATTCGCAAGACAAGTCATGATTTGCACGCAATGAGAATATGGAATTACACTACATCAAGCAAAAGGGGGCAGCACTTTTTTTTTCTTCAAAAACAACTATGCTTTGGGTCAATTTTTCACCCTCTTTTGAAAATTCAGAACTTTGTTCTTGATTGAAAACCATTATTTTTTTTCTAACTCCGCACTTAAAGTTTGACATAGTGTATGAATAAAGGCGGGTGCATGCAAATCACAACAAGTATAGAGAAGCACGTACTAGTACTAAGGTCATCTAGAAAAAGAGATGCAATTTAAGTTTTTGACATTTTGTACCGGTGCCAACTAATATCAAGCCTCAAACAAGCTTCAAGAAATACGTAAAACATGTGATAGGCAAAGGCTAGCAATGATACTGACACGAGAGAATACACACACACGAATAAACCTAATTCAAGTCCTAGACTTCGAATCCAAAAGAATGACAATCAGTCAAGGAGTATCGTAGAAACGAGGATTTCAATCGCAATACATAGACAGTTGAGCATATGCAAGAGTGAATGTGATATGCGATGTGTGTGATAATGCGCTACCCACTCCACACTTAAAAATGAGCTTAGTCCCTAAGCGAAGAAATAAAAGATAAGAAAAGGTTTATAGGAACTTCCCTCGTGTGTGATAACTCGATATCCATGGAGATTAAGCGATGCCAGGGGAGTGAAATGCGACTTATGAGCTGGTAGATATATAAATAAAAATATAGAGCTTCACAAGTGATAGGTTAGCATCAAAAATCGTGGAGAAACAAGGCAAGTAATAGGTTCTAATTCGAATTTTGGGGAAGAAGAAACTGATTTGGTCGTGACAACCGTGACATCCGAGAATGTTACGGGTGTCACAGCACCCCCCAAAACTGACTGAGGAATAAGCCTGCCGTGACAGATCCATTGCGTCACGGGTGTCACGGCCCCTTCGAAAACTCACTGCCCTTTTTGCCTGCAGTGACAGCCGTGACAGATCCATAGCGTCACGGGTGTCACGGCACCAATACTTTGCAGTAGTCATTTGTTGTTCCAGAACCCTTTTTACTGATCTGAGCGTGACACACTCCACACTTAGATTCCTGAAATGTCCACACACAAAGCACACAATGCAATGAAAAATGCAAGGAAATAAAACTTACAGCGCGGGTTACTCCTCGAAGAGGCCTAGTTTAACGTCTTGGTGAGACATCAGCAAAGCGCCCCATATAAATCACTCGTGAGAAGTCCTTTGCTAGGATCCCTTCTCACGGGGCCTTCAACAGAGAGAGAGAGATCAATCCACCTTCAAATCCCATTTGAATTTACATCCATCAAGAGTAATACGGATGATGGGCAAAGAATAGAACCCCTTCAAAAGTGTAAGTCCATTAAGAATCAAGGAGTAGTAGGGCCTCCTCTTCGGCAGTTCCAAGATATATGGTAAGAACTGTCGAAACTTGTCTGGAGGTGGTGCAGCAAGATATGCATCGTCAAGCCCATCTCCAACAAGCACACTTCCTGTATACTCTGTAGCGAGGAACTCACGTTCCCATACATCAAAATTTCCCTTCACTATCACATTCATATGTATGCGAGGATCCTCTGTAATCGAGCTGAGGTACACATCAACAAAGTCTTCGTACCTATAATCCTTTGATAGCTCATCAGCGCCCTGAGAAAGTGGTGGAATGATGTTCTCTTTTGCGTGCTCAGCTAAATGACCTTTTGGAGCAGTCGTAGTGGAGGGAGATGTATCTTCATGTTCCGAGACGTCATCTGTACAAAACTCATCATCCTCCAACTCAGTGTAAGCCTTGGCAACCGTTCTCAATGCCTCAAAACCATCCTCACAACCAGGTTGTTCTGGTTTAGAGAGCATTCTCGTATCCTGATCATCTTCCACATGGGTTGGAAATAAAACTGAAGATGAATAAGCTTCATAGACTTGAACTTCTTGATGATTTGTCATTGTCATCTCGATGTCCTCGTCTCTGCATGCATTGGTGGCTGCAATGGCTTGTTGCTCTAAGTGATCCTTCAGTATTTTTCTGGCTGACTGCGAGTTGCTCTATTGACTGCTCAACTCCTTGAAGCCTCCTATCCTGGTCGGCCGATGTCTTTCGCTGTTCAGCTATGAAGCTAGCTAGCATGGCTTCTAAACGTGATGATCCACCAGTGTCCTAAGACTGTTGCTGCTGCGAGTGATTCTAGTAGCTCTCATAATAAGGATCATCTTGATAATAATGTTGATCATAGAACTGATTTTGATTTCCTTCCCAATTTGTATCATATGAATATGTCTGACAATAAGGCTCTTCCCTTGGGTAGGCGTCTTGATGACCAAAAGAGAACATCCTCGCAACATTCAAAATAAAAGTGATTAGCGAAGGTCATATGTATATAGAGTATGTACAAGGAAGTATAAATAAATGGAATAGTCTAAACTACACTAGTTAAATCTAATATCACACTAAACGCTGCTCCCCGACAACGACGCCATTTTGACAAGCGTATTTTTAACCATTTATAGTCTTCAAGTTATGAGTTTTACGGGTCGAATTGCAGACAAACAAAATTTATAACCTTGGTAAGCCAATGGTTGATCCAAGGAACAGACGCGTGTGAGCACTAGTTAACAGGTGACCTATTTAGCTATTCCGATTAACGAGAGGTTTTTGTTGTGTCAAAAGTAGCAGAAATTAAATGCAGAAAAATAATGGTTTGTACTTGATCAGAGAAAGAATTCCAGAATCATGCTTCACCCGTGCCGACCCTACTAATCATGCAATCTTATATCACGAAAATTCATCATGCTATCGAATATGGAAATAAACCAAAATAACACTAGACAAGCCGTCCATCCACGCATCATTGTCTAGATTAATCTTAATCGTTGAACGCAGCCCATCCACGGATTATCAACGATCTCGATTTATTAAACTTAAGGTTTTTCAGACGAAAGTCAACTTTCCTATTAATTCATGTACTACCATTGTAGCTACCATGACCTAATATCAATTTCATGCGATTCTGATTAATACCTAGGACCCATCCATCTTTCGGTAAATAACCTAAATATGTTCTAGCATGCAAACATCCCATTCAATGTAAAACTTGCAAGAACGATAAAATTAAGCGCGATGAAATTGAATATTCAAATTGCATTGATGAAAAACATTTAATTGATCACATGAAGAGTTGGGTACATAGCACGGGATCCGTAGGATCCCGGAATAAGAAGACTACTCACTACTCATGGTAAGTTAACCAAAAGTAGTGTATATAAAGAAATCAAGGACGAGGAAACCGTGTAGACGATGTAGCTCGTTGATTCCTCAATCTCTGCGATGATCTCTGCCTTCTCTCCCAAGTTAGGGTTCTTAAATCTCTATCCAAGCACACGCACACTTAAAACACTCAGGTCGTTTCCCTTTTATAGCCCAAAAACTGCTCAATTGCCAAAAAGGACCAGAACTTGCCAAAAACGGATTAGGAAATAATCTGATAATTCTGCCTTCCGAAGGTGCCGTGACATTCGTGTTTTGATGAAGTGTAGTCTCGAATCTTGGTCTTTCTTGAGCTCTTAGTCATCCTCCTTCTTCAATCTAGGTCAAAATCGATCCCCAAAGTCAGCGTACTCCAAATCTCGTCCGAAATCGCTATTTATAGCTCAAAATATCTGCTAGGGTCGTGACATACGACTTTGTCACGGCTGTCACGACCGTCACGACCCCCTAAAACTCTCTGGGCTATTTAGGGGCCGTGACACCGGTGACATATGCTTTTGTCACGACTGTCACGGTAGGGCAACCTGGCAGAGACTTCAGTTGCTTTTTTAGAGGTCTAAACCTTCGAATTTGCTCTTAGTTTCAACTACAAAGTTGTAACCCTTTGAGTTAGCTTTCCAACAAGCTAAATTTGACCCATTTGGACACGATATGAGCTCTAAGCATGCACAATACGTCGCAAAGGTCCGTCTGCCCTATTTTGTCCTATTTTTGCCCAAATCTTCACCAATTGCTTTGATTTGCTTCGGATCAATCCAAAAGTATTATGTATGTGATATATGACCTGAAACACTAGAAAAGAGGTTAAATGATAACAAAATATCCGGAAAACAAACCTAATCCATCATCGAATGAAGTGAATAATAAGTCAAGAATTTGACCGATCAACGGACCTTTCTGTGAATACCCACAAGAGTCAAGTCTTTGTTGCTGGGATGCGTGACAGTAAGAGATCCTGGGTTAAGAACCTTCTTTGTACCAGAATCAGTGCATTTCTAGTAAGGTATCTAGGCTTTCCTCTTACTTCCAAGGCTATCAATATTAGAGACTGCGCAGATATCATTCAAAGGCTGACAAAGAAGCTGGAAAGTTGGAATAACAGATTCCTCTCGAGAGCTGGCAGGAGGGTGCTCATTTAATCAGTCCTCCAGACTATAGTTTTCTACCGGGCAAGGATTTGTATTTTACCAAAGACAGTGTTGAACTCTATTAATTCTATTTGTGCTCGTTTTTTATGGACTGGTCGTGCGTCGGGAAGGGGTAGCCATCTCTTAAGCTGGAACACCACTTGCCTAGGCAAAAGGGAAGGAGGGTTAGGGATTTGGAACTGATGAATTAAGCAATGATCCTTAACCAACTCTGGGAGTTGAATAGGCAAGATCAAAATATGTGGACTAAATGGGTGAAGGCTTAGTGGACAAGGGGTGGTCACTGGTGGGAGAATAATACTATTACCAATAGCTCGTGGGTGCTGCGGCGTCTGGCGGTTTGCAAACACCTTAGTTCCAAATGCGTAGAAGTGGTGAATGAGGCTTTAAAATGGATAGGAAAGGGGGCAGGATTCACAGTTAAGGATACTTATGATACATTGAAAAGTCAGATATGGGAAGTGGACAAGTATAAACTAGCTTGGAATAGGTTTAACTCGCCCCGGGCTTCTTTCACTACTGTGCTGATTGCCCAGGACAGATTGCCTACCAAATACAGATTGAGATATAGAGGAATCTTCATCAATCCCGTGTGTGTGCTTTGTAACGACGAGGAGGAGTCTAAAGATCACATGTTCTTCTGCTGCAGAGCTTCCCGAGCCATCTGTAGCGAGGTGCTGAAATTCCTTAAGGTCTCTAACGTGCCCGTCTCATGGCACCTCCTCATACCATGGTTTAAAAGCCTGATTCAGAGCCAATTAAGAACCAGAATGATTGCAGCAACGTTAACAGCTACTATGACTGAGATTTCGAAGGCCATAAATTTTGTTATCTTTAGACAAGATACACTTTTGCAGGGGAACATTACCAGGTCTATAATTTGGAGCTTGAAGATTAAATTAGCATGGTTAGATAGAAAAGTTAACAGTCAAAGTGATAGAATGTGGTCAAATAATCTGGGATTCAATGTGTAGTGCTGGTGTTGGTTAGGTTGTACAGGTTTCAGCTTGTTTTTTGTGTGTTAGCCGAACTGGTCCTGTGTTAGTTTTGTTTCCAGGGCTCAATTTTGAGTTCTAGTTTAGTGTCACTGTCTTTGGAGTTGTTGGAGTACCTGCTTTCATTAATGAAATCATCATTTTTCAACAACAAAAAAACTCTCTTTGAGATCCCGATTTCAAAAAAAAATGTATGTAATAGATAAGCAATCTTCCATAAAATGCATAAGATGAAATTAAATTTGGGGTTCGACCCAAGGGCATATGCACCAACGACTAGGTATATGCTAGGAGAGAACTTCTTCACCTAGCATTTTCTTCAAAACAAGCACAAAAAAAGTAGGAAGTTATCCCACACACATCCTCAAAGAATATTTGTGAGAGAACTTTTACTTAATTTTGTACTTTATTTGTAGGAAATGCTAGGTTAGAAACTCCTCTCCTAACATTTCATTATTCATGGGTGCGAATGCCCTAAGCCCAGACAAATCACGAGCGAACTCTTAGCCGCACATATAACCCTTTTTCAATACAAAGCAATAATTTATAGAAGAGACTCAAAAGACACACGTCGAACAAAACGGCGTCACATCCGCTCCTGCCTTTCCGGACACGCCGCCTTATCCCCACCTTTCCAACTTTTATGGCCTTTTTACGTTACAGCGTTCTACAATCAAATCAAGCAACACAGAAATCAATCACAACCAAACTCTTCCAGCCAGCAAACCCTAAATCAATCAACCAACCAACAAAAAGCATACCAAAGCCAACCAACAATCCATCCATCTTCATTAGCAACAAATTTAAATGTCGAACAACAAGTCCCCAATTTTTCCAATGCCGGCGGAGCCACACCACTTCAGCGACTACGGCTTCGATCCTCAGCTTGACTATTTTCAGGTCTCACCCTAATCTTTTTTGTTATTTCATTTTCAATTTATCTCATCATCATATATTATTTTTATGAATGAATGAATTTATTAGATGCTGGAAGAGGCGCGGAATCAGCAGCGTGAAACTTTGTCCAGATTCATCGACGACAAAAAGAAGAAGAAGAAAATGAAGCGTCAGTGGTGGTGGAACAAAGCCTTCACAACATTCCTCAAATGGACCACCAAGCCTACTCATTTGAAACGCGATAATGAAGACCGCGACGTTCACATGGCGAGGGCTCGAGCGTTCAGGTCCAATTTTTCCGGACCTTTGTACATGGCAGACAGTAGCCAGCCTACACCGCCTCATCACCGGAGTCAGCCTCTTATTGCTGGTCTGCTGTCGCCTGGAGGAGGTGGTACTGGTAGTGGTTGTAGCAGTCCTTATCTGAGCTTGAGGGAATTGAACATGGAGCGTCAACATTTACAGAGGATGTCTGCTTCGGCCTCACCAATCTATTTGGTTACTTGATTATTATTCATACACCTCATCATCTGCTAGGTAATATTGATACTACTACTACTACTACTACTACTACTACTCTCTGCTAGCTTCTGTGCAATTTTAACTACTAGTTAGCGCAAACAATTTGTGTGACGTATGTTTAAGATGATGCCTGTCCAAATATATATACACATAGTTAGTTCACAAATGTGATTGACTACCAACTTTTATCAAGTTTGAGTACACTAAATGATTCCTGAATTAGTACCACTTCTCTGATGAAGCTTATATTTGGATGTCTTTTTTCCAGAAATAACTTGTTACTAAAGTTCTTTATCTGGCTTTGAAGTGTTGTATGCAGTATGCTATGTAATGGATGACATAGATGATTTTTTTGGTCAGTCTATGGCATGTGCTTGATGCATTTAGCTAGGTGATTGATTGGTATATTTAAGACCAGGACATTGTAAAGTCATCCCTACAACTGTACATATTTAATAATGCATTTATGCTTGGAGGGGTTGTTTTATTTAAATCTTGTTATAATTACCTTGAAAAATATAGAGAACTTCGGGACTAGTTAGGACTCAAATGCACTGCAATATTATTGAGGATTTAGAGAGAAGGAGGAGGTGAAGGTGTGTTTTATTTCTTCACCCGAACGCCTCTATTTATACTACAATCTGCTGAAACATCTATCCGCAATTCACTCAATTGCATTTTCATTTTCTTGTTGTGGGACCCACATGTGGGGCCCACATTACATATTTTCAACTTTGTTGTGCAGACCATTTCATAACACTCCCCCTGGGATGCACATCAAACAATTTAGGCTGCCTCGTTAAAAACCTTAGTTGGAAAAATCCATTGGGATAAAAACCAACTTAAGGGAAAAAGAGTGCAGCGACGTAAAGCTCCCCCTCACATTGGCATGCGTGATGTGCTCATAAATTTTGCAGCTTTCGCATTCCTATGTCGTTGACATGTTTTCGGAATGTTGAGGTAGGGAGAGCCTTTGTAAAAAGATCTGCTGAGTTTTCATCAGAACGAACATATTGTATGCTGATAACTTTGTCTTTTTCCAGCTCTTGGGTGAATGAAAAGTATTTGGGATGGATATGCTTTGTTCTATCACTTTTGATAAATCCTTCCTTCATTTGAGCAACACACGCAGCGTTGTCTTCATAAAGAGTGATTGGATCATTTGCTGGTAGAAGACCGCTCGTAGTTCTGATATGTTGTGTCATAGATCTCAGCCACACACATTCACGACTTGCTTCGTGTAATGCAATGACCTCAGCGTGGTTTGATGATGTTGCAACAAGTGTTTGTTTCTGAGAACGCCAAGAGATTGCAGTTCCTCCACATGTAAATACATAGCCAGTCTGGGACTTCGCTTTATGTGGATCTGACAAGTAACCTGCATCTGCATAACCAATCAAAACTGGTTTTGTATTGTTAGGATAAAATAATCCTAAGTCAATCGTTCCTTGAAGATAACGAAACACATGCTTGATTCCATTCCAGTGTCTTTTGGTAGGAGCTGAGCTAAACCTGGCTAATAAATTAACAGCAAAAGCTATGTCAGGTCGAGTACAATTAGCAAGGTACATAAGAGCTCCAATCGCACTGAAATATGATACTTCTTGACCAAGAATCTCTTCAGATTCTTCACATGGACGAAAAGGATCCTTGTTCACATCAAGGGATCTTACAACCATTGGGGTACTTAATGGATTTGATTTATCCATATTAAAACGTTTTATTATCTTCTTTGTATAATTCGATTGATGCACAAATATCCCATTCTGGATGTGCTCAATCTGTAATCCAAGACAATACTTTGTCTTCCCCAGATTTTTCATTTCGAACTCCTTTTTCAAATAAGAGATTACTTCCAGAATTTCTTTACTGGTACCAATGATATTCAAATCATCAACATAAACGGCAATTATTACACAACCGGATGTTGTTTTCTTAATAAAAACGCAAGGGCAAAGGGGATCATTGACATAACCCTTTTGAAATAAATATTCGCTTAATCGATTGTACCACATGCGTCCGGATTGCTTTAACCCATATAAAGATCTTTCTAACTTGATTGAATATCTTTCCCTAGGTTTGGAACTTAATGCCTCATGCATTTTAAAACCTTCAGGGATTTTCATGTAAATTTCAGTATCAAGCGATCCGTATAGGTAAGCGGTAACAACATCCATGAGGTGCATATTCAATTTCTCATGAACTGCTAGACTTATCAAGTATCTAAACGTAATTCCATCCATGACAGGAGAATACGTTTCCTCAAAATCGATTCCAGGCCTTTGAGAAAAACCTTGTGTAACAAGTCGAGCCTTGTATCTCGCAATTTCATTTCTTTTTCGTACGAAAACCCATTTGTATCCAACAGGTTTCACATCCTTAGGTGTGAGTACTATAGGCCCAAAGACTTTGCGTTCATTGAGCGAGTCTAGTTCAGTTTCAATTGCCTTTTTCCACTCAAACCAATCGTGTCTATTTTTACACTCAGTAATAGACCGTGGTTCGGGATCACCATTATTTTCATTCATAATATCACATGCCAAATTATAAGAGAATGCATCATCAATGTTCTCTTTTCGGTTCCATAATATGCCTGTCTTAGCATAATTAATCGAAATTTCTCGATCCTTTTCATTTTGTATTTCTACAGGAATACTTTCCACCACCATAGGATCGCTTTGCTTTTCTTCCCCTTTTCTTTTTCGAGGATTTTTATTTTTGGAACCGGGTGGCCTTCCACGCTTTAACCGTGTTGTGATTTCATGAATGACTTTATTTTCTGGCTTCCCTTTTGGAATTTCAATTTGTACGGGAGCATTCTCAGCCGGTATGTGAGATTTAGTCACTCTCTGTGTCTGTAAATGCATCAGGAAGTTGATTTGCCATTTCTTGCAAATGTAAAATCCTTTGTACTCTACCTTCACAATCTTTTGTGTAAGGATCAAGATGCAATAACGTTGGTACAGACCAAGTAATTTCTTTCTCAAACTGTTTTCTTTCTCCACCTAATGGTGGGAAATTTTCCTCATCAAAGTGACAATCAGCAAAACGTGCTGTGCAAATATTTCCAGTTTGAGGTTCAAGAAATTTAACAATAGATGGACTTTCAAAGCCTACATATATCCCAAGGCTTCTTTGTGGTCCCATCTTTGTTCTTTGAGGAGGTGCAATAGGCACATAAATAGCACAACCAAAAATTCTTAAGTGCGATATATTTGGTTCTTGACCAAATGCAAGTTGTAGTGGAGAACTTTTATGATACGCACTTGGTCTGATGCGAATTAATTCAGAGGCATGTAATATTGCATGACCCCATACTGAGGTAGGAAGCATTGTTCTCATTATCAATGGCCTAGCAATAAGTTGGAGGCGTTTGATCAATGATTCAGCCAAACCATTTTGTGTGTGGACATGAGCAACAGGATGCTCGACCACAATCCCAACTGACATACAATATTCATCAAATGTCTGGGATGTGAATTCACCAGCGTTATCAAGTCTAATTTTCTTGATTGTATGATCAGGAAATTGAGCTCGCAATTTTATTATTTGGGCAAGTAATTTGGCGAATGCCACATTGCGAGTTGATAACAAACATACATGTGACCATTTGCTAGATGCATCTATCAATACCATAAAGTATCGAAATGGTCCACATGGTGGGTGAATAGGCCCACAAATATCACCTTGAATACGTTCAAGAAACATAGGTGATTCTGTTTCAACCTTTCCCGGTGATGGCCTTATGATAAGCTTTCCAAGAGAACAAGCTTTACATGGAAAAGTATTTCCTTGAGGGATTTTATGACCCTTCAATGGGTGTCCATGCGTATTTTCAATAATTCTTCGCATCATACTTGAACCTGGATGACCCAATCGGTCATGCCACATGGTTAATATTGAAGATTTCATAACTACCGCATTTGACTCAATCACATTTATATGTGTGTAATGCAATCCAGTGGGAAGCATTGGTAGTTTTTCAACTATGTATTTCTTTCCAGATCTATACATAGTGAGTAACATGAATTTCATGTTACCTTCAGTCATAGACTGAGTCTCGAATCCATGAGAATAAATATCATTGAAACTCAATAAGTTTCGTTTGGATTTTGGCGAAAATAAGGCATTATGTATTGTAAACTTTGTGCCATTTGGCAATGCAAAGTTTGCCTTGCCAATTCCTTCAATCAGATCTACAGGACCTGATATTGTATTCACAATGGTTCGTGTTGGTTTTATCATCAAGAAAAACCTTTTATCCTTCAGGATTGTGTGCGTTGTTCCACTATCAAGTATGCACATTTCTTCAATATTAATCCTTTGGTTGACTTTGGCTTTGTCCATTTCAAAGCTTTAAGTAAACAAGAAAATGATAAGATAGATGAAAAGGTAGACATATTTTATTACACATGAGAAAACATAGTTATGCTTAAAGGAAAAACATACATATAACATAAGAAAATCAAATTAAGACATCGGACCGTTTGGCTTCATCCCATGGGTTTACATAACTTCCCCTTTTAGTTCCCACCAGTCATTTTTCCAGTTATATCACCAAGGAAGTCCTCACTAGGATTATGTTCCCCGAGATGAGTGTACTCGTTCACGGGATCATTCTCAATAAAATTGATCTCATTTGCATTTGAACAATCCCCAACTGTATCAACAAGTTCATTGTTGAAATCAGATTCTCCAAGTCGAGTAAACTCATTCATAGGAGTTTGGTCAATATAGTTGACCTCATTTCCTTTTCCCTTCACGGACTCTTGATAGAGTTTGCATAAGTGTTCAGGGGTTCGACAGGTTTTAAACCAATGCCCTTTACAACCACATCTAAAACAAGTGGTCTCAGGGCTCTTTGATGAACTTGGACCACCTCCCCTTTTGTGGGAGTTCTCATGGTTCCAGACATTTTGTTGTCTCCTTTGGTGATAATTGACGATCTTATGAGGTGGATTATTGGGATAACCACCTCGACCGCGCCCCTAGCCAAAACTACGGCCTCGACCTCGTCCTCGTCCACGACCTCGGCCTTGCCCTTGACCCTGAAAATAGTTCATGGGTCTACTCTCATTAGAGTTGGCAAAATGTACCTCAGAAAATGTTCTGGAGCCCGTTGGGCGAGATTGGTGGTTCTTTATCAACAATTCATTGTTTCTTTCCGCCACTAGAAGTGTACCAATCAGCTCATGGTATTTTTCAAAACCACGTACACGATACTACTGCTGCAAGGTTACATTTGATGCATGGAATGTAGACAGAGTCTTTTCCATCATCTCAGCATCAGTTATCTTATCTTTACAAAATTTCAAGTGGCTCACAATTTTAATCATCTCAGAATTATAGTCACTGACTTTCGCAAAATCTTGGAACCGTAAAGCGGCCCATTTATCCCGATATAAGGAAAGCATTACATCCCTTTGGTGATCAAATCTGTCTTTCAGATTTTTCCATAGATCACTCGGGTCTTTCACAGTGAGATACTCATTCTTGAGATTCTCGTCAAGATGACGACGAAGGAAAATCAAAGATTTTGCCTTATCCACTTTTGATGAGGTATTCCCCACAATGATTGTTTCGTGAAGATCCATTGAGTCCAAATATGTCTCAATGTCTATTGTCCACGGCATGTAATTTTTCCCAGACATGTCGAGTGGACTGAACTCAAGTTTTGCGAGGTTTGACATGGTGGTAACTAAAAGTAGGAAAAGTTTATTAGATTAATTTAAAACATAAAAGTTTACAAATATTGTAAAGAAGAAGACGACATACATAATTACAAGCATTTCTAAACTATGATAGAAATCATCCGGTGTTAGATTCCCGGTGAAATTACAAATAGTGAGTACTACAATAATTATTGCAACAAAGACCAATAGTAAGCTAGACATTTTATTGCTTTGGAAATTTTGAGTGTGTTTGAAATGTGAAGTAGAAGAGAAAATGTGATTTTGTATGATGAATGAAATCGAATTTATAGAGGAAAAAATAGCCGTTTTTTTTTGTTACCGTTGGGCACAATGTTACCGTTTGTTACCGTTGAGCACTAAGGGTAAAATGGTAAATTAACAATGTAATATCAACAAATAAATTGTGCAAATATGATTCAAAGAAAAATGAAGTATTTAAAGTAAAGATAATTACTTTGTAGATCACAACACTTTATTATGGGGCGGTAATCCGCACATCATAATAATACGTTGTTATACATTAAGAAAGTAAAACAAATTGTAAGAAGTATTTAAAGTAAAGACAGTTACTTTGCAGATCACAACACTTTACTATGGGGCGGTAATCCGCACATCATAATAATATGTTGTTATACATTAAAGGATCGTCGCAACTACTGCTATCTCTTAAACTCTTAAGATTACAATCGTATTCAATACGATTCTGACAGCATGTATTTGGGTTGTCGCACGCTGTGTTTCAAGCGCAATCCGCACCAAAGACAAACTACAGAATAGAACTGAAAACTATTGTAATATTAATTTTTTTCATCCTGAAAAACTCAGATATCAACACAATCAGAAAATTGTGAAATAGGGAGAGTAGAGCTCCCTTTGAGGCAGTGAACCCCTTATGATATCCAAGTAGAACAGATGAAGAACTAAGCGGAAGTTGAGAGACAAGTTGTAAATCACATCATTTTGTTATACGGTAGCGTAGCCCCGTTGTATAACAAAATGACGTTATACAATAATATCGAAGAGAGAAAATTTCGTTATGTACCTTTGTTCGGAACTTACGGTATGGAAGTGGAGAGCGTTCGTGCTGATAACGTGTTATAATTACCTTGAAAAATATAGAGAACTTCGGGACTAGTTAGGACTCAAATGCACTGCAATATTATTGAGGATTTAGAGAGAAGGAGGAGGTGAAGGTGTGTTTTATTTCTTCACCCGAACGCCTCTATTTATACTACAATCTGCTGAAACATCTATCCGCAATTCACTCAATTGCATTTTCATTTTCTTGTTGTGGGACCCACATGTGGGGCCCACATTACATATTTTCAACTTTGTTGTGCAGACCATTTCATAACAAATCTAAATTTTTGTTTCATTGATTGTGGGGATAGCAGGGCCGTTTCTGAGATTTCCGAGGCCTTTGGACAAAAAGAATTTTTGGGCCCTTACTAGATAAAAAGGAATCATTTATACCCTTCCTTTATACACTTGATCCCTTAACAGTATCCTTAATCTTCCTTCAAAAAATACCAGCAAAATTTAAAGCAAAATAATCATAGAAAATGACTTTTGCGAGCATTTGTGGATGCAAAATCATTTGTTATGATTTCATGATCAATACTTTATAACATATCTTTTTCCATACGCAAAATAGAAAGACCATTCGATCTATCTTCAGAAATTGAAGACCTTAAGTAATTTTTTAACAACTTTTAACTTTGAAAAGCTTTGTTCAGCTGATTTTGCGGTAAAATGCAAAGTTAATAAAATTCGATAAGCAATTGAGACATTATGATAACAGTCTACAGATTTAACATACTCAAGTATCTCATTATAGCCGACTTAAACACATTCGGCAAGGTTTTATGCAATATTTTTTATTCTGAAAAAAAGTCTTCTGAATCAACATCGGATGCATCACCATGCAAAAAACTTCTTACAACACTTTCTTAATTTTTTTATCATCTAATGATCTCAACATGTCAAAATTAAATAAGAATCCAAAACTGCTATAAAAAATGCTTAATTGTTCAAATCTATTTTTCAGTGAAGCATTAGCAATATAATATCAACAATAACTAGAAAGTAATTTATTCTAAAAGACTCCTCATGTGATTGCACTTCATCATTATACATGTTCTCATCAAAATGTTTCTTTTGAATCTTATTACGTTTTATAGCAAACTTTGCCTCAACATCCATTTCCAAGGCAATTTCTTTTGCGGCACTGAAACTAGAGGCAATCCATCTTCTCTATAATTTTCAAAATACAACATTATATCCTCTAATTGTTTGATGGCACTAACAATAAACATCGAGGAAGATTGGATGTTTTTACTTACCATATTAATTGCAAACAAGATATCATGCCAAATAACCATGCCTAGTAGAAAATCAAACCTTTCAGTTGCTGATGCCAAGCTCTCTCCTTCAATATTTTGCAGCCGCCATGTCGAGGCTTGTTGGACGATTTATTTAAAGTTGAATTGCCCTTTCACCGGATGTTGAAGCTGCTCGGCTATAACTTTCTAAGAAGGAGACATCGAATTGAACAGTGCACCGCACTATAAGGTCAGACAAACTGCTTTGTTTCTTTCACTGTCACCACTATACTTAGAAAGAAAGAATTCGCAACCAAAGGAACTCAAGAAAACACGGTGCCACTGAGAAGGCTGCCGGAAGATTATGTGTATATGTGTTTGACTTATTTTTAAGTATAAGATTCGCAAAAAAGTCAAAGTGTGTGGAGAGTTTTTTTAAATGACCTGTTTGAGTTTCAACATATCCAAAATGATCCAAGTGAACATGACATTTCAGTTTTGCCCTGTTTTTAAAGAAATCGGGTCTTGGGAATCATGTTATTTGCATTTTTAGAAAATCGGATTCTCAGGATCCGGTTAGTTATGTTTTGCAACTAACCGGATTCCCAGGATCCGATTTTATGTTGAAACGAGATGAGTTGGCTTTTGCCGCCTACGTGGATGCCACTTGAAAATCGGGAGCTGGGTATCCGGTGTTTATGAGAAAACCGGATTGGCGCGATCCGGTGTTTCTAAGAAAACCGGATTGGTGCGATCCGGTGTTATAATAAAATCGGATTAGGGTGATCTGATCTTCTTCCACATCTAAATCGACAGCCAAATTCGTTCTCCTCCATTCTCAACGGCATTCAAAACTCATCCCTCAGATTTTCACCTGTGCAGCCTCCGATTTCGACCGGCCACCTCCGATTTCGATTGGTAATTCGTCCATCTTTATTATTGTGGTTCTTTTGTGAATATTTTGAATGATTTTTTACAATTTTACGTTGAATTGTGTGAGTGTTTATGTTGTTAGGGTTTAAGTTTGGTTGTTGTTGAATTTTTGTTGGGTTTTTGTTGAATTGTTCATGAATTGCTATTCAATTGTTGTTTAAATTTAATTGTTTAATCGTTGTTTAAGATTCAATTGTTGTTATTGTTGGTATGTGAATGTTTATGTTGTCAGAATTTGAGTTTGGTAGTTGTTGAATAAGTATTGGGTTTTTGTCGAACAATAATTTTTTTTGATGGATTGTTGAAAAACAATTGAATTGCTAAACTAATGTTTATTGTTCAATTGTTGTTTATGATTCGATTCTTGTTATTGTTGTTTAGGGTTGAATAGTGTAATTATGTTTTGTTAATTCTTGTGAAATTGTGACTGTATTGGTATTGTACCTGTTCATTTCTTGTTTAATTTGAGTTCCACTTGAGGTTTATTGCTTATTATAAATTTTAGGAAAAAGTACAAAAAGGGGCCCTGAACTACCACCTATTTTCAATTTGAGGTCCGAACTATCATAATTTCCAATGAGGGGGCAAAATAAAAAATTCGTTAAAATTAACGGTCAAAGTTAACTCCGTTAGTCAAATTAAAATTAAATGTCATTTACTTTAATTTTATTTATATATCCCTCATTCTATATTTTTAACTTTTAATTTTATTATAATTTTTTTATTCTCTTTAAATTTCATATCACATATGAGTGCTACTTTAAATTAATTGTTTAGGATTTCATAATTTAATATTATATGTTTGAATAAAAATTTAAAAATTACTTTTTTTACTGTAAAATTTTCAAGTTCTTTCCCTAATATGATGGGTGAGTATATTATTTTAAATTTTCATAATTTCACAATTGATCATAAAATATGTATGGATAAAGATTAAAGGGAAAAGTACTAATTGGTGCCCCAAACTATCGCTCTTTTCCAATTAAAGGTTCAAACTATCAATTTTTCCAATCAAGGGCAAAATAAAAAATAAATTGACCAATTTTTGAACACCGAGCACCGTATATTCACCGTGATTAAATTACAAACTCAATCATGTGAATCCCGTTAATATCGACTCAATAACGGAAAAAGATCGATTTAATACGTTAAGAGTTTATGATGAAATCATCGGGTTGTTTTCAACATGGTTCACTTGATTGATTTCGCAATTTAATCACGGTGAAGTTATGGTACTTGGTGTTCGAAAATTGATCAATTGATTTTTTACTTTGCCCTTGATTGGAAAATTTGATAGTTTGGACATTCAATTGGAAAATGGCGGTAGTTCGGGGTACCATTGTGTACTTTACCCAAGATTAAATTATTATTAATTTAATTCATATTCATAAGAGTATTACTATCAAAAAGAATATAAATTTATGGATGAATTGATAGAATTTTTTTAAAACTTTTGTCCACATATTATGTGGTGAATTGTAAAACTTTAAAAATTCAAAATATTATACTCACTCATCATATAAGTGAAACATCTTTAAAATTTTAGAATATGAATCAAAATAATATCTATTTAATTTTTATTCATATATGTTATATGGTAGAGGAGCGTTCAAATGAGGCAGCCCTCCTTAGAGTGAGGCAGTGAGGTACGATTTCATCCATTCATCAACTCCATCAAACTCATCTTCTTAAGACACGTGTCCCACTACCAAATTTCATCAAAAGCAAAAAGTAAAAAGCAATAAACTATTCCCAGCCACATCATTACTATTCTCTGTCACATCATCATAATGAGTGGCTCACAATGTGTCTCACTGCCTCATTCTACCCCCTGATTCAATGGAGTGCTCCCCTGGTAAATTATGGAGCCCTAAATAATTAATTTAAATGTAGTATCCATTTGTGACATGAAATTTAAAAAGAATAAAAATATTATAATAAAATTAGAAGTTAAAAATATAGAATGAGAGATATATAAATTAAATTCAAGTAAAGGATATTTAATTGTAATTTGACTAACGGAGTTAACTTTAACATAATTTTTGATTTTGCCCCCCTCATTAGAAATTATGGTAGTTCGGACCTCAAATTAGAAAAGAGTGGTAGTTCATGACCCCTTTTTGTACTTTTCCCTAAATTTTATGGTTACAGAAATGTCATCAAGGAGCAGACGATCCACGCAATTTGGTATGCTGTCTACTTCACGGGCGACTATTGATCCGGACATGAATGTGGAAGACTTTGACAATCCTGGCCCGATTGATCCATCTGTGTTGCATCGGCAGAGTGTACATCACACTGAGGCGATCTGGAGAAATCAGGTTTGTGTCATCTTTATAGTAAATTTTTAGTTAAATATTTATTATATAACAATTAATTTAACGGTGAATGAACTATGGCATGCTACAGTTGGACGAAAGTTTCAAGTCTGATCAGCCATTGAGGATCACGAGTCATGATGTCGTAAAGTTGAACCATCGCCTTATATCATATGTTGCAAATGTTAGGTTTTTTCCGTGGTCTCAAGTCTGCAATGTGAAGACTGACCAAAGATTGTGCACAACGCTTGTGGAGAGGTGGAGACATGAGACCTTTCCATTTGAATGGAGGGGATGCGACGATTACATTACATGACGTCTTGCGCTCCTTACTGGCTTACACATAGATGGAGAGCCAATGTCCGATTTATCGTACTTCGATTGGGAGCCCGTTTGTGTTCGTTTATTGGGTGATGTGTCTGACCGTTCTAAGCTTAATTCGCTGGGAATAAAGACATGATTCCATGATGAAGAGGCGTTGAGGAAATACGCTAGGGCGTACATTTTATGTCTGTTGGGATTGACTCTGATGTCTGACTTGTACGACGATATGGTCATCCTCAAATATCTCCCATTATTGGAGTACTTGGATAACGTCAGGAAATACAGTTGGGGGAGCGCATTGTTAGCTTTTCAGTCCAATCATATGTGCAGAGCGAGTAATGTCCAGAAGTCTCAAATGGAGGTCACAATAGGACTTATTACGACCACCGAGGTCATCACTAAAAGATATTTTTGCGACTACTAAAGTTGTCGGTTAATGTTTTTGTGATCACTTATTTCATTGCTAAAAGAAATTTTTGCAACCATCAAGGGTGTCGCAATAGAACCTTTTACAACCACCGAAGTCATCGCTAAAAGATATTTCAACAACCACTAAAGTTGGTCACAATAAAACTTTAACGACCACATAGGTCATCACTAATAATTTTA
Source organism: Rhodiola chrysanthemifolia (assembly GCA_033675395.1). Classification (NCBI taxonomy): domain Eukaryota; kingdom Viridiplantae; phylum Streptophyta; class Magnoliopsida; order Saxifragales; family Crassulaceae; genus Rhodiola; species Rhodiola chrysanthemifolia. Next base: position 43,376,154 of record CM066205.1, read on the forward strand.
TTTTGCAATCACTACCAACATCACAATTTTTTTTTGCGATCAAATGCTTTCCAAACCTCTGAGTCAGCTGGATGCCTTAACACTCCATCTTTCACTCTTTCCTCATGGTGCCACTTCTTATTATCTGCAGTTTTGCCACTCATGAATAATCTTTGCAATCTTGGTGTAAGAGGAAAGTATCGCAAGACCTTCTGAGGAATACATTTTTTCTTTTTACCGAAGCATGTAGTTTTCCACCTAGGTGCACTACATATTGGGCATTCAACTCTATTAGCATACTGCATTCGATAAAGAATGCAGTCATTGATGCACGCATCGATCTTCTCATAATGGAGGTCAAATCTTTTAATTATTGATTGACATTCATAATATGAATCGGGCAGTGATGATACGAAAGGGAATGCTCTCTTTAGTATCTTCAACAACATTGTGAAGGATTTGTTGCTGGTTTGATACCTTGAGATGCAATAATTTAACCATAAACGACAGTTTCGAAAATGTAGTGCAACCACTATAGAGCTCTTCCTCGGCATCATTTAATAATTCATAAAATTTCCGTGCTTCATCATTGGCATTTTCTGGTTGGTTTCCATATAACATTCTCCCTCGAGGTCTTGATCTAACATCATACCATGTGTATCTGTTAATAATCCAATCATATCATCCTCATCATTCTTTTCATCGTCACTTACTTCGATATATTTACCCATCTGAAAGTTAAGAAAGTTTACCGTGACAGTACCAAATAGTATAACTCCTTACTATACCATTGATAATCAAGTGTTGTCTCACTTCTTCCTGTGTTTTTCGCCTTCCGTTGTTACATTTCATGCATGGACACTTGATCTTATTATCGGAAGAACTTGGTTGAGAATAGGCAAACTTCAAAAACTGCTCAACCCCTTGACGATACTCTAAGCAAGCCCTGTTCTGTAATACCATCCAAGTTTTATTTATAGGCATGATGCTTCAAAGCTACTGCCCTACAAGAAAACAATTATTATCAAAACTAAGTAACATCACAAAATAATATAACACTTGTTATTAAAATACTACATAGTGCCACACAATGCACTTATAACAATCCCTGAGAAACAAAAATACAGTGGATGTGTGATTTGTCTATTCAAGTCATATTAATATTACAATCTGAACAGTTATAAAACACTAAAAAAAACAAGAACTCACAACCGAACAAAAATCATAAACCACTACAAAAACATTAACCACTACACAAGTGTTCAACTGTCTTAAACATCTGTGTAATGAGTGTCGGCTTCTTGTGCCGGTCAGCTTTTCGTTGTGCCCTTCTCAGGCGAGAAGTCCTGTGTAGCCTGTTTAACGTGATTATCAGTGGCGGATCCAGAGCTCCGTCTGAGGGGGGTCCTAAATTTTTTTTTTTCCAAACAACAATGATATATAAGTCGGATCCGGCAAAAAAAAAACATCCGCTAATGATCCGGCGATTTTTTTTTTCGAACAACAGGTTCGCTAATGATCAACCAACCTTCTGAAGCTCATAAAGGTGTCATCCGATGTCCATTAAAGATGATCTACATATGGATCGAAAGCTAGTTGAATGTTCTATAATTTTCATGTTTAACTCAAGATGAAATTCGGAGGTTAAGCCGATAAGAATAGCGACCAAAGATAGATGATTAATTGAAATTTGCCGAAATTGAGGGGTCCGAGCCAATCTTCTAAAGTTCATAGAGGCGTCATCCGGTATCCGTTGAAGATGATCCATATATGTATAGAAATCTTATTGAATGCTCTACAACTTTCATGTTTACCTAAAGATGAAATTTGACAGTTAAGCTGATAAAAACAGTCACCAAAGATGGATGATTGATCGAAATTAGCCAAAATTGAGGGGTCTGGGCCAACCTTCGAAAGCACATAGAGGCGTCATCCGGTGTCCGTTTAAGATGTTCTTTATATGGACAGAAAGCTAATTGAATGTTCTATAACTTTTATGTTTACTCCAAGATAAAATTCGGAGGTTAAGCTCACAAAAATAGTGACCGAAGATACATGTTTAATCAAATTTTACAAAACATATATATAATATTATATATATATAATTTTTGAGCCAAAATCGAGAGGGGTCCTGGGCAGACAGAATGATCAATCTGGCAGACAGAATGATCAATCAATTGACTTTGAATCTAAAAGAACAGTGCTTCATACCCTAATTACTGGAAGCCTCCATACGAAAGTGATGGAAGCAAAGAGTTAATTCATATTACCGAGAGTATTGACTATTGATACTGGGAGCTCAAGTCTTGAATTTAAGGATTAACAAATGACAAGTTGTTCATACTGTAAGCTTAATCATTCATAGTCTAGGGGACATTCTCCAAAGTCTAAATACTAGCAAATAAGTGGATTGGTAATTTGCTTGAAGTCATGCATGTTCATACTGCTTGTTTATGCTATCATTTATATGTGTTGGCTATGGCTATAACCCGTGTACACGAACACGAAGTACCTACGTGAGTTTAAATTTGTATATAAGTGTACTATCTAATATCTATCGCTTAATCGTCCATAAAAAGTACATATTGTAAAGAAGACTTCAGCAAAAAAAAGAATAGGATGAAGTTGTTGCTGCGGATATTTTGTGACTTTGTAATTTTTTATTGATGTGCTTCATAAAAAAATTGTGATTTTTATTGATGTGCTTAATAAATAATAATTTGAAGTCAGGCCCTAAGTTCGGCCTTAAAATTTAGGTCGGTTCGATTCGGCCCTAAAAGCCCTTTCAGTATTCGGTTCTTAGGCCGACCCTAGGGTCGAAATTTTGAGCCAAGTACGGCCCGTCCCTAATTTTTTTTTAAAACCTTCCAAAAATGTCATTTGTTCGTTCGGCCCTGAGCCCTTTCGGTAGGAAAGAGCCGGCCCTAATGAGCCTCACAACCAATCTCACAAGGCTCACAGAAACGGAATCAAGAGGAACCACCGCAACGCCTCCACTAAAGGGGTACTCTACTCTACTCTACTCTACTCTACTCTTCCTAATTTTGTAATTCAAATTCTATTAGGTTTGTATGGTTCATTTTATAATGACTTCATTTTTCTTTTTAAAAAAATGTGTAGATGGATCCTAAGTTCCTGAGGAACCAGAGGTATGCCGGGAAGCACAACAACAAGAGGTATGCCGGGAAGCACAACAACAAGAGCACAGAAGGCTCTGCCTCAATGGAATAAAGCACAGGGCTTTTCTCATTTTTGCTATCAGCAACATTATGACTAGTCTTTATTTTATGTTTCCAAGTTTATTTTACCTGAGTGATACTTGATTTTAGTTGATGGATCAGTACAAGTAACTTTGATTTCAACTGGTCTTATTTGTAAGAGCATTACAGTCCTCTTGCCTAGATTAAGCATTTGATTCATCTCCTGTTGTGAAGGTAAATTTGACGTGATCCCCTGTTTTTGTGAGAGTGGACCAAAGTAGTTACAGCTGCTAATTAGGAATTTGTTTTGCATCTGTCAATAAGAAGTGTTAGGAAGTGTTAGGTTTATGAAATTGAGGCACAGCAATTTAAGAAAAATTCACCTTAAATTTCTTCTGGTACAGTCACATCCTGCAGGATTCGGTTTTTCAAAAAAAAAAAATTCATCCGGCTTTCACGTACACTTAAAGTTCACGTGTCGTCCGGAGGTTATTTTAAAAAAAAAATGATCATTCCGAAAATTCAAACCCACTTGGATCATTTGAGATATACCAAACTCAATTGGATTATTTCTATAAAAAAAACCTCATAAATGAACCCAACTGGACCCAATACTATCTAGGTCATTATTTAATTACGAAAAACTAGTCAGATGACCCAATAGTACTTGTTAGTAGAATGCAAAATTATTTAATTACCATAAACTAGTATGCTTTAAAATCCATACGAAGGAATAGCCTCGTGCCCGGCTTCAGATTTGGCCTCAACAATGGGCTGTGTCGGGTCGACCTGACCCTAGTCTACTCGGATTCGGGTTGGATATAATTTAAAATACAGTGACCGCATTTGGCCTTAAGACTTTTGGAATGCGGTTCGGGTATTTTTGGAGCCAACTCGGGCTTTGAAATACACTAAAAAAACTGATTATAAAAACATATTTTTTCTTCTGATGCGTTTCAAGAAGGACCTTACAGCAAAAACTCATTTAGACTACCATCAAACCTCATCCTAACTCACACCTACAACGCCTACACTACAAACAACCACAAACTACAAAGTTTCTAACAACTATTTCTCAGCAATGTCAAAAGTAACAAAGAAGGCATCAAAACAATGTAGGCAGCAAGAAGGTCGGCAGGCAGTGTAGTGCGATGGTTGAGGCGAGGCAATCAATCAGCAGTTGCAAGGTCCGCAGGACTATAGTAGCCCTTATCAACATCAACAGCATCAGGAGCTCACTACTTCTTTAATTGATACGCATGCTCTGACCTATTACATCTCAGTTCCATCATTTATTCAGTAGCTATTACATAAAATTTACTTGGTTCTAGAAGTAGAACGACAAAAAGCTAACCTACAAGTTTTCTAGTTCTATATATAGAATCTCAAAAGGCTACCCCATATTACAAGTTAACAAGTTTATGTTGCCCGGTTCTAAAACAGAATCCAAAAAGCCAAGCATTGATAATTTCAAGTCCCCATCAAATTTCTTTAACTGCAGTAACGAACAAACAGTTCGGCACCATTATTTATAAACAGTTACAAACAAACAGTTCGAGAATATAAAATCGGTAAAAAGATGTTAAAATACAATACAAGGAAACAGTTTAGAAACATTCTTAAACTGTGACATTCAAGATTCAGTTCACACCATTATTTTATGCAATAACAAACAAACATATCAAAACAAATGTAAGTTGCAAATTTATCGTCAACCAAGCTCTAGGTCTCGGACAGCGCAGTCACTGGATTCTCTTCACCATTTTCAGAAGAATTGTCACTAACAGTTTCAGGAAATTCAGCACCATTCAAAAGCCAATCTAGTTGGCTTGCCTTGGCATTCATTAGTTCCTCAGCTGCATACTCTTCAGCTACTGCATCTTGCTTCATGCTACTCGCTAAAGACCAATCTTGTAAACAAATTAGAGCATCTATAGTGTTTAGACTAAGTGAAGCCCTTTTTCTGATACAACTCTGCCTCCTGCAGAGAATGCTGCCTCGGAGGCCACTTATATATCTGCAAAAAATTCAAAGTATTTGGATATTTGGCTTTAATACATTTATTATGACTGACTGACACATAAAGTAACAAAATAAATTGAATAATTCATCGCAATAAATAAACAACATTTTAGAAACAAATAAACAAGGTAGTAGCAAATTATAACTCACTGATTCAAATATAAACTTGGCAGTAATTTTAAACATTCACATGTATATCAACACATCTAACTGTTCCGATGAACATTACAATAAATGAACCCAAAACTAACAAGCATATCTATTACCGGAAAAGAATTTTGATTACTAAACCTGATAACAAAGACCATGAAGAAGTTGTGCAATGAGTGACATGAAGAAGTTGTGCAATGAGTGACAAGTTTGGCTTCCTTCACTGAGAATTATCAAGTCGAAGCTTCAAGCTGTAAATCAAAATAATGGATTACTCAAATAATTCTGAAGTTCAGCCGTTCAGGGTACTAAACTAGAAAATAAAAACAGTAGACTTGTAAAAAGGAAATGTGATAGACTGCAGGTTCATACATATAAGAAGGGATCTGAACAACTACGGTTGCGGGTAGAACGAATATAAAAATGTAAGACAAAAATCATCGGATCTGGGCAAATATTGACAGATTTGCGCGTATCCATACATCAAAGTGCAGAAAACTTGAAGAAGAAAAATTGATAAATCACATATATGCTAGAGTAATCAACAGACATGCGCAGATATTGACAGATCTACAAAAATCCATTTATGTATGAGCAGAAAACTCAAGAAAAAAAAAGGATATACATATGCAAGAGTTAAATTAGTAGATCTGCTTAGATATACACGGATATGTTCATCTAAGAATCGAAAAATCAAAAAAATTGACAAAACAAAATATGAATATTCGAAAAACATCTCCGGAACGAATCTGAATAATGATATTCAAAGACCGGGAGAAGAGACGATTACTAACTAGGTGACGACGGTGGAGATGTGAGAATGAGATGAAGATCCTCGATTTTTAGCGGATAAATATTGAGGATGAATATTGAGAGACAAACGGGTATGCTGACTGCTAAGTATTGAGATTCAGATCGAAATATTAGGGTATGGTTTTCTAAAAGAATATGATATTCATATGTGGCTTAATCAGGTTCAGATCGTCGGGCGGCTCGGGTTTCAGATGTTGGACCCGACCCATTTTTATGTAAGTCGGGTAGGGTACATACCAGCCCCATGCTCGAGTCGGGTCGGGTAATGGGCCTTCGGCTTTGGTTCAGCTGTCTGTGGCCTTGGGCAATTGCTGAGGTCTAATTCAGATAAGACGAAACAAATAAAACAAATAAAGTTATCTTTACCAGGTTTAATTTTGGGCTGAGATCAAATCTCATTGCTCTCACCTCTCTAAAAGAGGTATTTTTGGAAACACTCCTCTCTCTAAACCCTCTCTATCTTCGGAGCCGGCGGCACAGCTGTGTCAAGTTCTAGGGTGGTTGACGAAGGAGGAGGATAAGGTCTGCTAATGTTTTGTGTTACGTTTGGTCGGTCTTCTCTCTAAGTGGACTGCTTAAGGAAGTTGTTATCATTCGATTTTCGGATTTCAGACTATTTTTGTTTTGTTTTATGGAAGAATCAATAGATGTATTGCTGAAAAATAGTGTTTTACTTATTTAATCCGATCTGCTGGCTAACCTTTTGGAGTGAATTTATGCACCCAAATTTTTTTGGGGTGCGTTGTCGAATTCAAATAATTTCGGAAGCTCGCAAAGGTTTTGTTTATGCAACTTTATGTGAACATGGCGACACTCAGATTAGCAGTTGCCGGAAACTATGGTTAGGCCGGCCCCCTTCACGGGATCAGGTTTGTTGGACCATGGGGGTGTCAGATAAACATGTACAAAGTCATGATGGTCTGACACAAAGATGCAGACACCTATCTAGGGGTGCAAATTACAACAACATGTGCTGACAGCTTGCATGCTTTAGTGGATCATATTTGACCACAACAGTACAGCTCATACATCATATCTTATGGGCCTTGGACCTTATGTGTTATCAGCCCGTTTAATCTTTTTTAGATTTTCAGTCCAAAGTAGAAGAAAAGTGGAGAGTCACCAAGATAGGTGTGAGACCAATGTAGCAGCGTATTATTTGTCTTAACACATAGCGCATATTGTTGGAGCTGATCCCAGCTGGATTAGTGTTCATGTTTACTTTCTTTTTTCAGCTGTTTAAGTCCTCTAATTCGCTTTTGTATATGCGCCTTTGTATCTGCTTTATGCAGTTTATAAAAAAACAAAAAAAGTTGATAATTTTAGAAAAATTTCAATGTGATAAATCTATTTAACTTCTAAAACTAATTATTGAACTAGTCCTTTTTATTAATTAAAATTTGTAGGGGATAAGAATTCAGTTCGCTATTGGAGCTTTTAGTTCAGGTGTTGCACGTATTAGGGGAGAGTAAATGGTAATTTACCGTTTACCATTTATCGTATTCAAAAATTTTGTTATGTTTATCGTCACCAACATACCGATAATTTGGTAAATACGGTAAATTTATCGAATGTACCGAAATGTATTATCTTTAAAAAAATTTAATATGTATAGTATAGTTTTTTTTTGTTTATTTAAAATTTTCTTCATAGTATATATAAATAAAAATATATTTATATATATTTTCGGTAAATCGGTAAATTTACCGATAACAAAATTTATTCTGTTTAGCAAATTACTTTTACCGTTGATACATTTGCCGACTTATCGATTTTACCGAACAAAATTGATGCAGAACGATAAATTTAATTCGGTAAGCGATGAAGTATCTAACTTTCCTCTGCCTACCACGTACCCCAAATGAAACAAGAATAACATATTTTGTAACAACACTTTGGGGTTAAGATCAGGTACAAAGTCAAATTTTGGTATAAAATACAAAATTTGTCAATTATTTTTATAATTCGTCAGGTTATTTTATAGTTCTTCAAATTTATTTCATAGTTCGTCACTTTTCAAAACGAAAATGAAAAAGACGAGCCGAAAAATGAAAAGACGACATAGTTCATCAGTTTCATTTTATAATTCGTCACCGAGAAAAACACCAAAAAATCAAGATTTAATCTCATCCATTCAAATCACAAGATCAAGAGCTATGATTAGTTTTTGTATTTTGTACCAAAAAATTAACTTTGCACCAGAGCCTTTTCCCAACACTTTGAATATATATTTAAGTAATAAAGTTATGTGAGGATTAAAATATTATTGAGGCCATTGGCCCCACCCGTCCAACGTCAGTTGGCCACTACATGTGGATGTTGTATTTGGCAAATCTTAGGACCGAAGACCGGACCGAAAAAAAATCGGTCCGGTTCGGTCCGGTCTTTTTCGGTCCAGTTCGATCGGTTTTTTCGGTCCGGTCGGAATTTGTGCATCCCTAGTATTTGTTATGTTTTTTCTTTGGCTCTATCCTCCTAAGTTTGCAAATGGCTATTATATGGATTAGGTCATCAGGTTCAGCACAAACCATTATTTTAAAATGATAAATACAGAAAGCTAGATTTGTGGATTTTATTATCAAATTAATGAACACCTGCTAAAAAATTATGGATAAATAGACATAGTGAAAAAACATTTTACATAAACATTTTTTAAAAAGATTATTTCCACCAAATTTTATTTCACTTTATTGTCCTCCCATTGTCAAAAGCAAAACGGTTATATCGAACTATCTAACTTCACATATAAAATTTAGGGAAAAGTCCAGATTGGGGGTTCGAACTACCAGTCATTTTCAATATAGAGTCTGAATTATTAAATTTTTCAAAATAGGGACGAACTACCAAATAATTTCCAAACTAGGTATTCTATCAAACGGTGTTAATAATTTAACTAACACCGTTAGTGTTAAGTTTGACTTCTTCTTCCAATCAAACCGCACCAAATTATTTGAGGTTGAACTAACCCATTTTAATTATAACAAATCGCATGTTTAAACAAACATATCTAATAATAATTTAACTTTTTCATTAGTTAATGTGTAACAATAAAACAAATCCATTTCATCTTCCTCTCCTCCTCTGTCCAGTCTAAATCCTAGTTCCAGATCTTTCGAGTCAGCCAAAAATTGCATTCATTATCATTCCTCTTCAAGCCGCAATCAATCAATCCGTTCAGAATCGCTTACTTCGCGTTGTTTCTAATCGCTTCAATAATCAAATCCTCAAACACGCAGTCGCCTTCTGCATATAAGGCAGCGCCCTCTCCCTCTTCACCATCGATGTCGATCGCTCCTACGCTAAAGGCTGCCGTTGCGACTAATGTAGAACTGCGAGGATCACCGGAGAAGGAGGATGAACGGTGGCGGAGCAGGTCGGAAATCGGAGAGGAAGAAGAGGGAAAAATCAGCTTGAATTGAATTGAGAAAGAAACTGTTACCGAAGTCTGTTACTTGTAATAGACAAGTATCAAGAAAATACACAAGCCTCCCCACACTATATAAAAATACAACACAGCCCTGAACTATGAATAAGCTACATAAGAACCCTGAGCCGGTCGACTGGAAACTGACCTAAGAATCAGCCGGTCGGCTGATCATTGCTTAACTCCTCAACACCCCCCCCCCCCCTCGCAAGCTCAGTCTGTGAAGAAAGTTGAGGACGCTGAGCTTGGAGGTGTGGCGAGCAAGGTCATCTGCAGACAGAGCTTTGGTGAACATGTCAGCTGGCTGAGCGGCGGAAGCAATGAATTGAGGAGTGATCAAGCCGGAGCTGACATGTTGCCGAACAACATGGCAATCTAATTCCACATATTTTGTTCTTTCGTGGAACACAGGGGTTTTGGCAATGTGCATAGCAGATTTGTTATCGCAATGTAGGGGAATAGGACAGGCATCATATATGGTGAGGTCTTTGAGGAGCCGAGTGACCCACACAAGTTCACAACATGTGTGAGCCATTGACCTGTACTCAGCTTCCGCAGAGGAACGAGAGATGACCTGTTGTTTCTTAGTCTTCCATGAGACCAGGCATGACCCCAAGATGACACAGTAGCCAGTGATGGACCTTCGGGTGAGAGGACATGAGCCCCAGTCAGCATCGCAATAGGCAACAACTTGAAGACTGGTTTGAGCTGCGTAAAATAAGCCCTGAGCAGGACTCCCTTTGAGATAACGAAGAACTTTGTGAGCAGCTTGTAAATGGTCTTCAGTAGGAGTATTCATAAATTGGCTCAAAATATGGACTGCATAGGCTAAGTCAGGCCTAGTAACAGTTAAGTAAATGAGCTGGCCAACCAATCGCCTATAGCCAGTTGGATCTTCCAAAGGAGTACCTTTGGACAAGGCTAATTTGTGCTTGGTGTCAATAATGGTAGATGGCTTGCAGCCAAGAAGACTAGCGTCTTTGATGAGGTCCAAGGCATACTTTCTTTGGTTTAAAAAATAGGCCTGACTGAGATCTTGCCACTTCAATGCCAAGAAAGTACTTGAGCTCACCGAGGTCCTTTATCTTGAAAGCTGCATGAATGAACTCTTTGACATGCTGAATCATAGGTGTGGATGTACCTGTGATGATGATATCATCAACATAGACCAACAATGCCAAGTAATGACCATCTTTGCGTAGAGTGAACAATGAGTAATCATTGAGACTGGAAATAAAGCCATATTGAAGAAGGGCATCACTGAGCTTTGAGAACCATTGTCTTGGGGCTTGTTTGAGACCATAGAGACTCCTCTTCAGCTTACACACTTTACCAGCTGCCTTTTCATTTTTGAATAAGCCAGAAGGTAAAGTCATGAAGATTTCTGCATCAAGAGCTCCATGAAGGAATGCATTATCAACATCAAGTTGAAAAAGGGGCCAGTTCTTAGCAACTGCAACTGCTGGAAATATTCTCACTGTATTCATCTTCACTACTGGAGCAAATGTCTCATAAAAATCAAAGCCTTCCAACTGAGTGAAGCCTTTCGCCACAAGCCTAGCCTTGTATCTCTTAATAGAACCATCAGCTTTTCTCTTGATTCTATAAATCCATTTGCTACCAACTGCATTCTTATCCTTGGGTAGATCAGCTAATTCCCAGGTGTCATTAGCAGCAAGAGCATGGAGCTCAGCATGCATAGCTTTAACCCAGTCAGAATTCTTGCTGGCTTGAGCATAAGAAGTGGGAACATCATCAGTAACAGTTTGGAGGGCATAATGTTGAAAGGACTTAGAACAGCCAGAATAATCAACAAACTGTTTGATAGGATAAGGAGTTGTAGCCTTGGTAACATTTGTGCATATAAAATCTCTAAGGAGCACAGATGGTCTGGGTACTCTACCTGTCCTACTAGGAGCATTTGGTGAGACAACTGGTTGTGGAGGACCATTGTCATCAGTGGGAAGATATTCTTCCTCAGGCTCAGTGGGAGCATAAGGTAAGGCTGCAGTATTTTCAGTAGTAGGATTGCTTACTCCTTCCATCCTTTGACATATCTTAGCAAAAGGAAATATATCTTCTCTAAAGATGACATCTCTACTGACATGAAAGGTATGTGAATGTAGATCAAAGATTTTGTAGCCCTTTTGCCAAAAGGATATCCCAAAAAGACACAAGGTTTAGCTCTTTCATCAAACTTGGACTTAGATGGAGCAATATTGGTCATGAAGCAAAGGCAGCAAAATGACTTCATATGATCAAATGTTGGAGGAATGTTGAAGAGTACCTCAAATGGTGTTTTTCCATTCAGCAATGGAGTGGAGAGCCTATTGATGATATGCACTGCAGTGAGAACACAGTCTCCCCAAAAATGATCCGGCACTTGAGACTGGAATTTAAGAGCTCTAGCAATTTCCAGAATGTGTTTGTGCTTTCTTTCTGCTACCCCATTCTGCTGAGGTGTGTAGGTACAAGAGACCTGTTGAAGATAGCCAACTGAAGCCAGAAATCCAGTGATCTTGTCAGTATGCACAAGTTCAAATAAGGCTGTTGATCGGTTGTAGATGTAGTGATTGTAAATGCAACACAGATCAAACAAATAATCTGAGTGTGACTCAGGTCGAATCCACAGGGAACTAGCTTGCTATCTTCTGTAAATGATTGTTTATATTAGTACTGAAAAGGGGGGTTTTAAAATAAAAGTACAGTACAGTGAAATGAATAAACTGAATAATGAAATGGAGTAACACAGAATTAGAGGGTTTGAATTGTTATTGCATGCGGTTGTTGTTTGGTTGTCTTTAATTTGATGAAACATTGGGAATCAATGACTCCCCAAAAACAAACAGATTATAACACAAAGTTACTGCAGACTCAACTTTCGCTTCTTGCCTAACAGTAGATCTTGATACATGATAGTGAATTATTACCCTAGGTCATTTGCTTTATTACATGCTCAACTTTCGCTTCTCGCATAATAACAAAACTAGATGCACAAATCATCAAGACTCAACTTTCGCTTCTTGCCTATCAGATTTTATCTCATTACATGCATAGACTCAACTTTCGCTTCTCGCCTATCATGCAACTATGTAAACCTACTGTGATATGCTACTGCAAACACAGACAATAGATACAAACAATCCTCATACAAACATTATCGATATCTCGCGAAAATACCAAATACAGGATGTACGAATTGAACTATTCATGTCTAATGTAAAGAAATAAATTGCAATCATATAAAAAGACATGTGTTACAACTGCAGATGTTTCTGGGGATCCATTGGATCCCAATAAGTGGACTACTCACTCATCGTGAGTTGATACATGACAACAGATTAAATAAAAGTGAAGTACAAGATAGGTTAAGAAAAACCCTGATGTTGAACTCTTTTCTCTAGATGTTGTTGTCGCCTGTATCTTCCTCTCTGATGGATCGATGCGGGGTCCTCGTTAATGTCAGGTATGATGCCCTTTGTATTGCATGTAGCCGTTCTAGTAATAACTGTCTTTGGCCCTATGGTTCTCAATGTAGGCTTCCCAGTCTCCAATTGTTTCTTTGTATTCCCCATAAACTCACATTGCTCGATGGAATTAAATGCGTTTGCGAGCGTGTGTACGAGGTGGAATTCGGCCATGCGAGCGGCTGTGCGAGCGCTGGGTTCGGCCATGCGAGCGGCTGTGCGAGCGTGTATGCGGGCGGGACTCGGAGGCGCGAGCGTGTGTGCGAGCGCATGGAGATCGGGTATGCGAGCGGCTATGCGAGCGCATGAGGTCGGGTAGTCGATCGGATGTGCGAGCGGCTGGCCGAGGGATGGTCGAGTGTGCGAGCGCATGGTGCTTTTCACGCAGCTTAAGCTCAATTTTGCCATTTATTTCTCAAATTGCTTTGTCACTGAAACACTAAGTAAAAACATCAAATCTGTCTAATATTACATGACAATGGAGCTCAAAGTGTGTGAACTTGTACATCAAAGATCATCAAATAATTGCTCATCAGCTGTTGAACTGGTAGTACTGATAGAAAAAGGTAATCTTGATTGTCTTGCCAAAGGACATATATCACAATTGTTTTTCAGAGATTTACAGTTGATATTAGGAACATATGGACTCAAAGTATCACATACTTTATTGTAAGGGGCATGACCAAGTCTTATATACCATAGGGAAAGAAGATTATCAGTAGACTGAACACTAAGACACTTGCTTGTCTTTGCTTGAAGTTGATATAAGTCTTGAAGATATTCACCAGTCACCAGAGAAGTCATTGTGGCTGGGTCTTGTATATCACACTTCTGTTTAGTGAATTTAACTGTAAAACTGGAATCAGCATTAAGTTTCCCTACAGAAATCAGATTAAACTTGATCTTTGGAACTAATAAGACATCAAGCAACTTGATCTTATCATTCAAATAACGAGTGCCAGTGTGGGTGACAAGAACCCTTTCCCCATTAGGCATCAAGACATCATAAGGGACAGATAAGACCTTCAAGTGAGTGACAAGATGAGCATGAGGAGTGATGTGGCCTGTGGCACCACTATCAACAATCCAACAATTTGTACTCAAAGTGATAGAAGATAAACAAGCAATACCTGCCATGTGAGTTGAAGATTTGTCACTGACAGTATTGAAGTATCCCATCAGCTGATTGAGCTTCTCTTGCATGTCTTGCATCATTTTCATTGATGGAACTTGCTGCTCATTGGCCTCTTGAGTAACAGAAGTCTCTTTGTTCCCTTGCCCTGCACTAGGAGTGTGATCAGTAATCACATTATTAACAGAGCTCTTGTTACCTTTATTGTTGTTAGACATCCCTTGAGAGTTATGCAGTCCGTGGCCTGGTGGATATCCATGCAACTTGTAACAGGTGTCCCTGCTGTGACCAGGAGTTTGACAGTGATTACAAAACAGTCTTCTAGATCTGTTAGGAGTGCTCTCAGCAGTGTTGTTCCTAGCATTCTACCTGTTGTAGTTGCCATTGTTGTTGCTGTGAAATGAGGACTTGTTGGAATTGTTGAACTGACCAACATACATAGCAGAGATTTCTGGGACATGGGATCTGCTAAGGCCTCTTTGAACTTCTTCAGTAATCAAAGTCTTATATACCTTATCAATAGGAGGCATAGGCTCAGCATGAAGAATCTAAGTTCTCGCAGCTTTATAAACATCATTCAGCCCCATCAAGAATTTCATAACTCTGTCCATATCCTTCTTAGTCATGACATACTTGCTCATTTTGCAATTTCCACCAAGATCACACACAACATACTCACTGAGAGCATCTTCTTCTGCCCAAAGAGTTTCAAGTTTATTGAAATAGCTAGCTATGCCAAGATCTCCTTGCTTCCGGGCATAAATCTCCTCTTGGAGTGCATAGATACTCGGACCATTTGAGCCACCAAATTTCATGTTCAAATGAGACCAAGCATGTATACAATCTCTAGAGTGAATAAGAGAGGCACCAATTTCTTTAGAAACAGAACTCATAAGCCAAGATAGAATAACATTGTTACATCTTTCCCATCTAGAAAGTTGATATGCATCGGTAGGTCGAGGAACATGTCCACGAGCAAAATCATTCATTTTAACACCTAAAGCAACTTCCATGGATTTACGCCAAGGTATGAAACTGGCCGAACCAAGGAAAACTTGGGAAACCAAAGGTGAAGAAACATTTTCATGAACACTAACATACAGCGGATCATCAGCAGGATTGATCGGAACTACAACAGGTGTAGGATTTGCAGCAGTCGCATCAATTTGTGCCATAATCGCAGCAAACGAAAAACAGACAGAAGAACAATCGGCTGATCGAATTGACCAAACGAGAGACAGATCCTACGCAATCAAGAACACCTGGACATACCGGATCGATGTGCGGGCTCTGATACCATGTAGAACTGCAAGGATCACCGGAGAAGGAGGATGAACGGTGGCGGAGCAGGTCGGAAATCGGAGAGGAAGAAGAGGGAAAAATCAGCTTGAATTGAATTGAGAAAGAAACTGTTACAGAAGTCTGTTACTTGTAACATACAAGTATCAAGAAAATACACAAGAACCCTGAGCCGGTCGGCTGGAAACTGACCTAAGAATCAGCCGGCCGGCTGATCATTGCATAACTCCTCAACAACTAAGCCGACCGCATCACCGTCTCCATCAGCGCATGCATGACTCATTTCCCTTCGTCGTAGCCTTCGGCTCTGCTGCTACATCTTCTTCTGAATCCCCGACTGCGAATCTTGTTCGATCAATTTGGGGCCTGCTCAGACTCCCGCTCCGGCTAGAATGCTGTAGCGGTGTCCGATTGATTAGTGATTGTCGATTAGTTGTGGCTGTTTTGATTCAGATCAGAGATATGTTGTTTATTATTATTTTAAATTTTTTATTTGGATATTATGAGAAGCTAATTATTTTTGTTACCTATCATTTACCGAATGCATTTTTGGGGAGCGCTCCGTTGAGGCAGGGTTGGTAGAATGAGACAGTGAGGCACGTTGTGAGCCACTCATTTAGATGATGTGGCAGGGAATAGTTGTTTACTGTTTACTTTTTTCTTTTTGGTAGTGGGACACGTGGCGCGCCCACAAAGCACGGGGTAGATGTGTGGCTGAGATCGTGCCTCACTGCCTCATTCTATTTTGTTTATGTGTATGTACTCAATTCATAAAAAAGAATTTTTCAGTGGTTTGAGAAAGTGAAGGTGTGAACAAATTAGAAAATTGGTTTGTTAAACTATTAACTCAATATTTTGTTAAAATATGAGGTTTATTTTAATTAGAATGGTTTGGTTCAGTTTTTGATTTCAACCTTCAATGAATTAGTTCGGTTTGATTGGAAGTAGAAGTTAACTGAACACTAACGGTATTATTGAAATTATTAATACCGTTAGACAAAATACCTATTTTGGAAATTTATTAAGTAGTTTGCCCCCATTTTAGAAAATTTAATAGTTTGGACCGCATGTTGGAAATGACTGGTAGTTCGGACCCCCATTTTGTACTTTTCCATAAAATTTAATTAAAAGTTGACAAATCAATGTATGCGTTTTCTATAAAATTGATATAGATATAGTCAATTATTGAAATACTCATCATGTGCATATACTAAAAACTACATTGTTGGTTGTTGTATTATTTAAACGGTGAGCACTCGGTTGAGGCAGAGTTGTAAGAATGAGGCAGTGAGGCACGATCTCGGGCGTCCATCTCAGCCGTCAAACGCACGTAGTGTTGCCACGTGTCCCACTCACCCCATTTGCGTTCACACTACTTGTGAACGCAACTCTTAGACACGTGTCGCGTTCACGTGCGTTTGACGGCCGAGATGGGTGGACGAGATCGTGTCTCACTACCTCACTTTCACGGGGCTGTCTCATTTAAACGCTCCTCTTATTTAAACTAATGTTATAAATACCGTGTTCTTAGCCTTTTTCATCTGTCCAACGGTGTGCCCCATGAAGTGTCCAATGGTGTACCATTTATGCCTCCATGTAAACTTATAAATAGTGATCATTTGTATAAAATTTATATGAATATCATCAACGCAAGCAATACACGCAAGCAATACAGTTCTCTACATTTCTATCTTCATGTTCTCCTCCATTTAAATTTTCTCTACATCCATATTTTGACAACACCTTATCAGCATGACTTCTCTAAGAAATCTAACATTTAAAGTGGTGATGCACTATCCTCTTCCTTCATACAAACTGAAGTGAACTAAATGTTCAAAAGCTTATCCACTCACAAAAGGTCGCAAACACATTGCGAGATGCATTTTTGAATGTTAAGATTGTGACAAAGTCATATTTACCAATTGTCAATGCTCCTAACAAAATCAATCTTTCCGATGAAGATATTGGAAGTAAATAGAAATGAATCTAAAGCACGAAAAAAACATGGTAGACCAATTGGACCCAAAGATAAAATTTCAAGAAAAAGAAAGCTTCAGAATAACCAAAATAATATCAGCCACTATTCTAAAAGAAATAGATGTGATACATGAATAGACATTTTTAAAAGATTATGAGATACATGAAAATGATGACAATGAAAGAATCTCGATCAATTATGTTATTTCAGGAAAGAGATGGACTGCAAAAGAAATGATTATATATAATATATTTGCCTATGCTATGGATTTAGACATCATAGATATAAATGAGGATCATAAGTCAAGATCAGTTGACGAATGCAGGCGAAGAACTTATTGGGCAAAAATGAAAAAGTCTCATCTAGAAAGAATCGTGTTCTCTTCAAAAAAAAAGAAGCTAAGTCTTTGAAAAACTTGCCCTGACATGCTAGAGCTTCAAACCCATTGGTTATATAAATGAGAATTTGTCCGTAAACAAAAAACGAGAAAAATGAAGTCGAAAGATACAAAGCACACGACTAATAGCCCAAAGCTTCTCGCAAAGACTAGGCATTTATTTTGAAGAGACATATTCATCCGGCATAAATGCGATAACATTCGGATTTTTACTGAGTTTGTCAGTTTTAAAGGGACTTCGAACGATTTGACAGATGTCATGACATCCTATTTACATAGGTCACTTGATAATGATATTTACATTAAAATTTTCATGGGATGAAAAATACCTAAAGCATGTATCTAAACTATGAGAAATATACTCAATAAAGCTATACAGAACTTTGAAATTAAAACAATCCGGTTGAATGTGGTACAATTATCCAAGTAAGTATCATTTGAAAGAGCGGTACATCAACATGAAATTTGCCCACACATTTTATTTATAAAGATAAAAATCAAAATTTTCCATTATTGCAGTTTATGTTTATGTTAATGATTTATAAATCATTGGAATCCCTGATTAAGTTGATGTGAAAAAAGATTCATTTCATCCTCGGGAAAATGATGAAGAACAAATGGACTCTAAGACCATGTACACCAATTAGGGGTCGGCAATGGGCCGGGCCGGGCCGAGTAGGGCTTTAGGTGAACCCTAGCCCTAGCCCTAGCCCTTTACACATTAGGGCCGAGTCGTGCCGGGCCGGGCCGAGTAGGGCTTTAGGTGAACCTTAGCCCTAACTCTTTACACATTAGGGCCGGGCCCTGAGAAAATTCATCAGCCCTAAAATCGTTATCGACCCTTCGTTTTATAGGGCTTTTCGGGACAGGGTCGGGCTCGGTCTCGTTTCGGCCCTAAATGAATGACTAATTAATCGACAAATAACTCTTTAAACGCAAATACTACTAGTTTGGACGTGTGACATTTAATGGAAGTGAAAAATACATTCTTTTTATATGAAGAACGTTCTAAAATCAAGAAATATACGATTTTAAATCGGGCTCGTATTTCGGGCCGGGCCGAATAATCGAAGCCCTAGCCCGACCCTAAGCCCTTCGGGTCGGGCCATAATAGAGCTTACGTAGGGCTAGGGCCGGGCTCAGATTAGGGTCGGGCTAGGGCCGCCTTAGGGCTTATTTTGGTCGGCCACCAATGACCAAAAAAGTTGGTAATTCATCTCTCTATCACTTTCTCTTTCATCCTCAAAATTGCTGTCTTGTCTCATGACCATTTTGATCATGCATCCCACTAATGACCAAAAAGTTTATCATCATTTTCCCATATACTTTTTCAACTACTCATATACTTCTTTAAAATCTATGAATACTTAATTAATAGGAAAAAGTACAGTTTGGAGACTTGAACTATCACAATTTTCCAACTTGTGGGCTGAACTATAAAAATTTCCAAACAAGGGGCGAACTATCGAATAATTTTTCAAACAAGGGCACTGTCTAAAGCCGTTTTTACGGTGTTAACTGCGTTAGTTAATAAATTAATATAAAAATAAATTTAAAATTGCTAAACTTTTGAAAAATATGTTAAAAAATTAAACGAATTTATAAAAAATTATAAAAAAATTGAAAACTTTAATTTTTAATAAAAATAAATATAATTTTTTTATTACTAATACATCTTATATAGTTCAAACTATATAGGAACAATAATTAATATTTTCTTGAATTGTTTGTAGGGGAACTTTGTAAGAACCTTTAAAAATATTTTTCATTTTGTGTTTATTTTTTCTAAAGTTTGTAATTTTTTGTTTTTCAAAAATTGTATATTCTTTTTTATTAAAAATTAATTTTTTTTTATAAATTCATTAAAAAAAATTCAACTTTTTAACATTTTAAAAAAAAGCTTGGCAATTTTAAATTTATTTTAAATTTTTTGTAATGTTTATTTTTATATTAATTTATTAACTAACGGAGTTAACACCGTAAAACGACGTTAGTGAAAACCCTAACGACGTTAGACACTACCCCTTGTATGGAAAATTATTTGATAGTTCACCCATTGTTTGGAATTTTTACAGTTCAGCCCACAAGTTAGAAAATAGTGATAGTTCAGGTTCCCAAACTGTACTTTTCCCTAATTAATATGTGGGTAAATAATTAAGCTAAGGCCACCAAATGACTAAATAAATTGAGAAATATTATTTAAAATTTTAGAAAATTACACGCATAAATTTTGTTACTTAGGTGATCGGTTGAATTCTTAACCAATTAATCCCACCACTGGATGATGGATTAGTTCGATTATCCTGATGTTTTAGTGTTATCTAACGGTTTTCCCTAGCATTTCATGTTTGAATCACCCATTGACTCGATCTAGGCTCGAATGCGCGAAATAACACAGAAATCAGTCAAAAGTAGTGATTTGGGTCACGACCCCGTGACACCTCTTGACTGTCATGGGATATGAGTAATGTCACGGGACATGACCGAGACTGTGCAAAATTGAGAAGCTCGTGACAGCCCGTGATAGCTCGTGACAATCACAAGTGTCACGGGATTTCCAAATATCAGTTTCGTTAATTAGGTAATTCGAGTTTAATAAAAGGGAGAGCTTGATCTTGGAGAGGATCAGACCTAGCTTGGAGAAAAGAGACAGAGCAAAACACACGAGAGATTAAAGATTCGTCGAGCAACATCGTCAACACGGTTTCCTCGTCCTTGATTTCTCATTACACTATTTTTGGTTGTCTTACCATGAGTTGTGAGTAGTCTCTCTTATTCCAGGATCCTACGGATCCCGTGCCTTGTACCCAACTCTTCATGTGATCAATTGAAATGCTTTTTATTATTGCTGTTGAGTATTCAATTTCATTGTTCTTAGTTTTATCATTCTTGCAAGCTTTACATTGAATGAGATGTATGCATGCTAGAACGCATTTAGGTTAATTACTAAAAGATGGATGGGACCTAGTTATTAACCGGATTGCATGAAATTGATATTAGGTCATGGTAGCTACATTGGTAGTACATGAATTAATAGGAAAGTTGACTTTATCGTCTGAAAACCCTAAGCTTAATAATCGAAATCGTGGATAATCCGTGGATGGGCGGCGTTAAGCGGTAAGATTAATCTAGACAATGATCCGTGGATGGGCGGCTTGTCTAGTGTTATTTTGCTTTATTTCTATACTTGATAGCATGATTAAATTGCGTGATATTGTTGCATTATTTGTGGGTTGGCACGGGATGAAGTTTGATCTTGGGATTCTTTCTCTGATCAAGTCAACCCCTTTTATTTACTGCATTTAATTTTCGCTAATTTCTTTACACCAAAACCTCTTGAGTTATTTGGAATAGCTGAATAGGTCGATTGTCAGCTAGTACTCACACACGTTGTTCCTTGGATCGACCCTTGGCTTACCAAGGTTTATAAATTGTTTTTGACTGCAACTTGACCCCTAAAACTTATAACTTGATAACTATAAAGGGTTAAAAATACGCTTGTCAATAGGCCTATTCTTGATTATTATTTCTATATCGTTGCCAAATATGCTCAATTAAATCTGACTTAAGAGAGACATGAATTGTTCGATTGCAGCCCTTGTGGCCAAGTATACATTCAAATCGAATGGACGTTCGTTGTAATATGCAACTGGCTCCTCTTCATTTATTGATGTGCTTGTACTAGCTGTAATTCGGGGTCGATCATCATTGAATTCGGTGGGATCAACGTATCGAATATATGATTCTCGTTCATCTTCAACTATCATGTTGTGCATTACGATTCAAACAACCATAATATTACTCAAAATGCCTTCATCCCAAGCAAGCGATGGCTTACGTATAATTGCAAATCAAGATTGTAAGAATCTAAACGCACGTTCAATATCCTTTCGCGCTGCTGCTGCATGAAAGAATTGGCTCTTTCGTAGAAAAAATACGACAGACTCAGAAACGTAATTATCTCTATAACTTCATCATCTCCCACCTCACTCTCTATTTCAGTTGCAATATGAGTCATTTTTACTAGAAGATTTGGACTTTGCTACAGACAAGTATGGTTGAAACAAAAGAGAAAGATTAAAATAGTGTGAACACTGGGGGCTTATTTATAGATCTCTGAATTTTAAAAAAATAAAATAATATGCATATCATTTTATAGATCTCAAAATAATATAACCAATGATAATGTTTTTATATTTTTGGAGTTGTAATTTGTAAGATAAAATCGTTACAAGTATAAGATTAATTTTTATTAATCTAGCGGGTGTCAAGTTTCTATTGGTGCAGTCATGTTTGTGTGGGTCCCAATCTGATGACCAAAATTTAAAAGTTGGTCACCAGGAGACCAATTTTGTGTTTGGTCAAGTTTGATGACTCAAAAAGATCATTAGTGTAGTCATGTTTTTTTTGTCACCAAATTTTAGTCATCTTTTATGATTGAAATAGTCATTGGTGGGTAGAGTTCGGCTCCGGTGAGAAGTGGTAGTTATGGTGAGAAATGAGAACTAGTACATTATTCGTACATTTTCAAAGGATTCTTCGTAGCTTCATGTATATGCATGCTACGAAGAATCCTTTGAAAAGGTACGAATAATGTACTGCTATGAAGAATCATTTGAAAATGTACAAATTATGTAATTTAATGTAATTTAATTAAATCTAATTAAATCTAATCCTAACCATTGATAACAAAGATGAACGGATGAGATTAGTTCTCATTTCTCACCATAACTACTACTTTTCATGTGATCTTTACTCTTGGTGGATATGCTCTAAAGTATCATATCTTAGTGCTATTGCATAACTAATGTACTTACTAAATGTACACGACCAAATATTGCATTCCCGGTTAATTTACTAGCACGATACAGTTCTTCTTCACCTCGAAGACATTGAACGACTAATGTTATAAATATTGGCATTAAATCGGATGACTATTAGCCTTTGATGTGTTCAATGACGTGCCCTATGAAATGTCCAACGGTCCGCTCAAAGGTTTACCGTTTAGTCTCCATGTAAATTTGTAAATAGTAATTGCTTGTAAAGATATAAGTACCATCTACATTCAGTACAATTCTCTGTTCATTCTCTTCTTTACTATAATTTCCTTGGCTTTGATATTTTCACAACAACTACATAATTTTCCAGATATAGTATACTGATTTATTAGCAATTTGATTGATTCGGCCTCGTTCTTAATGATTATCTACAAAATAAATTTTAAAAAAAAGCTTTATTTTTGTAGAAAGAAATTATACTCTTTTTTAAAATCGGCAACAAAATATTCTTTAATACAAAACAGAAAACACAACCAGGTTTAAAGACAGTTTTATTTATTATAGTTTAATTTACTCCTAATGCTTATCCAACCAATTAACAGCTGTCCTTTCTAAAAAGGAAAAAACAATCATATGTTTCTATTTTTTGATAAGATAACTCATTAAAAATAAAGAAATGTCATGACAATCTTAACAAATATCAAATTTATATATAAAAAAACAATGCTTAATAAACATATAAATCAATAACCATTATCAAAAAAAATAAACAAATAAATAAATACATGGCACACTCTGAAAACTAGCGAGTCTGATGTCCACCAATCTCTCAAATTTTCTGCAATTCAGCTGCTCGTTTCTGATCATGGCACCGCCTCTTCTGTCGTACGCTGATCACGAGCCGATGTCGAGCGGGCGCGACAAGAGGAAGATATCGAATCGGGAGTCAGCAAGGAGAGCTAGATTGAAGAAGCAAATGCATCTCCACGACGTCCTGCGCGAGATCGGTTCATTCAAGAGACAGAATTCCGAAATCGTGGCCAAGGTTGCTGAAATGGAGTGGAAACGAGGCCAGATGCAGGCGGAGATCGACGCTGTGAATGCGGAGAAGGTTTGGCTGGAGCGGGAGCTGAGTCGATTGATGGAGCTGGTGAAGTTTGTTGAGGCGTCGTCGAAAGTAGCGATGAGCGGAAATCAGCACGATGATGATGATGGTGGTGATGAGACTATGCTGATGCTCAGACCGCCGCAGATGACGTTGTCGAGCTGGTTGTTTGGTGGTGGTGGTGTGCGAGTATGTCCGAAGACCAATTTAGTTAATGAGATGAGATGACGTGGCGATGTTTTGTCCGGCGTGGGGGTAGTTATCGTCTTATCGATGAGATGTCAAATTAAGTTGTTACTTAAAAAATATAAACTCAGTTTGTTTTGCGGCTTCTCGATCATACTTTTTTTCTTTAGCAGTTACGTGCATATGTGTCGTGCCTTTGTTGAAAATGTTCATATGTGACCATGTTAATGTCCAGACAGAGACGGACCGGACACGTTGCCTTAGGGTCCGGGCTGGCCCGCTCCGACAAAGCGCAAACGAAATATAGTCAGTCCTATGATTTTAGGATTGGATTAAGACTTTTACATTTGAAGTTTGGTTCGAAAAAAGTCCTTGGAATTAAGAAAATTTTACATCCTATAATGCTAATATTCGTTAATTATGATTATAGTGATGCTATATGAGTTTTAAAATTTTGAGTTTTGAAACCAAAAAATAACACACTAGTAGATGACTTATATTACATATTATACACTTATTTAATTAAAGAAAAAGTCGACAATTAAATCTAAGTTTTAGTGTCTAGTCTAGTCCAAGAAAAAAAAATACAAAACTAAATGACCCAAGAAGGACAAGTCCAAAAAGAATGAGAAGGTATGTAGAATTCTCTAGAGAACTATGGAGAAGTGGGAGGAGGAAGAAGAAGCGAAATGGATTTAGAGCCTTCTAGAGTAGCTTGTGTTTGGTCATGCGATCTAAGTGATCCTAGCCATTCATTTGAAAGGTGTATTAGTATAAATAGGGGTGTTGTTTAGTTGTAAACCACTCAAGTACAAAAGAGTAATCTTCACCTGAAGTTAGAGAGTCAAAGTGATCCTAGTCATTCATTTGATAGGTGTATTAGTATAAATAGGGGTGTTGTTTAGTTGTAAACCACTCAAGTACAAAAGAGTAATCTTCACCTGAAGTTAGAGAGTTTTAGTGATGTTTCTTTGTAAGTGAGTTTTGGTTCAATAAAATTTCTCATTATGTAACCAAGTTTCTTAACAAGTTGGTATCAAGAGCTAGGCGGTCGAGAGGAGCGTAGAAGCATCGCTAGAGAAATATAGCGAGAAGCACGGTCGGGAACTGCCAAGGCGTCTTTGGTCAGGGACCAAGTAAGATACGATCTTAATTCTTGCTGTTATGATGGACTTTGGTGGTTCAGTTAGTACAAAGGAGAAATTAAACTAGTATAATTATCGAAAATGGAAATCATGCATGAAGTCGATTTAAGAGGGTATGATCTATGGAAAATTGTTGCCGGTAGTGAAACCTCACCACCATCAAAAGAAAATATAGATTAGTATAAGAAATGGGATATGAAAGCCGGTAGAGCGTGTTATATGCAATTAACAAAACAATAGATAAGAGTCTGCTAGCACGCATAGAGGACGCAGAGACCCCTAATGAGCTTGGGATACCCTTAAATCACTCTTTTCACAGAAGAATTTTGCACATATTCGACTACTCGAGAAGGAGCTGATGTACATCTCGCAAGGTACGATGTAAATTAGTGAATACTTTCTTAAAGTGAAGAATCTCTGTCGTGAGATGGAGTAGTTAGATCCAAAATCATAGTTTGAAGATGATTGGATTCGAAGGATCATAATTGCCGGTCTAAAGACGGAGTATAATGACTGTATATAGACAATTCAAGGATGGCCAGTGCAACCCTAAATGATCGACTTGGGGAACTTATTGGCCAACCAAGAAGCTATCCTCAAACAAATGACTGGAATGTCAATAAGAAGTACGAACGAAGCATTCTACACCAACAGTAGAGGTGGTCACTCATAGAGACGTGGCACTGCGAGACAAAGTGATTGAGGAGGTCATCGAAGAAGGAGCATGCAAAGAGGGGTGCTCAACAACAACGTTGAAGAGGCGGAGAACAGCAAAGACCCATCCAACAGTCTGACAATAAGTGCTACAACTATGGTAAGAGATGACATTTTGCACGAGACTGTAGAGCTATCAGAAGACCAGCTCATAGAAATACGGTAACACATCACTATCGTAAGGATGATAGTGAAGAGGAGATGGATTTTGAAGCAGCATTCGCAGAGTTTGACATCGCATATCAAAAGATTGACGCTAGTGATTAAGTATCACTAAAAAACATGGCGGCTGAGGAGTTGGTTCTTGCTGCGACCAGCGAGGATAAATAGACTATGACAACAATTGGGTTGCCGACTCGGGTGCTCCAATCATATGACCAGTGATAAGAAGAAGCATTTGGGAATGTCCAATTAAACATGTGGTGACAGCCAATAACTCAAGACTCCCAATCTCCCACGTGGAGATGTGTTAGTGTACGTAGGTCATGGTGAGAAGACAAACTTCACGGACAATGTGCTCATCAAAAAGTGGGGGTGGGAATTTGACATTAGAGCGCAATATGTACTACAATATTGAGGTTAGGGTTAAAAGAGGATTTAAGTATCAAGGAGGTGTTGGTAACAAGGTTTATGTCTATGATAGTTTGTATAAGATTGCAGATACTCTGTTTGAAAAACTGATATTGGTAATTCTGAATTTGGAGTCTAAAAGTTCAAGCGTGTACGAGTTGAAGGGATGCCTGAAATGATAGTACCATTTTTAGATATATATGATAAGAATCTTAGGATGCGCCTTGGAATGTCAGGCCAACCGAGTCTTCATATGCCAAGAAATAAGGAAGATGTTCTTGTTTTCCTATATAATGATATAGATGAGAACCAATACTATGATTATCCTCCGAGGGCTTCTATTCCCTCTCTTTGTTTTTCAGCAAATAGCTAGTAATGCCTCAGGGTCTAAAGTGTATCATGTTGTGAATATGGTTGTTTATATGCTACTAAAATGGGGTGATTTCGCCTATGATCAATGTGGTACTCTAATTAGAGGGGTAAAAGGGGAAGTGGTCTAACGGTCATAGTCTTGGTCGAATGATCAGGAGGTCGACATTTCAAACTCCTAGATGCATCATATGATATGAGTTTGAGGTTATCCATTCCTTACATATCATAGTGGAATTTAATTTAATTTAATATGAGAGTGAAACAATCGATTCACTAAAAGATGATCGTCTGAGTGGGGAGATGTTAGAAGATCATGTTTGAGATGTTCGGACTTGTCGGAGAACCTGATCGGACAAGACTAGGAAAAGAGATCAAGAAACGCTCAATATTTTTACTTGCATTTACACTAAGCAATTGAGACAATATATACTTATACAATCAAACCTTTCAACTATCATAAGCGCCTGATGTCAACATATAAGCAATAAATATAATTTAACACCCCCCTCAAACTGGAGCGTGGAGAAAATTCGAGACCTTCAGTTTGCGAAAAATTTGGATTAATCGGTCCCCAGAAAGAGGCTTCGTGAACATGTCAGCCGGCTGATCTTCAGTAGGAACATGTGAGGGAATAACAACTTGCGAAGAAACTTGTTGTCGGACGTAGTGACAATCAAGCTCTATGTGCTTGGTCCTTTCGTGATAGACTGGATTACGACTGATGTGGATAGCTGCTGAACTATCACAATACAAAGGCACTTGTGCAGAACATTCAACATCCAAGTCATGAAGAAGTTGACGTAGCCAAACAACTTCACAGCAAGCATTGGCCATGGCGCGATACTCGGACTCGGCCAAGGAACGAGAAACTACAGGTTGTTTTTTCGTTTTCCATGAAATCAGGCCACGTCCAAGCAACATTCAATATCTGGTGATGGATCGACGAGTGAGAGGACAGGCGCCCCAATTGGCATCGCAGTAGGCGGTAAGGGCAAGCGTAGTGTTACTGTCAAAGAATAAGCCTTGTCCGGGGGCATTTTTCACATATCGTAAGACACGTCGAGCAGCTTGCATATGTCCATCCGTTGGATGCTGCATAAACTGGGACAAGACATGAACGGAATATGCCAAATCTGGTCGTGTGATTGTGAGATAAATGAGTCGACCAACCAACTGCCAATACAGAAGGGGATCAAGTAAAGGCGGTGACTGTGACAAGCCTAGTTTGTGTTTGACGTCCATTGGCGTTCGAACCGGCTTGCAATCAAGGAGATCATGATCGTGCAATAAGTCAAGGGCATATTTACTTTGGTTCAATAGAATGTCGGAGTACGAGCGAGCAACCTCAAGACCCAAAAAGAACTTAAGGTGTCGGAGATCCTTTATTTGAAATTTAGCATGGATGAAACCCTTGATTTCAGTGATGACATCGTGAGAATCACCAGTGGGAATGACATCATCGACATATACAAAAAGGCAAGTGAAAGTACCAGCGCGACGAAGAGTAAAAAGCGAAGGATCTGATGAACTTTGGTGAAATCCAAATTCAAGCAATGCATCGATGAAACGAGAAAACCATTGTCGCGATGCTTGTTTCAAACCATATATACTCTTGTGCAAGCGACAAACCTTGTGTTCTTTCTGCTCATTGTGATAAAAACCCGGAGGGAGCTTCATGTAAACCTCTTCGTCAAGGGATCCATGTAAAAAGCCATTGTCCACATCTAGTTGAAACAAAGGCCACCCGCGGACGGCGGCAATGGCCAAAAGACATCCAATATTTGTCATTTTAGCAACCGGGGCAAACGTCTCATGATAATCTAGGCCTTCGATTTGGGTGAATCCCCTTGCAACAAGGCGCGCTTTATATCGTTCAATAGTTCCATCCGAATGAAGCTTGATCCTGAATATCCATTTACTATCGACAACTGATTTGCCTAACGGCAAGTGAGTAATTGTCCAAGTATTGTTTCTCTCCAATGCTAGAATCTCATATTTCATCGCTTCGCACCACTTGGGATTTTCATTGCTTGTATGTATCCAGTAGGTTCACGAAGCAAAGATGATTGAGCAATAAAATGCATATGATTGTCTCCGCATCTGGCATAGTTAACAAACTTACTGATGGCATGAGGAGACTTCTTATGATAAGCAATGGAGCACACATAGTCAGTGAGCTGAGACGGAGTTTTATTAGGGCGAATTGATCGTCGCAAATTAAGCAAGGATGATTCAGCCAAATTCAGGTCATTTGGTCCAGCTTGGGATGTAGATTCATCCACTAAATCATATGTATCTTGGACCTCAATTCCAGCTAGTAAATTGGTCGTGTCTTGGGCCTCATCTTCAGAAGTGATAATATTTTCTATAGAATTCAACAGTGGGTCTGAGCCATGATCTGGGTGAGTATAAAGCAAGGGTATACATGTTGATGAAGGCAGTGATGTAGGCATATGATGGG
Organism: Rhodiola chrysanthemifolia; assembly: GCA_033675395.1. Lineage (NCBI taxonomy): Eukaryota > Viridiplantae > Streptophyta > Magnoliopsida > Saxifragales > Crassulaceae > Rhodiola > Rhodiola chrysanthemifolia. Next base: position 43,405,346 of record CM066205.1, read on the forward strand.
ACGTATTTATACAATTCATCAAGTACACAAAACCCACCAAATTGGACATTTGGTCATACGAACATGTGCTTGTTGATGTCGTTTTGTGTATACAGGCAATTTTGGAGTCTAAAGAGGAATCAAGCTTAAAAAGGGGATTCTGCGCCAAAAACATCACATTGGAGATTCAGCCGACCGGGTGGGAAAATGCCTCAGATCCACCCGACCGGTTGGAGCAGTTCCAGGCCCCCAGCCGAGCTGACCAACACTCAATTCAAGTTGCTCGGGCAAACCATCTGATCTGACGAATCCGCCTCGAGCAAAATGATCAAAATGGCAAATAAGGTGGACAATGTCAGAAAACTAAGGAGATCGCCCGAGCCGATTGGCAGTTGGCCCAAGTCCAAAGCAAAGGCCCCGCGCGCTGATAAGCACCAAACCAAGTCGCTCGGCCAGACGAATGGATCTGGAAAATCTGGCTCGACCTAGTTGTTTGGAATGCCCAACAACTCGGTCAATCTCACTTCTCAGACAAAGCGCCCTAGTGGAACCAGCTCAAGCCCGATCAAGGCCAAACTAGGGCAATTCCGGCCGTTTTGGGATTCCGACCAGGTTCCGGGCAGATTCCGGCAAAACAACTTCGACCATTAGGCTTAGAATTGCCTAAGATTCCAAATCCGCAATCCAAAGGCAAAAGACCTCTGACCAAAATTCCGGCCAAACTCCGGCCAAGCTCCGATCAGTGCAACAAGGCCAGCCGTGCTCCGATCAAATTCAGGCCAAAACCGACCAAGCTCCGGGCAGCAATTAATGTGGTTGACCTTTGATTTCTTCTACTCTATCCCTTGTAGGAGAGGACCATACCGGCGGCTTTGGGAGACCATACCGGCTGCTTTGAGGAGAGGACAGCTGGCCGGCGGCTGGACTTTTGGGTTGTGCCCATACCTAGTTGATTTGCCTCTCTCCTTTGGCTATAAATAGAGGACCATACACACATCTCATATCATATTCCTTACTTGCTTAAGCCTTGTGTCTTTGTTACTTGTACTCTCAAAGCTTGTAAACACTCACCACATTTGGATATCAAAAGCTCCAACTTCTCTCTACTTTGCTCTTGTCACTTTTTACAATCCTTACTTTGTTCTTGTTTACTTTTACTTGTACTAGCTATGGTAATCCCTTCAATGGATACTTGTAGCTAAACTCTTCATTCGGTTGAAGGGGTTCTTGTATCATGAAACCATTTTAGACCCTTTTACTTAATGCTACTTTCGTGTTCTAACTAGTTCTTGTGCCATACATTCAGATTGAACACAACAGAGTTGAGTGGATGCTTGAAATGGCAAAGCTCTTCCGAGTAGTTCAATCCCTCTTTAAGTCACTTGGTTGATCGGAAATGAAAGATCAAGTGGCTGCACTTAGGCTAATATATCTTGCAATGGAGTATTAGTCTAGCTAGAACTAGTAACGGTGGTGTGAGCGCTTGAAATGGCCTTGCTTGGGGTTACATCTTGAAATGGAGTAACCCACACCTTAGAACACTTAGTAAGATCATTAGTGGTCGATGATGTTTGGCGCCATGATACAAGGCCCCTAGACCGAATACTTCTCTTGATCGAAATCCCACCTTGTCATCTACTTACAAGTCTTTACTTTCAACAACTTCAATTCAGCCATTTACTTACGCATCACTTTCAGCATTACTTTCAGTCTTTACTTTCAGCACTTTAAATTCAGTCATTTACTTTCTGTATTTTACTTTCATTACAGAAGTTTTCAACATCAATCCAACATAATATTTGGCACGTATTGCGCTTGAAACACAGCGTGCGACAAACCAAAAGTATGTTGACTGGTTGATATTGAACTCAACTGTTCCCGCAATTTACCTTTCAGTATTTACTTTCCGTTTAAAACCACAACCAACCCCCAATTGTCTTACTTTATTTTTCCATTTTCGAGAGAACAACTCTATCCACTAATTCCCTTGGGTTCGACCCCTACTTACCGCTCTACTAACCAATAGTGAGCCAACAGTAGTGGAAGTTATAAATTGTAAGTTTGCAGGTCACGACGACGGGCCTGTCAGCATAGCGCGATACGGAAAAACATCTTCTACAAAGGTGACATCTCGACACATAATGATTTTATGAGAGTTGAGACAAAAGGTTTTGTAACCTTTTTGGCCATAAGGATATCCCAGAAAGATACAAGGTCACGAGCGTGGATCAAACTTGTCTCTCAAAAGCGCGTGAACTCTCACGTAACATAAACATCTGAATGTTCTCATGTGATAAACCGGCGGGGGACACCAAACATTAATTCAAATGGCGTTTTCCATGCTAAAACGGGTGTAGGGAGACGATTGATAATATAGGTTGCCGTTAGTACGCAATCTTCCCAACAAGATTTGGGCACATTTGAGTCAATTTGAAGAGCACGGGCCACATCAAGCAAGTGACGATGCTTGCGTTCCACTACTCCGTTTTGTTGCGGAGTATAAGAACACCTTCTCTGATGGATGCAACCTTGCGTAATAAAAAATTTTGAGAGCTGAGAATTGACAAATTCAGCACCATTGTCACTCCTGACCACTTTAATGCTTTTGGCAATTTGTGTTTTGATCATCCTGAAAAATTGTACCACTAAATCCGCAGCTTCTCCTTTGTGTTTCATAAGATAAGTTCAAGTATTTCTTGAACAATTATCTACTATTGTCAAGAAAAATTTAGCACCATACATGGTTGGAGTTGAGAAAGGTCCCCAAACATAATATGAATTAAATCAAACAAGCTTGAAGAGCAATGTTCACTATTAGAAAATGAAGGATGAAATTTTTTTGCAAGTGGGCAGATGGCGCAATGGCCCTTATTGTGGAGGCTAAGCCTCGGATGATTCTTATGTAAAAGTTTATGTAACCTTTCATACGAGACATGGCCAAATCTTTCGTGCCAAGTCTCTCCCAAGGCTTGTTGTTGAGTAGAAGTGGCGGCCAGTATCGATCCTCTCATATTCAAATGATAAAGCCCGCCAATTAACCTACAAATCCCGAGGATAGTCTTGCGAGTTAGGTCCTGAATAACACACCCCTGATTAGAGAACAAAACTGAACGTTGAGTGTGCACGACGAGTTTGCTAACGGATATGAGATTGAACTGAAAACAAGGAGCAAGCAACACATCTTTGAGAGTTAGATTGTCACTAATGTGACATGAACCAAGCTTCTGGACTTCACTTGTCTCACCATTTGGTAAAGTAACTCGCAATGGTGTAGGTAGTTCATGAATATCATGTAAGAAACTTTCACGACAAACGAAATGATATGTTGCTCCTGAATCCAAAATTCATGAATCATGAGAAGGAAATATAGTGGATAGACAAGACATATCTGACATATGACTCACATCTGAGCCACTACTATGCCCTCCTTGATCAAGCAAAGCAAGTAACCTGCTTACTTGCAACTCAGTGAACTGGGAATTGGTGCTTGAAGAATTGGACATGACTTTGGGCTCATTGACATTTGGAACTTCAGTGGGGGTAAAATCACTCCCAACAGCAGCATTGTTTGCATATATCTGATTCATTGAGTTTGATCTAGCATCATTCGTTTCTCTATGAAGCTTGTGATTGTTAGGATATCCAACTAGTTTGTAGCAATTTTCTTTTGTATGTCCATTCATTTAGCAATAAGTGCAGAAAGGCCTTTGACGAGGCTTGCCCGTGCTTGATCTACCCTGATAATTGGTCGGCTTAGTTCCTTGATGAAACTGTGGTGCTCGTTGATGTTGAACCTACACATTCATAGCTGACATTTCAACATGGGTGAGCTTAGATATATGATTTTGTGTCTCATCTTGAGACACCATGTCAAAACAATGTCAATGTCCGGTAACTCTCTCAATGCCACGATATGCATCCTGATTTGCACATGTGAATCATTGAGGCCCATTAAAAACTACATTGTGCGCTCCTCAGTTAACTCCTTAGCAATCTCAGTGCAATCCTTGCATGAACTCTTAAGGTTGTCAATCGTGCAAGTCATCATGGAATCAAGTTCCTGTCAAAGATTGACATGCTTTTCAAAATAAGAGGCTACCTCCATTTCTCCCTGCATAAGTGACGGAGCGCACTGCACTGTCGTTAGAGTGCGATGTTCTCTGTGCAAAATAAATTTATATCTCCGCTACTCGTACTCTACTAGTGGGTAGTAAAGGGTAAGTAGGGGTCGAACCCAAGGGAATTGGTGGATTAGTTGTTCTTTAATGAAGCTTATGCATAAATTTAATGCGATTGGGGTTGAGTTTGAGTGTGCTTTGAGAACTGAAAGTAAATTACAACAGTTGATAATGGACTGTAAGGAAAGGATTCGGTTTAGGGGTTTCATATCATATCATCGTTCATCATTGACCTCTAATGATCATACTAAGTGTTCAAAAGTGTATCAAGGCCATTTCAAGCACTCGACATGCCACACTGTCTAGCCCATTTCAAAGTCATAGAGCACTTGTTCTATTTAGACTAGCACCCCATTTCAAGGTATACTAGCCTATGTGCATCCATTTGATTGATCATTTTCGATCAATCCAAATGGTGTTTTAAAGAGGTCGAACTCCTCAGATAAGCTTTGCCATTTCAAGCATCCACTTACCCGAGTATGTTCACGAACCCCACGGAAGAGTTTTGCCATTTCAAGCATCCACTCAGCCTTGGAAGTTCTAACCTAATATGTGGCACATATAACAAGTTTTGAAACACTAAGTAGCATTAAGCATAGAGTCTAGAAAGGTTTATGATATAAATACTCCCTCTACCGAATACAAGCTTTTAGCTACTTGTATTCATGTCAAGGAATACTAGCAAACCATGGCTTTGAACAAGGATACCGAAAAGGAGAATAACTTTAAAGTAAGAACAATATATACGGAAAGTAAAGGACAAGCCGTGGCTTTTGTACCTACAATAAGTGGAGGAGAGGAGCTCCTAAGCAAGATCCAAGCAAGGAAAAGTAGCTCCAAAATGAAGAACAAAATGTGTATTGAAAGAGAAGAGGGTTAAGCCCTCTATCTCTCTAAAGACTTGTGGATTGTGGATGGGATGATTTACAAAGGCAAGGGAGGGCTCTATTTATAGCCAAGGAGGAGCAATGGATGTGGAGGAGAAGCCACCACTTGTCACAAAATGGGAGGAGGCTTCAAAAGCCATCGGGGTGAGTCACCTCTCCCTTAGCCGCCGGCCACATGGAGGAGAAGGAGTGGCTTGTGGCTTTAGCCGCCGGCCACATGGAGGAAGGAGAGTGAGTTTGAGTTTTGTGAGTCTCATCCCAAAAAGCCATCGGTCCTTTCAGCTCCGGACTGACTCTGGTTGCTCTTCTGTTGGACTTGTTTTGAGTGATTCCACGTCAGGTTCTCGAAAGTCAGAATTTGGTCGTGACCTGGAATGACTCGTAATTCATTTTCAGCTTTAAAACTCCTCCTTAGCCTGTATTCTCTCTAGACTTTAAAATATTATGTAGATAAATATCGGAACTAACAAGCAAAAGTTAAATAGACAAAGAGTCTAATTTGGTGGGTTTAACTGTGTTTATGATTCATACAATTATGGTCCATCAGATCACCCCACACTTTTAGTTGTTCGTCCCGAACAATGCTTTTTAAGGGCGGAACACAATCTAAGTAAAAACTTTTAAATATGAAAGTGAGACTATGGGACTGGATTTATCCTGATTCATGCATTACTTACTTATTACCAAACTAAACCGTGTAAATACTTAGAAGAAACTTGATACTTGTACCTTCGTGCCGAGATGCAAATTAATTCGGATGTTTCGGGAGATAGCCCTTTTCAGGCTCCTGGACTGCATTCTCGGGATCGACTCGCACTATATGGTTTCCTTGTAGCTTTCTCTAGCACGTGATTCGGTTCGGGTTTCACTGAGTTGAGCACTTTGATTTCTTTTTGGCGAGGGACAGCTTCTGTAGTGAATCGGCCTTTGGCCTTTGATATTGAGTTGGAGTTTCTTCACTTTTGTTTGGTTAAAACCTTCACAATTTTGGCCTTTGGCCTTTGATTAGCTTCTTTGAGCTTTTACTTCTTTGTGACTCGCTAGTCCATTTTCTCAGCCTTTTTGGGAGGTCCAATCGTCGCCCGCAAGCATATGGAAATACCTCCCCGCTCTTTCTCATCCTCGCCGTTTCGCGCGAGTCAAAATGAGGGTTGCTCATTTATTTTCCCGGCTATTCTGACTAGAGATAGGACGGTTTGATTCCCGTCCCGCCTCTTGCATAAACACTGCATGGCGGAGATGACTTCAATCTTTACTGAAACCCGAAGTGCAGCCTCCACTGACTTCGTAAACCATATAGTTAGATTCGATCCTTCGAGTGCTTGCCAAGCCTCTCTAGGGCAGTTTATGTCAACTCCACATCCCCTGTATATCTCAGCACAAAGGGACAAATGAGAAGTTAAATTCTAAGTTTTTAAACAGTTGAATTTTCACAAGGTAAATGCATGAATTTAGATCTATCTTTTTCACATTCTCAAGTTCATATTTTCAAAAAGATAATATTAAGGGAAAAGGAAGAAAAAGCATGTTAACTATGTACACAAGCGGTTTTCACCCCACACTTTTGAACGAAGGCGTGCCTTTCAGCACGTCTTAGTTCAAAAGTCATGCAAGCAAATATATACAGGAAAGGTGAGAATGAAAAAAAACTAAATGACTGAAAGTAAGATAGGTGTCGGGCTACCTCCCGACCAGTGCATTTGTTTAACGTCGTTAGCTCGACAGTACCTCATTCCCGGATCATAAGGTTGGGTCCCATGGGCGTGTGACGTCGAATTTCTTCTCAGCTGCCCTTTTGCTCCGAGAGGGTGAGGCTTCATTGACCATAGCTGCTGGTCCGATGAGTCGTGCTCGCTTGTTACTCCTTCCGGGTTTCCATTCTTTCGGCCCATGTCTTTGCCGCTTCTTCATGTTTGAATAGTTTGCACCTTTGCGAGTTTGGAAGTTTGGTTTTGTGCCATTAAATATAGGCGACATTAAGCATGCGCCTCTGCCAATCCTCTTCATTGTGGCAGTGATGGATGGTTGTCTTGGAACGAGTGAGTTTTCAGGCGGTTTTCCTTGGCTTGTGATGAGTGAGAGTTCCTTTGTCGGCTTTTTTGGCTCATGCTCCTCCTCTAACTCCCCTTGCACCTCATCATTATTGATTATATGATCTTCGGTGGCTATGATCTGCATAAAACATGAAGAGTCAAGTTGGGGTTTCTCGGCCATACGGTCCGGGCGTTTCTCGACCAGCCCGTCCGTGAGGACCGGGGCTTCAGTTGGCTCGGCAGTTAGGACTGTGATTTCCTCGGATGGATTGGTGATAAGGACCGGGCCTGATTTGGGCAGTTCTTCTTCTAACTCCCAGGGATAATCTGAATGGAGCTCTTCTTCAGGCAACCATGGGTTCTCATCCTCGTCATTCATATGGTCTCCGGGGGAAATCATACTGAGGTCCGGGTCTGTTTTGGGCAGTTCAGCACTGAGGTCTGGGTATGTCTCGGGCAACTCTTCAGTTAGGACCGAAATTGATTTGGGCAGTTTGGCAATGCGGTCCCAGATCAGTTGTGTAGCCGCCCAGAATTCCTCATTTTCGACCTCGTCTTGGTGTATCGGGGCACTCATTTACTGGATGCTAGCTGCCAATTCTTCCTCCTTGTCCTTGAGTGGCTCGGCAATGTGGATCTGGGCTTCCTCGGGCATTTCGGAAATGTGTACCGATACTGATTTGGGCAGCTTGTTAATGAGGTCCCAGAGCTGGTTTGATGCTTCTTTTTGAGCCACCCATGATTCGTCGCTTTCGACCTGGATTTGGTGTACCATGTTGGCCAATTGCTGGTTCCTAGATGCCAGCTCCGTTGTAACGTCCTCGAGTGGCTCGGCCTGATCTTCTCTTGGTCTTGACCTCGCGGCCTATCAATTTCCAAAGATCATCCATGTTTAAGTTATTTACCGAGCCTCCTGCCGCGTCATTAAGCCAATTCCACTCATATGGCATCATCCCATCGAGAAACCTTTGAAGAAGATCTGAGTTGCTGAATCCATGGTGCGGGCAGCTCGTTATAATGGAATCGAAGTACCATAAGTACTCGTCCAAAGTTTCGTCCCGGGATTGCTTTAGGTTGTTGATCTTCTCGCGGATTTCAAGTTCGAAGGATGGTGGGAAAAACTTCTCATTGTTCCAAGGCTCGCATCCGTAGTAGAAAGACTTTGTGAACTGCATGACAGAACTAAAACAAAAGAAAAACAAATTGAACAACTATTCCGATTTCTAATTCCAATTCCCCGGCAACGGCGCCAATTTTGACGGAGCCCACTGCACTGTCGTTAGGGTGCAATGTTCTCTGTGCAAAATAAATTTATATCTCCGCTACTCGTACTCTACTAGTGGGTAGTAAAGGGTAAGTAGGGGTCGAACCCAAGGGAATTGGTGGATTAGTTGTTCTTTAATGAAGCTTATGCATAAATTTAATGCGATTGGGGTTGGGTTTGAGTGTGCTTTGAGAACTGAAAGTAAATTACAACAGTTGATAATGGACTGTAAGGAAAGGATTCGGTTTAGGGGTTTCATATCATATCATCGTTCATCATTGACCTCTAATGATCATACTAAGTGTTCAAAAGTGTATCAAGGCCATTTCAAGCACTCTACTTGCCACACTGTCTAGCCCATTTCAAGGTCATAGAGCACTTGTTCTATTTAGACTAGCACCCCATTTCAAGGTATACTATCCTATGTGCATCCATTTGATTGATCATTTCCGATCAATCCAAATGGTGTTTTAAAGAGGTCGAACTCCTCAGATAAGCTTTGCCATTTCAAGCATCCACTTACCCGAGTATGTTCACGAACCCCACGGAAGAGTTTTTCCATTTCAAACATCCACTCAACCTTGGAAGTTCTAACCTAATATGTGGCACATAGAACAAGTTTTGAAACACTAAGTAGCATTAAGCATAGAGTCTAGAACGGTTTATGATATAAATACTCCCTCTACCGAATACAAGCTTTTAGCTACTTGTATTCATGTCAAGGAATACAAGCAAACCATGGCTTTGAACACGGATACCGAAAAGGAGAATAACTTTAAAGTAAGAACAATATATACGGAAAGTAAAGGACAAGCCGTGGCTTTTGTACCTACAATAAGTGGAGGAGAGGAGCTCCTAAGCAAGATCCAAGCAAGGAAAAGTAGCTCCAAAATGAAGAACAAAATGTGTATTGAAAGAGAAGAGGGTTAAGCCCTCTATCTCTCTAAAGACTTGTGGATTGTGGATGGGATGATTTACAAAGGCAAGGGAGGGCTCTATTTATAGCCAAGGAGGAGCAATGGATGTGGAGGAGAAGCCACCACTTGTCACAAAATGGGAGGAGGCTTCAAAAGCCATCGGGGTGAGTCACCTCTCCCTTAGCCGCCGGCCACATGGAGGAGAAGGAGTGGCTTGTGGCTTTAGCCGCCGGCCACATGGAGGAAGGAGAGTGAGTTTGAGTTTTGTGAGTCTCATCCCAAAAAGCCATCGGTCCTTTCAGCTCCGGACTGACTCTGGTTGCTCTTCGGTTGGACTTGTTTTGAGTGATTCCACGTCAGGTTCTCGAAAGTCAGAATTTGGTCGTGACCTGGAATGACTCGTAATTCATTTTCAGCTTTAAAACTCCTCCTTAGCCTGTATTCTCTCTAGACTTTAAAATACCCTGTAGATAAATATCGGAACTAACAAGCAAAAGTTAAATAGACAAAGAGTCTAATTTGGTGGGTTTAACTGTGTTTATGATTCATACAATTATGGTCCATCAATAAGCCCATTGATTTCTTACATGGAACATAGTTCTGTCTTCCGACAAGAGGTTCACTGACTAAGGGTTGTCCTAACGGCTCACTTTGAGTTACTAAGAACGGATCGTCGACAACAGGAGAGTTGACGAGGGGCCCAGGACCCCTCTTGATTTTTGGTAAAAAAAACTACACCTGGTAGGGATCGAACCCAGCTCTCTTTAATTTTATGTTACAATTCTACCAACTCATCTATCAAGTTTATATATCCAAACTCAACTAAAACTTGATATGAATCTGAAGTTGATTTTAAGTTTCAATTAAGTATGTTGTACTATTAAATCACACTCAACTTTATATTATTTACTTTTTCTCACATTGATCGACTTATTTTTCGATCAATAAGCTATAAAGATAAAATATAGTATATATTTATTGATTAAAATTAACTTCAAGTAATATAAATTTTATTATTAACAATTAAAATATATTTAAATTTTAAAATTTTGTATCACTATCCGCCACTGTCCGGGATGACTTCGTAAACAACGAACATACCGTTATTAGGCTCTGGTACCATGTGAGAACATCATTGTTGGACCCTTTGTGTTTTGATGATAACAAACACTTAACTAATAATCCACTTGAGTGTGCAGAAATCACTGTCTGACAGGTAAGCGTACTGGACTTCTCTGTGAGAGAGCAAAGCTGCGAGAGAGACGCGCTCTGTGTGAGAGACACACCGACCTTGTGACGAGATCGGATCCGAGGAAATATACTCGACACAAATCAGAAGATATATGAGTATATATGCTGGATAATTGACGAGAAGAATTGATATCGGTATATATAAATCTGTATATACGATGGAAAGATTGAAGCCATATTTGGAAAGGAAATATGTGACATGGTTAAGATATGGAAATATCTTAACCATATCATATCTGCTGGATGCAGTCAGATATCTGATGGAGACGAGTTCCAGCCGACTTGAAGACCAGTATAAATAGAGGAGGAGTCTTCAGAGTGATGTTCGGCTTTTGGAGAGAACGAATCGGAGATTGAAGATCAATCAACACCGGAGCTGACGAAGTGCTGCTGTGTGCGAGCGAGACAGATCGTGTTAGTTGATACTTTGAGTTGAGTAGAATTGTTAGCTGTCCCTGAGTGAGACAAAGTGTAACAATCTACAAGCACACTCTTTTCATCAATAACACTGATCTTGAAGCCCTTCTGGAATTGTCCAGGAGGCAAAGTGGTTTTCAGCCTGCTGCAAAGGTTGCAGTAAGGTTTCCACTATAATTCTGTGAGTCATTACTTTCCGTACAATTTCCTGTGTTAAAGTAAATTTCCGCTGCCATCTGTCTGAGGGATACCACTCTGGGATCTCCCTCACATAGTTGGCTAACCCAACGATCCATCAATTGGTATCAGAGCAAGGCTCTAGATTGTGTGTTAGCCTTTGCAGGAAATCATGTCTAACGGAAGCGATTCATTTTGGAAGCCGCCGGTGCTCAGTTCGGGAGAGTATGACTGGTGGAAGGATCAGTTCGAAGCTCATGTGTGTTCCCTGGATGGGAAGCTGTGGCAGGTATTCGAAAAGGGTAACTTCCCTATTCTGGATGTGACAGATCCTGCCAAGCCGAAAGAGAAGGAGAAAGACAAGTACACAGATGCTGACTACAAAGCTCTCCAGCAGAATGCCAGAGCTAAGAAGGTCCTGTACATGGCCCTCTCTCCAGGAGACCAGGTGAAGATGGCTGTGTATAAGACTGCAAAGGAGCAGTGGGATGGACTCGCTCGACTGTACGAGGGAAACGAAGACATAAAGAGAAACAGAATCCTGGCTGCCACAAAGGACTATGAAACAGTTGAGCAACGAAAGGACGAATCGCTGGAGGACTTCTATACCAGATTCCAAGTAATCATCGCACAGCTGAACTCCCTGGATGAGAAACTTCCACAGTGGAAGATAACCCATCAGTTCATGCAAGCGCTCAGCCCCAGATGGGATACTGTAACTACAGCCCTCCAGGCTCAAAAGGGGATCAAAGACATCACTCTGGAAGAGCTGGTGGCAAATCTGCAGAGTCAAGCTGGGATATCTGAGAGAAAGATGGCCAGAAGACAAGCTGGAAAATCTCAAGCTATAGCACTGAAAGTGGAGAAAGCCCTGGACATAGCTCAAGTAAGCTTACCATCCAAAGGAGAGGACGAGGAGATAGCTCTTCTTTCAAAAGCCTTCAAGATGGCAACCACAGGCAGGTTCCAAAACAGAGGTGGCTCTGGGGGAGGAAGAAATAACCAAAGGGGGAACAAGGGAACTACCTCAGAGGAAAGCAAAACAAAGGCAGGAACAAAGGAAGAGAGAACCTGCTATCACTGCCAGAAAAAGGGACATCTTGCTAAAGACTGCTACAGTAAGAAGAAGGGTGAACCTCCTGCCCCGAAGGAAGCTCAAGCCATGTTCGCTGCCTGGGGTGACTCTGACGAGGAACAAAGTGATGTGAAGCGCGCCAAGGAGCCATGTCTGATGGCAAGATCCACGAACGATGAGGTAAATGAATCTGATTCCTTTGTTAATGAAGTCTTTAGTGAATCCGATTTTGCAGAAACCATTGCCGAACTACTGAAGAAGATCACGAGCCTCAAGGAACAGATTGAGACCTTGGAAGATGAACATGAAGACGACATGGAAAATAACCGTCTCTGGTCAACTAAAGCCATGCGACTCGAGAGAGAAATAAAGGAACACGTCTGCAGATGCCACACTTGCGACGATAGAGACACGCAGATGAACAAATTAACAAATGATCTGAGCCGCATGAAAATTGACGACATCAGGTCGACAGAAGCAAGAACCAAGATGGTAGGATCAATTGAAGAGTCAGTCAGGATCAAGCTAGATAACGAAGAACTCCGCCAGACAGTCGCAGATCTCAGACAAAAGGAGTCGGAAAGAAAGAAGATCTGGCTGGGAGAACTAGAAGCCAAGAAGGCTGAAGAAGTTAGACAGGATTACAGAAGGAGGTTTGCCAGACCCGGACTCGGATATACGGAGGAGACTGGGAAAGAGGAAGAGACCAGAAGGATTGCCAAAGGAAAGGGACTGATGACTGAAGTCGGCGAGAGCTCGCACCAGGAGAAAAGGACGGAAGTCGCCCGACAGTCGGAGAAGGCAGCCATATCCCCAACAGAGAGCCATCTTCTTGACAGAGACTCCGTACCTTTCAAGGCTGGGAAAGCCTTCGAAATCTGGAAGAAGATGAGCTCCAACCCTCAAACATTCACTCGTGACCCTCACGCCAAAAGAGATCGAAAACCCACACCCTTAGAAAGGAACAAGAAAACTGGGGTCCTCTACTACCGGGTCTGCTGGCACTGTGGTCAAACTGGTCACTACAGGGTGAATTGTAAGGAATTGCAAAATCTCAACGAGAGGCATCACAGTCATCAAAACAAAAAAACTCTCCCCCACGGAAAGGATGACAGAGGTGAATGGGGATACTCCAACCACCACATAGCCACCTACGGACGACCAAGGAGAACCCCCAGAAAGAGAATCAACCTTACTGATGATAATGATTCACGATCTCAAAAGTTTCCTTCTATTGTCAAGAATGCTCCAAAACCCAGTAAGCCCAAGCTTGTCTGGGTTCGTAAAAACTGATTTTTCTCTTGCAGGACGGAGTGAGGAGCAAGCCATGGTATCTGGACAGCGGATGCTCCAAACACATGACAGGAGATCCAGGATGGTTCATCTCACTCCAAGCCTACTCCGGAGGAAGCATTATCTTCGGAAACAAGAGTACAGGTAAGGTCGTTGCAACAGGAGAGGTAAGAATCTCAGAAACAATCAAAGTCCGACAAGTCAGTCTAGTTGAAAATCTGAATTACAACCTACTGAGTATATCACAACTGTGTCAACATGGTAAAAATCAAGTGATATTCAACTCTAATGATTGCTTTGTGAAATGCATTAAGACAGGAAAGGTAATTCTCAGAGGTGTCCGTGAAAACCAAATTTATACAGTGGATCCAGAGTTCGTTCCTGAGGAAGAACTGTGCCTGGCTAGCATAGCTGCCAACACACTACTGTGGCACAAAAGGTTTGGACATGCAAGCACGAAACTGATTCATAAGCTACATCAGGATGAGCTAGTGGATGGATTACCCAAGATAGAGAGCTCGATTGATCAGGTGTGCAGCGCATGTACCATGGGTAAGCAAGTACGCACTTCGTTCAAATCAAAACAATCAGTGAGTACGACAGGTCCTCTGGACATGATCCACATGGATCTCTGTGGTCCAGTAAACGTCGTCAGCCGCGGAGGCAACAGGTATATACTAGTCATTGTCGACGACTACTCCAGGTACACTTGGACAATTTTCCTATGTTCCAAAGATGAAACATACTCTGAATTTGGTTCATGGTTGAAATTAATTGAGAACAAGCTGAGTAAGAAACTAGTATCAATTCGTACTGACAACGGAACCGAGTTCCGAAATTCCCAGTTTCTCTCGCTGTGCAGAACTGCAGGAATTGATCACAACTTTTCAGCACCACGTACTCCACAGCAGAATGGAGTGGTAGAGAGAAAGAACAGGACGCTGGAGGACATGTCCAGAACAATGCTGATAGCCAGTGGCGTTCCCAAAGGGTTCTGGGCAGAGGCTGTGCACGCGGCCAGCTACATCCTGAACCGAGCATCTCTACGCTTTCTGATAGGAAAGACACCGTATGAACTGCTGCACGGCAGAAAACCTAACATTGCTCATTTGAAAGTCTTTGGCTGCAGGTGCTACGTTCACAACAATGGAAAGGACAACTTGGGAAAGTTCGATCCAAGGAGCGATGAAGGTGTGTTCGTAGGTTACTCATGCCACAGCAGAGCTTATAAGGTGTATAACCTGAGGATGGAACGAGTGGAGGAGAGCATCCACATAACCTTTGATGAGAACTCTATGACAGGTCACAAAGTGAAAGATCCCTCATCACTGGACGATGGGGAACTTCAGTTCACCAACAAGGATGACCCTGACTGGATACCCCCTCAAAATGAGGACATGGAACCAGTTCAAGAGACTGCTCAGGGAGCCGGCCAGGAACCCGCAGACAATCAAGCAGAGTTGCCCGCTCAAGAACCAGTTCCTGATGTCCCTGCTACAGACATCACCACTGAAGCTCATAACGAAGGAGAAACTGGCGACAACTCACCACCTACAGTTACACCAGAGGGACCCAGGGCTACAAGGAGCGGAAGAATTGTCCGTCCCCCGGACAGGATGAGTGACTACCAGTGCTATACATCGCAGGATCAGGTAAGGTTGGATGACCTATGCCATTTCTGTGAATTCGCGTCTTTTGTCTCTGTTACAGAACCAAGAACAATAGCTGAAGCATTGAAGGATCCGGAATGGGTAAATGCCATGCAAGAAGAGCTCCATCAGTTCGAGAGGAATAAGGTATGGCGCCTGGTCCCTAGGCCGAAGGACAAGAATGTGATTGGAACAAAGTGGGTCTTTCGCAACAAGATGGACGATAAAGGTGTCGTTGTAAGAAACAAAGCCCGCCTGGTAGTCAAGGGATACAACCAACAAGAAGGAATAGACTATGATGAAACCTTCGCCCCAGTTGCAAGGTTAGAAGCAATTAGATTACTAATCGCGTATTCAACTTACCATGGCTTTGTTTTACAGCAAATGGATGTGAAAACGGCCTTCTTGAACGGAGTTCTAAAGGAAGAGGTATATGTAAGTCAGACACCAGGGTTCGAGGATCACTCTCACCCGGATCATGTCCATATCCTGGAGAAGGCGCTGTACGGACTGAAGCAAGCTCCTCGCGCCTGGTATGAGAGACTGTCACAGTTCCTGCTATCTCACGGATATACCAGAGGAGAGGTGGACAAAACTCTCTTCCTTCTGAAGGAAGGAAAGGACACCCTGGTGGTACAGGTATATGTGGATGATATCATCTTTGGTTCAACTAACCCTAAACTTGTCAAGAAGTTTACAGATTTGATGTCAAGCGAGTTCGAGATGAGCATGGTGGGAGAGCTCAAGTACTTCCTTGGACTTCAGGTCACTCAAGAGGAGGATGGAACCCGAATCCATCAGCAAAAGTACGTAAAGGAAATCCTGAAGAAGTTTGGGATGGAGTCCGCCAAGACATGTGCCACACCAATGTCTCCAAACGATGCCCTGACAAAGGATGAATCCTCAACTAGAGTGGATCCAACTCTGTATAGGGGAATGATCGGTTCACTACTCTATCTCACTGCTAGCAGACCCGATATCTTATTTAGTGTTTGTCTGTGTGCTAGGTTTCAGGCTGACCCCAGGGAGACCCACGTGAAAGCTGTAAAGAGGATATTACGATATCTGAAAGGAACAGATGATTTGTGCCTGTTCTATCCAAGGGGAGGTGAATTGCGCCTGGAGGCATACACTGATGCAGACTATGCTGGGTGCAAGACAGACAGGAAGTCTACGTCAGGGATGGCTCAATACCTTGGACCCTGTCTCATCTCTTGGGCCTCGAAGAAGCAGTCCTCAATTGCTCTCTCCACCGCAGAGGCAGAATATATTGCCGCCGCTGCTTGCTGTGCGCAGCTGCTGTGGATCAGGCAACAGCTAAGTGATTACGGTGTTATTACTAATTGTGCCAAGATTCTGTGTGATAACACTAGTGCTATTAACATCTCTAAAAATCCAGTGCAGTTCTCACGCACCAAGCATATTGAAATTCGGTATCACTTTCTACGAGACTGTGTAGAAAAGGGAACAATTGAGATGGAATATTGCAGAACAGAGGAACAGATTGCTGACATATTCACAAAGGCATTGCATAGAGAACCCTACGAGAAGCTGAGGCTCGAACTAGGTATGGTTTCTCTTCCTTAGTGCAATGCTTACACGTTACTCCCTCGATGATTGGCTAGACAAGTACACATGAGTCACGTCTGATGGTGAGCTTAACATGACTGTTCTGTGCTAGTAAGAAAGTAAGTCGTGTCCGTAATATGCCATACATGCTTGCTATGTGATTGATAACTGTATTAGGGATCGAAGAACATGAAATTCTGATTTCTTTCTGCCCAAAAGAGACCTCCATATTTGATCCCACACTATAAGCCCAGGAGGTACTCTAGACCAACCTTAGCCTATCCTCCTGTGGAATGCTCCTATGAGCCCGTCGTGATGTTACATTCCGGGAGCCCTTCCACATGAGGTATGAAGACATTATAACATGTTTGGTTGACTTCTTTTTGATTGATTGTGTGTGGTGTTATTTGTACCATTCGGGTAAAATTCGCGCACCATACCAAAACCTTGTGTATCCATGAGACAGTAAGATTGCGGTATCCCTGTGAGCGGATCACCTTTGGCTGGGATACGGTCTCTGTGCCAGTTGTGAAGATAGGAAGTATGCGTCCTCTGTTGAAGTTGGGCCTGGGACGGCGTCAAGGGAAATTGAAAGGTGCCAACTGCTTATGGACAATACCATAGCAACACGTGTCACTCCTCTGACTGTTAAAGCATGCCCTCTCAGTCGGTTCAATTTTGGCAAGTGTTTATTACGAAACCGCTTTTGGAAGGAAGAAAAAGATGGCAATTACCAAAAATTGAACGCAGCTTATTTGTTGGAAAGAGGCGACGTTTGGGGTTTCTGGTGTCTCACAACTCCTAGGGTTTGAAAAGGTTACTTAAAGCACGCAGTAGAGTGCGTCGTCTCTCAAACTCAGACAATCAATTTGAAGGCAGACCCCAAATTTGAGTTTTCGAAAGGTTCAATGGCCTCCTCAAACCCTAAATCCAGCCTTTCTCCTACCGCCGCCGCAGCTATGGCCGCACAGTTGATCGCAAAGGGAGTAGATCCTCTAAGTTTGGAAAGCATCCTGCAGTCGGTTACGCCAACCGGATCTACTCCGACAAACTCTGCAGTTGCCAGGGACAGCGCCCTGCTCGAAGAGCTTAGGGAGGACTCCTGCTCTCAGCGCCCTGTCCGACAAGACTCCTCCGTTGCTACTCGGTCCGCTGGCAAGCGTGCAAGAAAATCTACAACTCCCTCTGCCCGAAAAAGTCACAGATCTACTAAGTCCTCCGCTCCACTGATTAACGAAGAAGAAGAGTCGGACGAAAGCGCCGAGGAGTCGGAAGAAGTCGGGAAGGGTTTTGTTCACGAGTTGGTGCTGCAATATGAGTGGTTGGTGGAGTATAAGCTGGAGGATATTGTTGTGCTACTGGAGACCCAAGGATGGGGAGCACTATTCAGGAAGCCAGTTCTAGTGGACGACAAGTTGGTAAGAGAGTTCTACTCAAAACTGAAAGTTGTGGAAAAGGAGAAGGGAAAGGGAAACTGGGAGCTATCGGCTGTCATAGGTGGGGAGGTGTTCACAGTAAGCATGAGGGAGTTGGCCACCATTCTACAAGTCCCCAAAGGTGGATATGCTTCATATTCCAAGGGAACGTGGCCCAGCTCCGTGGCCAAATCGGAGGTGTTCGAACGACTTGGACTGGATCCCGCTGCAAAAGGTCAGAGGGAGATCTACGGCATGGCCGTGCTTCCCAGGATTCTCCACAGAATCCTTGTGTCAAACATCTCTCCAAGACGTCACAAGCATAATCTGGTGACCTTTCAGGACATGTTACTCATAGATCAGATCCTGCAGAAGAAACAAGTCAATCTCGCCTTCCAGGTCATGCGCCATATGGAGAACAACAAAGAGAACCCTTCCAACGGATTACCCTTTCCTGGCTTTGTTAAGGAGATACTGAAGTACTGGGAGACATATGACCCCGTGTCTGAGAAGGTGCTATCGTCTGACCTTTGTGATGAACAGATTATCAAGTTAGGTCTGGAGTACAAGGCAGAGGTTGGTTGGACTGTTCCGATTGTTAAAGAAGAGGCTGATGATGAGGATGTGGTTGAGGTGGTTCCTATGAATGCTGCTGCTCCTGTTCGTGATGGAGTGGTTACCCCTACTGAGAGTTCCGATGTGCTGGTAGAGATGCTGAAAGAGGTCCGTGATGAGTTAAACTTGTTGAAAGCAGAGTTGAAAGATGTCAAGGATGAATTGAGGGAGGTGAAAACCGAGTTGGTGGATACAAAAATGGAGGTGACTGTCGTGAAGGACAAAATGATCGCCCTGGAGTTGGCCATCACTGTTGATTCGGGTGCCATGTCGGTGGCAGTAGCCAGCTTCCCTGATCAAATGAAGGACCTTGCCTCAGAGATTGTTGAACAGATGAAGGCCTCGTTCACAATGGATCCCTCATCTTAACTGTCTCATGGAACTCCCATCCTTGCTATCCCCTCCCACATCTGCCCCCCCCCCATTTTGCTTGCCGTTTTTTTCTTTGAATTTCATGTTTCAGATTTCTATGCATTTTGACTTCCCTGCCGCATGTGTGTTGTCTGAATGACACGCTTTTGACTTGCTGGCATGAATGAAATGTTTTTCTTTCCATTGCTCTGTGTTCTCATTTGACTAGCTTTTTGATGATGCCAAAAGGGGGAAGAACTATATGAGCATTACACTAAGGGGGAAATAACCGGTATCGAAATTTGAGCGGATGTCTATCTGAGGGGGAACTACGCCTTGCCAGACGATTAAAATAAAAAAAATACTCAGAAGCAGTTAGCTGTCCTAGGGAAATGAATATGACAGTCCCATACCATAGCTATGTGTAATTTCTCATTTGTGAAGAAGTGTTTGTCATCATCAAAAAGGGGGAATTTGTTGGACCCTTTGTGTTTTGATGATAACAAACACTTAACTAATAATCCACTTGAGTGTGCAGAAATCACTGTCTGACAGGTAAGCGTACTGGACTTCTCTGTGAGAGAGCAAAGCTGCGAGAGAGACGCGCTCTGTGTGAGAGACACACCGACCTTGTGACGAGATCGGATCCGAGGAAATATACTCGACACAAATCAGAAGATATATGAGTATATATGCTGGATAATTGACGAGAAGAATTGATATCGGTATATATAAATCTGTATATACGATGGAAAGATTGAAGCCATATTTGGAAAGGAAATATGTGACATGGTTAAGATATGGAAATATCTTAACCATATCATATCTGCTGGATGCAGTCAGATATCTGATGGAGACGAGTTCCAGCCGACTTGAAGACCAGTATAAATAGAGGAGGAGTCTTCAGAGTGATGTTCGGCTTTTGGAGAGAACGAATCGGAGATTGAAGATCAATCAACACCGGAGCTGACGAAGTGCTGCTGTGTGCGAGCGAGACAGATCGTGTTAGTTGATACTTTGAGTTGAGTAGAATTGTTAGCTGTCCCTGAGTGAGACAAAGTGTAACAATCTACAAGCACACTCTTTTCATCAATAACACTGATCTTGAAGCCCTTCTGGAATTGTCCAGGAGGCAAAGTGGTTTTCAGCCTGCTGCAAAGGTTGCAGTAAGGTTTCCACTATAATTCTGTGAGTCATTACTTTCCGTACAATTTCCTGTGTTAAAGTAAATTTCCGCTGCCATCTGTCTGAGGGATACCACTCTGGGATCTCCCTCACATAGTTGGCTAACCCAACGATCCATCAATCATGTTTGAGATGTTCAGACTTGTAGGAGAACTTGATCGGACAAGACTAGGAAAAGAGAGCAAGAAACGCTCAATATTTTTACTTGCATTTACACTAAGCAATTGAGATAATATATACTTATACAATCAAACCTTTCAACTATCCCAAGCGCCTGATGTCGACATATAAGCAATAAATATATTTAACAGGAGATTTGTCAAAGATCTCTACTGATTATGAAAAGCCAGCATATCATTCTATTCCTCTCATAGAGAACCCTGAATGTAATTGAGAAATGTTGTTTGTTACATGAGTCACAGTTCATCTCCTAATGTGATGATGCAACTATTCACATGACCATAACAATCCCTTCCTCATTTTAATGATGTTTGCTATGGAGAATGTCCCACCATACGAACCTGAGTCCTGACTCCTGACTCCTGAGTATGGTGTAGTTGATAAATGGATTGATAAAATTGCTATCACTATCAAAATGGATTCAATGGTCTTCTAAGCTTGTAAGGGCATCAATAACAATGATCTTTTATCATCATACGATCTTATTGCTTATAATCTTTTCTCAAACTTTCTTGTTAACAATGAACAAAAAGAAAGATCATAGGATTTTTTTAATTTATTGTTTAATGAGTATAAATTTTAAAAAACTAAATTTATTGTGTACAAACTATAGCAAAATGGGTCTCTATATATAGACCACGAAAATACGAATATATTGACATATTTTTTATAAATTTTTACTTACTATTTTTTTTTTCATTTATGGCTTTTATAAGTTTCGAAACACATAAATTTTATTTGTCAATTAAAAGTTGTTACACATCAAGAATTTAAGCCAATTATAATGTGCGTCGTGTCACTCACTAGTGCCACAACCGATCGCGAATTCGTTCTTTCCATAACGATTTTTCACAATCTTTTATCGGACAAACGTGTTATTAAGGAGGAAAAGGAAAAGATTGTATCTATAATCTTTTTATTCAACTCCTATTAAGGATGGCCTAAGATTACAACTGCTACTTTGACACAGATAATTTGGAGGCTGATATTTGTTTAGCTTAGCAGGAGGCTACAAAGTATAAAACTTTTGACTGGTCATTTAAAGTAGCTGACCAAGAGAACAAGGCATGACAATGTCGGAATGTTACGTAGTGAAATATCGAATTAAAGAGTCTAATTGTATTGATGAAATATGTTTACTATAAAAGAAAGTTGCAAACTGGATATTAGGAATCAATCAGTAAATAATCAGTTTCTCCTTTCAAACTCTTCTCCTCTCTCGATACTCTTCAATCCCTAACGTGAATTTGTTCATCTCCTTCTCCTCAATCTCTTCATCGTCTCTCTAAATCATCAATGGTTCCTTGATGCAGTAAGCAGACATCATCAAGTAAAATATGTACAGTGGGCCTCGAACTCTTGACTTTACAAGTTCAGTCAGGTGTTAACATCACTAGACCACCACTTTGAAGGTTCATTGACCATGAGTAATAAAAGGGTGCATGTTGAAATGTATTAAGTGTCGCTGAAATTTACTTATGTCCGGGGTATTGCAAATCCTAGAGTCATATACCAGATGCAATAACGCCGATTACACTTTTCACCAAAATATATCTGAAATGCCAAAAAAATCATTATGATTTCTCTCCAAAGTTGCAAGAGAAAACCTAAAGTGTACTGGCCACATATTAAAGGGCATTACAAAAGACCAATTGATCACAACTCTTTCTACACATTGTGCCCTTTGGCAAAAGAACAATATTCATGAAATAGAGGCCTAATGGGCAGTCATACACTTGCAGATACATTTTTGTTGCCAATCACATACGAGTAGCAATCACATTATAGACCATGGAGTTCTATGGTTGTGAAATGTAGCTTGAAGAAAGTATTAACCTATTTGCATGGAAGCATTACAACTCATCAACTCCTATTTGACTTGATGGAAACAATTATACAACTTAAGTTTTGTGATAATTCACTACAACGGACCTGTTTATACAAAATGATTCTTCTGAGAACATGGATGGATGCATTTTTATTTCCACAATGCTGTAACAGAGATAGCTGCGGAAACTGTTAGCAAAATGTTGAAAGCATAAAAACCGCAAGCTTTGTGGAACCATCAAGATTATGGGCTTATCACATACTTCGTTTAACATAATTCACTCGATAGGCTGGTTTATCACAAACACTCATCGTATAGATTAATATTTAAGACTGTCAAATTAAGCAAATGTTAGTTTGACCTTGAGTGATATAATATAAAAAGGAAGATGACATCATCTCAGATTGAAAAGGACCAAAATTGTTTTCTATATCAATTCAAAATTACAAAATGAAACTACCATTAATAAATAGCGGGGAAATTAACAACGATTTGAAGGAATTTAAATCAGCAATTCAGCTTTGAGATGCTCGGGTAGCCGAGCGGGTGGAGGCGAAGCCGAGCGGATGCCCGGGAGGAGGCGCGCGCGGAGGTCCGAGCGGATGATTGGAGCTCGGGTACTCGATCGGATAGCAGCGCTGATGCTCGGATATGCGCTCGGGTATGCGCTCGCACGCCCGGTCGGATGCGCGGGCGTGAGATTTCTGTCCGTCGCTGAAGATCCAAAAGCGTCGTCGCTGTTGCTCAAGAGTTCGTTATGTTCGTTGGCGAGCAGCAAATGGAAGCTCGACACGTCGGCTCAATCCGTGGCGCGAGTTTGTTATGAAATGGGTGGTCAAGATTAGACGGGATGGACGGCC
The DNA here is from genome assembly GCA_033675395.1 of Rhodiola chrysanthemifolia. NCBI lineage: Eukaryota > Viridiplantae > Streptophyta > Magnoliopsida > Saxifragales > Crassulaceae > Rhodiola > Rhodiola chrysanthemifolia. Next base: position 43,428,469 of record CM066205.1, read on the forward strand.
TGGATTTGATCTGGGAAATCTGTATTTAAGCTGAGCTTCGAGCTGTTAGGGTCAATGCTTTTGCAAGAAACACAAATCAAGTTCGTTCGTCATCCAGGAGAGATTCGATTGAGCGATTGATTGAGGGCTTTCGTTTGCAAGGTGCTTCCGCATCATCCGACGTTCGGTTGAAGTCTGCAGTGCGGTCCAAGGAGAGATCGTAGTTTGTAGTCTTCATTCAAAGCTTGTAACCGTGATTTGTACTCCGGCGACTCAAGGTCGATTCCGACGTTCTTACATAGTGAAACCGGCTGAGCCAGTGAGCTCGAGTGGAGTACCTTCTCACCTAGAAGGGAACCACTATAAATCTGGTGTGTCACTTTACTTTCCGCAAATTGTCAATTCTCTAATTGAATTTAGGGTTGATAATTGAACAACAACAACACAATTGGATTAATATTGTAGTCCTGAATTACAACAGTGGTATCAGAGCAAATTCGATCTGTTCTTGGCTGTTGTTGTTGTTGATTTTGTTATATCTTGATTGAATTGATTCTTGTGCTTGCCTGTTTCACTTGCGAGGTGAAAATGGTGCAAGCAAGGATAGAGATTGCTCCCTATGATGGGAAAGGAGACTTTCAAGTCTGGTGCCTCAAGATGAAGGCTGTCCTATCCCAGCACAAGGTTTTGGTAGCCCTAGAAGAGGAAGCCACCAAGTGGACTGAGGATGAAAAGAAGAGGAAATCTGACATAGAGGTTGAGGCATACAACCTGTTAATACTGAGCCTTGGGGACAGTATTATCAGAAAGGTATGTGATTGTAAAACTCCTCTTGCAATGTGGAAAAAGCTAGAAACATTGCATGCTAATCAGATTGCTCCTAACTTGTCATATGTGAAAGCATCTATGTTTGCATTTAAGATGAATGCTGCTAAGACTATAGATGAAAATCTTGATGAGTTCTTGAAAATGTCTTTGATGCTTAGAGATACTCCACATGTTCTTGATGAGACTAGTCTTGTTATGATATTGATGAATGCTATACCTGAGTCTTATCATGTGGTGAAAGATGCTTTCCAATATACTGGTGATGTGCCTACTTATGATAGATTTTGCACTGCTTTGAAAACCAGGGAATTAGAACTAAAAGGTCAAAAAGCTAAATCTGCTTCTGGTTTGTTTGTTAAGTCTAACAAGTCTTCTTATCAGAACAACAAACATAAGTTTAAGCCCAAACCTAAGTCTGATGGAAATGAAAATAATAACTCAAATGATAACAGTTCTAAACAAGGTCAGTCCTCACAAACTAAGTGTTATCATTGTGGGAAGGTTGGTCACTTAAAGAAAAATTGCTATAAATGGTTAGCCAAGTCTAAGACCAATGGGAACTCTGAAACTAACTTAGCCTTGACATCTGATAAGGCCAGTTCATCATCTGAGGTTCTAACCGTCACCAGTGGGGATCTCAGTGATGAATGGGTCTTGGATTCAGGCTGTTCCTTTCATATGTGTCCCAACAAAAATTGGTTCAATGACTTAGCTCACACGGCCAGTGAAAATGTGTACATGGGAAATAATAATGTGTGTAAAGTCATGGGAATGGGTAGTGTAAACCTGAAATTAACTAATGGAAAATTAGTAACCTTAACTAAGGTGAGATATGTCCCTGGCTTGAGAAGAAACTTGATTTCCCTTGGTGCTCTTGATGATTCTGGTTGTTCTTACCCTGCTGTAAATGGTGTTCTTGCTGTGTTTAAAAATGATAGGCAAGTGTTAACTGGAAATAAGACTGGCAGTGTGTATATTCTTGATGGTTCATACCACAGTGGAACTAAGGAAGCCTGTCCTGCTGTTTGTGAAGATGCAACTGTGAAGTGGCATCTTAGACTAGGGCATATGAGCCAACAGGGACTGGAATGCCTGAATAAGCAAGGTATCCTTGCTGAAAAGGTAACCCAGCTACCCTTCTGTGAGCCCTGTGTCCTAGCCAAACAGCACAGGCTGAAGTTCACTAGTGGAGTTCACTCAAGCAAGACAATCTTAGAGTATTTACATGCTGATTTGTGGGGACCAGAGTCTAATGAAACTCATGGTGGAAATAAGTATTTTCTGAGCATTGTAGATGACTACTCTAGGAGAGTTTGGACCTTTCTCATGAAAACAAAAGATGAAGCTTTCACTAAGTTTAAGGACTGGAAACTTTTAGAAGAAAATCAAACTGGTAAAAAGGTTAAGGCTTTGAGAACTGATAATGGTTTGGAATTCTGCAATGCTGAGTTTGATAATTTCTGCATTGATCATGGTGTTTTAAGACATAAGACTGTTAGATTGACTCCACAACAAAATGGAGTGGCTGAAAGAATGAACAGAACATTGCTTGATAAACTGAGATGCTTGTTATTCACTTCTGGTTTACCTAAGTCTTTTTGGGGTGAAGCTCTTTACACTGCTACTTATCTTGTTAATAGAAGTCCTAATAGGATGCTTGAGTTTAAATGTCCTATGGAAATGTGGAATGGTAAGAAACCTGATTTGAATGAACTGAAAATTTTTGGCTGTGCTGCTTATGCTCATACTAGGGAGGGAAAATTAGATCCTAGATCAACCAAGTGTATCTTCTTAGGATATCAAAGATCAATGGGAACTAAGGGCTATAGATTGTGGGATATGAATGCTAGGGGAATTAAAATACTGATTAGTAGAGATGTTATTTTTGATGAGAACACTTTCCCATATAAGAATAACATTGTAGCCAATTCTGATAGCTCCCTTGCACCACCATCTGATAGGACCTTATTTGATATAGACCCTCCTGTAATTAATGAGCAGCCAGATCAGGTAGGAAACCAGGTAGAACAAGATATGCCCCAACCAGAACCAGGCAATGGCCAGAATGAACCTAATGAACAAGCTGAGAACTTAGATCAGGTGGAGGAACATGAGTTAGCTACCCAGGATGTGTTAGCAGATTGGCAGCTTGCCAGAGATAGGCCTAGAAGAGTGCCTAGAGTTCCCCCTAGATATTCAGAAGCTGATCTAGTGTCCACTGCCCTAATAGCTGCTAAGGAAATTAAGAATGAACCAGATACTTATCAGGAAGCAATTGAGGGTAGAGATAGTGAGAAATGGAAAAATGCTATGCTTGATGAGATGGAGTCTCATAAGACTAACCAAACTTGGGTTCTGGTCAAAAAGCCAGAACACCATAAGCTGGTTGATTGCAGGTGGCTGTTCAGGATCAAGGATGAGGATCCACCAAGGTACAAAGCAAGGTTGGTTGCTAAGGGGTTCACCCAAAAGGAAGGTATTGATTACCATGAAATATTTGCACCTGTTGTCAAGTTTAAGACCATTAGAATTATGCTAGCATTGGTTGCTATTAATGACTTAGAACTTGAACAACTTGATGTTAAAACTGCTTTTCTTCATGGAGAGTTAGATGAGCAAATATATATGAAGCAACCACCTGGTTTTGTTGATAAGAAATACCCTGAACATGCTTGTTATCTGAAAAAATCTCTGTATGGATTGAAACAAAGCCCTAGACTGTGGTATAAAAGATTTGACTCATATGTGCTTAAAATTGGTTATGTGAGAAGCAACTTTGATCCATGTTTTTATTATGCATCTGTTGATGAGTGCCCTGTTTATATGCTGTTATATGTGGATGATATATTGTTGATAAGCAAGTCAGTTGATAAGATTAAGGTGCTGAAATCTCAGTTAAGTTCAGAATTTGACATGAAAGATTTAGGAAAGGCTAAGAAAATATTAGGCATGGTTATTGATAGAGATAGGAGTAAATGCTTTCTAAAATTACATCAAAGGCCTTACTTAGAGAAAATAGTATCTAAGTTTAGCAGTCTTGATTGTAAACCTGTTCAAGTGCCATTAGCTCCTCACTTTATTCTGTCTAAATCTCAAAGTCCTAAATCTGATGTTGAAATTGCTAAAATGGAACAAGTGCCTTATGCTAATGCTATAGGATCAGTCATGTATGCCATGATTAGTTCCAGACCTGACTTGTCTTATGCCATATCTTTGTTAAGTAGATTTATGTCCAACCCAGGACCTGAACATTGGTTGGCCTTGAAACATGTATTTGCATATATCAGGAGTACACTAGATGTTGGTCTGTGCTATGAGAAAAGGCAGGATGAATTTAAATTGACTGGATATGTTGATGCTGATTTTGGTGGTGATAGGGACACTAGAAAATCTACAACTGCTATATATTATACTCTTGGTGATTGCTGTGTTTCCTGGAAGCCACAACTTCAATCTATTGTTACCATTTCATCTACTGAATCTAAATATATTGCATTGTGTGATGCTGTGAAAGAGGCTATGTGGTTACAGGGTATGCTTAGTGAAGCTAAGTTGTTTAATGGGACTGCTGTGATTAAATGTGATAGTCAGTCTGCCATTTGTTTAAGTAAAAACCCTGTCTACCATGAAAGATCTAAACACATTGACATTAAGTATCATTTTGTTAGAGATAAAGTAGAGAATGGTGATGTTGTGGTTGAGAAAGTAGGAACTGAGTTTAACCCTGCTGATATGGGAACCAAAGTTGTCACTTACACTAAGTTCAAGCTTTGCTTGAAACTTTTGCATTTGGAGTGAGTTGTTTTGCAGGTTGAGCAATGAATGGGTTCTGTTGGTTTTTTCACTATGTAAGGATTTGTTGGGATCAAGTAGAAGGCCTGAAGTAGCTCAGTGGAATGGCTGCTTTAGGTGGAGGATTGAAGGAATTTAAATCAGCAATTCAGCTTTGAGATGCTCGGGTAGCCGAGCGGGTGGAGGCGAAGCCGAGCGGATGCCCGGGAGGAGGCGCGCGCGGAGGTCCGAGCGGATGATTGGAGCTCGGGTACTCGATCGGATAGCAGCGCTGATGCTCGGATATGCGCTCGGGTATGCGCTCGCACGCCCGGTCGGATGCGCGGGCGTGAGATTTCTGTCCGTCGCTGAAGATCCAAAAGCGTCGTCGCTGTTGCTCAAGAGTTCGTTATGTTCGTTGGCGAGCAGCAAATGGAAGCTCGACACGTCGGCTCAATCCGTGGCGCGAGTTTGTTATGAAATGGGTGGTCAAGATTAGACGGGATGGACGGCCTGGATTTGATCTGGGAAATCTGTATTTAAGCTGAGCTTCGAGCTGTTAGGGTCAATGCTTTTGCAAGAAACACAAATCAAGTTCGTTCGTCATCCAGGAGAGATTCGATTGAGCGATTGATTGAGGGCTTTCGTTTGCAAGGTGCTTCCGCATCATCCGACGTTCGGTTGAAGTCTGCAGTGCGGTCCAAGGAGAGATCGTAGTTTGTAGTCTTCATTCAAAGCTTGTAACCGTGATTTGTACTCCGGCGACTCAAGGTCGATTCCGACGTTCTTACATAGTGAAACCGGCTGAGCCAGTGAGCTCGAGTGGAGTACCTTCTCACCTAGAAGGGAACCACTATAAATCTGGTGTGTCACTTTACTTTCCGCAAATTGTCAATTCTCTAATTGAATTTAGGGTTGATAATTGAACAACAACAACACAATTGGATTAATATTGTAGTCCTGAATTACAACACGATTTTTATTAATAAATGACTTCTTTATACCAGTTCGCAATAATCTGCTTTGTACCAGTTCACAACTCCTTCACTGCTCCGTGATTTACGAAGGATCTTGTTGCCTCAACCTACAAAACCAAACACAACATAACCTTTGTTGTGACAAGGGAAAATATTGAATATTATCAAATATTGGTTCATAATTTCATATTAGATCTCTTGAAGACCAATCTGACCAAGGGTCACCTCATTGATTTCATAATTATGGCTCACAACAGGAAGCAAAAATGATTCAAGGACTGATGAAATCTCTTCCATGCTGTTATACTAAATATGTGAGGGTGAATGCTTTCTTGATCCCTCATTGTGTACCAACTACTATTAAGTAGATCTCCTTGAGTCCCGACTTGGCCTTCCCCTGGTTGAATTTGATCTAATATTCATGTCAACGTCTCTTCCTGTTCCCCCGTACACTGGATTCCCTCTACTTCTTGGAGAATTTGTTCTCGTCGACGGTCTCATGTGAACATCAGTTTGCCCCTCTGTTTTGTTGTGTAATGGTTTGCGCCTGTCAATTTCAGATATCCCCGACGATTTTACACTAAAACTGTTATTCCTTTCCAATCCCTGCCGAGAGGACATTTTCCCGCTTCTTGCGGAAGTTGTCCTTGTATCATCCTTATGATCACCTGTTCCGTTAACCATGTGTCGTTCTCGGCTTTGAGATGAATTAAATCCCTCTGACGACCTTCCATAAGTATTTTTCTCTCGATCATTTCCAATCCTCCTCGAATCCAAATGTTTGTTCGTCTCATTCCTATCTGAGAATGGTCTGCGCCTGTCAAATTCAGATATCCCCGACGATTTTACACTAAAACTGTTATTCCTTACCACTCCCTCTCGAGAGGACATTTTCCCGCTTCTTGCGGAAGTTGTCCTTGTATCATCCTTATGATCACCAGTTCCCTTAACCATTTTTCGTTCTCGGCTTTGAGAGGACTTAAATCCCTCAGACGACCTTCCAAAAGTATTTTTCTCTCGGTCATTTCCAATCCTCCTCGAATCTTTCAAATGTTTGTTCGTCTCATTCCTATCTGAGAATACATGTGTGTACTTCTCTTGGTTATGTTTCTTGAAAGGTTTTTCATGCTCTAAATTAGATTTGATAAAATTCACTCCTCTTTTTTTCTTCTGTTGAATTTCTTCCTCAACCTCATCATCATCGTCGTCATCTTCATCATCTTCTTCATCTTCGGAACTCGAAGAGTAAAATGAATCACTATCTTCACCATTCTGCTCTTGTTCACCTTTACCATTGACATCACGAGCAAGCTGCTTCTTCTTTTGTTCAACACTTTGTTGTTTAGAAACATGCTTTGATGTGTTCATGAGATGAATGTACTGACTCTTCATATTCATCAGCACATGCTTATCAATTAGCACATTTCTCTTATATGCTTCTCTCAATACAATCGTATGAGTTCCAAGCTTACTAGACATGTAGAAAATACCAGGATGTTGAAGCATAGCTCTCTTGATCCTCGGTCTTAAACCCATATACTCACCAAAACACAACAAAGTATCCTTCTCAGATTTCTTCGGAACAAGGAGATGCAGAAGCTCATGCAGAATCCCAACTGCCCACTTATCGGACTCATCACTCGAAGACGAAAGATGAGATGCATTCTGGTACGGCGATATATACGGCAGCTTCTGCCAGTTATCGAGCCATTTTTTATACTTGTTGTCCATCTCGAAATCTTCAGGGTAATCGACCTGATACTCAATCGGCATTCCTTTCATATACACTCCAAGATACAAACCGTCCTTTTCAGCCTTCATGGCATTCTTCACCATGGCAGAAACAGCTAACTCATCAATCCAACAAACCAACTCCAAAAACCGGTCATCACCAGATCCCACAACATGAAAATAGTCAGGAAACTGAGGAATCACACTATCCAAATAGTCATTAGGAAGCCCTAGATCCCATTTTATCCTATCAACCAAATTCAATGGAACCTTATGATTTCTATTCAGCATCAAAATCTTAACCAACCTATCAGCAACCTGTTGCTTGTAACTATCGCTCTCGAACATCAATTTCTCTTCCGAATCAAGTTCAACAGCTTCAGGAGTAAGACGAACGTGCGGAACGACGCCGGCTGGGTCGGGAAGGAACTCTTCAAAAACTGAAGGGTAGCTACGGATGAAATCGATTGGGCGAGTGAGGATCTCGAGCGATTGACGTCTTTCAGAGATGGTGGTGAGCGGGACGGTCTTAGTGGGATCGGAGATGATGAGGTTTTTGAGATTGATGGCTGGCTTGAGATTCTTCTCTCTTTCGACGACGTGGTCGAGAGCTCGGTCGCGTATGCATTTGATGGAGGACAGGTCGACTAATGTGCGGTGAGGTTGATTGCGTCGAGCTGTCGCCGCCGATTTCGAGAAGATGGAAAAGAAAGCCATTCAACAAATGTTTGCTGCGTTTGCGATTAAAGGAGGGGTTTAGGGTTTAAGGAACCTCCCTTTTCCTTTTGCTGCTTTTAGCAACGAACTGCTTCTGGCCACCGTCGATATTTCATGTAACATTTTTGTAGTGGATTCTTTTGAAATGATACGAAAGAAAAAATAGACAAAATTTCTAATTTAGGCAAAATTCGAATTTCATTTCTTATTGTTGCCAATTGCCAAATTCCTTTTCTGAAATGGCCACATTTCTTTAGGCACCGTTAGCAACGTGTTTTATATCCAGTGTCGTTTTTACTCGATATAATGTCGAGCTTATGTGGCAATTTTTTTAGGCATTGTTAGTAACATCCCCTAAATTGAGATATTTTCTCCTTTAATTTCTCTCTCTCTCTCACGAGGAGATGTTATTTACGAGAGTTGCCCACCGTCAGCAATAACCACAGGCTTGGAGGTCTTGCCCGATCCAGATCCCACCTTTTCAATCGCTTGAACGACGGCAAGCCCTTCGACAACCTGACCAAACACCACATGTTTACCGTCAAGCTCAAGCCACTCCGTCTTCGCGGTGCATATGAAGAACTGAGAACCATTGGTGTTGGGGCCGGCATTCGCCATGGAAAGGATTCTAGGACATGTGTGCTTCTTGTTGAAGTTCTCATCCTCGAACTTCGATCCGTAGATCGGCATTGGTGAAGTCGCCGTCCTGGCACACAAATCCTGGGATCACGCGGTGAAAGGATGAGCCTTTGTAGTGCAGTCACTTGCCGGATTTGCCTACGTTAGTCTCCTCCTCCTCAAAAGAACTCGACCCCGAGTCTCTTCTTGATATTGGACCTCATCCGCCTTGAATGGACCATACTTGTGAGGTTGCAGTTTACTGGAAGGACCAGCAAGGAACCTCTCCTTATGTAGAAACATCATTACACCATCACCTTCTATGAAAACATTGACAATAGCCGCACGATTGTTCTCACCTCGAGGAACTTTATTCAGTTCCCCTTTCCTATCTCTATGATGACGACTCTTGTGGTTATCCACTCTCGTCGCCAAAGTTGCAATCTGATTGGTCAAAGCAGTAAAGGTCATGGTAAAAGCCGTCGAAATCCCTTCAAAGTCTACTCTGGCCACTGATTGATCTTACATGGATGTTAAAGCTTCGAAAAGAAAAGGAAAAGTCTGCTCCGATACCACCTGACGTAGCGGAAATCTTAAATGAATAGCTAGCGCTAAACCTAGGATAGATGATCGAATTCACAAGCGTGAACTCGAAAGAAAACTCTGGAAGCCACCAAAAAAATAGCAAAGCTAAAGTTTTTTTATTCGAAAAATAAAAGATAAAATATGTTAAAGTTCTACAACCCAAGCGTGCTATAAATAGAGAAAACAAAACAAAAATAAGGAAATTTCTAAAAACTAAAATAAGAAAGTTGCTAAAAACAATAAGGAAATTTCTAAAAGATTTAGTTCCTAAATATTTCCCAACCTCCTACATCAATACAACACAGAACACAGAAATTCCTGAACTTAACTGTTCATTCCCCGCTTCAGTTTCATTCTTATTTGTTATCAAACTAAGCAAAAATTCCTAGAAATTACCTTTGTGCTAATTTTGTTGTTTGCACCACACTAACGCCAAATCAGAATTGTCGTTCAGGCATGCAATGCCTTGTCCTTTTTGGAGTGAAATGCTCCGCCTTCTCTCTAGACTATGTTTTAGTTTACGAGAATGCCCTTTCAGCCACTTGGTGGCATGTTGATGAGTCGTATTTATACGACTCGTCGAGTCAACTAATCTCATTTATTTCGACACTTTATTATGCGAACAGTTACTTCTTAGTATTGTTTTGCATTTCAGGTGTTTCGGAAGCTCTAGGAGGAAACGCGCATAAAAAATGGCTTTTCATGCCAAAAACATCACAGTTTCAGATTAGACCTTTGGACCTTCGACAGAGCGCTGGGAATGAACCGTTGATCAGAAAAATGCGAGTCATATTCCGTTACGTAGCTAACTCAATTCCCTACAACACTCTAGTTCACACCGAGAGCATCTGAGGTCGTTTAGATGGTCAAATCAGTAGCCGAAGTCGGGACTCAGTAGGGACCGCGTTTCGTAGAGACATTAGCGCGACGCTAATGTCTGAAGCAGACGCGGCCATAACGTTAAGGCGAAACGCGGTCAATACTGTCAGCACGCGTTTTGATGACGTCAGCAAGCCCAAAACTTGGAAATCGAGCCCAAAAACGGATTTAGAAACCCAATTTGATAATTCAACCCAAAACCAGATTTGATAACACACCTTTGCTATATATTAAGGTTTTGGGTTAGGGTTTCAATCATCATTCATTCTACGAAGACCAAGACGGCTCTGGAGGAGAAGAAGAAGTTTTCGACGAGAGAGAAGATTTTACTATTTTTCATTATGTGTTTTTCCATTATGAGTAGCTAAACTCCTAATTCAGTTTAGGGTTTCGCATATTGTGACTTATGTTTTGAGATTCTGTTCTTAATGCAATTTTATGTTTTTCTAGTTCTTGTGCTTATTCCATGAATGAATTTGTGAGATTAAGTGGAAGCTTTGTCGCAAAGCTTAATCAAACAATTAATTCTTATTGTTAATATCTACTGGAAACTTTGTCGTAAAGGTAGATCGTAACACCTAGATAAAATAATACCTTTGTCGGATTATTAAATTTAGGAAAGAACTAGAAATCTACCACTTGGTCGGGTTAGATGTGTTGTATCACCTTTGTCAGGATACTTTAGGAATTACCTTTGTCGGAATTCCACACTAAGAAACAAAGATTTGATCATTAGATATCTATGATAAACATGTCACAATAGAAACCCTAGACTGAATTTTCTCGCTGATTGAAATCTTCGTTATTCTTTTCTCCTGTGTTTTTACAATACTTGCTCACACAAAACCCCCTTCTTTATTTGCATACAGGAACAATTTCACAAACCAGCTCTCTAGGGTTCGACCCCGCTTGCCGCTTTACTAGCTAATAGCAGGAGTTTATAAAATATTAAATTTGACGCGTCAGACGACGCGCGTCACCTGTGTCAGTTTCCTTCTTATTCTTGGCTGTCATGCGCCTTTTAAGTTTCCAAACTTTGGTTTCTAGCTGTTATCGCCTAGAGGTTTGTAGTATCCTTTTCTTTTATTTAAGGACGCTTTTAAGAATCCTTTTCTCATATTCTTGGCATCTGTCCTCTAGTCCATTACTATCCTTCCGTTTTTGGCTTCTGTCCAAAGCTCACTTTAAAGCTTAGTCTTTTTCCCCCTTTGTTTGTCTTGTTCCTGGCGGCTTTGATTCTGAGTTGCATGCATCTGCTAAGCTCTATGGAGGACGAGGTTAACTCCCTGGCAAGGCAGTTTAATGGCAAGGCTGCGATCTCCATTCCAAAAGCTGTCAGAGTGGAAGCTGGAAAGAACTGTGTGCATGCACTGGCCTTAAAGTTCTGCTGCATGAAGGGAGTTAACAAAGACATTGTAGCTCCTCTGCTGGACAAAGCATGGTTCCTTCAGGGTAAAGTCAAGTTCATAGATCTATCATATAACATGCTTCTTGCTGTGTTTGAAACAAAGCAAGACAAGATGAAGGTTATGGATGGAGGACCATGGACTGGTGACGGTTGGGCTATAGCTGTTGGAGAATGGGATGTTGACAGATTTGCGAATAACGTCAGCCCTACCAAAGTTCCAATGTGGGTTCAAGTTCATAATCTCCCCCTTGTCCTTGTTCAGGAGAATAGTGAAGATCGGTTTGGCTTGCTTATTGGTGAGCCAGTGGATGTTTCCAAAACATCGCTGGTTGTTAATGAGAGCTTTGTTCGTAGAACTATCTACGAATTAGAGTCTTAATTGATTCTACTCAACCGCTTGTGGATGGCTGTTATGTCTTTGAGGAGGATTGGGAGGAACCGCTCTGGGTTGACTTCAAATATGAAAGATTACCAAAGTATTGTTTGAAGTGTGCTAGGCTTACCCATGATACGAGCAGTTGTACTTCAAGGAGTGTGGATGGAGACGGTTTTCTGTATGCTCATCTACGAGTTGATTTATTTACTAGAGATGGCAAGAAATATGGCAGGAAGAGTGCACCAAAGGAGGCAAGCATAAAGAGTAATGCAAAGGCGTCGGGTGGATTAGCTATGGAGTTTCAAGGTGCTAAAACCTCCAATGCATGTTCAGTGAGAGATGTTGAGGCGTCTGGAAGTAAACAAGTTATGATGAAGGAGAAAGCTAGTATGGAGATTTGCAAAGAATCTAATCATTGTGATTTGGAGATTGTTGGTAGAAAGCGTGATGGAGAACTTTTGGGATTATCCAGTACCAAAAAAGGAAAAGCTGTGTGGCCAAGCTGCATGGAGGATCTGTATAAAGGTATGAGCTCAATGGTCCCTACTTATTTATTCCCAGGGCTAGACCAACAAAGCCCCATTTGGTTCTCTGGCCCATGTTTATCGGCGGCTGATCCATTTGAAATTAAAATAATAGAGGACTCTCCCATCCATCCTGAATATGAGGTAAGCCCAGGCCCACTTGCTAGCGATCTGAGAGTTTCTAAGCGGCTTTCCATCGGACCTCCGGTTGCGAAGATTACTAAGAAAAGAACAGCGAGGCTGCGTCCTAAGAGTTCTACACGAAGTACCGAAGTTTCAGTTCAACAAATTTCAGATCAAGAGATTGCACGTTTCCTGAATCTGAACAAACAACCTTACCTTCTCAACCAAGGTGAATTAAAGAGATGACTTTCTGCTCCAAGACGTTGTTGATGCGGCGGTGGCTGGTCACCAGCACTGCCGAGAGCCATGAAAACCTTAGTTTGGAACTGCAGAGGAATTGGGTCTTCGTCTGCAGTTCGTGCTCTAAAGGAGGTCATTAGGTCGCCGAGTCCTTTAGTTGTTGGTCTTATTGAAACGAAGTGTGGTAATCGTCGTTGTGAATTTGTCAGAGTTAAGTTAGGTTTTGATTGTTGTTTTGTTGTTCCAGCACGAGGTCGTTCCGGTGGTTTAGCTCTTTTTGGAATAATACGACGGATGTCTCTGTTGTCAGTTATTCTGGGTTTCATATTGATTTTATGTTGAGGCATAAAGGATCTATGCATGTCACTCTCTTCTATGGTAATCCGAGAACCAGCTTGAGGCATAAGAGTTGGGATTTGATTAGAAAGCTGAGAGGGCTTATTAATTTGCCTTGGTGTGTCATCGGTGATTTTAATGAAATTTTCAGCTTCTCAGAGTCCACAAGTAGCAATATGTCTCGCCGTGTTTATATGGAGCAATTCAGACAGGTTTTGTTGGATTGTAGTTTGATGGATTTTGGGGTATAAAGGATCTAAATTCACTTATTCTAACAAAAGACAATGTCAAGATGAAATCCAATGTCGATTGGATAGGGCAATTGGTGATGACTTGTGGGTAGATAAATACCCAAATTCGATGATTCAGCATCTGGTTTCCCATCATTCAGATCACTGTCCTTTGCTTCTTAATCTAGACGGGGTTAAAATTGTGCAAGAAAAACCCTTCAGATTTGAATCCATGTGGATGAGGGATGCTAGTATTGTAGACACGGTTAACAAGAATTGGAACTCCATTGGCAATATGTCTGATAAGCTCTCACATCTCTCTCAGCATCTTAGGGTTTGGAACAAAAAAAGTTTTGGGAAAGTTGGTTATCATTTTAAGAGATTGAAGGAGGAATTAGTTGAAGTTAGACAAGGCATGCGAACGAAATCTTCCTCTGAAAAGGAAAAGAGTATAGCAAAAGATATAGACGAATGGCTTACTAGAGAAGAGTATATGTGGGCTCAAAGATCCAGAGTCGCCTGGCTGGGTGAAGGTGACAATAACACAAAAAAATTTCATCTCAAAGCCAATGCCAGGAGGAGGATAAACACCATCAGTACTCTGGTTGATAAAGTAGGAAGGAGTCACTCAAATCCGGCTGACATTGAGAATGTGGCGGTGTCTTATTTTTGGGATCTGTTTTCATCTGCTATTTGTATGCCTGAATCTGAAATTATAGCTTCTTTACAGTGTATTCCTAATGTTATTACAGAAGCTCACAATAGAGTGCTAATGGATCCTTATGCTGAGCGCGAAGTAAAGATGGCCCTCTTTCAGCTTTACCCGTATAAAGCCCCGGATTTAGATGGTTTTCCTGTTGGCTTCTTCCAAAGATTCCGGAGTACCATTAGACGGGATTTCACTTCAGCTTGTTTTTCAATTTTAAATGAAGGAATTATCCCGCCAGGAACCAATGAAACTCTTATTGTTCTTGTACCCAAACAAAGTTCAGCTACAAGAATGGAAGAATATCGACCAATTAGCCTCACAAGTGTGGTGTCTAAAACAGTGGCTAAAGTGATTGTCAATAGGCTCCAACAGATTCTTCCGGAGGTTATTAGTCCTGCGCAATTGGCTTTTATAAAAGGTAGAATAATAACTGATAACTATCTCATTGCTCATGAGGCAGCTCACTTCATTAAAAATACGAGATATGGAAGGAAAGGTTATGGCTCGTTGAAGTTGGACATGTCGAAGGCTTATGATAGAGTTGAATGGCGTTATTTGAAGCTTCCGCTGCTGAGATTTGGTTTTGAAGAAAGATGGGTCAGTATGATTTTGAAGTACGTCTCTAGTGTGCGTTATGCTATTTGTTTCAATGGGAAAATCACGTCGTCTTTTGTGCCTGAAGGGGATTGAGACAGGGCGATCCGCTATCGCCTTATTTATTCATTCTTTGCTCCGAATGGCTTAGCTATAGCTTGTCAAAACTTCAGGTGGAAAGGAGTATTGAAGGAATTAAAATAAGCAGAGGAGCTCCTTATGTTACTCACCTTATGTTTGCGGACAATTGTTTATTACTATTTAAAGTGGGTGACAGCACTGCTGAAGCTTTATCATCTCTTTTGAGGAGTTATGAAAGCATTTCTGGACAGATTGTGAATTATAACAAATCCGAGATAGTCCTATCTCCTAATGTCACAGAAACAGAAAAGAGCAATCTCCAAGCCTAGCTATTAGTGAAACTAGTCAGTCACCATGACAAATATTTGGGTCTCCCGTTAACATTAAAAAGAAAATTAACACTAAATTTTTCAGGGATGATTGACAAGTTCTGGAACAAGACAGAGGGCTGGAAAGATAAGAATCTGTCTTTTGGAGGTAAGGAAATTCTCATAAAAGCTGTTCTTCAAGCGCTGCCTCAATACGCCATGAATTGCTTCCAGTTACCTGAGGACACTATTAAGAAAATGCACAGCTCTATTAGAAGATTCTGGTGGTCCTGTTCAACAAGTAAGAAACCCATTCATTGGGTAAAAGCTCAGGCCCTTTGTCGAGATAAGGATATGGGAGGTTTAGGCTTCAAGGATTTAAAATGTATCAATCTTGCTTTTCTTGCTAAGCAAGCATGGAGGATTTACACTCAACCTGATCTGCTGGTTTCGAAAATTTATAAGGCTAAATATTGTCATAATTCAGACATGTTGTACTGCAGTTTAGGGTATAGACCTTCTTACTACTGGAGAAGCATCGTCAAAGGGTTTGAGTTGATGAGGGCAGGATCAAACCAAGATCAGAATGGTAATATTAGATGGACAGCAAACACTTCTGGAATATTTGAGCTGAAAAGTGCTTATAAATTGATGATGAAGCTACATGGCATGGATAGCAGTCAGGAAATAGGATGCTCGGACTATACCCAGCGCCAGAAATTTTGGAAAGCTTACTGGAAAATGGCAGTCCCAAGGAAAGTAAAAATTTTGGTTGGCGTGGATATCATGATGCTCTTCCAACAGGTATCAGTTTGTTTAAGCATGGACTGACCACCAATGTAGGTTGTGTGGAATGTGGATATAAAATAGAAACATATGCTCATACCTTCCTTCACTATTGGTTTGCGAGAGCTACTTGGGATCAGCTGGGAATTACTAAGTTGAGTAGGCTTCCAGATTCCGTTTCTTTCGCTGACATTATTCATTATAGCTGGAGTCAATTTATGTGCAGAAATAGACACTTGATTTTAGTAATGTTGTGGCTTCTCTGGTACAATCGAAACAAGTTGAAGCATGGAGAAAGTGGATATAGTCTCAATGAGCTAGTTTACAAAGCTACTAACCAGTCAAGAACTTATGAACAGTATGAATCCAAATTTCTGTCCAGCATGAGATTCTTATACAATTCTGAGTTTGAATGGAAAAAGCCCCATGCTGGATTTATAAAAATAAATTACGATGCATCTTGGAAGGAAAGCGTGGGCAGAGGCATTGGGATTGTTGCTAGGGACAGTGATTGTAATACTTTGGCTGTAAGAGCTATTAAAAGAGCAGACATTCACAGCAGCGTTATATGCGAATGCTTAGGGCTGATGGAGAGCTTCAGGATGGCTGAAAATCTAAAGGCAGATAGAGTTATTTTTGAGACAGACTGCGCTGAAGTTGTTAAATGGTTCGACATTTGTCCTGATTTTCGTGTTGCTCAAGAAGATTGGTTTAAGGACAGTTTGCAAATCTTGCAACGTCACATGGAGTGGAAGATTTTCCTTATTCGAAGAGAGGCAAACTTCGTCGCAGACCTTCTGGCCAAACGTGTTACGGATCATAATTGGTGCTGGACGAGACTAGATTGTTGCTCAAGATTGTCTTGCTTATCTAGTTGATTCAAGTCCTCTGTTCTTCTTCGTAGCGTTGAAGCTACAGTTATCAAAAAAAAAGAAAAAAAGAAATGTCGTTCAGGCTGAAATCAACACATCATTTGTGTTCTCCTTGGAACTGCAGCACTCTCTGTTGAACTTCTCTTAACCACACCCGAGTCAACAATGATCAAGTCTTCAATCACCAACATTGTAGCCCATTTCATATTTTTAATAGCCGATTCAAGTGTTTGACTGAAAACCGGCGATTCTTGGACCAATCAAGAATCACATTATGATTCCGAAGGTGTCGTCACCTGTTTTGAGTGCTTATGGGTATCAATAATTTTTATTGCCCTCAAGATTCTAACCGAGCACACTCAGGACTCGTGCCCTGATGAACAACTTGATCGATAGTGGCATACGTTGTGTTCTCTCACTACTCGTTATAGCTGCAGTCGTCATCGGAGTTGGTCATCAAGTCGGGGCTGCGCTGAAGCCAAGAGCATTGATCTTCGTGCTTGTTTTCGCTCATGGAAGCTTTCGCCTCATTATACTATACTCGTTATATGGATAATTCAATCAGTCGTATAGTTGAATTGGATTGAGTCCATATAGAGTCAATTAAGGTTCTTGGTGTATTCATGTATCAAAACTTACATATTCTAGTGGATTTAAACCTGAACCTTCTCCTCTGGAGGCTACTGGGAGTAGAAAATGAAGTGACTGGTTTGCTGGAATAAAATTGGGTATGTGAAATTTTGCCCCACGCATTTGACTTTTGCTACAGTGAAGTGACATGATCCGAAGAGGAGGAAGATGGTTCATGTTCACCTAAAAGTTTGGTAGTTAATACTCAAATTGAAATTGTTGATAGTGATAGTTCAATACTTAGATTGAAACTTTTGATAATTTGATACTTGATTTAAAATGAGGTTTTTGTACTTTACCCTTCTGAAAAAGAAAAGAAAAGATGGATTTGAGAACCGAAGTCCGGAGGGAAAGTGAAGGAATTATCAGGAAGAGAGGGAGATTTGTAGCCACAGTTGGGCTACTTATTAGGACTGGCTATTCACAAAATGGGTAAACAAACTTCAGTTTAGTCTTCGATAAAAAAAAACTTCAATTTAGTCTAAAGAGTTGAGATCTCATGAGATGTGCAAATCTCATGAGAAATGAGAACTTATTAGTCCGGTAGATCTCATAAAATAAATGATCCAGATTAACACTAATTAATGTTAATAATTATTTTTTAATTCGTTTAATCGCATAACTAAGGATATTTTCGTCTATGAAACTAACCATATTAAATCAAACCCTTCAATCGCCAGTTTCTCGAGTTTTTTTTTGAAAATGACCCAAAATGAGTTTGAGATATTAGAATTGACCCACGCGAGTTTGCTCTTTTAAAAATGACCCAATTTTAATAAAACCGGATTCCCAGGAACTGGTTTTAGCCATTTTCTCAAACACCGGTTTCTGAGAACCCGGTTTTATGTGAAAAATTATAAAACCGGATTCCGGGGATCCGGTTTTTGCAAAACAAATGACAGGTGGACGAAACGTGAATTTTAAATGTACGTGGATGCCGGGTGGAAAAAATAAATTAAATGTTTTTAAACACCGTTCCCAGGAACGGTTTTCGTTAATTTTTTTTTTGTAAACTGCATGATCCTCGTCTGAATGATCCTCTTCTTCTTGACAGCAAGCGACAACGGATCCTTGCTGAGCCTCTTCCCGCTGTCTCCAACTCCATCGATGTCTGAAAATGAGATCTGACCAGCTCGAGTTCCCGAGTCAACACGAAGCGTCATGTGGTCACCGATGCCATCTACAGCGCAGCCAGAGCAGTCGTAGCCGGCTCCGAGGTTTGCTACGGTCTTGACGGAGGTGAAGATCGGAGCTGCCTCCGTTTCAAAAGCAGAGTTGGATTGAATCGACAAATTGCATATTGACTAAGGGTTTATGTGTTCTGCAATTGATTGAGGGTTGGAAATGGGTTTGGTAGCAAATCAAACATTGTGATCAGAAATTGGATGCACAGAGAATCATGTGCGCTAGGGTTTGGGTGAAGAGAGATGGTCGGGTGAGTCAAATGGGCTCAAAGATTCAGACGAGGATCATGCAGTTTTAAAAAAAATTGACGAAAAAAATTTTAAATTTTTTTTCCACCCGGCATCCACGTACACTTAAAATCCACATTTCGTCCACCTGTCATTTTTTGCAAAAATCGGATCCCCGGAATCCGGTTTTTTAATTTTTCACATAAAACCGGGTTCTCAGACACCGGTGTTTGAAAAAATGGCAAAAACCGATTCCTGAGAATCCGGTTTTATTTAAAAAAATGGGTCATTTTTGAAAGAGCAAACTCGCGTGAGTTAGTTCGAATATCTCAAACTCATTTTGGGTCAGTTCTAATAAAAACTCCAGTTTCTCGGTCGCGTTCTTCTTCGTTGTCATCTCTAATTGTTCTTCGTCGACATCTATGGGCTATGGCTAATATGGACGTGGATTGTGAAAAGCCTTCGAGGAAGATATCGGAAGACTTCAAAGATCTTTAGGCCGGGCTTAATTCCGCAAACTCCGTTGATGTGTAAGTTGGGCTCTTCTCTCGCGCCTGCTTTTTCAAATTTGATTTTGCTGTTCTCAAAACAATTCACTCAACAAAAGGGTCTAAATTCCGTCGCTAACGATGTTGATTTGTAATAAAATTCGTAGTAACTAAATGAAAATTCGTACCTTTTGCCGAACAACATTGATTATGTGTTCATTATAAAAATCAAAGTTCCTAAACAAAATTCGTAGCTTTTGCTGACTAACATTAGTTCTGAATTCATTATAAAATGCGTAGCATCCTCAATCACTATTTGTAGCATAAATATTCGTAGTAATTGAATGAAAATGCATAGGATAATATTCATAGTAATTGTATCAAAATGCGTAGGATAATATTCGTTGTCATTGATTAAAAATGCGTAGCTGTTCAAGAGTTAGTCTGAGTCCGCTACGAATTATATGTTGAAAACTCACATTATATGCAATGCATGTAGTCTGAGTCCGTTAAGAATTATATGATGAAAACTACGCATTATATGCAATGCATGTAGTCTGCATAATAAAATTCGTAGCTTTTGTTAATCAACATTTGTTCTGGATTCATGATAAATTGGTAGTTACTAAATCAAAATTCGTAGCTTTTGCTGAACAACATTAGTTCTAGATTCATGATAAAATTCATAATTACTAAGCCAAAATTCGTAGCATATTTGTCACCAATTATGCGTTGCGTAATTCTCATCCTCATCCGCAGCAGTCAATTCTCATCTCACCGCGTCTCCAATCGGTTCATAAATTTCACAACTCTGCCTGAAAATCGACTCTAAAGAAACTCCAGATGGCGAATTGAAACTGATTTCTCAGCGATGCTCTGTTTTCTCAACCTCTGACAGACAAATCGGTGGTGGAAATTTGTGTTTTTGATCGTTGTTTGAAGCTGTTGTTCTTTCGGGTTGTGTGAAATGGCTTCCCAGTCGGATCCGACACATTTAAATTTGATCTCGATCGAGGATTTCAAGATGAATCACCACATTGAACCTGTGAGTCTAGCGCCGGAATCAGCTTCTGAGAATGCCGATGCCAAAGAACAGAAGCCGACTTCGACAGACGATCATCGATACATCATAGTCGCGAAGCAACTCCCAGTCAAATGTAAGAGAGATCCGAGTACCAAAATCGAACGAGAAAATAGGATTTGGAAATACTACAATGATAATAGTACCCTTATTGCCATAATTAATACTAATTGATATGCAAAATATTCTGTTAATTGTGAGCCCTACTATGTTCAATCGGACTGTTAAAATTTTTCTCATTTCTCATGATTTTGACAACTTCTCATATGATCCTAAGTCTTAATCTAAAACCGATTGAATCGATTACATTTTTTTGATTATAAAAAATACCACTATGTTCAATTTTAGGGAAAATTTTAAGATTTGTATATTTGATATATCATGAAAATTCTACAAAAGCAGACAATAGAAAAACTTCCATGCATCGAAAGGGGCTTTGGTTAAGTAGCTTGTACTCTTGACACTATATGTTAAGAGTTCGACTCCTCCGAGTAGCATAATTCTCTCCACTTTTATGAAGAAGTGTTTTTCGTCCTGCTTATGCGTGGACGCGTTGTTTTTCCCACCGCACAATATATTCAAGATGTATTCGTATAGTGCTTAAGTTGTATGAGATGTAAACCCACAATATAAAAAAAAGAAAATTTTTCCATGTAATATATATTTTTTCACCAACTTTTCCAAAATTCAAACAGAGCATGGAGAGTCCGAATTGCAATGACAGGCGTTATACAAACAAGTAGCATTCATATCATAACATATCAAATAATATAGTCATGGAGTTGGTTTGGTAAGTAACTGCACAATCACAGAACTTTTGAACCACGGCGTGAAGTTCAAAAAAAAAAAGAAAAAAAAGACACTGGCTTATGGCAAACGTGACACATAAAATTGCACAACCTGATGAGGTCTTTCAAGCGTTACAAGAATCAGAAGCCTCAGCTTTATTTGGAATAGATGAAGTGCAAGATGTACATGCTCAGCTTATTGCTTGACCACAGTGACCGGGCAGGATGCGTTGTTCACTACATAGTTGCTCACACTGCCTAGTATAGCCCTACGTTAAACACAAGGTTGAAGTTCGTAAGTTCATGTATAGAAACGTCATGCTCGACAGATTATTTTGTCCAAAAGGCTTCACAGTACAACATTAGTTCTCTTCTCATATACATATTGCAACTAGTGTGTTGTAACAAATCACTCTTCTCGAATATCTCGACTGACATTGCAGTGCTTTCAGAAAAGAAAATCCACAATGGGCTAAATGGAGACTTATAATGTTTTGCTTGAAGCAAATGAAAAAAAAAAATCATCTCGGAGCATATGTGAAAAGTTTCTTGCAACACTAGATACAGAATAACCTCGGAAGCGTAATCAGAGTAGATAGAGCATGTAACAAGAGTCATGCAAATTTAAAAGTAAAAGCAATTTCAGAACTAAGGGAAAAATAATATACGAACAGGAGAGTACTAAGGAAAGAGTGCGTGGATGATCAAACCTCTTGATCTTGCCAAGTCCTCTGTTGCCAATAATGATGCAGCTAAGAGGAATGTGATCAATTGCTTCACATAACTTCTCACGAGCATCTCCCCAATAAATCTTCATTAGCACAATAGCCTAGACAAATAAACACACAAATAAACTTGTTTTCCATTCAAGACGACGTTGAAGCATATAAAAAAACCAATTTTGGCGCGAACATAACGACAACTCGACAAGCATACCCCCTTTTGGGCAGCTGCAGTATTCGCAATGTCCAAAGTTTCAGCATCAGGATGAACTCCATATTTCTTCATAATAATTGGGTCAGAGAACTCCTTAACGGGTATATAAGCTGCCCAAATGAATCAACAAGTATAAGATCAACATCAGTTGTCAACACGATTGATTGAAGGTTCCCAACCGTCAAACTAAATATAGTAAAAAGTGTTGTTTCATTGGAGAATGAAGTTTTGTCCGAAGATAAAACTAAAAAAAAGAAGATTGGATGTAAAACAAAGGCACAAACTGTGTAATATTATTGTTAATACTAGTTGAAGTTATTCCAATGAAACGCATTAACGTGTGTTCTTTTGAACTGAACCAAAACCATTAAATAGGAAATTTGAATTGAACACCTGATTTTTGGTGTAAAGTGACGAATTATGATACACTTCTTACTAACTATACCATGATTTTACCCAAACGAATTATTGGTCACTATCTCGATCTATATCATAGTTTGTAGGAACTATATTATACCCCGTCGGTTTGTAGGTTTCCACCTGATCTTAATCCCAATGACTTAATCTAAAACTTTTAAGCCCAAAAAAGAAGAAGTTGACATTCTTAAATTGAACTAGATATGAATCTTCTCTTAAAATTCAAAATATAGAAACAATGTTTTACAGTGATCTGAAAAAACCTAAATTCATGTCAACCAGCTACTTGAGATGGTACGATACAGAAAGTTCGGTTGTAGATCCATAAAAATTGTTTTAGGGAAATGAATTGAAAAGGAAGGAACTTACGAGATCCGGTGGTTTCCCAGAGTTGCATCTCGCCTGACTCGTAATTTCCTTCGGGACGGATGGTGATGAGGATGAGATGATCTCCTTCACGCACCACGTTATCCACCGCCCATTTCAGTGCTTTCTTACTGCACGCCGAGAAGTCAACAGCCACTCCCACCCTCCTTTCTCCTCCGCACTCCGCCATCAAACACTTAACTATTGAAATAAAGAGAGAGAGAGAGACTGAGTTTCAGATTGAAGAACAGGAGCTCAGCTGTTGTTTAAAAAGAAAGAAGAGAAAAGTAGAGGATGACACTGCTTGTCATTTACCTGCGGTATTGAGAGACAGGACAGCAAGCTGTTTGAGTTTTGTTTTGATAAGGACCGTACGATTTGTGAATCGTTGTTCGATCGGACGGTTCGAATACAGGCTGAGGATGTTTCACGACATTATTGAAAACAATGTTCTGAGTGCGCGGAGACTTTTACTTCAGTTTGTGATGTTTCTTTGCTTTAAGCTTGAGTCCTTAGGGTTTACAAAAACATACTTCGCCCCCCTAGTGTTCTTTGATTCTTTGAATCGGATCCTTGACTTTTTATTATAGTTCTTTGATTCGTTTTGTTTATCTTGTAAATTGCTACACTTGCTTTATTTAATGTTCTCTAATTCTACGCTCATGGCAAGTTTTACCGACATAGGTTTTTTTTTCCTTTCTTTTATAATTAAAGATCGTGATCGTGATTTTTTTGTTAGTAAAAAATAATGGAAATAAAGCTAGATTGGAATAGGCACATATTTTTGTATATAATTTAGAAGTAACTTGTATGTATGGTTTTACTTTATTTGTTTTCATCAAAACATTTAGCAAATTTTCCATGTAGCAAACACATTCATATGCTACAACCAAGTCAAAGACAACAATTTTTCCATCAAAGACAACAACAAAAAAAAGTCAAAGACAACAATTTGAAAACGATGTTGTTTTTATAAAATAATATCAGAATTACGTCATTTCATTAATAGAACCCATTTTTAAAAATATGCAGCTTTGACTTAAAATTACACAATTTTGACATAAAACACACAAAACTACGTCATTTTTTTAAATTGTTGTTTTTCGCTTGGTTGCACGAGATCTTATTCTGTAGCAAGCAGGCTTTAAAATAAATGTGGTAATGCATCCATTCCTTCCCACATGACTCTAAATTCAAATAATATTTTGTGGAAGATTATTTATGCTCTATTTAAATCTTGAAAAATTCGTTAAAATGGAAAATATATGAGAAAAAAAATTCCTAAGAATGTCAAGGGGAAGTTTGTAATATGATTTTTTTTATTTAATAAAACTAAACATTATTCATTTTCCTTAACAACAAAAAGAGAACTGTATCTCAGAAATTTTCCAAAAAAGGGAACATAGTGTTAGCGTGTAGTTTTTCCCGATTAAAATAAATTGAATTGAATTAAATTGCTTTTTCTATATAATTAATAGATATTAATATTAAGTTAATTTAACCAAACCTTATTCAATAAAACAAAAACGGATTAACAAAATTGAATTGAGGTGCGAAAATGGGTTTGGTGAAGTGGCTTGAACTCTTGACACTTAGTCAAGAGGTCAAGGGTTCGACTCCCCTGAGTAGCATAATTCTCCTCACTTTTGTAGAGGAGTATTTTTCATCCCGCATACTCGTGGACGCGTTGTTCCTCCTTTGTGGGGGTGTTCTTCGTCCCGCTTCGGCGTGGATGTGTTGTTCCTCCTGCGCGAAGGTGTTGTCCGTCCCTTGTGGACGTGTTCTGCATAGCCGCAAGTCTTCATGGTTGCGTGGAGGTGTTCGTTCGTGGGTTTTCAAGATAGAGGTGTCTTATGATGGCATGTGCTTCAATGGACGATTCAAGTATCATTCCGGGTTGATGTCTTGCGTGGCCCCGTGCTCCTATAGTGATTCATATGTACCCGAGTAGTAAAAAAGTGCTCATGTAATATGTACAAGATGTATTCGTGTAGTATTTGACTTGCGATGTAAAACCCACAGTAAAAAAACTTAATTGAGGTAAGAAAAATAGCCAGGAACTGATTTATGCAAGCACTCGTCTACGTCTGAAGCTCGATATTATTGCCATAGCTATGATTGACCCAATAGTAGCTTAAAATAATTTCATGTTAAAGCATTTTCAAATGGAATATGATGATATATTGAGATGGATTCATATCCCGTGTAGCCAAGATATTTACAGTTCGAAAACGACGTGAACACAAGCTAATTAAACCGTTTATTGTTGTCAAAGTGTACTTCTAATTCGAAAGACGAAAGCTCATATTGGCTGGCTGAATGTGTATCTTTAAGAAATATGGAGGTATTTCTCGGTAATGGACTACATAAAATGCCTATCATTAATCTGTTTCATTGAGAGATTCGAATAAAAATAATAGGGGAAAAGTACAGTTTAAGTACCGGAACTATCACTATTTTTCAATTTGTGGGCTGAACTATCACCATTTTCCAATGTGTGGGCTGAACTAAAAAAAATTTCAGACAGGGGGCGAACTATCAAATACTTTTCCAGTCAGTGGGCGAACTATCAAATAATTTTCCAAAAAAGGTGTACCTATTTGTAAAAAATTAATATAAAAAATAAAAAAACTTATAAAAATACAATTTTTAATAAAAAGGAATATAAATTATTTGATAAATAAAAATTAGAAACTTTACGAAAAATTAAACACAAAATGAAAAGTATTTTTAATTTTTTTTGCATATTTCCCCTAAAATTTTAAAAAAAAAACTTTATAAAAATACAATTTTTAATAAAAAGGAATATAAATTATTTGATAAATATTTCAATTTAATAATTGTTAAGATTTAATTTGAAATGGAACTTTTTAAAAAAATTCAAAAAATATTTTTCAATTTGTGTTTAATATTTTGCTAAAGTTTCTAATTTATTTTTTAAAATTTGTAGGGGAAATTTGTAAAAACATTTAAAAATATTTTTCATTTTGTGTTTAATTTTTCGTAAAGTTTCTAATTTTTATTTATCAAATAGTTTATATTCCTTTTTATTCAAAATTGTATTTTTATAATTTTTTTGAATTTTTATATTAATTTATAAATTTTTTACAAATAGTTACACATTTTTTGGAAAATTATTTGATAGTTCGTCCACTCTCTGGAAAAGTATTTGATAGTTCTCCCCCTGTCTGGAAATTTTTATAGTTCAACCCACACGTTGGAAAATGGTGGTAGTTGAGCCCACAAATTGGAAAATGGTGATAGTTCCGGTACCCAAACTGCACTTTCCCAAAATAATAAATAAAGTGTGGCAAATTCTTATTGATGTCCCTATGTTAATTTATCTTATATGCGAGGAGCGATCAAATGAGGCAAGGCAAATAAGAATGAGGCACGTGAGACACGATCTCAACTACACATCTAGCCCCCCCGTCCATTTGTGGGGCGCCACGTGGCAAATAGTAAAACCCACTACTTCGTAGTGTGAACGCAAAATGGCGGATGTGCCACGTGGCTTCGCCACGTGCCTCCGATCAACTCCATCAACGACTCGGATCGTGCCTCACTACCTCATTCTACCAACCCAGCCTAAACCGAGTGCTCCCCGCGACACAGAGAATAAATATATTGCATATGTTGTAAGGAGATGTATTTCACAACTTTGAATTTCTAATGATTGATTCATTATAGATGGTTACAATATATAGGGTTAATTTACAACTGGTATAATAATATCTATGCTAATTGCTAATGACTTTTGATGTTTCAACTTCTTTGGCTTTTGGCGTTTCAACTTCGACCCGAGATAACTTCGAGACCTAGCTCACTTCCTTCTGCACATAAATCCATTCAACCATTCTCTGCATGCCCAACATGACGGAGCCCAATCTGCTTAACCACATCTATCCCTTTGACATCAACACTCGCCGCTTTAATCATTTTGTCCCTTCATGACATTACTGCTACCTGTAGTTCTCGAGTAACTTTCGTCATATTCAATTATCGAAATTACTCCAACCGATTTATTTCTGGAACCCCATGTTTTGCCTCCCCAACTGTTACCCACCGTATCCGCCACCGTAACCGAAGCTGGAATCAACCTCTCCTTCATCTCGACCATCTCCACCCGCTACTCTATTGTCCTTATTCTTCCAACAACTGTCTATTCTGTCCGCCAATAATCCCTTTGCCCCAGCCGCTTGCTCCACACCGTCTACATTACCACCTTCATTATCTTTGACAACCGAAAAGTTACTTGTCCTATGCGACATAGCTCTGTGTAGGGTTTTAATCAATTAATCAACGTCCAATATATCAGTTTCAGCCTCAATTCAATTATAAAGTTCTCAAAACCCTAAAATGCGGAATTGAACAAACAATGGAATTGACGCACCGATTTAAGGCCCGTGGTTCAGCACTTTCGTGCCTAATCCACGTTGAGCAACTCAGGCTCGATATGCACTAGCTTTCTCTGCCGATAATCACCAAAACGCGTCGGACTTGGATGGACGGAATACACACTCACGGCTGCAACTTCCAGCCAGCAGAACTCACAATCCGAGTCTGCAATCTCACCAAAGAACTCACGAGTACAGTCGTCAATACTCACACAGTGGAAGCCCTAAGCTATCGTGTATGGATCTTGGAGCGAGAGAGAGACCGAATCGGATGAAGAAGATAGAATGACCAGCTGAGAAGAAACACAGCTTCTTATCCGTTTTGCCAGGAGGAGCAGCAACCGTCCGATGCTTTCCAGATTGATTTGATCTCGGCCCTTGGATCTGATCCGGATCCGCGCCAAATGATCCTTCAAACTGATTGGTCCATTTTGAAGCATTAGCAACGGCCCGAGAAGCGCGCGTCTTCCTTTTCCTCGAAACGACGCCGCTCAACTTGCTGTACCAATAGCGACGGAACGCTCTGATCTTCAGTGACGCCAAGCGAAGCCTTTAGCGACGACTTCCCCTGCCTCAGGCAATCTGCTTCATTTCCCACAAATCTCCACCTGAGGCTGAGTTGCCCAGTTCCACTGACTGATCTGAATCCACCCGCCACCAATCTTCACCAGGTCTTTGTGCATATCGAAATAGAGTGTCTGCTCAGTACCTGCACAGCACCACAAGCAAACTAGCCTACAAACAACAACTCTAAGCAGTGCTTAAACTTGGTGCTCGAGACCACTTTAGTGCCCATATCTGCAGGATTTTCACATGTATCAACCTTAAGCAGTTTAATATCACCATTTTCAACATGATTTCTCAGGAAATGGTACTTAATGTCTATATGCTTGGATCTCTCGTGGTAAACAGGGTTCTTAGCTAAACACAATGCAGACTGAGAATCAGAAAATACCAAAGGCACTCCCTTAAACAATTTGCATTCTAACAGCATACCCTTCAACCAAATTGCCTCTTTAACACATTCACTAAGGGCAATATATTCTGATTCAGTAGTAGACATGGCAACAATGGATTGCATTTGTGATTTCCAACTTATACAGTTTTTACCAAATGTGAAATAAAGTGCAGTTGTAGACTTCCTACAATCTCTATCTCCACCAAAATCAGAGTCAACAAAACCAATGAGATCAAGCATATCAGACTTCTTAGAGTAGCATAAACCAGTGTCAAGAGTAGATCCAACATATGAAATAACATGCTTTAAGGCCAACCAATGTTCCATACCAGGATTTGACATGAATCTACTAAGCAGAGAAATAGCATAAGCCAAGTCAGGTCTTGTGCTTATCATGGCATACATCAATGAACCAATCACATTAGCATATGGTACACTTTCCATTCTTATTTTATCTGAATCAGTCTTAGGGGACTGTAATTTACTTAACAAGAAATGTGGTGCTAATGGGACTTTAACATGTTTACTGTTCAGGTTACCATATTTGTTAACAACCTTTTCTAAGTATGGTTTTTGATGCAATTTCAAGAAACAGTCATTCCTATTCCTTTCTATAATCATGCCAAGTATTTTTCTAGCTTTCCCTAGATCCTTCATGTCAAATTCCTTGCCTAAATCCTTTTTCAGTTTATCAATATTTTCTTTGGATTTAGATATCAAAAGCATGTCATCCACATATAGCAACAGATAGATGGGATCACTCTCAGTTGAAGCATAATAGAAACAGGTATCATATGCACTTCTCACAAATCCAAGACTCAGCACATAAGTATCAAATCTTAAATACCACAGTCTAGGACTTTGTTTTAGTCCATATAGGGATTTTTTCAGAAAGCATACCTTTTCTTTGTGCTTGCTGTCCACATAGCCTTCAGGTTGATCCATGTAGATGATTTCATCCAGTTCCCCATGCAGGAAAGCTGTCTTCACATCAAGCTGCTCAAGTTCAAGGTCATACATAGCAACAATTGCAAGCATAATCCTTATAGTCTTGAATTTTACCACATGTGAGAAAATTTCTGTATAATCTACACCTTCTCTTTGTGTGAAGCCTTTAGCTACTAATCTTGCCTTATATCTAATGGGATCAGATTTAGTTAAGCCTTCCTTTATTCTAAGCAGCCACTTACATTTGACTACCTTTTTATCCTTAGGCTTATCAACTAAAATCCAGGTTCCATTTACCTTCAGGGAGTTCATCTCCTCATTCATGGCTTCCAGCCACTTACCTTTCTCCTTTGACATCATTGCCTCATGGTATGAATCTGGCTCATGATGGATAATGTCTTTTGCTGCAACTAAAGCCATGTAAACAAGATCAGCATAACCATATCTGTCAGTAGGCCTAGGTACTCTCCTTTCCCTGTCCCTAACTAGCATGTAATTTCTCAATTGATCCTGCTCAGTTTGGTCATAGTGTTCTATAGGGTCTTCCTGTTCAGGTTCATTTACAGGTTCACCTACATTTTCATCAGGGGGAGGAGGTTCAGGAGTGTCTGGTACAGGGTCAGGTGTGGGAGTATTCTGGTCAGGGTTTTCAGTTGGTTCTAATGGCTCCACCTCAACTACAGTTCTGGGTATTTCTGGTTCTGGGATGGCTAACTCAGGGTTGGGGCTATTTTCCTTACATGGGAAGCATTTCTCATTGAAGGTAACATCTCTAGAAATTAATATCTTCACTCCCCTCACACCCAGTTCCCACAATCTATACCCTTTGGTTCCCTGTTGTTGTTGGTAGCCTAGGAGGACACTTTTTACAGCTCTAGGGTCAAGTTTTCCATCTCTAACATAGGCATAAGCAGCACAACCAAACACTCTCAAGTTACTCAGGTCTGGTTTATGATTATTCCACACTTCCATGGGGCATTTGAGGTCAAGAACTCTATTGGGGCATCTGTTGATCAGGTAGGCTGATGTGCTCAAGGCCTCACCCCAGAAGGACTTAGGGAGGCCTGAAGTCATCAGCAACCCTCTCAACTTTTCCAATAGTGTTCTGTTCATCCTCTCAGCCACCCCATTTTGTTGTGGGGTGTGCCTAACAGTTCTGTGTCTCATAATGCCATGTTCTTGACAGAAATTATCAAATTCTTGATTACAGAACTCTAACCCATTGTCTGTTCTTAAAACCTTAACATGTTTACTTGTTTGATTTTCTTCTAATGTCTTCCAGTTTTTAAACTTCAAGAAAGCTTCATCTTTAGTCCTTAACAGATAAGTCCATACTCTCCTAGAGTAGTCATCAATAATACTCAAGAAATATTTATTCCCACCATGTGTTTCAACATTTTCAGGACCCCATAAATCAGCATGCACATACTCAAGAATACCCTTAGTGTTATGTGTTCCCATGTTAAATTTCAGTTTATGTTGCTTAGCCATTACACATAATTCACAGAAGCCAAGTTCAGTGATTCTAGCATTTCCTAGCAGGCCCTGATTACTTAAAACATTTAATCCCTTTTGACTAACATGTCCAAGCCTTAGGTGCCATTTATAAGTATCACTGTTAATATCTAAGCATTTATCAGCAACATTCAGTTCAGGCATAACATGGGAACCATTCAAAATATACAAGCTATGGTGTTTAGTAGCAGTTAAGATCAGTTTGTCATTTTTATACACAGACATAACACCATTGCAAGCACTGTAATCACAGCCATTATCATCAAGAGTACCAAGAGATATCAGGTTTCTCCTTAGACCAGGGACACATCTAACTTTAGTTAAAACAATTTCTTTTCCATTTTCAAGCTTCAGATTCACAGAACCAATTCCTACCACCTTGCATACATTATCATTTCCCATAAAAACACTTTCAGCAGGTGTATCATCATACTCAGAAAACCAGGATTTAACAGGGCACATGTAAAAAGAACATCCGGAATCTAAGATCCATTGATCCTCAATAGACCTTTCAGAAACAGTTAAAACCTCAGGCAACTCACAAGCCTTATTTGTATTTGATGCAATATTGGTTTCATGGGCATTATTAGTCTGATTTCTAGCAATGAACTTAGTGCATTGTTTTCTTAAGTGCCCAATCTTACCACAGAAATAACATTTTCTAGTCTCCTGCTGCTGGCCTTTATTTTCATCCTTTTTATCTGGCTTGTTTCTATGCTGGGAGTTATTATGTTTAGGCCTAGATGATTGACCAGATTTATACTTTCCCTTAACAAATAGATTATGGCCAGACTTTGGCTTAGCTGCCTTTATCTCTAATTCTCTAGTCCTTAAAGCACCACAGAATTGTTCAAAGGGAGGCACCACAGAGTGTTTAGCATGATAGTCATTTTCAAGAATTCATCAAGGTTCTCATCAATGGACTTAGCACTATCCATTCTAAAAGCAAACAGAGCAGCCTTAAGGTAAGCAAGATTAGGAGCCATTTGGTTTGCATACAACTCAGTTAGTTTGTCCCATACAGCAATAGCAGTTGTACAGGAACTAACCTTTCTGATGATACTGTCTGAAAGACTGACTATCATCAGGTTGAATGCCTCCTCTTCAATCTCAGCCTTTCTTTTCTTTTGTTCCTCTGTCCACTTGGTATCATCCTTTTCCAATGCAGATAAGCATTTGTGATGGGACAAGAGAGCCCTCATCTTCATCCCCCAGACTTGGAAGTCAGCCTTGCCATCATAGGCGCTGATCTCCAGTCTTCCGTTAACCATGGTTTCCTTGCAAGAAAGCACAACAAGGAGCAAACCAAATCAAAGCAAAGCAGTGCAGCAGTCAGGACTGATTAACCAAGCTCTAGATACCACTGTAGGGTTTTAATCAATTAATCAACGTCCAATATATCAGTTTCAGCCTCAATTCAATTATAAAGTTCTCAAAACCCTAAAATGCGGAATTGAACAAACAATGGAATTGACGCACCAATTTAAGGCCCGTGGTTCAGCACTTTCGTGCCTAATCCACGTTGAGCAACTCAGGCTCGATATGCACTAGCTTTCTCTGCCGATAATCACCAAAACGCGTCGGACTTGGATGGACGGAATACACACTCACGGCTGCAACTTCCAGCCAGCAGAACTCACAATCCGAGTCTGCAATCTCACCAAAGAACTCACGAGTACAGTTGTCAATACTCACACAGTGGAAGCCCTAAGCTATCGTGTATGGATCTTGGAGCGAGAGAGAGAACGAATCGGATGAAGAAGATAGAATGACCAGCTGAGAAGAAACACAGCTTCTTATCCGTTTTGCCAGGAGGAGCAGCAACCGTCCGATGCTTTCCAGATTGATTTGATCTCGGCCCTTGGATCTGATCCGGATCCGCGCCAAATGATCCTTCAAACTGATTGGTCCATTTTGAAGCATTAGCAACGGCCCGAGAAGCGCGCGTCTTCCTTTTCCTCGAAACGACGCCGCTCAACTTGCTGTACCAATAGCGACGGAACGCTCTGATCTTCAGTGACGCCAAGCGAAGCCTTCAGCGACGACTTCCCCTGCCTCAGGCAATCTGCTTCATTTCCCACACTCTGCAATGGTTGCATAGTGATGGTAGTATTCTATACTTAACGCTGGTCCAAATCGATTTCTCATCAACATCCTCGAGTGCAAGGTAACATCCATCCAGGACAGGAGAATGAGTGTGAATAAATATAATTGGATTTTGGTCATTACATTTAAGTTTTTATATTTCATACATATCAATCACCATACGAATACATCAATCTTATACATTTTGTATGAGAATTCTTAATTGGGTACATGTGAATATAAGACTTTTGGAGCACATGCCACACACGACACTACACGAATTTGATGCTTGAATTGTGTTCATTGAAGCACGGACCATAAGGCAGCTCTGACTTTGAAATTCATGAACATAAACATGAACTCAGCAATAGACGAGACAACATCGCCTACCTGCATGATACAACACGTCCACGAGGGACGAATAACACCTCCGCGAGGGAGGAACAACACGTCCACGCCGAGGCGGGACGAAAACACATACATAAGGGATGAATATGATAGGTGACGACCTATCAAAGTTGCCCAAAAACGAGTATAGAGCAGCGGAATGAGAAATATGTATGGGCAACGACAGATTTTATTGATCAAATGGGAAGAACAAAGGGGAATGAATGCAAAAACAAGTGATGGCGTGTGGATAAAAGTGAACAATGCTTGATACACGTGAATGTATCTAGCCCCAAAGGAATATTTCCTCGATGATGATCAACAAGTTGAGAGCTTATAGCTTGTCAAGTTTGATGATGATGATGATGAGCAAATGAGCCTTGGTGCTCATTTTATACCCAACTAGCCGTTATTGGTCCAAGTAGTAACCGCCGGTGCCTTGAATGCTCTTTACTCGCCTTGACCTAGACCAACGGCTAGCTTGGCATCAATATTCAAGCTCCCAACGGCTCCAAGGCTGGTCAAGAGTCCCACATCTCCTTGAAGCTTCATTGAAGGCGCACTAGATATATTTAGTAACGCCCGGTGCATTGATGGAAGTGGTCATAGAGCCGTTGTGCTGGGACTCGGAAGACAGGGGCGTGCGCTGGACGTCCGTCGGGGCCTGCTGGTCGGGCGTCGGGGCCTGCTGGTCGGGCGTCGGGGCCTTGGTAATGCCGGGGCCATGCGAGGGGCGCTGGAACATGAGGCGGGGGCCTTGGTCATCTGGGCGTGGCCTTGTGTCTCCCGCGCTCGCATCCTCGGCTGCGTCTTCGAAGATCCCAAGGCGAGCGACTTGGGCGCTGGTGAAAGGCCCCGGGTCCTTGGCGCGCGTATCTTCGACTGGGCCTTCGAGATTTCCAACAGAATAACACTCCTCACAAAATTGAGGAGAAATATGCTACTCAAGGGAGTCGATCCCTTGACCTCTTGACAACTTGTCAAGAGTTCAAGCCACTCGACCAACCCCTCTTTCGTGGTCATTATATTTAAGTTTGTGTCGTTACAATTAAATTGAGTCACGAATTAAATTGATAACCCAATCTATCAATATAGGATTATGATACATTTCAGCCACACTCAACAAACTCTTTTCTATTGAGAAATGAAATTCGTATCATAATAGATTACAGTTCAACTACTATATCACAACACAAATCAATGAATGATAGGATAAAGATGTCTACACCAATGTCTAGAAAAACAGTAAGCACAATAAAAGAACTTTAGTAGCTATATGCCGAAACAAAAAACCAATTAGAACAACAAAGTCAATGACCGCCACTGCTAGCAAGTAGCACTGGCTTGCTTTCCTAGGCTAGAGAAACCTTGTTCTTAAAAATGCTCCTTCTCAACTGAAACCAAGTCTTCCTCTTATACCCATTCAGTTGTTCACACAACTCTGCATACAAATTCTCCTTCAGATCAATCCCACTGCAAACTCTATTGAACATATCAACAACCGCCTTCCGATCAGCCACATAGTTTCCCAAAATACATTTCTTCTCCAGTAACTCCACGTCTTTCTCGGAACATATCAGATGATGCATCAGAATTGCATATGATGTGATACAAGGTGCAGAACCTCCAATGCTGCTGCAACACTGCTCGAATCCAATAAGGTTTTTTAGTAAAGCTTCTGTTTGCTTTTGAATTTTCAAATGAGGGATTGCAAGGACACCCTTAGCGAATTCGATGTCTAGTAATGTATTAGAATGTTTAGTATTTTCTTTCAGAGAGATTCCCGACTGCTCGAGATTTGTGGCACTCTTGATCATTTTTGACGACGACGACCCTGTCACCTTTGGCGCAAATTTTGTTGACACAGGTAATAAATGGTCAAGGATCATGTCTAGGAAATGATACCTGTGTTGGCTGAACTTGTCCTGGATGTCTACATCATCCCATGGTATTATGGGCTTGAAAAATCGAAGGGTGAGCTCATCGAGCGATTGGGTACATTGTTCCGGTATTGGGGCAAGGCTGAAGAGCATTTGAAGAACAAAGAAGGGAATTTGATTTTCAAGCATTATCATGTCAAGCCTGAGTCCTGAGATTCTTCCTGGCTGGCCAAAAAATGGATCACCTCGTCGTCTCAAGATCTTTACACCGTATCTTATAAAAAGTTCGATAATAAAACACCCATCAATCAGCATCATTTCCACAAATTTTTCGCTTGTCAGATCGAGTCCATCAGCATAACATAATCTTGCTCTATGCTCCAACTCCCTCAGGCCTTTTACACACTTGTCTAGCCTTGCTTCCAGGTTCGGTTTTCTGCTGAGCAGCGCGAATGAGTACTTCCACTTGTGCTCTTCCAGTACCTTGAGACTCTCATTGGCATAGTGGTAAGGGCCTATTGAGACTAGTTTGGGCGTAAAGGTGGAGTTATCATCGTTCTCTTGATTCGGTTTATTACCAATTCTAAATATGCAGCGCGACAACGAGACATTCTCCATCTTTTCCTTGATCGAACGGACCAATCTTTCATCTGATTGTTGGATCGGAAGTGAAATCAGTTCGATTGATGCTCGTGTACTTTCTGCGTAAGTTCCATGGCTATCCATCTATACGAGTTTAGTCCTTAACGCCTAGGAGTCAGGGAAATTGTAAGAAAATGGGATGCAATGAGTTGGGAAACTTTAAATGGAGTGGCCAGAGGATAAAAGAAGCCTAGCCTGTGAGAATCAAATGTGACTTGTTGAGTTGGTTTACCAAATATGGAGTCAAGAAACTAAAATGATTCAAAGGCATTTTGTTCTGTAGAATCAAAGCAGGGTAGTTGATTACTTCATTGCAAATAAAAGAATTAAGTACTTCGGGGACATCCGATAAAATTGGAACGATACATAGAAGATTAGCGCACAAATCAAGAAATGGTCTAAATTTTAAAAAATAAATAAATAAAAGAATTAAGAAAAGGGTGAGATGCATGGATGATGGAACACGTAGTTGACATCCCGAAATCCTTAATGCAGTCTTCGTTTTTAACTCCCGAGGTTCAAACAAGCCTTGTAAAGACACTGAAAAGTAAAATCTTAGCATCCTTTCGGATGATCTGAAAATGTAAAAATCGATGGTCAGTGATTATTTCCCTTTTGTTAAGACATTGTTTGGTCCATACGAAAGTTTTTGTGATGAAAAGAAAATTTAGAGAAAAATATAGTTTTATGTTTGATTTGTCACGAAAGAAAATGATTCAGTACAAACTAGATTTTGATTATCTACCTCTACTTTAATTAGTAGTTTTGATTCATTTTCCTATGCTTTCGATGCCATTTAAACCGTTTCTAGATTTTATAAGACACCATATCACTTGGAACGTATGATGCCTAGATCTTTTGATGCCAAACTAATATGCACACCGTATCACGTGAAATCCTCACAGATCGAAATGAGGTAAAATCGGGAAAAATCGAGTCAAATTGAAGAAAAGAGAGCTGCATGAGTGGCCCAAGACAGCATCGTCTCGTCCATCTCGAGCTGCTTTAATTGATCATCCAAGGTGTCAGGCTCGAGACAACTATGTGTCACTCGACACAAAGCTCGAGATAAAGTTCCGTGGCGATCATCCAAGTTGTCTCGCTCAAGACACTGGTGTTTCGACCACCATGTTGGCTGTTGCTCTCTGACGGGCTGTCGTTATACCCGTCAAAAATAATAATTTGTAATCCGACTAGCAAGTGGTAAGTCGGGTCGTATCCACAGAGATCGGTGTGAGAATCTGTTTACTAAGCACAAAAGTAACAACGGGGGTTTTGGAATTTCGATCAGTTAAATAAAAGACGCAAGCAAGTAACAACGATCAAGTATCAATAGGAATAGTCACAGGAATTCAAGTATCAATTATCAAGCGAAGTGTAAGCTAGAACTTTCGACTGTGATGCAAGACTAAATCATTGACAAATCCGTATTGATTTCTATTGTTTTACAACTTAGAGCTCCCCGCTAGGTTGTACTCCCCGTTCTAGTTCTAGTACTTAATCTCGCGCTAGCGATAATCAAGACCCTAACTCGCTAGAGTTGCATGAAGGTTTGAACAAGTTGTCTTAGGGTGTTTAATCCTAGTGGTATATTACTCGTGTCCTAGTTTGCTATCCCCGCTAGGTTGCTAGTAAACTATGACAATCGGAATCAACAAACAAACAAAAGCTCCCCCGCTAGGGTTCCACTCAAGCTAGCACATCAATTCCATAAACATAGCATAGTAATATGACACAAAACTTAGAAATCAATATGAGTCTCAAATCAAAACATCACAATGTCGAGTTCTAGCCTACACAAGTGAGTTTAGCTACTCATCGTAATGGAATACATCATCATGTTTCTGAATAGAATGAAATGAAATTACTGATGACGAACTCTCCACCAATCTGCAGCTACACTCCAGTACTTGAACCCAGCAACGAATCCTCAGTCGAAATCCTACTCCAAGAACTCTTCCTTCCAAACCGCACTTCGAACGAACCCTAGATGGATCTGAATTTCTCCCCTTTCCCCAGATCCAGTCGCCTGGTTCTTGTCCCCTCGTGTTCTCTATGTGTCCCTTCGAGATTGCAAATGAGAAGTAATGAATTCTACTGCCAGGTGTCCTCCGCGGACGTCTCTTGATTTATGCTCCGCGGAGGTCTCCACAATTATCGAAATTGTTCAGACGTAAGTGACAGTAATTCTTCAGACGTAAGTGGGCTGCACTGACTCAGATTTCCAGCACTTCAGACTTCATTTCTTCGACGCAAACATCTTCAAATTGGCTCCCTTTAGCCGATATTCCTTCCATGGATCCCGAATGCACCTGAGAATGAAAACTACACACAGGTAGTGAAATAACATACATGCAAACACTAAGAGACGAGGTTTTAACACATAAAATAGTCGTACAACTACGACTCATCAAACTACCCCACACTTGAACTTGTTCGTCCCGAACAAGAACAAAGCCATAGAAAGAATTTACAACGTACTAGTCATGCTAATCCTTACATCTCAATCCTAAATCCAGTCTATAATCCTATCATGCTTAAGATTCTAACAATGCGAGTAAACATAGATTTTTCGATACTTGTTACCTCGCGAGTTAAAATTCAAATGACCTTGGATGATTGGGAGATAGTCCCCTATAGGTACCACGGACATTGCATTCTTTTCTGAGTTTTGGTCTTTCGATTGAGTCGGCGGCTTTCTCTGACACATGATTAATTCACTGCTTTCATACCGTTGAGTCTTGAATTCCTTAACTTGTATGGACTTTGATAAACGACACATCTTGCTTGAATCAATCAGATTTTGATTTTCTTCTTACTTGATGGTTTGCCTTCGGCTTTTGAATTTGTTTCTTGTCCCCATAATTATTTGCGCCCTTGAACCACTCTGAAAACTTCCCCTGGTAGATGAGATGTTGTTCTGGTCGATGTCCAGAACAAATACTACAACAACTTATGCGCTAAAATAAGTAGTGCGGAAATAAAAGTGACACGCAAAGTTGTTACCCAGTTCGGCGTTAACGAGCCTACTCTGGGGGGCGTTCTCTAGCCCGGTGGACAGCAATTCACTATTATTGAGTATTGCGAGTACAGGAATTACCGTTTACAGAATCCCTCTTAAACTACCTGAGCCTCGGACACTCTAGTAATTGCAATCTAGGACTCCCCCTAGATCTTTTCTCCCGCTCAGTATCCACCAAGATGATCCTCCGTGAGAATCAGCGCCTTCTCCCGAATGCGCAGTTCAAAGCTTTAGTGTGCGAACCTTCAGTGTTGTCCTTCGATCAATCTGCTGAGCACCAGCACAGATTGAATCCGAGCGCCTTTGAGTAACTAGTGACGATTAACTCTCCGGCCGAATACGAGCTTAGTGAATAACCAGTTACGATTAATTCACCGCCGTTAGCCTCCTCCTCCCTTCAATGAGTATGAGCGTGATTTAATATCTCCGTAAGTGCTCTCTAATACCGAAGCATTAGCCCTCCTTATATAGGACGGTAGAAACCCTAAACCGAGTAGGATTTCTATTCTAAACCGCCTATCTCAATTAGGAAACCTTTCCTAATATCTTGCGCATCTCTTGTAGATAATCCTTTATTTGAATCTTCAATCTTGATTAGGCAATCTTCGATTATCTTCTCGACTAAGATAGCATCAAGCGTAAGCAACCGACTCTCTTGATCTCTTCGATAATCATCATAGCACCGACTTGCTAAAAACCGGACTTGCCAAATCCGTTCTGCTGCCGCGTCAGAGATGTGCTACGTCGGCTGTAACAAGTTACCAAATCTGAATTTGGAAACTTCCAATTTCTGTCCATGCACCTGCAACCGCCTTGATCTCCAACGGTCGACTGTGTTTCCAAATCTGAATTTGGAAACATTCCAGCTGCTTTAACTTGTTCCAGGACAGTTGTTTCTTCCAGTCCTGAACAACAGCTAGGACAACTAAACTAAGTTTTGCCAAACTCCATGCCATATAACTAACAATCTCCCCCTTGGCATTTTTGGCAAAACTACCTACTGAATCTACCTGTATTACTATTACAGTTGAATCTTTGAAGGAGGTTTCAAACTCCCAAGCTGTGCTACGAACTAAGCTACCAAGCGAATCTTTGAGGAGATTTCAAACTCCGAACATAACAAGCACAAACGAATCTTTTAAGGAGATTCCAAACTCCAAAAAACAGTCTAACAATAAGCACATATGAATATTTTAAGGAGCTTTCAAACTCCAAAACTACTCCCCCTTTTTTGTCACAAAATGACAAGGGAGTACAGAAAGAAGGCATTACCTTACAATACCAAACTATGAGCGATCGCTCTTTCTTCAAAGTCAACCCTTTAAACATGAGACACTTATACTCCGGTTGACCCCTTGTACTGGAATAGATTAGTTGTCAATGACACACAGACCCAGTGAGGATCTAAGTGTTTCGAACTGAAGATTGTCCAAGGCTTTTGTGAAGATGTCTGCCAGCTGTTTCTCAGTTGACACGTGTGTCAGGGTGATAGTTTTCTTTTCAACTAATTCTCGAATGAAGTGATGCCTGATGTCGATATGCTTTGTTCTGGAATGTTGCACCGGATTCTTGGATATGTTGATGGCACTCATGTTGTCACAGTAGAGAGTCATCACATCTTGTTTGACTCCGTATTCCTCTAGCATCTGTTTCATCTATAACATCTGTGTGCACGAACTTCCTGCCGCAATATATTCTGCCTCAGCAGTAGATAGAGAAATACTGTTCTGCTTCTTACTGAACCAAGAGACCAGATTGTTTCCAAGAAAGAAACATCCTCCAGACGTACTTTTGCGGTCCTCTGCATTCCCTGCCCAATCTGCATCGCAGTAGCCTACTAAGCAAGAGTTTGTATCCTTAGTGTACCACAACCCATAGTCGACTGTTCCACAGACATATCTGATAATTCTCTTCACATTCATCAGGTGACTCTCCTTGGGATTTGCTTGATATCTGGCACAGACACCAACTGCATGAGCAATGTCCGGCCTAGAAGCGGTTAGGTATAATAGACTTCCAATCATACTTCGGTATAGGGTTTGATCTACTTTTGCGCCAGCTTCGTCCTTTGTAACCTTCACATGAGTTGCAGCGGGGGTTCTTTTGTGTGTCGCTTTTTCGAGATCAAACTTCTTGATTAGGTTCCTAGCATATTTGGTTTGGGAAATAAAGATGCCATCCGCCTTCTGTTTGACTTGTAAGCCAAGAAAATATGACATCTCACCCACCATGCTCATCTGGAATTCATTCTGCATTTGATGGACGAATTTGTCTACCAGCTTCTGATTGCTTGAGCCAAAAACAATATCATCTACATAAATCTGAGCAATGACGAAGTCTGTCCCTGTGTGTTTCACAAACAGCGTCTTGTCTACTCCCACTCGCACATAGCCATGAGTGATTAAGAAGTCAGTAAGCCGCTCGTACCATGCTCTGGGCGCCTGTTTGAGACCATAGAGCGCCTTCTTCAGGTGATACACATAGTCAGGATGATGAGGGTCTTTAAAGCCCTTTGGTTGAGCCACAAACACTTCTTCATTTAGCAGCCCGTTTAGGAATGCACTCTTGACATCCATCTGAAACAACTTGAACTTAAGGTGACAAGCAAGAGCAAGAAGTAGTCGAATGGCTTCTAGGCGAGCAACCGGTGCAAACGTCTCATCAAAATCTATTCCCTCAATCTGAGTATAGCCTTGAGCCACGAGACGAGCTTTATTTCGAGTGATGTTTCCGTGTTCGTCCGTCTTGTTCTTGAAAATCCACTTTGTTCCAATAACGTTCACACTATCCGGACGTGGAACAAGATCCCAGACATCATTTCACTGGAATTCACCAAGTTCTTCTTGCATGGCGACAACCCAGTATTCGTCATTGATGGCTTCCTTGATGTTTTTGGGTTCAATAGTAGATATGAAACAGGTAAAGCCAGCCAATTGACGAAAATTAACCTGTTTACCTCGAGTTTGTATGCCATCTGTGGGATTACCAATTACTTCACTGACAGGATGATACTTTTCAACTGCTCTTGAGGGCTTTAGGACACGAGGAGCGGCAGGAGGCGTTGGAGTAGATTCCGTATCAATATCCTCATCTGATTAATGGTTATTTGTTGCAGACTGCTCAGGCTCTTTATCTGTGACTAATTCCTTATCGGGAGAAGCGATTGTGGGTTGTTCCGGATTAGGTGGGGCATCATCATCATCTGCATGATTTGTCACAGAACCACCTGGAACAACGTCCTGCACAACAACATTGATTGATTCCATGACAACTCCAGTGCGCTTGTTGTAGACCCGGTATGCCCTGCTGTTAGTGGAATATCCCAGAAAGATTCCTGCATCACTTTTAGGGTCCAGCTTCTGCAGATACTCTCGATCTCTAAGAATGAAGCACTGGCTCCCAAAGACATGGAAGTACTTGACCGTAGGTTTT
The DNA here is from genome assembly GCA_033675395.1 of Rhodiola chrysanthemifolia. NCBI lineage: Eukaryota > Viridiplantae > Streptophyta > Magnoliopsida > Saxifragales > Crassulaceae > Rhodiola > Rhodiola chrysanthemifolia. Next base: position 43,470,525 of record CM066205.1, read on the forward strand.
TTACCCTTCCATAGCTCGTAGCAAGTCTTCTCGGTTTCGGATCGAATCATGACTCTGTTTATGACATAGCAAGCAGTGTTCATGGCTTCCGCCCAAAACTTTAAAGGAACATTCTTTGCATGAAGCATAACTGATGGACGGTATTTATACGACTCATCGAGTCAGCTAAACCCACCAAAAATGACCCTTTATCCTTTGAACATTTACTTGTTAAGGTCGTTTTGTATTTCAGGTGAATTTGGGGTTTATGGGAGAAACAAGCTTAAAAAGGGGATTTAACGCTAAAAAGGATCGCTCGCAATTTCTGGCCAGCCAAAGACCGAGAAGCCTCGGGCGCGCCCGAGAAACCCAGGTCGCGCCCGGCGTCCAGTGCCCAGCGTCCAGCGCGCCTGCCGAGCTGTTCGAGTCCAAATTCAAGTTGCCCGAGCAAACCATCTGATCTGACAATTCCGCCTCGACCAAAGTGTTTAAAATGGCAAATAAGGTGGACAATGTCGAAAAACCAAGGAGAATGCTCGAGCAGATTGGCAGTTGGCTCAATTCCAAAGCAAAGGCCCCGCACGCATAGGCACCTAAACCAAGTCGCTCAACCAAACCATCGAATCTGGCAAATCTGGCTCGACCAAGTTGTTTGGAATGCCCAATAACTTGGAAAATCTCACGGCCGAGTGGAACCAGCTCAAGCTCCTAGCTCAAATTGCGGCTAACCCTTGTAAAGAGGAAAGCTCCAACACTTACCACTTGGCACCAACTAGCTTAATCGCGGCTAGCTTAAGGATGAAGGAAGCCCCTAAAAGCTTGACACTTAGCACCAGCAAGCTTAAAAATGGCTGGCCAATGAGAGCTTTCCTTCTCCATGAAGTAGCCGCCCATCCCTTGCCCTATAAATAGAGGAGCACTCCTCTTGAATCAAAGAGACATCAATACATGAAATCTCTCTAGTTTTGATCCTTTGTTACTTAAAGCTTGTAGCACTTGCATTTGAATCAAAGCTCCAACTTCTCTCTACTTGATCTTGTTACATTTTGCATTTACTTACTTGCACTTGTTTCATTCCAAAATCTTTGTTTTCTCAAGCTATGGTATTCCCTTCAATGGATACTAGTAGCTAAGCTCATATTCGGTATAGGGTTTCAATCCTTGTGCCGACTTCTTGAGACTTGAGTTCTTAATGCCTTTTACATTTCTCTAGTCCTCAATTTCATTTCAATGATCATTCGGCAAGGCTAAGTGGATGTTTTGCCACAAAGCTTAGCCGAGCTAAATGATCCCTATAGTCAATATTTACTGGATGCTTTGCGGCAAAGGTAGATAGTGACACCTAGTTTGAGCAACACCTTTGCCGGGTTGTTCGTTCTAGTAGAGGACTAGAAGCTCTAAGCTTGTCAAGCTTGTTGTGGAGTACCACCTTTGTCGGGGTACTAGGGAAGTCACCTTTGTCGGGGCAACCACATGACACCTTGACAAGTTGAGAGTGTGGAATACCACCTTTGTCGGGGTATTTGGGTTATCACCTTTGTCGGGATAATCACACATAGAAATGTAAAAGAGATCATGAGAAGTCTATGATGGAAGTATCACAAGTTGAGACCCTAGACTGAATATTTCTCTCACAAAGTTTCCTTTCTATTTTCATCCTCGCACTTTACTTATTGTCCTTAATTTCAGCACTTTACTTACTCGCACATTTACTTATCGTCTAAGACTTGGTCCTTCAAGCACTTTACATTTCTCGCACATTTACTTATTGTCTCAGACTTGGTCATTCAAGTCTTTACTTTTCCGCACCTTTACTTTTCAGTCATTTACTCTACGCACTTTACTTTCCAGCACTAAAACCTCAACAAGACCCCAATTGTCTTTATTTTCTTTCTTTTTCAAAGAACAACTATTTCCAACCATACTCCCTTGGGTTCGACCCCTACTTACCGCTTTGCTAATCTTTTAGTAAGCCACGAGTAGTGGAAAATATAAAATGTAAATTTGCGGGTCACAACGACGGCCCGTCAAATTTTGGCGCCGTTGCCGGGGAGTTGTGTTTCGGAGTTGTTGTTCTTTTTGTTTTTGTTTGTTTTAGTTTTTGTTTTGCAGCCCAGCATGTCGTTGTACTATGAAAGCGAGCCTTGGTACTATGAGGAGTTTTCCCCACCATCCTTCGAACTTGAAGTCCGCGAGAAGATCAACAACATAGAGCAATCCCGGGACGAAACTTTGGATGAGTACTTATGGTACTTCGATTCCATTATAACGAGCTGCCCGCACCATGGATTCAACAACTCAGATCTTCTTCAAAGGTTTCTCGATGGGATGATGCCATATGAGTGGAATTGGCTTAATGACGCGTCAGGAGGCTCGGTAAATAACTTAAACATGGATGATCTTTGGAAATTGATAAACGATTTGGCCGCGAGGTCAAGACCAAGAGAAGATCAGGCCGAGCCACTCGAGGACATTACAACGGAGCTGGCATCTAGCAACCAGCAATTGGCCAACATGGTACACCAAATCCAGGTCAAAAGCGACGAATCATGGGTGGCTCAAAAAGAAGCATCAAACCAGCTCTGGGACCTCATTAACAAACTGCCCAAATCAGTACCGGTACACATTTCCGAAATGCCAGAGGAAGCCCAGATCCACATTGCCGAGCCACTCAAGGACAAGGAGGAAGAATTGGCAGCTAGCATCCAGCAAATGAGTGCCCCGATACACCAAGATGAGGTCAAAAATGAGGAATTCTGGGCGGCTACACAACTGATCTGGGACCGCATTGCCAAACTGCCCAAATCAATTACGGTCCTAACTGAAGAGTTGCCCGAGACATACCCAGAACTCAGCGCCGAACTGCCCAAAACAGGCCCGGACCTCAGTATGATTGCCCCCGGAAACCATATGAATGATGTAATTCTATCCCCTGTTCAATCAAGTGTTCAAGGAGGAGTTCCAATAGACCTTGAACTCACTACACAACAGATCAACACAACAGAACAAACAAAGACAGGAACACGCACGGAATGATAACCCAGTTCGGCAACGCCTACTCTGGGGGGTTTCCCACACCCGGAAAAGGGACAACAAATCTTTATTACGAGTTTAGGGCACAGGAGGTCTTACACTTACACAACACCTTTGCTTGTAATGGCCTCACCACTAACACTCCGTCTCTCAGATTTGTAACCGAGGTTCGTCGCAACTCTCCTCGATCCCCTTCGTCCAGATCTACTATCCGAACGTTCTCGACCTTCACTTGAAGCTCGGATGCTTTCTCTTGAAAGCAAGTTGTTCCCTTTGTTGTGTGCGCAGAATGATCACTTCCAGGCAGTCTGAGATGCACTTGCTAAGACTGCTCTTCCACCGATGAGTTTCTGGTAGGGAGAACTCAAACGGCTGTCGCTTCTTCACCAATCTCACGAACTCTCGTGTTTTTCTTTTCACTCAGGAAGTGACCAAAATTAGGGTTGCCCTTGCATTGTATTTATATGCTTGGACAAAACCCTAATTCACACAAGATAAACCCCATCAAATATTTCGGGAATGTTCCCAAATATTCTGAAGCGTATCTCACAAAACGGAAGAAGGAATATATGAGAAACCTTCTTCATCAAGACAGCCACGTTCTCTTCAACAAATATTTGACGCTCGAAAAACTTGCTGACCAATCATCAGATCGAATCTAAAGATCCTCGATCATTCAGAATCCTCCACAAGGCAATCGGAATATCTACTTGAAACCTACCTTGCCAAGTCAGACACCGGTTTAAAGTAAATATCCATTCGAATATCAGGAGATCGAATGCATTGCTGGCCGTCTTCAAAACGAGAAGATATTGGATCCAGAACCTTCCGGAGAATACCTTCTGCGTCTGCACAATGCTGTACAGACGAGTCAGAAAGTGTTCGTACTCCTCCTGAACAATTCCCCGAATAGTTCTAAAGCCGTTTTGCCAAACAGTATGCCATTCATGGGAACATCAATTGACGAGGATGAGAACCCATGGTTGCCTGAAGAAGAGCTCCATTCAGATTATCCCTGGGAGTTAGAAGAAGAACTGCCCAAATCAGGCCCGGTCCTTATCACCAATCCATCCGAGGAAATCACAGTCCTAACTGCCGAGCCAACAGAAGTCCCGGACCTCATTGCCGAACTGTCCGAGAAAGACCTGATCATAGCCACCGAAGATCATATAATCAATAATGATGAGGTGCAAGGGGAGTTAGAGGAGGAGCATGAGCCAAAAAAGCCGACAAAGGAACTCTCACTCGTCACAAGCCAAGGAAAACCGCCTGAAAACTCACTCGTTCCAAGACAACCATCCATCACTGCCACAATGAAGAGGATTGGCAGAGGCGCATGCTTAATGTCGCCTACATTTAATGGCACAAAACCAAACTTCCAAACTCACAAAGGTGCCAACTATTCAAACATGAAGAAGCGGCAAAGACATGGGCCGAAAGAATGGAAACCCGGAAGGAGTAACAAGCGAGCACGACTCATTGGACCAGCAGCTATGGTCAATGAAGCCTCACCCTCTCGGAGCAAAAGGGCAGCCGAGAAGAAATTCGACCTCACACGCCCATGGGACCAAACCTTATGATCCGGGAATGAGGTACTGTCGAGCCAACGATGTTAAACAAAGGCGCTCGCAGGAAGGCAGCCCTGCACTATCTGCATTTCAGTTTTCATCATTTATTTTACTATGTTTTGAGTCTTTATTGTCACATTGTACCTTGGGAAGGAAGATGATTTTCATGCAGGGGCAGAGGCGGACGTATCCAAGATATTGCATAAGACTGCATCCAACGTGAGTAGTTCACACCTTGAATAAATTGTGTCAAGAAACATGAGCGTTTAAAGATTCTGTCACAAAGACTTACGAGTCTAAGGAGGTTGGGTTTTAAGTGAGACCATTGTGACTCCTCCAACCTCCTGGGAATCTTTTATTCGTCTTAATGTTATTGACACAGGCCTTTCATTTGGTGACGAACTCACGTTTCGATGCAAGCTTCGATGGTGCTCTCTTCGAGGACTCATAGGAGAATACTCAGTTATTTCTGATCGTCACGCACGCACGAGGGAAGTGCCTGTCCAACGTTACACTCTTCTTATTTCCCTTATATTTATTGCATGCATTGTGAGTCTAGATTTGAGTCGTGCCGAGAGGCACGCCTTCGTTCAAAAGTGTGGGGTGAATCATTGCACATAGTAGTCAGCATGTTTTTCTTTTTTCCTTAAATTTTTATCTTTTTGGAACCCTTTGAATATAAGCTTCATGATGTGAAATAGATGGACCCAACTTCATACATTTCCTTGTGAGATCTAAACTGTGTTAAAACTTTAGAATTTAACTTTTTATTTGTCCTTGCGTGCCGAGATAAATAAGGGATGTGGAGTTGACAGAAAATGCCCTAGAGAGGTTTGACAAGCACTCGAAGGACCAGATCTCGCTATATGGTTATACGAAGTTAGTGGAGGTTAGCACTTCGGGTTACTTGGGGTTCGAGTAGACTCCGCCATGCAGCGTCTATGCAAGAGGCGGGACGAGAATCAAACCGTCCTATCTCTAGTCTGAGTAGCCGGGAAAATAGATGAGCGACCCTCGTCTTAACCCGCGCGAAAGGGCGAGGATGAGAAAGAGCGGGGAGGTATTTCCATATGCTCTCGGGCGATGATTGGACCTCCCAAGGATAAAGAAAAATGGACAAGCATTCACAAAGAGCAAAGCTCATGAAAAGTCAAATCAAAGGCCAAAGGCCAAATTGCGAAGGTTTTAACCAAGCAAACGTAAAGTACTCCAATTCAAAATCAAGGCAAAAAGCCATTGCTCCCTGATGGACCATAATTATACGAATCAAAAACACAGTTAAACCCACTAAATTAGACTGTTTGTCTATTTAACTTTTGCTTGTTAGTTCCGATATATTTCTGCACGGTATTTTAAAGCTTAGAGAGAATACACGCTAAGGAGAGGATTTTACGCAGAAAAGATGTTACGAGTCATTCCAAAGTCTCGATCAGACGCTGACTGAAGAAATCTAAAGATCCTGACATGGAATCATTCAAAACAAATCAAAGCGAGGAGCAATCAAAGTCAATCCCGGGCTGAAATACACCGATAGTTTTGTGAAAACGTCGCAAAAACGTCACAAAACTCCACATTTGTCCATGGTGACCGGCGGCTTTTGGTTGGAGGTGACCAAAGGAGGAAGCTCTCCCCCTTTTACCACCCAAAACCGGCGGCTTTCACCTCCTCTCCTCCTCCCTTGGATGAAAACCATGTGGTTTCATCCTCACCACCCATCTCCTCCCCTTTTGGCTATAAATACAAGCCATTCTCCTCTCATTTGTATCATCCCATTCACAACACAAAATCACTTATCTCTCTAAGTTTGGCAATTTGTAAGTTTGGTTTTGAAATAATACTCTTGTTGGTTCTTGAGTATTATAACGGTTTTAGAGAATACTCCTGTTGGTTCTTGAGTATTCAAGTAGAAATTGGGAATACTCCTGTTGGTTCTTGAGTATTCCCCTTTACTTACTGTCTTTCAAAAACCCCCGAGTATTTAGCTATGGTATCCACCTTGGCATTTTTGGCAAAACCAAATCTTCGATCTGTCTAGGCTTTAGAAACACTAGCCAGAGCCATCCAATCTTCTCCCCCTTTTTGCCACAAACTGGCAAGGGTCAAATCCTCCAATCTTGTCTGCGCGATAATAGGAATCTTATCTGCTCCCCCTCAACCAAGGCCAGATTATCTCTTCGATCAACTGATGTTCTGCACCTTTAGTCAAAAACCTTTTTGGAATACCAATCCGTGTAATCAACGCACCTATATCTTCCACTTGGTCATCCGCTTTCGTGCGGTATCCTTGAGAGCAAACCGAATGACTTTCTTTATGGGGACAGACTGAGAGATCTACAACAAGAGTAGTAGGGATCGTATGTTTTTCGTTTCCTGACATGGTCGACTCCCCCTGCAGACTTGCTCTTCAGAGAACCCCCACTGTTTTTCTCCTATCTTCCATCCCGAAGGCATACTTAACAGAGTCTGATGTTTACTCATAGTATCAGTTTGCTGCTCGTTAGCATCCCAATCTTACCCCAACTGGAGTTACCAGACCTCATTCTGTCTCCCACGAGCCAGACCAGACGAGTCAAATCCAATTTCCCAGAGCCGTTCTTCCATAGAGGTACCATAGGCAGACATTCTTTCCTTATCATCCCAGCAAATATTTGAATTGGATCGGGATATTCCTTCAAATCGCACACATACTAATTGTTCCAGCTCCTTGCATGAGTGATCAGTCCAACAGTTTTAGCTGGAGTTTCGCATCTGACTGACCACTGGCAGGAACACTTAGTCCTTGACAACACACAGACCCAAGGAGGATCTGAGTGTTTCAAACTGAGCAGCATCAAGCGGTTTGGTGAAGATGTCAGCTAATTGCTTGTCCGTTGTGACATGCTCCAGAGAGACAACCTTCTGTTCAACCAGTTCTCTGATGAAGTGATGCCTGATGTCGATGTGCTTCGTCCTGGAGTGTTGAACCGGGTTTTTGGAAATACTGATCGCGCTCATATTGTCACAGTACATTGTCATTTCTTTCTGCTTAACTCCGTATTCAGATAGCATCTGTTTCATCCATAGGAGCTGAGTGCAACCACTTCCTGCAACGATGTATTCTGCTTCGGCCGTAGAGAGCGAGATGCTGTTTTGTTTTTTGCTAAACCATGAAACCAAATTGTTTCCCAAGAAGAAACATCCTCCAGACGTGCTCTTCCGATCTTCAGCGTTTCCTGCCCAATCAGCGTCACAGAAACCAACCAGGTGTGGATTGGTGTCTTTGGTGTACCAGATCCCAAATTCAACAGTCCCGCACACATACTTTATAATTCTTTTAACTTGCAGAAGGTGACTTTCCTTTGGTTCTGACTGGTACCTTGCACAGACTCCGACGGCATATGATATATCCGGTCTGCTGGCGGTTAAGTACAGGAGACTTCCAATCATGCTTCTGTATAGGGTCTGATCAACTTTGACTCCAGCATCGTCTTTAGTGATCTTTAAATGAGTTGCAGCAGGTGTTCGTTTGTGACTAGCCTTTGTAAGATCAAATTTCTTGATCAGGGTCTTGGCATACTTACTTTGTGAGATGAATATCCCATCCTCTTTTTGTGTCACCTGCAATCCCAGAAAGTAGCTCATCTCACCTACCATGCTCATTTTGAACTCTCTCTTCATCTGTTCCACGAACTGATCTACCAGCGTCTGGGTGTTTGATCCGAACACAATATCATCAACGTAGATTTGTGCGATAATAAAATCTGACCTTGTGTGTTTGACGAACAAAGTCTTGTCCACTCCCCCTCGCACATATCCATGGTTGATGAGAAACACAGTGAGTCGCTCATACCAGGCTCTGGGCGCCTGCTTGAGTCCGTATAGGGCCTTCTTTAGGCGATACACATGAGCAGGGTGATGCGGATCCTCAAATCCTTTTGGCTGAGACACAAACACTTCTTCTTTCAGAAGCCCATTCAGGAACGCACTTTTAACATCCATCTGAAACAGCCGAAACTTCAGGTGACAGGCAAGAGCAAGTAGCAGGCGAATGGCTTCAAGTCGTGCGACAGGGGCGAAGGTTTCATCAAAATCGATCCCCTCTATCTGGGAATATCCCTGAGCCACAAGCCGAGCTTTATTTCTAGTGATATTGCCTGATGTATCTGACTTGTTCTTAAAGATCCATTTTGTGCCGATAACGTTGACACCATCAAGTTTTGGGACTAAATCCCACACGTCATTGCGGACAAATTCTTCGAGTTCTTCTTGCATGGCGAGGACCCAATACTCATCAACAAGTGCTTCCTTTATGTTCTTTGGCTCAATTGAAGACAGAAAGCAAGAGCAGGCAGCCAGATCTCTGTAATTGACCCTTTTTCCACGAGTTTGTATTCCATCACTAGCTGCACCAATGATCTCAGAGATTGGGTGGTCTCTAGAGATTCGACGAGAGGGTTGTAGTGCAGCACGATCCACTTGAGTACTAACCTCTTCACCCTCATCAGAAGAAGAGTCCCCAATGGCATTATCAGCAATATGAATATCTCCTGTCGAGACAGTCACAGTCGGAATGGGCAGTGTCACTGCTTCAGGTGCTGTTCCAACTAGTTCAATAGCTGTCGTGACACCCCTTGTCGAGTCAGTCTCGGTAGAATGAGAGGGTGGAACAGTGCCAGATGCTGTTCCGGCTGCTTCGTAAGCATCATCTGGGGCAGTAAGATCAACAACGTCATCCTTGATCTTGACATTGATAGACTCCATAACTGTTCCTGTGCGCTTGTTGAACACCCTGTATGCTCGACTATTCGAGGAATATCCTAGGAAGAATCCCTCATCACTCTTAGGATCAAGCTTCTGTCGGTACTCGCGGTCATTCAAAATGTAACACTCACTCCCAAAGATGTGAAAGTACTTGACCGTGGGCTTCTTCCCTTTCTAGAGTTCATAGCAGGTCATCTCCGTACCTGTGCGAATTGTCACCCGGTTTATAATGTGGCATGCCGTGTTCATTGCTTCTGACCAGAACTTCAGGGGAATCTTCTTGGCATGGATCATTACGCGAGCCATTTCCTGAATTTTGCGATTTTTCCTTTCAACAACGCCATTTTGCTGAGGAGTGATTGCTGAAGAGAACTGATGGGCAATCCCGTGTTTGGCACAGTAAGAGGTCATAGTGGCATTCTTGAATTCTGTGCCGTTATCACTCCTGATGCATACCAGGCGTTCTCCGCTGGCTTCTCTCTCTCTCTGGAGAAGGGTAGCAAGTTCAATGAACTGAGGAGCAGCTGCAGACTTGTCTCGAAGGAATCGGGTCCATGAAAACCTGGTGAAGTCGTCCACACATACCAGGACATACTTGTTGCCACCGTAGCTCTCAACCTGCATCGGCCCCATAAGATCCATATGGATCAGTTCGAGCGGTCTGCTGGTACTGATCTGGGTGGTGTTCGAATGCGATGCTTTAGTCTGTTTACCGATCTGGCATTCTCCACATAGGACATCTATGTCTCCTTTAACATTGGGCATACCTCGAATGAGACCAGACGAGCTGAGCTTCTTCAGAGTTTTGAGATTCAGATGACCCAGTCTCCTGTGCCAGAGTGACATCTCATCTGCTTGACTAGAAAGACACGTAGCTGTTCTGGCAGAACCTATAAGATAACAGTCGTTGTCTGCTCTACATCCTTTCATCAGCGTCCCTCCATCCTTGTTCAGAACATGGCAAGAGTCATGAGTGAATTGAACGTGAAATCCTCCATCACAAAGTTGGCTGATACTGATGAGATTCACTTTCAATCCTTCAACAAGAAGGATGTCATTGAGTACAGGAAGATCCGGAACCTTCAATGTCCCACAGCCGATCACCTGACCCTTTCCTCCATCACCGAATGTAACGAACTGTCTCTTCATGACAGGTCGAATATGAGTGAGAAACTTGGAGTTACCTGTCATATGTGCAGAGCATCCGCTGTCGAAGTACCATCGATCTTTTTCCATGTGACTTGAAGAGCTGAAGGCAACAGTGCAGATGATGTTATTTCTGCAGACCTTTGCACCTGACTCCCAGTTATGAAGCATGCTTGATTTGGGAATGACTTGCTTAGATCTGCGTTTATCGAGTTTTCGGACCATTCTGCCAAACCTCCGAGTCAGCGTATTCAGTTGAATAGAAGTGCTGACAGTCTCAGATACCACCTCAGACACCTCTGCTCTCCATGAAAATTCTTTGTCACCTTCGGTTGTATTTTGACCTCCCTTTGGAGTCATCTTGAACAGTTCTAGGATCCCACTCAGTGTGTCGAGTGTTTGCTCTGATACCATTTGTAATTCTATCCCCTGTTCAATCAAGTGTTCAAGGAGGAGTTCCAATAGACCTTGAACTCACTACACAACATATCAACACAACAGAACAAACAAAGACAGGAACACGCACGGAATGATAACCCAGTTCGGCAACGCCTACTCTGGGGGGTTTCCCACACCCGGAAAAGGGACAACAAATCTTTATTACGAGTTTAGGGCACAGGAGGTCTTACACTTACACAACACCTTTGCTTGTAATGGCCTCACCACTAACACTCCGTCTCTCAGATTTGTAACCGAGGTTCGTCGCAACTCTCCTCGATCCCCTTCGTCCAGATCTACTATCCGAACGTTCTCGACCTTCACTTGAAGCTCGGATGCTTTCTCTTGAAAGCAAGTTGTTCCCTTTGTTGTGTGCGCAGAATGATCACTTCCAGGCAGTCTGAGATGCACTTGCTAAGACTGCTCTTCCACCGATGAGTTTCTGGTAGGGAGAACTCAAACGGCTGTCGCTTCTTCACCAATCTCACGAACTCTCGTGTTTTTCTTTTCACTCAGGAAGCGACCAAAATTAGGGTTGCCCTTGCATTGTATTTATATGCTTGGACAAAACCCTAATTCACACAAGATAAACCCCATCAAATATTTCGGGAATGTTCCCAAATATTCTGAAGCGTATCTCACAAAACGGAAGAAGGAATATATGAGAAACCTTCTTCATCAAGACAGCCACGTTCTCTTCAACAAATATTTGACGCTCGAAAAACTTGCTGACCAATCATCAGATCGAATCTAAAGATCCTCGATCATTCAGAATCCTCCACAAGGCAATCGGAATATCTACTTGAAACCTACCTTGCCAAGTCAGACACCGGTTTAAAGTAAATATCCATTCGAATATCAGGAGATCGAATGCATTGCTGGCCGTCTTCAAAACGAGAAGATATTGGATCCAGAACCTTCCGGAGAATACCTTCTGCGTCTGCACAATGCTGTACAGACGAGTCAGAAAGTGTTCGTACTCCTCCTGAACAATTCCCCGAATAGTTCTAAAGCCGTTTTGCCAAACAGTATGCCATTCATGGGAACATCAATTGACGAGGATGAGAACCCATGGTTGCCTGAAGAAGAGCTCCATTCAGATTATCCCTGGGAGTTAGAAGAAGAACTGCCCAAATCAGGCCCGGTCCTTATAACCAATCCATCCGAGGAAATAACAGTCCTAACTGCCGAGCCAACAGAAGTCCCGGACCTCATTGCCGAACTGTCCGAGAAAGACCTGATCATAGCCACCGAAGATCATATAATCAATAATGATGAGGTGCAAGGGGAGTTAGAGGAGGAGCATGAGCCAAAAAAGCCGACAAAGGAACTCTCACTCGTCACAAGCCAAGGAAAACCGCCTGAAAACTCACTCGTTCCAAGACAACCATCCATCACTGCCACAATGAAGAGGATTGGCAGAGGCGCATGCTTAATGTCGCCTACATTTAATGGCACAAAACCAAACTTCCAAACTCACAAAGGTGCCAACTATTCAAACATGAAGAAGCGGCAAAGACATGGGCCGAAAGAATGGAAACCCGGAAGGAGTAACAAGCGAGCACGACTCATTGGACCAGCAGCTATGGTCAATGAAGCCTCACCCTCTCGGAGCAAAAGGGCAGCCGAGAAGAAATTCGACCTCACACGCCCATGGGACCCAACCTTATGATCCGGGAATGAGGTACTGTCGAGCCAACGATGTTAAACAAAGGCGCTCGCAGGAAGGCAGCCCTGCACTATCTGCATTTCAGTTTTCATCATTTATTTTACTATGTTTTGAGTCTTTATTGTCACATTGTACCTTGGGAAGGAAGATGATTTTCATGCAGGGGCAGAGGCGGACGTATCCAAGATATTGCATAAGACTGCATCCAACGTGAGTAGTTCACACCTTGAATAAATTGTGTCAAGAAACATGAGCGTTTAAAGATTCTGTCACAAAGACTTACGAGTCTAAGGAGGTTGGGTTTTAAGTGAGACCATTGTGACTCCTCCAACCTCCTGGGAATACTCAGTTATTTCTGATCGTCACGCACGCACGAGGGAAGTGCCTGTCCAACGTTACTCTCTTCTTATTTCCCTTATATTTATTGCATGCATTGTGAGTCTAGATTTGAGTCGTGCCGAGAGGCACGCCTTCGTTCAAAAGTGTGGGGTGAATCATTGCACATAGTAGTCAGCATGTTTTTCTTTTTTCCTTAAATTTTTATCTTTTTGGAACCCTTTGAATATAAGCTTCATGATGTGAAATAGATGGACCCAACTTCATACATTTCCTTGTGAGATCTAAACTGTGTTAAAACTTTAGAATTTAACTTTTTATTTGTCCTTGCGTGCCGAGATAAATAAGGGATGTGGAGTTGACAGAAAATGCCCTAGAGAGGTTTGACAAGCACTCGAAGGACCAGATCTCGCTATATGGTTATACGAAGTTAGTGGAGGTTAGCACTTCGGGTTACTTGGGGTTCGAGTAGACTCCGCCATGCAGCGTCTATGCAAGAGGCGGGACGGGAATCAAACCGTCCTATCTCTAGTCTGAGTAGCCGGGAAAATAGATGAGCGACCCTCGTCTTAACCCGCGCGAAAGGGCGAGGATGAGAAAGAGCGGGGAGGTATTTCCATATGCTCTCGGGCGATGATTGGACCTCCCAAGGATAAAGAAAAATGGACAAGCATTCACAAAGAGCAAAGCTCATGAAAAGTCAAATCAAAGGCCAAAGGCCAAATTGCGAAGGTTTTAACCAAGCAAACGTAAAGTACTCCAATTCAAAATCAAGGCAAAAAGCCATTGCTCCCTGATGGACCATAATTATACGAATCAAAAACACAGTTAAACCCACTAAATTAGACTGTTTGTCTATTTAACTTTTGCTTGTTAGTTCTGATATATTTCTGCACGGTATTTTAAAGCTTAGAGAGAATACACGCTAAGGAGAGGATTTTACGCAGAAAAGATGTTACGAGTCATTCCAAAGTCTCGATCAGACGCTGACTGAAGAAATTTAAAGATCCTGACATGGAATCATTCAAAACAAATCAAAGCGAGGAGCAATCAAAGTCAATCCCGGGCTGAAATACACCGATAGTTTTGTGAAAACGTCGCAAAAACGTCACAAAACTCCACATTTGTCCATGGTGACCGGCGGCTTTTGGTTGGAGGTGACCAAAGGAGGAAGCTCTCCCCCTTTTACCACCCAAAACCGGCGGCTTTCACCTCCTCTCCTCCTCCCTTGGATGAAAACCATGTGGTTTCATCCTCACCACCCATCTCCTCCCCTTTTGGCTATAAATACAAGCCATTCTCCTCTCATTTGTATCATCCCATTCACAACACAAAATCACTTATCTCTCTAAGTTTGGCAATTTGTAAGTTTGGTTTTGAAATAATACTCTTGTTGGTTCTTGAGTATTATAACGGTTTTAGAGAATACTCCTGTTGGTTCTTGAGTATTCAAGTAGAAATTGGGAATACTCCTGTTGGTTCTTGAGTATTCCCCTTTACTTACTGTCTTTCAAAAACCCCCGAGTATTTAGCTATGGTATCCACCTTGGCATTTTTGGCAAAACCAAATCTTCGATCTGTCTAGGCTTTAGAAACACTAGCCAGAGCCATCCAATCTTCTCCCCCTTTTTGCCACAAACTGGCAAGGGTCAAATCCTCCAATCTTGTCTGCGCGATAATAGGAATCTTATCTGCTCCCCCTCAACCAAGGCCAGATTATCTCTTCGATCAACTGATGTTCTGCACCTTTAGTCAAAAACCTTTTTGGAATACCAATCCGTGTAATCAACGCACCTATATCTTCCACTTGGTCATCCGCTTTCGTGCGGTATCCTTGAGAGCAAACCGAATGACTTTCTTTATGGGGACGACTGAGAGATCTACAACAAGAGTAGTAGGGATCGTATGTTTTTCGTTTCCTGACATGGTCGACTCCCCCTGCAGACTTGCTCTTCAGAGAACCCCCACTGTTTTTCTCCTGTCTTCCATCCCGAAGGCATACTTAACAGAGTCTGATGTTTACTCATAGTATCAGTTTGCTGCTCGTTAGCATCCCAATCTTACCCCAACTGGAGTTACCAGACCTCATTCTGTCTCCCACGAGCCAGACCAGACGAGTCAAATCCAATTTCCCAGAGCCGTTCTTCCATAGAGGTACCATAGGCAGACATTCTTTCCTTATCATCCCAGCAAATATTTGAATTGGATCGGGATATTCCTTCAAATCGCACACATACTAATTAGGGATGCACAAATCTGACCCGGACCGGGAAACCGGACCGGACCGGTTTTTTCCGGGTCGGTCCAGGACCCGACCGATACCGGGTCGGTCCACGGTCCACATATTTTTCATAATCCGGGTTCCGGGTCGGTCCGGTCTGGACCGTATATTTTCCGGGTCGGTCCGGTCTGGACCGTAATTTTTAATACTCAATTTTTTATTTATTATTTTAATACTCAAATTCATTTGACACAAAACACATAAGGCGATAAGGCGATATTGCTTGATAAGGCGATATTCACTCAGCTTGTCCTTGCAAGTGTTACTGAGGTAAGAAAACTGCTTGATTTAGTTTCAACATACAAGGATCAGCTAGGATTTGGTAAGATTGTGTGGATGGTAGCTGCTGTTGTTGTTGTTCGAGTTGTGTTTTCGCTGCCTTAAATGCTTGTTTCGCCATTGATATCAGATTACATGTGCTTCTTAGATTGAGTTTCTTGTGTTTGTTTTGATTTGTTGAATGTGAAGGATATGAAAGTGGTGTTTGTATTATAATGCTCCATGTATCAAGTGCTGAAAAAATTCAGTGTATGTGATCTTTTAGGCTTAATGATCTTTTGGTGTCACTGGCATTAATCAGCTGCTTCCTATATCACAGGGCATTAAAGAATGTGGAATGAGATTGAGGATTAGCTCCATGACTCATGAGAGATACCATGAGTCCATGACAGTTGATAGATCAAGATCATAGAAGTGAAGCATCAACCATGTTTTGGAAGATTTTTTTCATATTTAGACTTTGTATTTGCTAATTGCTTCTATTTTTCAGAACAAGTTCTCTGTTTTTTTGGTTTGTATCTCCATTCAAAGTAGTGCATGTGCATTACAACTCAGAGAGACACAGACATGCATGAGACATACAGCAAAAACACACTGATTTGTCTGGTTTTTTTTTTGTTTCCGGTCCGGTCCGGTCCATCAGTTTAACCCGACCCGGATATATCCGGTCCGGTCCGGTCTTCGGTCCCCATTTCCAAAAAAATTCGGTCCATCGGGTCGGACCGGACCGTATATATTCGGTCCGGGTCGGTCCACGGTCCTGTTTTCAGAAAAAATCCGGTCCAACGGTCCGACCCGGACCGATTAAATCCGGTCCGGTCCGGTCCGGTCCGACCCGGTTGCACATCTCTAATACTAATTGTTCCAGCTCCTTGCATGAGTGATCAGTCCAACAGTTTTAGCTGGAGTTTCGCATCTGACTGACCACTGGCAGGAACACTTAGTCCTTGACAACACACAGACCCAAGGAGGATCTGAGTGTTTCAAACTGAGCAGCATCAAGCGGTTTGGTGAAGATGTCAGCTAATTGCTTGTCCGTTGTGACATGCTCCAGAGTGACAACCTTCTGTTCAACCAGTTCTCTGATGAAGTGATGCCTGATGTCGATGTGCTTCGTCCTGGAGTGTTAAACCGGGTTTTTGGAAATACTGATCGCGCTCATATTGTCACAGTACAGTGTCATTTCTTTCTGCTTAACTCCGTATTCAGATAGCATCTGTTTCATCCATAGGAGCTGAGTGCAACCACTTCCTGCAACGATGTATTCTGCTTCGGCCGTAGAGAGCGAGATGCTGTTTTGTTTTTTGCTAAACCATGAAACCAAATTGTTTCCCAAGAAGAAACATCCTCCAGACGTGCTCTTCCGATCTTCAGCGTTTCCTGCCCAATCAGCGTCATAGAAACCAACCAGGTGTGGATTGGTGTCTTTGGTGTACCAGATCCCAAATTCAACAGTCCCGCACACATACTTTATAATTCTTTTAACTTGCAGAAGGTGACTTTCCTTTGGTTCTGACTGGTACCTTGCACAGACTCCGACGGCATATGATATATCCGGTCTGCTGGCGGTTAAGTACAGGAGACTTCCAATCATGCTTCTGTATAGGGTCTGATCAACTTTGACTCCAGTATCGTCTTTAGTGATCTTTAAATGAGTTGCAGTAGGTGTTCGTTTGTGACTAGCCTTTGTAAGATCAAATTTCTTGATCAGGGTCTTGGCATACTTACTTTGTGAGATGAATATCCCATCCGCTTTTTGTGTCACCTGCAATCCCAGAAAGTAGCTCATCTCACCTACCATGCTCATTTTGAACTCTCTCTTCATCTGTTCCACGAACTGATCTACCAGCGTCTGGGTGTTTGATCCGAACACAATATCATCAACGTAGATTTGTGCGATAATAAAATCTGACCTTGTGTGTTTGACGAACAAAGTCTTGTCCACTCCCCCTCGCACATATCCATGGTTGATGAGAAACACAGTGAGTCGCTCATACCAGGCTCTGGGCGCCTGCTTGAGTCCGTATAGGGCCTTCTTTAGGCGATACACATGAGCAGGGTGATGCGGATCCTCAAATCCTTTTGGCTGAGACACAAACACTTCTTCTTTCAGAAGCCCATTCAGGAACGCACTTTTAACATCCATCTGAAACAGCCGAAACTTCAGGTGACAGGCAAGAGCAAGTAGCAGGCGAATGGCTTCAAGTCGTGTGACAGGGGCGAAGGTTTCATCAAAATCGATCCCCTCTATCTGGGAATATCCCTGAGCCACAAGCCGAGCTTTATTTCTAGTGATATTGCCTGATGTATCTGACTTGTTCTTAAAGATCCATTTTGTGCCGATAACGTTGACACCATCAAGTTTTGGGACTAAATCCCACACGTCATTGCGGACAAATTCTTCGAGTTCTTCTTGCATGGCGAGGACCCAATACTCATCAACAAGTGCTTCCTTTATGTTCTTTGGCTCAATTGAAGACAGAAAGCAAGAGCAGGCAGCCAGATCTCTGTAATTGACCCTTTTTCCACGAGTTTGTATTCCATCACTAGCTGCACCAATGATCTCAGAGATTGGGTGGTCTCTAGAGATTCGACGAGAGGGTTGTAGTGCAGCACGATCCACTTGAGTACTAACCTCTTCACCCTCATCAGAAGAAGAGTCCCCAATGGCATTATCAGCAATATGAATATCTCCTGTCGAGACAGTCACAGTCGGAATGGGCAGTGTCACTGCTTCAGGTGCTGTTCCAACTAGTTCAATAGCTGTCGTGACACCCCTTGTCGAGTCAGTCTCGGTAGAATGAGAGGGTGGAACAGTGCCAGATGCTGTTCCGGCTGCTTCGTAAGCATCATCTGGGGCAGTAAGATCAACAACGTCATCCTTGATCTTGACATTGATAGACTCCATAACTGTTCCTGTGCGCTTGTTGAACACCCTGTATGCTCGACTATTCGAGGAATATCCTAGGAAGAATCCCTCATCACTCTTAGGATCAAGCTTCTGTCGGTACTCGCGGTCATTCAAAATGTAACACTCACTCCCAAAGATGTGAAAGTACTTGACCGTGGGCTTCTTCCCTTTCTAGAGTTCATAGCAGGTCATCTCCGTACCTGTGCGAATTGTCACCCGGTTTATAATGTGGCATGCCGTGTTCATTGCTTCTGACCAGAACTTCAGGGGAATCTTCTTGGCATGGATCATTACGCGAGCCATTTCCTGAATTGTGCGATTTTTCCTTTCAACAACGCCATTTTGCTGAGGAGTGATTGCTGAAGAGAACTGATGGGCAATCCCGTGTTTGGCACAGTAAGAGGTCATAGTGGCATTCTTGAATTCTGTGCCGTTATCACTCCTGATGCATACCAGGCGTTCTCCGCTGGCTTCTCTCTCTCTCTGGAGAAGGGTAGCAAGTTCAATGAACTGAGGAGCAGCTGCAGACTTGTCTCGAAGGAATCGGGTCCATGAAAACCTGGTGAAGTCGTCCACACATACCAGGACATACTTGTTGCCACCGTAGCTCTCAACCTGCATCGGCCCCATAAGATCCATATGGATCAGTTCGAGCGGTCTGCTGGTACTGATCTGGGTGGTGTTCGAATGCGATGCTTTAGTCTGTTTACCGATCTGGCATTCTCCACATAGGACATCTATTTCTCCTTTAACATTGGGCATACCTCGAATGAGACCAGACGAGCTGAGCTTCTTCAGAGTTTTGAGATTCAGATGACCCAGTCTCCTGTGCCAGAGTGACATCTCATCTGCTTGACTAGAAAGACACGTAGCTGTTCTGGCAGAACCTATAAGATAACAGTCGTTGTCTGCTCTACATCCTTTCATCAGCGTCCCTCCATCCTTGTTCAGAACATGGCAAGAGTCATGAGTGAATTGAACGTGAAATCCTCCATCACAAAGTTGGCTGATACTGATGAGATTCACTTTCAGTCCTTCAACAAGAAGGATGTCATTGAGTACAGGAAGATCCGGAACCTTCAATGTCCCACAGCCGATCACCTGACCCTTTCCTCCATCACCGAATGTAACGAACTGTCTCTTCATGACAGGTCGAATATGAGTGAGAAACTTGGAGTTACCTGTCATATGTGCAGAGCATCCGCTGTCGAAGTACCAGTGATCTTTTTCCATGTGACTTGAAGAGCTGAAGGCAACAGTGCAGATGATGTTATTTCTGCAGACCTTTGCACCTGACTCCCAGTTATGAAGCATGCTTGATTTGGGAATGACTTGCTTAGATCTGCGTTTATCGAGTTTTCGGACCATTCTGCCAAACCTCCGAGTCAGCGTATTCAGTTGAATAGAAGTGCTGACAGTCTCAGATACCACCTCAGACACCTTTGCTCTCCATGAAAATTCTTTGTCACCTTCGGTTGTGTTTTGACCTCCCTTTGGAGTCATCTTGAACAGTTCTAGGATCCCACTCAGTGTGTCGAGTGTTTGCTCTGATACCATTTGTAATTCTATCCCCTGTTCAATCAAGTGTTCAAGGAGGAGTTCCAATAGACCTTGAACTCACTACACAACAGATCAACACAACAGAACAAACAAAGACAGGAACACGCACGGAATGATAACCCAGTTCGGCAACGCCTACTCTGGGGGGTTTCCCACACCCGAAAAAGGGACAACAAATCTTTATTACGAGTTTAGGGCACAGGAGGTCTTACACTTACACAACACCTTTGCTTGTAATGGCCTCACCACTAACACTCCGTCTCTCAAATTTGTAACCGAGGTTCGTCGCAACTCTCCTCGATCCCCTTCGTCCAGATCTACTATCCGAACGTTCTCGACCTTCACTTGAAGATCGGATGCTTTCTCTTGAAAGCAAGTTGTTCCCTTTGTTGTGTGCGCAGAATGATCACTTCCAGGCAGTCTGAGATGCACTTGCTAAGACTGCTCTTCCACCGATGAGTTTCTGGTAGGGAGAACTCAAACGGCTGTCGCTTCTTCACCAATCTCACGAACTCTCGTGTTTTTCTTTTCACTCAGGAAGCGACCAAAATTAGGGTTGCCCTTGCATTGTATTTATATGCTTGGACAAAACCCTAATTCACACAAGATAAACCCCATCAAATATTTCGGGAATGTTCCCAAATATTCTGAAGCGTATCTCACAAAACGGAAGAAGGAATATATGAGAAACCTTCTTCATCAAGACAGCCACGTTCTCTTCAACAAATATTTGACGCTCGAAAAACTTGCTGACCAATCATCAGATCGAATCTAAAGATCCTCGATCATTCAGAATCCTCCACAAGGCAATCGGAATATCTACTTGAAACCTACCTTGCCAAGTCAGACACCGGTTTAAAGTAAATATCCATTCGAATATCAGGAGATCGAATGCATTGCTGGCCGTCTTCAAAACGAGAAGATATTGGATCCAGAACCTTCCGGAGAATACCTTCTGCGTCTGCACAATGCTGTACAGACGAGTCAGAAAGTGTTCGTACTCCTCCTGAACAATTCCCCGAATAGTTCTAAAGCCGTTTTGCCAAACAGTATGCCATTCATGGGAACATCAATTGACGAGGATGAGAACCCATGGTTGCCTGAAGAAGAGCTCCATTCAGATTATCCCTGGGAGTTAGAAGAAGAACTGCCCAAATCAGGCCCGGTCCTTATAACCAATCCATCCGAGGAAATAACAGTCCTAACTGCCGAGCCAACAGAAGTCCCGGACCTCATTGCCGAACTGTCCGAGAAAGACCTGATCATAGCCACCGAAGATCATATAATCAATAATGATGAGGTGCAAGGGGAGTTAGAGGAGGAGCATGAGCCAAAAAAGCCGACAAAGGAACTCTCACTCGTCACAAGCCAAGGAAAACCGCCTGAAAACTCACTCGTTCCAAGACAACCATCCATCACTGCCACAATGAAGAGGATTGGCAGAGGCGCATGCTTAATGTCGCCTACATTTAATGGCACAAAACCAAACTTCCAAACTCACAAAGGTGCCAACTATTCAAACATGAAGAAGCGGCAAAGACATGGGCCGAAAGAATGGAAACCCGGAAGGAGTAACAAGCGAGCACGACTCATTGGACCAGCAGCTATGGTCAATGAAGCCTCACCCTCTCGGAGCAAAAGGGCAGCCGAGAAGAAATTCGACCTCACACGCCCATGGGACCCAACCTTATGATCCGGGAATGAGGTACTGTCGAGCCAACGATGTTAAACAAAGGCGCTCGCAGGAAGGCAGCCCTGCACTATCTGCATTTCAGTTTTCATCATTTATTTTACTATGTTTTGAGTCTTTATTGTCACATTGTACCTTGGGAAGGAAGATGATTTTCATGCAGGGGCAGAGGCGGACGTATCCAAGATATTGCATAAGACTGCATCCAACGTGAGTAGTTCACACCTTGAATAAATTGTGTCAAGAAACATGAGCGTTTAAAGATTCTGTCACAAAGACTTACGAGTCTAAGGAGGTTGGGTTTTAAGTGAGACCATTGTGACTCCTCCAACCTCCTGGGAATCTTTTATTCGTCTTAATGTTATTGACACAGGCCTTTCATTTGGTGACGAACTCACGTTTCGATGCAAGCTTCGATGGTGCTCTCTTCGAGGACTCATAGGAGAATACTCAGTTATTTCTGATCGTCACGCACGCACGAGGGAAGTGCCTGTCCAACGTTACTCTCTTCTTATTTCCCTTATATTTATTGCATGCATTGTGAGTCTAGATTTGAGTCGTGCCGAGAGGCACGCCTTCGTTCAAAAGTGTGGGGTGAATCATTGCACATAGTAGTCAGCATGTTTTTCTTTTTTCCTTAAATTTTTATCTTTTTGGAACCCTTTGAATATAAGCTTCATGATGTGAAATAGATGGACCCAACTTCATACATTTCCTTGTGAGATCTAAACTGTGTTAAAACTTTAGAATTTAACTTTTTATTTGTCCTTGCGTGCCGAGATAAATAAGGGATGTGGAGTTGACAGAAAATGCCCTAGAGAGGTTTGACAAGCACTCGAAGGACCAGATCTCGCTATATGGTTATACGAAGTTAGTGGAGGTTAGCACTTCGGGTTACTTGGGGTTCGAGTAGACTCCGCCATGCAGCGTCTATGCAAGAGGCGGGACGGGAATCAAACCGTCCTATCTCTAGTCTGAGTAGCCGGGAAAATAGATGAGCGACCCTCGTCTTAACCCGCGCGAAAGGGCGAGGATGAGAAAGAGCGGGGAGGTATTTCCATATGCTCTCGGGCGATGATTGGACCTCCCAAGGATAAAGAAAAATGGACAAGCATTCACAAAGAGCAAAGCTCATGAAAAGTCAAATCAAAGGCCAAAGGCCA
Source organism: Rhodiola chrysanthemifolia (assembly GCA_033675395.1). Taxonomy (NCBI): domain Eukaryota; kingdom Viridiplantae; phylum Streptophyta; class Magnoliopsida; order Saxifragales; family Crassulaceae; genus Rhodiola; species Rhodiola chrysanthemifolia. Next base: position 43,493,318 of record CM066205.1, read on the forward strand.
AATTGCGAAGGTTTTAACCAAGCAAACGTAAAGTACTCCAATTCAAAATCAAGGCAAAAAGCCATTGCTCCCTGATGGACCATAATTATACGAATCAAAAACACAGTTAAACCCACTAAATTAGACTGTTTGTCTATTTAACTTTTGCTTGTTAGTTCTGATATATTTCTGCACGGTATTTTAAAGCTTAGAGAGAATACACGCTAAGGAGAGGATTTTACGCAGAAAAGATGTTACGAGTCATTCCAAAGTCTCGATCAGACGCTGACTGAAGAAATTTAAAGATCCTGACATGGAATCATTCAAAACAAATCAAAGCGAGGAGCAATCAAAGTCAATCCCGGGCTGAAATACACCGATAGTTTTGTGAAAACGTCGCAAAAACGTCACAAAACTCCACATTTGTCCATGGTGACCGGCGGCTTTTGGTTGGAGGTGACCAAAGGAGGAAGCTCTCCCCCTTTTACCACCCAAAACCGGCGGCTTTCACCTCCTCTCCTCCTCCCTTGGATGAAAACCATGTGGTTTCATCCTCACCACCCATCTCCTCCCCTTTTGGCTATAAATACAAGCCATTCTCCTCTCATTTGTATCATCCCATTCACAACACAAAATCACTTATCTCTCTAAGTTTGGCAATTTGTAAGTTTGGTTTTGAAATAATACTCTTGTTGGTTCTTGAGTATTATAACGGTTTTAGAGAATACTCCTGTTGGTTCTTGAGTATTCAAGTAGAAATTGGGAATACTCCTGTTGGTTCTTGAGTATTCCCCTTTACTTACTGTCTTTCAAAAACCCCCGAGTATTTAGCTATGGTATCCACCTCTATGGATATTCGTAGCTAAACTTTTCATTCGGTTGAAGGGGTGTACTTGTATCATAAAATATTTTAGACTATATTTTAGTATTTTTTTCTCTGTATTCAAAACTTGTTCTATGTGCCATATATTAGGCCAGAACTTCCAAGGTTGAGTGGATGCTTGGAATGGCAAAGCTCTTCCGTGGAAGTTCGTAAACATACTCGGATAAGTGGATGCTTGGAATGGCAAAGCTTATCTGAGGAGTTTGACCTCTCTCAAACACCATTTGATTGCTCGGGAATGACTGATCAAATGGATGCACACAGGCTAATATACCTTGGAATGGGGTATTAGTCTAAGTAGAACAAGGGCTCTACGTTTTTGCAAAAGTCTAGACAGTGTGTGCAAATCGAGTGCTTGGAATGGCCTTGATACTCTTTCGAACACTTTTGCAAAAGACTAGACAGTGTAGCAAATCGAGTGCTTGGAATGGCCTTGATGCACGTTTGAGTACTTAGAAGGATCACTAAAGGTCAATGATAAACAGGTTATGATACAAAGCCCCCGAAACTGAATGTTTTCCTTGAAATCAAACAACACCTGCACTTACTTTCTTAGTATAACTGCCTTAATCAACTGCACTCATCATCCGGAGGACTTGCCAATCACGCATCACCCACTGTAAGTCCCCTACTTTTATTTTCAGTCATTTACTTTTCCGCACTAAAACCAAAACAAACCAACCAGTCACTTACTTTTCCGCGCTAAAATCTCAATCAACTTAAAACACGCTCCCTCGCTGTATAAATCACCTCAAAGAGCAACTATCCCCCTAATTCCCTTGGGTTCGACCCCTACTTACCACTTGCTACCCAGTAGTGTAGTCGCGAGTAGCGGACTATTATAAATTTATTCTTGACGTTAGCAAATGGATAGTTGTTCTTTTGTCTGTTGTACATAATTCGCTATGTCTTCATACTACGACATAGAACCTTGGAAAAATGGGGGTAGCAACCTTATGTTTAAAATGATTAATTGTCTCCCCCAATTCGGAGGTACCATTGAAGAGGACCCTGTGATACATTGCCAACATTTTCACCACATCTGCCGCCACATGAAGCCTGAGAATGAGACGTTAGAGGAATTTAAGCTGACATGCTTCAAATTTTCTTTAATTGACTCGGCATTAAAGTGGTATTACTCATGTGCTGATTGTGAAAATGATTATCTTGTGCTGCGAGCCCGTTTCCTAGAAGAGTTTTGCCCACCATCTCTCCGACTTCAAACCCGCGAGAAGATTCTCAATCTTGAGAAATTCCGGGACGAAACTTTGGACGAGTACTTGGCGTACTTTGACTCCATTGTGGTGAGCTGCCCATACCATGGATTCACCAGATTCAATCTTATTCAAAGGTTTCTCGGTGGAATGATGCCACTTGAGCGGAAAAGACTTAATGATGTAGCGGGATGTTCACTCATGAAGTTAACCGTGACTGAAGCCTGGCGCCTCATAAATGATTTGGCAAAGAACACAAAACAGGGTCAGCGGCACCAAACTGACGATAAGGCACCAACGATGGAAGTGGACTCAGTACAGAACGAGCCCGACACCATACCCATTATGAGCTTGCCCGCAACAAAACCGAGAGAAGACATCAGTACAAGGGCAGCAATGGATGTGGAGGCGACTCTAAAGGAGCCAATATTGGAGCCCACGGAGCCGACAAAGGATGAGGACTCTTGGATGACCAAAGAAGAACTGCCCAAATCTGGCCCGGTCCTCATCACCAACCTGCCCGAGGAAGTCCCGGCCCTACTTGACGAGCCAAATGAAGTCCCGGACTTCACTACCAAACTAGCCGAGACATACCTGGACCTTACTGCCGAACTGACCGAGAAAATCACGGCAAGCCCGGTCCTCACTAAGAGCTACTCGAGAAAGGCCCTGTCCTTATGGCCGAGAAGCCCGTACATAACCCTTCATGTTCTATAAAGATCACAGTCACCAGAGATGACATGATCAATGATGATGCAGTGCTAGGCGAGTTGAAGGAGAATCATGAGCCAAACCAGCCAACGAAGGAGCTCCCACTCGTCACAAGCCAAGAAGAGCCTCCTGAAAGGTGTAAGGATCAAGGACAGCCAATCATCTCTGCCACGAAGAAGAGGGTTAGCAAGGGCGCATGCTTGAGGTCGCTTGGCAAAAGACTGAACTTCCAAAACTGCAAAGATACCAACCGGCTATACATGAAGAAGCGGCAAAGACATGGGCCCAAAGAATGGAAACCCGGAAGGAGAAGCAAGAGAGCTCGACTTGATGGACCAGCAGCTATGGTCAAGGAGTCCTCGCTTTCTCGGGGATATGTGAAAAAGAAGCCTCCGGATCAAGGGAGAGCAGAACTGAGCCCGCTACCATATGTGTTCTTTGGGCAAATCAAAAGAGCTACCGAGAAGAAGTTCGACCTCAAGCACCCATGGGATCCCACCTTATGATCCAAGAATGAGGTATCGTCGAGCCAACGACGTTAAACAAATGCACTGGTCGGGAGGTAACCCGACACTATCTTACTTTCTGTCATTTAAATTCTGTCAATTAATTTTCTGTCTTAGTCATTCTCACATATATATATTAGCTTGCATGACTTTTGAACTAAGGCACGCCTTCGTTCAAAAGTGTGGGGTGAGAACCACCGTTGTATATAAATAACATGCTTGCTGTTTTCTTAATAGTATCTTTTTGAAAATATGAACTTAAGAATGTGAAAAAGATAGATCATAATTCAAGCGTCAACCTTGTGAAAATTCATCTGTTTAAAAACTTAGAATGTAACTTCTCATTTGTTCCTTTGTGCTGAGATAAACTAGGGATGTGGAGTTGACATAAACTGCCCTAGAGGGGCTTGGCAAGCAATCGAAGGATCGAATCAAACTATATGGTTTTCGAAGTCAGTGGAGGCTGCACTTCGGGTTTCAGTGAAGATTGAAGTCATCTCCGCCATGCAGTGTTTATGCAAAAAGAAAAAAAGGCGAGGACGGGAATCAGACCGTCCTCTCTCTAGTCAAAGTAGCCGAGAAAATAGATGAGCGGCCCTCATCTTGACCCGCGCGAAACGACAACGATGAGAGGAGCGGGGAGGTATTTCCATATGCTCGCGGGCGATGATTGGACCTCCCAAAAAGGCTTGAGAAAATGGACTAGCAAGTCACAAAGAAGCAAAAGCTCGAAGAAGCAAATCAAGAGGCCAAAGGCCCAAAAGTGTGAAGGTTTTAACCGAACAAAAGTGAAGTACTCAAAAAGTCAAATTCAAGGCCAAAGGCCGATTCACTACAAAAAAAAGCTGTCCCTCGCCAAAAAGAAAGAAAATCAAAGTTCAAACCATTGAAACCCGAACCAAATCACGTGCTAGAGAAAGCTACAAGAAAACCATATAGTACGAGACGGTCCCGAGATTGCAGTCCAGGAGCCTAAAAAGGGCTATCTCTCGAAACATCCAAAATACTTTGCATCTCAGCACGGAGGTACAAGTATCAAGTTTCTTCTATTTATTTACGCAGTTTAATTTGGTAATAAGTAGTAATGCATGAATTAGGATAAGTCTAGTCCCACAGTCTAACTTTCATATTTTAAAAGCTTACTTAGTGCCGCCCTTTAATAGCATTGTTCGGGACGAACAACTAAAAGTGTGGGGTGATCTGATGGACCATAATTATACGAATCAAAAACACAGTTAAACCCACTAAATTAGACTGTTTGTCTATTTAACTTTTGCTTGTTAGTTCCGATATATTTCTGCAGGGTATTTTAAAGCTTAGAGAGAATACACGCTAAGGAGAGGATTTTACGCAGAAAAGATGTTACGAGTCATTCCAAAGTCTCGATCAGACGCTGACTGAAGAAATCTAAAGATCCTGACATGGAATCATTCAAAACAAATCAAAGCGAGGAGCAATCAAAGTCAATACCGGGCTGAAATACACCGATAGTTTTGTGAAAACGTCGCAAAAACGTCACAAAACTCCACATTTGCCCATGGTGACCGGCGGCTTTTGGTTGGAGGTGACCAAAGGAGGAAGCTCTCCCCCTTTTACCACCCAAAACCGGCGGCTTTCACCTCCTCTCCTCCTCCCTTGGATGAAAACCATGTGGTTTCATCCTCACCACCCATCTCCTCCCCTTTTGGCTATAAATACAAGCCATTCTCCTCTCATTTGTATCATCCCATTCACAACACAAAATCACTTATCTCTCTAAGTTTGGCAATTTGTAAGTTTGGTTTTGAAATAATACTCTTGTTGGTTCTTGAGTATTATAACGGTTTTAGAGAATACTCCTGTTGGTTCTTGAGTATTCAAGTAGAAATTGGGAATACTCCTGTTGGTTCTTGAGTATTCCCCTTTACTTACTGTCTTTCAAAAACCCCCGAGTATTTAGCTATGGTATCCACCTCTATGGATATTCGTAGCTAAACTCTTCATTCGGTTGAAGGGGTGTACTTGTATCATAAAATGTTTTAGACTATATTTTAGTATTTTTTCTCTGTATTCAAAACTTGTTCTATGTGCCATATATTAGGCCAGAACTTCCAAGGTTGAGTGGATGCTTGGAATGGCAAAGCTCTTCCGTGGAAGTTCGTAAACATACTCGGATAAGTGGATGCTTGGAATGGCAAAGCTTATCTGAGGAGTTTGACCTCTCTCAAACACCATTTGATTGCTCGGGAATGACTGATCAAATGGATGCACACAGGCTAATATACCTTGGAATAGGGTATTAGTCTAAGTAGAACAAGGGCTCTACGTTTTTGCAAAAGTCTAGACAGTGTGTGCAAATCGAGTGCTTGGAATGGCCTTGATACTCTTTCGAACACTTTTGCAAAAGACTAGATAGTGTAGCAAATCGAGTGCTTGGAATGGCCTTGATGCACGTTTGAATACTTAGAAGGATCACTAAAGGTCAATGATAAACAGGCTATGATACAAAGCCCCCGAAACTGAATGTTTTCCTTGAAATCAAACAACACCTGCACTTACTTTCTTAGTATAACTGCCTTAATCAACTGCACTCATCATCCGGAGGACTTGCCAATCACGCATCACCCGCTGTAAGTCCCCTACTTTTATTTTCAGTCATTTACTTTTCCGCACTAAAACCAAAACAAACCAACCAGTCACTTACTTTTCCGCGCTAAAATCTCAATCAACTTAAAACACGCTCCCTCGCTGTATAAATCACCTCAAAGAGCAACTATCCCCCTAATTCCCTTGGGTTCGACCCCTACTTACCACTTGCTACCCAGTAGTGTAGTCGCGAGTAGCAGACTATTATAAATTTATTCTTGACGTTCGCACACAACGACTGTGCATCCATCACTCCCTACAAAAAGCTGTCCAAGCAATCAATATAAAAGACTCAACCCATTTAGCCCGAACAAATCAAGTGCTAGAGAAAGCTACGGAAGATAACCATATAGTACGAGTTCGGTCCGAAGAGTGCAAATCAAGAACCTAAAAAGGACTATCTCCCACTCATCCCAATTGGTTTGCATCACGGCTCGAAGGTACAAGTATCAAGTTTCTTCTAAGTTTTAGCACGCTTTATGTTGGAAGCAAGTAATGCATGAATAGGATACATCTAGACTAACATTCTAACATTCATGTCTAAAGCTTTTGATGTTTAGCTTGCCTAGTTTACCTAAACCTTGTTCGGGACGAACAAGAATAAGTGTGGGGTGATTTGATGGACCGTATTTATACGACTCATCGAGTCAGCTAAACCCACCAAAAACGACCCTTTATCCTTTGAACATTTACTTGTTAAGGTCGTTTTGTATTTCAGGTGAATTTGGGGTTTATGGGAGAAACAAGCTTAAAAAGGGGATTTAACGCTAAAAAGGATCGCTCGCAATTTCTGGCCAGCCAAAGACCGAGAAGCCTCGGGCGCGCCCGAGAAACCCAGGTCGCGCCCGGCGTCCAGCGCCCAGCGTCCAGCGCGCCTGCCGAGCTGTTTGAGTCCAAATTCAAGTTGCCCGAGCAAACCATCTGATCTGACAATTCCGCCTTGACCAAAGTGTTTAAAATGGAAAATAAGGTGGACAATGTCGAAAAACCAAGGAGAATGCTCGAGCAGATTGGCAGTTGGCTCAATTCCAAAGCAAAGGCTCCGCACGCATAGGCACCTAAACCAAGTCGCTCGACCAAACCATCGAATCTGGCAAATCTGGCTCGACCAAGTTGTTTGGAATGCCCAATAACTTGGAAAATCTCACGGCCGAGTGGAACCAGCTCAAGCTCCTAGCTCAAATTGCGGCTAACCCTTGTAAAGAGGAAAGCTCCAACACTTACCACTTGGCACCAACTAGCTTAATTGCGGCTAGCTTAAGGATGAAGGAAGCCCCTAAAAGCTTGACACTTAGCACCAGCAAGCTTAAAAACGGCTGGCCAATGAGAGCTTTCCTTCTCCATGAAGTAGCCGCCCATCCCTTGCCCTATAAATAGAGGAGCACTCCTCTTGAATCAAAGAGACATCAATACATGAAATCTCTCTAGTTTTGATCCTTTGTTACTTAAAGCTTGTAGCACTTGCATTTGAATCAAAGCTCCAACTTCTCTCTACTTGATCTTGTTACATTTTGCATTTACTTACTTGCACTTGTTTCATTCCAAAATCTTTGTTTTCTCAAGCTATGGTATTCCCTTCAATGGATACTAGTAGCTAAGCTCATATTCGGTATAGGGTTTCAATCCTTGTGCCGACTTCTTGAGACTTGAGTTCTTAATGCCTTTTACATTTCTCTAGTCCTCAATTTCATTTCAAGGATCATTCGGCAAGGCTAAGTGGATGTTTTGCCACAAAGCTTAGCCGAGCTAAATGATCCCTATAGTCAATATTTACTGGATGCTTTGCGGCAAAGGTAGATAGTGACACCTAGTTTGAGCAACACCTTTGCCGGGTTGTTCGTTCTAGTAGAGGACTAGAAGCTCTAAGTTTGTCAAGCTTGTTGTGGAGTACCACCTTTGTCGGGGTACTAGGGAAGTCACCTTTGTCGGGGCAACCACATGACACCTTGACAAGTTGAGAGTGTGGAATACCACCTTTGTCGGGGTATTTGGGTTATCACCTTTGTCGGGATAATCACACATAGAAATGTAAAAGAGATCATGAGAAGTCTACGATGGAAGTATCACAAGTTGAGACCCTAGACTGAATATTTCTCTCACAAAGTTTCCTTTCAATTTTCATCCTCGCACTTTACTTATTGTCCTTAATTTCAGCACTTTACTTACTCGCACATTTACTTATCGTCTAAGACTTGGTCCTTCAAGCACTTTACATTTCTCGCACATTTACTTATTGTCTCATACTTGGTCCTTCAAGTCTTTACTTTTCCGCACCTTTACTTTTCAGTCATTTACTCTACGCACTTTACTTTCCAGCACTAAAACCTCAACAAGACCCCAATTGTCTTTATTTTCTTTCTTTTTCAAAGAACAACTATTTCCAACCATACTCCCTTGGGTTCGACCCCTACTTACCGCTTTGCTAATCTTTTAGTAAGCCACGAGTAGTGGAAAATATATAATGTAAATTTGCGGGTCACAACGACGGCCCGTCAATAACTCGCGCCATCTCCTGAATGGTTCGGTTCTTCCTTTCAACAACTCCATTCTGTTGAGGTGTGATTGGTGAAGAAAATTGATGAGTTATGCCCCTTTTTGAGCAGAATTCAGCAAGAGCAGCATTCTCAAACTCCTTTCCATGATCACTCCGAATCTTTATTATATGCTCGTCTTTATCTTCTCTTTCACGCTCCAGTCGTGTGCATAATAGAACGAATGCCTGGACAGCATCTGACTTTTCTCGCAAGTAGCTAGACCAGGTGAACCTAGAGAAGTCATCAACACACACAAGAACGTACCTCTTCCCTGAATAGCTTTCCACTTGCATAGGCCCCATTAAATCAATGTGAAGCAGCTCCAGAGGTCTACTTGTATTAATCTGAGTAGTGCCCTTGTGTGGAGCTTTGATTTGCTTTCCAATTTGACAATCACCACAAACAATGCTCAGCTCTCCTTGAACTTTGGGTATGCCGCGAACAAGACCATCTGAAACAATCTTCTGAAGTGTTCTTAGATTCACATGACCCATTCGCTGATGCCATAAGTTCATCTCTTCAGTTTTACTCAGTAAACATGTTGTGTTAGCATTGGGTTTACCAAGGTTCAGGAGGTAGCAGTTGTTCGATGACCTTCTTCCAGAGAGAACTGGATCATTATTCTTGTTTAACACCACACACTCATCTTGTGTGAATTGAACATGATGCTCTCCATCGCACAACTGGCTAATGCTAATTAGATTAGCCTGCAATCCCTTGACAAGTAGTACTTCTTTCAATCTGGGCAGGCCTTGAACAGTTAGAATTCCTTTTCCAATGACCCTGCCTTCTCCTCCATCACCAAATGTCACATTTGAACTCCTTTTAATCTCCTCTATATTGGTCAGAAACGCAGAGTTGCCGGTCATGTGTCTTGAACACCCACTGTCAAAGTACCACAATTCTCTTTTCAGATGACAAGTAGAACTAAAGGCAATGTGGCAAACTTCACTTCTTTGCTTAATCCTCCAAACTTGCTTCATATGCGGTTTCTGAACTTGTTTCATCTTTCTGATAGACATATGGAATTTATGACACCTTGACTTGATGTGTCCCACTTAATTACAATAAAAACATCTTCGCCTGTCTTGCTGTCTTGTGGGATACCATGTGGGAAACGGAGATGCTTTTCTTCGAGGGTGAAGATTAGCAGGAACAACTTGCGGTCGAGGCTTAACAAAAGTTTTTCTTTGAGAACCATGTTCAGTTGGAACAAGTTGCGGTTGTGGCACAGCTTTGACAAAATTTGTTTTTCCCGAACTCGCTCCACCTGTGAATCCAAGACCTTTGTGACCGCCACCTACCCGTTGTGCTCCCAGAATGGAGTCTAGATCTTTTGTTCCGGAATTCAGCATTTTGACTGATTTTTGTAAGTTGTTTAGCTCCTCTATTGTCTCCTCATGAGCAATTTTGTCTGATTCAATTTCACATTTGAGGGCATCCACAATATTAATAAGATTTACCTCTCTCCTTTTTAGAGCATCATTTTCGCGCTTTAGGTCATCCGTGACTTCTGAACGATCTCCTTGTTTTTCTTCACTGTGAAGCTTTAGGGATGAAATAACTGCCAGCAACTCCACCTTTTGAGAAATTAGCTCAGCTCTTTCGTCTTTTGCTTCAATCAACCGAGCTGTGAGGTCACAAAAGCTCTGCTGATGTTTTTGTTTCAGGGTGGCAATCTCTTCCTTGAGCTTCTCCTTTAGTTTTTCCATAGAGTTCTGGAGAGATTTGTTTCGCTCGACTTCAACCAACCACTGTTGATATAGTTCTTTGTAATTGTTGGCAATTTCCTCATCTGTAATTTCTTCATTATCACTCTCACTGGAATACATAATGTGATCTTCAACAGATGCCTTTTCCTCCTTTTTGCTAATGTGGTCTTCTTTCTGATCAACACAGCTAGTGAGGGCAACAAAATTATTGTGCTCACCTTCTTGATCAGATTCACTATCACTCCAGTTGATCACATAGGCATTCTTTTTCTTCTGTGTGTTGATGCATTCTGCTTGAATGTGTCCAAACCCCTCACATTCTCTGCATTGGATACCTTTGCCTTTGTTGTCTCGAACAAAGTCTCCAGACTGATTTCCCTTAGAAGCTCTGCCATCCTTCTGGTACTTTGAATTAGTTGACTGACCAGAGTCAGTCCCTTTAGTGTATTCTCTTCTCATATATTTCCTGAAGTTTTTGGCAAACATGGCATACTGTTGTTCTGATGATTCATTCATCTTGTCTTTGACAGCTTCAGCTTTCAGACCAATGCTAGTGACCTTCGTAAGATTGTCTTCTTCATTCATATCCATCTCATGGGTCTGCAGAGAACCCATCCGTTCATCCAGTCTCATGGTCTTCACATCATTGGCTTCCTTAACGGCAAGAGCTTTCATGGCGAACCGCTTTGTAAGAGATCTCAGCACCTTTCTTACCAGTGTTTCTTCGGTCATTGGTTCTCCTAAAGCGAAAGCTTCGTTAGCTATGTCGAGAATCTGAGTATTGAAGTCAGCAATGGTCTCATCCTCCTGCATTCTTAAATTTTCGAATTTTGATGTGACCGTCTCCATTCTGGATACTTTAACTTTGGTTGTACCTTCATGAGCAGTTTGGAGAATGTCCCAAGCCTTCTTTGCTATTTCACAGGTAAAAATCATCTTGAAATTCTTTCCATCAACTCCCGAGAATATGGCATTCATTGCTTTCGAATTTGCCGCTTCAGCATGCTTATGATCCTCAGTCCACTTGTCTTTAGTAATGAGGCACACTTTACCTTCTTTGTCGATAGTCACTGGGTGTGTCCATCCTTGTTCAACTGCCTCCCAAACTGATTCATCTTGAGACTTCAGAAACGCCTTCATTCGAACTCTCCAATAGCCATATTTATTTCCTTCAAGCAGAGGAGGTCGCGTGATGTTCTGCCCTTCTCTCAAATCCATCTCACCGACTTCTGAATCTTACTCTGTATGTCGAGTATTTGCTCTGATACCAATTGAAAACTTCCCCTGGTAGATGAGATGTTGTTCTGGTCGATGTCCAGAACAAATACTACAACAACTTATGCGCTAAAATAAGTAGTGCGGAAATAAAAGTGACACGCAAAGTTGTTACCCAGTTCGGCGTTAACGAGCCTACTCTGGGGGGCGTTCTCTAGCCCGGTGGACAGCAATTCCTTATTATTGAGTATTGCGAGTACAGGAATTACCGTTTACAGAATGCCTCTTAAACTACCTGAGCCTCGGACACTCTAGTAATTGCAATCTAGGACTCCCCCTAGATCTTTGCTCCCGCTCAGTATCCACCAAGATGATCCTCCGTGAGAATCAGCGCCTTCTCCCGAATGCGCAGTTCAAAGCTTTAGTGCGCGAACCTTCAGTGTTGTCCTTCGATCAATCTGCTGAGCACCAGCACAGATTGAATCCGAGCGCCTTTGAGTAACCAGTGACGATTAACTCTCCGGCCGAATACGCGCTTAGTGAATAACCAGTTACGATTAATTCACCGCCGTTAGCCTCCTCCTCCCTACAATGAGTATGAGCGTGATTTAATATCTCCGTAAGTGCTCTCTAATACCGAAGCATTAGCCCTCCTTATATAGGACGGTAGAAACCCTAAACCGAGTAGGATTTCTATTCTAAACCGCATATCTCAATTAGGAAACCTTTCCTAATATCTTGTGCATCTCTTGTAGATAATCCTTTATTTGAATCTTTAATCTTGATTAGGCAATCTTCGATTATCTTCTCGACTAAGATAACATCAAGCGTAAGCAACCGACTCTCTTGATCTCTTCGATAATCATCATAGCACCGACTTGCTAAAAACCGGACTTGCCAAATCCGTTCTGCTGCTGCGTCAGAGATGTGCTACGTCGGCTGTAACAAGTTACCAAATCTGAATTTGGAAACTTCCAATTTCTGTCCATGCACCTGCAACCGCCTTGATCTCCAACGATCGACTGTGTTTCCAAATCTGAATTTGGAAACATTCCATCTGCTTTAACTTGTTCCAGGACAGTTGTTTCTTCCAGTCCTGAACAACAGCTAGGACAACTAAACTAAGTTTTGCCAAACTCCATGCCATATAACTAACACACTCCAATCATAGCCTCCGAATAACAGCATAGGAGTGCGTCCCGCTCTTTTCTCATCATCGTCTTTTCTACCTGAGGCAAGGTAGGGGTTACCCACCCATTCCCAGCTACTTCGACTAGAGATGGACAATTTGTTTTCTCTGTCCCGCCACCACTGCGAACGCATGAATAAACTTGTATACTTGGTGACGGAGCTACTCTCAGGATTAGGCTAGTGAAGCGTCAACCTCCACCGCTTTCCTCAATCATCAGAACCAAAAACTCAGAATTTCCTACAATTTGCCGTACCTTTCTAGGACATTTCTGTCAACTCCACATCCCTGCATATCACAACTCACAAGAACAAAGCATCGAAAATTTTGAAATTTTGCATTTTTAGTCAAATGAGCACAATAGTCATACAAAACTGGAAATGAGATTTTGACATAAAAGGAAAGCATAGCAGTACATCATCAGTTCATCAAGACACATGACATGACACGACTGACTCTATAACATCCCACCCCACACTTAGTTTGACCCGTGTCCTCACGGTATAACTCAAGAAATAAGGTGGACAAACAAAAAAGACTCACACAAAATAGACTCACAGACTCAATTAAAAATAAAAATAAAAGAGGGAACTGGTACTCCCCTAATAGTCTGGTGGAACACCCACATCTGGAAAATGCGCTCATTTAAATTCGCGATGTATCGCGGACGTCTCCTGCATTTACTTCCCGCGGACGTCTGAATAATTAGCTTAATTGCGTAGGCGTCCGCGCCCTTAATTGCTCAGACGTGCGCCTGCGCGACTGAGTTGAGTTCCCCTTTTCATTCATTCACCTGAAACCACCAGAAACAAATATGCACTCGGGGCGCATTATCAAGGTACCAATTCCACTAACTAATCTACTAAAAACATGTGTAAAATAAAAACACACCGGGTTGCCTCCCGATAAGCGCCTTTGTTTTACGTCCTTGGCTGGACATTACCTCTACGGGATCACAAGTTAGGATCCCATGGCTGCTCCAAGTCAAACTTACCGCTCAGCGCGCTCCTCTCCTCAGCACTTCCACAAGTTAATCGCTTCTCAATGCTCCGCCCGCCATCAGGTGGCTTCGATCTCCAGTTGTTTTCTGTAGGTGTCCACAACTTTTGCGCACCCACCCCACACTTTTGTTTCTTTACTCGCTTCTTATCTGGTGGGCGTGTTTTCCTTCTTACCTTCAGCTGCTTACTGACACCCTGAATCAAACGCAACGATTCAGCAGTTATATTATTGAAACAAGTCTTACCAGCTATCTCAGGTGGTTTCCCCGCACAAGGCTGGTGGTCATCCTCAAATACACGAAACTCAGCCATCTTGCCACCATATTCGAGCATTATAATACCCTCAGCAACATCAATCTTCGCCTTCGTCGCAAACAAGGTAGGTCGTCCTAGAATGAGTGTTGGCGACTCCTTAGTCTGGGTGTCCTCCATCTGCAAGACATAAAAATCTGCAGGCACAACAACTTCTCCAACATTCAAGGTTAAATTCTCAAGCAAACCATAGGGATGAACACATGACTTGTTGCCTAACTCAATAGTTAACTTGGCCGGTTTCACCGGTCCAAGGTTCAATGAACAGTATAGGTCATAGGGCATAACATTAATTGATGCTCCCAAATCAATCAAACAGTGGGGGATAAGCGTGTTACCAATTCCACAGGTCACCGTGAAGGCACCTGGGTCTCTAGTTCGATTGGTCAACGCTCCTTGTTGCTCTCGCTCCAATTCTTGCATTTGTGCGTTGGTTCTCGTGTCCTCATACCCCTTCCGTTGAATCTCATTGTCTAAAGCTTCGTGACGCTCAATAACCTGCATGGGAAATGGCGATGGCGCAAAAGGGTTAGAATTCAAAATCTGAAAATTGCTTACTGGGAATTCCGCCCACGTCTCTTGATTTTCCTCCGCCCACGTCTCTTGATTTTTTATTAATTGTTGAGACGTCCGCGGATTAATTGTTGAGACGTCCGCCTGCGCCACTGAGTTGGAATCTGCATTCAGCTCCTTTTTATCTCCTTCAGCCTCCATCTCCTCTTCATCCCTTACTACAATCACACTCACATTTTGCCTTGGATTGGGGATCGTTTGCGACGGAAGCTTCCCTTTGTCTTCTCGCTTTTCGAAAACGTCGCTAGCAATTTGAGACACTTGCTTCTTTAGCTCGTTAACGTCTATAGCTTGTTGACCCACCTTTTGAGTTAGTTCCTTGAACAAACCTCTCATTTCCTCTCTCAACTCCTTGATCGGGTCCTCTTCTCCTTGTTTGTTGTGTGGTGGTCTGTACGGCGGCTTTTGTGGGTACGATGATTGCCCCGCATCGTAATTGTTCCTTTGCCAACCACCATCATTCTGCCTTGGTTGCCATTTGTTGTTGCCCTGGTATCCTTCATACCTCCTTGGTGGCAAATCTCCCTTGTTGATGTAGCCCACTACATTCACGTCTTCTGCTCTTTCCTGAAAGACAGCGTTATCATTATTCGTTGAATTATAAGTGGACTTGTTTACCTTACGCTCCACTTGTTGATTGCCTTGTGGTTGTTGCGTCACTAATTGAGCCATCATATCCTTCAGTTCCTGCAATTCAGAATGTACGCTCACATTAGCAACAGGCGCAGGTTTATATGTCTCTTCTAAATACCTTGTGCTCTCGGCAACTCTCTCAATTAACTCCCATATCTCCTCGGGGTACATGTCAAGGATAGACCCTTGAGCGGAGGCATCCAGCATTCTTCTTTCCATCAGAATCATCCCATCCATGAAGTACTCGAGCAGCATCCTTTGTGGGACTCCATGATTCGGACAGTTCTCTTCCAATAGCCTAAATCTCTCCAAATACTCGAACAACGTCTCTCCACGTCCTTGTCTGAGCATAGAGAGCTCCTTTCTTGTTTGAGCCGCCTTCGAATGGGAGTAATACTTGTCCATGAATTTCCTTTGCATTTGTTCCCAAGAAATAATGGAACCTGAAGGCAAAGACATCAACCAAGATTTAGCTTGACTTACTAAAGAAAAAGGAAATGTCTTTAATATAAAGATTTCTTCCGGAACCGATGCTGATTTCATGGACATGCAAACTCCATGAAATTCCTTCAAGTGCGTTAGGGGGTTCTCATCGGGCATTCCTCCAAACTTGGGCAAGTGATGTATAACCCCACTCTTTATCTCG
The DNA here is from genome assembly GCA_033675395.1 of Rhodiola chrysanthemifolia. Taxonomy (NCBI): domain Eukaryota; kingdom Viridiplantae; phylum Streptophyta; class Magnoliopsida; order Saxifragales; family Crassulaceae; genus Rhodiola; species Rhodiola chrysanthemifolia. The sequence continues at coordinate 43,509,051 of CM066205.1, forward strand.
ATATCTTCTGCGTCTTCATCCAACCTAATGCACCAAGGTGCCTCAACAATATATGGCGCAGAAACTCCTCTCATAGTGCGCCCAAATCCCGACGCCTAGCTAGCTGTCCATACTGGTTTCCTCCACCGAGGTATTGTCGATCCAATTCATCCTCGTAATCCTCGTGTCTAGCTGCACGATGTCTAGCAAACTCATTGCCTCGCTGATTTCTGGGGGGTGGTAGTCTTTGATTAACAGGAGGCAGTCCTTGCCTCTGTTCTTGCATGTTATCCCCTATCACACTACTTCGTTCTTCTTGATCACGTTCAATACTTCTCTGTGACATTGTTACTTCAACAGAAAACAATCAAGTGACAAGGTAAAAGAAAGTAAAATAAAACTAAAAGAAAGAAATACTTAGTGAGATTACTCGTTACCAATCCCCGGCAACGGCGCCATTTTGACGGGGTGTCGTTATACCCGTCAAAAATAATAATTTGTAATCCGACTAGCAAGTGGTAAGTCGGGTCGTATCCACAGAGATCGGTGTGAGAATCTGTTTACTAAGCACATAAGTAACAACGGGGGTTTTGGAATTTCGATCAGTTAAATAAAAGACGCAAGCAAGTAACAACGATCAAGTATCAGTAGGAATAGTCACAGGAATTCAAGTATCAATTATCAAGCGAAGTGTAAGCTAGAACTTTCGACTGTGATGCAAGACTAAATCATTGACAAATCCGTATTGATTTCTATTGTTTTACAACTTAGAGCTCCCCGCTAGGTTGTACTCCCCGTTCTAGTTCTAGTACTTAATCTCGCGCTAGCGATAATCAAGACCCTAACTCGCTAGAGTTGCATGAAGGTTTGAACAAGTTGTCCTAGGGTGTTTAATCCTAGTGGTATATTACTCGTGTCCTAGTTTGCTATCCCCGCTAGGTTGCTAGTAAACTATGACAATCGGAATCAACAAACAAACAAAAGCTCCCCCGCTAGGGTTCCACTCAAGCTAGCACATCAATTCCATAAACATAGCATAGTAATATGACACAAAACTTAGAAATCAATATGAGTCTCAAATCAAAACATCACAATGTCGAGTTCTAGCCTACACAAGTGAGTTTAGCTACTCATCGTAATGGAATACATCATCATGTTTCTGAATAGAATGAAATGAAATTACTGATGACGAACTCTCCACCAATCTGCAGCTACACTCCAGTACTTGAACCCAGCAACGAATCCTCAGTCGAAATCCTACTCCAAGAACTCTTCCTTCCAAACCGCACTTCGAACGAACCCTAGATGGATCTGAATTTCTCCCCTTTCCCCAGATCCAGTCGCCTGGTTCTTGTCCCCTCGTGTTCTCTATGTGTCCCTTCGAGATTGCAAATGAGAAGTAATGAATTCTACTGCCAGGTGTCCTCCGCGGACGTCTCTTGATTTATGCTCCGCGGAGGTCTCCACAATTATCGAAATTGTTCAGACGTAAGTGACAGTAATTCTTCAGACGTAAGTGGGCTGCACTGACTCAGATTTCCAGCACTTCAGACTTCATTTCTTCGACGCAAACATCTTCTAATTGGCTCCCTTTAGCCGATATTCCTTCCATGGATCCCGAATGCACCTGAGAATGAAAACTACACACAGGTAGTGAAATAACATACAGGCAAACACTAAGAGACGGGGTTTTAACACATAAAATAGTCGTACAACTACGACTCATCACTCTCTCAACTCCTAAGTCGCCCGAGTCGCTTGAAACAGCCATGTTTCGAGCACAACGCAGCTCAAGACAAAGTTCCGTGGCAAGCATCAAGAGTGTCTCTTCCGAGACACCAGTGTCTCGACCGCCTCTGTTGTTCAACTCCCGAGTCGTTCGAGACATCCGAACTGTGATGCAACAATAAGATATGCATAAAAAAATATCTTCGACCATAGTCGAAGTTTGAGACACACTCATAACATCACCAACAAGGAAACAGTTAAACTATAGAACTCAACAATCTCGGAATAGCCGACAACGACTTCCACTACCGTTTGTGACCTTTTGCCTTATATGCAAGAAGATCCGTCACGCCATTTGCTTCCCCGCTTGCAAAATTGATCAACCATCCCGCATTTGCTCGAAGAATTTGATTGCCTTCTCTATCCAGGAATCACTCCATTCTGCCGCTCCTACTCTAGTAACCCACTTGAAAGCTCCCCATTCAACTAGAATAACACGTCATGGAGCACGAGGGACCTTAGAAGAGAGAAGAAGACTCCCGAAGTTCACCGAAGACTCCCGACCGCCTCGAAGGTTCGTTTATTCAACTCCGCCCGCCGGCGGAGGCAGGGCTTCGGTTGTAGGCCTCCTTTTGCTCTCCGTCGTCGCTGCTGTCGAGCGACGCCTCTGCTTTCCCCTTTGCTCTCCTCTTCGCCTGTCCGGTTTGTCTCAGTCGGCTGCTCAGCCAAGTTTCTGGTCGAATTTGTGGCGGTTGGCTTTTCCAGTGGGCTGTTGGGGTGTGGATGATGGAGCTCTTGTGGGATTTTGGACGGTTGCTGTTCGGTGGTGGCGTTGGCGCCGTATGCCTTGATGGAAGCTTTTGCCTCTTGCCTGGTGATTGTTTTGTTGTCTTTGTACATAGAGATGATGGCAAGCTTAGCTGCTTGTCTGTGTGTAGGGTTGGCCGAGCTTAGCCGGCCGTCAATAATTGTAGTTTAGCTAGTAGTGTGTAGTTTTAGTTGTTCGGGACGGTTGGTCCCGGTTGGTTAAGTTGTCGGCTTAGGCTGGATTTGTCGGCTTCGATCGGAACCTGTCGGCTTCGACCGGACATTGTCGGCTTAGGCCGGAAATGGTCAGCTTCAGCTGTACCGGGTTTCGTTTAAGGGCCCTCTGTTCTATATTTCATTGTAAGTGTCGTCTGCTTCGGCCAGGCGGCCGGACTTTGCTGGGCCCTTATTGGGCGGTTTGTACTGTTCTTGCCGTTTGGCAACTTAATAAAAAAACACGTCATGGAGCACCTCATTGGCTTCTCAAACTGCTCTCAAGTATCATGCTGCTGCACTCACCTCTAGCATCTCTACAATTTGTTATCGGTGCACATGCTCTTAATTGGATCTACAATTTGTTATCGTTGCACTTACTCTTAATTGGATGGTGACAAAGACATGACGTGTTGAGAGATAATAATTTATTAGTTTAACTTAATTTGATTTAGGTGAGCTTAGTTTAACATGACTTAGATTAACTTAATTCAGCTTTTTTCTTGATTCATTAAAAGCTTCAAAAAGACACTAAGGCCTAAAACAATAGATCCACTACTCTATTTACTCTAATACTATCTATCCACAATGGTAGACAGATTCAACACCCTACTTTTTAACTTCCCAACCCTCCACATCAGTTTCTCTCTCTTCCACCTAATAATTCAACAATCATTCAACTTTTACACTCTGCAATGATTTTGTTTAATAAAATTCAACACACTTCCAACTAATTACTATATACCCCACCACTTTTATTTCATATTCTTATTTATTTTTATATTTGTATTTTTGTGATTACATAATAATAACAATTATTGATTATAATTAAATAAAAATAATTAACACTAAATAATTTATCTTTCGATATTTTTTAAAACCAAATTTAAAAACTTGAAAAGAAGAGTTTATGGAAGGATAATAGACTAATTATATAAAAAAGAAGACGTTTTTTTTTCTGTGTCCAAATCAAATGAAACTAGTCTCTATTTATAGAGTACAAAAACTGATGAATTTTGGTATATTAAATTTTTTAAAAAAGTTTAATTTACTATGCAATAATTGACCACAAATAATTAGGATGGGGATAAAAATCAAAAAATCACAACAGCCAATCAAAAGGCGCCAGGTGTCAGATCCGATCCACTTCTCCACCAGACGCGCATTGTCCTTTGTGTTTCTCACACTCGCCTGCTCGCACCTGTGATATGCCACCACGTGTCTTATTCAACATGTTAAATTCTTTCATCACCAATTAATCCACGTGTATTCAACACTCATTTTCAACTCATCATTGCAACAATTCAACAGTTGAATTTTTTTTTCAATACCCCCATTGTAAGTAGTCTAATTAGTAATTTCGCACATGATCTCTTAATAATATTACCCCATGATTCTAGGTTTCTCTCCCCGTTCCAGCCACTCTTGCATCCGCTGTCACCCTCAAAATTCTCATCTTTAGATAATCTTGCCTTGTAATGTACCTGCTGCCTCTTGTCATCACTCCCACTTCCAACTCTAAGACATCATCTAGAATCTGCTCCCACATCTGAAGGTATCAAGTAGGGTTACATTGATTCCCTTTCACTCTGAAGGCAGCTAGTAATTATTTGCTCTGTTTACCTTGCTTTTTCATTTTTCTTTACACGTTCTCATCGATGGCATCACTACTCTCAATACGAGTCTGGTGCAAACCTGTCGCGTCCCATTTGAGTCTTCAAACTCTAGCATGTAACTGACCTCCTTCAGCTTATTCAGCTTTGATTTTCGATTCCAATTTCAGCAAGGAAAACACTTTAAAATCCCCATCCTTCGTAAATTCCACAATCTAATTTTTTAAACCCTCCTTTGCTTGCACGACAGTCTGGATTAGTCCACTAAAACCTCTCTGCTGCTACATAATATATGTAATGACACTCTAGGTGGAGTCTGACTATATCTACTTGATTCAATGTCCATAAACAAAATTGATTACTTCCTCCTCATATGCATTGGCTATCAACCCCAAACTCTTAGCAGGTTGGTAAGACCTCTCTGCTTCCTTGCTACGTCCCGACTCCTTCCTTCCAACTTGTGAGGAATTGGTGCCTCATACTTGTTTGGTCATACTAGCATGTTTAGACTCAGTGTCAGGTCTTGTAGAGACTCCTTTGGTTTGGTAATTCGCATGCACTTATAGTACTCTTGTTGTAGTATATGTGTGTGGTTTTTGTCTGCTCTTTGTGTGCAGGTTTGATCAAGTTTGAAAGCCATATAGGCTGGAGGATGATCAGCAAGCCAAGGGATTATTCTGGATCAAGACCAGGCGGGACGGCGTCGTTTTCCAAAGGCGCGCGTTTCTGAGTTCGAAGACTTAATGGAACGACAGCGTTCGGCGCTAGCGGGAGATTCGGTTTTGGACGAAGCGGCGTCGTCTCGTGCGTCTTCTCCCCTTCATACAAAACAGAGCTGCGAAGCTCATTTCTCGGAGTCGAGTCATTCGAAACCCAATCCAGAGCTCAGGCGATTCTTGGAGCGATCTCAAGCAAGCATTCGATCTTCGAAGTGCTGTGCTTCTCGTTCGTGTATTCAATCGTAGCATCGGTGGCCAGCGCAGAGGTTCTTCTCGGCCAGCCTCACCGGAGCACCACCGGAGCAGTTCTTCTTCTCCGGTCACGCCTTAGCCTCGGATTGATCAGGATCTTCGATTCAGATATCAGGGAGTATTTCGCCCTTATTACTAACCATTATTATCGGTCAATTTAGTCTCTACGTTGTATTGATTGAATTAGGTCGATTAGGTTAGTTTAGTGTTCTTGACAATTGCATGTACCGAACTATTTGTTTATAGTGGATTGATCCTCGCCTCCTCCCCTGGAGGCACCCCCGTGGAGTAAGGGCATCCCCCCGAACCACGTTACATCTTGTGTTATTTCCTTAAGTTCTCAAAGCACTTAAATTGAACTTAAGATCATTGGAACATTGGAAATAAGGCTAGATCAATCATATTACATTTACACAACTCATAATATTCATGTTTCTCAGAACAGCTCAAATCAACTCCTCTCTCTTTTATCTGCTCAGGTTGGCAAGATGTTGCTGCAAAGCTTTCCTGTTACCTGTAGACTTCACTCCTAACCTATTTGCCAAATCTAAGGTATGCTCAACATCCTTTATTTTTTCTTTATTTAAAGTTTCTTCCATTTCTACCATTTCTCTTTCTTTTTTTTAAGGATTGAGTTGGAATAAAGGTGTCTGCTGTCCAACGGTAGTTGTCTTATGTGATGGCCTTCCTTTCCCTATCGGCCCTGCTTTATTTCGTCTGGAATACGTCACAACTTCGTTCTCTTTTGAGGCCTTCAGTCTGTTTTGAATTTTTTTCATACTCATGAAAGAGTCTTCCTCTGATCTTATTTCATATACTATGTCTACATCCTCAGTCTCACTTTCCAAACTTGTGATTGACAAATGTTATGCTCTCTCTTCCTTTACTAGCTTTTAAACCTTTAGAGTTAAAATTGTAGTCCAAGTAATCCCCTCCGAAGCAAAGCTTGATTCGGATACTCTCTGAGGCCTAACACTAATTTTTGGCTCTTTAGAAACATAGTTTGTCTCCTTTCCATCCATTTATGGCATCGTAGCTTCCATTTTGTGAGATGTCACTTTCGCCTTCCAAAGCCTGACCTCTTCTCTCTTTGTACTGTTTACTTGCCTAGAAATTTCTGGTCCTCCCCCAACCACCTTCTGACCTTAACCGATTTCCTCCTGAATCCCAAAACTAGCCGAAGCTCCTTCCTGAGCCGCCCTAAGTATGTCTGGCCTTTTGTTCACCTCCCTTGACATCATCTTATCGGAACCCCCTTTCTTCTGGCTGTTAGTTGAGCTCATACTGTCTCCAGGCCCACCACCACCACTGATTCATCATTTTGTTAATCTTTAATCTCGCGACCATTTAAAAGAAGTCTTCAGTGACTGTCAATTCGTACACCTTGCCTGAAATTTTAGCCTCCACCACTTCTGTTATTCTCTCAATTTAGTGGTTTCAATTAATATTCTTGCTCTCCTTATCCCAGTGAGCCGACTTCTCTATCACCCCTTCTCAAATGTGTGCAATGAGCAGCAGCTGCGAGCTCAAAATTGTCCTTCCTCGAGGCTACAAAAGGTAGGCCAATGATACTTAGCCAGACTGATCTTGTCCTTATCCGTTTCTCCTCCCGCCATACTTGAATCTTAGAGAAATTCTTCAGTATAGTTCAGTAGTTCTCCGTTAAGCAGCAATCCAGCTCCTCCAAACTTGCGAAATGTACTAATAACATTCGCCTCCCATAGTCATTACTTTGTCAAATTTTATACCCTCTTGTTGCATCTCTGATGGACCCAAATTATACGAATCATAAACACCGTAAAACCCACCAAATTAGACTGCTGGTCTATTTAACTTTTGCTTGTTAGTCCCGATATATTTCTACAGGGTATTTTGGCGCTTAGAGAGAAAACACGCTAAGGAGAGGAGTTTTACGCTAAAAAGGATCGCTCGCAATTTCTGGCCAGCCAAAGACCGAGAAACCCAGATCGCGCCCGCCGTCCAGCGCCCAGCGTCCAGCGCACCTGCCGAGCTATTCGAGTCCAAAATCAAGTTGCCCAAGCAAACCATCTGATCTGACAATTCCGCCTCGACCAAAGTGTTTAAAATGGAAAATAAGGTGGAAGATGTCGGAAAACCAAGGAGAATGCTCGAGCAGATTGGCAGTTAGCTCAATTCCAAGGCAAAGGCCTGGCGCGCATAGGCACCCAAACCAAGTCGCTCGACCCGACGGATGCATCTGGAAAATCTGGCTCGACCAAGATGTTTGGAATGCCCAACAACGCGGACAATCTCGCTTCCCAGACAAAACGCCCGAGCCGATTAGCAGTTGGCCCAAGTCCAAAGCAAAAGCCTCGCGCATAGGCACCAAGACCAAGTTGCTCGACCAAAACATGGAATTTGGAAAAACTGGCTCGACCATTAGTCTTAGAATCAATTGGCCATTCCAAATCAACTATCAAATGCAAGCATGGACCAAGGTGACCGGCCACCATGCTTGGAGGTGGCCAAGGGAGGAGCTCCTCCCTCCATGGCAACCGGCAACCGGCGGCTCCTCCACTCTTGGTGACCGGCGGCTTTCCTCCTCCCCCATGTGGCGGCTCCTCCTCCTCCTCCATTGGATCAAAGACACTTGCCCCTCATCTCCACCACCCATTTCTCCTCCCTTAGCCTATAAATACAACCCATCCATCTCATTTGTAAATCATCCACATCTCATACAAAAATCACTTATCTCTCTAAGTTTGTAAGTTTGGCTTTGGAAATAAAAGATTGCTCCCTTGGCGCTTCAACGGTTGTAAGTATTTCAATATTTATTTTCCGTCTTTAATTTCTAATTCCTTAGTTATAATGCTTAGCGCGATAAATAGTAGCTAAACTAGTCGTTCGGTAGAAGGGGTGGACTTGTATTATAAAATGTTTTAGACTATTAACTTAGTGTCTCGTCTGTGTATTCAAAACTTATTCTATGTGCCATATATAAGATTAGAATCTCCAAGGTTGAGTGGACGCTTTGACGGGCAAAGCTCTTCCTTGGGATTCGTGATCATACTCGGGTAAGTGAACCACTTGTAACCGGACCAAGGGGACCAAATGGGCAAGCTTATCTGAGGAGTTCGATCTATCTAAAAAACCATTTGGAAACTGGACCAAAGGGACCAAATGGATGCACATAAAGCTAAGATACTTCGGAAGGAGGAATTAGCTGAAGTAGAATAAGTGCTCTACGACCTTAAAAGGGCTAGACGATGTTGCAAGTCTTGAGCTAGGAATAGCCTCGATTCATGTTTGAATACTTAGAAGATTCACTAAGAGTCAATGATAAACAGGATATAATACAAGGCCCCTGAAACCGAATGCTTTCTTTTAATTGTAATAATTGTCAGTTACTTTCCAGTACTAAAACCAACCAACCAACCAATCAATCACTTAGCTGGTAGCTTTAAAACCAACCAACCAATCTCAAAATCGTCCAACTTAAAGAACAACTTATCCCCCTAATTCCTTTGGGTTCGACCCCTACTTACCACTTACTACCCAGTAGTTAAGTCGCGAGTAGCGGACTTATAAATTTATTTGCACGTTTTGCTTCGACGACGAGCATCTCTGTCAAATTGGCGCCGTTGCCGGGGAATTAGCCATCGGATTAGTTGTTCTTTCCCCCCTATGTCCTCATGACGCAACCCCCTTCGTATGCATGGGCAACACGACATCTGCCACTGTTCGGAGGAACGGAGGGAGAAGACCCAGTACAACACTGCCGAAACTTCCACCACGTCTGCTACCACATTAAACCTGCTAATGAAATGTTAGAGGAATTTAAGCTTAAATGCTTCAAATTCTCTCTAACTGATTTCGCAACGATCTGGTACTACACATCCACCGCTTGCAGTGCAGAAAGTTACGTAGATCTCTGCGTTCCATTCCTGAAGGAATTCTCCCCACCATCCTTACGCCAAGAAACCCGTGAGAGAATCATGTGCCTTCAACAATCCCGGGATGAGACTTTGGACGAATACTACACGAACTACGACACCATCGTCTCAAGCTGCCCGCACCATGGATTCACGAAGAAGATTCTTCTCCAAAAATTTCTTCGTGGGATGAGGTCCGAAGAGCTGGGAAGAGTTAACGAAGCAATGAGAAGATCAGCCAGAAACTTCACCATTGCAGACATGTGGTACCTCATAATTGGCCTAGCCGCTGCCACAAGACGAGTACCCCAAACTGACGAGGAAATGCAGATAAATGAAGCTGACCCTGAGGCAGACAAAGAAGAAACTACCGAGACGTCAGAAGAGACTCCTGAACCGTCAGAAGAATCAGATATGGAAAGCACCGGAAGCAACGAGGTTGGAGTCCAGAACACCACTGACGAACTGCCCAATTCATACCCGACTATCATTACCCGGGCAGCCGAGACTATCTACGACCAGTTCCTCACTGACAATCATAACGAGGCAGAACCAAGCCTTAAGATGCAAGCTTCCCGACTTTTCCCTTCGATCAATAGACAAATCGTCGAAAACTATGTGATCCATGAAGAGGCTGAAAAGAGGATGGGAAAAGGGCCTCTGCAGAATGACTCCTCGATGGAGCAGTGTTACACCGTAGCTGGACTAGACAGTCCCAAATGCAAAAACTTCAAAGGGCTAGTAGTGAAAGGTCCCTCACATCCTCCGGGGGATTGGAAAGAAAAAATCCCAAAACAAAGGAGTCCTGACCCAAGCACATCATCTCGCAAGAAATCGGGAAAAGGCAAGGCAAGAAGCAACACAGGAACGGTGGCAAAATTCGACCTGAGCCACCCATGGGACCCAAACCAGTAATCCACAACGAGGTATCGTCGAGCCAACGACGTTAAACAAGTGCACTGGTCGGGAGGTAACCCGACACTATCTTACTTTCTGTCATTTAAATTCTGTCATTTAATTTTCTGTCTTAGTCATTCTCACATATATATATTAGCTTGCATGACTTTTGAACTAAGGCACGCCTTCGTTCAAAAGTGTGGGGTGAGAACCACCGTTGTATATAAATAACATGCTTGCTGTTTTCTTTTTTACTAATAGTATCTTTTTGAGAATATGAACTTAAGAATGTGAAAAAGATAGACCGAAATTCATGCATTTACCTTGTGAAAATTCTACTGTCTAAAAACTTAGGACGTAACTTTTCATTTGTCCTTTGTGCTGAGATAAACTAGGGAGGTGGAGTTGACATAAATCGCCCTAGAAAGGCTTGGGAAGCAATCAAAGGATCAGATCAAACTATATGGTTTTCAAAGTCAGTGGAGGCTGCACTTCGGGTTTCAATGAAGATTGAAGTCATCTCCGCCATGCAGTGTTTATGCAAAAAGAAAAGAAAAGGCGAGGACGGGAATCAGACCGTCCTCTCTCTAGTTAAAGTAGCCGAGAAAATAGATGAGCGACCCTCATCTTGACCCGCGCAAAACAACAACGATGAGAGGAGCGGGGAGGTATTTCCATAGGCTTGCGGGCGATGATTGGACCTCCCAAAAAGGCTTGAGAAAATGGACTAGCAAAACCACAAAAAGGCGAAAAGCTCGAAGAAGCAATTCAAGAGGCCAAAGGCCCAACATTGTGAAGGTTTTAACCGAACAAAAAAGTGAAGTACTCAAAAAAGTCAAATCAAAGGCCAAAGGCCGATTCACTACAAAAGCAGTCCCTCGCCAAAAGAAAAAAATCAAAGTACTCAAACCAGTGAAACCCGAACCAAATCACGTGCTAGAGAAAGCTACAAGAAAAACATATAGTGCGAGACGATCCCGAAGTTGCAGTCCAGGAACCAAAAAAGGGCTATCTCCCGAAACATCCAATATAAATTGCATCTCAGCACGGAGGTACAAGTATTAAGTTTCTTCTATTTATTTACACAGTTCAATTTGATAAGAAGTAAGTAATGCATGAATTAGGATAAATCGAGTCCCACAGTCTAATTTTCATATAATCCAAAACCAAACTTAGAGTGCCGCCCTTTAATAGCATTGTTCGGGACGAACAACTAAAAGTGTGGGGTGATATGATGGACCCAAATTATACGAATCATAAACACCGTAAAACCCACCAAATTAGACTGTTGGTCTATTTAACTTTTGCTTGTTAGTCCCGATATATTTCTACATGGTATTTTGACGCTTAGAGAGAAAACACGCTAAGGAGAGGAGTTTTACGCTAAAAAGGATCGCTCGCAATTTCTGGCCAGCCAAAGACCGAGAAACCCAGATCGCGCCCGCCGTCCAGCGCCCAGCGTCCAGCGCACCTGCCGAGCTATTCGAGTCCAAAATCAAGTTGCCCGAGCAAACCATCTGATCTGACAATTCCGCCTCGACCAAAGTGTTTAAAATGGAAAATAAGGTGGAAGATGTCGGAAAACCAAGGAGAATGCTCGAGCAGATTGGCAGTTAGGTCAATTCCAAGGCAAAGGCCCGGCTCGCATAGGCACCCAAACCAAGTCGCTCGACCCGACGGATGCATCTGGAAAATCTGGCTCAACCAAGATGTTTGGAATGCCCAACAACGCGGACAATCTCGCTTCCCAGACAAAACGCCCGAGCCGATTAGCAGTTGCCCAAGTCCAAAGCAAAAGCCTCGCGCATAGGCACCAAGACCAAGTTGCTCGACCAAAACATGGAATTTGGAAAAACTGGCTCGACCATTAGTCTTAGAATCACTTGACCATTCCAAATCAACTATCAAATGCAAGCATGGACCAAGGTGACCCACCACCATGCTTGGAGGTGGCCAAGGGAGGAGCTCCTCCCTCCATGGCAACCGGCAACCGGCGGCTCCTCCACTCTTGGTGACCGGCGACTTTCCTCCTTCCCCATGTGGCGGCTCCTCCTTGCTCCTCCTCCTCCTCCATTGGATCAAAGACACTTGCCCCTCATCTCCACCACCCATTTCTCCTCCCTTAGCCTATAAATACAACCCATCCATCTCATTTGTAAATCATCCACATCTCATACAAAAATCACTTATCTCTCTAAGTTTGTAAGTTTGGCTTTGGAAATAAAAGATTGCTCCTTTGGCGCTTCAACGGTTGTAAGTATTTCAATATTTATTTTCCGTCTTTAATTTCCAATTCCTTAGTTATAATGCTTAGCGCGATAAATAGTAGCTAAACTAGTCGTTCGGTAGAAGGGGTGGACTTGTATTATAAAATGTTTTAGACTATTAACTTAGTGTCTCGTCTGTGTATTCAAAACTTATTCTATGTGCCATATATAAGATTAGAATCTCCAAGGTTGAGTGGACGCTTTGACGGGCAAAGCTCTTCCTTGGGATTCGTGATCATACTCGAGTAAGTGAACCACTTGTAAACGGACCAAGGGGACCAAATGGGCAAGCTTATCCGAGGAGTTCGATCTATCTAAAAAACCATTTGGAAACTGGACCAAAGGGACCAAATGGATGCACATAAAGCTAAGATACTTCGGAAGGAGGAATTAGCTAAAGTAGAATAAGTGCTCCACGAACTTAAAAGGGCTAGACGATGTTGCAAGTCTTGAGCTAGGAATAGCCTCGATTCATGTTTGAATACTTAGAAGATTCACTAAGAGTCAATGATAAACAGGATATAATACAAGGCCCCTGAAACCGAACGCTTTCTTTTAATTGTAATAATTGTCAGTTACTTTCCAGTACTAAAACCAACCAACCAACCAATCAATCACTTAGCTGGTAGCTTTAAAACCAACCAACCAATCCCAAAATCGTCCAACTTAAAGAACAACTTATCCCCCTAATTCCTTTGGGTTCGACCCCTACTTACCACTTACTACCCAGTAGTTAAGTCGCGAGTAGCGGACTTATAAATTTATTTGCACGTTTTGCTTCGACGACGAGCATCTCTGTCAATCTCCCTCTCTCGATTCTCAATCGTTGTGAAGATCTTTAACACGGCTATTGCACATTTCTGAAACCATTCTTCATATAAAGGGACAACCTTCATTTTCAGCACTCTTCTTTATGGGGTATAACCCTTCCTTGTTTCTCCTTCATTTTAGCCTGGTTTCCTCGATAGTCGTCCATTTTCCTTGGTATCCATTCTACGATTTCTTTTCTTAATGTGTGCCCATCCCCGGTGTTATGATTATAGTAATCCCAGTTGTGTTATGAATGAGTTTTGGGACCAGTCTTTTGTCCAGTCCAAATGCATATCTAAGTTTGCAGGAAATTTTATGGTATTAAGAGCTGAGGCCGTAAAAGCCGTGGCATGGGGCCGTGACATAGGCCATGACATCTGTAGCTGCCGTGACACGGGACTGTGACAGCATGCCATGACAACAGGTTGAAAAGCCTCTGAGTCTTAAACCCCCCGTGACTACTGTCACAAGCTTTGAGCAGCCGTGACAATTGAAGCTGCGTCGTTTCAATTGGAGCGGGAGTTCAAGTTTAATGAAACGACATCGTTTGGTCAACGTGCGATTTTCAGTTAATTCAGTTACAAGCGAAGGCGATGTCGTTTCGAAGCAAGCTGCAGCTCAATATATAAGCAACTCAAATTGGGGATTAGGGCATGACTTGATTTTCTGATAGAACGATAGACGAGTGAGAGTCTTCTTGGAGCGATTCGACCAAATTGGAAGTTTGACGAAGTTGCTGCACGTCCGTCTTCTACGGTGGTGACGTCCGGGTGGTTCAACTCCTATTGCAGAGAGGTGAGCGTCCGGGTTTCAACCAGTGGGCGCAGCAGTGGATGTTCCAGTATTGAGCGAAGCTTCGACTGCAGATTCTCAGGGAAGTACTCGTACTTGTTGCTTGGATCACAGTGCAATTGTTGCTTGTGTCATTTGGACTGGATTGATTGTTGTAATTTGTTTGGTTATTTGCTTGAGTCAAGCATTTGTTTGTAAACCTAACATTTGGTCCCTTAATCAATAATAAGAAAAGGTTTGACTAAGCATAAATCTTTGTAATCGATCCCTACAACGTGGTATCAGCGCCAAATCATGTGATCTTGATCATCATTTGTGCTTGATTATCTTTTCTTGTTAATCCTTGGACTTGATTCTCTTTTGGGATGGCTGATGCCATGAGAATCAAGCCCTTCGATGGGACCTCTGATTTCAGTATGTGGAAGATGAGGATGAAGGCTATATTGGTTAAGGAAAAATGCTATAGGGCTGTGACAGAGGTGTGGATTATTCCCACCTCTGATCAGTAGAAAATTGACATGAAAGAACTTGCTTATTCTGAAATCGTGATGAGGCTAACTGATAATGTAGCTAGGAAAGTAATGCATCATACTGAACCTAAAACATTGTGGGATGAACTAGAAAAATTATATTTGGTTAAATCTCTCCCCAATAGGATCTCTTTACAAACTAAGCTCTTTACTTTTAAGATGGATGTGTCTATGAGCTTACAAGAGAACCTTGAAATCTTCTTAAAATTAACACAGGATTTAAAAAAGTGCAAGGATGAAATTAAAGATGAACACCTCTGTGTCATTCTTCTTAATTCCCTTCCTTCACAATTTGACACCCTTAGGGATGTCATTCAGTATGGAAGTGAAAGAGCTAACAGTCTCCAAGATTCTTGAAGCTGATACTCAAAAGAATGAAAGTCTAAAAGTTTTTAAGGCTAAAAATGGTGTTAAAACTGTAGTAAAATATGAGGTTATGATGTTTAAGGGAAAGAATAAGTTTAAACCAAAGAATAAGAACTACAATAATGGATATCAGAATAGCAGTGATTCTCAGAATAAGAAAACCTTTGATAAGTCTTCACAATCTTCACAAAATAACAACAACTTTCAAAGGAACACCCCTATTAAGTGCAACTATTGTGGCAAGCTAGGCCACTATGCTAGTTCTTGTTATAAAAGAATTAAGGATAAAAAGAACAAAGGAATAAGGATAACCAACAATCAGGACAGTCTAATATATGTGAGAAGGATCCCCAATATCACAATGAGTTGCTTCTCAAGTGTGATGGGCATGAGAGCGACTCTTGGATCCTTGATTCTTGCTGCACCATGTATGCCACACCACACAAGCATCTATTCAGTTCTCTGAAGATTTTTGAAGGTGGTGAGGTCATGATAGGTGATCACACATCATTGAGAATTAAGGGAATTGGTTCAGTTCCCTTAAGGATGTTTAATGGTGCTGTGAGAACTCTCCAAAATGTGAGGTGGGTGCCCCATCTGAGGAGAAGTTTAATGTCAGAATCTGCCCTTGATAAACTTGGATGCAAGATAACAGCCGTTAAGGGAGTTAGAGAAGTGATAAGAGAGATGACGGAGTTGTGATTAAAAGCATTGAGAAGGGAGGTCTCTACCATGTGATCTCTTCTTCTGAAATCAACCTTTCTGATGAACATAAAACTCTGTTAGACACTAAAATGTGGCATTCAAGGCTTGGTCATATAAGGAATAAAGGACTGCATTATCTGTCTAAATATGGTTTTATTGATTGTAAGCCTATTGATCTGAAATTCTGTGAAACATGTGTTTTTGGTAAAAAAATCAGCTCATCCTTTTGGCAAATCTTCTTTTGTTGTCAAAAAACCTTTGGAGTATGTCCACTCTGATTTGTGGGGACCTGCCCATGTCTCAACAATAGGAGGAAGGTCACACTTCTTGTCCATAATTGATCAATACACTAGAAAAGTATGGGTCTTTCTTTTAAAAACCAAGGATGAGGCTTTTGAAAACTTTAAGAATTGGAAGATCATGGTTGAGAGTCAAACTGAACTTAAGGTTAAATGTTTAAGAACAGATAATGGCTTGGAATTCTGTAACAAGACCTTTAATAAATATTGCACCAAACATGGGATTGGGAGACACTTGACTATGCCTGGTACTCCTCGACAGAATGGAACTACTGAGAGGATGAACATGACATTTTAGAGAATGCTAGATGTATGATGATTAGTGCTGGAGTTAAACCAACTCTTTGGGGAGAGGCTGTGGTAACATCTGCTTATCTGATTAACAGATGTCCTTCCTCAGCCATTAACTTTAAAACTCCCCAGGAGCTTTGGACAGGGAAGCCTCCAAACCTCTCCCACCTCAGGCCCTTTGGCTGCACTGCTTATGCCAAAGTGTCTGATGGTAAACTCCAGCCTAGGGTTGCTAAATGCATTATGCTTGGGTATCCTGAAGGAGTTAAAGGCTATAAATTGTTAATGATACAACCAGGAGGGTACAAAGTCATTGTGTCTTGTTCTGTGACATTTGATGAACTGAATTTCCACTTTAAGTCTAAACTAAACCATGATGTTGAGTCTCATGGCACACCTAAAGGTGTGACCAGTTTTATTCCTTCAGGATTTAATCTGAACCAGGGAAATGATGATGTTCATCAAGGAGATGTAGCAGCTGAGATGGGAAAGTCACTGGATTTAAGTGATGAGATGCTGGAAGTCACAAATGAGGGGAGTAATTCCCCTGCTGTTTCAGGTAATGAGTTACCTCACCAATTAGGTGGGGGAGCTAGCACTGTAAGTCCTTCTCACTCAAACTCAGCATTAAATTCTATGGACACTAGTGATCAAAATGCTGCTTTAGGATCATCTGAATTAGGCATTACTAATTCTTCTGCTGCTATACCTGATTTGCCTAACTTACCTGATGATTTGTATATTGATCATAGTGTGAATGTGCCTGAAAATGGGCATGGAAATGTTGATGTTATGCCTGATATAACTGAGTCCCCTGTGCATGAAACTGAACCCAGTGTTGATAACTATCAATTAACTAGAGACATGGAACCTAGAACTAGAATTCCTAATAGGAAATATAAGGCTAACATTGCTGAGTATGATGAGAAACATGATGATAAGTGCTGTAATATTGTTGAGTTAACTCTAACGGCTGCTGAAAAGATTAAATATGTAATACCTGATACATATAAGCAAGCCTTATCTAGTAATGAAGCTGAAAAATGGAAAAAAGCTATGATAGAAGAAATCCAATCCATGCATGATAACAATACTTGGAAACTTGTACCTAGGCCTACTGATGTTAAACCTTTGGCTTGTAAATGGATATATAGGATAAAAGAAGGTAATTCACCAAATGATCCACGAAGGTTTAAGGCTAGATTAGTGGCTAAGGGGTTTCACCAAAGAGAGGGCTTTGATTTTAATGAGATATTTGCTCCTATTGTCAAGTATAAAACACTGAGATTGCTTATTGCTATGACTGCTGTCTTTGATTGGCATATAGAACAAATGGATGTGAAAACTACATTTTTACATGGTGATTTGCTTGAAACAATTCATATGTGTCAACCTGAAGGTTTTGTTGATAAAACTAAGCCTAATCACGTCTGTTTGCTAATAAAATCTATCTATGGATTAAAACAATCACCTAGGCAGTGGAATAAGAAATTTGACAATTGCATGCTTGACTTAGGATTCATAAGAAGCAAGTATGATACATGCCTTTATCTAAAAGAGTGAAAAATAATGCCCCATTGTTTGTGCTGCTGTATGTTGATGATTTGTTGCTGATCAGTTCTTCCTTGCATGACATAAAACTGACTAAGTCTGATTTGCAAAAACATTTTGACATGAAAGACTTAGGCATTGCTCAAAAGATTCTAGGGGTAAAAATTATAAGAGATAGAACAAATGGAACAATCTGTTTGTCTCAGTCTGAATATTTTGCTAAGGTGTTAGATAAATTTGTAAATTGTGAATGTTAAGTCTAATGATATACCCTTAGGAGGGCATCTTGTATTTTCTAAGGAAGATTGTCCTAAACTGAGCAAGAAAGAATGAATATGCTGAATGTACCCAATGTTGTTGTTGGTTCTGTTATGTATGGAATGATATGTACTAGACCTGATCTTGTTTTCTCTATTATTGTTCTGAGTAGATACATGTCTGACCCAGGCACAAAGCATTGAGAAGCCATGAAGTATTTGTTAAGATATCTGTTAGGGACTAAGGGACTAGGATTAGTGTATAGAAACTATGAACCAAGGGCTGGGATTGTAGGATATATAGATTCAGATTATGCCAGCAATAGGGACAATAGGAAGTCCACCACAGCTTTCTATTTCACTTGGAATGGGAACTGTGTGTCTTGGAAGAGTCAGCTTCAGCCCATAGTAGCCTTGTCATCCACAGAAGCAGAGTATATAGCTGCCACAGAATCAACAAAGGAAGCCATTTGGTTAAATGGGATAGTGAAAGAAATCAGTGGGATTAGTGAGTCTCCTAGGATCTTTATGGATAGCCAAAGTGCCTTGTGTTTGTGTAGGGATCCAGTGTACCATGAGAGGTCTAAGCATATAGATGCGAGAATGCATTTTATTAGAGACCTAGTGGAGACCCAAACCATAAGAGAAGACAAGATCCTTGGTGAGAAAAACCCAGCTGACTTTGGAACCAAAATTGTACGTGCTAACAAGTTTGTTTTTTACAGGGAAAGCCTGCACATTGATGAGGTTGGATGAAGCTCCAAGTCTGAGCTGATTGAAGCCTTCACTGGCTGTGTTAAACCTTTTCTGAGACAGGTCAGATGTATCTGTTTTTCATCTATTATACAATTCATTCTTTTCTTTCTCAACTAGTCTTAGGAAGGCATTTGTTATGATTATAGTGATCCCAATTGTGTTATGAATGAGTTTTGGGACCAGCGTTTGGTGTTTTGTCCAGTCCAAATGCATATCTAAGTTTGCAGGAAATTTTCTGGTATTAAGAGCTGAGGCCGTAACAGCCGTGGCATGGGGTCGTGACATAGGCCGTGACATCCGTAGCTGCCGTGACACGGGACCGTGACAGCAGGCCGTGACAACAGGTTGAAAAGCCTCTAAGGCTTAAACCCCCCGTGACTACCGTGACAAGCTTTGAGCAGCCGTGACAAACGAAGCTGCGTCGCTTCAATTGGAGCGGGAGTTCAAGTTTAATGGAACGACAGCATTTGGTCAACGCGCGAGTTTCAGTTAATTCAGTTACAAGCGAAGGCGACGTCGTTTCGAAGCAAGCTGCTGCTCAACATATAAGCAACTCAAATTGGGGATTAGGGCACGCCTTGATTTTCCGATAGAGCGATACACGAGTGAGAGTCTTCTTGGAGCGATTCGACCAAATTGGAAGTTCGACGAAGTTGCTGCACGTTCGTCTTCTACGGTGGTGATGTCCGGGTGGTTCAACTCCTATTGCAGAGAGGTGAGCATCCGGGTTTCAATCAGTGGGCGCAGCAGTGGCTGTTCCATTATTGAGCGAAGCTTCGACTGCAGATTCTCAGGGAAGTACTCGTACTTGTTGCTTGGATCACAGTGCAATTGTTGCATGTGTTGCTTGTGTCATTTGGACTGGATTGATTGTTGTAATTTGTTTGGTTATTTGCTTGAGTCAAGCATTTGTTTGTAAACCTAACATTTGGTCCCTTAATCAATAATAAGAAAAGGTTTAACTAAGCATAAATCTTTGTAATCGATCTCTACACCCTGTTTATCCATTTCTTCATTGTCTACCTTTAAAGTGGCTTGGTCGTGGCATACCTCAAATGTCCGCCAGTTTAACTTCCAGTTTTGTTTCCCCACCTTGATTCCATTCCCTCTTCGCGTTAACGCTTCAGCCTCCCCCAATGACTTATAAGTTATATCTCACAAACTCAAACCTACTCAATGTAGCTCTTCTTTCCCTTGTTGGGATAAACACATCCATCGTTTGCCCATAGATTGAACAGATCCCGCAGCCACTTCTCATCTTTGTCTGTTGGATGTTGGCAATGAAGAAACGGTAAAAACTTTTCCTAGGATTTTTGAAATAACTCCTCCCTCCTTGGGAGATTTTTTGTATCTCCTCTATGGCTTTACTGTACACAATTTAATTTACTTAAATTAACTCGGATAAATTAATTTAGCTTACACAAAAGAACATCCTTTAAACTTTCCAAAATCTTTGACGTCATCTATCACGAGTTTGAAGAACACATGTTTTTCCCTGTTGAAGGTATGCATCATCAAAAATAATAAAGAGAAAGTAGCAAATGGAATATGAATGGCAAGGGGAAGCAAATAAAATGAAACCCGTGCATCAGCACGGACGCTCTGCTCTGCTTGCTACTTTGCCTTTTCTTTCCCTTAATTAATAAATCTGAAACCCCTAATCACTATTTCCCTCACGCGTCATTACAACGCGCACTCACGACAAAAACCATTTACCAAAAACTTTCAATATCCATTGGCGCGTGTTACCACACTCGCTACTGAAGCGCGTTTACTGTCAGCATAGCGTCATCCTCATGTCATGTGGAGTTTTGTTTTCTTGCCGATGCGACCACTCCAATCAGCTGCTTCTTTCTTCTCATAAATAACGACGACGGCGGCGGCGGCGGCGGCAATGTTGTAGAAGAACACAAGGAAGGTATTGAATGAAGCAGATGACGACGAAGACTATACGAAATTTTGAAGCTCTGAGGAAAGCATGTGAAACTGGCCGAAATCGAATGCTTGTTTGGATTTATGAATTTGCGAATTAGGGTTTCGATTGTTTGATCGGGAAGTTGTTGACGATGGACTTGCAGCAGAAAGAGGAACTGTTGAAGAAGATTCAGGAGCTGGAAGCGGGACATGCCAGGCTAAAGCAGGAGATGTCTGACCTCATCCTATCCCGCGCCGCCGTTGGACAAACTGGTACTGGACTGCGGCAGCAACGGTCCCAGTCAGTGTCTCCGCAGCGTAGGTTTCATCAGACGCCGGGCTCCGAAGGCGACGAGATTTTCGTTGGGCCTAATTCGTTCAGTTTGACCGGTAGGCAGTATTTGAATATTTTGCAGTCCATGGGGCAAGCGGTTCACATACTGGATCGCAATGATCGCATCATCTACTGGTAATGTGAATTCTGAGTTAATAAATTCGTTTACTCTTCTTGTTTCCATTACAAAATCCAACCTCTTCGATTGATTCTGGATAAAATTGGGACATTGAATTGATTTGAATAGCCTTCGTACTGTTGCAGGAACAGGATGGCTGAAAACATGTATGGATATACGGCTGCAGAGGCAATTGGCCAAAATGTCATTAAGTTATTGACTGACTGTCAGGACTATAGTTCAGCAAGTAATATTATTGACAAAGTTGTGAAGGGTGAATCTTGGACTGGTATATTCCCTGTTAAAAATAAGGCAGGGAAGAGATTCCAAATTTTGGCCACGGATACTCCTTTTTATGACGATGATGGGGAGTTAACAGGTCTAATATGTGTTGCTAGTGATTCTCAGTCTATTCAACAAGTATTTGATGCACCTTTGGTTGCAAATCAGTCTGAAGGAGACTCTACGTTTAGACGACTTAAGAGCGTAACTAAGAGTAAACTTGGTTTAGATCCTCAGCAACCCCTGCAGGCTGCCATTACCTCACAGATATCAAATTTGGTGAGCAATCTTTTAAGGTCCATAGATTTTCAAATCGTGATATATGTGGGTCCTGTATTGTTTTCATCTTCATATTTTTTACTGTGGCAGGCATCAAAAATAACTTTGAAAGTGAGCAACAAAGTTCGGTCAATCAGAACTGGAGATAGTAATATTAATTCTGAAGGTGGGAGTGAGGATGGGGACATGCATCGTTTTTACCACTGTTTCGAGGTTGCAGCTCCCTCTAATCACGGCGAAGATGTACTTTCTAGCGTGGCTAACACACCCAGACGAGATGCATTTGTCTCTCCATTTTGGCAGTTTCCTCAGGTTGAGTTACACGAAAAAACCTTTGGCAAGTTCTATAGGGATCCTGATGATGATAAAGAGGAGAAATCTGTAATTCACTCACTTATGGTGTCAAAGACCTCAGCCGAAAAACCAGGGATGTCAGGTTCATGGAGAGGGAATGATCCTGAGGTATCAGACAGAGGACACAAACAATCAAGGTCTAATGAGATGCATAATAGTCATACATGTGACCTGGTGAACCAGAGAGCTTCCTCTTTCTTGAAACAAGAATCTGGGGTTGGAGAAAGCCAGTCCGTGCGCAACATAAATAGCACAAGTAGTGCAAGTAGTTTTGGGAGTACTAGCAGCACTACTTTGAACAAGTTCGACTTCGAAAATGATTGTCTAGATTATGAAATCTTATGGGAAGACCTCACTTTCGCTGAGCAAATTGGGCAAGGTCACATTCTAATAACTAAGGCCTTCTTTGTTGTTGCTTTTTTAATTGTAGATATGTCTCCAGTATTTTCAATTGAGTGCTATCCATCCTCATTGTAACTATAGTATTTAAGAGAGTCATCAACCAGACATGATTATAATGAGTCGATGACTATTAATAGTTACAGAATGTCTAGCCATTAGATATCTGTTTTGGTTTTGGAAGCTAACTAGATTACTAGTCTAAATTTCATTATTTTCCATTGTCCTGTTTCAATTTTGTTTGCAGGTTCCTGCGGAATAGTATGTCATGCTCTGTGGTACGGATCAGTATGTTCAACTTCCTTTTTCTATTTTCACAACTTTTAGACTGAGCAAACACCTTTCTATGTACGTAAACACTACCCTCTGTGATCGAGAGGTTGTTCTGCTCATGAAATGCTTTTATGTTTCAGGATGTTGCTGTCAAAGTTTTTTCCAATCAAGAATATTCGGAAGACCTCATTCTTTCTTTCAGACAAGAGGTTCAAACTTTGTATCTGATGAAATTTCTCAAATCTTAACCAATAGTTCATAAAGATGATCAAATATAATTTGCTTCACCAAGTGTTCTATTTTGTTTATGCAGATATCTATAATGAAGAGACTCAGGCATCCCAACGTCCTGCTATTTATGGGTGCTGTCGCTTCACCTGACCAACTTTGTATCGTGACTGAGTTCCTTCCGCGGTGAGTTTACGCTAATTTAATAGATCTAATGTGGGTTTATCATAGGTTAACTAACTTTGACCGAAGATTTTGTGAAAGGATTTTTTGTGCCAACCCATTTTCAGTGGCAGCTTGTTCCATCTCTTACAAAGGAATGCTCCAAAGCTAGATTGGAGAAAGCGTGTTCAGATGGCTCTTGATATAGTTAGTAGTACTTGACCATCTTACTCCAATAAAACTTCTTTTAAATAAGGATGGACAATACTATCATACTTATTTTGCATTTGGGTTTAAAGTAATCTTTTTGTCTTCTTCCATTACATTATCTGATCTGCTTTGTGAATTTTCAGGCTAGAGGAATGAATTATCTTCATCATTTTAATCCACCTATAATGCATCGTGATCTGAAATCGTCAAATCTTCTAGTTGATAAGAATTGGACGTTGAAGGTCATTGTGTACATATGCTGTTTCATTCTGTTGTACTGTATGCTCTATCATGGTCAAATAGAGAAATGGTTTCCATCAACAGGTGGGTGACTTTGGCTTGTCGCGCCTCAAACATGAAACATATCTTACTACAAAAACTGGGAGAGGAACGGTACTCATTGGAAATCATTTAAATTCGGTCATGTCATTCACAATTCCTAATTATATCTATAGTTATTTCGCTGGCTGTTTTATCGTCCTTTTGAATTTTTCTTTCATCTGCTGATTGTCTTTTATATTTCAGCCTCAGTGGATGGCACCGGAAGTTCTTCGTAATGAACCTTCTGATGAGAAGTATAAATTACTAGTAGTTTTTTCCCCCAATACTAGTGATATCCTTATTCCTTATCTCAGCTGACCATAACTCTTAATTCTGTGCATTCAGGTCCGATGTTTACAGTTACGGTGTGGTTCTATGGGAAATAGTGACTCAGAAAATACCATGGGAGAATCATAATTCAATACAGGTGTGCAATTGTTATTTTCCCTACAGAGTTTCTACTTTGACTGTTATGTTATCATCATGTTCAATTTTGCTGCTCCTTTTACATTTATGGTATATGGATGCTCGATATGGCTATTTGTTTTTCTATGTTCGTAACTGGATATAACAAAACAAAAAGTTAGTTTCTCCTGCTTGTAAATTCTGCACTACAGCTTTAATCCACATCCTTGAAATTGTCTTTGATGTTCATGAATTCTCCCATAGATAAGAGAAGGCCAAACTTATACGATTTATGGCATGAATATGAAATCCACAGGTAGTTACTGCTTGTAATATTCTGAACTACAGCTTTAAGTTACATCCCTGAAATTATACTTGATATTCGTGCATTCTCCCAAAGAACAGAAAAGGCCAAACTTAAACGAATTGTGGCATGAATATGACATGCATAGGGAGTTAGTGCTTCTAATATTTGGTACTACGGCTTTAAGTTACATCCCTGAAATTATCTTTGATATCTGTGCATTCTCCCAAAGAATCCAGAAAATGCCAAACTTGTATGATTTGTGGCATGAATATGAAATCCACAGGTAGTTAGTGCTGTAGGATTTATGGATCAGAGGTTAGACATCCCAAAGAATGTTGATCCACAATGGGCTTCGATTATTGAGAGCTGCTGGCACAGGTGATCAATCATATGGTTTTCAAACTACTGTTAGCCTTTTTTAGAAACTTAATGCAAGAAAGTTAAGTTTTTAAATAAGATGACTTCAAAACGGTTTCAATTGTTATGTTATGTGTAATATGCCATGAATATGAATGCAGTGATCCTCATTGTCGTCCAACATTCCAAGAGCTTCTGGATAAACTGAAAGAACTCCAAAGACAACACTTTGTGCGGTTACACTCGGCTCGTAATGGGTCAGGAAACACTGTACAAAAAAAGTGCAACACAGACTAGTCTAGTATAGATAACCAGATTGCTGGGAATTTTGGAGCAAGCAGTAAGTGATCCATTGTTTCAAACTGATTTCATCGTGCATACACTTGTCACTAAAGCAGAATGAAGTCCATATCATGAGTGTTTATTTGGTGACATGTGCATATCAAGTATCGTTTTCCTTGCATATTCTTTGATAGAGGAGCGTTCAAATGAGGCGCCAAAATTAGAATGAGGCAGTGAGGCACGATCTGAGCCACACATCTAACCCCCGTGCTTTGTGAGCGCGCCACGTGTCCCACTACCAAAATCCATCAAAAAGTAAAAAGCATAAAACAAACGGTAAACAACTATTCTCTGCCACATAATCTAAATGAGTGGCTCACAATGTGTCTCATTCTACCAACTATGTCTCAACCGAGTGCTCTCCTTCTTTGACATATCTATCCACAAGTATGTTTTCCAGCTGGAATAAATAAAAGTGTGCAGAGATGAGAGACCTGACCCCACTGTACGCAAGTCTTTATTAGTAATGAAATCAGGCCTCATTAATGGGGGGTCTGACCAAACTAACATGTTACTCCCTCCGTCCCTCAATGTTTGTCTAAAAAACAAATTGTACAAGAATTAAGGAGAGAGAAAAACAATACAATGTGTATTTATGGTGGTATAAAATGCTGATGAAGTACAATTGACAACCACTATGAATTGAAAGTTTCAAGCACATGGATCACCATATTAAAATAGATGGAGATGATTGAATATGGTTGGTTGAGATTAATTGTTGGGGTTATGTTTAAAAGAAAAGTGGACAAACATTAGGGGACGATAAAAAAAGAAAGTGAACAAACATAGTGGGACAAAGGGAGTAGTATTCATCTTCAGTTGCCAAATTATTGTTGGGGATTTTGAGGTTTGAGCTAAATTGTAGCATGCTAACCCGTGAGAATCGCGCCCAAAAAAGATATTATGAGGCCCGCATTCATAAGCAACATTAAGCCCAGCAGGCTAATGTGTAAATAGAACGCGGCGATAAAGTCGCTTGTGGGCGCGCGGCGGTTTGACAACAGACGTGTTTCTTCGTCAGGTCGCAACTTTTGCTCATCCGGTTGATTTCCTATAAATTGGAGATCGTAATTCTTATGCGAGGTACTTTGAAATACTCAAAGAATTACTCTGAAATAATCAGAAAAACTCAAGCAACCTTCTTTGATTCTCAAAACATCTCAAACCCTAAAGCCTGCTGTATTTTCACTACCTGAAAATACAGTGTTTTCAATTGGATTATCCCACTTCGAGTTTCCTGCAACCCGAGGCAAATCTTAATAAAGTGGAAATATCGATTTTGGAAAGCTAAACTACGCGATCCAATTTGATATCCAAGCGACTTTATTATTACAACTGAAGTTAGCCGCATTCCGAAGATTTTCTTAGCTGCCATTGAAGACCCTGACCAATTTGTTGCTGTAAAAGTGAAGACGAAGGCGATCCAACAACTACAAACGAAATCGATATTCTACTAATCGATGGCGAGCGTGAGATAAGATGGAGAATTTGAAGGAATGAATATTTCAGAATTGGCAAAAGTGTTGCTGCAGACCAATTGGTAACATGTCGCCTTTAGACCAATTGGTAACATGTCGCCTTTAGTGCGCATGTTAAAGGGTTGGGATGGAAGTCGTGTGTTCGACACCCACCAACAACCTGCGAGGTTTCCCAGCAGTGTCATGGGCCTTGAATCAGGTTGGAGTGTACGGCCTGCATGCCTGTTAATATGGTTGGGCCGTAACAAAAGGATTCAATATATATTTCTATTGGTTTTCGTGTGACTTCACAGGTGTGTTGGCGTGCCTCTTTAGAGGGTTGATGATAGAGATTAAAGACGTCGAGGCCAGGCTTGTTCAGAGAGTTGCCAAATTTTGCAGTCAAAGATGAACCCGACTGTGGGCTTGAGTCCAATGTATTGAGCGAATCAATTGGAATGGATTGAAGGATTGCACCTCTATAATTTCAGTCACATTTACTCAGTTTTGTTCTCTGGTGATTTCCTTACTAACCCTTGCATTTAATTTGTGCAGCAAAAGTTTTGGGCCAGCCAAAAATATAGTTGTCTCGGTCCATCAGCATCAAGACAGTGCTGCAGTGCTGTTGCCGATAGGCGAGAGATTGAGGAGTAAAATTGTTTTTTTTTTTGCCCTTTTTTGCAAATTCAATTTCGTTTTTACCTTGTTTTAAATTCAAATATCGACTTTGCCCTGTTATTAAAAAAACCGGTTTGGGGAACACGGTTTGTTTCATTTTTGATAAAAATCGGTTTCTCCCAAATCGGTTTGCTGACTGTACACATATTTGGTTCTACGTGGACCGAAAGAAATGTAATTGTGACCAGGTGTAAAACCGATTTCCGCCAAACCGGTTTGACTGGTCAACAACAATTATTTTTGACAAATTTAACTAATTACCACCTAATTCAACTAATTATCACCAAATTCAAATAATTAACACCAAATTCAACACAACGTTTTAACTAATTAACACTCAAATCAACAGTTCAACACAAACATTTCAACTAATTATGTTTTGTGTTGAATTTGGTGTTAATTATTTGAATTGTGTGATAATTAATTGAATTGTTTGTGTTGAATTGGGTGGAATTGAGTGTTAATTAGTTGAAATGTTTGTGTTGAATTTGGTGTTAATTATTTGAATTGGGTGATAATTAATTGAATTGTTTGTGTTGAATTGGGTGGTAATTAGTTAAATTTGTCAAAAATAATTGTTGTTGACCAGTCAAACCGGTTTGGCGGAAACCGGTTTTACACGTGGTCACAATTATATTTTTTTCGGTTCACGTAGGACTAAATATGTACACAGTCTGCAAACCGGTTTGGAAGAAACCGATTTTATTGAAAATAAAACAAATCGGATTTCCCAAATCGATTTCTTTAAAAACAGGATAAAATTGATATTTGAGTTTAATACTGGGAAAAAACGAGATTGAATTTGGAAAACAGGGTAAAAAAAGAAGAAGCTCGAGATTGAGTAGCTGATGGCATTAGAAACTGTTGATGGTTCTGGTGCGACTAAATTTCTAATTGAGTATCGTATGCAAATCCCATGGCTTGCGGCAATCAGATGTGTCGATGAAAACCCTAAATGGGGTTTGTTTCAATAAGGTGATTGCTACTGGGACAAGATGTTGGTTTGGGAACAGATGCGAAAGACGATTGCAGTGACGTCGAAGTGATGGCAACGCTCGAAGGTGTTTGTTGAGGCATTGGCCTCAATGTTTTTTGATGATTGACAAACCAGTTTAATGGTTTGCTTGAGTTTCTGTTAGTCAGGAACATACTGGAGCACTCAAGGACGTGATACTGGACTTGAGTACCTGCGGAAGTATCCGAGTAACCAAGAACCTGAGAACAGTCCAAGTCAACGGAGCAGTTGAGCAGTTGAGCAGTTGAGGTCAACAGAGCAGTTGACAACTGGAGTCAAAGACATCATGGAGTAATGGCACGTCTCCACTACACATTGAGGAGATCATGGGCTGACGGTTGCAGACATGATCTAGGGCAGTTATCTGGCAGTTACTGAAGAACCTATATAAGCCAGATCAAGCTCTTCAGTAGCGCGGGCCTTCCACATACATCCGAGAGAGCTTTCCAAGAGTGAATATCGAGCAAGCTGTGTGAGTGAGCTATATTCAAGTGATCGAGCTAATCTTGATCTGTGCCGGAAAGCGACGGAGGTGCCACGACTACGCGACGTCTTGGAGATAGTCAGGGAAGTAGTCAGGTCTTGCATGTGTAAATCTAGGGTAGATTTATACATCATAGACAAGTTTTGTACCGATTGAGTGTACAGGTTAAATAGTAATAAAAAGCTATTTAAGCTTAATCCGCTGCGTATTCTGATTAAGTATTTATCTGCATACAAAGTTAGGTTCTTAACAGTTCCGATCTTTGTTCAGTCTCTGACTTTCAATTTTAAGTCTTTGACTACTAACCACGATCCTATCAATTGGTATCAGAGCCGCAGGGTTCTAGATTTTGGTTAGCTTTGCAGGTATGACAGGTGATTCGTTCTCAAATCCTCCGAAACTGAAGCCAGGCGAGTATGAGACCTGGGCGGTCAGATTTGAAGCACATGTGATGTCTTCAGATGGAGAAGTTTGGCAGATCATAGAGCAAGGGCAACAGCACATTTATCTTGAGGGAAGTCAGACAGAACTTAAGCCCAAGACTATGTACTCGACTGAGGACTATAAGAAACTGGAGAAAAATGCAAAAGCATTACGAGTTCTACACAGTGCACTGGAACCTGGAGACCTGAAGAAAGTGATACAGTTCAAAGACCCGAGTGACATCTGGGATTCACTGAAGAAAATCTATGAAGGATCGAAGGATGTGAAAAGAAACCGTATTCTTGCTGTTCAGACGGAATTCAATTCCCTGAGACAAGTAAAGAACGAGACAATGCATGATTATCACTCCAGATTCCAAGGATGTCTGGCTACTCTGAATAATCTCGGAAAAAGGTACAAGAACTGGGAGATTACTCACAGATTCATGCAGGGACTGGGTCCAGAATGGGATGATATCTCGAGGACCTTGGCTGCTCTTCCGAGCACAAAGGAAAACTCCCTGGAGGAACTGGTTGCGAGCTTGGTCAGTAATAAGGCCATTGAGGACGTTAAACTGGAAAGTCGAGAACCTCACAAGTCTGCTCGACAAGTTGCTCTGGTTGGAGAGAGTTCTAGGTACAAGAAGTTTAACAGGAATAAGGGAAAGGAAACCTCAAAGACTGAGGAACGGAATGTGATGACTAAGGCCCTTAAGGTTTCTGATGACAAGAACTCAGATAGCAGATCGAGTAAAGGAAAAGACCGGAAGGATGTGGAATGCTTCTACTGTAAGAAGAAAGGTCACTTCAAAAGGGACTGCTACAAACGCAAGAAAGATGAGGCTGAGACAGAAGAGAAACAGAAGGAGGATGACAAAGGAAAGCAAGCAATGTTTGCTTGGGGGGATTCAGATGAGGACAATAGCATGGGAGACGTAAGAAGAAATGTGTGTCTGATGGCACAGGGAAATTCTTCAAGTTCGCAGATTTCGTCATCATCCTCACTGTCGAGGAAAACTCCTTCAAAGGAGTCATCCACTGAGGTAAGCTCAGATGATTCACAATCTGGCTATTATTCACGTTCTCAGTGCATTGCAGTTATCAAGAAATTAGTTCTCAAGGCAGAAGAGCTGAATGCTATCGTGGCTGATCAAGACAAACAGATGCAGTCGATGTTCGAAGAAAACCATCAATTATCCATAAAGGTTCAGCGACTCGAGAAAGCAGCTGGAAAAAGGGTAGCAGGATCAGATGATCATTTCTTTGACTCGCCAATGGGAAAAGAGAAACAGAAGACAAAAACCAGGCCAGGTCTTGGATACGGAGAAGTGACCATTGCAAAACCTCCACAAAGACAAAATCAACAGAGAACTACACCTAGACTGAAGGTTGATTTGGATGACAGCAAAACCTATGGAAAGGGTCATCAAATCTGGGAAAAACTCAACCGAAGGAACAGTCCAGTTCCTATTGACTTCGAGAAGCAGAAGAAGAAAGTCTCTGAGTCCAAGGATATAGACTTCAGTAAGCAAAAAGTCTGCTTTCACTGCGGAAAGGAGGGACACAGTCAGAGAAAATGCAAAGGACGGAAGAGCATTTCCAAGAAAGTGTCTGAGGTCTCAAGCTCCGAGTCTGGTACATCCTCAGGATCCAACAGAAGTGGAAAACCTAGAGCAGCAAAAGATCCGTCTAGCTCAGGAGTGACCAAGGATGTCTCCCACTCAAAAGCAGTTTCAAAATCTCATGTTTCTAACCCTAAAACTTCATCTACCTTGTTATCTAAGCCCAAGAAGCCTAAGCTTGTTTGGGTTGCTAAAACCTGATTGTTTATGTGCAGGTCGAGAGAGGAATAGGTTCCTGGCTAGTTGACAGTGCATGCTCGGGTCATATGACCGGGAAGATGGATCAATTCTCCTCTCTGCGACATCATTCTGGTGGCTCCATTACTTTTGGAAATGAAAGTAAGTGTAAAGTCATTGGCTCAGGTAAGGTACATTTATCCAGCAAGGTTAGTGTAGATAATGTGAGTCTAGTTAATGGTTTGAAGTTTAATTTGCTTAGTGTTTCTCAGTTGTGTCGTGGTGGTAAAAACGAGGTTGTTTTTACAGCTGATGGTTGCTTTGTTAAGTGTGTCTCCACAGGTCAAGTACTTTTGCGTGGAAAGTGTGCAAATAGAGTGTTTTATGTGGATACTTCGTTTGATCCGGAACAGTATCTCTGTTTGTCCTCTCGATCAGATGAATCTGAAATGTGGCATCGTCGGATGGGACATGTAAATTTCAGATTATTGAAGAGGCTGCATAATCAGAATTTGGTAATTGGATTACCGAAAATCAGCGAAGTCCCTAATCAGGTCTGCAGTGCATGCACACAAGGGAAGCAGTCTAGAGGATCTTTTCATTCAAAGAATGGAGTCAGTACAGCAAGGGCGTTTGATCTAGTACATATGGACTTGTGTGGACCGATGAGAGTACAATCTCGTCAAGGTAATCGGTACGTGTATGTGTTAGTTGATGATTTTTCAAGATACACGTGGGTGATTTTTATCAGGTCAAAGGATGAAGTCTTTGATTGCTTCAAGACTTGGATGAAGCTCGTTGAAAGAAATTTCAGTCTCAAGGTGAAGAGTATGAGATCAGATCATGGTACCGAGTTCGAGAACAGAATGTTTATTGCCTTCTGCACTGATCAGGGAATCAACCATAATTTCTCAGCGCCAAGGACTCCGCAACAAAATGGAGTAGTGGAAAGGAAGAATCGGACGCTGGAAGACATGACGAGGACGATGCTTATTGAAAGCAGGTTGGCTAGAAGCTTCTGGGCAGAAGCAATGAACTCTGCATGCTACGTTCTCAATAGATGTTACTTGAGACCAATCCTCGATAAGACTCCGTATGAGTTGCTGAAGGGTCGGAAACCCAATATTTCGCATCTTCGAGTATTTGGGAGTAAATGCTATGTTCACAACAACGGGAAGAATCAACTTGGGAAGTTTGATCCAAGAAGCGATGAAGGAATCTTCGTGGGGTATGCTCTGCACAGCAAGGCCTACAAAGTATTCAACAAAAGGACCAAACTAATTGAAGAAAGCATACATGTCATCTTTGATGAGGAGTCCATGAGTAACGATTCTGAACATGTTCCTGATGTTCATGTTGCTGGAGAAGATGGTGATTTTGAGCTGATTCGTCCGAGGGATGTTGTAGTAGTTGATGTTCCAGAGAATCTTGAAACACCTGAACAAGACACTGCTCAAGTCCCTGAGGATGAAGAACTTGAAGAGCAAACTGAAGTGAATGGGCAAGTCCCTGAAGATGGTGAAGTCCATGGTGATCCTGAAGATATCCAAGAGGCTCAGGAGGTAACTGAGTTGAGGAGAAGTACTCGAGTTAGACAGCCTAGTAGCGCACTTCGCGATTATATTTGTTACGCTGCAGTTCAGGGGGAAACAGTCATGAACGCCTTCGTGTCTCTGATAGAGCCAAAGTCAGTTGAAGAAGCACTGAAAGACCCGGATTGGATTCAAGCGATGCAAGATGAACTGCATCAGTTCGAAAGGAACAAAGTCTGGAGACTTGTTCCAAGGCCAGAGCATCGGAAGGTGATTGGCACTCGCTGGATCTTGAGGAACAAAAGGAATTCCGAAGGAGAAGTAGTCAGGAACAAGGCCAGGTTGGTGGTGAAAGGCTACAGTCAGCAAGAAGGCATTGATTATGAAGAAACTTTTGCGCCAGTGGCAAGGTTGGAGGCTATCAGGTTGTTGATAGCATATTCAGTGCAGTTCGGAATCAAACTCCATCAGATGGATGTTAAAACTGCGTTTCTGAATGGGTTCCTGAAGGAGGAAATCTTCGTGGAACAGACTCCTGGCTTTGAGGTTCCTGAGCATCCAGATTATGTGTATGTTCTTGACAAGGCCCTGTATGGATTAAAACAGGCACCTAGGGCGTGGTATGAGCGCCTATCAGAGTATCTGCTAGCTCATGGGTATGAGCGAGGTAAGGTGGATAAGACTCTATTTTTGTTAAGAACTGATAAGCATTTTCTCATTGTGCAGGTGTATGTCGATGACATCATCTTCGGATCCACAAGTGACGAGCTTGTGAAGTCCTTCACTAAACTCATGGAGAGTGAGTTTGAGATGAGTATGGTCGGGGAGCTGACATTCTTTCTTGGTATTCAAGTTAGACAGCTGGAGAATGGTACTGAGATTTCACAACAGAAGTTCCTGAGTGAAATCGTGAAGAAGTACGGGCTTGGAGGTTCAAAGCATGTGAACACTCCTAGTTCTCCGAATGAGTCCCTGACAAAGGATGATGCGTCTCCAAGAACAGATGCTACAAAATATCGTGGCATGATAGGTTCTTTACTATATTTGACTGCCTCTAGACCTGATATAATGTTTAGTGTCTGTCAATGTGCTAGGTTTCAAGCTGATCCTAGGGAATCGCATGTGAAGGCCGTGAAGAGGATACTTAGGTATCTGAAGGGCACTGAGAAGCTGGTCCTGTGGTATCCGAGAGTGAAGTCTCTCAGTTTGGAAGGATTCACAGACGCAGACTTCGCAGGAGATAGGACTGACCGAAAATCCACGTCTGGGATGGCTCAGTTCCTCGGATCTTGCTTGGTTTCTTGGGGATCGAAGAAATAGAACTCTGTGGCATTGTCAACAGCTGAAGCCGAGTATATTGCAGCAGCAGCCTGCTGTGCTCAGATCCTATGGCTTCGTAATCAGCTGAGTGACTTCAACTTGCACTTTGATCAAGTTCCAATTTTTTGTGATAATACTAGCACTATTAGTATTGCAAAAAATCCTGTTCAACATGGCAAATCTAAGCATATAGAAATTAAACATCATTTTCTTAGAGACTGTGTAGAAAAGGAACTTGTCACTATTAATTTCTGCAGAAGTGAAGATCAGGTTGCTGATATATTTACCAAGTCTCTACACAAGGATGCATTTGAAAAGCTAAGGATGGAACTTGGATTGATGAGTCCACAGTGAGGTACTTCTAGTACTTCCCTCAGTGATTGACTAGATGATAGAGTCCTGAACATGCATGTCCGTCAGTTACATGAGTGAATGTTTGAAGTCCCTGAGTTGTTGATTATGTGTGTGCTATTACTCCTGTGCCAAATCTGATAGAGTACATGCATTGGTGAACACATTTTTTTTCTTGATGCCCTACACTGCTTCCGGATTTTGTTGCCAATTGCCCCATGAGGGAAGTATGTGAAACCACCTAACCCTAGAATAGGTTATGTGTGTCTGATGAACCTACCTGATTTACTTCAGAACATGCTTGATTATATACATGAGTGATTGAGTGACTTGAATTGTGGTGATATTACATTATATACCCTTATGGTAAGCCGATCCACCACAATGTCCCTTGTGAAAAATCCATAGTCAGGGAACTGTTCTGGCATTCTCTCAGTCAAGGATCGAATGTCTCTGGGACTGAAGAACTCATAGAGGTATTTGATATGATAAAACGACAGTTCAGTGATTTCTGCCTTGGAAGTCGGACGGTTGAGTGTGATACGTGCTCGCGAGTAATTAGGAGATAATGACAGGATTTTGAATTTAAAGAGGATTTGAAGTCATCTCTCTTCATTCATCCACTCACACACTTGAAACCCTAAATCAGAAATCTCAAAACCGTCAAGTTGGTATCAATCCGTTGCCCTCGCAGTCACTTCCGAAGCAATCTCTCTCAACGCTACAGACATGGAGTCATTCATTATCTCTGGTGTCCGATATGAAGTCCCGAAAGCAGTGGCTGATTTGTTGAACTCAAGTAAGTCGAACTTTCAAATCACTGTCTATAACCCTAAAATCGCTAGATTTGTTGAATACTGTGCTGGGGTTGGGAGTATTGGTGAATTGGAGAGAGTTGATATCTCTGGAGTAGTTAGTATTGTGGAGTTTGACGATGTGATAGAAGAAGTAAAAGACGGATGTTGTCTTTGTGGCGTTGGTCTCGTTGGCGAAACAGAAGAGGAGATAGAAATTGTTGATGATGTCTTGGTGGAGAACCCAGAAGGGGCTTCTGAAGGTGTATTATGCACTATGAAGACAGGTGATGACTCTACGGAGGGTGACTTGCATGTAAAACAAGCTGCTCTAGTGATGGAAGGTTTTCTAGATAGTCTAGAAACTTCAAAGACTGCTGTAGCAAACTCTGAGACATCTGGTGAGGCTATTGCTGATATGCTGAAAAACTCTGAAGGAGTCGAGGACTCAGAAGATACAGCAGACCTGTTTGCATGCTCTCAGGAAAAAGAGGAAACTGAAAAGGATGGTGGTGAGTCATCAGTTGATTTAGCTATTCCTGACGTGAATCAGCTGTTGGATGAGCTGGTGGAGATGGGCAAGATTGCCCAGTTCAAAGAAACTGACAGTGGTAAAAACATGGACTGTGAAATCATTGATACGCCCCCTACTGACAAAAAGAAAAGGATGAAGAAATCTCTTCCACTGAGAATTCAACCGACTAGAAAAACTGGTAAGAGGAAGTTGGAAGTGAAGGAGGAAGATGTTCCAAAGAGCTCTGCTAAAAGATCCAAAAGATCAATGTCTGGAAAAGAAATTTTGCTGGAAATGGAATGCTCTGAGGAGTTTTTGTTGGAGGAAGGCCTCACTGAAGTACTAGACATACTGAAAGCTCAAGGCTGGGAGAAAATCTGTGAGACTCAGGAATACGTTTGTCCTGAAGCGGTTGAAGAGTTTTACAGGAGCTTGAAGTTTATTGAAGGAAATGTTCCTGCCTTGGAGGTAAAATTCAAGGGACACAAATTCAATTTGTCAAGTATTGAGCTGGCAATGATAATGAAAGTAGATCATCAGGGGTTTGACGTATTCTGCAAGAACAATGTTTGGCCGAAGGAAGCCGGGGACAAGCAAGAGTTTGTCAGGAGAATCTGTAATTTAGACAAGGTTCCAAAAGGCTCGGCGATCAGCACTCAACTAATGGAACCAAATGTGAAGATTCTGCACAAATTACTAGTGAGCAATTTTATACAAAGGGGAGTAAAACCTTCATACGTCCAGCATCAGGATCTGATTGTCTTGGACAAACTGCTGAAGAAGGAAAGAATCAATCTGCCAAAATTAATAATTCATCAGATGGACCATCTGAAAAAATTAACTCAGATTGGTTTCTCAAGGATTATTAAGAAGGTTCTTCAGGCTCATGGGGTATATGAAGTCACTTCTGGAGGTGAGGAACAAGTAGTCAGGGAGTTTGATTCTGAAGTGTTCAGAAAAATGAATCTGGTAAAAGATCAAGTTGAAGGATGGATCAAAGCTCAGGTGCAAGAACCAAAGCTTGGAGCCACACCAGATCCGTTGGATGCTGAGGAAGAAGAAGATGATGAAGTTGAAGAAGGCAATGCTAAGTTGATGGCAGTGTTCGAGAAGGTCGTCTCTGATGTCAAGACTGAATTAATTGAGATAAGGACAGAACTCAAGGTATTTAAAGAGGAAATCAA
Organism: Rhodiola chrysanthemifolia; assembly: GCA_033675395.1. Classification (NCBI taxonomy): domain Eukaryota; kingdom Viridiplantae; phylum Streptophyta; class Magnoliopsida; order Saxifragales; family Crassulaceae; genus Rhodiola; species Rhodiola chrysanthemifolia. The sequence goes on from CM066205.1 coordinate 43,545,611, forward strand.
AGTGGAAATCAAAGGAGTGCAGGATGCACTGTACGCCCTGCTTGAGCGGCTCTGAAGTTCCTCAAATCGGGATAATCTCTTTTGACTGTGAGAATGCAGTGACCAGTGACTGATATGGATTTCCCATCCTTGAACCCATCCAAACTTTTCCCATTTATTTCTGAGTGCTAACAATGTGTGTTCAACATGTCTGTTACGACTGTCTTATTTGTCATTAAAGTTTTCTGCATGCCATTATGAATTGCTCTGAATTTCGAGTTTTTACTCATGTTCTTGACTGATGTGTATGTTGATCAACTCTTCTTTGATGATGTCAAAAGGGGGAAGGGTAGAAGTATCACCTGAGGGGGAATACAATCTGAGGTTCCTGAGTAAAATACCTGTGTAGGTTTTTGGATTAATAGGATGTTTGTTGAGTTTCTGAATGTGCACGAACATAGGGGGAATTTACCCCAAGGAGATTTGTTCTCATGTGATGCGGTGTGCATGTTCACACATCTATTAAATGCTAAATTGGTATTTTTCCCTTGTGGGTTTGTCATCATCAAAAAGGGGGAAATTGTTGAGGCATTGGCCTCAATGTTTTTTGATGATTGACAAACCAGTTTAATGGTTTGCTTGAGTTTCTGTTAGTCAGGAACATACTGGAGCACTCAAGGACGTGATACTGGACTTGAGTACCTGCGGAAGTATCCGAGTAACCAAGAACCTGAGAACAGTCCAAGTCAACGGAGCAGTTGAGCAGTTGAGCAGTTGAGGTCAACAGAGCAGTTGACAACTGGAGTCAAAGACATCATGGAGTAATGGCACGTCTCCACTACACATTGAGGAGATCATGGGCTGACGGTTGCAGACATGATCTAGGGCAGTTATCTGGCAGTTACTGAAGAACCTATATAAGCCAGATCAAGCTCTTCAGTAGCGCGGGCCTTCCACATACATCCGAGAGAGCTTTCCAAGAGTGAATATCGAGCAAGCTGTGTGAGTGAGCTATATTCAAGTGATCGAGCTAATCTTGATCTGTGCCGGAAAGCGACGGAGGTGCCACGACTACGCGACGTCTTGGAGATAGTCAGGGAAGTAGTCAGGTCTTGCATGTGTAAATCTAGGGTAGATTTATACATCATAGACAAGTTTTGTACCGATTGAGTGTACAGGTTAAATAGTAATAAAAAGCTATTTAAGCTTAATCCGCTGCGTATTCTGATTAAGTATTTATCTGCATACAAAGTTAGGTTCTTAACAGTTCCGATCTTTGTTCAGTCTCTGACTTTCAATCTTAAGTCTTTGACTACTAACCACGATCCTATCAGTGTTCACGACTCAAAGCACGCCGATAGCAGCGTCGAGAAGTTCGTTTCGCCGTGAGGGAATCACAGCGACTTTTTTGGGGGGTCAAAATGTCTGCTGACATTCTGAAAGTGATGTTGGCTTCTGGGATTTTGCTGTCCTTCGTTGTTGGGCTGCTTGGGGTGTATTTGACCCTGATTCTGATTGATGGATGTGTGGTGTTTAAGAGAGTCAAGTTATACACATCGGAAACCAAAAGTAAGATTGGGACTCGGGAGAATCATGTGGCCACAGACGATGTTGGCTGATTTGTTTATCACTTTTTGACCCGGTTTTGTTGATTTTGATCCACTGTTATAATTGACACTGCCTTCATCGGCCAAGGGAAAGGCGATGCAGGATGAGTCAAAAAGTCCATGAGTGAAACAATTGACAGGGTTTCCCAAGATTTTTTTTATCAAAACTGACCTAAAATGAGTTTAACATATTAGAATTGACTCACGCGAGTTTCACATTTCAAAAATGACCCATTTTTAATGAAATCGTATTCCCGGGAACCAGTGTTTATCATTTTCTCAAACACCGATTCCTGAAAATCCGGTTTTTGAGAGTTGAAGATGATGTGGATGAAGGTCGATTACGTGGATTCCATGTAAAACCGGGGTCTACGGATCCGATTTCATTAGAAATACCGGATCGCGGCGATCCGGTCTTTTGGGAAAAAAAATTTGTTTTGTTGTTTAGCCCTTTATTACGGTCTGGAATTAAAATAATAAGATAAGCATTTTGGAAATCATTCAAAGTTGGACATTAGAAACAAAGTTGAACTAAAATAAAAGTGAATAATAACTGTACTATGGGTAGTCGGATATTGGATTTAGCTCGCATTGGTGAGTGGACAAGACCTCCTGTTATGGCCAGTTTGATGGCATAATTTGCATCTTTGAATTCTGTCTGGGAGTTGTTATGATGAAGCCTCTCCTTGAGTACTGGACCGACCGACATCCCTCTGGTCCATCTCAGTACGCCTTCGCCTAGTCGGATTTCTACCGACTTTTGTACGTTTGAAGTGAGGATTAGGCCTATGAGAACGTCCATCATAGGGTTCCCAGAAGTCAGCATGAGGTAATGGACTGAAATTGTAACTCCAGGTCATGTTGCAAGCTTGAAGTGTATACTCATGAGGGACATAGTCGCTGTATTCCCTGTGCGCGAACTTACAAGCTGCAATTGCAAGACGGTAGGGAATATGAAGTGTCATCCATTTTCCACAGTTACATGTTTTCTCGGGTAGGCAAACTTTCCACGGATGATGCTTAATTGCTGTGGTAACTTCATAAATTCCCCGGGACGGGTTAAAAATAGTGACTCTGTGGAACTGTGCCCTTTGTCGGAGTACCTCCAACCTCTCGTGTACCTTTGGTTCAAAAGCCGAATCCGAGTAGTTGGCGTAACGATACCGACGGTTGTTGAAGTATTTATTCAACTGTTTGAAAGTGAACATAACCAATGCTGAAATTGGTAAATCATGTCTGTGCTTGAGAACGCCATTGAACGATTCCGAAGCGTTCGTGGTCATTGAGCCCCATCTCATACCACCAGCATCCATTGCTAAAGACCATAAGTGAACGTCCACGTTGCGTAGCCACCTTCGTACGCCAGCTCTTTCTTTCAATAGGTTCATCAGCTCCTCATATTCAGCTGCAAACTTGTACTCTTTCTTGGCATATACAACCTTGCCAAGTGTTTTCTTCAAGAAAGAGTCTTTGACCTGTGTGTTGAAGTTGCTCTGGAAGTGGTGAACGCAGATACGATGGTAAGCCATAGGAGGCAACCATTCTGGTTGTTTCATGGCAGCCATTATTCCTGGGTGTCTGTCAGATATGACGCACAAGCCCTGACGTGAAGTGACACCCTCACGAATGCATCTCATGAACCAAGTCCAGCTGGAGGTGTTTTCACTTTCGACAAAAGCAAACGCAACAGGTAAAACACCATTGTTTGCGTCCAAAGAGCATTCAACGAGCAGCTTCCCGTCGTACTTACCGTACATATGGGTTCCGTCGATGGATAATATAGGATGCTTAAAAGCATGAATACATTCAGCAAATGCCCAAAAAACACGATTTACCTGAATGTACTCGCCGTCAATTACTTCCGTATCCCATTTGACAACGGTTTCTGTACTTGCATCAACTAAAGCATTCATCAAGTGCGGTAGGTATGCGAAGGAGCTATCCCATGTTCCAAATAAGTTTATCATTGTTTGTTCCTCCGCTTGCCAAGCTTTCAAGTATGAAATTTATAGCCCATAGTCTTTCGCAATTCTGGCTTGTATCTCTACTCCACTTAACCGTAATTTTTCAGTCATCACATCCCAAAGTTCTCTAGCGATGTACTTAACCGTCATATGAACGTTGCTGGACATTATTGTGTCGTTATGACATATGTGGTGTTGACGATGCTTTCGCATTTCCCAACGGTGATTTCCTCTCAGTGCAGCTATGCGGAGGCCCCATGGACAAACATCTCGACCCTGTCGACATTCAAAAACCATAAAAGAAGGGTTAGATTTTTTTACCCCGTATTCCACCTGATGCATTATCGACCACTTCCGCACGGCATGTATGGCAAGTTCTTTTGACTCAAACGAACTCCCAACTCCAAGGTCTTTGCGGAGATCCGGTTGACCGAAATTTCCTCCCAAATATTCATCGGCTGGTTGATTTGCATCCCACGCCGAAATATCTTCAAAATCCGGATGATCCCATACATAATGGGTAGTGAATTCTCGTACTGCGGATTCTGAATAGCTACCGTCTCCAAATTCTCCATTTCTTCCCGGTTGGAACATCTAAATTTTCAAGAATAAGCGTTTCCAAATTCTCCATGATTGGAACATCTAAATTTTCAAGAATAAGCGTTTCCATTTTGAAGGAATTTGATAGAATGAGCGGAATGATGAGAGATTTATCGTAGGAAGTGGATTTTGATGTAGAAAATGAATGAGAGAACATGGATATTTATAGCAAAGATCACGACGAAAACCGGATCCCCGTAATCCGGTTTTCAGGGAATCCCGACTCGAGAAAATCAGGTCCCGTGGAAACACGAAACCCGGCGATCCGGTCTGTAAAAAAACCTAATTTTGTTTCATATTTCCCCTGAAATTTACCGGAGTAATTTTCGTGTCCCGTATAAAACCGAAACCCGGCGATTCGGTTTATACAGAAACCGGCTCCCGGAAATCCGGTTTATTAAGAAACCGAAACCAGGAGATCCGTTTTGTTAAGAAACCGGAACTGGGCGATCCGGTTTTCCATGGACACCGGATTTCGATGAACCGGTGTTATAGGTAATCCAGACCCGTGCCCGACTGGTCACTTCTGGTCGCGCATGAAGAGCGCCAGGAAATCGGGTCCCGTAAAAACCGGTGCACCAGAAACCGGTGTTCGTGGAAAACCATTCGCCCAAAAATGGTTTAGTGATTCACCGGATTTTACCAAAATTAGTGAGATTTAGAAGATTTTCACTGATTTTTGATATATTCACCGAACGAATACACCTATTTTTTTTATTAGAATAGTCACCTATTTTGAAAGACATGTTTTCATAGATATTAACCAACTAAAAAAAAGATTTTAACAGGTTTTTCAGATAAAACAATAAATTACATTTATATGTAAACTCAATTTCTAAAGAATCTCTTGTTGCGCAGGTTCTTCAGCCATGACTGTTTTGGTGTCGTTCGAGGACGAAGCTGGCGCCCTTGATCTGTTGGAGAAGGTGGCGCCTGTGAGCTCTCCAGACGTGCTGTTGGAGGAGGTGGTGCATGTGAGTTGGATGGTCGATCACAACCTTCTGTCTGTGAATCAAGGTTGGTGACATGATCATCGTCTACACTCATATCATCATCATCATCATCATCATCATCACCTGTATGAAATTTATTAGTATATTAATTAAATAAATTAATATACACAAGTAAATTATGAAAATTTACCATTTCCAAACTGAATAAAATCAGGGTTGATATTCAGTAGCCGCAACTCCCCCAAAACCTGTAGTTCCTCCACTACGGTATAGAAAATGCGGTGAAACTTCTGTCGCAGATGGAGGTCTGGAGTAGTGGTGAATCCATCAGCAACCTCCGATGCGCAAATGAGCAACGTCCGAATCTATAAGGACAAATTATTAGTTACACATGTAAAACAGTATAATATTAATTTTTAAACACTGGAAAACTTACATTACTCGGTAACTCATGGGCACTAGGCCGATATGCCTGAGTATCCTCTTCTTCCAATTTGGGCCGGATAAGACGACGTGTGATCCTTGAATACCAACACATGTATTCATCACTCGGAATAAAAATGTCCTCGTGATCCTCGCCTGGATCCCCTTGTATTAATCGCTCCCATCTACTAGCCCATAAACTGACATATTGGTGGAGGTACACTCTCCAATCTACTCTTTTTTTCCTTTGTAAACCGTGGTGCTCATTCGTATACGCTATCGGAGAAGGTGGAATGCTCTGCCTCCATCCAAACTGCCGCATCACACTGATCGGATGATGCCACTCAATTATGTTAAAGCAAATTAGTGGCACATCAGCTGTCCACAATTCCCGTGACTCGACACATACGAGATGAAGTAGGTCAATCAATTATTCATCATATGGCCTATAAATAAAATCACCGTGGACCATTCGCTCTAGCTGATCCCGAAAGAAGACTAGAGCACCACGAGGGACCTCTTGAAAATGTTTTGGTCCGGCCCAATATCTGCGCATAACAAAATGCATTAGAAAATTAATTAACAGTGAACAATATTCAAGATCAAAAGAAATATTATATTACTTACAAGTACGACCAGCAAGGTCTACAAAATGGATGAATATCGTCCTCGAGGCCTGGAGTCTCTCTCCAATATGGCTGTGTGGAGCTCCAATACGCATCCGCTCCCAACTTCAAAACTGTAGTAACAGTGGACAGCCAGCCATCTGCGACTTCTTAAAATTACTCGCTCTGCACAAGTGACTGTACTCGAAAGCTAACACTGCGCTCCCCCAACTGTATCTCCTGACGTTATCCAAGTCCGCCAACAGTGGGAGATAGTGGAGCGCAACCTGATCACCGTACAAGTCTGACATTAGCGTCAATCCCAAAAGACACAAAATGTAAGCCATATCGTATTTCCTCAATGTCTCTTCATCCGCGTCAGCTGGCATATGATTCAGGTAGTTATCGAACCATGTCTTGCTACCCATCGATTTCTGCTTAGGACGACGGTCCGGCACAACACCCAATAAACTCATACAAATGGGCTCCCAATCCAAGTCTGATAATCCAGAAACGGGCTCCCCATCTATCGGTAAGCCTGTAAGGAGCGCCACGTCTTGTAGTGTAATGGTAGCCTCCCCTCCATTCAAATGGAAAGTGTGTGTCTCGGGACGCCATCTCTCCACTAGCGCAGTGCACAATTTCGGATCTATCTTCACATTGCAAACTTCGGACCAAGGAAGAAACCCAGCATTTGCCACATATGGTGTAAGTCGAGGGTTCAGACTTACGACATTATGACCCGCGACACTCAATGGCTTATCTGACTTAAATTCTCTGTTCATCTTTTAAATGTAAAATATTTTGTCGTTATAAATATGCAACTGAATTTTAAAAATGTAAAAATTGTTATATGATACGTAACTGTGAAATGATAATCAATCAAAATCATACCTGATTTCTCCAAATCGCTTCAGTGCGATGCATACTTTGCATCGTCAACAAGGATGTATCGATCGGTCCGGGATGAACAAAATCATCAACATCCATGTTCGGATCTACAGTCGCTCGTGAAGATGATGGCATATCGCGTTTACTTATGGATCGCCTGTTGTCTGATGACATTTCTGTAACAACCAATACAAATTAATTATTATCAGTTCGTGAAGTACATCACAATAACAATTACACTAATTCAACAACAACCAATAACAAACCAAAATCAAACACCCTAATTCAATAACTATCATAATCGACAATACTATTTTAACGAATATCCAAACCAAAAACGTTCAACAATATCAAACAACCACCAATTCAACGACAATATTTCTTCAACAACCACCAATTCAACGACAATAATTCATCAATATCAAACAAAAAATGCACAAAATTTACAATTATTAACACAAGTATCAAACAACAACAATTTCAACAATAATCATGTCAACAATAATCAATTCAACAACCAAAATTAAACTATTTTGGATATTTACCTACCAATTTTTGAAGAATTCGGAGGTATTTAGGGTTTCGCCAAAATGATGAATAGGGCGGTCGAAATGCTCAAATCGGGGATTCCAATCGGACGTGGCCTTATGAAATTGGACGACGGACGGATGGGGATTCCAATCGGACGAAATCGCCCAGAAATCGGACAACACAAATTCGAATTAGGGCTTCGAACGCCGGAGAGATTGGGGGAGAAAGAAGCTGCTGCGGATTTTATTCTCGCCCAAAACCGTATCCCCGAAAACCGGTTTTATAAAAAATATCCGGTGTCAGGTGGCGTCCACGTCCTCCCCTTAATCCACATCAGCTCGGTTTCACTAAAAACCGAATCCCGGGGATCCGGTGTTTGAGAAAATGATAAACACCGGTTCCCGGGAATACGGTTTCATTAAAAATGGGTCATTTTTGAAATGTGAAACTCGCGTGGGTCAGTTATAATATGTTAAACTCATTTTGGGTCAGTTTTGATAAAAACTCGTTTCCCAAAGAGCCTTCTGCGGTTTTGGCCAAATTAGTTCAATCGCACGGATGATTGTTGTTGGTGGCCTCTAGGATCTTCCTAAACAGAATTGGATCCGATTTTAGGTGAATGATGCTTTCAAGTTCAATCATATTGTTTTGTGTTTTAGGGTTTGAGCTAAATTATAGCATGCTGACCCGTGAGAATCGCGCCCAAAGAAGATATTATGAGGCCCGCGTTCATAAGCAACATTAAGCCCAGCAGGCTAATGTGCAAATAGAACGCGACGATAAAGTCGCTTGTGGGCGAGCGGCTGTTTGACAACAGACGTGTTTCTTCGTCAGGTCGCAACTTTTGCTCTTCCCGGTTGATTTCCTATAAATTGGAGATCGTAACTCTTATGCGAGGTACTTCGAAATACTCAGAGAATTACTCTGAAATAATCAGTAAAACTCAAGCAACCTTCTTTGATTCTCAAAACATCTCAAACCCTAAAGTCTGTTGTATTTTCACTGCCTAGAAATACATTGTTTTCAATTGAATTATCCCACTTCGAGTTTCCTGCAACCCGAGGCAAATCTTAATAGGGTGGAAATATCGATTTCGGAAAACGAAACTACGCGATCCAATCTGATATTCAAGCGACTTTATTATTACAACTGAAATTAGCCGCATTCCGAAGATTTTCTTAGCTGCCATTTAAGACCCCGACCAATTTATTGCTATAAAAGTGAAGACGAAGGCGACCAAGCAACTACAATCATTTGGCATCAGAACAACTCACAGACAACCTAAAGTCAGTGTTGCATTAATGTCTTCACTCTACTATCTTGCTTTTTGTCAAAATAGATCAGTCCTTGTCCATTTTTCTCTGTGGCTTTTTTTTTGCAATAGATATTACACATGGTCTTAATTACAGATCTGCTAATTTTGACATATTTTCAAAGATCCACGTCATTCCAGCAATGTGTTAAGTTGGACGCATGTGCTTTTGTTTTGGCAGGGATGACTTTGATAGTATGTTCGTAACTGTATTTAACATTAAGTAGAAGCACTGGGGAAGAACATGATGATACAGTATTAGTTGTTCAGAGCTTAGGATAGACGTTAGACCATTTCAACTTAGACAGTACATATGTTCGATTAGATGGAATGGACAGATGCAAAACCAGATAGTTTGTTCTGGCAGGTTTCACTATAGAAGGAATTTTGTGTTGCTGATTAGATTTCGCCTCCACAACTTCAGAAAAGATATCTTGTGCTGATGAACTGATGCCCGTCTGAAAATGAAATCTAAACCGGGCTGGAATGGATGCCAAAAATCATACAATTTTCTGTTTTTGTAATTATGCTTCAAGGTGTATGTTTTTACTACCATGGACCATGGTGGTTTAGGGAATAAGATGGCATATACATCTAGAGTTGAGATCAGGTGAGAAACTCTTCTTGTATGAGAAAAACGAAATTTTAAAATCTATTGGATCAAAATATTAAAAAGTTGAGATTAATACGAATTATAATTAAATTCATATTTAATAAATTATTAAATACGTTTAAAGGCCAAATTAGGAAAAACAAAATCAATCTCGCCCCCATCATTCTCGTTCTCCTTCATTCTCTCTCACAGAAAACAGAGCATCTATCAGTTCACTCTCTGCCGCCATTCCACCTTGATTAGAGCTGCATCTCGCCTCCACAACCCCATCAAGTCGCTTTCACTTCGCCTCCCTTTCATCCAGGTCCGATTTAATCACCATTTAAATTTTTTTGAGCTACGCGTTCACCATTTTCCTCGGCTCGTTGTTTCTCTCCTCTGGAACGGGGTGTGTTGTTGTGTATTTGGAAATTAATTGTTTATTCAAATATTAAATATTCAAAACCGTGTCATAAGGAGTGCAACGAATTTTGTTTGTAATTGCTACGCATTTTAGTCGTTTAGCACAAAACATGACTGATACGAATTTTATTTATAATTGCTACGCATTTTAACTATAGAGCTACACATTGTAAGGCCTAGCTCGGAATGCCAAATATGAAATGAGGTCTGCCGCAGAGCTTAAGGCCACTGAATTGACGAATCAAATATCAAATTTGAATTCCCATGAGAACCTCAGAAAGACTCATTCAAGATGAGACGGTTGATTTCTGGATACATACCGATCAAAACCATTCAATTGTATACGACACATGAGATCAGAAAGACTCAAAATTAGCGACAATAGAAATGAAAACTAAGTAAAAAAATCAAGAAAAAATCGAGGTCAGCGCGTCCATGAAGTCGATCGAGTCGGAGAGATGTGATGAAATGACGACTGTAGAGTGAATGAGAGAAATAGAGATTGTGAAATTCGCAGCAAAACGCGTAGCATCCTCAATCGAAATGCGTAGCATCATTCGCATTGGTACCTAAATGCGTAACATCCTCAATAAAAATCCGTAGCCGCATTCGTTTAAAAATGCGTAGGTAGTTTGATACGCTTGGTAGTTTGATACTCGCTCGAGACTCTCTCGCAACCAGTGATTAGGATTTCAAACTTGGATTTCGATGGACTGCTGGATAAGCCGACCGAGTCTCAAATTGCCGATTTATGCAGTTCAAGTGGGGTTATCAATATTGTCGGAGCTGATTTGATGGTTTGTAAATTTTCTCGCTAGAAACGATCGATCTGATTTTTTTTGATAAAGGAAACAATCTATCTGATTTGATCATGCAGGTTTGTAAAATTTCTCAAGAAACAATTGATCTGATTTGATTGCAGCAGGTTTATCAATTGAACGTGGGCGATAAAAAAGGATCTGGATTAGGAAGAATATTTCATCTAGCAAAATGACGAATTTATCCTTAAATGTGAATTTAATATATAAAAACAGGTGAATAATTATGAAAATTAATGACAGTTAGATCGTAGATCTAACGGTTGTTATTATTTCTCATTTCTCATTAGAATTACTGTTTCTCATATGATCCTAACTCTATACATCTAACACAACTAATATATAGCAGTTTTATGTAGTATTATATGTGTTTAATCATATTTTATAATTTTTTTAAAGCATATGTGAAATCTTCCCCTGGTAGATGAGATGTTGTTCTGGTCGATGTCCAGAACAAATACTACAACAAATTATGCGCTAAAATAAGTAATGCGGAAATAAAGACGACACGCAAAGTTGTTACCCAGTTCGGCGTTAACGAGCCTACTCTGGGGGGCGTTCTCTAGCCCGGTGGACAGCAATTCACTATATTGAGTATTGCGAGTACATGGATTACCGTTTACAGAATCCCTTTTAAACTACCTGAGCCTCGGACACTCTAGTAATTGCAATCTAGGTCTCCCCCTAGATCTTTGCTCCCGCTCAGTATCCACCAAGATGATCCTCCGTGAGAATCAGCGCCTTCTCCCGAATGCGCAGTTCAGAACTTCAGTGCGTGAACTTTCAGTGTTGTGCTTCGATCAATCTGCTGAGCACCAACACAGATTGAATCCGAGCGCCTTTGAGTAACCAGTGACGATTAACTCTCCGGCCGATTACGAGCTTAGTGAATAACCAGTTACGATTAATTCACCGTCGTTAGCCTCCTCCTCCCTTCAATGAGTATGAGCGTGATTTAATATCTCCGTAAGTGCTAACTAATACCGAAGCATTAGTCCTCCTTATATAGAGCGGTAGAAACCCTAGAACGAATAGGATTTCTAAGATAAACCGCCTATCTCTATTAGGAAATCTTTCCTAATCTTTTGCGCGAATCTCTTGACGATAATCCTTCAATGAATATCTTCAATCTTGATTAGGCAACCTACGATTATCTTTATAGCTAAGATAACTTCATGCGCAAGCAACCGACTCTCTTTGATATCTTCGATAATCATCATAGCACCGACTTGCTAAAAATCGGACTTGCCAAATCCGTTCGGCTGCTGCGTCAGAGTTGTGCTACGTCGGCTGAAACAAGTTTCCAAATCTGAATTTGGAAACTTCCAACTTCTGTCCATGCACCTGTAACCGCCTTGATCTCCAACGGTCGACTGTGTTTCCAAATCTGAATTTGGAAACATTCCATCTGCTTCAACTTGTTCCAGGACAGTTGTCTCTGCTAGACTCGAACAACAGCTTGAACAACTATGCTAAGTTTTGCCAAACTACATGCCATAAAACTAACAATATGTATGCGGATAATGTTCAAAAGCGTATGTTAGAATGTCAAGAAAATAGTGGTGAGATCTCATATCGTGAGTTTATTTTTTGATGACTCATTTTGTGAGTTAAGAATAAGGTTGAACTACTTTCTAAATGTATAGATACCATTGCAGTTAAATACCCGGTACTGAGAGGTATAAAGTCAATTCTTTTAGATACCAAGATACGAGCCCTAGTGAATGAGATTTTAATGCTTAAAAAGTGTTATATATGTTATAAAATGGTCTGCACATTTGAGAAAAACATGTCATGTGGGACCCACACCAAAGAAAATGAAATGCAATTGAGTGAAATGGGGATGTAAATTGTAGTATAAATAGAAACTTCGGGTGAAGGAAATAAACACACCTTCACCTCCTACTTCTCTCTAACATTTTAGTGCATTTGAGTTCTAACGAGTCCCAAAGTTTTCCATATTTTCCAAGGTAATTATAACACGTTATCAGCACGAACGCTCTCCACTTCCATACCGTAAGTTTTCGAACAAAGATTCAATAAGAAGTTAAGTACGCTTAGTTCTTCATCTGTTCTACTTGGATATCATAAGGGGTTCACTGCCTCAAAGGGAGTTCTTAATTCCCCTATTTCACAATTTTCTGATTGTGTTGATATCTGAGTTTTTCTGGATGAAAAAACTAATATTACAATAGTTCTCAGTTCTATTCTGTAGTTTGTCTTTGGTGCGGATTACGCTTGAAACACAGCGTGCGACAACCCAAATACATGCTGTCAGGATCGTATTGAATACGATTGTAATCTTAAGAGGTTAAGAGATAGCAGTAGTTGCGACGATCCTTTAATGTATAACAACATATTATTATGATGTGCGGATTACCGCCCCATAGTAAAGTGTTGTGATCCACAAAGTAATTATCTTTACTTTAAATACTTCATTTTCTTTGAATCATATTTGCACAATTTATTTGTTGATATTACATTGTTAATTTACCATTTTACCCTTAGTGCTCAACGGTAACAAACGGTAACATTGTGCCCAACGGTAACAAAAAAACGGCTATTTTTTCCTCTATAAATTCGATTTCATTCATCATACAAAATCACATTTTCTCTTCTACTTCAAACACACTCAAAATTTCCAAAGCAATAAAATGTCTAGCTTACTATTGGTCTTTGTTGCAATAATTATTGTAGTACTCATTATTTGTAATTTCACCGGGGATCTAACACCGGATGAATTCTATCATAGTTTAGAAATGCTTGTAATAATGTATGTCGCCTTCTTCTTTACAATATTTGTAGAATTTTATGTTTTAAATTAATCTAATAAACTTTTTCTACTTTTAGTTACCACCATGTCAAACCTCGCAAAACTTGAGTTCAGTCCACTCGACATCTCTGGAAAAAATTACATGCCGTGTACAATAGACATTGAGACACATTTGGACTCAATGGAGCTTCACGAAACAATCATTGAGGGGAATACCTCATCAAAAGTGGATAAGGCAAAATCTTTGATTTTCCTTCGTCGTCATCTTGACGAGAATCTCAAAAATGAGTATCTCACTGTGAAAGACCCGAGTGATTTATGGAAAAATCTGAAAGACAGATTTGATCACCAAAGGGATGTAATGCTTCCCTTATATCGGGATAAATGGGCCGCTTTACGGTTCCAAGATTTTGTGAAAGTCAGTGACTATAACTCTGAGATGATAAAAATAGTGAGCCATTTGAACTTTTGTGGAGATAAAACAACTGATGCTGAAATGATGGAAAAGACTTTGTCTACATTCCACGCATCAAATGTAACCTTGCAGCAGCAGTATCGTGTACGTGGTTTTGAAAAATACCATGAGCTGATTGGTACTCTCCTAGTGGCAGAAAGAAACAATGAACTGCTGATAAAGAACCACCAATCTCGCCCAACGGGCTCCAGAACATTTTCTGAGGTACATTTTGCCAATTCTAATGAGAGTAGACCCATGAACTATTTTCAGGGTCAAGGGCAAGCCCGGGGTCGTGGACGAGGTCGAGGTCGTAGTTTTGGCCAGGGGCGCGGTCGAGGTGGTTATCCCAATAATCCACCTCATAAGATCGCCAATTATCACCAAAGGAGACAGCAAAATGAGTGGAACCATGAGAACTCCCACAAAATGGGAGGTGGTCCAAGTTCATCAAAAAACCCTGAGACCACTTGTTTTAGATGCGGTTGTAAAGGGCATTGGTTTAAAACCTGTCGAACCCCTGAACACTTATGCAAACTCTATCAAGAGTCCATGAAGGGAAAAGGAAAGGAGAACTATATTGACCAAACTCCTATGAATGAGTTTACTCGACTTGGAGAATCTGATTTCAACAATGAACATGTTGATACAGTTGGGGATTTTACAAATGCAAATGAGATCAATTTTATTGAGAATGATCCCGTGAACGAGTACACTCATCTTGGGGAACATGAGCCTAGTGAGGTCTTCCTTGGTGATATAACTGGAAAAATGACTGGTGGGAACTGAAAGGGGAAGTTGTGTAAACCCATGGGAATGAAGCCAAACGGTCCGATGTCTTAATTTGATTTTCTTATGTTATATGTATGTTTTTCCTTTAAGCATAACTATGTTTTCTCATATGTAATAAAATATGTCTACCTTTTCATCTATCTTATCATTTTCTTGTTTACTTAAAGCTTTGAAATGGAAAAAGCCAAAGTCAACCAAAGGATTAATATTGAAGAAATGTGCATACTTGATAGTGGAACAACGCACACAATCCTGAAGGATAAAAGGTTTTTCTTGATGATAAAACCAACACGAACCATTGTGAATACAATATCAGGTCCTGTAGATCTGATTGAAGGAATTGGCAAGGCAAACTTTGTATTGCCAAATGGCACAAAGTTTACGATACATAATGCCTTATTTTCGCCAAAATCCAAACGAAACTTGTTGAGTTTCAATGATATTTACTCTCATGGATTCGAGACTCAGTCTATGACTGAAGGTAACATGAAATTCATGTTACTCACTATGTATAGATCTAGAAAGAAATACATAGTTGAAAAACTACCAATGCTTCCCACTGGATTGCATTACACACATATAAATGTGATTGAGTCAAATGCGGTAGTTATGAAATCTTCAATATTAACCATGTGGCATGACCGATTGGGTCATCCAGGTTCAAGTATGATGCGAAGAATTATTGAAAATACGCATGGACACCCATTGAAGGGTCATAAAATCCCTCAAGGAAATATTTTTCCATGTAAAGCTTGTTCTCTTGGAAAGCTTATCATAAGGCCATCACCGGGAAAGGTTGAAACAGAATCACCTATGTTTCTTGAGCGTATTCAAGGTGATATTTGTGGGCCTATTCACCCACCATGTGGACCATTTCGATACTTTATGGTATTGATAGATGCATCTAGCAAATGGTCACATGTATGTTTGTTATCAACTCGCAATATGGCATTCGCTAAATTACCTGCCCAAATAATAAAATTGCGAGCTCAATTTCCTGATCATACAATCAAGAAAATTAGACTTGATAACGCCGGGGAATTCACATCCCAAATATTTGATGAATATTGTATGTCAGTTGGGATTGTGGTCGAGCATCCTGTTGCTCATGTCCACACACAAAATAGTTTGGCTGAATCATTGATCAAACGCCTCCAACTTATTGCTAGGCCATTGATAATGAGAACAATGCTTCCTACCTCAGTATGGGGTCATGCAATATTACATGCCTCTGAATTAATTCGCATCAGACCAAGTGCGTATCATAAAAGTTCTCCACTACAACTTGCATTTGGTCAAGAACCAAATATATCGCACTTAAGAATTTTTGGTTGTGCTATTTATGTGCCTATTGCACCTCCTCAAAGAACAAAGATGGGACCACAAAGAAGCCTTGGGATATATGTAGGCTTTGAAAGTCCATCTATTGTTAAATTTCTTGAACCTCAAACTGGAAATATTTGCACAGCACGTTTTGCTGATTGCCACTTTGATGAGGAAAATTTCCCACCATTAGGGGGAGAAAGAAAACAGTTTGAGAAAGAAATTACTTGGTCTGTACCAACGTTATTGCATCTTGATCCTTACACAAAAGATTGTGAAGGTAGAGTACAAAGGATTTTACATTTGCAAGAAATGGCAAATCAACTTCCTGATGCATTTACAGACACAAAGAGAGTGACTAAATCTCACATACCGGCTGAGAATGCTCCCGTACAGATTGAAATTCTAAAAGGGAAGCCGGAAAATAAAGTCATTCATGAAATCACAACACGGTTAAAGCGTGGATGGCCACCCGGTTCCAAAAATAAAAATCCTCGAAAAAGAAAAGGGGAAGAAAAGCAAAGCGATCCTATGGTGGTGGAAAGTATTCCTGTAGAAATACAAAATGAAAAGGATCGAGAAATTTCGATTAATTATGCTAAGACATGCATATTATGGAACCGAAAAGAGAACATTGATGATGCATTCTCTTATAATTTGGCATGTGATATTATGAATGAAAATAATGGTGATCCCGAACCACGGTCTATTACTGAGTGTAAAAATAGACACGATTGGTTTGAGTGGAAAAAGGCAATTGAAACTGAACTAGACTCGCTCAATGAATGCAAAGTCTTTGGGCCTATAGTACTCACACCTAAGGATGTGAAACCTGTTGGATACAAATGGGTTTTCGTACGAAAAAGAAATGAAAAAAATGAAATTGCGAGATACAAGGCTCGACTTGTTGCACAAGGTTTTTCTCAAAGGCCTGGAATCGATTTTGAGGAAACGTATTCTCCTGTCATGGATGGAATTACGTTTAGATACTTGATAAGTCTAGCAGTTCATGAGAAATTGAATATGCACCTCATGGATGTTGTTACCGCTTACCTATACGGATCGCTTGATACTGAAATTTACATGAAAATCCCTGAAGGTTTTTAAATGCATGAGGCATTAAGTTCCAAACCTAGGGAAAGATATTCAATCAAGTTAGAAAGATCTTTATATGGGTTAAAGCAATCCGGACGCATGTGGTACAATCGATTAAGCGAATATTTATTTCAAAAGGGTTATGTCAATGATCCCCTTTGCCCTTGCGTTTTTATTAAGAAAACAACATCCGGTTGTGTAATAATTGCCGTTTATGTTGATGATTTGAATATCATTGGTACCAGTAAAGAAATTCTGGAAGTAATCTCTTATTTGAAAAAGGAGTTCGAAATGAAAGATCTGGGGAAGACAAAGTATTGTCTTGGATTACAGATTGAGCACATCCAGAATGGGATATTTGTGCATCAATCGAATTATACGAAGAAGATAATAAAACGTTTTAATATGGATAAATCAAATCCATCCAGAATGGGTTGTAAGATCCCTTGATATAGACAAAGATCCATTTCGTCCATGTGAAGAATCTGAAGAGATTCTTGGTCAAGAAGTACCATATTTCAGTGCGATTGGAGCTCTTATGTACCTTGCTAATTGTACTCGACCTGACATAGCTTTTGCTGTTAATTTATTAGCCAGGTTTAGCTCAGCTCCTACCAAAAGACACTGGAATGGAATCAAGCATGTGTTTCGTTATCTTCAAGGACCGATTGACTTAGGATTATTTTATCCTAACAATACAAAACCAGTTTTGATTGGTTATGCAGATGCAGGTTACTTGTCAGATCCACATAAAGCGAAGTCCCAGTCTGGCTATGTATTTACATGTGGAGGAACTGCAATCTCTTGGCGTTCTCAGAAACAAACACTCGTTGCAACATCATCAAACCACGCTGAGATCATTGCATTACACGAAGCAAGTCGTGAATGTGTGTGACTGAGATCTATGACACAACATATCAGAACTACGAGCGGTCTTCTACCAGCAAATGATCCAATCACTCTTTATGAAGACAACGCTGCGTGTGTTGCTCAAATGAAGGAAGGATTTATCAAAAGTGATAGAACAAAGCATATCCATCCCAAATACTTTTCGTTCACCCAAGAGCTGGAAAAAGACAAAGTTATCAGCATACAATATGTTCGTTCTGATGAAAACTCAGCAGATCTTTTTACAAAGGCTCTCCCTACCTGAACATTCCGAAAACATGTCAACGACATAGGAATGCGAAAGCTGCAAAATTTATGAGCACATCACGCATGCCAATATGAGGGGGAGCTTCGCGTCGCTGCACTCTTTTTTCCTTAAGTTGGTTTTTATCCCAATGGGTTTTTCCAACTAAGGTTTTTAACGAGGCAGCCTAAAACGCTTAATGTGCATCCCAGGGGGAGTGTTATAAAATGGTCTGCACATTTGAGAAAAACATGTCATGTGGGACCCACATGTGGGGCCCACACCAAAGAAAATGAAATGCAATTGAGTGACATGCGGATGTAAATTGTAGTATAAATAGAAGCTTCGGGTGAAGGAAATAAACACACCTTCACCTCCTACTTCTCTCTAACATTTTAGTGCATTTGAGTTCTAACGAGTCCCAAAGTTTTCCATATTTTCCAAGGTAATTATAACACTATAATAATAAAATTAAAGTCGACATATAAAGTTAAAGTAGAAATGATAGCGCTATCGTGTAGATGAAATGAAAATTTGTATATATACTGTCATGGGGAAGCACTCGGTTGAGGCAGGGTTGGTAGAATGAGGCAGTGAGGCACCATCCGAGTCGTTGATCGACTCGATCGGACGCACGTGGCGAAGCCACGTGTCACGAGCCGCCATTTGCGTTCACACTACAAAGTAGTGAGAACGCGTTTGGACACGTGGCGCGCCTCAGATGCACGGGGGGTTAGACGGACGACCGAGATTGTGCCTCACTGCATCATTCTATCGAGGCCTGCCTCATTTGATCGCTCTTCTGCTGTCATGTATCGAGTAATTTATATATATATGGCTAATAAGGGGAGCGCTCAGTTGATAATCTCTAAAAATTTGAAAACCTGAGACCACAAATCTCACCATCTTTGAATGTGGAGGTGACATGTGTCTCACCAACTTTTTTCTCTTCATTATGCAGTTTCGAGTATGCATTTTGCCTAGATGCATTTTAAGCTTTCGGAAACTGCAATTAGGCAAAAACTGATGCATTTTTAAAAGTGCATAACGAAAACGAAACTGCATAACGAAGGGATTCTCAATGTTCTCGAAAAAATAGGAATTCTCATTTGAGCGCTCCTCTAGCTAATAATATAGTCTTATATTGTCTTTTTACAATCGTTTCCAAATTCCTCTTATAATACAAAAAAGGGGTTACAGAAATAACTACAAGTCTACAACTCTCCTTTATAATGCACAAAAGTAGTTACATTGCAAATTACAAATCAAAAAAGAACATCATACCATATAAATTAAACACAAGAAATGATATCCTTGCTGTCCTCTTGATCTTCATTTACTTCAATAAATTTCCTATAAAATACTAGGGGTGAGTAGATAAACTTAATGTCAACCGTTAGTTTCGTAAGTCTCGGTGCTTGTTTTTTCAAATGTAAAATGCATCTTAGTGTGCACCAAAGGACTTTATTTCACTACATAGTTTGATATGGTCATGTGTGAGATCCATAGCTAGGAACCAACAAAAAAATAATAATTATAGAAATCGTGCTTACACCTCATTTGTGTTGAAGGGTGTTGTACATTGAGTGAGTCGAATATATGCATCAGATGTTGGGGATTTTAGGTGCTCGCATATGCTCTTCTACTATAAATAAGAGGATGAAATCCGCATGCAAGATATAGAAAATATACTGAATAACTCACTTTTGCTTTCACCACCTTCAAACCCCAATAGTGTGCTTCTAATTCCACTGTCTAGAATAGAAGTGTTGATTTGAATTATCTCACTTCGAGTTTCGTGTCACTCACGACTATATATAAAGGCTCGAAATATTGATTTTGGAAAGTGAATACGCGATTTAATCAATATCCGGTTTGTCAATATTAATCATTCCTTGAAGTTTCATCTATTCTCTACCGAAGATATTTGAAGTTCTACGTTACAAGTACGTGAAAAAGAAGCTATGTTCTTAGCCTACTACTTCTACACGTTTCAACAATCGAAATCGATATCCTACTGATCAATGGCAACAATTCGTGAGATAACGAAAAACTTTCAAAACTTGGACAAGTTTGAAAGAATCTGGAATTCAATATGAAAGGGGCTCACTATATTTCCTTCGACGATGTCTATGTGGGTGGTGCACTTATTGCATGTCTTGTTATGTTGGTTGCATAACTGATCTGTTGTGTTGATTTTGAAAATTGAGGATTTTAAATGATAAAATATTTAACACTTGATGTTGGTAGATGTGTATTGTTTACATCTTTCTCATTTGCTTACATGTTCCTATCTTCGAGTATTCACCTGTTGACAAATTTAAGATTTATAAGAGTAAAATTAAAGTTCAAAGGGGAACTTAGATCAAAAGTTTGATGTATGTCATGAGTGCAACATTTGTTAAGGCATATAGCCAATTATACAATGTGAAGTCTCATCACTTGGGTGTGAGACATAGTTCAGTAAGAGAGCGCATTCTGCACCGGATAATTACAGTTGATTTTGTTATGTTACAACAAAATTTAGCTAATCACTTGACGAATGGATTCGCGAGAGACTTGGTTTTTAAGTTGGTAAATGGGATACTCAGTTCGTATCTAACTAACATTAAAACGAATTCAATGTGGAACGCTCACACCTCGAAAATTGATGAAGACAAATCATTATCCCCAAGTGTGTATTCATGACCTACACGTTATAGGTTGCAGTGGCGGATCCAGAGCTTTGCAAGAGGGGGGTCCCAAAAAAAATTTCATCGAAGAATATGGATATTGCTCGGATTTGGCAATTTTTTTTCTTGCACATATATATATATATATATTGTTTAAGTTTGACGATATAAGCTGTTTTTCAAGTAAAACGAAGTCAAACTCATAAATAGTTCATTGACGACCTAACTTTGAGAGGTCATACAACTCACATCGATGACCCTATCAAATCGAGTCATATGTCGTTGGGAAGATAATTTAACATGCTACGACTCTTTAGTTGATATTAAAATCTAAATCGGACTTTAAAGCAGCCAAAAACATCTCAAACTAAGGACGCCGAACAAGTAACCACATGTAACCTTAGCAACTTTGCAACCCTATAACGAGCGACCGGAGTACCATTTGGGAAATCGATCACCTAGAATATAAAGCTAACGACAAGGACTACAAGTTCTATGCTTACACCTAAACTCAAATCTAACGTTAAGATGGCTCAAAACTAAGCCGAAATAGACTGTATGTTTGAAGTTGCTAATGATCGGTTAGACTTCTAGAGCTCACGAAGTCCTCATCCTGTATCCGTTGAAGATGATCTATATGTGGTTGGAAAGCTTATTGAATGTTCTACAACTTTCGTATTTACATCAACAAAAAATTCTAAAGTTAAGCTGGTGAAAACTACGACTGAAGATGACTAGTTGATCACAATTTGCCGAAACGGAGGGTTTTTTTTTACAAATCAAGAGGGTCCTGGGACCCCCCAGGCCCCCCTTGGAACCACCACTGATAGGTTGAAGATGAACACTTCTTAATAGGTCCTTTGAAAAATTAGTAGTTGTAGGATCACAATGAGGTTATTCATCTACTAAAGGATCTATCTATATGAACTTGAAATTTCTGGTTGCTTCATGAAATTTCGGATTGAAATACGTTCATGAATGGATAAGGGACTCAAGAACCATAAAGAGTCAAGTTAAAACTTTTGAGTTTGGGAGGTAACTCAATGTGTGTTATCTTCAGGTACCCAAATGGATTAATTGGTTCAATCTTTTAAAAACATCATGATTTCTGGGTATTTGAATGTGTAATTACACTAAGCAAAAATTTAATCATTGTGACATTTTCGTTTAGGCATGTGTTGCTAAATAAAAGGTATTCTGGAAACAATGATCACCCTAAAATAGAGGAGGATTGCTGAGGATTTTAGGGTGTATAAACATATTAGGATGAATAAACCTTGTAGGGTATATTAACCTAATAATACGAGGCACTTCGGAAGGTAATTAAACACAAATTTAGTGTGTCATCCTGAGAGATCCGCGTGCACCTTACACATTAATTAGTGGCCCGGGCGCAGTCCCTAAAATGTAAGCAGCACGCGATGCTAAAGTGCATGGTGGGCGCGCGGCTGTGCTCAAGGGACGCAACTTTTCCATTCACGGACACCTCTGTTGCTCTTACCTGCTCCTCTACTATAAATAAGAGGACGAAATCCTCATGCAAGATATAGAAAACACCACTTTTGCTTCCACCAGCTTCATACCCTAAAAGTGTGCTTCTAATTCTACCGCGAATTGTTGATTTAAATTATCTCACTTCGAGTTTCGTGTAACCCAAAGTTATATAGAGGACCGAAAAAACAATTTCGGAAAGCAAATAGGCGATCCAAAAGGATATCGGATTTGCCATCCATCATTCCTTAAAGTTTCATCTATTCTCCATTCAAGATATTTGAAATTCTACGTTACGAGAAGAAGAAAATGTGTTCTTAGCCTACTATTACATGTTTCAACATCACATATATTCAGATTGATAATTTGTAGATCATCAAAAAAAAAAAAAGATTGATAATTTGTAGTGCCCATCTTTTTCTTTAGCTGAGGCGCTTTGTGCTAGTTTCTGTTAGGTTTTAATAAAGGACATTTCCATGTTTGGCGTGTCAGGTTTCAAAGGTAGCTCTCCATAAATACAATAAAAATGTGCACATGAAAAAAAAAAGTACTCAGTAAATTCAAAGTTTCGTTAAACATCTTAATCAAAAGAATCCAACTAATATGTGTCAGTAAGAGGGATTAAGTATATGCAAAGGTCAGAGAAACGAATTCATTGTTGTTGGTTGAAGAACTTTGATTCATAGATCAAGTGGGGAATTTAATGCTCCTCTCTTATGCAGTCCATCAAACCATGTTATTTTTTTCCGGACAATGTTGAAATATGAGGCTTCGACAAGCTGTCAAAGGATACACTATCAACGAATCAACATTTGCGTGTCTGAGCATTAAGTGTGTGACGCTCAACTGCATTCATTAAGTTTTTGTAGTATAAAAAGGTACTAAGTTAAGATGGTTTATGCAAATTAAATCAAATACATTGTCAGATCCTCACATACACTACTGAGAGTGAGTTCTTCTCTAGCTAGAGATCATTTCGGAAGGTGATCAATAATGGTGAATAAAGGAGTGTTAGTTTTGGTGGCAGTGTTAGTGATAGGCATGGCACAGGGGAGAAGGTTAGAGGAGGTTGAGAACGCATTAACGTTTCATGATGGTGGCGTTGGTGGAGGTTTGGGAGGTGGTGGAGGCTTAGGGGGTGGTGCAGGAGGAGGTCTCGGTGGTGGTGCAGGTGGTGGCATTGGAGGTGGTGCTGGTGGAGGTTTAGGGGGTGGTGCAGGAGGAGGGCTTGGTGGAGGTGGTGGGATCGGAGGAGGGGCTGGAGGTGGTGCCGGTGGAGGCTTAGGAGGTGGAGGAGGTTTAGGGGGTGGTGCAGGAGGAGGGCTTGGTGGTGGTGCAGGTGGTGGCGCTGGAGGTGGTGGTTTAGGGGGCGGTGCAGGGGGTGGCATTGGAGGGGGAGCCGGAGGTGGGGGAGGTTTAGGAGGTGGTGCAGGTGGAGGTTTAGGAGGAGGTGGTGGTTTAGGGGGCGGTGCAGGGGGTGGCATTGGAGGAGGGGCTGGAGGTGGTGCTGGTGGCGGTTTAGGCGGTGGTGCGGGAGGAGGGCTTGGTAGTGGTGCAGGTGGAGGCATCGGAGGAGGGGCTGGTGGTGGGGGAGGCTTGGGAGGTGGTGCAGGTGGTGGTCTTGGTGGAGGGAAAGGTGGGGGTTTAGGAGGAGGATTTGGAGGTGGTAAAGGTGGTGGACTTGGAGGTGGGGGAGGAATAGGAGGAGGAGCAGGGGGAGGGGCCGGGGGAGGGGCCGGGGGAGGTTTAGGAGGTGGTAAAGGTGGTGGAGTTGGTGGTGGGGCTGGTGGTGGATTTGGAGGAGGTAAAGGTGGTGGGGGCGGCCTAGGAGGTGGAGCTGGTGGTGGAGGAGGCCTAGGAGGGGGAGCTGGTGGAGGATTTGGGGGAGGTAAGGGCGGTGGTGGTGGCATTGGAGGTGGTGCCGGTGGTGGAGGTGGAGCTGGTGGTGGTTTTGGAGGCGGAGCTGGTGGTGGAGGCGGAATAGGCGGAGGTGCTGGTGGTGGTCTTGGCGGTGGAGCCGGAGGTGGCGCGGGAGGCGGAGCTGGGGGTGGTTTTGGAGGAGGTGCTGGTGGTGGAGTAGGAGGAGGCTTCGGAGGAGGAGGTGGCTTTGGTGGTGGTGGAGGTTTTGGTGGCAAGAATTAGAATCTCCAAATGGTAGCCCGGGGCAGTTCCATAACGTATGATTATGATTCTTCATGCAAATGTAATACTAAAAGTCGTATAGCACTAGACTTCATGCACTCTCAAATATGAGTAACTATCCTCATAAAATATATATGTATAACTATCCTCTTCTTTTTCTTTTTGATTCATGACAAGGATCACCAAAATATTATATCAGAGCTGATCTTGCATATTGAATGAGTGCATGGTTTTTGACGCATGCTTGAGGCTGGAATCTGGATTATGCTGTATTATTGATAGATGAGGTTTTTCTAGTGTACTTATAAAACAACTTTATTTTGAGTATTCCAGATACCATACGAAGAGAACTCGCCCCAATAGCATAAAACCAGCACGGTCGACATCGACCAACCGTATTTGTCAGAAATAGAGCTTTCTGCTCTGATTACAGTCAGTGTTTACAACAGTCACTACTTCTACAAACTAACTTTGGAAATTTAACCAACCCACATCATAGATCACACCTACTCCGCCCAAACACGCCAACTCGGCTTAACGTCGGGCACCAGTATGAAAGCGTGGAGAATTAAATTTCAAGTTAGCTATGTAAATAAGCCCGTTATAAAACTTGACAAACCTTTTATTATAGGTTAATCTAGTCGCCGATACCAATTTC
Organism: Rhodiola chrysanthemifolia; assembly: GCA_033675395.1. Taxonomy (NCBI): domain Eukaryota; kingdom Viridiplantae; phylum Streptophyta; class Magnoliopsida; order Saxifragales; family Crassulaceae; genus Rhodiola; species Rhodiola chrysanthemifolia. The sequence goes on from CM066205.1 coordinate 43,570,841, forward strand.
AGATATGAAACTTCATCCCGGATTCCCAGATTTCAGAGTATAACAAAGGCAATTACATGGGTTGACATCGATTTATCACATATTAGGGTGGTTAGCCTATGAGACTAAACATTAGAAACATATATAGAAAATTTAAAACAAAATAACTGATAATAAAGAAAACTTACAAGGAGAGGAGCTTCGGATTCTTCAAACTCAAACTTTTATTTCAACTTCGAAAATATTACTAGGGATGCACACTTTCAGACCGAACCGAAAAACCGGACCGGACCCGACCGAAATTTACGGGTCGGTCCAAGATCGGACCGTAAAATTTCGGTCAGGTCCGGTCCTCGGTCCATACTTTTCAGAAATTCCGGTCCGGGTCCGGTCCGAACCGTAAAATTAAAGGTATTCGGTCCAATTCGGTCCGAGTTTTCACAACAATTTCGGTCTCGGTCCGGTCCCGGTCCACGATCCAAGATTTTATAAAAATTTGGTCCACCGATCCGGACCGAACAGTAATTTTCGGTCCGGTCCGGACCGGATGTGCATCCCTAAATATTACAAGGGGAGAGATAGAGAGAAGGAGGTGTTTGTAAAAACCCAAAGGAAAACTTATTTTTAACAACATATCATACACCCATTTTTATAGCAAGGGAAGATAAAGTATCCAAATACATAAGGGACCCGGAAAAAGAAACACACTTACTATTTACTATTTATTTAATTTGGAAGATTCTTCATGTCTGGTACTATTACCCCATGATTGTCGAAAGTGACCAAATATGGTGGACACATGCTCTTAATTTACTCCTCTCATTATCAGTCTTTTGAAAAGGAACATTCTCCTTTGTCTGCTTCTTTATTTAGGAGCCTTCCTTCAAGTGCTGCTTTAAGAGCATAAAAAATAACAACAATTTGTGGCTCCATATCTTGTGAGTCCTGGAAAATAATATGACACGAAGTCGCCAATGGAAACATCAGTTTTTTCCGAGGTATGAGACATTGTCTCGTCCTCAAGACTTAATGTCTTTCTGAAGTTCTTCCATGTAGGCAGCTATTAACTTCTTTTTATTCATAGTTGGGGTCTTGGACTTCATCTTTTGAGAGATATATTGCCAAGAAATGTCCTTGGCTTCTTTCTGATGTTCTTCATAAACCATAATTTTACCGTCCATATTACAGACAGTATCATAACCAAATATTTTCTTTGTCTCTGGGTCAGTTGTTATCATTTTGTCCCAGAACTTGGAATATGATTTCCTTTTGATGCAAGGGATCAGGTCTTCTGTGTAACCGAAGACCGGTGCCCATCTCCATATGTATGGAATAGAAAATTCTGTAAAAAAATAGGAGTGAATATAATCCCTCCAAAATTAAATTCTTTATCCTGATATTCCAGCTTTAGGTGAAATTTTCATCCATTTTGAGATTTTCTTTTTAAATTATTCTGGAAGAATTTCTTCGGTAGTGCCAAAATATTGCCACCATTTAGCAAACCAGATAGGCATATCGGATTTATAAACTTCCGAGCAGATTTTTATAAACCAAGAGTGCTTACACTTCAGATTCTTATATAAAAGAACCTTCCCAAAGGCATCCATATATTCCCAGAAATTATATTTAATTGGATTCTTGTTCTGAGTATAACATAACTCTTTCGATCTCACTTCTTTCTTTTTGTTCAATTGATAGGCAGTAGAACTTTGTTCATTATCCTCATTTTCCACTATATTGCATAAGATGGAAACCAATTGTTGCGTCTGACTGTGAGGCAGAATTCTGCCTTTTGAACTCCAGATATTCTTTTTCTTGGGACAAATTTGTCAGTCGTTTGTTTCCAAATTGGGTCAGAATTTTTGGCTGTCTTCCACGACCCCTACCACCTCTATAAGAAGTAGGACTTCTGCCTCCTCTATAAGAGGAAGGGCTTTTCCCCTGCGGGATCATTCCTGCAAAATGGAGATCCATTGAATATATTTTAGTCAAGAAATCTGGAAGACTATTTTCTTCTACTTTTTACAATTAATTTCAACATCAAGTGAGGCAGAATGAGTCTGCCATCTAGTAAACCTCTGTGTAAAAACATCATGTTCAAAATTTTCGTTAATGATAAATTTGGCAGAATTATGATCTGTTCGTATAATGACCTTTGGTTTAGATATTACTAGACCATTATTTTTTTATTATTTTTCTAAACATTCTTAAATGCTTAAAGTGTATTTCAATATCTTTAGAAAAGATTAAAACATCATTAATATAAACAATCATAAACTTACTATAAAACATATCATTCATGATGTTCTGGATTTTAGAAGGAGCATTTCTTAAATCAAAAAGCATAACATTCCAATTAAATTGCCCAAATAGGACATTAAGAGTTGTTTTATATCTGTCAGCTTTATCAATTCGTATTTGCCAATATCCTGATTTTAAATTAAATTTTGAGAAAATCACAGCTTCTTGTAATATGCCTAATGAATCCTTTTTGTTAGGAATAGGGTATCTGGGAGTGTTCGGTTGAGGACGCCTCTAGAAATGAGGACGTAGGGACAAATCTGGACCATTAATCTTGTTGATCCAATGGTTGAGATTTAAAGGTAGTGGGATTTTACTGTTTGCTTTTGATGGATTTTGGTAGTGGGACACGTGGCGCGCCCACAAAGCACGGGGGGTTTAGTGGGGCACGTGGCGCGTTGTGATTGGTTGTACTCACGTACTCATTTCTGGAGGGTGTCCTCAATTGAACACTCCTCTAGGGTATCTGATCCAGTTAAGAATTTTATTTTTATCAACTTTTTCTCATAAGGAAGAGAAGCAATATGTTTCATCCTATCCCAAAACACATTTGGATGATCATTCCAAATTTCGAAAGAGAATTGGTGAGCAAGTAATTTAATCTTATCATATAATTTATGATTTTGAAGTTTTTCTTCAATAGTAAGAATATGTGATTCTCGTTTTAGCAGATATACTGTCATAAACTTCATGCAAAGCCTTAGCTAAAGGCTCGGTTATAAATCTCAAAGTTAAATCTTTTCCTTCAAAAGTTCCTACAATTCCTCTCGAATCGACTCGTTTAAGAGGATAAATCTTTGTTAGGAAAGGTGTTCCCACTATTACTTGGTTAGTAATATCCTTAGCAAGTAAGAAACTAGTTTGTATGCATCTTTTTATCAATGCATACCTTAGCTTTAGGTAACTTATAACTAATCTGGAGGATATTTCCTCTTGTATAGGACAAAGTATGAGTTGCTTTGTGGAAATACCTTGTTGGTATTAAGCCTTCTTGAATAACATTCAAGTCTGCTCCACTATCAACAAGAGCAGTAAATTCTTTTGAATAATAATTATCTATTAATAGAGTGATTTTTATATTCCATTTTTGAGTTATAAACATCTGTATAGTAGTCAAAAAAATGCTTGTCTACTTCTATATTATCTATTTCTTTGTCAGAAGTAATAACTTCCTTTCCTTGTTCAATCTTAGAGATTCTCTGATCTAGACGCTTGTTGTGTATCTTTAGACTTTGAATTTCTTTTTTGAGATTATCAATCTCGATTATGAAATCTTGCGTGGAAGTAGGTTTTTCTACTTCTGTCTTTTGCCTAATTGTTTTATAAATTTCATTCATAAGATATGGTCTTTTAGGACTAACAATTTCCTTTTGAACCTCTTGTTCCTCAGAAGTTCCTGGGACTATATCAAGCTGATCAATTATTTTTGATCTTAATTCAGGATCTTTTATTACCTTAAGTAATTCCATAGCAGTGCTATGACTTAAGACATTAATTTTTAGATCTTGAAATTGTGCTTGAATTTTATATAATTGTTCCTCATCTGTATCATTATTAGATTCCTTGTTTTGACAAGGTTGCCCTATAATACAGGGTTCACATTCTGATTCAGAATCTATTAGGTTTTCATTTCCTACAACTTTAAGATCCTCACTAGTAGTTGAGGAATCAGTTATTTCTGATTCTGAACTCTCATCTGAGTTAACTAACATTTTTGAAAGGATTTCTTTAACCGTTTCTTCCTCTTCAAGACTATTAATCTTTCTTCATACCCAACAAGTGCGGGCATAATGGCCCTGTCTGCCACATCTTTTACAGATTATTAATCTATTCTTTTCCCATTTCTTTTCTTCCCTAGCGATTTTACGCATCTTTTTATCTTCAATTTTCTTTTTAGAATATCTTTTCTTTTTGTAATAAGGTTTATAATCCTTATCAGGTTTTCTAGGTTTACTAGAAGAAGGTTTGTCAATTGCAAACTGATCACAGAATTTACCTAATTGTTGTTTTTCTATAAGATTTTGTCTTTTCATTTGTTGATTTAATCTTATTACATAAGGCTATTCCTTCTTGGGTGCAGACTCTTATAAATTTACCATAAGTATAATTTTCATATGGTATGTAATTGTAATTTTGCCTTAATATTCTTCTGATTCTTTCAGCAAAGTAAGCTAGGTAAACCATCAATAAATTTTGATTTCCAATAATGTGTGCTATTACACTCTTGGAGTTCCAAGACTCTGCTTAGGAAAGTATCTTTATACCATCTAAAATCCGTAAGTGTTTTACACCTATGGTTTTGTAGTAAAGTTCTAATACTCTCACCATTTTCAGAGTATCTTCCCGTAAAATGTTCTATAATATTAATTGCTAGTGTATAAACTGCATCTTTTTCTTTCCGAGTGAGATAATTATCCCACCAACCTTTTAATTGTCCTGTAAATCTTGATATAATTATATTCGCAATACTCTTATCAGTATTGCCATTATTTTTACACATTGTGGAGTACATAAACATTCTATGAATCGTATTATGTACTTGCTGATTTGCAAAACCATCTATGTTCCATTCATAGATGTGGCTTCCACTATAACTATTAGATATAACCTCATTAGATTCTTCTATTAGAACATCTACTGGAGTAGGCCTAGGATAATAATATTTTCCCGTGATTGGCTTATCTACCCGTTTATGAATTTTATTAATCTCGTCTTCCTAAACTTGCTTATAATCGGGTTTTTCTATTAGTTTTTCCCTTAATTTCTTATCAAGAGTGCTTATTTTTAAAATTTTAAATTTCTCTTCTCGAAAATCTTCTAACTCCTTCATGGGTCTTAATTTAAACCCCGTTATTGTAGGAGGAGGTTGAGTATGTAGCTATTTCTACGGCTTCTCTTTTGGTTGAGGCACAATTATTGATTGGTTATTCATTATATTAATTAATTGTTCTACTCTGTTTTGTAATAACAAAACTTATTCTCCTAGAACATTTAAATATAGATTTGTGTAATTATTTTGTTCTAGTAGAATATTAATTTGTTGACATGTTGCTGGTAAAGTATCATCTTCCAGCAGTTTAGCAAAAGCTAAGAAATTGTGAATTTTTTCCTTCTTTTCAATTTGAAAAGATTGTTGAGGTGGATAAATCTGTGTTACGATTTTTCTTGTGCTTAAACTATAGTTTCTTTCTAACACAGAAATATATTGCTCTACATATGTAGAGACGAACCAAGGAACAAAGCATAAAATTTTGTTCTCTTGTTCACATACTTTGTAAATTTCTTCGCCTATGGTTTTTAACTCTATCGAATTAAAGTTTTCATAAAGCCATTTTTAAAATGGTTTCCATTTTGATGATTCAAATTCTTTCATAATAGTTTTTCTTGCGTGAGATCCAGGACTAAAATCTATATGCTGGAAGATGATACCTTACCAGCAACATGTCAACAAATTAATACGTTACTAGAACAAAATAATTATGCAAATTTATATTTAAATGTTCTAGGAGAACAAGTTTTGACATTACAAAACAGAATAGAACAACTGATTAATATGATGAATACACAAATAGTGCCTCAATCAGCACTAAAAGAAAAGCCGGTAGAAATAGCTACACCAAGTATTCAATCTCCTCCTATAATAACAGGTTTTAAATTAAGACCCATGAAAGAGTTAGAAGATTTTCTTGAGGAAAAATTTAAGAATTCAAAAATAAGCACTCTTGATAAGAAATTAAGGGAAAAACTAATAGAAAACGCTGATTATAAGCAAGTTTATGAAGAACAAATTAATAAAATTCATAAATGGGTAGATAAGGTTATATTTAATAGTTATAGTGGAAGCCACATCTATGAATGGAACATAGATGGTTTTGCAAATCAGCAAGTATATAATACGATTCATAGAATGCTTATGTACTCCACAGTGTGTAAAAATAATGGCAATAGTGATAAGAGTATTGCGAATATGATTGTATCAGGATTTACAGGACAATGAAAAGGTTGGTGGGATAATTATCTCACTTAGAAAGAAAAAGATGATATTTTAAACACATTTAAACAAGAAGATAATTATATTATCCGAGAAGATGCTGTTTATACACTAGCAATTAATATTATAGAACATTTTACGGGAAGATACTCTGAAAATGGTGAGAGTATTAGAACTTTCCTCGAAAACCTTAGGTGTAAAACACTTACGGATTTTAGACGGTATAAAGATACTTTCCTAAGCAGAGTCATGGAACTCCCAGAGTGTAATAGCACACATTGGAAATCAAAATTTATTCATGGTTTACCTAGCTTATTTGCTGAAAGAATCAGAAGAATATTAAGGCAAAATTACAATTACATTCCCTATGAAAATTATACTTATGGTAAACTTATAGGAGTTTGCACCCAAGATGGAATAGCCTTATGTATGAAGTAAGATTAAATCAACAAATGAAAAGACAAAATCTTATAGAAAAACAACAATTAGGTAAATTCTGTGATCAATTTGCAATTGACAAACCTTCTTCTGGTAAACCTAGAAAGCCTGTTAAGGATTATAAACCTTATTATAAAAAGAAAAGATATTCTAAAAAGAAAATTGAAGATAAAAAGCAGCGTAAAATCGATAGGGAAGAAAAGAAATGGGAAAAGAATAGATTAATAATCTATAGAAGATGTGGCAGACATGGACATTATGCCCGCACTTGTTGGATAGGAAGAAAGATTAATAGTCTTGAAGAAGAAGAAAGGGTTAAAGAGATCCTTTAAAAAATGTTACTTAACTCAGATGAGAGTTCAGATTCAGAATTAACTGATGACTTAACTACAAGTGAGGATCTTAAGGTTTTAAGAAATGAAAACCTAGTTACAGATTCTGAATCAAAGTGTGAACCTTGTATTCTAGGACAACCTTATCCAAACAAGGAATTTAATAATAATACAGATGAGGAACAATTATATAAAATTCAGGCAAAATTTCAAGATCTAAAAATTAATGTCCTAAGTCATAGCACTGCTATGGAATTACTTAAGGTAATAAAAGATCCTGAATTAAGATAAAAAATAATTGATCAGCTTGATACAATACCAGGAACATCTGAGGAACAAGAGGTTCAAAAGGAAATTGTCAGTCCTAAAAGGCCATATCTTATGAATGAAATTTATAAACAAATTAGACAGAAGTAGAAAACCCTACTTCCACGCAAGATTTAATAATCGAGATTGATAATCTCAAAAAGGAAATTCAAGGTCTTAAGTTAAACAATAAGCGTCTAGATCAGAGAATCTCTAAGATTGAAAAATGGAAAGAAGTTATGACTTCTGACAAGGAAATAGATAATATAGAGGTAGACAACAAGCATTTTTTGACTGCTCTAAAAATGTTTATAACTCAAAAATGACATATTAAAATCACTACTCTGTTAATAGATAATTATTATTCAAAAGAATTGACTGCTCTTGTTGATAGTGGAGCAGACTTGAATGTTATTCAAGAAGGCTTAATACCAACAAGGTATTTCCACAAAACAACTCATACTTTGTCTCATGCAGGAGGAAATAACCTCCAGATTAGTTATAAGTTACCTAAGGCTAAGGTATGCATTGATAAAAGATGCATACAAACTAGTTTCTTACTTGCTAAGGATATTACTAACCAGGTAATACTGGGAACACCTTTCCTTACAAAGATTTATCCTCTTAACCGAGTCGATTCGAGAGGAATTGTAGGAACTTTTGAAGGAAAAGATATAACTTTGAGATTTATAACCGAGCCTTTAGCTAAGGTTTTGCATGAAGTTTATGACAGTATATCTATTAAACAGAACCAACTTTATTTTCTAAAACGAGAATCAAATATTCTTACTATTGAAGAAAAACTTCAAAATCCAAAATTAAAGAATAAGATTAAATTACTTGCTCACCAATTCTCTTTCGAAATTTGGAATGATCATCCAAATGTGTTTTGGAATAGGAAGAAACATATTGCTTCTCTTCCTTATGAGGAAAAAGTTGATAAAAACAAAATTCTTAACTGGATCAAATACCCTATTCCTAACTAAAAGGATTCATTAGGCAAATTATATGAAGCCGTGATTTTCTCAAAATTTGATTTAAAATCAGGATATTGGCACTGATAGATATAAAACAGCTCTTAATGTCCTATTTAAATGGAATGTTATCCTTTTTGATTTAAGAAATTCTCCATCTAAATTCCAGAACATCATGAATGATATGTTTTATAGTAAATTTATCATTGTTTATTTTAATGATGTTTTAATCTTTTCTAAAGATATTGAAATACACTTTAAGCATTTAAGAATGTTTAAAGAAATAATAAAAAATAATGGTCTAGTAATATCTAAACCAAAGGTCATTATACAAACAGATCATAATTCTGCCAAATTTATGATTAACGAAAATTTTGAAAAGGATGTTTTTACACAGAGGTTTAATAGATGGAAGAATCATTCAGTCTCAATGGATGTTGAAACTACTTGTAAAAAGGAGAAGAAAATAGTCTTCCAGATTTCTTGACCAAAATATATTCAATGGATCTCCATTTTGCAGGAATGATCCCGCAGGGGAAAAGCTCTTCCTCTTATAGAGGAGGCAGACGTCCTACTTCTTATAGAGGTGGTAGGGGTCGTGGAAGACAGCCAGAAATTCTGGCCCAATTTGGAAACAAACGACTGACAAATTTGTCCCCAGAAAAAGAATACCAGGAATATCTGGAGTTCAGAAGGCAGAATTCTGCCTCATGGTCAGATGCAACAATTGGTTTTCCATCTTATGCCAATATAGTGGAAAATGAGGATAATGAACAAAGTTCTACTGCCTATCAATTGAACAAAAAGAAAGAAGTAGTACTTCTTCTAGAGAGAAAGACTCCAAATGGAGTGACGAGCCTGCTTGAACCTGAATGAATAGGTATATGGAAGATGGGTCATACTCATCAAGGATGTACAAGAATCGAATTTATTGTGAGAGTATTCTCATGGAAAATGGATGTGAAATATCTCACTTCTCAAGTGCTCAAGCAGAAGTTTATAACTTTAGCAAAATAATTATCAAAAGGGTTATATCCCTTCCAGATTGGGTAATTTCACCTTTGAGATCGAAAGAGTTATGTTATACTCAGAACAAGAATCCAATTAAATATAATTACTGGGATTATATGGATGCCTTTGGGATGGTTCTTTTATACGAGAATCCGAAGTGCAAGCACTCTTGGTTTATAAAAATCTGCTCGGAAGTTTATAAATCCGATTGCCTATCTGGTTTGCTAAATGGTGGCAACATTTTGGCACTACAGTAGAAATTCTTCCAGAAGAATTTAAAAAGAAATTCTCAAAATGGGTGAAAATTTCACCTAATGTCCTGGATGATCAGGATAAAGAATTTAATTTGGAGGGATTATATTCACTCCTATTTTTTTACAGAATTTTCTATTCCATACATAAGGAGATGGGCACCGGTCTTTGGTTATACAAAAGACCTGATCCCTTGCATCAAAAGAGAATCATATTCCAAGTTCTGGGACAAAATGATAAGAACTGACCCAGAGACAAAGAAATATTTGATTATGATACTATCTGTAATATGGACAGTAAAATTACGGTTTATGAAGAACATCAGAAAGAAGCCAAGGACATTTCTTGGTAATATATCTCTCAAAAGATGAAGTCCAAGACCCCAACTTTGAATAAAAAGAAGTTAATAGTTGCCTACATGGAAGAACTTAAGAAAGACATATTAAGTCTTGAGGACGAGACAATGTCTCATACCTCGGTAAAAGCCGATGTTTCCATGGCGACTTCGGGTCAGAATATTTTTCAGGATTCACAAGATGTGGAGCCACAAATTGATGATATTTTTGTTTCTCTTAAAGAAGCACTTGAAGGAAGGCTCCTAAATAAAGAAGCAGACAAAGGAGAATGTTCCTTTTCAAAAGACTGATAATGAGAGGAGTAAATTAAGAGCATGTGTCCACCATATTTGGTTACTTTCGACAATCATGGGGGTAATAGTACCAGACATGAAGAATCTTCCAAATTAAATAAATAGTAAATAGTAAGTGTGTTTCTTTTTCCGGGTCCCTTATGTATTTGGATCATTTATCTTCCCTTGCTATAAAAAGGGGTGTATGATATGTTGTTAAAAATAAGTTTTCCTTTGGGTTTTTAGAAACACCTCCTTCTCTCTATCTCTCCCCTTGTAATATTTTCGAAGTTGAAATAAAAGTTTGAGTTTGAAGAATCCGAAGCTCCTCACCTTGTAAGTTTTCTTTTTTAGCAGTTATTTTATTTTAAATTTTGTATATATGTTTCTGATGTTTAGCCTCATAGGCTAACCACCCCAATATGTGATAAATCGGTGTCAAACCATGTAATTGCCTTTGTTTTACTCTGAAATCTAGGAATCCTGGATGAAGTTTCATAGCTAAAATTGGTATCGGCGACTAGATCAACCAATAATGAAAGGTTTGTCAAGTATTATATCAGGCCTATTTACATAGCTAACTTGGAATTTAATTCTCCACGCTTTCACATTGGTGCCTGTTGTTAAGCCGAGTTGGCGTGTTTGGGCGGAGTAGGTGTGATCTATGATGTGGGCTGGTTAAATTTTCAAAGTAAGTTTGTAGAAGTAGTGACCGTTGTAAACACTGACTGTAATCAGAGCAGAAAGCTCTATTCCTGACAAATATGATTGGTCGATGTCGACCGTACTGGTTTTATGCTATTGGGACGAGTCCTCTTCGTATGGTTTCTTTTTGATTCATGACAAGGATCACCAAAATATTATATCAGAGCTGATCTTGCATATTGAATGAGTGCATGGTTTTTGACCCATGCATAAGGCTGGAATCTGGATTATGCTGTATTACAGTAGATAGATGAGGTTTTTCTAGTGTACTTATAAAACAACTTTATTTTGAGTATTCGAATTTGGGTATTGTAATCTTTCAGAATCTTACCTCTTAGCTCAAGATGATCAAGGTGCAAACATTACATGTCTAATGTATTCTGAGGTATCAATTCCTATACAGAGAATGGATCAAATATAAATCACAATTAAATATGTTAACGATGAAACCTCTAAAAATTCGACATCTGGCACTCACAATCAATCATAAGTCGGGGCGCTATTTGTATATAAAAAAATTAAGCGGACTTATTTAAGCATATATAACAGATGTGAGAGTATAAACGTCCAAAAACAATAACGCTGTTATTAAAGCTCTTTGTAGCTTTATTGAGTACATTTCCCGTGGGTTTGAGCTACATGCTTCAAATAATTTTAATGTTGATGGCATTATCAAGTGACCCATATAAATAGGTTGTCATGACATACGTTAAATTCATTTGGAGTCCTTCTAATACTGATAAACTCAATAAAATCTTAAAGTTATCACATCCATGACCGATGAATATGTCTCTTCATAAGCAATGCCTGGTCTTTGCGAGAAGCCTTGTGCTACAAGTCGTGCTTTATATCTTACGACTTTATTTTTCTCATTTCGTTTGCGCACAAATACTCATTTGTAACCAATAGGTTTGACATTCTCGGGTGTTAAGGAAAATTTCCCAAAGACTTGGCGTTTTTTAAGTGAATTCAATTCTGCTTCGATGACACTTTTCCATTTTGGCCAATCATTTCTTCATCGGCATTCATTAACCGATCTTGGTTCATGATCCGCATTTTCCTTTATGATATCTAGGGACATACCATAAGCAAATATATCATCCACGATAATTTCTTTTCTATTCCATCTTTTTCCTAAAATGACATAATTGATCAAAATTTCTTCATTGTCATCATTTTCAGGTATCTCATTATCTTTCGAAGAAGTCTCGTTATGATTCATATCAAATATCTTTTGGAATAGTGGTTGATGCAATAATTTGGTTAGCTTGAACCTTTCTTTTTATAGGATTTTTATCCTTGGACCTAATTGGTCTACCACGTTTCTATTGTGTTTTAGACTCACTTGCTAATTTATTTCCAATATCTTCATCAAGAAGATTCATTTTTCAAGGAGCATTGACAGCTGGTATATGTGACTTTGTCACTGTCTTAACATTCGTAAATGCATCTGACAATGTGTTTGCCACCTTTTGCAAGTGGATAATCTTTTGAACTTCTAGTTCACATTAATTTGTACGAGGATAAAAATGAGACGTTGACTCTGCATTCCAAGACATCTCGTCTTTTTTCAAACTTTATTTTATCTCCCCCTAATGTAGGGAAATTTGTCTCATCAAACTGACATTCAGCAAATCGTGCCTTATATATTTCACTTGTCATAGGTTCCATAAATTTAATAATTGATGGAGAATCAAATCCAACATAAATTCCCAATCTTCGTTGGGGTCCCATTTCAGTACGTTAGGGGCGGAGATATTGGAACATAAACAACACACCCAAACACTCTTAAATGAGAGATATTTGGTTCTTGGCCACTAACAAGTTGCAAAGGGATATATTTATTATCTGCAATTCCTGAGTTCAAAAGTCACCACATTCCCGCAGTGTCAAGGTTGTGTCCAACAAACATCTTGTACCTATAGCCCTCGGCGAAATGGCATTGTTGAAAGAAAGCACATGCATTTGCTTGAGGTGGAAAGAGCTATCAAATTTTAGTCTAAAGTACCTGACTATCTATGGGGAAATTGCCTTCTTACATCAACCTATATCATCAATAGGCTACCCTCTTCAGTTTTACAAGGTAAAACTCGTATTGAAGTTTTATTTTAAAGAAAGCTTGACTATTCTCATATGAAGATTTTTGGTTGCATATGTTATATGACCAACATTACTCTTGGAAAATCAAAGTTTGACACTAGAGTTGTACCTTACATTTTCTTGGGATATGCCTTTGGTAAAAAAGGATACAAGTTGTTTGATCTTCAGAGTCAAGTCACTTATGTCTCTACAGATGTTACATTTGTTGAGGACGTTTTTCCCTTTGCTGAAAATCAAAAGCAGAACTCGGATGCAAATATTCCAGGACAAGTTACTGTTCATTTGCCCAACTGCACTACTCCTGATGCTAATTTTGGTAATGAGTTTCTGCATTCTCTAGCACCTATATCAACTGATTCTCCTGCAGTTGCTACTCATCATGAGCCTAACACTACTCAGCATCAACCACCAAGAAGAACTGCCAGGATTCCTAGGCCAAATGTCACCTTAAGGGACTATGACTGCAATACTATTTTGCATAGTTATTAAAACCGGACCGGACCGGCCGGTTCGATCGGGAATCGGTCACCGGACCGGTTCGGTTTTGGTGTTGGACCGATTTACAATTGACCCGATCAAAACCCGGTTGACCCGATCAAAACCGGTTGACCCGGTCAAGACCTGGTTAACCCGGTCAAAACTCGATTGACCCGGTCAAGACCTGGTTAACCCGGTCAAGACCCGGTTCGCCCGGTCGGTTGACCCAATTTTTCATTAAAACGGCGATTTGATCGGCTCAATCGGTTCGATTTGGTCTGAAAAAATATTTATTTATTTTGACTTGGACAAGACTCGAACCTAGTCTTCCTCTATAATTATCCCCTCTCCTTCCATCAAGCTAAACATGATTCTTGTTTTATTATTTGTTTCAATAATGTATATTCATTTATTAAATCTATAAAATTTATTACTTATTGATATTATCAATTTAGCTAGAAATTCAATTAGTCTTAGAAAGCCCTTAATGTTGTGACTTGCAAATTAAGACTAAAATTGTTATTGTTGTTCTATTATTGATTTGTACTTTATTAAATTCTAAATGTGTTATGGTATGTTGTTGTAATCAGATCATAAACATGTAATATTTATTCAAGTCATAAATATGTTAATTTATAATATCATATATAAGTATTTTATTTTTATTTTTTAATATGTGCGGGTCAAATCGGTTCAACCCGGTTGAACCACTGACCCATTGACCCAATGACTTGACCGATTCAATCCACGGGTCGGTTTTAATAACACTGCTATTTTGTGTATCAAGACTGAATATCCTGTACATAAGTATGTGGATTATTCAAAGTGTTCCTCTCATCTTTAGTAATATACTCTTCAAGTTTTAACAGATACTGAACCAATCTGCAATCCAAAAGCCTGCAAAGATAAAAAATGGATGGATACTATAATCAAGGAAATTAATGCTCTTCAAGCCAACAATACTTGGGAAATTACTGATCTTCCTGCTGGGAAGAATCCTGTCAGTTCCAAATGTGTGTATAGAATAAAAAGGAACTCACATGGCTTCATTGAAAGATATAAAGCAAGAGGTTTTTCTCAAATGGAAGGGCTAGATTACCATGAGACCTTTGCTCCTGTGGTAAAGATGAACACTGTTAGAACATTACTTGATGTTCCAGTTTAAAGGAATTGGCCTTTATTTGAACTTGATGTTGACAATGCTTTCCTACATGGTCAGCTGCATGAAGACGTGTATATGACACCTCCTTCTGGGTTCTTCAAAGATGAAAAAGGCTCAAGGAAGGGTTTTCACGCTACTTAAAAGTTTGTATGGCTTAAAACAATCACCAAGGCAATGGTTCTCAAGGTGCAGTTCCTTAATCAGTTTTGGCTTCATTCAAAGCCTTAATGAATATTCACTTTTCACTTACAACAAAAATGGTGAATTTCTAGCTCTTCTTGTGTATGTTGATGATGTGATTCTAACTGGGACTTCCTTTACTCTAATTCAACAAGTCAAGGCATTTATACATGATCTGTTCAGATTCAAAGATCTTGGTCAGTTAAGGTATTTCCTTGGATTTGAAATGGCAAGATCTTCAGATGGCCTATTCTTAAATCAAAGGAAATATGCTCTAAAGCTTATCTCAGATGCTGGGTTATTAGCTTGCAAACCATCAACAATTCCTATGGATTCTAAGCACAAACTTGGCCTCTATACAACTCCTTCCCTTACCGATCTAAGTTCCTATAGAAGACTTGTTGGCCAACTGATCTATCTGACCAACACTAGACCTGATCTTGCAGACTCAGTTCATATACTTAGTCAGCTCATGAACAAGCCAACTCAAGATCATCTTAATGCTGCTCACAAGGTTCTCAGGTACTTAAAAGGTGCTCCAGCTCGAGGTAATTTTTTCTTCAAGTGGGAAAAAGCTACAGTTGTAGACTTATTGTGATGCTGATTGGGGAGCTTGTCTCTTGACAAGAAAATCTATTTCAGGCTATGGAGTGTTACTTGGGGGAGCTCTTGTCTCTTGGAAAATTAAAAAGCTGGCAATTGTTTCAAGATCATCTGCTGAAATAGAATATAGTGCAATGACACATGTCTGTTTTGAGTTAGCTTGGCTTCAAAGGTTGTTGACTGATATGCTATTTCAAATTCCACTCATGTGTCTCTATACTGTGATAATACAAAAGTTATGCATATAGCAAAGAACCTTGTACTCCATGAGAGAACAAAACATGTGGAACTTGACTGCTATGTGGTAAGGCAACATTGCACTTCAGGGATCATTAAACCTCGGTTTGTTCCAACATTTAAGCAATCAGCAGATCTCCTAACCAAGGCCCTATCAGCTGAGCAGCTCCTTCATTTATGCAACAAGCTCATCAATGTCAACAAGCTCTACATGTTGAGCTTGAGGGGGGACTATGGGGTCTTATCGTCAATTTGTAAAGTTAAGGGTTACTAATATAAGCTTTGTCTTTTTATTTTTTTGGCTTAGTTTGGGGTTCTTAGTGTAATTCTGGAAACCTGCAAAAGTCTGTTATAATAGACTTTTGCGCCTCTTTTATTTCTTAATGAAAAAGTAAGGTTAGTTGAAATTCTCTTGCCGATCTCCATCTTCTTGAGCTCTGATCGTCTTCTCCGGTGTTCCTCCGTCTTCGATCTGAGCTTTTCTATAGGTTCACTGAATTCCTTATCTTCCAAAGTCATCGATAATTTGGCATAATTCCTAAAGATTTTATATGATGAAGCAGATATTGGGAAGGTTTTCTTAAAATGTTGTCGAACTTCCTTCGATGATTCTTCGACAGTAGCTCTCCCCGAAACACCCCACGAAAGGCACAATGTAGAACCACAAACTTTTGTTGACAAAATATTTTCCGCCGACCTTTTTAGCCAATCTATCATCCCACAATTTTTAGTGCTTAACCATTTTGCAACAAAAGAAACACTACGCCCTTTATACACAACATCGACAAACACACAAAAATAACAAGACAATTAAGACGAAGTGCCCAAAAATAATATGAGATTGTAATGTGGCCGAGCTCTAAGGACATCAATGCCCAAGTTCAAAATTGATGCCCCTAACAGTTTGAATCATACATATATTTGAGAAGATCTTTAAAACTTTACATTTTTCAAATATAACACCAACACACAAAAGACAGCTCAAAATTTGACAACATTCTCCAAATTTCTATCTCTTCTCCCAACCTGCTCGAGCTCGATCGAAATAAAGAAGAGATGGGGTATTAAATTCCACTTACAAAGGTGGGTGAGGTTCTTTACTTTCATAATTAAACAAACTCTTACGGGACGTAAAGTAAATCTGATGTCACATAAAGCTAAAAAAGTTGAATCTAACACCTACAATACTTGAATTAAAGATTAGTGTTTGTAACAGTTTCTAATTAGCAAAGGGATGTTACTAACAACACCTTACATATAGTCAGGTTCAAATTCAACTGAAGTATTGTTCGCTCCAAAATTACAACACCTTACTATTGATCAAGATAAATCGTCAACTTATAATCTTCCCAACCTTTCGCCGTCTTCACTTCTCCCTTTATCACTCTTTCAAATTCATCTTCACTCCGCCCCGTCCGTCACTCCTAAGAAATTGAAAGCAGCCACAGCTTCCTTGGCAACCACAAACCTCTTATCTACGACTTAGAACCTTTAATCCTTTTCTTCCCTTTGTCAAAATTTATTTCTAGCCACGACATACTTCAGTTGCTTACAAAATGTTGACTAGTTGCACGGTGATGTTAGTAACAATACTTTCTTGATTGTAAAATTGAACAAAGCAGTAATGAATTCCTAAAATTGAGCACGGCATGAACTTTGCTCAAATCAAGCAAATTCGAAAATTTCAGAATTAAACAATCACAAGAATGTTTTTGCAAGATTTTTCTTTATTTAGAGTCCGGTTCCTGTGAGAAGTGACATTTTGGTGAGAAATGAGAACTAATCTCATCCATTCATCTTGTTAATCAATGACTAGGATTAGATCGAATAAATTTACATTATTCGTAGCTTTTCAAAGGATAATGCGTAGCATTACATTATTCGTAGTTTTTCAAAGGATAATGCGTAGTATTATGTTTATGAATACTACGCATTATCCTTTGAAAAACTACGAATAATGTAATGGTACACATTATCCTTTGAAAAGCTACGAATAATATAAATTAATTCGATCTAATCTTAGCCATTGATTAACAAAAATGAATGGATGAGATTAGTTCTCATTTCTCACCAAATATGTCACTTCTCATGTGATATTTATTCTATTATGACATGTATTTACATATAATATTTTCTAAACCATAAATTTTTAATATTCAAGTTTGATTTATCATGTTTTCCCGATATTACGGTAAGTCAAGATATTTACGTTTGAACAAAATCAAACCAGTTGATGCGGGTTGATAGATAGCTCGAACAATTCTTTGTGAACCAAACTCTTATGAAGCTATAAATATAACATTTTCTGTCTGAAACCCTAGCATCTTTTTTTCAGGGCATGGGAGACGAAGCGAATGCCTGCGGCCAATGCGGCGAACATCTTCATTGCAGAATGTACGATATCGTCAGCGGTAATGATGACCACCTCACATCATATCCATTAGTTTTGAAGAACAACATCGAGTCAATAATCTATCAGAAAAAACTGGTATGGTAATCTCTCTATCTTCACATTAATTAATATTGTTTATTTCTCATAGATCTGCCGGCGTAGCTAGGTTTTATGCACACAAAGATCTATTTATGTTTTTTTTTCTTGAGATTATATATATGTGTATGGTGATGATTAAAAACAGAAGTAGCCGAGATTTATTTATATTTCTCGGATATGGATCGTTTTCTTTTGATTGTATGTTGTTTGGAAATTGTGCTACCATTTCTAAGTCTATTAACGTTTCTATGATTTCTTATTTAGTGACCTGTGGGTGTGGGTGCTTGAGCTTAATCTTGAACTTGATCTAACGATGTGTGATTGGTTTTTAGGATAGAGGTTAAATGGTGATGGAAGCATAAGGGACCGAAAGCGTCTGCATCATGGCTGCTAGTTTGGAGGCCTTGAAGAGAAACGGTGAGATTGTGCAGATCGAGCGCTTGTTTAAGCTGTCTTAAGGTCTCGTGCAGCCGTCGCCGCAACAAAAAGGAAGAAAATATAACGACCTTGGTCAGAGCAACAACTAGTTTGGTGTTGCAGTCTGCTTTATAGGTATCCGATATAGGGGGATGAGGAGACCTCTCCTCATCACGGAAGCACATCATAAGAGTTGATGAGAAGCCATTTTCTAGCGGTACCACCATCACAACGGGAGACCGTAAATTTAAGTACAAGTATCTGTAAAACAATAGAGGAAAGGTGGTCGCTTGTTGATAGTTGATTATGCAGCCACAACTCGACTTGGATGCCGACCATGGTAGCTCGACCAAACATGAAGATGACAGAACAGAGAGGAAGAGAATAATAATGATAGAATTGATCAAACTCAAGATCGAGTGAATCAACTACCAGATGAGATGCACTACATCAGATTTCATGTTATATGATTAACGAAATTTAGTAGGGCAATTGCAAAAAATGTCTTTAAATCAGTCGTAATAGCAAAGTCTAGTAAGTAACTGTAGCATCAGCTAGATGCAGCAGTATCTTAAACCATTGCCCTAAAAGAGGTAGCTTACGGGATAGTCATACAAACTGCCCCTTAAGTGAATATACTGCCGCATAAAATCGTTTCTTATAAAAAAATAAATTATTAATTATACGACATTCAATTGTGTGTAGTGATACACATATATGACACATTTAAATGAAATACTATTACACATAACAAAAAAAATATCCGGAATTCAATTCCCATATTAGAGTATGTGCTTCTATCCTTTTCTTTTCCATGGTTAATTATTATATTAAAATTTACGATTAGGTTAGTTCTCATGCTTAGGGATGCACACATTCGGAACGATCCGACCGAAAATTTACAGTCCAACCCGGACTTGACCGACCGAAAATTTACGATCCGGTCCGCACTGGTGGACCAGATTTTTTTAAAAAGTGGACCAAGGACCGGGCCTGAATCTATATGGACGACCGGTGGACCGGATTTTTTTAAATGTGGACCGAGTACTGGACTAGGCCTGAATATACGGTCCAGTCCGGACCGATGGACCGTAATTCTTTTCAAAGGTGGATCATTGACCGGACCGGACCGAAATTTTACACTATGATCTCTAAACCCGAATCGAAATTTTTTGAAAATGTGAACCGTGGACCGGATCCGGATTTTACGCTCCGATCCTCGACCGATCCGTAAAATTTCGGTGAGGTCCGGTCTAATTTTGTGCATCCCTACTCATATTAATAAGGCTTATACTGATTCCATATCTCCTATCATTTTTAGTCCAATATCTCACATTCAGCCATCTAGTTAATTTGAAGAGATAACATATAATTGTTGTAATACAAGAGGTAAACAATCAAGAGATGAGAGAAAGTGTGTAAGTAGAATTCTTTTCTTGTTTTTCCAAACTTTACAATGACCTCTATTTACAGGTTACATGAGGGCAAATGAAGAGCCTCACTTTACCACAATTAAAAGATAGTAAAGAGGAGTGATCTAAATAAGTGAATAAATTGGGCAAATCTAAAGTTAGAATCCCTTGATGTACATTCATATTATGACAGCCCTCTTAAATGTACATTCCTTATTTTGTGAACTACCTCATTAAAATCTTGACCTGAAAAAAACCAAAAAGGGATAAAACCAAGTTAAGGAAAAAGAGTATAGTTATAAAACTCTACCTGAAGCCGACAAGTCCTTCAGACTGCACATCCCGATGTCATTTACGAGTTTCTTAAAAACTCGTGTCAGTAATGATTTAGTGAACAAGCCTGCCAAATTTTTACTGGATTCTATTTGGCAGACATTGATCTTCCCTTCCACTTGAAGCTCGTGAGTGGAGAACAATTTCGGAGATATGTGCTTTGTTCTATCACCTTTAATGTATTCCTCTTTGATTTGGGCGATGCAAGCAACATCATCCTCGTTTATTACTGCCGGGCTTTGTTTGCCTGATACTAATTGATGGAGGGTAAGAACAAAATCCAGCTCAATCTAGGGATTCAAGGGAATCGCTAGAGACCTGCTTCTTGAAGAAGTTGAATTTAATCGAATCTTGCTCAAGGAAGAAACAATTTCTTGTTTATTAATTCTCATCAGTCTGTCCTCAAAGCCATAAGAAGAGACCTATATATAGGACTCTTAAACTGCCAAATAAGAAACTATTCTTAATCAAACATAGAAATAGAAAAATACTGGAATAAGGAAATATATAAAAAAGGAAACAATAATTAAAATAAGGAAAGTTGTTGGAGCCGTTGATTGACGCTTCTAGGATGCTGCTGCATCAGGACTCCCAGAGTGAGAAGGATTCGTTCGCGAATCGAAAGGTGGATCCGCAGGCAGATAACGAGATATGTACTTGACATTGAAGACGTCGGAGGTTGTAATATCTGGAGGAAGGCGAAGACGATAAGCATTATCGTTAATGCGTTCGAGAACCTCCAGGGGACCTATTTTCTTAGCTTTGAGTTTGTTATAAGCATGAGCGGGCATGCGATCACGAGTAAGAACAACCCAAACTTGGTCGCCTACTTCGAAGAAGAGACGGCGGCGGTGTGCATCAGCTGCTATTTTATACTTCGACACAGAGGCTTCTAAGTTGGCCTTTGTCTGTTCATGAGTCTCTACAATATGAGCTATAAAAGTTTCAGCATCGCCATGTAGACGCATACGGTCCGGCAGAGAAGAAAGGTCAGGTGGCGCACGAGGAACCACACCATAGATGATTCGGAACGGACTGAAACGGGAGCTACGGTTAACGGCATGGTTGTGAGCAAACTCAGCTTGTGGAAGCTCTGAATCCCATGATTTGATAGAAGTGCCTACCAAACAACGTAATAGGTTACCCAAAGAGCGATTAGTGACCTCCGTTTGCCCATCGGTTTGAGGGTGATAAGCGGAACTCATATCGAGGCTTGTGTCAAGAAGATTCCACAAAGATCGCCAAAAATGACCAAGAAAACGTGAATCTCGATCGGAAACGATGGACAATGGCAAGCCATGCAAGCGATATATCTCTCGGAAAAATAACGTTGCGACTTGAACTGCATCAGTAGTACATTTGTAGGGAATGAAATGAACCATCTTGGAGAAACGATCGACGACGACAAAGATGGAGTCAAACCCCTTTTGTGTTCTTGGAAGACCCAACACGAAATCCATACTGATGTCGGTCCATGGCTGTGTCGGAACAGGTAAAGGAAGATACAAACCGGCGTTGGATGCTTGTCCCTTGGATTTCTGACAAGTAACATAGCGCTCAACAAATATTTCGACATCACGACGAAGTGACGGCCAAAAATAAGATGAAGAAACGAGGTGTAAAGTGCAATCTCGACCAATGTGTCCCTCATTATGGAGCTCGGAAATTAGTTGTAACCGAAGGCTGCAATCGGGTATGCAAAGACGGTTATCCCGAAATAAGAACCCGTCGTGAAGAGCATAAGGTAATGATGAGCCAGCAGTCACAGCGGTCCAGATCGGACCAAAAAAGAGGTCGGTGGGATACAAATCCGCAAAGGTGCTAAACCCGGGAACCGAAACGTGAAGAATGGATAGCGCAGAGTGACGGCGACTCAGGGCGTCGGCAACACGATTGCTAACACCGAAAGTGTGCTTTATCAAAAATGTGAATTGCTGGAGATATGCTATCCAGGAAGCATGGCGAGATGAAACTTTGTCCTGGGTACTGAGATGCTTTAATGCGTCATGGTCGGTGTAAAGGACAAATTCCTTGTGAAACAAGTAATGCCGCCAGTGCTTGATCGCCTGTACGATCGCATAGAACTCGATATCATAGGTACTATAGCGGAAACGAGCACCTGAGATCTTCTCACTGAAAAATGCGATAGGACGATTACGCTGACTAAGCACTGTGCCTATTCCCATTTTGGAGGCGTCACAATGGAGCTCGAAGACTAAAGTGAAGTCTGGGAGAGCCAAGATTGGAGCAGAGCTTAACTTTTCTTTGATGACATTAAAGGCATTGGCTGCAGCAGGTGTCCAAGTGAATGTACCATCGCGAATGCAGTTTGTGATAGGAGCCATAATTGCGCTAAATTGAGGAACAAAACGACGGTAGAAGGAAGCGAGTCCATGAAAACTGCGTGCTTCAGAGATCGTTGTGGGCTCCGGCCATGACTGAATGGCAGATCCTTGTCCGGGTCAACACCAAGACCATCAGCCGAGACAATATACCCAAAGAAGTGTACTTGCGGAGAACCAAAGG
Source organism: Rhodiola chrysanthemifolia (assembly GCA_033675395.1). Lineage (NCBI taxonomy): Eukaryota > Viridiplantae > Streptophyta > Magnoliopsida > Saxifragales > Crassulaceae > Rhodiola > Rhodiola chrysanthemifolia. Next base: position 43,593,696 of record CM066205.1, read on the forward strand.
CGCACTTCTTCAAGGTAGCAAAAAGCTTGTCACGGCGTAAGACAAGGAGGACCTCTCGTAAGTGTGAAAGATGGGCTTCGAGAGTCATGCTGAAGATCAAAATGTCATCAAAGTATACAACGACGAATTTCCCGATAAAAGGACGCAAAGCTTGATTCATAACTCGCATAAAGGTGCTGGGCACGTTAGACAATCCGAAGGGCATCACTAGCCATTCGAAGAGACCTTCACGTGTTTTAAAGGCCGTCTTCCACTCATCTCCTGGACGAATGCGAATCTGATGGTATCCTCTCTTTAAATCCAGTTTAGAGAAAATGCGTGCGGTCCAAATTTGATCAAGTAGATCATCTAAGCGAGGAATCGGAAATCGATAACGGACAGTGATTTTGTTCACGGCGCGACTATCAACACACATACGCCACGAGCCATCTTTCTTTGGGATTAGTAATGCTGGAACGGCACAAGGGCTCATGCTTTCACGTAAAAATCCCTTAGAAACTAGTTCTTCAACCTGCGTACGGAGCTCTTCATGTTCAGTGGGACTCATTCGGTAGTGGGGGCGATTAGGGAGAGTTGCATCAGGAACCAAGTCAATTTGGTGTTGAATATCACGCAAAGGAGGTAGTCCGGGTGGCAGATCATCTGGGAAGACATCATCAAATTCTCGGAGAAGTTCAGAAAATTCAGGTCGGAGGTGATGCTCACTAGGAGAAGAGAATGGTGTTGCGTTAAGGACAAAGACAATGCCTTCTTGAAGCATCGCAGTTTCAAACGGCTTCTTACGCAGTAACAAGAGAGTGGCGAGCGTTGAAGACGGGAGTGGGGGTAGCGATGGTTTGAGTGTAAAGCTTCGGTTGTTAAACTTAAAGCTATATGTGTTGAGGAAACCATCATGTTGGACCCCACGGTCAAACTCCCATGGACGACCAAGCAGTAAATGGCAAGCATCCATCGGAACCCCGTCACAATAAACTTGATCGTGATATGCATCGTCAATCGAACATGCGACCAAGGCTCGTCGGGTAACACGTGCGTCATTGGTTTGCTGTAACAAAGCAAGTTTGTAGGGAGCAGGGTGCTGTTCATCTTGCAGGGATAGTTTTTGGTTGGCATCGGTAGCAATGACATTCTCACAACTACCGGAGTCGATAATAAGCTTGCAGACTTTTCCTTTAATCGTACAACAAGAATGGAAAAGGTTGTTACGTTGGGGAAAATCCACCTGAAGACGTGGTGCAAGGCAAGACCGACGCAGCATCAATGAAACACCCGTGTCCGCCTCTAATTCCTCTGGTGACTCATCGAGGATGTCCTCATATTCAATTTCCACATCACGACCAGTTGGATCAATAAGTAATCCTCTGCGATTACGGGTTGGACAAGCAGACTGGCGGTGACCGGGTTCACCACAAGAGAAGCAACGAAGGGTTTCGGTTCGATTAGGGCGAGAAAGGTTAGCAGGGACAATCGATGTTTCGGGCGTGGCGTTGATAGGTGAAGTTGTGGCTGGCGGCGGAGCAGAGGCAGGGGAAGTGTGTTGTTGTCGCGACGAACTCCATGGAGAGAAATTGGATTTTGTTTGTGATTCAACAGTTAAGGCTTGTTGATGAGCTTCACTGATCGTAAGAGGATTAAACAGATTCAATGTGTGCTGAATTTGTTGGCGTAAACCACCGACGAAACGGGCCACGATCTGACGTTCTGAATCTTGAAGATCAATCCGATTCAGCAGCAAGAAAAATTCGGCAGCATATTCTTCAACTGAGCGGTTTCCTAGTCTTAAGTTTTGCAGTCGTTGGAACATAAGTTGATCATAATTGTATGGCAAGAACGTCTTACGCATATGCTTCTTCAATTTTACCCATGATACTATCTTAGGTTTTCCCAAACTAGTACGTGATGCCTTAATTTGAGTCCACCAGGCCGCTGCTCTACTGCGAACATTGCAATCACAGGGACACAACGTTAAAGAGGAACATGTTTGAATTCCAATATTTCTTCAACCGTAGTGATCCAATCAAGTAACTCGTCTGCAGTTGGACCACCATGAAATTCAGGGATTTCAAACTTGAAGCTTTGTTCCCAACGCCAATCTTCATTCTGTACCATAACAGGGTTCACGTCGGGATTAGCAAAAGGATTCTCATCATCGTCAGAGGTTTCGTGGTGTTCTGGGTGATTTTCTGGTGGCGGTGGAGCATGATGCGCTGTCAAGGCTTGCATTGCTGTAGCGAGCTAGTTAATTTGCTCTTGGATGCGAGTCAAAGCCTGGTGCGTGATTTCGGCTTCCGTCGGAGGTTGTTGACGGCGATTTGCTCTCGGCATGGTGAACAATTTGGGGTTTTGCCCTGATACCAACCTGATGGAGGGTAAGAACAAAATCCAGCTCAATCTAGGGATTCAAGGGAATCACTAGAGACCTGCTTCTTGAAGAAGATGAATTTAATCGAATCTTGCTCAAGGAAGAAAACAATTTCTTGTTTATTAATTCTCATCTGTCTGTCCTCAAAGCCATAAGAAGAGACCTATTTATAAGACTCTTAAACTGCCAAATAAGAAACTATTCCTAATCAAACATAAAAATAGAAAAATACTGGAATAAGGAAATATATATAAAAAAGGAAACAATAACTAAAATAAGGAAAGTTGTTGGAGCCGTTGATTGACGCTTCTAGGATGCTGCTGCATCACTAATCCACAAGAGGTCTTGACATGATTGAGAAACAATCTACGCCGAACGCATTCTCGTCTAACTTCGTATAATTCAATCATTTCTGCATGGTCCCAACTTCGTATAATGCAATCAATTCTGCATGGTTTGATGATGTGTCTACTAAGGTCTATTTTGTCAAACGCTATGAAATGGCAATTCCTCCATACATGAATAAGTGCCCCGTTTGTGAATGTCGAGGTGAAGCAGATGATGGAATACCAGCACTCCGATGACTCAAGCACCATTGCCGACCCTCCCCAAACAAGTAGTTGGATATAATTTGGAGAGCTGTGCAAAAGAAAGGGACTTATATGTCTTGAGTGGGTGGGAAACTAAAAAGGCCTATACGCCCTAGATGAGGGGCATCTAACCATGTGCTAAAGGAAGAGCTCATTAGGGCAAAGGATGAAGTTGCTAAAAAAATGATGAGTTCGAGGATAGGTTTAGGGCCCTTGAAGAAACTGTGTGAGGGGGCCTTCAGGACATAGGGGTAATGTCTCGGATGGTGCGAGTTTTGGTCTGTCAACACTCTAAATACTAGTTTACTGGAAATTTTTGAACTTATGGTTTTTTGATGCGGACATGTTTTGATATGTAAACTAAAGTATATGTACTCTTTGAACTGTTTTGGATACTTTATGAATCGGTTTCTTTGCTTATGTAGGGGATTTGTGATTATAATAACTATAGAAATGAAACAGGGATAGTTTATATTCTGTTATGTGACTGAATCTTAAATAACAACACATAACCGAACTTATGCGACAACTAAATATGATATTACAGTCACTTATTGATGAGTCGTATATATACGACTTGTCGAACTAACTAATCCCATTTATTTCAACACTTTTATATGCGAACATTTACTTTTATGTATGGTTTGGCATTTCAGGTGTTTCGGAAGCTCTGGGAGGAATACTCGCTTAAAGACGGCGTTTCAGTGCCAAATACATCACATGAACTTTGTGGAAGATCAAAAGGAGAGCCAGAGTCGAAATTGGAGCAAAAGAAAGGACTGCCATCCGAGATTACCGCGCCCAATGCAGACTTTAAGTGTGTTGGACGCGCTAGCTAAAATGCACGCTGGGCGCGACGCATAAACTCTTCTTTGGGTGTGGCATACTCGATGGGTTGTTGACGTCAGCATGTCCGGGATTTGGAAATTTGAGCACAAAAATAGATTTAGAAACTCAAAAATCTTATAAATTAGGGTTTGCAGAAAGGTTTCCATTCATTCAACATCCTTCATCACGGCGGCTCTGGAGAAGAACGCAAAGCTTTCGACGAAGGGAATAATTTTCAATTTCTTTCATTCCAAAAATACTTGTGTTTTTGTTATGGCTATGCGTAGATAAATTTTTATTTCATTTTAGGGTTTCGTTTATTGTGACAACGTTTTGAGACTCTTTTCTTAATGCAATTTCATGTTTTACTAGTTCTTGTTCTTCATCGCTTGAATTGAATTGTTAGATTAAGTGGAAACTTTGTCATAAAGCATAATCTGACATCCAATTCTTACAATTAATATCTACTGAAAACTTTGTCGTAAAGGTAGACCGTAACACCTAGGCCTAATAATACCTTTGTCAGATTATTGTGTTTAGGCAAGAACTAGAAGTGTAACACCTTTCTCGGGTTAGATTGTGGTATATCACCTTTCTCGGGATACTAAGGGTTATTACCTTTGTCGGAATAACCACACTTAGAAACTTGATCATTAGCTTTCTATGATAAACGTGTCACAATAGAGACCCTAAGCTGAATATTCTCTATGATTGAAAACCTCTCTCATGTTTTTCTCTTGTGCACTCACAAGCAATCACTCAGAACCCCCTCTTATTAATTGTCTACAGATACAACTTCCAATACCAGCTCTCTTGGGTTTGACCCTGCTTGCCGCTAACTAGCTTTCTCGCAATGAATAAATAAATTTAAGTTTGACGCTTCAGACGACGCACGTCACTTATATGACTGAATATGTCCACGACCATACTTATGCGACTGAAGATGTTACGTCTTTAATAATGTTTATGTGATTGATATTATAAACGACTTACACGACACAATTTGGCCACGTAATGAAGGATTCCAAACGGAACAAAATGACACGAATGTGACAGTGGAAACTACTTATGCGGCTCTTTTCAGGTACTGTCGCATGAGACCTTATGCGACTGGTGTGTCTTGGGTACTGTCGCACTAGAATTAATGTAACGCAATTTATGTGACTGGCCCTTATGTGACTGACTATAGTCGCATAAGGTCTTATGCGATAGAAAAAGTTCTTATGCGATTATTTTTAGTCAGTCGCCCCAAGATGCAATCCGGTATAATGATACTCCCTCGACATAGCACTGATGAATAATATAGCTTGAATCACTCTCTAAACTCTATCACAAAATAGACTGTAATTCACGAAGCCGGTCCAGTACCATCACGTTTTGATAATTAAGTTTGTTTTCTATATACATAATACACTCTCCGCTCTTGGTAAAATTATTTTACTAGTGTGATGTAGTCAACACATTACTGATAAACAACTATAAATCTCTTTGTTGATTCTTCTTTATTCTTTATTATTTGTTTGTCGACGGAACTAGATGTGTCAGAAACATGATTTCCTTACAGGAAAGCAGATTAAGCCAGTGTTTCAAATAGCAGCGTAACTGTTTTTGTTGAAGGAAGTTTCTGTTAGTTTTATGGCATGTAGTTTGGCAAAACTTAGTGTAGTTGTTCAACCTGTTGTTCGAGTCTAGCAGAGACAACTGTCCTGGAACAAGTTGAAGCAGATGGAATGTTTCCAAATTCAGATTTGGAAACACAGTCGACCGTTGGAGATCAAGGCGGTTGCAGGTGCATGGACAGATATTGGAAGTTTACAAATTTATATTTGGAAACTTGTTCAACCGACCTAGCACAACTCTGTCGCAGCAGCAGAACGGATTTGGCAAGTCCAGTTTTTAGCAAGTCGGTGCTATGATGATTATCGAAGATATCAAAGAGGGCCGGTCGCTTGCGCTTGAAGATATCTTAGCGAAGAAGATAATTGAAGATTGCTTAATCGGAGATTGAATGATTATCAACAAGAGATTCGCGCAAAAGATTAGGAAAGATTTCCAAATAGAGATAGGCGGTTTATCTTAGAAATCCTATTCGTTCTAGGGTTTCTACCGCTCTATATAAGGAGGACTAATGCCTAGGTATTAGTTAGCACTTACGGAGATATTAATCACGCTCATACTCATTGAAGGGAGGAGGAGGCTAACGGCGGTGAACTAATCGTAACTGGTTATTCACTAAGCTCGTAATCGGTCGGAGAGTTAATCGTCACTGGTTATTCAAAGGCGCTCGGATTCAATCTGTGCTGGTGCTTAGCAGATTGATCGAAGGACAACACTGAAAGTTCACGCACTGAAGTTCTCAACTGCGCATTCGGGAGAAGGCGCTGATTCTCACGGAGGATCATCTTGGTGGATACGGAGCGGGAGCAAAGATCTAGGGGGAGACCTAGATTGCAATTACTAGAGTGTCCGAGGCTCAGGTAGTTTAAGAGGGATTCTGTAAACGGTAATTCCTGTACTCGCAATACTCAATAATAGTGAATTGCTGTCCACCGGGCTAGAGAACGCCCCCCCGAGTAGGCTCGTTAACGCCGAACTGGGTAACAACTTTGCGTGTCAGTTTTATTTCCGCACTACTTATTTTAGCGCATAAGTTGTTTTTGTATTTGTTCTGGACATCGACCAGAACAACATCTCATCTACCAGGGGAAGATTTCATTTGGTATCAGAGCAAATACTCGACATACAGAGTAAGATCCAGAAGTCGGTGAGATGGATTTGAGAGAAGGGCAGAACATCACGCGACCTCCTCTGCTTGAAGGAAATAAATATGGCTATTGGAGAGTTCGAATGAAGGTGTTTCTGAAGTCTCAAGATGAATCAGTTTGGGATGCAGTTGAACAAGGATGGACACACCCAGTGACTATCGACAAAGAAGGTAAAGGTTGCCTCATTACTAAAGACAAGTGGACTGAGGATCATAAGCATGCTGAAGCGGCAAACTCTAAAGCAATGAATGCCATATTCTCGGGAGTTGATGGAAAGAATTTCAAAATGATTTCAACCTGTGAAATAGCAAAGAAGGCTTGGGACATTCTCCAAACTGCTCATGAAGGTACAACCAAAGTCAAAGTATCCAGAATGGAGACGGTCACATCAAAATTCGAAAACTTAAGAATGCAGGAGGATGAGACCATTGCTGACTTCAATACTCGGATTCTCGATATCTCCAACGAAGCATTCGCCCTAGGAGAACCAATGACCGAAGAAACGCTGGTAAGAAAGGTGCTGAGATCTCTCACAAAGCGGTTCTCCATGAAAGCTCTTGCCGTTAAAGAAGCCAATGATGTGAAGACCATGAGACTGGATGAACTGATGGGTTCTCTGCAGACCCATGAGACGGATATGAATGAAGAAGACCGTCTTTCGAAGGTCACCAGCACGCAGGTCACCAGCGTTGGTCTGAAAGCTGAAGTTGTCAAAAACAAGATGGATGAATCATCAGAACAACAGTATGCCATGTTTGCCAAAAACTTCAAGAAATATATGAAAAGAGAATACACTAAAGGGACTGATTCTGGTCAGTCAACTAATTCGAGGTACCAGAAGGATGGCAGAGCTTCTAAGGGAAATCAGTCTGGAGACTTTGTTCGAGACAACAAAGGCAAAGGTATCCAATGCAGAGAATGTGAGGGGTTTGGACACATTCAAGCAGAATGCATCAACACACAGAAGAAAAAGAATGCCTATGTGATCAACTGGAGTGACAGTGAATCTGATCAAGAAGGTGAGCACAGTAATTTTGTTGCCCTCACTAGCTGTGTTGATCAGGAAGAAGACAACAACAGCAAAAAGGAGGAAAAGGCATCAGCCGAAGATCACATTATGTATTCCATTGAGAGTGATAATGAAGAAATTATGGATGAGGAAATTGCCAACAATTACAAAGAACTATATCAACAGTGGTTGGTTGAAGTCGAGCGAAACAAATCTTTCCAGAGCTCTATGGAAAAACTAAAGGAGAAGCTCAAGGAAGAGATTGCCACCTTGAAACTAAAACATCAGCAGAGCGTTTGTGACCTCACAGCTCGGTTGAGTGAAGCAAGAAACGAACATGCTGACTTTGTTTCACAAAAGGCGGAGTTGCTGGCTGTTATTTCATCTCTAAAGCTTCAGAGTGAAAAACAAGAAGATCGTTCTGAAGACACAGTTGACTTAAAACAAGAGAATAATGCTCTAAAGCGAAGGGAGGTAAATCTTATCAATATTATTGATGCCCTCAAATGTGAAATTGAAACAGATAAGCTTGCTCATGAGGAGACAATAGACGAGCTGAACAACTTGAAAAAGTCTGTCAAAATGCTAAATTCTGGAACAAAAGATCTAGACTCCATTCTGGGAGCTCAAAGGATAGGAGGAGGTCACAAAGGTCTTGGTTTCACAGGTGGACCGAACTCTAGAAAAACGTCTTTTGTCAAAGCTGAGCCACAACCGCAACTTGTTCCAGCTGAACATGGTTCTCAAAGAAAAACTTTTGTTAAGCCTCGACCGCAAGTTGTTCCTGCTAATCTTCACCCACGAAGAAAAGCATATCCGTTTTCCACATGGTATCCCACAAGACAACAAGACAGGCGAAGATGTTTTTATTGCAATCAAGTGGGACACATCAAGTCAAGATGTCATAAATTCCATATGTCTATCAGAAAGATGAAACAAGTTCAGAAACCGCATATGAAGCAAGTTTGGAGGATTAAACAAAGAAGTGAAGTTTGTTACGTTGCTTTTAGTTCTACTTGTCATCTGAAAAGAGAAATGTGGTACTTTGACAGTGGGTGTTTAAGACACATGACCGGCAACTCTGCGTTTCTGACCAATATAGAGGAGATCAAAGGGAGTTCGAATGTGACATTTGGTGATGGTGGAGAAGGCAGGGTCATTGGAAAAGGAATTCTAAATGTTCAAGGCCTGCCCAGATTGAAAGAAGTATTGCTTGTCAAGGGATTGCAGGCTAATCTAATTAGCATCAGCCAGTTGTGCGATGGAGAGCATCATGTTCAATTCACACAAGATGAGTGTGTGGTGTTAAACAAGAATAATGATCCAGTTCTCTTTGGAAGAAGGTCGTCGAACAACTGCTACCTCCTGAACCTTGGTAAACCCAATGCTAAATCAACATGTTTACTGAGTAAAACTGAAGAGATGAACTTATGGCATCAGCGAATGGGTCATGTGAATCTAAGAACGCTTCAGAAGATTGCTTCAGATGGTCTTGTTCGTGGCATACCCAAAGTTCAAGGTGAGCTGAGCATTGTTTGTGGAGACTGCCAAATTGGAAAACAAATCAAAGTTCCACACAAGGGCACTACTCAGATTAATACAAGTAGACCTCTGGAGCTGCTTCACATTGATTTAATGGGGCCTATGCAAGTGGAAAGTTATTCAGGGAAGAGGTACGTTCTTGTGTGTGTTGATGACTTCTCAAGGTTCACCTGGTCTAGCTTCTTGCGAGAGAAATCAGATGCTACTCAGGCTTTCGCTCAACTATGCACTCAACTGGAACGTGAAAGAGAGGATAAAGACGAACATATAGTAAAAATTAGAAGTGATCATGGAAAGGAATTTGAGAATGCTGCTCTTGCTGATTTCTCCTCAAAAAGGGGCAGAACTCATCAATTTGCTTCACCAATCACACCTCAATAGAATGGAGTTGTTGAAAGGAAGAATCGAACCATTCAGGAGATGGCGCGAGTAATGCTTCATGCAAAGAATGTTCCTATAAAGTTTTGGGCGGAAGCCATGAACACTGCTTGCTATGTCATAAACAGAGTCATGATTCGATCCGGAACCGAGAAGACCTGCTACGAGTTATGGAAGGGTAAAAAACCTATGGTCAAGTACTTCCATGTCTTTGGAAGCCAGTGCTTCATTCTTAGAGATCGAGAGTATCTGCAGAAGCTGGACCCTAAAAGTGATGCAGGAATCTTTCTGGGATATTCCACTAACAGCAGGGCATACCGAGTCTACAACAAACGCACTGGAGTTGTCGTGGAATCAATCAATGTTGTTGTGCAGGACGTTGTTCCAGGTGATTCTGAGACAAATAATGCAGATGATGATGATGCCCCACCTAATCCGGAACAACCTACAATCGCTTCTCCCGATAAGGAATTAGTCACAGATAAAGAGCCTGAGCAGTCTGCGACAAATGAACATCAATCAGATGAGGATATTGATACGGAATCTGCTCCAACGCCTCCTGCCTCTCCTCGTGTCCTACAGCCCTCAAGAGCAGTTGAAAAGTATCATCCTGTCAGTGAAGTAATTGGTAATCCCACAGATGGCATACAAACTCGAGGTAAACAGGTTAACTTTCGTCAATTGGCTGGCTTTACCTGTTTCATATCTACTATTGAACCCAAAAACATCAAGGAAGCCATCAATGATGAATACTGGGTTGTCGCCATGCAAGAAGAACTTGGTGAATTCCAGCGAAATGATGTCTGGGATCTTGTTCCACGTCCGGATAGTGTGAACGTTATTGGAACAAAGTGGATTTTCAAGAACAAGTCGGACGAACACGGAAACATCACCAGAAATAAAGCTCGTCTCGTGGCTCAAGGCTATACTCAGATTGAGGGAATAGATTTTGATGAGACGTTTGCTCCGATTGCTCGCTTAGAAGCCATTCGACTACTTCTTGCTCTTGCTTGTCACCTTAAGTTCAAGTTGTTTCAGATGGATGTCAAGAGTGCATTCCTAAATGGGCTGCTAAATGAAGTGTTTGTGGCTCAACCAAAGGGCTTTGAAGACCCTCATCATCCTGACTATGTGTATCACCTGAAGAAGGCGCTCTATGGTCTCAAACAGGCGCCCAGAGCATGGTACGAGCGGCTTACTGACTTCTTAATCACTCATGGCTATGTGCGAGGGGGAGTAGACAAGACGCTGTTTGTGAAACACACAGGGACAGACTTCATCATTGCTCAGATTTATGTAGATGATATTGTTTTTGGCTCAAGCAACCAGAAGCTGGTAGACAAATTTGTCCATCAAATGCAGAATGAATTCCAGATGAGCATGGTGGGAGAGATGTCCTAACCGCCAGTAGGCCAGACATTGCTCATGCAGTTGGTGTCTGTGCCAGATATCAAGCAAATCCCAAGGAGAGTCACCTGATGAATGTGAAGAGAATTATCAGATATGTCTGTGGAACAGTCGACTATGGGTTATGGTACACTAAGGATACCAACTCTTGGTTAGTAGGCTACTGCGATGCAGATTGGGCTGGGAATGCAGAGGACCGCAAAAGTACGTCTGGAGGATGTTTCTTTCTTGGAAACAATTTGGTCTCTTGGTTCAGTAAGAAGCAGAACAGTATTTCTCTATCTACTGCTGAGGCAGAATATATTGCGGTAGGAAGTTCGTGCACCCAGATGTTATGGATGAAACAGATGCTGGAGGAATATGGAGTCAAACAAGATGTGATGACTCTCTACTGTGACAACATGAGTGCCATCAACATATCCAAGAATCCGGTGCAACATTCCAGAACAAAGCATATCGACATCAGGCATCATTTCATTCGAGAATTAGTTGAGAAGAAAACTATCACCCTGACACACGTGTCTACTGAGAAGCAGCTGGCAGACATCTTCACAAAAGCCTTGGACAATCTTCAGTTCGAAGCACTTAGATCCTCACTGGGTCTGTGTGTCATTGACAACTAAACTGTTCCAGTACAAGGGGTCAACCGGAGTGTAAGTGTCTCATGATTAAAGGGTTGACTTAGAAGGAAGAGCGAACGCTCAAAGTTTGGTATTGACGAAGTATGTTTGGTCAAAGGTTCACAGAAATTAAAAGTTCTATAAGGTAATGCTTTCTTTCTGTACTCCCTTGTCATTTTGTGACAAAAAGGGGGAGTAGTTTTGGAGTTTGAAAGCTCCTTAAAAGATTCAGTTGTGCTTGGTATGTTATTATGTTGGAGTTTGAAATCTCCTTAAAAGATTTGTTTGCGCTTGTTATGTTCGGAGTTTGAAATCTCCTCAAAGATTCGTTTGGTAGCCTAGTTCGTAGCACAGCTTGGGAGTTTGAAACCTCCTTCAAAGATTCGACTGTAATAGGTAGATTACAGGTAGTTGTTTTGCCAAAAATGCCAAGGGGGAGATTGTTAGTTTTATGGCATGTAGTTTGGCAAAACTTAGTGTAGTTGTTCAAGCTGTTGTTCGAGTCTAGCAGAGACAACTGTCTTGGAACAAGTTGAAGCAGATGGAATGTTTCCAAATTCAGATTTGGAAACTCAGTCGACCGTTGGAGATCAAGGCGGTCGCAGGTGCATGGACAGATATTGAAAGTTTCCAAATTCATATTTGGAAACTTGTTCAACCGACCTAGCACAACTCTGTCGCAGCAGCAGAACGAATTTGGCAACTCCGGTTTTTAGCAAGTCGGTGCTATGATGATTATCGAAGATATCAAAGAGAGTCGGTCGCTTGCGCTTGAAGATATCTTAGCGAAGAAGATAATTGAAGATTGCTTAATCGGAGATTGAAGCATTATCAACAAGAGATTCTCGCAAAAGATTAGGAAAGATTTCCTAATAGAGATAGGCGGTTTATCTTAGAAATCCTATTCGTTCTAGGGTTTCTACCGCTCTATATAAGGAGGACTAATGCCTAGGTATTAGTTAGCACTTACGGAGATATTAATCACGCTCATACTCATTGAAGGGAGGAGGAGGCTAACGGCGGTGAACTAATCGTAACTGGTTATTCACTAAGCTCGTAATCGGTCGGAGAGTTAATCGTCACTGGTTACTCAAAGGCGCTCGGATTCAATCTGTGATGGTGCTCAGCAGATTGATCGAAGGACAACACTGAAAGTTCACGCACTGAAGTTCTCAACTGTGCATTCGGGAGAAGGCGCTGATTCTCACGGAGGATCATCTTGGTGGATACGGAGCGGGAGCAAAGATCTAGGGGGAGACCTAGAATGCAATTACTAGAGTGTCCGAGGCTCAGGTAGTTTAAGAGGGATTCTGTAAACGGTAATTCCTGTACTCGCAATACTCAATCATAGTGAATTGCTGTCCACCGGGCTAGAGAACGCCCCCCATAGTAGGCTCGTTAACGCCGAATTGGGTAACAACTTTGCGTGTCAGTTTTATTTCCGCACTACTTATTTTAGCGCATAAGTTGTTTTTGTATTTGTTCTGGACATCGACCAGAACAACATCTCATCTACCAGGGGAAGATTTCAGTTTCGTTACAAGAGAAAAAAATGCTTAAACTGTTAAACACGATTCTTTTACAACAAATCAGCAGAATAAGCTAATGTTACAAATAGTCACTACACCATTTTGCAGATTAGGAGATAGTTTTTTCCTGTCGCGTAATGCCCTATATTGGTCGCATAAAGTTTATGCGACTATAACTGCATCGCCTAAAATTTGTAGCTAAAGCCTAGTAGCGTAATGTCGCTCGACATTTTTAAAATCACACTTGTCGCGTAATGCTTTTACTCTTATGCGGCATTTCCTTTAATTAGTCACAAAACAGGAATGAGTTGTACTCTTTATGGGCATATGATACATTTATAATGAACATATTTTCCAAAATTTGTCACATTAGTTGTTTAACGGCAAAAGTAGCAGACACAATTGTCGCATAATATTTCATACGCTGGAAACCATAACATGTTGGACTATAAAAGTGCATACGCTACACAATTTGAACACATAAATGTCGTATAAACATACTTACAAACGTATAATTGTCGTATAAACATACTTACAAACGTATAATTGTCGCATAAAGGGAAATAAGCTTACAAAAATTACAAACATAATATCGCATAAAAGCACATAATTGTCGCATTTCATACAAAAAACTGTCACATTAAAAGGAATAAGTTATACTAACAAACATGAACCTGTTTTACACAAAAGAAATCCAGCCAACATACATAATTTCGGCCGCCCATATACAAAAAGGACACACACAACAAATGTCCATGTGTGTGTGCCCGAGCCAAAACAGGCACAAAAGTTTGAGAACATGAATGTTGCTTGTAAGTTTAAGAAGCAGGGCCATAACTAGTCGCACCTTCCGAGGCTGCTTGTAAGATTTGCTGAACCACCACGAACCACCAGCTCTTCAAGAACCTGTATCCTCTGTTCAAATGAGGCCTTCATTTTCAAAAACTCCTCCTTTTGCTTGTGGAGTTGGTCTTTCAGTTCTGAGTTTCTCGGGCTGCCTCTCGGAAGGGGTGGCCTCTTGAAGCACTTCCCAGTTCCAGAAATGTAAGTCCCGCGCTTATGTCCCATAACTTGGGTAATGATATCAAGCTCCGTAGCAAGTGGAAGTGGTCCTTGATCATTTAGGACAATGGGATCCTCGGATTCATCCCCATTTAGATCTTGCAGAATGTCCCGAACCTTGTCTTGCGTTTGTCTCAGAGTAAGTAGTTGCCGAATTGGCTATGGACTGATGCAGATGAAAAAGCTGCTGTTGGAAACTCAAAGGCCATGAATGTAATTTTTTCAGGAGTGGATGAGAATGTGTTCAAACTGATCGCAAACTGTGAAGTTGCTAAAGCGGCATGAGACACTCTCAGAACAACCTATGAAGGAACAGATAAAGTAAGAAACTCAAAAATGCAGATGGTCATAACAATGTTCGAGGATCTGAGAATGAAGGAAGAAGAAACCATTGTTGAGTACAACGCAAGAGTTCTAGATCTGTCCAATGAGGCTGCCGCACTGAGAAACCCCATAGAGGAAGAAAGAATGACGAGCAAGGTGCTAAGATCTCTACCCCCAGGTTCGCTATGAAGGTGACCGCAAATGAAGAAATGCATGACATCACCAAACTGAAGCTAGAAGACTTTATGGGGTCTCTAAGAACACACGAGATGAATCAGGTTTAAGATGCTCAACCAAGAGGAGGTTAGGGAATTGCCCTGAAAGCTGCAGTGTCTACAGACAAATATGAGTCTGGTTGCTCGACTGAACAGCTGGCAATGATGGCCCAGAACTTTGGCAGAATGGTAACAAGGATCAGCAGACGTGGACCAGAACAAGGTCAATCATCTACGACCAACTTTCAAAACTGGAAGTAAGGTAAAGGGAAGGCCGGTGAAAACAGATAGGAATACTTCAGTGACCAAGGTAAAGAGATTCAATGCCATGAATGCAAAGACTATGGTCACATTCAAGCTGAATGCGCTAACACCCTCAAGAAGAAGAAGGCGCTAGCTGCCAACCCTAGTGACACTGAGTCTGGCGACGAGGAAGAAGGGGATGAGACCACTAACTTTGTTGCGTTCATTACCACCATTGAAGACTGCAGTGAAGCAAGTAGAGGTCAGTACTCCAGTACAATGTCTGAACAGCCTGTTGACGACGCGTCAAGCAGTGACGATGAAGAACTTACTCATGAGGTCCTGGCCGAGTCATACAAGGAACTTTTTGAGAAGTGGCTGATGGTGATTGGTCTGAACAAGAAGCTCACAGAAACTGTGACTAGCCTGACAAAAGAAAAAGATAAAATATGGCAGGAGGTTGAACTTCTAGTCACCCAGAAGGTGGAACATCAGGAGGAGGTTTCTGTGTTGAAGCACGAGATGATTGAGATGAATCAAGAATTCTTTTCACTCCTTGCTCAGAAGGTGGAACTCCTAGGCGCCATATCTTCTCTGAAAGTTGAAATGGAGAAAAACAGAGAAATACACCCAACAGGCATGGTGGAGCTAAGAAGGAAAAATGTTGACTTGAGCCGCAAAGAAGTTCATCTTCTGAACAAGGTAGAATCCCTAGAGTTACACATCGAGATGGAGAGAGATAGTCATGCTGCTACCATGGAAGAATTGAGCAAGTTCAAAAAATCGGTGAAGAAGCTGAACTCAGGCTCAAAGAACTTGGAGACCATACTGAGCTCCCTAAGAGTTGAAGATGGACATTGAGGTCTCAGCTTTAACGGCGAAAGTATCTCAGGTAAGACTACATTTGTTAGAGCAAAAATGAAACCTGCACAGAGGGTGGACCCCTACCCTGAGAAGCGGTTTGTGAATTAAGGAAAAAGTAGCTCATGCTCAACCGTGGCAGACCTGACACTGAATGGAGGAAAGACAATCGCATATGTTGGTACTGCTATCAGATGGGGCACATCAAATCAAGGTGCTGACTACTTCTGGTGAGCGGAAAGCAATGGAATCCAGAGTCACCCCTCGAGTCAGACAAGTCCGGAAACCAAAAACAAGGAAGGAAGTGTGCTTAGTTTCTCGACAGTGGATGGTCGGCTCACATGACAGGTAATCCTCAATATCTTATCAATGTTAGACCTATGTGCAAGTGTCAGTACGTTACGTTTGGAGATGGAGGGAAGGGCCAGGTGATCGGTTGTGGGACATTAAAGGTTCCGGATCTACCTGAGCTCAAGGATATCCTCTTGGTTGATGGGTTAAAGGTGAACCTGATCAGTATTAGTCAATTGTGTGATGGAGGACAGCTTGCTATATTCACTCGTGACTCCTGTCAATTACTAAATAAGAATGGTGATATATTGATGGAAGGTAGCAGGTCAACAAACAAAAGCTACTTTTTATGCACTGATGGAACAGGAGCTGCCTCTGTCTAATTGACGAGCCAAACCAATGAAATGAAGGTGGGAGGCACAGTACGGTGTCTTCTAATGTAAAGGTGAAGGTTGAAGGTACCCGAAAATCAGGTACAGAAGATGATAAAGATAGAGGTGGGACATCGTCTGAAACACCCATTGAGACCAAGTCTATAGAAGATGAAGTGCCATAGGGAGGTCCATCTGATGAAGCCATACCTAATCCAGCTGTGACACTTGACAATGCACCTGCGCTGTGACCCTCTTGGAGAATTGACAAGCATCATCCAATCACAAAAACTATTGAAGATCCATCTAAAGTGATGAAGAGTCGAGCGAATGAGATCAAGTATCGAGAGCTGGCTGCCTGCTCATCCAGTCTGAAGAATGTCAACAAAGCACTTATTGATGAGATCTGGGTGGTGGCCATTCAGGTGGAACTAGGAGAGTTCACCAGATATGAAGCATGTAAGTTATATCATCTTGCGCATAGTCACGAACTGAAGAAGACTATGTACGGACTCACACAGGCGCCAAGATCTTGGTACGAGCATTCCACGATGTTCCTCATCGACCATGGCTATGTGAGAGGGGGAGTATAGAAGTCTATGTTCGTGAAGTACGTGAGTAAACAGAAGCTAGTAGGCCAGTTCGTGAGACGGATGCAAAAAGAAGCTCCAGCTGACCATAGTGGGAGAGATGAAACACCTTCCTGGAACACATGTTGACCAGATGCTAGGAGAGCAGGAGACCATCGCTGCAGGAGAGCAAGAGAGCGTTGCAGCAGGGAGCTGCTGCACTCAGTTCCTATGGATGATGCAGAATCTGTCTGAACACGGAGTGGAATAGGTAAAGAAGTTTCTGTCCAAGAACCTAGTTCAACACTCCATGACGAAGCACACTGACATCAGATATCACTTCATCAGAGAGCTAGTGGAGAAGAAGGTCATCACATCAAAACACATGACAACCGTAGCTGACGTACTCTCCATGCCACTAGATGCCGCTCAGATCGAAACACTTAGATCCGATCTGGGTCTGCGGGTTGTCACCAACTAAGTGTTCTAAAAGGAGGTCAGCCAAGAGCAGAACCCCAGCAAATCAGTTGGGCTGACCTACCAAAGAAGAGGGCTGGAACAGATGTTGCTTGGAAGAGTCTTGAGAGGATTATCGAGCTAGGGTTTCCAGAACTTGGTGAGGACGAGCAACTGATGGTCAAATTTGTTTTGGAGGCTCAGAAGCAAGAAAAAGTTCGTGAGCAAGATCGTGTTGAACCTGACGTCCAGAAGGAGATATATCAGTCGGTTAGACCTGAGGTGGAGATGCAAGAATCTGATCCTATAAAGCCTGAGGCTGAGAACACACAGGAGGATGATCAAGACTCAGTTCTGCTGGCTGAGCTCAAGACGTCCGAAAAGAAGAAAGTGACTATCCAAGCATGGACATCTAAGGCAACAATCAAGAAGATTGGTGGGAACACAGACGCAGGGGGAGCAAGTGCTTTAAGAAGAGGAAGAGGAGTAGTCCAGATCATGTTCTTACCCGTGTTCCAACTGGGCTTGTGAATAATGGAGTATGGTTTGCCTGTAAAGACGTTGCAGTAAGGTGGAAGGCAGTACAAAGAAGGAAGATCATTCCTAAGAGACTCCTTGAAGAGAAGAGGTACAAAGGAAAGGAGGTTATTCAGCTCTTCAAGGAGACTGATTGGTTTTGGACAGCTGATAAAGGAGCTGGAGATGATACTGGACGTCGAACATGAGAAGAGGGAAAGAATCACTCGATTGGTGTGCGCTCTACGATATCCCTGTGATGATGAGGCTGATGAAGCTGATGAAGACGAAGTAGACGTCTCCTCTTCATCAAGGTTTATGCTAAAAACCTTGACTTGACTCTGACTTTGAACATTTAAATTATGTTCGTACTTGTTAGTTTGAACTCTTATTTTGAACACTCCTTGTCGATTTGTGGAAAAAAGGGGGAGTAATTTTGAGGACGACTTAGTTTTCTCAATCTTACCAGTACGAGTCTCTGAAGTCTTGATGGTTAGAACTAGATGATTTGGTTTTGCCCAAAATGCCAAGGGGGAGATTGTTGTTCCTATGAATGGCATGGATTTTGGCAAAACGTCTTCAGAGTGTTCGAGCAGGAGCCAAGGAGATGTTCAACCGAAGACTCAAACTGAAGTACAGCGTGGAACAGAAGCATGGACGTTTCCTAATCTGAGAATTTCCTAATTTCGACGATATGCTGATTGGAGTCGGTTATAGGCTGGAGTCGGTTGAAGATCATATTGGTTGGCACGCTATTCGACCTACATTATCAAGTTGCCAAGTTTATCAAGAGGATATTCAGAAGATAATTGAAGAATAGAAGATTTGGAAGCTTGAGAATATTTAGGACAGATTTCCTAAACACTCGACATTGAATATCCTAACTGATTTAGGAACCAGCCGAGTACTATAAATACAAGACTAGGGTTACCTTGATCAGTATCGCTTTTGGAGAAACGGAATACATGCAAGTGATCTTGAGCGGAGGAGGAGGAGGAGCGACGACCAGCTGATTATTCCACACCGAAATATCAACGACGAAGAAGCAGTATGTTCAGTGTGCTGTTCAGACTGTTCTTATTGAACAACCAAGCGCACACACACGGTGATTATTCACGCTTTCGAGAGAAGGCACCTGGACTTCGAGGAGGTCCAAGATTAGGTCGAGAGGGAAGTCTCGTCCTACCCATAGGGGATCGAGGGGATCGAGGAGAACCAAGATAGCAAATCCGAGAGACGGAGTGTTAGAGGCCATGCAATTAAAAAATGAGGAGTTGTGCAATCGTAAGTCCACTTGTAGCTCTAAACTCATAATAAAGATTTGTGACCCTTTAGGTGTGGGAAGCCCCCCGGAGTAGGCAGTTGCCAAACTGGGTATCTTATCGTGTGTGCTCCTATTGTTCTGTTTACGGTGACTGTTGGATAAGTGTTCGAGACGCAGTTCGAACACCATCTGGAACTCGTCTTGAATAAGACAACTAGATTTCAAATATGTAACCAAATAACGACACATATGAGAAGTACATGACGATGAATATATAATAAAGGAGACTTAATAGCTAGGGCTGCACCAATAGGATCTTTAGAGTAGACATGGCTGAAAGTAGCTACACGAGGTGCCTTTTCTCCCTGCTCGGCTAGAATTGCAGCCCTCATTTAGAAGCGACATTTTCCGGAGGTGTGGTTCATTCTCTCTGGCATATTGCGCACATTCGACATCTTCTTACCCCTTTCCTATTATAAGAAAACTTAAACAAGTTAAAGAAGACCGAATACAAAGGAAATCAGTTAAAGAATAAAATATGGATACATTAATTAAGAACTAAAATTAGTTAGATCATTAACTGGTTGTTGGGTTCACAAAAGTGGCTATCTCCATTGATCGGGCCGATCCAAAAACACCCGGGGAATTACCTAATGTCCATAGCTTTGAAATAAGGTTTTGCAATCCGATTTCCAATCACGGTACCTCTCCGTGGTTTTTTTTAAATATGTGATTCCATAGCTGGTCATCATTTGGAGAAATGAGAAAGTTTGGCTGCAATGAAAATAAAACTAAATTAGAATTATAACTGAGTTCTTAATGAAATGAATATTATCTACGAAGTACTATGATGGACCATAATTGTATGAATCATAAACACAGTTAAACCCACCAAATTAGACGGTTTGTCTATTTAACTTTTGCTTGTTAGTTCCGATATTTATCTACAGGGTATTTTGGAGTCTAGAGAGAATACAGGCCAAGGAGGAGTTTTAAAGCTGAAAATGAATTACGAGTCAGGACACGACCAGATTCCGACTGTACAACTTTCATGGAACCGACTTGGAATCATTCAAATATGCTAGAACAGTCGGCGTTTGGACAAGAACGCAATGCGAAGGCACCAAGCCCGGTAAAAGCCAAACAAGGGCAATTTCAGCCGATTTGGGATTTCGACCATGTTCCAAGCAGAATTTGGCTTAGGTTCCTTCTTGAGATCATCTTAGAATGACATTTTCATTCAGAATACACTCTCCAAAATCCGAGAAGCTCCGGTCAAATTCCGGTCAAACCGATGGTTTTGAGAAACAAATATCTTCCGATGGCTTTTGGAGTGGTGACTCACCCCGATGGCTTTTGCTCTCCTTATGCCATGTGTTGAGATCTCAAGCCACAAGCCTCTCCTCCCTTGACAAGTGTATGGCTCTCCTTGCCTCCCTTAGCCTATAAATAGACATCTTCTCTTCACTTGTAAATCATCCACAAATCCATCCTCATCCACAAATCCATCCTCATTCCAAACACAAATCACTTATCTCTCTAAGTTGAGAGCACAATCCTTGTAATACTTTTGTTTGAAATCTATAATACTCCTGTTGGTTCTTGAGTATTCTCGTAGTCTTTGAGAATACTCCTGTTGGTTCTTGAGTATTCTCCTTTACTTACTGTCTTTCAAAAACCCTCGAGTACTTAGCTATGGTATCCACCTCTATGGATATTCGTAGCTAAACTCTTCATTCGGTTGAAGGGGTGTACTTGTATCATAAAATGTTTTAGGCTATACTCTTAGTGCCTCTTCTTTGTGTTCAAAACTTGTTCTATGTGCCATATATTAGGTCAGAACTTCCAAGGTTGAGTGGATGCTTGAAATGGCAAAACTCTTCCGTGGGGGTTCGTGAACATACTCGGGTAAGTGGATGCTTGAAATGGCAAAGCTTATCTGAGGAGTTCGACCTCTCTAAAACACCATTTGGTTTTATCGGAAATGATTGATCAAATGGATGCACATAGGCTAGTATACCTTGAAATGGGGTGCTAGTCTAAATAGAACAAGTGCTCTACGACCTTGAAATGGGCTAGACAGTGTGGCAAATCGAGCGCTTGAAATGGCCTTGATACACGTTTGAATACTTAGCAGGATCACTAAAGGTCAATGATAAACAAGCTATGATACAAGGCCCCCGAAACCGAATGCTTTCCTTAGATTAAAACACTACCTGCACTTACTTCCTTAGTATAAACTGCCCTTTCAACTGCTGACGTTCCGCAAGACTTGCCGATCACGCAACAACCGCTGTAAGTTCTCTTTTTACTTTCAGTATATACTTTTAGGGAAAAGTACAGTTTGGTGCCCCGAACTATCACTCATTTCCAACTTACTGTCCGAACTATGAAATTTTCCACAAAGGGGGCGAACTATTAAACAAGTTTCCAAAACAGGTTTTCCATCCAACGGCGTTAACAATTTTACTAACACCGTTAGGGTCAATTACTTTCTACTTTCAATTAAACCGAACCAAAATAATTGAGATTGAGATCATATTAACCGAACAATTATAATTAAAACAAATCTCAGATTTAAACAAATATAAATTAATCACATAACTGTTTTTATTTACTGAATTAACTTTTTCATTAATGAATATGTAACAATTTAACAAAAACATATCATCTTCCTCCTCACTCCCCGAAACCCTAATCTTCCAGATCTCCGCAGCCAAGTATTTGCATTCAAAAATTCAATCCTCTTCAAGCCGCAACCAAGTAATCAATCTGTTGAGAATCGATTTCGCCTTGTTCCTAATCGCTTCAATCATCGAATCATCATTCACGCAGTCCTCTTCCGCCTCTAAATTAGCAGCCTCTTCACCACCGGTCAAGACGCTTATGCTGATGGTCACTGACGTCGATTTCCGCTCCTACGCCAGAGGCTACTATTCCGTCTCAGCTGACCGCACCACTCTCTCCATCAGCGCCTGCGCGACTCTTTCAGCTTCGTTGTCGCCTCCGGCTCCTGCTGCTCTATCTCCTCGGGCTGCGGATTCTTAATTTGCCTGTTCAGGCTCCCGCAAGGGTGTCAACTGCCGGAGCATTTTTATTTGAATATTAGGAGGGTTTGATTATTTTTATTTCCTATCGTTACCGAATACATTTTTATATGACGATTGAGGTTATGGTTTATCGTTTGTGTTTATGTACTCAATTCGTAAAAATAAAAACCATGTGGTTTGAAAAATTGAAGCTGTCAATAAATTAGAGAATTTGTTATGTTAAATTGTTTTATATTCATTAATGATAATTTTAATTCAGTAAATAAAAACAATTATGTGATTAATTTATATTTGTTTAAATATGAAATTTGTTCCAATCAAAAAATTAATTAAAATTGTTCGGTCTGATATATGATCTCAATCCCAATTATTTTGGTTCGGTTTGATTGAAAGTAGAAAGTAATTGACCCTAACGGTGTTAGTAAAATTGTTAACGCCGTTGGATGGAAAACCTGTTTTGGAAACTTGTTTAATAGTTCGCCCCCTTTGTGGAAAATTTCATAGTTCGGACAGTAAGTTGGAAATGATTGATAGTTCAGGGCACCAAACTGTACTTTTCCCTTACTTTTATGTCATTTACTTTTCCGCACTAAAAA
Source organism: Rhodiola chrysanthemifolia (assembly GCA_033675395.1). Classification (NCBI taxonomy): domain Eukaryota; kingdom Viridiplantae; phylum Streptophyta; class Magnoliopsida; order Saxifragales; family Crassulaceae; genus Rhodiola; species Rhodiola chrysanthemifolia. The sequence goes on from CM066205.1 coordinate 43,616,544, forward strand.
CCAAAATCAACCAACCAATCACTTAGCTGTTAGTAGTAAAACCTCAATCAACCAAAAAACACGCTCCCCCGATGTACGATCCCTCAAAGAACAACTTATCCCCCTAATTCCCTTGGATTCGACCCCTACTTACCACTTGCTACCCAGTAGTGAAGTCGCGAGTAGCGGACTTATAAATTTATTTGTACATTTGCTCTGACGACAAGCATCTGTCAAATTGGCGCCGTTGCCGGGGAATTAGCCGTCGGATTAGTTGTTCTTTCCTTTCCCTTCTCGTTTCTTCATCACGCTACACACTATGTATGCATGGACAACACGATATCTTCCTCTGTTCGGAGGTACGGAAGGAGAAACCGGCAGAACCATGGGAACTGGACCCAAGCCCATCATCCCCCAAAAAACACAGGAAGAGTCAAAGCAAGAATCAAGGTTGGCGCAATAAAGAAGTACGACCTGAGCCACCCATGGGATCCAAACCAGTGACCCAGGAATGAGGTACTGTCGAGCCAACGACGTTAAACAAAGGCACTGGTCGGGAGGTAACCCGACACCTATCTTACTTTCAGTACTTTTATTTTCTGTCATTTAGTTTTTTCTCCAATAAGTCGCTCTCACCCACTTGGTGCATAGAATGAAATGACTATTCAGGAATCGGTTATGGGTGCAACATCAAGCCAGTCTGGCCTATGCCAAGAGTTCAAAGCCCCTGCCGAACTCCCTCGATTATCCAGCCTCGAGCCATGTCGTTCACTCGACACCTTAAAGGGAGTTCTGTTCTTCCCTTTTCCTTAATATCATTTCCTTCTCGTATAATACATGCTTGCATGGCTTTTGAACTAAGTCATTTCGTAAAGAATGCCTTCGTTCAAAAGTGTGGGGTGAGAACCACCTGTGTACATTAGTTAAATAACATGTTTTTCTTTCTTTTAATATTATCTTTTTGAAAATATGAACTTGAGAATGTGAAAAAGATAAATCATAATTCATGCATTTACCTTGTGAAAATTCAACTGTTTAAAAACTTAGAATGTAACTTCTCATTTGTCCCTTTGTGCTGAGATAAACTAGGGATGTGGAGTTGATAGAAACTGCCCTAGAGGGGCTTGGCAAGCACTCAAAGGACTGAATTTCGCTATATGGTTTTTGAAGTCAGTGGAGGCTGCACTTCGGGTTTCAGAGAAGATTGAAGTCATCTCCGCCATGCAGCGTTTATGCAAAAAAAAAAGGCGGGACGGGAATCAAACCGTCCTATCTCTAGTCCTAATAGCCGGGAAAATAAATGAACGACCCTCATTTTGACTCGCGCAAAACGGCAAGGATGAGAGAGAGCGGGGAGGTATTTCCATATGCTTGCGGGCGATGATTGGACCTCCCAAAAAGGCTTGAGAAAATGGACTAGCAAGCGACAAAAAGGCAGGCCACAAAAAGGCAAAAGCTCAAAGAAGCAAAATCTCAAAGAGCTAATCAAAGGCCAAAGGCGAAAATTGTGAAGGTTTTAACCGAACAAAAGTGAAGAACTCAAGGAGTCAAATCAAAGGCCAAAGGCCGATTCACTACAAAAAAAGGCTATCCCTCGCCAAAAAGAGATCAAAAGGCTCAACTCAGTGAAACCCGAACCGAATCACGTGCTAGAGAAAGCTACAAGAAAACCATATAGTGCGAGACGGTCCCGAGAATGCAGTCCAGGATCCTGAAAAGGGCTATCTCCCGAAACATCCGAATTAATTTGCATCTCGGCACGAAGGTACAAGTATCAAGTTTCTTCTATTTATTTACACGGTTTAATTTGGTAATAAGTAAGTAATGCATGAATTAGGATAAATCTAGTCCCACAGTCTAACTTTCATATTTTAAAAGCTTACTTAGATAGTGTGTGCCGCCCTTTAATAGCATTGTTCGGGACGAACAACTAAAAGTGTGGGGTGATCTGATGGACCATAATTGTATGAATCATAAACACAGTTAAACCCACCAAATTAGACGGTTTGTCTATTTAACTTTTTCTTGTTAGTTCCGATATTTATCTACAGGGTATTTTGGAGTCTAGAGAGAATAAGGCTAAGGAGGAGTTTTAAAGCTGAAAATGAATTACGAGTCAGGACACGACCAGATTCCGACTGTACAACTTTCATGGAACCGACTTGGAATCATTCAAATATGCTAGAACAGTCGCCGTTTGGACAAGAACGCAATGCGAAGGCACCAAGCCCGGTAAAAGCCAAACAAGGGCAATTTCAGCCGATTTGGGATTTCGACCATGTTCCAAGCAGAATTTGGCTTAGGTTCCTTCTTGAGATCATCTTAGAATGACATTTTCATTCAGAATACACTCTCCAAAATCCGAGAAGCTCCGGTCAAATTCTGGTCAAACCGATGGCTTTTGAGAAACAAATATCTTCCGATGGCTTTTGGAGTGGTGACTCACCCCGATGGCTTTTGCTCTCCTTATGCCATGTGTTGAGATCTCAAGCCACAAGCCTCTCCTCCCTTGACAAGTGTATGGCTCTCCTTGCCTCCCTTAGCCTATAAATAGACATCTTCTCTTCACTTGTAAATCATCCACAAATCCATCCTCATCCACAAATCCATCCTCATTCCAAACACAAATCACTTATCTCTCTAAGTTGAGAGCACAATCCTTGTAATACTTTTGTTTGAAATCTATAATACTCCTGTTGGTTCTTGAGTATTCTAGTAGTCTTTGAGAATACTCCTGTTGGTTCTTGAGTATTCTCCTTTACTTACTGTCTTTCAAAAACCCTCGAGTACTTAGCTATGGTATCCACCTCTATGGATATTCGTAGCTAAACTCTTCATTCGGTTGAAGGGGTGTACTTGTATCATAAAATGTTTTAGGCTATACTCTTAGTGCCTCTTCTTTGTGTTCAAAACTTGTTCTATGTGCCATATATTAGGTCAGAACTTCCAAGGTTGAGTGGATGCTTGAAATGGCAAAACTCTTCCGTGGGGGTTCGTGAACATACTCGGGTAAGTGGATGCTTGAAATGGCAAAGCTTATCTGAGGAGTTCGACCTCTCTAAAACACCATTTGGTTTGATCGGAAATGATTGATCAAATGGATGCACATAGGCTAGTATACCATGAAATGGGTTGCTAGTCTAAATAGAACAAGTGCTCTACGACCTTGAAATGGGCTAGACAGTGTGGCAAATCGAGCGCTTGAAATGGCCTTGATACACGTTTGAATACTTAGCAGGATCACTAAAGGTCAATGATAAACATTTTATGATACAAGACCCCCGAAACCGAATGCTTTCCTTAGATTAAAACACTAACTGCACTTACTTCCTTAATATAAACTGCCCTTTCAACTGCTGACGTTCCGCAAGACTTGCCGATCACGCAACAACCGCTGTAAATCTTCTTTTTACTTTCAGTATTTACTTTTATGTCATTTACTTTTCCGCACTAAAAACCAAAACCAACCAACCAATCACTTAGCTGTTAGTAGTAAAACCTCAATCAACCAAAAAACACACTCCCCCGCTGTACGATCCCTCAAAGAACAACTTATCCCCCTAATTCCCTTGGGTTCGACCCCTACTTACCACTTGCTACCCAGTAGTGAAGTCGCGAGTAGCGGACTTATAAATTTATTTGTACATTTGCTCTGACGACAAGCATCTGTCATACTACTTACGCTCAAATGGTCATACATAATTCTTCTGCTTCCTCCCCAACTTTTTGAATGATGAGGCCATCATTGGAACTTTGTCCCTAATTGCACTTCCAATCTCGTGAACTAGTAGGCTTCCCATTGTTTTATAAGCCGGACCACTCCCGTCACGCAGAAACTCGACCTTGATCAGCTGCCCTTTGTTGAAGGTATGCTTATAATTGGCCACTGTTGACCCATTGACATCTCCCCTTACTTTCCTTTTATCTACTCCTTCCCCTGTTTTACGAAATCGTTAGAAAAATACTTTGTAACTACGTAATTGACAATTAGCAAACACAATTCATTTATAATTAAAACATATACCCAGTAGCACATAACCCAAGCTCTTGCATCGGATGCTTGGAACATTATCCAAATTATGCTCGCCCTCATCATCAGAACCGTTGTTCTCGAATGATGGATTAAAATGTGGAGCTGGGGGTTCATCTTCGTTGGATATGGCAGGGGATGCAGGTGGTGAATAGAGCAGAGGGGGTAAAGGTGGTGGATTGTTGGACATTGCAGGTGGGGTAGGAGCACTGAAATTAGGTATGGCTGGTTGGGAATTAGCATTTGATCGACATGTGGACTTGGATACACCCCTAGGAGACCTCCGGGGTACTAGTGGATTGGACTTTGGGGTTGGGGTAATGGAGGAGGGATTGGGGTGATAAGTCGTAGTTGTACGACTATTTTCTGTGTTAAAACCCCGTCTCTTAGTGACTGCCTGTGTATTATTTCACTACCTGTGTGTAGTTTTCGTTCTCAGGTGCATTCGGAGACCATGGAAGGAATATCGGCTAAAGAGAGCCTGTTAGAAGATGTTTTGCGTCGAAGGAATGAAGTCCGAAGTGCTTGAAGTTTGAGTCAGTGCAGAGCGCGTAGGCCTGAAGTATTAAAGGCGCGGAGGTCTACTGAAATTCGTTAATTGTTCAGACCTCCGCGGAAGTTAAATGAAGGAGACGTCCGCGCGTCCAGCTGGCAGTCGAATTTCCTAATTTCGGATTTGCAATCTCGGGATGGGTAACTCAGATTTCGAAGAGACAGAAGAGAGGCGGCTGGCTCTCGACTTAAGAGAAGAAAAATCAGAAAGGTGGGAGTTCGAAGTTGGGAGTTCGGAGTAGAGGATTGGAGAAGAGAACTCTCGGAGTAGGGTTCCAATTGAAGAAGCTTGAGCGTGGATTCGTTGCTGGATTCAAGTATTGGAGTGGAGCTGGAGCTTGGTGGAGAGTTCGTCATCAGTAATTTCATTTCGTTCTATTCAAAAACTTGATGATGTATTCCCTTACGATGAGTAGCTAAACTCATATGTGTAGGCTAGAACTCGACATTGTGATGTTTTGACTTGAGACCTATATTGATTTCTGTGTTTTGTGTCATATTACTATGCATTGTTTATGGAATTGATTTTGTTAACACGAGTGGAACCCTAACGGGGGAGCTTTAGTCTGTTAGTTGATTCCGATTGTCAAGTTTACTAGCAACCTAGCGGGGATAGCGAACTAGGACACGAGTAATATACCACTAGGATTAAACACCCTAGGACAACTTGTTTAAATCTTCATGCAATTCTAGCGAGTTAGGGTCTTGATTATCGCTAGCGCGAGATTAAGTACTAGAACGAGAATGGGGAGTATAACCTTAGCGGGGGAGCTCTAAGTTGTAGAACATTAGAAATCAAAACGGATTTGTCAATGATTTGGTCTTGCATCACAGTCGAAGGTTCTAGCTTGCACTCTTTGATATTATATACTTGAATTTGTGTGACGATTTCTCTCTTGATAATTGATCATTGTTACTTGCTTGTGTCTTTTATTTACTTGTTTGACATTTCCAATTCCATTGTCACTCTCGTACTTAGTGAACAGATTCTTATATCGATCTCTGTGGATACGACCCGACTTACCACTTGCTAGTCGGAATTATAAAATATTATTTTTGACGGGTACAACGACGCCCGTCAAATTTTGGCGCCGTTGCCGGGGTTTGGTAACGAAGAATCTTACTACATATTTCTTTCTCTTGGTTTTATTTTACTGTCTTTTACTTTGTCACTCGATTATTTTCTATTTAAGTAACAATGTCACAGAGAAGTGTTGAACGTGATCAGGAAGAGCGAAGTAGTGTAATAGGAGATAACATGCAAGAACAGAGGCAACTGCCCCATGTTAATCAAAGAGTACCACCCCCCAGAAATCAGCGATTTGTGAATGAGTATGCTAGACCTCGTGGAGCTAGACACGAGGATTACGAGGATGAGTTGGATCGAGAATACCTCGGTGGAGGAAACCAATATGGACAGTTAGCTAGGCGCCGGGATTTGGGACGCACTATGAGAGGAGTTTGTGCGCCCGTATATTGATGATGCACGTTGGTGCATTAGGATGGATGAGGACGCAGAAGATATCGAGATAAAGGGTGGGGTGATACACCACTTGCCCAAGTTTGGAGGAATGCCCGATGAGAACCCCCTGAGGCACTTGAAGGAATTTCATGGAGTTTGCACGTCCATAAAATCGGCATCGGTTCCGGAAAATCTTTTTAAATTAAAGGCATTCCCTTTTTCTTTAGTATGTCAAGCTAAATCTTGGTTAATGTCTTTGCCTTCAGGTTCGATTATTTCATGGGAACAAATGCAAAGGAAGTTCATGGACAAGTACTACTCCCATTCGAAGGCGGCTCAAACAAGAAAGGAGCTCTCTATGCTTAGACAAGGACGTGGAGAAACGTTGTTCGATTATTTGGAGAGGTTTAGGCTATTGGAAGAGAATTGTCCGAATCATGGAATCCCACAAAGGATGTTGCTTGAATACTTTATGGATGGGATGGTTCTAATGGAAAGAAGAATGCTAGATGCCTCCGCTCAAGGGTCTATCCTTGACATGTACCCCGAGGAGATATGGGAGTTGATTGAGAGAGTCGGCGAGAGCACAAGGTATTTAGAAGAAACATATAACCCTGCACCAGTTGCTAACGTGAATGTACATTCTGAATTGTAGAAACTGAAGAATATGATGGCCCAAATAGTGACGCAGCAACCACAAAGCAATCGACAAGTGGAATGTAAGGTAAACAAGTCCACTTTTAATCCAATGAATAATGATAACGCTGTTTTTCAGGAAAGAACAGAAGACGTGAATGTAGTGGGCTACGTGAACAAGGGAGATTTGCCACCAAGGAGGTATGATGGATACCAAGGCAACAACAAATGGCAACCTAGGCAAAATGATGGTGGTTGGCAAAGGAACAACAATTACGATGTGGGGCAATCCTCATACCCACAAAAGCAGCCGTACAAACCCCCACACATCAAACAAGGAGACGAGGACCCGATCAAGGAGTTGAGAGAGGAAATGAGAGGCATGTTCAAAGAACTCACTCAAAAGATGGGCCAACAAGCTGGAGACGTTAACGAGCTAAAGAAGCAAGTGTCTCAAATTGCCAGCGCCGTTTACGAAAAGCGAGAAGACAAAGGGAAGTTGCCGTCGCAAACGATCCCCAATCCAAGGCAAAATGTGAGTGTGATTGTGATAAAGGATGAAGAGGAGATGAAGGCTGAAGGAAAGAAAAAGGAGCAAAATTTGGATTCGAACTCAGTGGAGCAGGCGGACGTCTCAACAATTAAACCGCGGACGCCTGATGAATTGATTCATAATGAAGAGACCTCCGCGGAGGATAATCAAGAGACGTGAGCGGAAGTCCCAGTGAGCAATTTCCAGATTTTGAATTCTAACCCTCTTGCGCCATCGCCATTTCCCATGCAGGTTATTGAGCGTCACGAAGCTATAAACAATGAGATTCAACGGAAGGGGTATGAGGACACGAGAACCAACGCAAAAATGCAAGAATTGGAGCGAGAGCAACAAGGAGCGTTCACCAATCGAACTAGAGACCCAGGTGCCTTCACGGTGACCTGTGGCATTGGTAACACGCTTATTCCCCACTGTTTGATTGATTTGGGAGCGTCTATTAATGTGATGCCTTATGACCTATACTGTTCATTGAAACTTGGACCGGTGAAACCGGCCAAGTTAACTATTGAGTTTGGCAACAAGTCATGTGTTCATCCCTATGGTTTGCTTGAGAATTTAACCTTGAATGTTGGAGAAGTTGTTGTGCCTGCAGATTTTTATGTCTTGCAGATGGAGGACACCCAGACTAAGGAGTCGCCAACACTCATTCTAGGACGACCTACCTTTTTTGCGACGAAGGCGAAGATTGATGTCGCTGAGGGTATTATAATGCTCAAATATGGTGGCAAGATGGCTGAGTTTCGTGTCTTTGAGGATGACCACCAGCCTTGTGCGGGGAAACCACCTGAGATAGCTGGTAAAACTTGTTTTACTAATATAACTGCTGAATCGTTGCGTTTGATTCAGGGTGTCAGTGAGCAGCTGAAGGTAACAAGGAAAACACGCCCACCAGATGAAAAGCGAGTAACGAAACAAAAGTGTGGGGTGGGTGCGCAAAAGTGGTGGACACCTACAGAAAAGAACTGGAGATCGAAGCCACCTGATGGCGGGCGGAGCATTGAGAAACGATTAACTTGTGGAAGTGCTGAGGAGAGGAGCACGCTGAGTGGTAAGTTTGACTTGGAGCAACCTTGGAATCCTAACTTGTGATCCCGTAGAGGTAATGTCCAGCCAAGGACGTAAAACAAAGGCGCTTACCGGGAGGCAACACGGTGTGTTTTTACTTTACACATGTTTTCAGTAGATTAATTAGTGGAATTGGTACCCTGATAATGCGCCCCGAGTGCATCTTTGTTTCTGGTGGTTTCAGGTGATTGAATGAAGAAAGGAATTCAGCATCAGTGGTGTGGGCGCACGTCTGAACAATTAAGAGCCCGGACGCCTATATAATTAGGCTAAATCTTCTGACCTCCGCGGTAATAAACGATGAAGACGTCTGCGGTACATCGCAGAATTTAAATGAGCACGTTTTCCAAGTCTGGGAGTTTCTCGTCCACAAAAGCTGCAGCGAGTTTCTCGCTCAAATAAAAGAGCTGGAGCGATTTTCTCGTTCACATGGCGATTCTCAGCTAAGGGAGGGCTCGATTGTAGGTTTGGTGCGGATTGGAGTTTGTGATTTTGGTGTTTCAAGGAGGATTGGTCGGATTAGCGACCGGGAGTCGATTGGAGCTCAGATCTGGAAATCTGGTGAGCCCGTGGATGTCTGAAGAATATCAGGCGCGCACGTCTGATGATTTTGGGAAATAGTCAAGTTCTCCGCGGAACATAATTGCAGAACGGGTGCGCGGTTTTTCAGGCAATTTCAGATTTTTGTGTTTCAACTCAAGATGTCTCGTCCATCGACTCGTGCCAGTTCATCCCGTTCTCGAAGAGCCCAGTCTCCGCCTGTTGTTGTTTTGGCAGTAGTTCCGGATGTTGTCGATGAAAGGCAGCAAACATTTGAGGCATTCGTGGCGCTTGCACATAAGCAGCCCATGTGGGTTGAGCAGTTCTTTCTGGAGCATTGCGGATTCTTAGAGAGGTTCAGGGAGCTGTTGGACAGATGTGGTTGGCCTGGATTGCTTACGCTCCGCAGCGATGCTGATATGGATGACACTTGTGAGTTCCTCACCGGTTACCACTACAATGGACCTAGTGTACATGAGGGATTCATGTAAACTTTCAGAGGTGTTGAGCACTGTTGTACGATGACGCGGTTGCGTCAAATCTTTGGGTGGCCGGAGGTGGCAGATGGGACTTTCGTCGATTACAGTAGTATGATGAGTATCAGCGACACTTACTTGACCCTTACGGGGACGAGGCTCTACAGACCGAGAGACGCTACAGCCTCAGCATTCACAGATCCTTTCTGGTATATGGTACATTTCTTATTGACGAGGAGTTTGACTGCGAGGGGAAACGGAAATGATAAGCCGTCTATCCGAGATCTGACACTTCTAGGCTCTTTGGTGAGACGAGTAGTCCCACACAGGGGACATTTATTGTGTGAGCACTGGAAGCATATTCGGCCTCGAGGGCCAGTTTGTGTGGGTGGCATGGTGACTTATCTGCTGCGCAGTCTTCACCCGGACATGGATGCACTTCCAGGCCACAGGATTCTTGCTTATGGATTAGCTGACAGTGACAGGGTTAATTCTGGGAGGACATTCAGAATCAGCAGTGAGGGTGTAGTGCGTTGGACTTATTTTGCAGATCCAGCTCTTAGGCCACCACCCAGCCCACCGCGACGGAGAGGGCGACCGCCAGTGCGTGGAAGACCCGCAGAGGGTAGGAGACGTCAGAGGGACGGGGTAGAGGTCCCTGATGGACCATATTTATATGATTCATTAAGACAGTTAAACCCACCAAATTAGACACTTTGTCTTAACAACGTTTACTTGTTAGTTCCATTTTTGCTCTACAGGCTATTTTGAGGTTTAGAGAAGAAACATGCCTAAAAGGGGAGAATTGCGCCCAATATAATCGCATTGGAGATTCACCCGACCGGCTGGGAAAATGCCTCAGATCCACCCGACCGGCTGAAGCAGAACCAGGCCGCGCCCCAGCGTTCCAGCGCACCTACCGAGCTGTCCAAGTCCAAATTCAAGTTGCCCGAACAAATCATCTGATCTGACGAATCCGCATCGAGCAAAATGATCAAAATGGTAAATGAGGTGGACAATGTCGGAAAACGAAAGAGAACGCCCGAGCAGATTGGCTGCTGGCCTAATTCCAAAGCAAAGGCCCCGCGCGCATAGGCACTGAAACCAAGTCGCTCGACCAAACCATGGAATCTCGCAAATCTGGCTCGACCAAAGTGTTTTAAATAACCAATAACTTGGACAATCTCACTTCCTAGATAAAACGCCCGAGTGGAACCAGCTCAAGCCCGATCAAGGCCAAACTAGGGCAATTCCGGCCGTTTTGGGATTCCGACCAGGTTCCGGGCAGATTCCGGCAAAACGACTTCGACCATTAGTCTTAGAATTGCCTCAGCATTCCAAATCCAAAAGCAAAAGGCCAAAAACCGACCAAGCTCCGGCCAGCAATTAATGGATGTTGACTTTCTTTTACTCTATCCCTTGTAGGAGGAGCCCATACCGGCTGCTTTGGGAGGACAGCTGGCCGGCTACTTTTGGAGCTACCTAACCAGCGGCTTTTGGGAGGACACCTCAACCAAGGCGGAAGTGCCACCTATGCCCGGCGGCTTGACTTGGAGTGCCCATGCCTTGTTGATTTGCCTCTCTCCTTTGCCTATAAATAGAGAGCTCCCTCTCCTTTGTTCAATGTCCCAAATTGTAGTCTCAAGTCTCATAACCCTTGTAGAGAATCTCTCTAGATTTTAGGCGCAATCCTTGTAAACACTCAACTTTGATATTGAAAGCTCCAAGCTTGTTCTTGAGTACTCTTGTTGGTTCTTGAAGTGCTCAAGCTTTTCCCTGTCTTTTACTTTCAAAAACTTTACTTTTTGTCTTTCGAAAACCTTTACTTTTCAAGCACTTAGCTATGATGTCCTCTTCCATGGATATTCGTAGCTAAACCCTCGGTTGAAGGGGTGTGTTTGTATCAAAACTTGTTTTAGACCCTTTTCTTAGTGCTTCTATTGTGTTCAGACTTGTTCTATGTGCCACATATTAGGTTAGAACATTCATGGATGAGTGGAGGCTCGAAAGAGCAAAGCTTTTCCATGAGGTTCGTGAACATACTCGGGTAAGTGGAGGCTCAAAAGAGCAAAGCTTATTCGAGGAGTTCAACCTTCCTTAAACACCACTTGGTTGATCAGAAATGATTGATCAGGTGGATGCACATAAGCTAAGATACTTCGAAAGGAGGAATTAGCATAAGTAGAACAAGTGTTCTATGTCTTGAAAAGGACTAGACGATGTGGCAAGTCGAGTGCTAGAAATAGCCTTGATACATCTTTGAACACATAGTATGATCATTAGCGGTCAATGATGAACAGATTTATGATACAAGGCCCCTAAAACCGAATCCTTTCCTTTGATAAAACACCAACTCTTCATTCTACTTTCAGTCTCAATATCAACTGTTTACTTTCAGTACTTTACTTTACGCACTTTACTTTTCAGTCTTTACTTTTCCGCACTTTACTTTCAGTTATTTACTTTCCGCTCACTACAGACGTTTTCAACATCAATCCAACATAACTTTGGCACGTATTGCGCTTGAAACACAGCGTGCGACAAACCAAAAGTATGTTGTTTGGTTGATATTGAACTCGACTGTTCCAGCAATTTATTTTTCAGTCATTTACTTTTCAGTACTAAAATCACAACCAACCCCCAACTGTCTTATTCAATTTTCCATTCTCGAAAGAACAACTATCCACTAATTCCCTTGGGTTCGACCCCTACTTACCGCTTTACTACCCAATAGTGAAGTCACGAGTAGCGGACTTATAAATTAATTTTGTACACATTGCCTCGCGACAAGGCAGTGCTGTCAGTCCCGCTGAACATAGTACCACCAGAGGAGTAGGCACCGAGACAGTCCGGAGAGTATTCACAGGCGCAGATTGACCATTTATTTAATATGAACAGGGCTATGATGATGGCGATGGGTAGCGGCTTCCATTCGGTTTCAGCACCCCAGGATGGCGTCCAGGACATGCCATTACGCCCGAGTACACGCAGCCACCACCACCAGACTATTAGGGGAGTACCAGTTCCTCTATTGTGTTATTTATTTATTTGAGTCTGTTTTGTTTGTCCATCTTATCTCTTGAGTTGTACCATGAGGACACGGGTCAATTTAAGTGTGGGGTGGGATGTTATAGAGTCAGTCATGTGCCGTGTCTGTTTCATGTTATGTGCCTTGATGAACTCGTGATGAACTGATGATGTACTGCTATGCTTTTCTCCTATGTCGAAATCTTATTTCCAGCTTTGTATGACTATTGTGCTCATTTGACTAAAAATGCGAAATTTGAAAATTTTCGATGCTTTGTTCTTGTGAGTTGTGATATGCAGGGATGTGGAGTTGACAGAAATGTCCTAGAAAGGTACGGCAAGTTGCAGGAAGTTCTGAGTTTTGATTCTGATGATTGAGAAAAGCGGTGGAGGTTGACGCTTCACTAGTCTAGTCCTGAGAGTAGCTCCGTCACCGAGTTATACAAGTTTATTCATGCGTTCGCAGTGGTGGCGGGACAGAGAAAACATAATGTCCATCTCTAGTCGGAGTAGCTGGGAATGGGTGGGTAACCCCTACCTTGCCTCATGCAGAAAGGACGAGGAAGAGAAAGAGCGGGACACACTCCTATGCTGTTATCCGAAGGCTATGATTGGAGTGGTTCAAGGGCGCAAACGATTATGTGGACAAGAAACAAATTCAAAAGCCGAAGGCAAACCATCAAGTAAGAAGAAAATCAAAATCTGATTGATTCAAGCAAAATGTGTTGTTTATCAAAGTCCATACAACTTAAGGAATTCAAGACTTAACGGTATGAAAGCGGTGAATTAATCATGTGTCCGAGAAAGCCGCTGACTCAATCAAAAGACCAGAACTCAGAAAAGTATGCAATGTCTGTGGTACTGACAGATGCTTGTCGTCAGAGCAAATGTACAAATAAATTTATAAGTCCGCTACTCGCGACTTCACTACTGGGTAGCAAGTGGTAAGTAGGGGTCGAACCCAAGGGAATTAGGGGGATAAGTTGTTCTTTGAGGGATCGTACAGCGGGGGAGCGTGTTTTTTGGTTGATTGAGGTTTTACTACTAACAGCTAAGTGATTGGTTGGTTGGTTTTGGTTTTTAGTGCGGAAAAGTAAATGACATAAAAGTAAATACTGAAAGTAAAAAGAAGACTTACAGCGGTTGTTGCGTGATCGGCAAGTCTTGCGGAACGTCAGCAGTTGAAAGGGCAGTTTATACTAAGGAAGTAAGTGCAGGTAGTGTTTTAATCTAAGGAAAGTATTCGGTTTCGGGGGCCTTGTATCATAGCATGTTTATCATTGACCTTTAGTGATCCTGCTAAGTATTCAAACGTGTATCAAGGCCATTTCAAGCGCTCGATTTGCCACACTGTCTAGCCCATTTCAAGGTCGTAGAGCACTTGTTCTATTTAGACTAGCACCCCATTTCAAGGTATACTAGCCTATGTGCATCCATTTGATCAATCATTTCCGATCAAACCAAATGGTGTTTTAGAGAGGTCGAACTCCTCAGATAAGCTTTGCCATTTCAAGCATCCACTTACCCGAGTATGTTCACGAACCCCCACAGAAGAGTTTTGCCATTTCAAGCATCCACTCAACCTTGGAAGTTCTGACCTAATATATAGCACATAGAACAAGTTTTGAACACAAAGAAGAGGCACTAAGAGTATAGCCTAAAACATTTTATGATACAAGTACACCCCTTCAACCGAATGAAGAGTTTAGCTACGAATATCCATAGAGGTGGATACCATAACTAAGTACTCGAGGGTTTTTGAAAGACAGTAAGTAAAGGAGAATACTCAAGAACCAACAGGAATATTCTCAAAGACTACTAGAATACTCAAGAACCAACAGGAGTATTATATATTTCAAACAAAGCTTACAAAAGTGCCAAAATCTAGAGAGATAAGTGTTGTATGGATTGTGGGATGTTGGAATTGTGGATGATTTACAAGTGAAGAGAAGATGTCTATTTATAGGCTAAGGGAGGCAAGGAGAGCCATACACTTGTCAAGGGAGGAAAGGCTTGTGGCTTGAGATCTCAACACATGGCATAAGGAGAGCAAAAGCCATCGGGGTGAGTCACCACTCCAAAAGCCATCGGAAGATATTTGTTTCTCAAAAGCCATCGGTTTGACCGGAATTTGACCGGAGCTTCTCGGATTTTGGAGAGTGTATTCTGAATGAAAATGTGATTCTAAGATGATCTCAAGAAGGAACCTAAGCCAAATTCTGCTTGGAACATGGTAGAAATCCCAAATCGGCTGAAATTGCCCTTGTTTGGCTTTTACCGGGCTTGGTGCCTTTGCATTGCGTTCTTGTCCAAACGCCGACTGTTCTAGCATATTTGAATGATTCCAAGTCGGTTCCAAGAAAGTTGTACAGTCGGAATCTGGTCGTGTCCTGACTCTTAATTCATTTTCAGCTTTAAAACTCCTCCTTAGCCTGTATTCTCTCTAGACTCCAAAATACCCTGTAGATAAATATCGGAACTAACAAGCAAAAGTTAAATAGACAAACAGTCTAATTTGGTGGGTTTAACTGTGTTTATGATTCATACAATTATGGTCCATCAGATCACCCCACACTTTTAGTTGTTCGTCCCGAACAATGCTATTAAAGGGCGGCACACACTATCTAAGTAAGCTTTTAAAATATGAAAGTTAGACTGTGGGACTAGATTTATCCTAATTCATGCATTACTTACTTATTACCAAATTAAACTGTGTAAATAAATAGAAGAAACTTGATAATTGTACCTTCGTGCCGAGATGCAAATTAATTCGGATGTTTCGGGAGATAGCCCTTTTCAGGATCCTGGACTGCATTCTTGGGACCGTCTTGCACTATATGGTTTCCTTGTAGTTTTCTCTAGCACGTGATTCGGTCCGGGTTTCACTGAGTTGAGCCTTTTGATTTCTTTTTGGCGAGGGACAGCCTTTTTTTGTAGTGAATCGGCCTTTGGCCTTTGATTTGACTCTTTGAGTTCTTCACTCTTGTTCGGTTAAAACCTTCACAATTTTGGCCTTTGGCCTTTGATTAGCTCTTTGAGCTTTTGCTTCTTTGAGCTTTTGCCTTTTTGTGGCCTGCCTTTTTGTGGCTTGCTAGTCCATTTTCTCAAGCCTTTTTGGGAGGTCCAATCATCGCCCGCAAGCATATGGAAATACCTCCCCGCTCTCTCTCATCCTTGCCGTTTTGCGCGAGTCAAAATGAGGGTCGCTCATTTATTTTCCCGGCTATTAGGACTAGAGATAGGACGGTTTGATTCCCGTCCTGTCCTTTTTTTTGCATAAACGCTGCATGGCGGAGATGACTTCAATCTTCTCTGAAACCCGAAGTGCAGCCTCCACTGACTTCGAAAACCATATAGTGAAATTTAGTCCTTTGAGTGCTTGCCAAGCCCCTCTAGGGCAGTTTCTATCAACTCCACATCCCTAGTTTATCTCAGCACAAAGGGACAAATGAGAAGTTACATTCTAAGTTTTTAAACAGTTGAATTTTCACAAGGTAAATGCATGAATTATGATCTATCTTTTTCACATTCTCAAGTTCATATTTTCAAAAAGATAATATTAAAAAAGAAAAACATGTTATTTAACTAATATACACAGGTGGTTCTCACCCCACACTTTTGAACGAATGCATTCTTTACGAAATGACTTAGTTCAAAAGCCATGCAAGCAGGTATTATACGAGAAGGAAATGATATTAAGGAAAAGAGAAGAACAGAACTCCCTTTAAGGTGTCGAGTGAACGACATGGCTCGAGGCTGGATAATCGAGGGAGTTCGGCAGTGGCTTTGAACTCTTGGCATAGGCCTGACTGGCTTGATGTTGCACCCATAACCGATTCCTGAATAGTCATTTCATTCTATGCACCAAGTGGGTGAGAGCGACTTATTGGAGAAAAAACTAAATGACAGAAAATAAAAGTACTGAAAGTAAGATAGGTGTCGGGTTACCTCCCGACCAGTGCCTTTGTTTAACGTCGTTGGCTCGACAGTACCTCATTCCTGGATCACTGGTTTGGATCTCATGGGTGGCTCAGGTCGTACTTCTTTACTGCGCCAACCTTGATTCTTGCTTTGACTCTTCCTGTGTTTTTGGGGGATGATGGGCTTGGGTTAGGACTCCTTTGTTTCAGTGGTTTTTCTTTCCATTGTCTCTGAGAAGGTAAGGAATTTTTGACCATAGCTGCTGGTTCAATGAGCTGTGGTCTCTTGCTACTCCATCCCGGCTTCAATTCCACCGGGCCATGTCTTGGTCGCCTTTTTATGTATGACTGGGTGGCACCTTTGCAATTCTGGAAGTTTAGTATTGTGCCATTGAACACGAGCGACCTTGAGCTTGTTCCCATGCCAAGCCTCTTCTTTGTGGCAGAGATGATTGGCCATCCTAGAACGAGTGAGTTTTCAGCCGGCTTTTCTTGGCTCATGACGAGGGAGTGCTCCATCTTCGGCTCTTCTGGCTCATGTTTTGCCTCCAACTCCCCTTGCACCTCATCATTGATCACTTCATCTTCAGGGGCTGTGATCCGCATACAAACCGAGGGGACAAGTTGGGGGACTTCTACCACAAGGGCCGGGTCGTTCTCGAGCAGCACTTCAGTGAGGACCGGGCATGCCGTGATTTTCTCGGTTAGTTCGGCAGTGAGGTCCGGGCATGTCTTGGGTGGTTTGGCAATGAGGTGCTGGACTGGCGTGATTTCCTCGGGCAGATTGGTGATGAGGACCGGGCCTGAATTGAGCAGTTTTTCTTCTAACTCCCAGGGGTAATCTGAGTGGAGTTCTTCTTCAGGCAACCATGGGTCTTTGTCCTCCTCTTGCTCCAAAGGTTTGCCGACAAGCGTTTTTCCACTCCTAAGAGTCAAGGCACTCACATCTTTCTGCATGATTTGAATGGTTTGTGAAAGGAGTCTGCTGGACTCATTAGCGAGTGCGGACACTGAGGCAACGAGTTGAGAGATGTGATTCTTTAAGTCCTTTGTTTCGGCTTGGTTTTAATGCATAGTAGTATTCAACTGTTGCACAGTACCTGACAATTGCATTAACATGTCCTCAAGAGATTTGTTTGGTTCCTCTTGTTGGTTGCTCGAGCTTGCTTGGTACTGTCCAGCTGACGGGGCGTCCTGGTTGTGCTGTTGGTGGAGAGGTTGATAGAATGACTGGGCTAGTTGAGAGACAGCTGGTTGTGTTTCCTTCTGAGGATAGTTGTTATTACGCCAGCTGGGGTTGGTTGTTTGACCATACTGCCTGTTTTGTCCGGCTCTGTCGTTGCTGTTGTTGTTGTATCCATGGTATCCTCCCATCGTATTTACTTCTGCCGGTTCCTCTTCTATTAATGTTGGGCATGCGTCAGTTTTGTGGTCTGTAGAGCCACAAAACTCGCAAGGTTTTACCGGCACTGGTTGTTTTCGTAGGATCTGAATCATCATCTCCTTTAATTGTTTTATCTCTTGTGGCATAGAGCTCATTGGTGTTTCAGCTTGTGCCACATTCCTTGTTCGGGAAAATTCTTCCTGCCGAGTTGTCTCTTCTCTAAATCGGGCATTTTCAGCAACGTTGGCGATGAGGTTCCTTATGCCGCTCAATGATAGATTCATCATGGATCCTTCAGCTGAGGCATCCAGGAGCATTTTGTCTAAGGGTCTTAATCCATCAATGAGGTATTCGATGATGAGTTTCTCGGGCAGTCCAAGGGTACAGCAGCTTCTTTCTAGGTGGTTGAACTTTTCCAGGTAGTCGTACATGGTTTCATTGGGCCCTTCCTTGATGTCTTGTAATTGCCTCCTTACTTGCATTGCCCTTCCTGCCGGGTAATATTTGTCCAGGAATTTCCTTTGCATCTGAACCCATGTTCTGATGCTTCCTGAAGGCAATGAAAGGAACCAGTCGTTTGCCGAGTCAATGAGGGAAAAAATAGAACGCCTTCAACTTGAAGTCGTCTATACTCACTCGATTGGGTTTTAGATTCTGGCAAATGCCGTGTAAGCGTTGGAGGTGAGTTGTCGCAGATTCTCCATGTGCTCCTGAGAACTTGGGCAAGCTATGGGCCACTGATGCGTTGATGGTAATGTATTCTAGTTCAGGGCCCTCGTGTATGCACCATGGTTGCGTTTCGAAATCTGGGGCATTCAGCTCTCCCATCGTAGGTGCGCGGTCGTTGTTATTCCTATAATAGTTGTCAAAGACAGGTTCTTGCCTAGGCATTTGTCGAGGTTGAGGGTGTGGGGGACGTATAGGGGGTTGCACTGGACCAGCTGCATTTCGATCCTCGGGTGGTACTTGGTTTCTTCGAACGGCCTCCCTATTACGAGCTCTTTGGTTTCTGATGAGTTGTTCCGAATCGTCAATAAATGGAGGTGGAGCCTCATTATTTCGATCGTACAGGTTTATCTCGTCATCATCCTGATAGTCATGGTGGCTTCCTTCGCGAGACATGGTTGTTTTGGAACGAGTATCGATTCAAAGAACTTATCCGATTAGGTAACTAATTCCCCGGCAACGGTGCCAATTTGACAGATGCTTGTCGTCAGAGCAAATGTACAAATAAATTTATAAGTCCGCTACTCGCGACTTCACTACTGGGTAGCAAGTGGTAAGTAGGGGTCGAACCCAAGGGATTTAGGGGGATAAGTTGTTCTTTGAGGGATTGTACAGCGGGGGAGCGTGTTTTTTGGTTGATTGAGGTTTTACTACTAACAGCTAAGTGATTGGTTGGTTGGTTTTGGTTTTTAGTGCGGAAAAGTAAATGACATAAAAGTAAATACTGAAAGTAAAAAGAAGACTTACAGCGGTTGTTGCGTGATCGGCAAGTCTTGCGGAACGTCAGCAGTTGAAAGGGCAGTTTATACTAAGGAAGTAAGTGCAGGTAGTGTTTTAATCTAAGGAAAGCATTCGGTTTCGGGGGCCTTGTATCATAGCATGTTTATCATTGACCTTTAGTGATCCTGCTAAGTATTCAAACGTGTATCAAGGCCATTTCAAGCGCTCGATTTGCCACACTGTCTAGCCCATTTCAAGGTCATAGAGCACTTGTTCTATTTAGACTAGCACCCCATTTCAAGGTATACTAGCCTATGTGCATCCATTTGATCAATCATTTCCGATCAAACCAAATGGTGTTTTAGAGAGGTCGAACTCCTCAGATAAGCTTTGCCATTTCAAGCATCCACTTACCCGAGTATGTTCACGAACCCCCACAGAAGAGTTTTGCCATTTCAAGCATCCACTCAACCTTGGAAGTTCTGACCTAATATATGGCACATAGAACAAGTTTTGAACACAAAGAAGAGGCACTAAGAGTATAGCCTAAAACATTTTATGATACAAGTACACCCCTTCATTCGAATGAAGAGTTTAGCTACGAATATCCATAGAGGGGGATACCATAACTAAGTACTCGAGGGTTTTTGAAAGACAGTAAGTAAAGGAGAATACTCAAGAACCAACAGGAGTATTCTCAAAGACTACTAGAATACTCAAGAACCAACAGGAGTATTATATATTTCAAACAAAGCTTACAAAAGTGCCAAAATCTAGAGAGATAAGTGTTGTATGGATTGTGGGATGTTGGAATTGTGGATGATTTACAAGTGAAGAGAAGATGTCTATTTATAGGCTAAGGGAGGCAAGGAGAGCCATACACTTGTCAAGGGAGGAGAGGCTTATGGCTTGAGATCTCAACACATGGCATAAGGAGAGCAAAAGCCATCGGGGTGAGTCACCACTCCAAAAGCCATCGGAAGATATTTGTTTCTCAAAAGCCATCGGTTTGACCAGAATTTGATCGGAGCTTCTCGGATTTTGGAGAGTGTATTCTGAATGAAAATGTCATTCTAAGATGATCTCAAGAAGGAACCTAAGCCAAATTCTGCTTGGAACATGGTCGAAATCCCAAATCGGCTGAAATTGCCCTTGTTTGGCTTTTACCGGGCTTGGTGCCTTTGCATTGCGTTCTTGTCCAAACGCCGACTGTTCTAGCATATTTGAATGATTCCAAGTCGGTTCCAAGAAAGTTGTACAATCGGAATCTGGTCGTGTCCTGACTCGTAATTCATTTTCAGCTTTAAAACTCCTCATTAGCCTGTATTCTCTCTAGACTCCAAAATACCCTGTAGATAAATATCGGAACTAACAAGCAAAAGTTAAATAGACAAACAGTCTAATTTGGTGGGTTTAACTGTGTTTATGTTTCATACAATTATGGTCCATCAGGTACCTATAGGGGACTATCTCCCAATCATCCAAGGTCATTTGGATTTCAACTCGCGAGGTAACAAGTATCGAAAAATCTATCTATACTCGCATTGTTAGAATCTTAAGCATGATAAGTTTATTGGCTGGATTTGGGATTGAGATATAAGGATTGACATGACTAGTACGTTGTAATTCTTTCTATGGCTTTGTTCTTGTTCGAGACGAACAAGCTCAAGTGTGGGGTAGTTTGATAAGTCGTAGTTGTACGACTATTTTCTGTGTTAAAACCCCGTCTCTTAGTGGCTGCATGTGTATTATTTCACTACCTGTGTGTAGTTTTCATTCTCAGGTGCATTCGGAGACCATGCAAGGAATATCGACTGTTAGAAGATGTTTTGCGTCGAAGGAATGAAGTCCGAGGTGCTTGAAGTTTGAGTCAGTGTAGAGCGCGTAGGCCTGAAGTATTAAAGGCGCGGAGGTCTACTGAATTTCGTTAATTGTTCAGACCTACGCGGAAGTTAAATGAAGGAGACGTCCGCGCGTCCAGCTGGCAATCGAATTTCCTAATTTCGGATTTGCAATCTCGGGAAGGGTAACTCAGATTTCGAAGAGACAGAAGAGAGGCGGCTGGCTCTCGACTTAAGAGAAGAAAAATCAGAAAGGTGGGAGTTCGAAGTTGGGAGTTCGGAGTAGAGGATTGGAGAAGAGAACTCTCGGAGTAGGGTTCCAATTGAAGAAGCTTGAGCGTGGATTCGTTGCTGGATTCAAGTATTGGTGTGGAGCTGCAGCTTGGTGGAGAGTTCGTCATCAGTAATTTCGTTTCGTTCTATTCAAAAACTTGATGATGTATTCCCTTACGATGAGTAGCTAAACTCATATGTGTGGGCTAGAACTCGACATTGTGATGTTTTGACTTGAGACCTATATTGATTTCTGTGTTTTGTGTCATATTACTATGCATTGTTTATGGAATTGATTTTGTTAACACGAGTGGAACCCTAGCGGGGGAGCTTTAGTTTGTTAGTTGATTCCGATTGTCAAGTTTACTAGCAACCTAGCGGGGATAGCGAACTAGGACACGAGTAATATACCACTAGGATTAAACACCCTAGGACAACTTGTTTAAATCTTCATGCAACTCTAGCGAGTTAGGGTCTTGATTATCGCTAGCGCGAGATTAAGTACTAGAACGAGAACGGGGAGTATAACCTTAGCGGGGGAGCCCTAAGTTGTAGAACATTAGAAATCAAAACGGATTTGTCAATGATTTGGTCTTGCATCACAGTCGAAGGTTCTAGCTTGCACTACTCTTTGATATTATATACTTGAATTTGTGTGACGATTTCTCTCTTGATAATTGATCATTGTTACTTGCTTGTGTCTTTTATTTACTTGTTTGACATTTCCAACTCTATTGTCACTCCCGTACTTAGTGAACAGATTCTTATATCGATCTCTGTGGATACGACCCGACTTACCACTTGCTAGTCAGAATTATAAAATATTTTTTTTGACGGGTACAACGACACCTGTCAAATTTTAGGTATGGCTGGTTGGGAATTAGCATTTGATCGACATGTGGACTTGGATACACCCCTAGGAGACCTCCGGGGTACTAGTGGATTGGACTTTGGGGTTGGGGTAATGGAGGAGGGATTGGGGCAGCAGGGCGATGACTTGTGAGGTTTGCGGCGCTGGAGGTTCTTCTAACACTGGTTCAGGAGGAATTGGGGCAGCAGGACGATGGCAGGTGGGGTTTGTAGGCGCTGGAGGTTCTTCTAACACTGGTGGTTGATGACTTTGCTGGGCTTTTCTCTTCTCCGGTGGGGCATGCTGATCTGTGGGCTTTGCTTTTCTCTTCTGGGATGGTTGATGACTTGGCTAGGGCATATTTTTTGCCTTACGCGGAGGAGTCTGTCAAGGGAGAGGTTGATGACGACTAACCTGGGCAGCAGGCTTCCTTTAGTAGTAGGAGGCGGAGGTGGAGTCTTGATGGAAGCAAGCTCCTTGACGCGCCCCGACCGATGCATGCAAGTCAATATTGCCCTGGCTCGCTCGGTTTGCCTTAATTCAGGCCCTATCACCGGCTACGTCATTGAGGGTTCAGGCGACCTTGCTGGAGAATGGGGTGGCGTGTCGGCCGAGATAAAGCGAATGGTTGGCTTTGGCGGCCCATTGAACCTCATTTGCTTACTGGGTGACGGACAGACAGAGATCTCAACTTCATGGTTCGTCGGCTCTGGATTTCGGCCTCATCTGGATGTCTAGTTGCTGCGTTCTTCGATTTCGCCATAGAATATTAGAGGTCGTGCGAAGGTCGAGTGAAGGTCGATTGGGCGGTTCTGCGTGTCTTGGGGATCGATTGGGAATAGCTTGGTCGATTTTAGAATTTGGGGATCGTATGGGAAAAGCTAAGTCGGGGTCGATCGGAGTAGTCAAGCGTAGGGTTTGTCAAATGGGCCGGCCGTTTATTTAGGCCAAAACGCACCTTAAAGCGACAATTTAGTTAATATAAGTCGCTTAAACCTGTCGAAATACATTTCAGATTTCCTCCCGCTCCAAAAATTCCTTTCCCCCAAATATCGAAAAGACCTCCCCCCCCCCCCCCCCCCAAAACACACAGTTTTACGCGACAACTTGTAACTAATTGTGTCCCATAACATGGACAGACAAGTATAAACACATAACATGAACCTGTCTTTCGTTACAAGGAAAATGAGATTTTGACAACATTTTGAGACCAACCAAACACATGCCCAATTTTCTACAACAAACAAACTGAAATGAACAAACAGCCAACATCTTCTATTGTATGATCAAGGCTTATCATCCGTTTCTTGCATTGCATAATCCTCACGTTGGTCCATTTCATCATCATCATCATCCCCATAATCATCATCTTCATCGTCCAACATCATTTCATCACCTCCACTATCATCATCCCTTGTCTCAAACAAAGCAACTTCTTCATCCAAGTTTAACTGTCTTCTTGCCCTTGGAATTTGCTCCTCATTGTCGTCCTTAGAGTAGTTATAAAGTTGTACATCACTTGTTATGTTAGTGGGCATTTGCTCTTGGGATCATCTTCTTTGAGCCGGAAGGAATATTGTGTCTCTTTCATTTTGATCGTCTCGTGCAAGGGAACTGTCACTATAGGTCCCTGATGAGTCGTATTTATACGACTCGTCGAATCAACTAAGCCCATTTATTTTGACACTGTATTATGCGAACAGTTACTTCTTAGTGTTGTTTTGCATTTCAGGTGTTTCGGAAGCTCTAGGAGGAAACGCGCATAAAAGACGGTGTTTCGTGCCGAAAACATCACAATGGGAGATCAGACCTTTGGACAGTCGACGGAGTGCTAGGAAGGACCGTTGATCAGAAAAATGCCACATGCCGTTGCGTAGGTGACTCAATTCCCTACAACTCTCTAGTTCACACCAAGAGCATCCGAGGTCGTGTAGAACGTCAAATCCAGAGTCGAAGTCGGAACAGGCACGCAGAAGAGGAACCAGACTCAGTGCCGATCGTGTCCGAAAGAGACATTAGCTCTAACGCTAATGTGGCCTACGAACGCGCCCATAACGTTACCTACGAACGCGACCAGACGACGAGGGCTGACGTCAGCAGGTCGTTTGATGACGTCAGCAAGTCCGAAACTTGATAATTCTTGCCCAAAACCAGATTTGGAAACCCAGTTTATTATAAATAAGAAGCTTGGGCTAGGGTTTTCAGTATCAAATCATCAGATAATTATTCGAGACGGCTCTGGAGGAGAAGAACGCAAAGCTTCGACGAAGAGAAGAATTTCTACTTTCATTATTCCAAAGTTTTGTCTTTCCCATGGATATGAGTAGCTAATTTCATTATTCGGTTTAAGGTTTGATATATTTTGACAAAGTTTTGAGACTCTTTACTTAATGCTATTTTCGTGTTCTACTAGTTCTTGTGCTTATTTATCCCGGACTGAATTGCAAAGCTAAGCGGATACATGGAATGGTAAAACTTAGCCGAGCAATTCAGCCCCTATATTTGCTACTTGTTTGATACTAGACCGTTAGAATGAGTAGATGCACTTAACCTGATATAACCTGGAACGGAGTATTTGGTTTGCTAGAACTAGAAGTCTATAACATGGAACGGAGTAGATTGTTGTGTAGGCGCTTGGAACGGCCCTACCTTAGGTTATAACCTGGAACGGAGTAACCACACTTAAGAACATGAAACTAGATAATTAGAAGTCAATGATAAACGAGTCGCAAAAGGAAACCCTAGACCGAATACTTCCTCTGATTGAATACCCTTCGCTTTATTTTCTCTTGCACTTGTTTACAATAACTGACAAAACCCCAATTTCTTTATTTACAGAACGACTTGACCTCACCAGCTCTCTAGGGTTCGGCCCCTACTTGCCGCTTTACTAGCTTATAGTAGGGAAATTATAAATATAAATTTGACTTGACCGACGACACCTGTCAAATTTTGGCGCCGTTGTCGGGGAGCTGCGCTTCGGTGAAGTTGTTTCTTTTTGTTTTCATTTTTTGTTTTTATTTTTATTTTTATTTAGTTATTTTTTGTGCTTGCTACTTGTTTCACCATGTATCGCGCAGGTAGTCAGGCTGGTGATGACCAGAACAACAACAATGTGATCGCTCCAGTCAATGAAAATGCAGATACACCTCCATTCTATGGTGACCCGGAGCAACTCTTTCGTGCTCAAAATCGTGAAGTCCGGGAGGCTGCCCGAGCGAATGAGAGGGCGCCAGGGGCCCAGAACGGTGCTGGCCCGAGGCAACCGCCTCCACCGCCACCACCTCAGCAGCCGCCTCCTCAGCGCATCGTCCCACCGCCTCCACTACAGCAGCCTCTCATCAAGGAAGAGTATGACGAAGAATACTACTACCGAGAGCCCACCATGGGGGAGCTGTCTGCTCCGAACTTCCAGAACCAACCGTGGTGCATCTACGAGGGGCCGGAACTTGAGGGAATAGTCATCAACTCGGCAGTCGTGCACCATCTGCCCAAGTTCTCGGGACGCCAGGGAGAGTCGGCTACCACACATCTTCAGCGTCTCCATGGCATCTGCCAAAACCTCAGACCATACGGAGTCGAAGTGGAAGACTTTAAGTTAAAGGCCTTTTACTTCTCTTTGATTGATGCCGCTAATGATTGGTTTTTGTCTCTGCCTTCAGGTAGCATCCAGACATGGGACCAGATGCAGAGGAAGTTCCTGAACAAATACTACCCAGCAAGCAGGGCGATGCAGGTTCACAAGCAGCTACAGGATCTTAGACAAGGGCCTAACGAGTCGATGTACGACTATCTAAAAAAGTTCAACCACTTGGAACGGAGCTGCTGCAACCTCGGACTTCCGGAGAAGCTTGTAATTGAATACCTACTCGATGGTCTGAGACCGCTCGAGAGGATGCTCCTAGACGCCTCGGCTGGAGGCACGATCATGAACCTGCCCCTAGGTCGAATCAGGAAGCTGATCGCAGACGTGGCTGAGAACGCAAGGTTCAGAGAGGAGACCATTCGGCAGGAGGAATTCAGCCAAACCAAGAATGTTGCAAAGGCCGACACCCCGGTTAATCCCATGGCCGAAGAGATAAAGCAGATGAAAGAGATGATGCAACAGCTGATCAGGAGGCAGCCGGTCCAGGTGAAGCCATGTGAGTTTTGTGGTGCAACGGATCACAAGACAGATGCTTGTCCAACCTTGGTAGAAGACGAACAAGGTGAAATCAATGCAGTGGACGGGTACCAGAACTACAACAGCCGGGTCGGGCCGAGCCAAAAGTATGGGCAAGCAGCCAACGGGCAGAACTGGAGGAATGACAACCATGCCCCGAGGGAACCGGCACAGCAGGCCGCGCCTCAACAGTCCCAGCAGTATTACCGTCCACCATACCGCCAACAACAGGGAGGATACAACGGGCCGAGCCAGTATCAGCCACGAGGACAAAACCAAAACCAGGCAGGCCCGAGTCAGCAACGATCGAGCAAGTCCCTGGAGGACATCGTGAAGGACCTCGCCACCACCATGCATCAATATCAGGCCAAGACCGATGGAGCAATTTCTGAGCTGTCTAAGCAGATGTCCCAGCTAGCCACTACAGTTTCTGAGCTGAAGAATGATCCGGGCAAGCTACCATCACAGACAGTGCCTAACCCGAGAGGAAATATTAATGCATTGGCAGTGGTAGACGCATCGGGTGTAGAAAATAGCGAAAATGAGTCGGAGTCAGTGCGGATCGCGTCCGAAGAAGACATTAGCTCGACGCTAATGTCTGAAGCGAACGCGCCTGTAATGTTAAGGCCGGACGCGCCCATAACGTCCACAGCGAACGCGATCCACACTGATATGCAACCCAAAATTGACCCTTTTCCTTCATGTTCTACGCAGGTAATAGCTCCTAAGGATCATATGATCGATAAGGATGTGCTAGGAGGCAGATTGGAAGAGAGGCATGAGCAGAATGACCCAATGATGGCGCGCCCAGTTGCAGCAAGTCACGAGGCACTGCTTCAAAAGAGTAAGGACCCAGGTGTCTTCACAGTCACCTGTGGTGTCGGTGAGACTCAGATACATCACTGTTCAATTGATTTGGGTGCTGCTGTTAATGCCATGTCATACTCTTTATATTGTTCGCTTAAATTGGGACCATTGAAGCCTCCTAAACTGTTGATAGAGTTAGGAGATAAATCTTGTATTCGTCCAGTTGGTTTGCTAGAGGATCTAACCCTCCATGTAGGAGACCTCGTTGTTCCTGCAGACTTTTATGTTTTGCAGATGGGAGATGCTAGAAACGACGATCCTCCAGCACTTATTTTGGGACGTCCATTCCTCTTTGCCACTAAAACAAAGATTGACATGGACACAGGCTTGTTGTCACTTGCGTTTGGTGGCAAGAGATCAGATTTTTATATTTATGAGGATGATGACCGTCCATGCGCGAAGAAACCACCGGACATCGTGCACACACCATATCTTGGTGCCCTATCTTCTGACCTACCAGATGAGATTTGTTGTGCAGCCAGGCCAGTAGCTCTGAGGAGAGTGTCCTCGCAGACTCGAGAGGATTTGAAGGCGAACCCGCTTGATCAATGGAGAGCAGATGCGAGCACACCACTACACGATGATTTTGGGCAGATTGAAGGAGTAGCTGAGGTGAAATTTGACCTCACACGTCCATGGGATCCTAACTTCTGATCCCTAAAGAGGTAACGTCGAGCCAACGACGTAAAACAAATGCGCTCACAGGGAGGCAGCCCGGCAAATTTTTCGTTTTCTTGTTTTTTTATTTCATTTTATGTTTACTTGAGTCTTGAGTCATTTTTTTTATATTGTCTTTGGGGAAAGGAGATGTTTTTCATGCAGGAAACAGTGCAACTCTGTGAGGATCGCGTCAGCCCTCAACATTAGATGACCGCATTCGCCCTCAACATTAAGTTAATGTCAGCACCAGACGCGACACGTAACGTCTGAAGCGGACGCGGCTGACCGTTGACCAGCGTTGACCGACTCGGTTGACCAGATTTTACTGCCTGTTCATTTTTAATTCTCTATTTATTTTTCCCTTCGTTTGTGTGTCATGCATTGTCTTTGAATTTAAGTCGTGCCGTGAGGACACGGCTTTGTTTGAAAGTGTGGGGTGGGAGAGTCAGTCTGTTGTGTCAGCACGTTTATTTTTTGCACCTGCATAGCGTCAGCACATTTCCCTTTAAAACAAAATTGAAATATGAAATCTCTCTGTTCTTGGAATTTCAGTATTGAATTATGAGTATGTGAAATTCATGATGCTGATTACATGTATTTTTCTCGTGAAATTTGAATTATGTGACTACATGTGAATTTAACCCACTACGTGTCCTTTTGAGATGAGATAAACAGGGATGTGGAGTTGATAGAA
The DNA here is from genome assembly GCA_033675395.1 of Rhodiola chrysanthemifolia. NCBI lineage: Eukaryota > Viridiplantae > Streptophyta > Magnoliopsida > Saxifragales > Crassulaceae > Rhodiola > Rhodiola chrysanthemifolia. The sequence goes on from CM066205.1 coordinate 43,644,961, forward strand.
ATGTCCTAGAGAGACTTGACGAAGCACTCAAAGGACCGAATCTCGAGTTATATGGTTATGTGGATTTCGTGGAGGCTAGCACTTCGAGACGATATGGTTCAAAGTTAGCTCCGCCGTTGCAGCGTTTATGTAGGTAGGCGGGACGGGAAAACAGACCGTCCTATCTCTAGTCCGAAGTAACCGGGAAAATAGGTGAGTGACCCTCAGTTTGACTCGCGTCAAAAAGGACGAGGATGAGAAAGAGCGGGAAGGTATTTCCATATGCTTGCGGGCGATGATTGGACCTTCCGCAAAAGAAAAAGAAAAGAAGGACAAGCAGTTCACAGTAAAGGAGCAAAGCTCAAGAAAAAAATCAGCCAAATTGTGAAAGTTCTACACTCAACAAAAAGTGAAATACTCAGGAAACCTTGAAGCTCGAATGAATCACGTGCAAGAAAAAGCAATGAAGTATAACCATATAGCTAGAGTTCGGGACAGCGAGTGCAGATCATGGGTCTAAAGACGACTATCTCCCATTCATCCGAATTAATTTGAATTTCAGCTCAAAAGGTAACATGTATCAAAGTTAATTCTGTGTTGAGCATGATGATTTGAGTAACGATTGAACTTTGCATGGAAAGGAAGAATTTAGACTAGCAACTCATGTTCATGTAGCAGTATCCAGGACGTCGAAGAAATTGTGGTGTTACATTTAATTTCCTTCTATGACTTAGTTCTTGTTCGGGACGAACAAGTTTAAGTGTGGGGTGGTTGGATGAGTCGTATTTATACGACTTGTCGAATCAACTAAACCCATTTATTTCGACACTTTATTATGCGAAAAGTTACTTCTAAGTGTTGTTTTGCATTTCAGGTGTTTCGGAAGCTCTAGGAGGAAACACGCATAAAAGACGGCGTTTCGTGCCGAAAACATCACAATGGCAGATCAGACCTTTGGACAGTCAACGGAGTGCTGGGAATGGACCGTTGATCAGAAAAATACGAGCCACATGCCGTTGCGTAGGTGACTCCATTTCCTACAACTCTCTAGCTCACACCAAGAGCATCCGAGGTCGTGTAGAAGGTCAAATCCAGAGTCGAAGTCAGAACTGGCGCGCAGAAGAGGAACCAGACTCAGTGCCGATCGCGTCCGAAAGAGACATTAGCTCTAACGCTAATGTGGCCTACGAACGTGCACATAACGTTGCCTACGAACACCGTCTTAGATTCCATAATGGTGTTCTTGTGAATCTCAGAATTCTTCGATTCATACTCAAGAAATCTATAGGCTGTATTGTTTTGTGCATATCCAATAAACACACAGTCGATTGTCTTTGGTCCTATTTTCATTTTCTTAGGTGGGAGCCATCACTTTGGCTAAACACCCCCACACTCGCAAGTGTGTGTACGAAGGTTTTCTCCCTTTGAATAATTAATAAGGAGATTTTTCCTTCTTCTTCCGGGGTATCCTATTCAGGATATAATTTCCCGACAGCACGGCCTCCCCCCACATTCCCTGAGGTAATCCTGAACTAAGCAACATCGCATTCATCATTTCTTTGATAGTGCGATTCTTACGTTCAGCGACGCCATTTGACTGGGGTGAATAAGGTGGAGTGACTTCATGTATGATTCCGTTTTGTGCACACAGTGTCCCAAACGGTTCTACATATTCACCACCACGATCACTCCTTAATCTCTTGATCTTTTTGTTTAGTTGGTTTTCCACTTCCAACTTATACATAGCAAACTTTTCTATTGCTTCATCCTTGCTCTTAAGCAAGTATATGGAACAATAATTTGAACTGTCATCTATGAAAGTCACAAAATATTTATTTCCACCTCGTGTTGGCATGAACTTCAAGTCACATAGATCACTATGTATTAAGTCAAGGGGTTCCGTATCTCTTTCAACACTGTGAAAGGATGTTCCTGTTAATTTTGCTTCAACACAAATTTCACACTTGTGTTCAAAATCAATTTGAAGTTTGGGAATACATTCCAATTTCATTAGATTCCTTATTGAGTCATAATTCACATGTCCTAATCTATCATGCCATAGATTAGAAGACTCAAGCAAGTAAGCAGAAGAACTTTCTTTATTGATAGCTTTGATAGCAATTACATTCAGTTTCCACATGCCATCTTTCACATAGCCACGTCCCACATACATGTCGTTCTTTGACAGAACAACTTTTTGGGGCTCAAATACTAGCTTAAAGCCATGACTATCAAGTAAAGCTCCAGATACTAAGTTCTTCCTAATGTCAGGCACATAGGAGACATTAGTCAGCTTCAGCTCCATCTTCAAGACCACGCTTCCTTTCCCCTCGACTTCAGAAGTGCCAGAGTTGCCCATGTAAACCTTCTCTCCAGTTTCAGTTAATTTCAACTCTGAGAAGGCATTCTTGTCAGAACAGATGTGGTGGGTTGCTCCAGTATCCAACCACCATTCCTTGGGATTGGAATTCGCCAGGTTTAGCTGAGAGACTACAGCTACCAAGAGATCTTCATCCACCTCGACTACATTTGCCTTTTTCTTCTTTTTCATTGGCTTCTTGCAGTCAGCAGCTCTGTGACCCTCTTTGTCACAGTTGAAGCACTTGCCAGCAAACTTGGGCTGTGCCTTCTTCTTGAATGCCCATTATTGGGTCCAAGCTTGTTGGAAATCTTCTTTCCTTTGGAGCTAGCACCGTGCTCCGCAACATTGGCCCTCTCAGTCGGGAACCTTGTCCTCTTTTCAGAGCTTCGATTGTCCTCTTCAATCTTGAGGCGAACCACCAAGTCCTCCATAGACATCGCCTTTCGCTTGTGCTTAAGGTAGTTCTTGAAGTCCTTCCATCCCGGAGGCAACTTCTCAATAACTGCAGCCACTTGGAATGATTCACTGATTGTCATTCCCTCAGCAGGTATCTTATGGATAATCAGCTGCAAGTCTTGCACTTGGCTGGTCACAGTCTTTGAATCCATCATCTTCAATTCAAGGAAGCGCCCCACAATGTACTTCTTAGTACCTGCATCCGCAGTTCGGTACTTCCGATCTAGGGATTCCCACAGCTCCTTAGCCGAGCTCTTGATACAGTACACCTTGTACAGAATATCACTAAAGTTGTTCAACACATAGTTCCGACACATGTAGTCTCCATCTTTCCATGTGTTGAATGTCAACAGCACTTGAGGATCATCCTCTTCGTCAGGAACAGCGGGTGTGTTATCGGTCAGATATCGAGCTAACCCTAACAGTCGCAGGTAGAAGTGCATCTTCTGCTGCCACGTCTGGAAGTTCTGTCCAGCAAACTTCTCAGGCCTATCAGTAGGCATCACTGCAGTAGGCACTCGTGCCACTGTGGTGTTTGGAACTAGACCCTCAGGTCCATTCCCTGCCGTAGCAGTGGTTTTCCAAACACCGGAGTAATGGCAACTGACTCAGCGGGAATAACAGGAGGGGCGTTCTGATGGATTCCCTCCATAGATAGTTCGTTGTTGTTTTCAGAACTCATTATCTACAACAGAGGCAGATTAGTCAGTAACTATCAGAATAACCAATCCAGCTTTAAGATTGTTGGAACTAATGCTTGTTTACACAGGCGGAGTTACTGAATAATTATAATGTTGCACATGAACAATAACAGTGATGTAGATATGAGTAAATAAAAACAGAAACAGTAAACAAATGATCGCAAAACGAGTATGGATAGAGTCACGTTTGACGATGTCCTTAAAATTGGATTGCCGCCCTACCGGTGCTTGGGACTGATGGCAATGAGCTTCCCAGGATGAAACTATCCTTAGCAACCACTTGTACACCAAAGCGTTGCTAATCGAACCGCTGATGGCCTTAGGCTATCACTCACCACGAATGGAAAAAACATAGAACAAGAGAAGGAGAGTTGATTTGTGTTTGCTGTGTTTTGAAAGTGAAGTATGAGCCTCCTTTTATAGGTGAGGTCTGCCTCAGCCTCATAAAAGTAAGGCTGCTGATGGTACATCTTCAAAGGCATTGGAAGACCAACATCAGCATTGGGAGACCAAGGTTGAGCTCGGAATTGCCAAGGTTGCATATGGTTCATAAACTAAGTGCATGGGAAGTAAAAAAATTGCTGGTTTAATACCCAAACTCATTTGGGAAACCAATACCGAGCTTGAGAAGAACAATACTGCATCGGGAACATTTATGTTTGCCATGTTCAGATTAATATCCAAAAACAAAGCAGATTTTTGCAAAAACAAGCCGCACTACCCGCGGAGAAATCGATGCTGCATTCGTGTCCGTAACATGCGGGCGCACACAAGTCAGGCCAAATCGACGTCGTCGAGCCGATGATTTGCACCCCCCTGGGCGGGCGCGTAGGCATTAAGAGACAGTATAGCTTATAATCTTACAATGTAAGATACTAGGATTATATATAAACATATAATTTCCCTCATAATGTTCCAATGTGGGACAATTGGTTTTCACTTGTGTGAAATCCATCTACCAATCCATTCCTACCATCATCACATGAACATGTATTTTGGTCCTGCTTTGGGCATCGATTTATCATTCGATATCAATCCGATTTTGACAATTCTTCATTCGATCTCATACCTCTCATTGCAAGGTATTTTAATCCAATTTTTATCAATACATTTAAGGTGTTCTCCACTCTTAAATTAGGTCTTAAAATGTGGCGCACCACCATTTTCTTCACACTTATTTTACACAAAGTTTAACATCTAATGCTATTGGCATGAACTTCGTCGCAAACAGAAAACAAATGCTTGTCTTAGCCGCATTATACTCGCACTTGCTTCCATTCCTTGGCCATTCAAAAGATTTCTGTCACATGTTTGTTGGTGAAACTAGCCAGCGTAAGGTGGCCCACGTTTCGCCCACTCAGCCCCAAGTTATAATTATACGACCTGTGAAGTCATGTCCTGTGAATAGTTTCAGTAAAGCTATTCAAAAGCATGAGCATGTTTCTACAGTACCTGGACCAATGTTATTTCTGTAGTTCCCGGATTCCTCCGGTCGATGCTTCAATAAATTGGGATTTGGATTCTGCTTGAGTCACGAACAATTATTGTTTTCCAAATTTAATATTTTTCCCGGTTAGGCAATCCGATAAAACAAGTGATTTTTACACTAGAATAAGAAATGGCGAGCAAAACCTATTGAACCAGAATCGATCACAAATTGAAGGAGAAAATCACATGAGCTTCGTCGCCTTTGCTCTCGTGTGTCTCGATATGCAAAATCGAACTCACACCTTTAACAATCGATGGTTTTCGATCGGATAAACTTACCGACTCAAAATGTGAACTGACGTGTTGCAGGTCGTAGAGGACATTAGCGTCGCGCCAAATGAACACTTTAATCTCTGGTCGCGACCCAGCCTTAATGTCTTCCTTGGGAGAGCCGCGTGATGTTTCTTAGCCGACCGGTTGTCTCAATGAACCGACGGGTTGACTAAAAACTCAGAAGTACTCTTCTGTTGTCCTCAAACCAGCCAACCGGTTGGCTTTGAGACCACAGCTCAGCCGACCGGTTGGCGCAATCCACACTTGTCCGAAATCCATATTGAGCTCAAATGAGTCTTTACAAGGTATATACAGGTTTTACAACACTTATATCCTAAAGACCGAGCCTTAATGTCTCCCTTGGGCGCGCCGCGTGATGTTTCCCAGCCGACCGGTTGGCTCAATGAACCGACCGGTTGACTAAAAACTCAGAAGTACTCTTCTATTGTCCTCAGACCAGCCGATCGGTTGGCTTTGAGACAACAGCTCAACCGACCGGTTGGCGCAATCAACACTTGTCCAAAATCCATATTGAGCTCAAATGAGTCTTTACAAGGTATATACAGGTTTTACAACACTTATACCCTAAAGACCCAGCCTTAATGTCTTCCTTGGGCGAGCCGCGTGATGTTTCTCAGCCGACCGGTTGGCTCAATGAACCGACCGATTGGCTCAATGAACCGACCAGTTGGCTCAATGAACCGACCGATTGACTAAAAACTCAGAAGTACTCTTCTGTTGTCCTCAGACCAGCCGATCGGTTGACTTTGAGACCACAGCTCAGTCGACCGGTTGGCACAATCCACACTTGTCCACAATCCATATTGAGCTCAAATGAGTCTTTACAAGGTATATACAGGTTTACAACACTTATACCCTAAAGACCCAGCCTTAATGTCTTCCTTGGGCGCGCCGCGTGATGTTTCTCAGCCGACCGGTTGGCTCAATGAACCGACGGTTGACTAAAAACTTAGAAGTACTCTTTTGTTGTCCTCAGACCAGCCGACCGGTTGGCGTAATCCACACTTGTCCGAAATCCATATTGGGCTCAAATGAGTCTTTACAAGGTATGTACAGGTTTTACAACACTTATACCCTAAAATCTCTAACAAATTTTCTTTTACGGCATTTGAGATGCAGTATGATTTGAAATCACATATTGCTCCAATTTATAATGGACCAGATTCTTATGTTCTCTACAAACACACTCTTATGCAGATATCTTAATTTATGCATTTTATCTAGCTTTCCAGATCGTCAAAAAAGTTATGGTTTAGTGAGTATCTATACAAACTAACCCTTTTCCAAACTCAAGTCTCCAATTTGCACCGTTCAAAACTCAAATATCTGGATTACCCCATTTTGGTTAATACCGGTTCCTCGGGAATCGGAATCCTTCATTTTTTTACAGTGCCGGTACCTGAGAAACTGGTTATGTCAATTTGAGCTAATACCGATTTTCGAGGAACCGGTATTAATAAAAATTGATGATGTGGCCCGATTTGGGGCCTACGTGGACCAGCCGAACCCCATCCGTACCAGCATTGCATCCAACTGGGATACCGGTTCCACATGAACTAGGATTATGTGCATACCGTTGCCACGAAAACCGGGATTAAGCAAATAGGCTTTTTCAGACCTGGTCAGGGAATCACGGACCCAATTGGGATGTGATTAAACTAAAAAGATACCGGTTTGGGGGAAATCGATATCCTCTGTAACAAAACTATTTCTTGGAATAGGCTTTTTCAGAGACCATGGACCCGGTTGGGAATTTACTAGACCAGAAGATTACCGATTTAGGGGAAATCGGGATTAATGTTACCGATTCCCGTGAAATAGGTATTATAATGTTACCGGTTCCCGAGAAACCGGTATCATTCTACTATAAGTTCAGCCTTAGTTTCATCATTTAAACACACAATTCAATCATCTCTCTTCTTTCTCTTACCATTCTACAACTAACATGGATGATGATTCCAATTCAATGTTTATGTCCACATTTGCAACATTGGATAATCCAATAATAGACGAGTATGACCGTGCTGAGATGGAGGAATTGGAGAATATTACTGCCAAAAATCCAGATTCTGAAATATTTCAAGATCGCATCGTCTGGGATCATCCGAGTTTTTTTGGTATCTCGGCATGGGAAACATTTCGACCATTCGATGATAATGTGAGGGTGCACCATCCTCGAACCTCATCAATTCAAAATGTTACTACCTTTCCGAAAAAAGAGTTGGCCATACTTGCTGTGCAGAAATACTCCATTCTTAATCGGATGGAGTACAGTATAAGAAAGTCTGACACTACTAAAATGGTTTTAGAATGTCAAAAGGGTGAAGAAGTATGTCTGTGGCGCGTTCGACTGGCGATCACGCAACGAACAAGTTATTGGATGGTCCGAGTACCGAGGGGACCACATAAGCCATAACAACACCATTATACATAGTAACATCCACATGAACGCGCGTTACATAGCAATGGAGATGTGGAATGCGATGAGTGAAGACATGAGGTTCTCCGCGTTATAATTCAGCGGGCTTATTGGGTATGAAATAAGTTATTTGATGGCATGACAAGCACAACAGAAAGTGCTGGTCAAATTGTTCGGCAAATGAAAATCATTCAATAGGCTGCCACATTTGATGCAGGCTTTACATGATTCTAGTTCCCAAACATTTGTTAAGTGGGGGATCTAACACCACTTGATGATGGTACCATGAAGGTAAATCGTATTTTTGGGCTTTTTCTAAATGTATCCATGCATTCAAGCATTTACGTGCCTTGTTATCGATAGACGGCACGCACATGTACGGGAAGTACAATGCGAAATTATTGGTTGCTACTGCTTTAGATGCCAGCAACCACTTACTGTCGATGTGTTTTGCACTTGTGGAGAGCGAGAACACTTCCAGCTGGAAGTGGTTTATGTCTTGTATCCGGGAAGGAGTCACCCAACGGGAGGGGTAGTGCATCGTCTCTGACAGGCACAATGGAATATTGGCTGCCATGCGTGAACCTGAATGGGAGGACCATATGGCATACCATCGTGTATGCGTTCGGAACTTGCAAAGCAACTTCATGACGATGGTAAAAGATGTGGTTTTGAAAGACATACTTGGCAATGTGGGTGTATGAGAAGAAAGAGTTGAAGTTCAAGGAGGGATTAGCAGAGCTGTTGGAACTACTGAAAGACAAGCTATTGGCTCGCAAATGGTTGGTTGATACGCCAAGAACAAAAATTATAATAATAACGGTTCCTGAGGAACCGGTATTGACGTGTATGCCACGTCTCCTTCAATATCCTCCCACCTGGTCCACGTAGGCCCCAAATTGAGCCACATAAGTAAATTTTGATCTTACCGGATCCAAAGAAACCGGCAACCATTGAAATCGAACTACCCAGTTTTACAGGTACCGGGAATGTAAAAAATGAAACATGTCGGTTCCCCAGGAACTGGTTATAACTCAAATGGGGTATTCTGGATATTTGAGTTTTTGGTGGTGTAATTTCGATAGTTGAGTTTGAAACTGGGGTAGTTTATAGAGAAACGATGTGAAAACCTAACTGTTATTATAAAGTCAAGAGTTCGAGCCTGGCAGTGTCATATTTACATTATGAGTTTGAAGGTTGCCCAGTCCTTACCAATTTTTTAATAGAAAAATCTAATATTCAAATGATAACTAGCTAGTGAGTCCGCAATGTGGTATGATTTGTGGTTCTATCATGCCAGCTGGTGAAGCATGTTCAATCATCCTTTTGTCAGAATCCTATGGAAAATGAAACCAGAGTCTTGGTGTGTAGTTTAGTCACAATGTTACCCATTAAACAACACTTTCTCCTTCACGACCCTTCTTCCTCAGTTCCCATAATGTCAAAGGAAGATATGTACAAACAGTTGATATATAAAGTAAAGTTTTCCAGTGTTAGATGAGCTCTATTTAAGTGACCCATGACTTTCCTCTTTCTAAGCTAAGACCTCAAGTCTGAATTGAACAGCAAACCAGTACAACACAAAGTAATGATAACTTTATTTAAGGAACCCACATAAATGCCCTTACATTTACAGACTGGGTGAGGAGTTCTTGAGTCATTTCTCATTTCTCTTCTTTTTGTTAGGTAAGAGAACCATTAATTTAACACCAAACCCTTTCATTCAAAAGACCCAGATGGTAACTCCTGCTTTGTGTAAAGTTGCAGTGTCACTTCTGATTTGGGTAAACTAATGAATGCACTCTGCCTTCCTCACAGGCCTACTTTGAAGTATATTAAACCAGTTCCTTTGTTGTTAATTACTTGCATGGATTGTTAGATTGTTTTATATAATCAAATGTTGGAAATCATAATGTAAATTAGTTGATGTGTATGCTAGAAAAAGGATCTGGTGCAAACAGCATACTTTTGTAAAAAAATACAAATCAATGACAGCAATTGATTTGGTCATTTGGACGGATGAGATTAAATCATGTAGTATGAAAGATTTATCGGGGACGAATTATATATCGCTTTTGACGAACTATGTTGTACTTTTTGTTTTTCGCCCACGAATTATAATGCAATTTTGACGAATTTTACAGTTTGCACCTGATCTTTACTCGTGTATGCTATCATAATTTATAAGTCATGTATTAAAGTGATCTATTATATAATTGACTTTAAAGTGTAATTAAAGTAATGATCATGGAAATACAATATGTGCATATACCGGTTTGATAATTTCATTTCTTTTGAGGGGAAGAATTTGTAATTATCAGAAATATAGCGGTTATGTACATCGTTATATTGGAGGTAGTGGTCCCCGGTCATACACAATCAACCTTCAGTATCGTTTATGTCTCAAAATCTTACTGGCGAAGAGTTATACGGAAAGACTGCAAGATCCGCTACGGTGTTTTAGTAATGACAAAGTTCTCCGGTAAAGTTTCAGAGTCATCAACGGAGGCTGGTTTGTCATTTTCTGTATCTATTGTACTTGATTAACATGATTTGGGTCTCACGTTCATGGTGACGCAGTCGGAATCTCGAAAGGAATAGCAAGCGCTAAACCTAGGATAGATGATCGAATTCACAAGCATGAACTCGAACAACAACTCTGGAATCCACCAGAAAAATAGCAAAAGCTGGGGTTTTTTATTCAAATAAAAGATGTCTTCTGAAACCCTAAAGAGGGTTTAAATAGAAAAATACAAAAACTAATTTTGGAAATAAAATCTAAATAAAAACTATAATAAAAAACTAATAAAAACTAAAAAGAAATAAACTGCTAAATTGCTATTTAGCAGCCTCAAACGCTCATGCATCAGTCTTCTCCACCTCCAAAGAACTCGACCCCGAGTTCTCTTCTGAATATAGAACTTCATTCGCCTGGTACGCATAGATGTTAGCCACATTAAAGGTGTTTGAAATGTTCATGGACTCCGAGATAGCCACAACATAAGCATTGTCATTAATCCTCCTCAACACCTTAATTAAATGGACTGTACTTGCGAGGTTGCAGCTTGTCGTAAATACCAACTAAGAGTCTTTGCTTACGCAGAAACACCATCACATCATCACCTGCCTTGACAATTTTGACCCTTCTGCACTTGTAAGCCACTGCATTGTTCTTCTTTCATGTATCCTCCAACCGAGCCTTGACATCACTCTTGCAATTTTTGTCAACACAAGTCTTGCCCCTCTATCTTTCTCACCAGGACAGTGATAATCCTCCTAGGTCCAAGCTCTCGCACATAACCAAGTAATCTAGACAATCCGTTGGGGGTTTGAGCATAACCAACTATGACCCCAAATGTTTGCTCTTCATCTATCAACTCGCGCCTATCAGGAACTGCTTTAACCTCTTTAAAAACCAGCTTAACATCAAACTCAGAATACAACAAAGGAGTTGCTTTTCGAGTAACTGGTTTAACATGGACATCGCTTTCATCTACTCCCCTATCCTCAACCACTTCATCATCTTCATCTTTTGACAACTCTGGAAGTATTTTAGGTAGTCCTTTTCCCTTACTAACATACCCAGCTTTCTCTATAAGTATATTAATAAACTGGTCTTCCAATGATGAAAGAGCCTTTCTCCTTGATATTTTATTATGAATCTGTAGCACTTGCACCAGCTACTTCTTCAACACGCCTATACAAATCCTGTGGTGGTAATTTTATTGCACCATACATCTTTGGTTTTCCACATGATTGTTTAACTAATTTAACCTCCTCCACACAGATTACCTTGACATCATCCTGCCCCACTTCTACAGCTTGTAATAGCTTTTCTTCGGACAGTAAATTACAATACCCCTCTATCTCATCAAAACTGAACTGTCAGTTCCAGCAATAACTAAATCCAGCTCTGAGCACTCCATCTCTTTGGTTGTTGGATTCACTATAAACTTATCCCCATCTAAGCCGATCCGAACCCCAGCAATTGTTTTTGTGCTAGGTATATCTGAAAGCGATACGGCGATACCAGCTGCTGTAAATTACCAATAAATACGGAGCATATGAAGTCCATCATAGCTTAATACCAAAGAGAGTATTTGGGTTTCACGATACAAGCCTTTTAGCATAGTCGGTCGCAATGGCTGATCGATCAGTCTGCGAACTAACACCTCATTATCGTTGATTCTCCCTTCTCGTTTGAAGAAGCCTCCACTACTCCGGCCTGCGACTGAAAAACGCTCTTGATAATTTACAAACAGAGGAAAAAAATCAGAAGGTTCACTTGGGACATCAGATAAGCAAACAGTAGTATAAACAATAGTTTCCCCATCTGTTTTGGACACAGAACCGCTAGCTTGCTTCCCCATATGGCCTGTCTCTACGAATTTCTGAGCCTCAAGGAATGTTAATTTATGGGTTTGAACATTTGGCAATTTCTGTGTTTGTCCATCGGCACCGAGGTAACAGATTTGAATCTCATTAATCAAATCGCTTGAATTCACCAACCGTTGATCATGCTGAATTCCACTTATCTCAACCTCCTCATCTACCTCATCAGAATCAACAGACATAATCCACAGCATTGACAGCTCATCAATCTCCTCCAATGCCTCCTCTACTACAATAACCTCTTCTTTCGGATTCGGATTCGGCTTTGGAAGCTCTTGCTTCACGCACTCATTGTACTCCGTTACAGTCTTCTTCCCTTGAACGCATTTGACGTATTTCTTATACGGGATCGGTTCGTACTCTTCTGGTAAAAACTGCTCCATCATCAATTGCTTCATTCGCCTCCACGTTCTAACTACCCCTTTCTTTGTCGTTGCCTCTGAATAACGAGCTTGTCCCACCACACGACAGTCATACTCTTCAACCTGATTGATACCACTTTAACTTGTTTGTTCTCAGGAACATTCATGATATCGAAAAATCTATCAACATTGACCTGCCATTCCAGAAACTCCTCTCCTCCAGTGGTTCCATAGAATAATGGAATATCACTCTTCACTCGATAATCATAATTATTTTGTTGATCACCATTATCAACTTCCTTTTTAGAACTCGAATTATCAAAGATAGTCGCACGATTGTTCTTACCTTGCGGAACCCTATTCAAATCTCATCTTCTGTCTCTACGATGACTCTTGTTGTCCACTCTCGTCGTCAAAGCTACAATCTAATTTGTAAAAGTAGTCAGGGTTGCGGTAAAACCCGCAGTAACCCTCTCTATATCTGCCTTGGTTATTTGTTGATCTGTCATACTGATCAAGCTAGAAGAGAGAAATGGAAAGACATGTTCTGATACCACCTGACTTAGTCGGAATCTTGAAAGGAATAACAAGCGTTAAACCTAGTATAGATGATCGAATTCACAAGCGTGAACTCGAACGATAACTCTGAAATCCACCAGATAATATAACTCTAGAATCTACCAGAAAAATAGCAAAAGCTAGGGTTTTTTTTATTCAAATAAAAGCTATCTTCCGAAACCCTAAAGAGGGTTTAAATAAAAACTAAATACAAAAATACAAAACTAAATTTGGAAATAAAATCTAAATAAAAACTAAAATAAGAAACTAATAAAATCTAAATAAAAACTAAAAAGAAATAAACTGCTAAATTGCTATTTAGTAGCCTTAAACGCTCGTGGATCACATGGGCATAATAAGCATATATATGAAGTTTTATTCTAACAGTATGGATTACGAAGTTAAAACAGCAAATTATCATTGTCTTAGTAAAATATGTCTTTCATGTTAATTACAGTAACAAAATAAATCATGGTAGAGCTGTACAAAGCAACGACACTGTCTGTGATTGCATTTATTTGGGATCCCAAACAAGAAGGAAGTTCTAGTATATAAAGGGGTTGCCTGTGTGTTCAACTCCCATTGCAAAAAGAAGGTAAATATACAACTGAGTATTGTTATAGAGGCATGGATCAGAAGCTTGGTAAGAAAGTGCTGGTTCTAGCCATCTTTATGTTGGTTTTCACTTGGGATGTGGAAGGAGGGAGGGTCCTCCAGGAGGTTGTCGAACCTCAGACCTTCCCCGGTGCTGGTGGTGGTGGTGGCTTTGGTTCTTCTTTTCCTGGTCCTACTGCTGGTGGTTTTGGTTTCAGTCCTTCTGGTTCGGCTCTTTGCTCATGGCCAAGGCTTGGTTGTTTCCGCATCCCACCTCTCTTCAGAGGACCATCAGTCCCTACTGGAGCTGGAAACACACCTGTCACTGCACCACCCTGATCTTTGCAGCAGCCTTTAACTCGGATTTGTTGTTCATGCTGGTGTCATCTTATTCTGGTTTGTGTGGTCAGAGGTCTACAAATAATCGTCACTTTGTGTTTGTTGATCAGCCCTAATTAAGTAAGCCTTTATTGTTGTGTGTATCGTCACACTTTGTAAGGATCAGCCTCTAAGTAAGGTGATCACCTTGTGTTGCTTATTACAATATGCCGCCATATATATGGTGTGCTGCCAAATAAAATGTGTTTCAGTAGATCTGTCTTTACTCTCTTGTTTTCAATATATGGTGTGCTGCCAAATAAAATGTGTTTCAGTAGATCTGTCTTTACTCTTGTTGTTTTCATTTTGACACGGTGGAGCTAGAAAGTCACGTGACATATTTACGGTATGAGATTGGGGTTGTTCAGTTATTTCCATTTTTTTTTAAAACACACTTATGCCATCCTCGTCCCAAAAAAAAAGTGAAAAAGAAATATTTTAAACTAACTTCCACCAATCACTACGCCATTTAACAACCTATGGGACAATTGTTAACCGTGTCGCATTAAATTGTGTTGCGTAGACTCTAATGGGACAAAAATAAGGATGTCGCTACCAACTGTGTCGTATAAGTCATGTAACGCTACACATCCAATGCAACAGGTAAAGTTTAGTCGCTTAAGACAGCTGATGGGACGCAGTCATAAGCCACAAGTTAAAAATGTGCCATAACGTCTCCTAAGCAACACCACTTAAACGACATGACCAGGTATGTCGTATAAGTTATGTAATGCTACACATTTTATGCAATAAGTATAATTTAGCCGTTTAAGAAAGTAAATGGGACACAGTCATAAGCCACAAGTTTGAAATGTGCTATAACTTCTCCCAAGCAACACCACTTAAACAACATGACTAGGTAGGTCGCATAAGTGTATGCCACATTCAATTACTCGAACAACAATGTACGGACTTATTAATACCCACCTGCTATTTACATCTTAATTAAGCTACATACCTTCCTAACTTCAGTCGCATAAGAACTGAACATTAAATTCATTTTGTACGAAACAGAGCATCCTCTTCTCAAACTGTTTCATCACCCCCAAATTTGAAGAATTTTGAAACCTGTAACTCAAAAAACAAGTGTCAATATACTAGAAGAGAGATGTGTGAGCTCCTTAACATCTCGACTACCAGTTGCCTTCTCTTGCTCCTCCTGGCCTATTTCTTTCTCCCTTGGTTTTGCTGTTTGTCCACACAAAAAACGCAGCAGGTGGGCTGCTTTGCTTTGTGTGTTCATATTTCTTTCATGTGATGATTTTGGTATGATCTTTTGATGATTTTATAATTTGAAAATGGTATTGAGCTGACACAGTTTACGTCCAGCAATTAGCTAGCTAGCTAGATGATGTTTGTCTATATAGTTTTCATCCTAACACATTAACCTTAATTTCAGCAAATTAACCTTAATTTCAGAAAATATTTCTTGCACAGTGTGTGAGTTTAACCAATAATTCAAAGGGTTTTTGGGTTATTTTCAAATGTACTAACGAAGCTCTGTATTTTCAAATGTACTTATGAAGCATTATTAATTTTGCTACAGGAAATCATGGATAAAAGTTGGATAGGGTTGGAGAGATGTGACGATCGATATATTAGAGGAATCGGCGATTTCATAGAACTCGTCAAACATAATAAGTTGGAGGCCTTGCATATGTGCCCTTGTAGACGATGTAAGTTGCACAACCGGAGACTCATTACATTGGATGAGATGCGTGGGCATTTGATTCTTAATGGTATGATGTGAGATTATGTTACTTGGACATGTCACGGAGAAGTTTCTAGTGGTCCCTCTGTGTATATGTTGCGACAACAATATGTATTGGACAGGAGTGGAGAAACAGGTTCATTTAGCGGTACTCGCGGTGCTTATAACACAAATCCAAGTATGGAGATTCTTAGTGACGCGTTTTCGTTTCGAGGTATGTATTAGATGAGTGTATAAGGTATGGATGAGGATGTTGTACATGATGATCCTATTGTAAAGGAAGCTTATGAGAAGTACCATAGGCCTCTATCCGAAGCTCAAACTCCAATACATGTTGGTAGTAGTACGACCGTGCTAGATACCATTTTGAGTGCAATGCAATTCAAGGTTGATAATGGGTGGTCTGACAAGAGCTTCGATAGTATGCTGAGATATGCTAAGAAATTGCTTCCTAATGACAACAATCATCCTGCTTCCTATCGAGATATTAAAAAAATTCTGAAGAATTTAGGCTTGAGTTATGAGACTATTCATGCTTGTGAGTACGGTTGCATTTTGTACTACAAAGAGTTCAAGAATTTTTATAGTTGTCCAGTTTGCAACGAGCCAAGATATGTCCACAGTGATCGTAGGACCAGAGTTCCAAAAATGTGGTTAAGTACTTTCCATTGACTCCTAGCCTACAACGTCTTTATATGTCATCACATATTGCAAAGGAAATGCGATGGCATGTTCATCGGCGTACCAATGATGATGATATTATTAGGCATCCTGCGGACGGGAAAGCGTGACAAGATTTTAACAAAGAGTTCCCAAGCTTTGCTAGTGAGATTCAGAATGTTCGCATTGGACTTTCTACTGATGGATTCAATCCATTTGGAGCTGCTGGTCTTTCTCATAGCACATTGTTGTCATGTCATATAACTTGCCACCCTCGATGAGTATGAAGAAAGAGTTTAACATTCTCACTATGCTGATTTCAGGTCCAAAGTCTCCGGGAAAATGTTTGAACGTGTTTATGAGACCGCTAATTAATGAGCTTAATACTTAGTGGAATGAGGGCGTTGTTACATTTGACCGATATGACTGATCGTCATTTCTTATGAAAGCATATGTTACTTGGGCCATAAGCGATCTCTCAGGTCTGGGAATGTTGGGAGTTTTGAAGACAAAAGGGTATAAAGCTTGTCCGATGTGTTTAGATGAGGTAGATATTGAGCACATATCAGGTAGAATGTCATATCAGGGCCATCAAAGATGGCTAGACAAGAATCATACGTGGAGGAGAGCGCCTCAAAAATTTAATGGGACGGTTGAGTCAAGAGATGCCCCACCTTCCATTTCAGGTATTGAAGTTTTATCCGAGATACTTAGTCATGAGTATCCGGCATTGAGTTTGCACTTAGATTTGAAAAATAGAGGCACCACCGAGAGGTTGTGTTGGACTCACGTGTCCATTTTCTATGACTTGCCATATTGGAAATTTCTTAGTCAGCCTTACTCATTGGATGTGATGCATATCGAGAAGAATGTGTTCGATAATATTCTTGGTACAATTCTTGGACTCGAGGGAAAAATTAAAGATGATGTTAGGGCTTGAGAAGGCCTACAAAAGCTAAACGTGCGTGAGCATCTTTGGGTTAAACGCAATGGTTCGTCGTCTAATAAAGACAAAGTATCACAAGCACCTTACACTGTGTTACCAGAACAAAGGAGGGAGATACTAGAATGGATTAAGGATGTTAAGTATCCTTACGGCTATGCAGGAAGTTTAAAGGGCAAAATTAATGTCAATGACAAAAAATTTATCGGGTTGAAGACTCATGATTGTCATGTTATGTTGCAATGCCTGCTTCCCTTATTCATTCGGCCATACTTGACGTCTCAAGTAGTGAAATGCTCATTGCATTGTCCAAGTGGTTTCAAAAATTGTGTTGTAGAGAGTAAAAGGCAAATGATGTGGTGGAAATGAAGACGGAGATAGTCACGATTCTGTGCAATGCTTTTTTCACCATCATGGTTCACCTGATGATTCATCTTTCCGATCAAGTGTTGCTTAAAGGGCCCGTGCATTTTAGATGGATGTACCCCATTGAGAGGTAATTAACATTTTTTTAAATGACTATGCTACTATTAGAAAATGTTTATTTGATTTCGGTGATGATAGTTTCTTTTTTATTTCAGGCAATTGGGTGAATATAAGAGATCAGTTCGAAACACACGATATCCGGAGGGTTGTATTGCAGAGCAATACATTGCACAAGAGTGTGTTAATTTTTGCAAATTATACATTGGTGACTCATCAAATAACGCACCCACCGAAGATGGCTCAAATTGTGAACCCTGATTCAAAATCTCGGTAGTATCTGATCTTGTCAAGTCGAGTGGTTATCTTTCACGCGCAAAGTTGAATAGAGAACAAATTGAAATTGCTCATTGGTGTGTCATGGAACATTGCAAAGAAGACCGTTATTATATTGGTAAGCATAAGGACAAATTTGAGAGGGAATGTCCTAATTATGGAGATCAAATCGAATTAAGCATTTTCATCCTTATTTCCGTGGTTGGGTACGCGTCATATTCATTTTTCATTCAATATGTTGCTGTCAGAATATATTGCATTTTCATTTGCATTCAATTTAGCATTGTCACTCAGAATATATTGCTGTCAGAATATATTGCATTTTCAATTTAGCATTCAATTATTCAAATCAGCTGTATATTATTTTTCTGTATAGTGGAACAAGGGAAGCAGATAGCTTATAAAATGCTTAGCATGTTTTCTAGCTCAAGGGAAGTAGATAGCTTATAAAATGCTTAGCATGTTTTCTAGCTCAACTTGGTTGAATAGATACCAAAGACTAATTTATAGGTTTGATCAGTGCATTATCCTACTAATATATACTAAAGTATTTTTTTATATTGCTTTTACAGATGGAAAATTTGCAAAACACAGGACATCCGGACTATGATCATCAATTGCACATTTTGTCTTCTTTCCCACAAATCTACAATTGTTACTCACAATGTCATTTAAATGGTGTGAAGTTCGTGGTATGGGATAGAGACCAAAAGATGACGACACAAAATTCCGGAGTCATGGTTGAAGAAGTGGCATGTGATTAAAGACCAAACGAAGACGACACGATATTATGGTATTCTTGAGAAAGTCATTGAGTTGATATATGCAGATGGGTTGCCCGTTGTTCTTTTCGAATGCAAATGGTTCAACATCGATCCATTTGAGAGTGGAACTAAATTAGACCATGGACTTCTTTCCATTGATACATCGTCAACATGGTATGAAGGTTCGCTCTATGAAGATCCAAAAGCCGGCGACAATTGGAAAATTGTTAATGTTGTCTCACATAGAGGAATATATAGTGATTTTTAAATTGGTCGAGATCAAAATTCTAGAGTGGCTCAAGATGAAGAAATATATCAAGAAGATGAATATGATCGTGATATGCACCCTAACATTTCACAAAACTATGATGATGATGTTGCCATGGATGATGGAGATGGCGGTTATGTATATGGAGATGAAGAGGGCGATGGAATTAGTTTGGGATGTGATAAAGATGAAGATGAAGTTGATGATCATGTACATGTACATGTAAGAGCAATGGGTGATTCTCATGTTTAATGGATGTCAAATTTGACTTGTAAACTAAATTGATGCTATAGCTATCTACCAAATTTTCAAAACCAATTAAACTTCTCTACCAATTTTATCGACACTTTTTTTTATAAACTTCTCTACCAATTTTATCTACACTTGATGCAAGAGGGAAAACAGCCGCCAATTTTCTCATTTTAGTTTTGATTTGTTTCTCTCATTTTGGGCCCAAATTTTCCCAAAGTCCAGGAGGGAAAACACAGACGCCCAAATTTTTTTTACCAAAGTTATGTGTTTCTCCATATGTGTTTCTCTCAACCCTAACATTTTCACCACAACTTATCTCCGAACCGACTAACATTTCTCTCAACCCTTTCGCACTGTCTCGTCTACATCGCCCTCTCTCAACCCTAAGTCTATGTTTGCGTTTCAGATATGGCACCAGGGAAGAGAAAGAGCATACGGTTTGTCCAAAATGAGAGTCTAAAGTTGATTCGTTCGTCACGAATGAGGCGTCCACCGAACAAATTGAATTCAGACAGTCTTAAACGTAAGGTAACCAACCATCTCACCAGATCCAGGGCATGTAAGCCTCCAACCTTTGTCGACCTTGCTTCACTATTAAACCGACCGTCACCTGAGAACACTGAGCATCCAGCCACTTCTCAGCTTCTAGCCACCTCTGAGCATCAACCCATAACCGCTATAGAGCCTCAGCCACCCACTGATGAACCGGTAGAGCCTCTAGGTACCGTAGTCTACCAGGATTCCTCACCCTTTCCCCCCGGTAGCAAACTGAAAACATTTCTTGGCCCAACTCCTAGGGTTGTGAAGAAGAGAACCCAAACCAAAGGCATCAGTAACTATTCAGCACCAGTGGAGGTCCCTCAGAACTCCTTACCACCCAGTAACACACCACCAATAAGTCTAGCTACCCAGCCCTTAGAATATGTCCCAGTTGTGCGACGCCATACAACCCCAGCTATGCAACACCCTCCAGCCCCAGCTATTTCAGCACAGCGCTCGAGGCAGTCCATAATGGCAGTGTCTCGTCAATTAGACACCCAACCCCAGTACTCAGACCAAAGAGCCCCGACCTTATCTCATCCTCCCTCACCACCACCAATACGAGGAACCATATCAACATCTGCCCTGTCTTATCCTCCCTCACCCCCACCTATCCGAGCAACATCTACACATCCACAATCGCCTACGCTACATGCTTCTACGTCTTTTGGCCCATCAGAATCTGCACCTGTCGAGTCTGGATATGGAGGAGCAAACTGGATAAGGTTCAAAGTTGATCAGGACCTCCCACAAATAGGTCCACTACACTCTCCTTTTCACATTTTTATGATATAAATTTATACTACTTGACTTGCTTTTATGAAATTTTATAGGGGAGGAGAACCTAAAGAAGAATAAACGAGGATTGGTTAGTGGGGCAAAGGCGCAAGAAATGAAAAGAACACTTGGGCACAACATTAAGGTGGAGCTCGGAGAATCTGGTATTATCCCAAAAAGAGCTGATGTGAGGAGTGCTCTTGTCCATGAGATAGGTAGTTGTGTTAGGGAAAAGATTCCAATAATGGCACCGACTTATGGTGAGCTACCTCCGGAGACATGGAGGACAGTTTATGATCATCTAAGTGTAAGATTACTTTATTTTCATATTTTGTTTAAATATGTTTCTGCCATTCAAGATGTTATTAATAATTGTTTTTCAATTTGTAGGTCAATTTTGAGATCGATGCATCCGTAAATTGGCTATGGAATTTCATTTGCAAGTCTGCTGCTGAACGATATCGAGACTGGAGGTCTAGTTGCAGAACGCACTTTCTGAAAAATGGTGAGGCTGTGCCGGTGGAGTTCATTCATCGCAAGAATCAATGGAAGTGCTGGTGAACTATTTCCATGACCCAAGCGTACATGGTATCCGACTAACAAATAATTTTGATTCAAGTTCAAGTAGAAAAATTGACCAACTACTTCATTTCTCTGGCAATTTGATAGGCAAAATGCAATCGCATGAAGAAAGCCCGCAACAGCAAAAACTGATTCACTCATCACTCTGGAAAACTTTCCTCCTACCATAGGGCCTAGAAGCACATGGCAGATAACCACCCGGCACCTTATGATGCAGCTTATGTCGATGCTTATGATAGATGCGCTGTTGGTGGCCCGATAGCAGTAATCAACCTTATTTTGCTTTGTTCACTGTCAGTTTTTACTATTTGTTGTTTGAAGCAGTGTGAAAACAAAGCGAATGATGTTACATTGGTTATGTTGGTTGCTTCTACTTTCATTTTATGTGTCAGTTTACTTTTATTTGGAACTTGGTTTTACTTTCATTTAATCTGCTAACATTTTACACCCATGTATTCAATCTATTAACATTTAATTTGTTCATTTTACTTTCATTTGGAACTTGGTTATGTTAAATCATTTTGCCTTGGAACATTTAATCTGTTACTTTACTTGCATTTGGAACTTGGTTTTACTTCCATTTAATCTGTTAACATTTTACACTCATTTATTTAATCTGTTATAACATTTAATGTGTTCATTATACTTTCATTTAATCTGTTAACATTTAACAAATATTCATATATATTTTTTATGCAGGCATAAATGAATGACAGAGTTCAAGAAATCCTTGACGATCGTGTTGTCAATGACCCTGGTGCCGTTGAAGATCCACTGCCCGTGGAAACCTAAACAATGATAATGACTGAAGTGATTGGAAAGCGGAAGGGGACTCATGTTGTTGGCGCAGGAAGCTGCTTGAAGAGGTATCCGCGTCCTAGGAGTGTGACGACGCAAAGTGCAGAGGCAATTCAATTAAAAGAAGAGATTTTAAAACTTCAAATGGAGAATGAGAAAGCTGTCTGCATAGAGAAAGATCAAAGGGCCAAGAATGCAGAGCTTGAGGAAAGGCTCCGAGCAGTGGAGGAGCTCATGCGTGTAGGAATGGGCCATGGCGCCAAGCGACGGTGCAAGTTTTCCATATCCATGTTCGGGTAATGCATGAAGAAACTTGTATGGATGTAATTTTTTGCCAGGGTACTGAATCTTATTAAATTTGTAAAAGGGTCGCACATCTAGGCATTTGGTGCACCCACTTGACTCTTTTGTAACATGCTTTTGATGTTTTGTTTGCCTGAATTGAATTATTGTACAGAATTCTATTAACTTTTGTTTGGTTTGCATATATTGATCAACCACAGAATCATGGGGAAGTAGCTACTGTTGCATAAGAAAAAAAATAGAAAATATAGCAATTGTTACGATTGTTGCATAAGAGACCCAAAGTGACAAAGCAACTGTTAAATGTGTCTCATAAGATAACTAAAGCGATAAGGGTAATTGCTGCACTTGTCGCATAAGATACCAAAAGTGACAAAGCATAACTGTCAAATGTGTCTCATAAGATAACTAAAGCGACATGGGTAATTGCTACAGTTGTTGCATAAGATGTCCAAAGTGACAAAGCACAAATGTCAAATGTGTGTCATAAGATAACTAAAGCAACATCATCATCAAAATACCCAAGTCGTATAGGAATCTCCACACGACAAAACATTTCTGGGTCAGTTGTAGCAAAAGACAATTGAAGCAGTTGCATAAGTAGCGTCAACGCGACAAATCTTACACGACATTCATCGATCATGTTGCATTAGAGACTGTCTTATATGACGGACCAATATTCACCTGTCGCTTAGGAACTTATGTTATTGAACGTATGGCACGTCAGATATGCGACAAGTCGTCTGTCACATAAATCTTATGCGACGAATTTCACACTTATGCCACAATATTTGACATGTCCCATAAGTTAAAAAATGGCATAGTGAATGGTCTGACAGATTTGTACCGCAAAATGTTTAGATCACCAGCAAGCAACTCCAATAGCACA
Source organism: Rhodiola chrysanthemifolia (assembly GCA_033675395.1). Taxonomy (NCBI): domain Eukaryota; kingdom Viridiplantae; phylum Streptophyta; class Magnoliopsida; order Saxifragales; family Crassulaceae; genus Rhodiola; species Rhodiola chrysanthemifolia. The sequence goes on from CM066205.1 coordinate 43,668,190, forward strand.
CAGCCATTGTTATCCAAAAGAAAGAAGACATGCAGTTAACATGACTTTTCAAAATGTTTCTGGGAAGTGTTTTTCTGAATTAATGTAACATATAAACTGTGAGACAGAAAAAGCTTAGAGAGTCCGAGAGATCTCCTTGGCTTCTCTACAAATGACAAATATGTCCAGCTTGGGCTCCGGAACTAATGAAAAAAGAGAGATAAAAAGGAAATATTAGGGCCAGCCGGCCAGCTGGCAGATAATGAGACATGCATTACTACTAGCTTGCCATTGTATTTAGACTTCACGATGTTTATTGGCACCAATTAACGAGAGAAAGAGTTTGTCAGCTAATGGATGAGAATGGTGTTGAATATGAAGATTCTAGTGTCCTAGAAGATCACGATCCACGTCCAATCTCCACTCAAACTGAGATCATAATTAACCCAAGTTGTGGGCCAGAGGCACGGAATTGGAACTTATGTTTTCAAAAGCTAATAGATCCTTCAAGAGATCGCCCTTACCTAGAGGGGTTCGAGAAACTCTGAAATCAAAGAACAACTGCAAAAGAAAAAAAGAAGAGGTAACGAAAATGAAAGCCACATTTGAAGACCGAATTCATGTAGTTGAGGATTTGGTTGTTCATGCTGGTTTAGCGGCTTTAGCAAGCCATAATCCTTTGGATAGTGCCACAAGTTATGCCTTGGTGCTTAGAGCTATGGATTATGTCATGACACTTGTGTTTTTTGGTTAGGGTACACATGTGAACCCTTTGTTAAGTGTACCCTTTAGTTTGATATTGGATTGTTGTTGTGTGTTTAAGAACCAAAAGTAATTTGATGTTTGGTATTCAGACATATTCCTCCATATGTGACAATTCATTGTTTAGGATTCTCGGCGTATGTCATTTTAGACGACAATGTTTTCAGTAATGTTATAAATGTATGTTCTTTTATGCAACAGTTATATGTTTAAAACTTTAAGCGTACATCTTTTTATACGACAATGTGTTGTTTAATGTTATAGATATATGTCGTTTTGTACGAAAATGACATGTTTGAGGTTGTAAGTGTATGTTTGTATGTGACTAATTTTGAAATTAGGTTCAGTAAAAATTTCAGTTGATGCCAGTATGATTGGAAAATATATTCATTATAAAATGTAGCATATGCGCATTAAGAAGACGACCTCAACGATCTTTTTTAAGGGACATATTTAAATACTGTCGCATAAAAAATACGCTTTACGTGACTATACCTGTCATACGCCGCGTATACCTTTTCGCTACTTCGATTACGAGACATCATCTAAGCGACATCGTAATTGTTTGGGACTCTATGTGACCATTTCTACATCCTGAGATGTATTTATGGCGTAGTGAAATTGTTTGACAAAAATATTAGCTTGATCAACACAGAGTTACTGTCCTTATCTAAAAAAACAAAAACAAAGAGTTACTGTCTATATCAAAAACAAACAAAAAAGTTAAACGTGGCTCACGATTTGTTAGAAGGGTAAAACCAAATTTTATAAATGAAAGTAATCATTTTTTAAAAGAATCCCAAAAGGATGTCTAAGGTAGCATGAAGGTGTATTTGGTTGGATCGTTAGTAATTAGCCGTCCGTCAGATGGAAGTCACAAAGTGCTTTCCGTCAGATGGTCTGCAGCGGAAATATAATTAAGCAGGAAAATATCGACTGAAAATTTACTACACGCAAATATATAGTGGAAACCTTATCACAACTGTGACTCGGTGAAAACCACTACCTTTCGTCTCCGACAGGATTTTTGAATCAGGTTATTTCTTATTCCGATATACTTGTAGGGTTTACAAACTAGGTCTTTTCACGAGACTCTATTTGATGACCTCTACTCAATCCGACACGAAATAATCTGATCTACTTGTTCGAACCTTCGTGCGTGAGTTGCCGGCAATGTAGCTTCTTGTATGTAAGCGCTTGATTCTTCCCAAAAGCCGAACCTTTCTTCAGCGAACCCTACATCCTTATATAGGGTTTAGCGAATCTCGTTCGATTCGGCCCAATTCGGCTTTCCAAACCTGGTGGATAACTTCCTGACTTATCTAGATTCGAATCGCAATCTTTCTAAAATCATTATCCTCATTAATCCGAATTTGCCAAATCTGGTCAACAGAATATTATCCCCAATATTCTTTGACCAATTAAATATCCTTGGAATCTTCTTTATATCTTCGTGATCTTCCAATTAATGCAGCGCATATATCTTCATTAATATATTCTCGCATATATATTCTTCCTCATATATCTCGCATTTATATTCTTCAATTTATATCCACAAAGATATCTCCAAGATCTTCCATACTTGAATGCACAATATTCTCCAGATCTTCTTTGGGATCCTCAATTGATTTCTGCTGAATATTATCCTTGAATCTTTGATATATATCTGCATTCAATATGTTCAAGATTTTCACATGCCAGTTCAATCAATGCTTGTATCTATTCATGAATTTCTGCACACTTAGGCAACATGTTAGTTAAGTGTTTGTAATCATCAAAACCAAGGGTTCCAACAAATTCCCCCTTTTTGATGATGACAAACACTTCTTCAAAAAACAGGAAATCCATGACAAGTATTTCAACCAAACATAAGTCTAGCAATTCCATCAGATAGATGTTCTAGCAATTCCATCAGATAGATGTTCATTCAATTTTAGTTAGGCAGACAAATCTACGATCGCTTAACAGTTCCCCCTTAGATGGACATCCAGTTTGATTTTCAGTAAGGATTTCCCCCTCAAGTAATGCACTCATGTTATCTTCCCCTTTTTGACATCATCAAAAAGAATGCAAGGAAAGACATCCATGCAATGGAAAGAAACTGCATACTTGATTAATAGCGAGCAAAAGTGCCCCAGAGGGAACACACACATCATACTGAAAATTTAAATAATATCAAGCAGGCACATAGCATGACAACGAAAGAAAAAGCATCAAAAAAAACATGGAGCAGATGTGGTGGGGATAGCAAGGAGGGGGGCAAACATGAGACAATGACAGGGTTAACCACGGAGCACGGTCTTCAACTGTCCAACCACCTCAGTAGCCACAACTTCAGCTGGCGGTTCAGCTCCATTAACTCCTCCTTAATCTGAGTACTGTGAGTCAGATTAATATTTGCTGAATCCTCATCCTCCTTCAGCAGAGCTGGCAATGTCTCAAGAATAGCAACTTTGCTCCTCAGGTCCTTCACCCAGTCAACTTCTGACTGATAGATGCCAAGATTCCGCCTTTGCTTCTCTTCTTTATACTGTGAGAAACCCTAGAAATTTCTTTATCAATTTCTGAGTTCCAATCGGCATCCTCGAATCTCGCAAGATTAAATTTTTAACTTCCAAAAGAAGCTGCACATTTAAATCTCCTTCCAAATCCTGAATTAGGCAATAATTAAACCGCCTCGTGCAACTCCCAAATTTTGAATTCACTCCACAGTTTTCTGCCACATGGCCATCTGCAGGTATTTAAAACCCTAATTGCTTCAGATTGTTCAAATATTGAGACCTGCTGTTTTTCCATGCCATAAAGACCATCAGCCATCATGTCCGAAGCGACGCAGTGATGACGACTGTGCTGTAGACGCATCTTTTGCTTTTCTCCATACAGGTCATTCTAATCGCCATCAATGTGGCACCTTTAACTTCTTTTCTTGCAGGCAGCCACTAACCCTCCAAAAGGCACTTACCAACAATCCATCTGATTGAACCAGCCACAATCAATCTTATTGAACTAGTCTGAACCAATGCCGAGTTAACCCCGGTTCTGTCTCATGGTTTTCACAATGTTGGGTGTAGTGCGCTACGTTTACCCAAGTGGTACAATAAAACACCACACATTCAAGAAATAAAAATTCACCAAGTCACGACAAAGCAATTTCATGTGGTGTGGAGAAAACCAAGAGAATAATTTTTTAAAATCAACGGGCTAAACATTTATTCTCCACACATAATAGGCTAGGGTTAGTCTTAGAGTACTTTCTTGGCTTATATTGTGGGTTCAAATTAGGAAGTCTCTTTTGGGCTGCAAAGAATTATGTGTCATGCTCATGATATTTGCTAGCTAGTAATCTCATTTATCATGCATGCAGTAGTGACCTCATAGAACAGCTTTCACACATTTATCAACTACATACGCAATAACTCCACACATGGCAGCTTAGCATGCAAACTAGTCTAGCCAATCATCGAGGAAATTTAACATGACATGCAGACTAGGTAAGGGACGTCATACCTAGTTCAAGCCTTAGCTTCTCGTAGGGTTCCCAGTTGCATAAGTAGCGTCAACGCGACAAATCTTAAACGACATTCATCGATCATGTTGCATTAGAGACTGTCTTATATGACGGACCAATATTCACCTGTCGCTTAGGAACTTATGCTATTGAACGTATGGCACGTCAGATATGCGACAAGTCGTCTGTCACATAAATCTTATGCGACGAATTTCACACTTATGCCACAATATTTGACATGTCCCATTAGTTGTAAAATGGCATAGTGAATGGTCTGACGGATTTGTACCGCAAAATGTTTAGATCACCAGCAAGCAACTCCAATAGCACACAACCATTGTTATCCAAAAGAAAGAAGACATGCAGTTAACATGACTTTTCAAAATGTTTCTGGGAAGTGTTTTTCTGAATTAATGTAACATATAAACTGTGAGACAGAAAAAGCTTAGAGAGTCCGAGAGATCTCCTTGGCTTCTCTACAAATGACAAATGTGTCCAGCTTGGGCTCCGGAACTAATGAAAAAAGAGAGATAAAAAAGGAAATATTAGGGCCAGCCGGCCAGCTGGCAGATAATGAGACATGCATTATTACTAGCTTGCCATTGTATTTAGACTTCACGATGTTTATTGGCACCAATTAACGAGAGAAAGAGTTTGTCAGCTAATGGATGAGAATGGTGTTGAATATGAAGATTCTAGTGTCCTAGAAGATCACGATCCACGTCCAATATCCACTCAAACTGAGATCATAATTAACCCAAGTTGTGGGCCAGAGGCACGGAATTGGAACTTATGTTTTCAAAAGCTAATAGATCCTTCAAGAGATCGCCCTTACCTAGAGGGGTTCGAGAAACTCTGAAATCAAAGAGCAACTGCAAAAGAAAAAAAGAAGAGGTAACGGAAATGAAAGCCACATTTGAAGACCGAATTCATGTAGTTGAGGATTTGGTTGTTCATGCTGGTTTAGCGGCTTTAGCAAGCCATAATCCTTTGGATAGTGCCACAAGTTATGCCTTGGTGCTTAGAGCTATGGATTATGTCATGACACTTGTGTTTTTTGGTTAGGGTACACATGTGAACCCTTTGTTAAGTGTACCCTTTAGTTTGATATTGGATTGTTGTTGTGTGTTTAAGAACCAAAAGTAATTTGATGTTTGGTATTCAGACGTATTCCTCCATATGTGACAATTCATTGTTTTGGATTCTAGGCGTATGTCATTTTAGACGACAATGTTTTCAGTAATGTTATAAATGTATGTTCTTTTATGCAACCGTTATATGTTTAAAACTTTAAGCGTACATCTTTTTATACGACAATGTGTTGTTTAATGTTATAGATATATGTCGTTTTGTACGAAAATGACATGTTTGAGGTTGTAAGTGTATCGTATGTGACTAATTTTGAAATTAGGTTCAGTTAAAATTTTTCAGTTGATGCCAGTATGATTGGAAAATATATTCATTATAAAATGTAGCATATGCGCATTAAGAAGACGACCTCAACGATATTTTTTAAGGGACATATTTAAATACTGTCGCATAAAAAATACGCTTTACGTGACTATACCTGTCATACGTCGCGTATACCTTTTCGCTACTTCTGTTGGATCGTTAGGTTAGCCGTCTATGTGAGGGAGATCCCAGAGTGGTATCCCTCAGACAGATGGCAGCGGAAATTATCTCTAGTACAGGAAATAATGCGGAAAGTAAACGCTCACAGATTTATAGTGGAAACCTTATTGCAATCCTTGCAACAGGCTGAAAACCACTTTGCCTTCTGGACGATTCCAGAAGGGCTTCAAGATCGATGTTATTGATTATGAATATGCTTGTAGAATGTTACAACCTGTCTCACTCAGTGACAGTTTAACAATCCTACTCAATTCAACTATCAACTAACCGATCTTCTCTTGTCCGCACACAGCAGCACTTCGTCAGCTCCGGAATTGATCGTCTCTTCAATCTCCGATTGCTCTCTCCAAAAAGCCGAACTTCAAGCTGAAGACTCCTCCTCCTTTTATAGTAGTCTTCAAGTCGACAGGTCTGATCTCTGTCCCAGATCCGATTGCTATCCAGCAGATGTGATATGGTTAAGATATTTCCATATCATAACCCTGTCACATATTTCCTTTCCAATTCTGGCGTGTATCTTCTCTTCATATATACGAGACGTATATTCCTATATATCTTGACATCAATGTTCCCCATCAAATATTACATTCAAATACTCGTATATCTTCAATATATATCACGAGTATATTTCCCCCAGATCCGATCCGGTCATAATGTCGGTGTGTCTCTCACACGGAACGCATCACTCTCGCAGCTCTGCTCTCTCTCAGAGATGTCCAGTAAACTTACCTGTCAGACAGTGATTTCTGCATACTCAAGTGGATTATTAGTTAAGTGTTTGTTATCATCAAAACACAAAGGGTCCAACAAATTCCCCCTTTTTGATGATGACAAACACTTCTTCACAAATGAGAAATCACACACAGCGATGGCATGGAATTTCCATATACATTTCACTTCGATTACGAGACATCATCTAAGCGACATCGTAATTGTTTGGGACTCTATGTGACCATTTCTACATCCTGAGATTTATTTATGGCGTAGTGAAATTGTTTGACAAAAATATTAGCTTGATCAACACAGAGTTACTGTCCTTATCTAAAAAACAAAAACAAAGAGTTACTGTCTATATCAAAAACAAACAAAAAAGTTAACGTGGCTCACGATTTGTTAGAAGGGTAAAACCAAATTTTATAAATGAAAGTAATCATTTTTTTAAAAAGAATCCCAAAAAAAAACAACGTTTTCGTTTGTTGTGTCTAAAAAAATCTCTCTCCGAAGACAGTAGAATCTCGTAGAAGCTTTGCTCGATCTGCCGCCGGCGGGGCTGGTGGCTTCACTCTTGGACCGTTTTGGTGTTGCCGATGTTGTAGGATGGTCTGGGCTAATCTTCGGGCGTCGCCTTGTCTCGATTTGGTGGATCTGTTCTCGTCGTGGTCGGCTTGGGAGGTTGGAGGCGGGGGTGGCGGTTGGTCGGGATGCTGCTGGTGGTGTCGGCTTGGGGGGACGAAGTCTTTGCTGCTGCGCTGGCGGTAGGTTTGTTCAGGGGTGGCCGTCGGTTGTGGTCAGCTCCTTCGTCTTCGTTTGCTGGTGTTTGGTTAGGCGGTCTGACGACGGTGGTTGTGTGGTGGAGCGGTGTTGCTGTCGACTGGAATGAGGATGGTTTTGCTGAGGGTTGACCGGCGGATGCTCGGAGGTTGGCGGTTTTGGTCTCGGCTTCGGTCCGGCTTTGAAGCTCCGGTTCACGTCGGTGATCGTTTTGGTTTCGTTTAGTTTAGTGGTAGGTTTAGCTTAGGTGTAGTTTAGATTTAGTTTTAGCTTAATTTCTCTCAGCCGGGTTTCCGGTCTGAGCTTCTTTTCTCAGCCGCTTATCGGTCTGAGCTTTTTAAGGTTTTTTTAGTCTTGTAGTTTCAGAAGCTTATCTCCTGCTTTGTATCAAAGGGCACGACGGTGCGTAATCCGTGTATGTAGTGTCGGCCACTGCGGTCGGTCCGACCAGAACAGTTTTCTGGTTGGTCGTGCCCTTTCTAGGACTTCTGTCCCTTCGGGGCAGTTTGTTCTAGTGTTATGAAAGTTGAACTTTAATCAAAAAAAAATGTAGCATGAAGGTGTATTGTTTTTTCTTTTCTTTTTTTGATAGAAGAATGAAGGTGTATTGTTTTGAGAGGCCGGTGGAAGAGTAGAGTTTCACAATTGGTGTTGTCGGTTGCTTAGTTGACTATTTGCATTCAAAAGTGAAGGAATAGAAGAATGAAGGTGTATTGTTTTGAGAGGTGGAAGAGTAGAGTTTCACAATTGATGTTGTCGGTTGCTTAGTTGACTATTTGCATTCTAAAGTGAAGGAACATGACTCACAATTAGGGGTCGGTAATGGGAAGGATAAGGGTGCAGGGTAAGACCATTTTTCATTGACCCTATGAACAGTATAGGGCATGGTAGAACAATTTTTCTAAGCCCGTAGGGTACCCATGGGCAGGGTAATATTAGGGTAAGGTCGGGTAGGATAGGTTCGGGTCGGCTAGGATAAGGTCAAGTAAGGCAAATTTAAGCATATTTTGAAAAAAAAATTCATAATATGAATGAAAATAGTAGGGTAAGACAGGATATGATAGAGTAAGAGGGCAGGGTATGCTGTTAGGGTAGAAGGGTTGGGTAGGAGGGCAGGGTAGAGTCTATTTTTTTTATGACCCTTATCTTGCCTTATGGTAGAAGGACAGGGTACGAGGATAGGGCAGGGTACGAATCGAGCAGGGTAAGAATAGCCCTAAGGACATTTTGACCTTAGGATCAAATGCCTACCCCTACTCACAATCTCACATTCACATAATGATGATTTAAACTATATATTTATAATCTAATAGATGATTGATCGTTAGTGTTAGCAGTCTGTCAGACGGAAGTCACAAAGTGTGTTTCCGTCTGATGGTCAGATAGCAGCGGAATAATTTTGCAAGAAAATAAACGACTGGAAAAATACTGCATTCAAATATATAGTGGAAACCTTATCACAACTATGATAAGGTGAAAACCACTACCTTTCGTCTCCGAAAGAATTTTCGAACTGATTACTCTTTATTCCGATATACTTGTAGGGCATACAAACTAGATCGTATAGATTCTATTTGTTATCCTCTACTCAATCCGATAGGGCAATCAGCTTCGAGCTTTGTACCGTAGTGCACCCGATCTCAGCAGGCTCCGTTCGTCGACTGTGATAAACCCTTTTTTCACTCCAATTTCGCCGAACCTCTCTACTGAGGTTTCTCTTCCTTTTATAGATGTTGAACTCATCTCTTCACTTCTCAACAGTCACTTCTTTCTAGCTTTGAAGAAGGCTCTTCAAGTACGTAATAAGTTGTGGTTTCAATGACCATATTAATTCAGCCTCTTGAATTGTATATCACATTAATTCGGCCTCTTTATTGTCTTTCCAATATGCTTCAATCAGCAATTAAGCTGGACTCTTCAATGGCTTTCCAAATTGTCATCAATTAGACAATTAAATCTTTGATTTAATCTGCCATTAAATATGCCATAAGTAATTGCTTTCTTCATCAATAACTTTGCATGTATTCTCAATTGGATATCTTCATGGATTTCTGCACACTTAAACACCACATTAGTTAAGTATTTGTAATCATCGAAACCAAAGGTTCCAACAATAAATCTAATCGAGTAATCTCATGATTCCGAACCCACGTGCCATGTTTTCTAGGACATCTTCCTATATCTCATCCAACCCCAAAACCTGCAAAAAAACTCATTTATAGTATTTCAATAAGAGGACTCGTGAGTCGGTGGGTGAAGCTTCAATTGTAAGTTTTCAATTGTATACGCAGGCCCCGGCTGTAGACATATGGGGGCCTCAAGCATAATTTTTTTTTTTGCCCTTTTAATAATTAAATATTATAAATAATATATACTCCCTCCGTCCCATATTTTTCTTCTCACTTTCCTTTTTGGGCGTCCCAAACTTTTCTTCCCATTTCCAAAATAACTTACCTTATCACACTCACAACCACCTTATTTAATCATTTATCTTCACACTTACTTTATCACACTTACTTTATCACCCTCACAATAACTTACTTTATTATTTTTCTTAAAAAATGCGCCAAATATCAAATGGGAAGAAAAAACCGGGACGGAGGGAGTAATATAGAAGGTATTTTATTATTTACTGGAATTTTTTTGAAAAATGCCATCATAAACTAAAAAGTTTCTGATTTGGGATATACTACTGTTACAAGTTTTATTTAGAAGTTTTTCAAAATCCGCTGTTGGCAACATCGGTTTTCATCCAAATCCAAATTATCTCCACACATACAGTCACCATTTGCCAGTAGCTAGGAGAAACGATTTTGATTAAATTAAAAACTTCATCAATAACCGCTGCTCTCCTCATCGGTTTTAGGCTATAGAGACAGTGCTTTGCTAAGCAGACGTGTGAGTTCGACGAAAACCGATGGGCCAACCGCGGTTTTGACCCATCAGTCATTATGCTGCCACGTAAGTGATGAGTGCCAAAGAAATTCCTAAATACTCCATTGATTTCATACATTAAGTCTCAATTTGTACGCATCGGATCTGCAGTTTGTTTCAGGTAATATTTTTATCATTTTCCGAAGCTTCTCTTTTCCATCAGGTTTATCATTGCCTCTTCTCTTTGCTTTTGCTCTGTTTTATGAACTTAGGCTTTGCTGTTTTAGTGTTCAATTTTGGTTTTTTAATTTTGAATAATGCAGAGGAGCTCATGTGCCTGCCTGCCTGCCTGGAGAAATTATTATGATTTGATTATCTACAACTGAAGGAGTGTGTTAGAGCAGTGAGCTCTAAGGAGAGGAATGTCGATGAGAAACAGAGGAATGGGATGAGGAGTGGAGACGAGAGGAGATGAGATGAGAGTGGAATGCTGAGATGAGGAATTGAGACAAATTCTTCTTTTTTGTTTTTCAGTACATAATTAGGTCTTATATAAAGGGTGTTGTAGCTAACAACTCTTAATCACTTTTGTCCTTCTTTTTTTCCAGCTCATGTTCCTTTTGTTCTCTTTGTTTCTTCAGTAACAAACTCTCTGAACTTGTTCGGCGTAACTGTTGCTCTGACACTCTTTCTTGCGCCGACTGCTCCATTTGCAATGTCTGTCAATTCAGTGGCCGTTTGTATTCCTTTGATGCCTGTAACATTACCCGCCGCATCAAACAACACCTTGTCCTCAAGGTCATAAGCAGGGAAGCGCTGAATGAATGTCGTGGCTTGCTCCCATGTAGCTTCAGCAGCAATTTGGTGTTCCCATTGGACCAAAAGTTCTGGAACAGGGATGTCATGTTGTAAGATGTGTCTAAAGCCGATAATTTTGTCTGGCCGAATGACTGGGTGCAAGTCCTGGAGGTCTGGGGGTAAGGGAATTACATGTTCATGCGGATTCCCACGACACTGTTTTAATAACGAAACATGAAAAACATTATGAACTTTGCTTTCCGCAGGCAATTCGAGTCTATACGCCACAGGTCCGATGCGCTCAATCACCTTGAAGGGACCGTAAAACCGCTTAGCGAGCTTAGCCGAGGCACGTCTAGTGATTGAATGCTGACGATAAGGTTGCAACTTGAGGAAAACCCAATCACCCTCAGCGAATTCTCTGTCCTTGCGGTGTTGATCAGCATGATTCTTCATACGAGATTGAGCCCGTGCTAGGTTGGCCTTGAGATCAGTAAGGATTTGCTGTCTTTTTGCTAATGTGTCATCCACTGCTGCAATGGCCGCAGACCCTGGGATATAATCACGTAAAGATGGTGGTCTTCGCCCATAGACTGCCTCAAATGGAGTCATCCGTATCGTTGAATGCCAGGCAGTGTTATAGCTTAGTTCAGCCCATGGTAAGAACCTCGTCCAATCTTTGGCATTGTCACTGACAAAGCAGCGCAAATAATCCTCTAAACACCGATTTAAAACTTTCGTCTGACCATCAGTCTGTGGGTGATATGCACTACTGGTAGATAGTGTCGTCCCTTGCAATCGGAATAATTCTTGCCAGAATTGAGACATGAATAATGGATCACGGTCGGAGATAATGTCTTTGGGAAATCCATGAAGTCTAGCTATTTCTTGAACAAAGGCAGATGCTAAGGTGATTGCCGTAAATCCGGAAGTTAACGGGACGACGTGGCTATATTTCGTAAGCGATCAACTATTACCCAGATGATAGTTTTGCCGGCTGACGAGGGCAAGTTTGTGATAAAATCCATAGAAATAGATTCCCATATCTGCTCAGGAATAGGTAGTGGCTGTAAGAAGCCACTGGGTTGCATTGTCGGGTATTTGACTTGTTGGCATATGGCGCATTGGTTAATATAATCTGTGACATCTTTCCGTAGTCCTGGCCAGTAAAAGTTGGATGAGATGCGTGCCATGGTGCGTTGAATACCCGCGTGGCCACCTATAGGGGTGTTGTGAAATTCGTGGATGATCAATTGGCGTACTGCTGAATCATCCGGAACTAGCAGCCTGTTACGATTTAATATCAGGTCGTCGCGCAATGTGTAGTCTGGGAATGATGCGGGAGATGTCTGGATGTCAGTGAGTAGCTTGTAGGTTGCAGTGTTGGTTGTAGTAAGGATGCGCAAGGCGCGCAAAATGCCAAGAACTGGCGTGCTGATAGCACAGAGTTCTGGTGGTGCTGCGACGGGAAGCCGTGACAAGGCATCTGCTGGTATATTATCTTTTCCTGGGGTGTATATGACGTTGAAATCAAAGCCAAGGAGTTTGGAGACCCAACGTTGTTGTTCCGGCGTTTGAACAGTTTGTGTCAGGAGGGTCTTTAAGGGTTGATGATCAGTCACTATGGTGAAATGATTTCCCAAAAGATATTGTCGCCACTTGAGGACTGCTTGTACCACTGCACATAACTCTCGATTATAAACTGAGGTAGTGCGCAACTGAGGGGTCAAGATGCGACTGAAAAAAGCGATGGGACGACCCTGTTGTGAAAGAACTGCACCAACAGCGGTTCCGGAGGCATCAGTTTGAACAGTGAAAGATTGAGTAAAATCAGGTAAAGCCAATACCGGTGTGGATGTCATGGCCATTTTAAGAGCTTTGAAAGCTTCAGAAGCTAGGGCTGTCCATATAAAAGCATCTTTGCGAAGGAGTTGAGTCAGAGGCGCGACCAATGATGCATAATTGGCCACAAATTTTCTATAATACCCAGTGAGTCCAAGAAATGCACGTAGCTGTTTAACTGAAGTGGGGCAAGGCCATTGGCTTATAGCCTTAATCTTCTCAGGATCCACCGCAACTCCAGATTCTGAAATGATGTGTCCGAGATATGCAAGGCTAGACCTGGCTAAGTCACATTTGGAGGGCTTAGCGTAAAACGAATTTAATTGCAGAATCTGAAGTACCTCATGTAAGTGTCGGACATGATCAGGCCATGACTTGCTATACACCAAGATGTCGTCGAAGAATACGAGAACAGTTTTGCGCAACAGGTGTCGAAAGATTGAGTTCATCTCCGCCTGAAATGACGATGGAGCATTAGATAAGCCAAATGGCATTACGAGAAACTCGTAGTGCCCTTCGTACGTTCTAAAGGCCGTTTTGTGTATGTCCTCGTGGTGCATTCGTAGTTGGTGGTAGCCAGAGCGCAAATCAAGTTTGGAGAAGATCGTTGCGCCATGAAGCTCGTCAAGTAATTCATCAACTGTGGGTATAGGGAAGCGATCGCGAATTGTCACGGCGTTGAGCGCGCGGTAGTCCACGCAAAATCGCCAAGATCCATCTTTCTTTTTAACAAGCAAGACAGGCGAGGAAAAGGGACTCGAGCTTGGCCGAATTATTCCTTCTGCCAGCATTTCAGTAATGAGACGCTCTATTTCTGTTTTCTGAAAATGTGGATATCGGTAAGGCCGTACATTTACAGGGGCTGCTCCGGGTGAAAGGTTGATATGGTGGTCAGAATTGCGATGTGGTGGCAAGCCTTTGGGAGGGAGGAATGTAGCTTGGAAATGGCGGAGGAGTGTGTTCAGGTCATCTGAGTAGGGTGGGGGAATGTCTGGTGGAAGGACTGGAAGTGATGGGTTTGTGGTGTGGAGTGGTTCGGGTGAGACGGTTGCAACAAGATGGAACATAGAGGCCGAGGCACAAGTGTGGGTCAGGCGTTGTATTTGTCGAAGTGTCATTTGGGCTAGGGAGGGTCGTGACAGGCCATGAAGCTTTAACTGGGTTCCATTGTGTACAAAACTTAACCAAAGGGCTTTGTAATCAAATAGGACCGGACCCACATCAGCCAACCACTGCACACCTAAGACGAGGTCAGCACCGTATATCGGCAAGAGATGGAGGCTCACCTCAAAGCTTTGTCCGCCCATCGATAATGGTACCCCGTTGCAGGCGCCCTCACAGTGAAGAGAATCACCGTTTCCAACTGTCACTTGCATGTGCTGAGATGGTTCGACTGGGAGTTGGAGAAATCGTGCAATCCTTGATTGCATAAAATTGTGAGTCGATCCACCATCGACCAAGACAACAATCGGTTTCCCGTAGATGGATGCTTCGAGCCGCAGTGTGGTGGGGACGAAATGACCTTCAAGAGCGTGAAGAGATATACTTGGGTTAGCGGTTGGATTTATGTTTGGTTGAGAATCGATGGGATTAGGGTTCATGTCAATGGGGTTTAGGTCCGATTGGGGGTTGTCGGGTGGGTCTGGATGGAGAGATTCATCATCGACAATAAGGCAGAGGAACTTGGGACGGCATCTGTGTCCAGGAGTAAATTGATCATCACAATTAAAACATAGTCCTCGGTCACGACGAGCCGCCATCTCTGCGGGTGTAAGGCATTTGACTGGTAGCCGGCTGGGTTGCGAATCTGAGGATGTGGTTGTGTATGGTGGGTTGCATGGTGTTGGCTTGGGATTATAGGGTTTGGGTCCATAGCGCCGTGAGTCGTTACATTTTTCTTCAATCAGTTTTGCCATTCCAATAGCTTGATGAAGTGATGTTGGACGTAGCAGGTAGAGTTCGCGACGGATGTCATCCCGCAACCCTGATACAAAACAGTTAAGAAGGTTTTCAGAAGATACCCCAGAGGTCCGTGTGGATAATGTTTCAAACTCGGTTAAATAAGAGGAGACTGAGGCATGCTGGCGAAGTTTGTATAGAGAGCCCTCTGGATTTTGATAAGCCGATGGACCGAATCGTAACTCCAAATTGCGCACAAATGAGTCCCAAGAGGTCAGCTGGTGTGTGCGGTGCATCCAGTGCACCCATTGGAGAGCCGGTCCCGACATGTAAAATGCTGCAATATGTAGTTTCTGATCCTCAGGCGTCTCATGGAACATAAAGAAGCGTTCAATCTGAAACAACCAACTGGTTACATTATCCCCAGTGAATGGAGGTAGGTCTAGTTTGGGAGGTCTAGTTGATGGCGGATATGTGAGGTCGAGTGGTGCTGGTGGGTTTTGTTGTGGGTTGGGTGTAGTTGGGTGAATGGTATACTGGGTAGGGGGGTTGGATGAGGAGGGTGGGGATAATAGTAATGCAGGTTGTTTCTCCAGCTTAGCCACTGAGGATTGCAAGTCCATAATGGCCTGATGCATTGTTTCCATGAGCTTGGTTTGAGTGGCGAAGGTGGCTTCATGTTGGTGAACGATTTCTGACAAGGCATGCAGGGTTTCAGCTTGGGAACGGGTGGTGACGCCTTCCGGCATGGTGGAAAGTTGCAACAATCAATGAAGAAAGCACCAATGTTAGAGCAGTGAGCTCTAAGGAGAGGAATGTCGATGAGAAACAGAGGAATGGGATGAGGAGTGGAGATGAGAGTGGAATGCTGAGATGAGAGTGGAATGCTGAGATGAGGAATTGAGACAAATTCTTCTTTTTTGTTTTTCAGTACATAATTAGGTCTTATATAAAGGGTGTTGTAGCTAACAACTCTTAATCACTTTTGTCCTTCTTTTTTTCCAGCTCATGTTCCTTTTGTTCTCTTTGTTTCTTCAGTAACAAAATCTCTGAACTTGTTCGGCGTAACTGTTGCTCTGACACTCTTTCTTGCGCCGATTGCTCCATTTGCAATGTCTGTCAATTCAGTGGCCGTTTGTATTCCTTTGATGCCTGTAACAGAGTGGCTGCGAGTTGTAAAGGAAGTGGGGCTTTTGGGCACTGGCTTATATAATTTGAATCTATCTATCTGTGGGATCTTCTTTTGTTCAAGTTTATTGTTGGTGGCACTGTTGGGTGCAACTGGGAGTAGACTAGACTTGTGAGTGCCACCCTGTAAATTACATAGCACGGACACCTCAATATGGGTGAGGTACCGGTGTCGGAAACCTTCGGACACCTGGAAACCTTCGGACACCTCCGGAAACCTCTGGACACCTTAGTTGACCGTTTCTTGAGGTTTCTGAAACAGTCAACGGATCGGAAACTTCCTTCGGACACCTCCGGACACCTTAGTTGACCGTTTCTCGAGGTTTCTGAGACAGTCAACGAATCGAAAACTTCTATGACACTTAAAGAAACCTCTAGAAACGCAATTTTGTATTTTATTATGAAATATTTTTAGAAAAAATGAATTTAAAAGATAAATTGTATTATTTTAAACTAAAATTTGATTATATTAAAAAATCATAAAATTATTTATATATTAATATATATTTGATACAGCGGTGTCCCGGCGGTTTCTTTTTTCCTTATTTTGGATTTGCAGTGTCGCGGTGTTTTGCGGTATCCGTGTCGCGGTGTCAGTGTGAGTGTCCGTGCTACATAGAAGTCTGTAATGGATCGAAGTAATTCAAATGAAGAAGACATTGCCATTGATCTTGAAAGCGGCAGGAGTGGGAGGGAAGACAAAATATCTGTTCACGTTGATGATCTGGCCAGCTTGTGTGGCGCTTCGGTGAATTATGATGCTGATTTGGTAGAGAATGTGGTAATCGATGTGAAGTCGGAAAGCATCGATGCCGATGAGAAGAAATCGGTGAAAGAAAAATAAGTAATAAGAAGGCTCCTAAGCCACCTAGACCACCAAAGCGTCCCTCGCTTGATGCTGCTGATCACAAACTTATCAGGGAGATTGGTGAACTAACCATGTTGAAGCGGGTCAGAACTGAACGAATCAAGGCGTTGAAGAAAATGAAAGCTCCTAAGCCGGCCTCTTCGAGCAATAGCCTATTTGCCACGATTTTTACTTTCGTCTTTTGTTTTGTAATTCTTCTTCAAGGTAAAATCTCCAACCTCTCATTACTCTTTACCTTAAAATACTTTCCACTGGGGCGGGTAAAATTTTATGACTTAGTTTTGTTTGCTGGCAGTACTTTTGTTATGTCCCTGTCATCTTTATTGAACGTTTTAAATCCTGAAAAGTAGGAGGCCTTGCCAGCACCAGATCATGATTGTTGATCTTCTACATATGCCAAGAGTGATCTGGTTGATTAATTTGGCTGTTTGTGTGTCTTCATTTGCAAGATATCTTTATCAGTCATCTGGATCGCTAGATCTTATGTAACTTTAGCTTTGCACTTCAGTACATTAATTTATGTCATTCCATATAAATTGCCTTCATAATTAACAAGCTGCAGAGTATTTTGTTCTATCCAGTACAGGTCCAACCCTACCCAGCGTGTCTGCGTTGTTCACTCTTCACTGCTAGTCTGTTCTCCACTACTTTTTTTTGTGTGGACTTTTGAATTATTTTGCAATCTGTTTGGTGTTTCACGGACCTCATAATATGACGATATTCACCGAAGAGTTTTTAAATAGAACACTAACCATTATTCAAGAACAGATTACTGATGAGACTATAAAGCAACATGGAGCACAACTAGGGGATGTCATATCAAACAGAGTCAGAAAAAATCTGTCCGGCGATTTAAAAAACCTTGCTATAATGTTCAAGAATTCTGCATATGCTCAGGGATTTAAAGCTGCTGGCCATTCACAGCAATCCAAGCATCTCTAGGTTTGGAACTATCAAGAAAAAATAAAACTATGCGCACTAAAGTTATTTATCAGAGTTTGACAATGCTGGTCATGGTTTCTGAAGAACCTAGATTTTGAGTTCATGTTTAATTTGTTTGAAGAAGTTAAAAAACCTGGGCCTGAAACTTGGGAAATGCAATAGTTATTGCAGACAAAAAAATAAAAAAAAATAAAAAAAAATAAAAAATAAAAAAAAATAAAATAATATGACGATATATTTTGTTCAATGTCTACATCATCAAAAGATAGTTGATGAAACCTGATATGGGTAATCTTCTGCAACAGATTCCCAAATGTCAGCATCCAGAGCTTTGCAGGAAGGGGGTCCCAAAAAAAATTTCATTTAAGAATATGGATATTGCTCGAATTTGGCAAAAAAATTTTTTGCACATATATATATTTTTTAAGTTTGACGATATAAGTCGTTTTTCAAGTAAAATACAAAGTCAAACTCATATATAGTTCATTGACGACCTAACTCACATCGATGACCCTATTGATCGAGTCATATGTCGTTGGGAAGATAATTTAACATGCTACGACTCTTTAGTTGATATTAAGATCTAAATCGGACTTTAAAGCAGCCAAAAACATCTCAAACTAAGGACGACGAACAAGTAACCACATGTAACCTTAGCAACTTTACAACCCTATAACGAGCGATCGGAGCACCATTTGGGAAATCGATCACCTAGAATATAAAGCTAACGACAAGGACTACAAGTTCTATGCTTACACCTAAACTCAAATCTAACGTTAAGGTGGCTTAAAACTAAGCCGAAATAGACTATGTTTGAAGTTGCTAATGATCGGTCAGACTTCTAGAGCTCACAATGGCCTCATCCTATATCCGTTGAAGATGATCTATATATGGTCAGAAAGCTTATTGAATGTTCTACAACTTTCGTATTTACATCAACAAAAAATTCAAAAGTTAAGCTGGTGAAAACTACGACTAAAGATGACTGGTTGATCAAAATTTTCCGAAACGGAGGGTTTTTTTTCTTCCAGAAATCTAGAGGGGTCCTGGGACCTCAGGCCCCCCCTTGGAACCGCCACTGTCTGCATCTGGATCACCCAGGTAAAAATAATTTGTCGAGATTCCGGAGTATTAAATGTTGGGGATTTTAGGGTTTGAGCTAAATTTTAGCATGCTGGCCCGTGAGAATCGCGCCCAAAAGAAGATAATATGAGGCCCGCGTGCATAGGCTACATTAAGCCAACAGGCTAATGTGCAAATAGAACGCGGCGATAAGTTCGCTTACGGGCGCCCGTCTGTTTGACAGCAGGCGTGTTTCTTCGTCAGATCGCAACTCTTGCTCATCCTGGTTAATTTTTTATAAATTGGAGATCGTAATTCTCAAGCAAGACCGGGAGATACTCAGAAAATTACTCTGAAGTTGTGAGAATCTCCAACATCCATCAATGTTTCCAAAACACCTCAAACCCTAAGCTTGCTATTATATTTAATGCCTAGAATAACTGTGTACTCAATTGGATGATCCCACTTTAAATTTCCTGTAACCCGAGGCAAATGATACGAGAGTGGAAATATCGATTTAGGAAAGCAAATTTACGCGATCCAATTTGATATCCAAGCGACCCTTTACTGCAATCTATGGCTTTTCGAAAGATTTCAAGAACGAAGAGGAAGCTGCCATCTTCACCCTGCTGTCTTCTGTTGACTTACTACACCGAGAAAACGGCCCATCACCTACATTAAATCTTGGGTTCTCCACCCTTTCGCTAGTTTTATGAATTTAACTGTTATATCGGCAGCTCATTGATCTGCTAACATAATTGCAACTGCAGGCTAGTTGAGTAGGTTTCTGATCAGCACCCACATGAGATAACTAAGAGCGTTTCAGGATGAAGCAAACAGATTTTTTCAGTGATCACGCAACACTCTCTCAGTTGCTGGGTATTCTGTATAGTGAATTGCAGCAGGAAAAGCATCAAGGGCTACCAGTTTACCTATTCAAGGTTCTCTATTTTATCAGTTTGTTAACACCACAAATAAATTAGCACTGAGAGCCATTGGGTTGAGCCATTAGGTGTGTGTTGGATCGATTTAGCGTTAGCAAACTATCAAACGGAAGTTTCAGACTTAGTTCTCCGTCTAATATTCAGATAGCAGCGGAAATAAATAATGCAGGAAAATAATGACTGAAATACTACACACGGATATATAGTGGAAACCCTATCAAGACTATGATATGGTGAAAACCACTACCTTTCAGTATCCACTGAAAGGATTTTAGAAGCAGATCACTTTATATTCAGATGTTCTTGTAGGACTTACAAACTAGGTCTTTTGCTTAGACTCTATTTGATGGTCTCTACTCAATCCGACAAAGTAACCTTTTTTATTTCAAACCTCCGTGTGTGGATGCAGACTCAACAGCTCAGATCTTCAGTGCGGTGGCTTTCTCTCTCTGGAAGGCGGCTGCTTTTGCTCTTCAGGAATCCACACAAGACACTTGTCAAACCCTAGGACATTAAGTAGGGTTGTCCGTGTCTTGTCATGGGCCCAATGCCTTGGCCCATCTGAACTTGTCAAACCCAACACTGTTTGTATGCTTTTTAGGACTGGATGTCTTCTAGATCCTTCCAGTCTCTTCTTCTCTATTTAACAGAACTGATTATGCTGAAGTGTAGAAGGTTGTTAATTAAACCACTTAATGGTAATTCGATCTTCAGCATTTCTTTGATCTTTCTGATGGATTTCTGCACACTTAGATAAAATGTTAACTAAGTGTTTGTAATCATCAAAACCTATGGGTTCCAACAAATTCCCTCTTTTTGATGATGACAAACACTTCTTCAAATAAAACAGAAATCCATCACAGGCAATTCAAATCATCATTAATCTATCAGATAGATTTATCACTAAACCAGCAGATAGATTTTCAGTCAGTTTCTGTTAGACAGACACTTCTGCGAACTCACGACAGTTCCCCCCTTAGATAGGCATTAGATTTGAATTTCAGTGTGATTTCCCCCTCAAGTAGTGCACTCATATGTTATCTTCCCCCTTTTGGCATCATTAAAAAGAGCACGAGTTAATACGCCAAGAATGGAAAGACAACCACAAATTTCATTAATCAAAAATGCAACGTAGTCCCTGAGGGAGCACACATGATATGCAGAAAAACATGGGGTAGATGAGGTAGGGATTGCAAGGAAGGGGGAGGTGACCATGAGACATGTCCTGGGCTAATCTTTTACCAAGAACTTCAACTGCTCTACCAGTTCGGTGCCCACATATCTCAGCTGACGGTTCAGCTCCCCAAGTTCCTCTCTGATCTGAGTACCATGAATCATGTTAATTTTGTTGGACTCTTCAATCTCCTTAATCATATCAGGCAATGATGTGAGCGCATCAAGCTTGGAGCGCAGTTCCGCCATCCATCCCTCATCAGACTTCTTCGCCTCCTTCCCAATCAACAGCTCCATTTGAGCCACCCTTTCTGTTAGCTGGACCACCTTCCCAGATAGCACTTGCAAGGCCTCAATCACCGCTGGTGATCCCTCATCTGGATTCAGCTGATGCTGATCCAGAGGATCCACCTCTTGAGGAACCTCTGCTAGTGCTGGAGCAGGGACATATTGATCGTTCGTCCACCCCGTCCCTTCATTGAACTCCCAGTGAAAACCGGTGATGGTCTCCGCACTCAGAACAGAAGATAGCTTATTCTCAACAGCAGGATCATAGATGCCCAGATGTACTAGAATTTTCTTCACAGCTCCGGGGTATGGAAGCCCGCGAGATTTGCTGCTGGCAGCACTATTCATATGCTTGAGAATCAGCTTTGAGAGGTTGATTGGAGTTTTTGCTCTGAGCTTGTCCAGTAGGAGAAAGTCTTGGAAGTTTACCACTTCATATTTCTGAGATCGGGGAGTGACCGACGTGCACACCAGTCTGTGGAGAATGCGGTTGATCAAGCTTAACGTCGAGGCTTTTCCCTGGTGTGACACGTTACAGGGGTCCTCCCCCACCCTTCTTATCACATCTCCCTTCGCAACATCCTCTGGCCAGATACCTTTGATGTATGCATCATAGCCGCTGACTGGTACTCCTAGTATGTTGCCCAACTGCCGGTGGGTCAGGGCCTGTTCTTTTTCTTTGTAGACAAACGATGCCAGTAGTACTCCGGAGGTTTCCTCCAGCTTAAACTGAGAGTAGAACTCCCTCACTCTATTCTCGTCGACCAGAACCTCCTCTCGGAAGAGGTGATCCCAGTGTTGAGCAATAAGGAGGTCATTTACCTCCAGCAGTTGGTGTTCTGCCATAAATACTCTATCAATCACAGTTTCCGGAATGACTGATCTTCCTTTCATGAACTCCTCTCTTTCCTCCTCAGTAACGGGTTGCTCCTTCTTTATGACGGGAGTGGCAGCCTTCTTAGAGCGTCCGCTTTTCCGGATGGGGGCCTGAGGAGTGGTAGGCTTCTTGCGCTTGCTGCTAGAGCCTTCTGCAGCTCCGCTTTTCCTTTTGAGGTTCTGTTTGGAAGATCCCTCCGTCGCACCGTCGGCCCCTGCTTCTGACAATAGTTGAACGGAATTGGTAGAGGCGGCCGGCGACTTGGAGGTTCTGGTCATGATGTCCTCTACTTTTACTCCTTTTGCCACAAGTTTGCCGACTAAAGCAGCGACTTCGTCGTCAGTGATTTTGCCTCCTGAAGCCATTGAGAAAAGGGATGGCATGAGATCTAGGGTTTAGAAGCCTGAGACTGTTTTGGAGAAAAACGATTTGTGGTTCGAAGTCTCGTTTTCTCGCCGTCCTTTTATACTTGGGAAACCCTAGAATCTTTTTGATTTCTGAGAATTGAACCGGCGTCTTCGAATCTCGCTTTATTTGATTTTTGAATTCCAATACGGCGTGTATATCCAACTGCCTCTCACATCCAGAATTATCTTTTAAATTAAACCGCCTTATGCAGTTTAAAAATTAATTCGTCCAATGTGAGGCTTCCATCTGTCCAATTATGAGGCATGTTGCTTTTCTGTTGCGACTGTTGGTATGTCAGTAGTTGCTGCAGGTTCTGTTCACTTTCCAATGTTCAAAGATCGCAGCAGACCATCAATGCGATACGGCGTGGTATCCCATGCTAGACTGCATCCTTTCCTATCTCTTTACAAGGTGTAGTCAAATCACAATAAAAGGGGGCCACCAAACTTGCCTTTGTAGCTGGCATCCATTCACACATCAAATAGTATTTACTGCCCATTCACCCGATACTGGCCATCCTTTGAAATTTGATACACCCACATTTACTGATTGAGCCAGTCAGAGTTGGTTTGAGAATAGCCTCGGTTTGTCTCATGGTTTTCACAAGGGTCGTAGTGCTTTAGGGCTACCCAAGAGGTACAATAAAAACACTACTCATTTACTCAAGAAACCATCAAGTCATGTCAAAGCAACTTTATGCAACATGGAGAAGAAAAGTATGTTTTCAAGACAAAGGGCTATGTGTTTATTCTCCACGTATAATAGGCTAGGGTTGGTCTTAGAGTACTTCCTTGGCATATAATGAGGGTTCAAAAATAGGAAGTCTCTTTTGGGCCACAAGGAAATACGTGTCATGCTCAGGGTTCTGCTAGCTAGCAATTTCATTGATCATGCAAGCAGGGTGATCTCAGAGAGCGACTTTCACACAATGATTAATTTCATAAGCAGCATCTTCATACTATGGCATATTGACAAGTAGCCTAGTCTAGCCAGTCATTGGGAGAATCTAGCATGAAGAGTAAACTAGATGAGAGATGTCATACCTAGTTCAATTCTTAGCTTTTCGTAGGGCTCCCTGTGCAGTGCCTTTGTGAAGATATCTGCAATCTGATCCTCAGTTCTGTAGTATTTCATAGCTATCATGCCCTTTTCTACACAATCACGTAAGAAATGATATCTAATCTCAATATGTTTAGTACGTGAAAACTGCACTGGATTTTTAGAGATATTGATGGCAATTGTGTTATCACATAGAATAGAAACACAATCAAGATGGACACCATAATCACTTAGCTGTTGTTTTATCCATAGCAGTTGTGCACAGCAAGATGCAGCTGCTATATACTCGGCTTCAGCGGTTGACAAGGCAATTGAAGACTGCTTCTTGGATCCCCATGATATTAGGCATGGCCCAAGGAATTGTGCCATCCCATAGGTGGATTTTCTGTCCGTCTTGCAGCCAGCATAATCAGCATCTGTATAGGCTATCAGACGTAAGTCCCCTCCCTTTGGATAGAACAGGCATAGATCGTCCGTCCCCTTTAGGTACCTCAGGATCTGTTTCACGGCTTTGACATGTGTCTCTCTGGGATCTGCCTGAAATCTAGCACATAGACAGACACTAAACAGGATGTCAGGTCTACTTGGCAGTTAAGTATAGTAGAGAACATATCATTCCCCTATAAAGGGTCGGATCCACTTGAAGGGAGGATTCATCCTTTGCAAAGGAGTCATTTGGAGACATTGGAGTAGCACATGTTTTAGCTGATTCCATCCCGAACTTCTTCAGGATCTATCTTACATATTTCTGCTGATGGATCCGAGTTCCATCTTCATCTTGTGCTACTTGAAGTCCCAAGAAATACCTCAATTCTCCAACCATGCTCATTTCGAATTCGCTTGACATCAGATCTGTGAACTTTTTAACAAGGTTAGGGTTAGTTGAACCGAAGATAATATCATCGACATATACCTGAACCACTAGAGTGCTAGTCCCTTCCTTCAGGAGGAAGAGAGTTTTGTCTACTTCTCCTCTGACGTATCCATGTGATAGAAGGAACAGGGACAGCCTTTCGTACCAAGCGCGGGAGCTTGCTTCAATCCATATAACGCCTTATCCAGGACATACACATGATTGGGATGATCTCTGTCCTCGAATCCTGGAGTTTGGCTTACATATACTTCTTCCTTTAAGACTCCATTCAGAAATGCCGTCTTTACGTCCATCTGTTGCAAGGCGAACCCATGATAGGTTGAGTAGGCTATGAGTAGTCTAATTGCTTCCAGTCTTGCAACAGGAGTAAAGGTCTCGTCGTAGTCTATTCCTTCCTGCTGATTGTATCCTTTTACCACTAGACGAGCTTTGTTCCTTACGACGATTCCCTTATCGTCCAGCTTGTTTCTGAAGACCCATTTTGTTCCGATCACGTTCTTTTCTTTGGGTCTAGGAACCAGGCGCCACACTTCATTTCTGTCGAACTGGTGCAGCTCCTCTTGCATGGCGTTGACCCAATCTGGGTCTTTGAGAGCTTCCACCACTGTCTTGGGCTCTGCAATAGAGACGAAGGAGGCAAAGCCGCAGAATTGGGTAGACTTTAAGATGTAGCACTGGTAGTCCTCTAGTCTAGCTGGCCGATGAACCGTTCTTCCGGAGCGTGTTGTTCTCAGTTCCCCCTCATGGTTATCAGCATTTTCTTCCTCCTCAGTAGGAGAGTCTTCTTCAACTTCTATCGTGTGGTCGTTGATGTCATTTCCACCTGGTGGATTCGCTATTTCATCGCCTTCTACCTGGTCGTTTGGTAGTGCTTCGTCTATATGCTGGATATCAATATGAGGCATGTCAGTAGTAGGCGCTGATGGAGGTTCCCATTCTGGATCTGACTCGTCAATAAGCCGGAGCTCCCCAGCATCTAGCATAGCCGCAGTCGAGGAATCTTTTATTAGGTGACCAGCCATCACCGTCTCATCGAATCTTACATGCACACTTTCTTCGACTTGCTCTAGCCTTAGGTTGTAGACTTTGTTGGCTTTGCTATGGCTAGAGTATCCGACGAACACTCCTTCATCACTCCGGGCATCGAATTTTCCCAAATGATCCTTGCCGTTGTTGTGAACAAAGCACTTGCATCCAAATACCTTTAGATGAGAGATTTTAGGCTTTCGTCCACGTAGCAGTTCATAAGGAGTTTTCCCTATCATGGAACGCAGTGATGCTCTGTTGAGAATGTAGCTCGCAGCAAAAACTGCCTCTGCCCAGAGACTCTTGGGTACCCCACTGCCGATGAGCATTGTTCGTGACATATCCTCCAGGGTTCTATTCTTTCGTTCCACTACACCATTTTGCTGTGGTGTCCGTGGGGCCGAAAAGTTGTGATCAATTCCTTTGTCCCTACACAGAGAGAGGAACTGCATATTCCGGAACTCAGTTCCATTGTCAGTGCGAATGGAGGTTAGTTTGCGATCTATCTTGTTCTCAATCAATTGCAGCCATGCTTCGAATTCAGAATATGTTTGAGTTTTAGAGGATAGAAAGATAGTCCATGTATACCTGGAGTAGTCATCGACTATGACCAGAATATACCTGTTTCCACCTCGGCTGACGACATTGACAGGCCCGCACAGATCCATGTGGATCATGTCCATAGGAGCAGAGGTGCTCACGACCTGCTTTGATGAGAATGAGTTTCGAGCTTGCTTTCCCGTGGCACAGGCACTGCATACTTGATCAAAGGCGCTATCCACCTTGGGTAGGCCAACTACCAATTCCTTTTGATGGAGTTTGTGCAGCAGCCTCATACTTGCGTGCCCGAACCTCTTGTGCCATAAGATGGAATTCTCAGCAATACTTGCAAGGCACAGTTCTTCCGTAGGAGAGAATTCTGGATCAACAATGTAGACTTCGTCCACGCGAATTCCTCTTAGAACTGTCTTACCTGTCTCATTGCATCTTACTAGACAATCATTAGAGTTGAATATGACATGATTCTTTCCATATTGACATAACTGAGATACGCTAAGCAGATTGTATCTCAAGCCTTCAACTAGACTTACCTCCCTGATTCGGATGGAATCTGAGATTCTTACCTCTCCTTTTGCTACTACCGTTCCCTTGCTTTTGTTTCCGAAGATTATGCTTTCTCCGGAATGTTTTTGGAGCGAGTCGAACCACACTGGATTTCCTGTCATATGTCTAGAACAGCCACTGTCCAGGTACCAGGGACGGGACCTCACTCCTTCCTGTAAGAAAATGATCAGTTTTTACGCACCCAGACAAGCTTGGGCTTACTGGGCTTAGTAATAGATTTGCCAAAAGGAGTGTAATAAGATTGATGGTAAACATCATGGTCATTTATGTCAATCTTTCTCCTGGGTGTGCTCCATGGTCTGCTGCGGATTGCTGGATCGTAGTGTGGGTGAGAGTAGTCAAATCGGCCTCTCTTCCTGTATGGACTAGTTTTCCTTTGGCGGTGTGGTCTTGAGCAGCGACCCTGAGCTTCCAACCATTTGCGATTACTTTCATCAATCTCCCTTAGTCTTGGGCATTCTATTCTGAGATGTCCAGATTTTCCACAGTTCCAGCATATTCTATGACAGAGAAGATCGACGTACTTGCTTCTACCAGGTGGTGTGGATGCCTTTACTTTTCTAGCATGGAGGTCTATCCTTGAAGGCTTACGGTTCTGGCTCATCCTTAGCCATATTTTGTAAGCTTCTCTGGCCTTGTAGGGAACAGACTCCGTGTCATGGATATTGAATCCTTCATATTGATTTTCTTCCCTCTCAGTCTGTCTGACGGTCTGAGGCCTTCTTCTAAGGAGAGAGTATTCCCCTGATTCCGTCATCTTCCCTTTCCCTTTTTCAGCCTTCTTCTTTTCGAATTCTTCTTCATAGCCGATTCCCGGTCTGATGAACTTTATCTTGTTGAGTGTAATCTGCTCCTTAGCCCTTTTTGCTTCCATCTCCCTGATCCATTCTTCTTTCCGTGTAGCGTCCTCGAGTCTCAGAGTTTCCACTGTCTTGAGGAGTTCTTCATTCTTTTGTCTAAGATCATTTAGCTCATCATTTAGCTCTTCAACCCTGGCTTGGAAGTCAGTTAACTCAGTGTTTCCAATTGTCATATGCTTCAGCTCTTCACTTAGCTTACTAATCTGTCTCTCTCGTCTTTCGCAAGCACGACATTTGCACACATGTTCTGCCATTTCTTTCTCAAGGCGCACGGCTTTGGTTGACCAGAGTTGATTTTCTTCTATATCATCGTGATGCTCTTGTTGCATCTCTGCTATTTTGTCCTCTAGGTCTCGGTTTTTGCCCAAAACTTTAGCAATCGTTTCTGCAAGATCAGATTCAGAAAAGACTTTATCGACAAAAGAATCAGTGTCTATTACCTCATTCGTTGTAGTGTGAGCCATTAGGCATGCCTCCTTTGAGGGCCTTCCATCGTCACTTTCTTCATTTGAGCGGCAAACATGGCATGAGCTGGCTTGGGAGCGGTTGCCTCTCCTTTTTGGACGGGTGGCTCTCCTTTCTTCTTACTGTAGCAGTCTTTTGAGAGATGCCCCTTCTTCTGGCAGTGGTAACAGGTTCGGTCTTCCCTTTGTCCTGGATTCTTTCCGTTTCCATTTGACGTACCGCCTTTGGAGAAGTTTCCGCGACTTCCTCCTGTTCTGAAATCTCTTTTTCCTTTGCCGAAGTTTGCCAATTTCAAAGCTCTCGTCAGTAGTGCTATCTCATCATCCTCCTTCGATGACTCATCGAATGTGCAAGATCTAGCGCCTTTTCCACCTTCAGGGCAATAGCTTGAGATTTGTCGGACTGTCTCCTTGCCATTTTTCTTTCCGCGATTCCAGCTTGGCTTTGTATGTTGGCAACCAGTTCTTCGAGCGTGACATCCTTAATTCCTCTTTGAGCTTGCAGAGCTAGTGTAACGTGATCCCATTTAGAATTTAAGGCCTGCATGAATTGATGAGTGATCTTCCATTCCGGGAGCTTTTCATTTAGGTATTCCAGCTGTCCGATGATAACTTGAAAACGGGTGAAGAAGTCTTCAAGAGATTCGTCCTTCCTCTGCATGACCGACTCATAGTCCTTTATGGCGGCCAGAATTCGATTCCTCTTAATGTCTTCATTTCCTCCATATAACCTCACAAGACCATCATACATTTCCTTGGCGGTTTTGTGCATTGCCACCTTGATTTGGTCACCGGGAGAAAGAGCCATGTATAAGACCTTTTTTGCTCTCGCGTTCTTTTCAAGTTTCATATAGTCATCATCGGTATATTTGTCTTTGGTCTTCTCAGCTGGCTTGTCGGGATCTGTTGTATCGAGTGGAATGAGGAGCGGTCCGTTTTCAAATATGCTCCATAGCTGTCCGTCTAAGGAGCAAACGTGAGCCTCGAACTGGTCTTTCCACCAGTCGAACTGTCCGGGCTTCAGGAGCGGTGGTTTCTAGAAGGAGTCGCTGATTGATGACATGATTGTTCCTGCAATGCTAACGAGCAAATCTAGAGCACTCGGCTCTGATACCATGTGTTGGATCGATTTAGCGTTAGCAAACTATCAAACGGAAGTTTCAGACTTAGTTCTCCGTCTAATATTCAGATAGCAGCGGAAGTAAATAATGCAGGAAAATAATGACTGAAATACTACACACGGATATATAGTGGAAACCCTATCAAGACTATGATAAGGTGAAAACCACTACCTTTCAGTATCCACTGAAAGGATTTTAGAAACAGATCACTTTATATTCAGATGTTCTTGTAGGACTTACAAACTAGGTCTTTTGCTTAAACTCTATTTGATGGTCTCTACTCAATCCGACAAAGTAACATTTTCTATTTCAAACCTCCGTGTGTGGATGCAGACTCAGCAGCTCAGATCTTCAGTGCGGTGGCTTTCTCTCTCTGGAAGGCGGCTGCTTTTGCTCTTCAGGAATCCACACAAGACACTTGTCAAACCCTAGGACATTAAGTAGGGTTGTCCGTGTCTTGTCATGGGCCCAATGCCTTGGCCCATCTGAACTTGTCAAACCCAACAGTGTTTGTATGCTTTTTAGGACTGGATGTCTTCTAGATCCTTCCAGTCTCTTCTTCTCTATTTAACAGAACTGATTATGCTGAAGTGTAGAAGGTTGTTAATTAAACCACTTAATGGTAATTCGATCTTCAGCATTTCTTTGATCTTTCTGATGGATTTCTGCACACTTAGATAAAATGTTAACTAAGTGTTTGTAATCATCAAAACCTATGGGTTCCAACAGTGGCGGTGGCAGGGGGGCCTGGGGGGCCCAGGACCCCTCTCAAATTTTGCAAAAAATTCCCTTACATGAGGTTTCGAACCCTAGCTTCCTCATATGTTAGGCTCTTTTCTACCAAATGAGCTATAAACAATTCTTGTTTTGTCTAGCAAAGAGTAACATTTAGTATTTGAAGTTGATTATTTGATTTAGTATCTTAATTAAGTATGTTTGATTAGTTAATCGCATTCAATTCCGCATTATTTAGATCTAAGTTAACTTTTTTTTAACAACTAAGCTATAAACAAAATAAAATACGTATTTATTAATTAAAATAAATACCAATTAATTTAAATTCTATTATGAATATGTAATTTATATTAAAAAAATTGATCGCGCTTGAACAAAATTTTTTTGGGACCCCCCTCTCTAGAGGTGCTGGATCCGCCACTGGGTTCCAACAGTGTGCCCCGTTTGATTCGTCTTGACCATGGTTGTCGAGTATTTCCAGAAGCTGTTCAATTAAGCAGATCAATATTGAAGTCGAGCAATATCAGTTTGTTGCAATGGGTAAACACACAGAAGTGTTATATCTTGAGTTGCAGTGAGGGAGCTTGAACATGTAACCGGATTTTTTCAGATGTCTAGCCCTTGAGCTGTAGAATCTGGTATGAGCCCAGGGCTAGGGATTTGGTAAAAACCTTGAGAAATCTTGGAATCTAAGCAGTCAGTATTATCTTACTTTTTTCCCAATACTTGTGACATGAAAACACAATATGAGGTTGTATATACCATTTAACTATCTTTGCAGCACTTTTGATTACTTTTTCTTCCTTCTCTCAAATCTTAATTTAGCTTGAAATGACGTTTCGACTTTATTATTCCATTAGCAACAACAGACAAAAGCACATGAAATAAATGGATCACCAGCGATCCTTTTGAGCAAGGAATGAACATCAATACAATTTTTTTCGTGCATTTTCATGATTCGAACACAAACACCCGCTCAGGTCTCGGGTGTTTTACGCCCTATCCCTCCACCATTTGCTCCGGTTCCTGATGGACATCATCAACACAGGTAAAATGTCTGACCATATCCAAATTGAATTTCTTAATTAAGAAGGTTAATTACAGCCATCAGGGCCAGGGCTGTCTGCCTGCCGACACATAACAGACTTAATTAAACGGCATCAGAAGGCAAATAATCTATGATGATGAATTGATGATCATCATCAGCACAAGCACACGGCACATACACACATAGCAATTAGCATCATCCATCATACTCTCTGATCAATCTGGCAAACTTAATAGGAATAATATTACGGAATTCATTATGTATCATCATATGGTGCAGCCACAGAAGGCGAGGAAGAAGCAGAGCATCAAAACCAGAGCAAACGACTCGAACACCGTTACAACCGTCCACAGCAAGCTATCCACAAAGGACAAGTCCAACCAGCTGAAGCTGTAGAATCTCCTTCCTGGTATCCAATATGACAAGTCAAGTTCGGGCCACCGAAAACTAGGCAAGGAAGATAGAGATATCTCGAAGACCGGCCAGCGAAACACTGAAGCTGTTGACCATCCCCAACTCATCTCTGTTTCTCAGCACCGGCTTGGAACCTCCTCTGGAAGTAATTGGATTTGGTTTGACTGATTGGTGGCTAAAGGAAACATTATTATGATAATGATGATGATAATGAATGTGGTAGAGAGGAACAAATATGTTCTATTCTCTTCTCTATCTTTTCCCTTTTTATGGAAATCGTTTCACTTTCGTACAAGTTATTATTTATTTATAAGCGAAGGAAAAAAGCAGGTGCAAACTATAAATCGAAAAATTATGGTACACTTCCTACAAACTATGATATAATTTGGGAAAGTGGTCTATAAATTAATTAGAAAAAATCATGGCATAGTTCGTAGGTAGTGAACCATAAATCGTCGGTTTGTAATTTGCACCAAAAGTCTAATTTGCACATGGTCTTAACTGTATAATTAAATAATAAAATCCTTCAACTTAGAAAAAATGGTGTCAATTAGGTGCAAGCGAATTTCACTAGTATAATGTTTGTAGAAGGGAGTTACGTGCAAATTTGGGTTAGCAGCTTCTGGTGAATATAATGGCATACAAATTGACTGAATCATGTAACTCATATTCATATTTAACATATGTAGTTGAGTGAAAATCAATATTCAACTATGTTTTGAGACATAAATTGCAAATCAAATTGCCTTGGTGGATATAATCATTAAACCGGTGATTCTTTAGTGCATGTGTTTACCTTGTGATATCATGTGTACATGCTCTCACATGTTCACGGTAATGTTAGTTAGTGTAACAATCCGGTTAAAGTAGTCGATATGAGCCGTTATATAAATCTAGTATGTCCTAGCTTTCATGCTACTACCCACAGTAAGTCACCACAATCAGGGGCGAAAGCAGTAGGTGGGCTGTTCGGGCTGCAACGCGGGTAGAATTTGGCCCAATAATTTTTTTTTAGGTTTCACTGCGGAGGAATGCAATTGCGATTTGGGGAGAAGCAGATAGGCGAACGAGACAGCGAGTAGTGACTTCTGAGTATGACCGTGCGAGCGCCGTCCCAATCTTCACCGCCGCAGTGGTTGGAGAACAACATCTGGCCGTTTGCGTTCCAGTCTTCCAGATTCCGGCAGAGGCGCAGTGGCAGAGCTCGAATGTCGAATGATTGAAGGAGTTGGAGCCTCGAGGTGAGTGACGATACTTGCGTTGTGTATGTTGTGTTTTTGTAATGGTTTTGCTTGATTGCTTCGATGATAAACTGATGTCCAGAATCAAATTTCCCGATTTTGCATTTTTGTCATCAATTTGAAGCGTCGGGTGAAGAAAAAAATCGAATTTTGGCGTTAGGTTTGTGTTAGTGGCGTTAGGATTTTTCTCAATTGATGGATTTGTGTTAATTCTTTTCATAGATCTGTGAGGTGCCTGCCTTCTTTTTGAGATTAAAGGTGGTGGATTTATTTAAGGGCTGCTGTGAAAATGTGATCATCCAGATCTTTCAAGTTGATGATTGATGAGTACTGGTTGGCGAAGCTCTGCCAGAATTTTTGCTGGTTAGAAAAAGGAACCAAAATCAATTTCTAACAGAAGCTGGTGTCTGTTAGAGCTAGAACTTGTTTGGAAAAAAGGTAGGTATCTCCGACTACCTGATATCATCCTATCTAATTAATGCTTGGAAAAAAAGTAGGTATCTCGGACTAACGTGATATCTATCCTCGCATTGAGCATAAAAATTTGTTTAGGCTATTTGGATACGTGGAATCCGGCGAAGAAAGATTCTTGTTCTTGAGTATGTTGGCAATGGAACACTTGGGAATCATCTAGATGGTAAGCAAATTACTTTTCTATCTTAAACTAGAAAATGTATGAATTATGATAATTATCTTGTATAGGGTATTATTCAATGAGGGGGCTATTTCTTTTCGCTATTCTAGCTTGATTTTTCTTTTTCTTTTTTTGATGGGGTTAGTCGGTTAGAGTTAGTATCTGCTCTTTTTTTGGCAGGGTGAGGGCTTGAACTTGTGCCACTTGGGACGCAGGTGGATTGCCCACCACTGGGCTAATCACTTTGCCTCTATTCTAGCTTGATTTTAGCTGAAGTTTATAATGGCCAATTCTTGGCTGTAACAATAGCTAGTAAAATGGTCACTGTATTCATTTTTATGACGTGAGCTAATGTTTCATGATAATCCGAACCTTCTAGTTGAGTAAATTTCTTTGCCACCTATCTTATTATATACCTCTTTGTTGATCCATCTGAGTTTCTTTTGACTTTATATACCCATTTGAAACCAACACTATTTTTGTTAGGAGGTATTTGGTGAGAGTCCAAGTCTGATTTTCTTCTATGGCTTTATTTTTCTGCATTCATAGCATCTATCTAGTTCTGACTTTTGCTTGAGTAAAGCTGGTAGGTTCACTGTCAATCATAATTTGTGAAGCAAAATGCTGGACTTTGGCGAAACATTTTGAATAGCTAGTATAATCTACAATATGATATATGGCTGTTGTGGTAACCAAAATGTTGTAGACAAAGTCTTTTAGTAAATTGAAGGCTTGGGAACTCTTGATTAACATTTGCTTGATTAGTTGGGATTCTTGTTGTATCACAGGATTAACATCTAATGGAACCTCGTCAACGATGTCACATTGGGTAAAGGAACAGTAGTGATTTCGTTGTCATCTGGTTGCTGGAAGGAAAACGAAAAATAGATTCTTGAAAAAGAGCGTCCCTGCTGATGAACACAAAATGTGATTGGAGAGCAAATATTGTGTACCCTTACTACCCCAAAGGATTTCCTAAGAAGACACCAACTCTGACACCATGTTGGAATTTGCTCGCTCAATTAGAATTACATCCATATTAACTCTCAAGTCTTGGTTTTGTAATCCAATATAAGCTAGTAATTCTCGTATTCACTTACTAATGTGGGGCAATTTCTTTACGTGCACATTCCCAACAATCTTTCTCTTAGTTGGAGAATTTATGCATGCTCCCCCCCAATCAAAATCCACTACATTACAAGTAACCTCTTCATAGGTGCGTATGTATTGCTCTTCTCCACTAAGGGTGCTCCACGCTCCCCTTCCAAACCTTGGTGCGCTACGACTCCCCTTAAACCAAGTTTAATGTGTTTGCGATTCATTGTTGTTAGGTCCTTGGGGATTATAACCAAGGGCCGGCACTTGAGGGCTCTCTTTTATTCTGTTATGCACGCCTCTTTTGTAATCGTCACGGTCCAGGTTCATTGAACCCCTTTTTGTTAACAAACATGCTGGCTTCACCTAGCTTCATCTAAAAAGTGTCTGCGATTAACGCTTTTTGCAACTCTCCTTTAGTGGACTAAACCAGGGTCTAACCTTCAAAGGATGATGTGTCTTCACTCGAGCACTCACTTTGGCATTCATCACGTGTCCCACATCCGTCACACTTCGCCCGGTCTGTAACTTGGGCTCTGATACTATGACAAAAGACGCGATCAATTTAACTTTTATCAAATTTACAGACCAATCCCTGGACTATCCAAGAAGACATCCTCAACTTTTACAAAATACTAGCAGAACCCTATACTATTAACAATTACAACTGAAATGCCCTATTCTAAATCAACTTCATTGTCGCTTGTCTGAGCTAGGTTGAGCTCGAAATGTCAGCGTGGATTCCGACCTTCACCCTCGACAGTGACGTTGACCGTTAACTTTAATAGTCTAGACATATGTACAGATTGTTGTTTTTAACACCCTTTTTAGAAGATTTATTGTTGTTAATTTATCCTATACAAATATAGAATTAAAAAATGTACATTTACTTGTAAAATTAACACATGTTTTGAGTAAATTTTTGTTTAGAATATTTATTTTGTTATTTTACTATATGAGTTGTGTGTATATCGGTAGCGAGATGTTTGGAGAGAACTCACATCGATATGAACAAAAATTGTATTCTCGAGTTTACCTCGTTGAAAGCGTTGGGTGCATCTGCGGCTGAAGTTTACATAAGATAATTATTGATTTGATTAATGAAGGGTCCTAGCTGCGAAATAAGTTTACTAACGTAATCATACTTTCGTAGATTTATCCACGATAAGATCTGAAGTTCAGACATTCAGTTTGGATTATCGAGACCGAGTTTCATGACCCCGCCCCTTGATTTCGAAACACGGGTGGACCTCTTCCTATCGAGATTTAGAATTCCGCACCATTGTCGCAACTTCTCCTACTTCCTTCCTTATGTGAATGTCAGAGAGTTCGTGAATACTTTTCGTACTAAGTATTAATTATATATCAAATACTTTTTGTACTAATGTGTCAAATGTTTGTTAGGTATCATTGGATGTTGGTGGTCGTATTACCTACGAAGCGAGTAGTTATTTGGCTTGATCCTCTGGGTAAACCTCCATTGCCTGATGCGACAAATTTTGTGAACACGTAAAATCTAATTTACTTTAATGTAGCATTACGACATGTACTATAACTTGTTGATATTGCAGTAACATTACAAGAGTATGGATTTGTACCTCAACACTAACTCACATATGGAGTGGAAAAATGTGACAGTATTAAAAGATCAAATACAACTGATTTGAGATTTGAGCTTTTTTATCCTATGTTGCGTGTGATTATAAATTATTCAATCTTTTAGTGCCCAAGACAGCCCACTAGGAGTGAAGTATGTGGCTATTATCACTTGCAATACATGCGGGACATAATCGCATTCGTTCAAGCTATAAGAGAATCACTTAAGGACGACGTCAGACAAGTAAGTAAATTTCGAGAGTTGATTGATGATTTACCTATTTGGGGTGTGCATAATTTAAACTTACTAACGTTAGTGCCCGACAACCCTATGATGACCATGTGCTAGATGATATGAGGGATCATTTTGCGAGTCAGTTGCTTAGTTACATGTAGCAACTTCCTTCGGTGTAAACATTATGATGATATTGTTATATTGCTCGTATGTTGTTGTACGACTTGGACATGACAAGTATCAAAACATTACGTGTATAAACTTTTGTTGAGCATATGAATAATGTATTATTGTGTTGAGAATTTGAATGTAATTGATTATTGTGTTAGAGCATATGAATGCAAATATTATTGGTTTGTACAGGCGTATATTGGGTTGATACCAAAAAAATCTGCCATTTTTTGTGATATAATAGGCAGCGCTTCCAGGTAAAGCACTGTCTAAAGTGCATAATAAACAACGCTTTACCCGGAAACGATGTCTATAGTTTAAGAAAAGACAACGCTTTTGACTTTAAAAACGTTGTCTATTGTCTGAAGTACAGACATCGCATGTCCCGAAAGCGTTGTCTAATGTCGATAATAGACAACGTTTTTTTTGAAAGCGTTTTCTATTGTCTCGACATTAGACATCGGTTAAACGAACAACACTTGAGAAAGCGCTGTCTATTGTAAAAAAAGTGCTGTCTATAGTGTCCGTTGTAATAGTGATGAAGACCGGTGGGTCAGTATTCAGCTTCATATTATTCTATATTCAATATTTTTTGAATATGGACTGTATATCACATGTGTCTAGGATGTATAGTAGGAGAGGATGGGGATGGATCAGTCTGTAACTCAAGGAACCACATGCATCTTGACAATCACTAAACATCCCAATATTTTTCTATTTTGCTAGATATGAATATTGTAATATTTTGAATATTGTAGTCTTGATTGACAATTTGAACTAGATTTTGGATACATTTAAAATTCTACTTTTCTTTCTTGAATTCTCAAATTAATTTAGACTTATCTATTTATTTAAAAATAATCAACATTTCAAAAAATAAATAAAAAATTAAGGATCATTCTTAGTTTTTAGTGTCATAGGTTTTGGCAAAACATGTGAAGTTGTTCAAGCTGTTGTACAAGGCAGAGTTTAAGGCTAGAGAGAGACAACCGACGTGGAACAAGACTGCCACAGCAGGAATGTTTCCTAATTCATATTTGGCAAGTCGGCGCTGCTTATATTGAAGAGGAGATAGACATCTTGGAGTCAGTTGACGTTTGATAGGGAATATTTGCGCTTGAAGATTATTTGGGGAGAAGATAATCGAAGATCTTAATTAAAGATTGAAGATATACATTGAATATTATCAATAAGAAGGATGCACATGGTTTTAGGAATATGTCCTAAAAGAATCTAAGAAAATATTTCCTTAAAAAATAGGAATATATTCCATAAAATATATGGCGGTTGAGATATGATTTCCTAAGGGATTTAGGAAAGATCCGACCTTATATAAATAGAGCTGGGGTTTTCATTCTGCATCGATCATTGAGCTAACACAGATACACACTCGGAGAGAGAAGATGGAGATTGATCGACCTTGAGTTCATTATTCCGGTTAACTCACGGCGGTGCTGTCCTATCTGTTCCAGGTGCTGTTACCCGACTGACAGTTGAACAAGTTGCAGATTCCAGCACTGTTGGAGAAAGTATTCACGCTTATATTCTGAGAGGGCTTGAGGTGGTCAACGACGTTAAGTTCATTAATCTGGTGAACTCTAACGCGCTGGAATCAATCTGTACTGGGTGCTGTTTAGACTGATCGTGGAACAACTCGAAGACACACGCATTGTTGCTTGGCTACTACGCATTCTGAAGAAGGCGCTGATCTTTGTGGAGGAGCAACTGGTGAAATCAGAGGAGGGACTCTGATCTAGGGGAGCCTAGATAGTAATCGTTGGAGTGTTAGAGGTACTGGCGGTTTAAGAGGGATTCTGCAAACGTAAGATCCTTGTACTCTTAAACCCATCATAGTAAATTGCTTTCCACTGGGCTAAGGAGAAGCCCCCCCAGACGTAGGCTTGTAACCCCGAACTGGGTAACCATATTGCGTGTCTTTATTTGCGTTACTGCACTTAAGTTTGATAACTTATTATTCTGCACGAGTTGTTCTAGTTGGTTGTTCCATATATGTCCAGAACAACTTCTCAACATACACGGAAGTATTTCAATTGGTATCAAAGCAAGCACTCGACCCACAAAGTGAGATCCGAAGGCAGTTGAGATGTATCTGAGGGAAGGACAGAACATCACGCGACCACCGTTGCTGGAAGGAAATAAGTATGGTTACTAGAGGGTGAGAATGAAGGTGTTTCTAAAGTCACTAGATGACATGGTCTGGAAAGCTGTTGAAAAAGGTTGGAAAGGTTGTGCTGAAGCTGATGGAAAGGTTGTGCTAACAACGGAAGAATTTGAAGCTGATGGAAAGGTTGTGCTAACAACGGAAGACAAGTGGACTGAGGAATAACGAAAAGCTATCGATGGGAAGAATTTCAAGATGATCTCAAGCTGTGAGATTGCTAAAACTGCAAATCGCTCATGAAGGTACGGCTAAAGTCAAGATTTCTAGAATGGAGATGGTCACTTCAAAATTTGAAAGTCTGAATATGAAGGAAGATGAGACCATAGCTGACTTTAACACAAGGGTCCTTGATAGCTCAAATGAATCGTTTGCACTTCGAGAGCCTATTAGTGAAGAAAGATTGGTGAGGAAAGTGCTGAGATCATTACCGCAACAATTTGTCATGAAGGTAATTGCTATTAAGGAAGCCTAGGATGTGACGACTATGGGGCTGGATGAACTGATGGGATCTCTGTAGACTCATGAGATGGAGATGAACGAAGAAGAACAACATAAGAAAGTTAAGAGTGTTGGACTGAAGTCTGAAGTAACTAATGTTCAGGAGAAGGAAGGAGAAATGTCTGAACAACAGTATGCTATGCTTGCCAAAAACCTTGGGATATTTATGAAGAGACTAAACAAAGGTAAGGGGATCCAATGAAGAGAGTGTGAAGGCTACGGACATATCCAAGCAGAGTGTGCGAACACTCGTAAAAAGAAGAAAGCCTATGGCGTCAATTGGAGCGACAGTGAATCTGATGATGAGAGGTAGGAGGATGAATCCAATAACTTCGTAGCTCTAGGAAGTGTAATTGACTAGGAAGGAAAAGAAGCCAAAGGGGTGCAGTCTAAGACATCGTTTGGGGATCCTACTGAGTACTCAAGTTGTAGTGATGATAAAGAGATTACTGAAGAATGTATTACAGACAAGTACAAGGAGTTGTTCAACCAATGGATGGAAGGAGTTGAGCTGAACAAGAAGCTTCATTGTAGCTTGACCAGTCTGAAACAGAAAAAAGAAAAGCTAAGGGAGAAAGCTGTTGTCATGATCGAACAAAAGGCTGAACTTCTTGTTGTTATATCTTCGTTGAAAATTCAGATGGAGAAGGACAAGGATGATCATGCAAAGGCCTTGGGAGACTTGAAGAAAAGAAACGATATGCTAAGCCGAAAAGAGGTACATCTACTTGATGTTGTATCAGCATTAGAGATACAAATTAGGATGGATAAGGAAGCCAATGCTACAACGCTAGAAGAACTAAGCAGTCTCTAGAAGTCAGTAAAGATGCTCAATTCCGGTTCAAAAAACCTGGATTCCATACTAACGTCCCAGAGGATCAGTGGCTGTCATAAAGGTCTAGGATTCAAGGGAGAAAGTTGTTCAGAAAAGACAAACATTGTCAAGGCTGAACATCTTGCTCACAGAGAACCTGCCAACCTTCCTCAAGTAAGAAAGCAAAAATAGGACGCTGGATGGAGAAGAAGAGATCGGAGAATCTGCTACTACTGCAACAAAAGAGGACTTATCAAACCAAGATGTTACGAGTTCCTTGCTTATCTTAGGAAGTTGAAGCAGAAGCCTGTTGATCAGTCGATGTTTTGGCTAGTTATATGCTCCATACGATGAAGGATAGCACTCATTCTCCCGGTAAATTGTCATAATTTGATGTCTTTTCTTGAGCGTTTCAGGTTACAAGTACTATCCATCAAAACCATGGCCTAAGACCAAGACTCAAAGAAAAACCAAGCTTTTGGGGTGAAAAAGCACACCAGGGAAGACCAGCCGACCAGCTGGACAAATTGGACCAGAACCAGCCGACCAGCTGGAGCCGAGGCCAGAAGAGAAAGCGGGTGAGGTCTTGAACCGGCCGACTGGGGAGCTGAACTGCCCGGTTCCAAGGGTCCGAGAGTTCGAACGAAACGAGTCTAGGCCAAACTGGCCGGCTGAGGAACTCAGTCTGAAGCAGCTTCGTGGAGCCTCGAGTGAACCGGTCGGCTGGAATTTCTTCACTCAACTAGCCGATCGGCTGGCCGTTAAAAATAGTTTTTTGGACTTATTTCCAAAAATCATTTTAGGGCTTTTTGGCCTTTTTCGTGAGCTATAAAGAGGCGATCGGCTGATTGAAGAGTGTGTGCGAGATTGGAGATCGAGAGCTTGACTTTGGAGAACCCTAACTTGGAGAAGAAGACAAAGCACCACATCGCGAGAGATTGAGGATTGAACGAGCTACATCGTCTACACGGTTTCCTTATCCTTAATTTCTATTTCTACACTAATTTTGGTTAACTTACCATGAATAGTGAATAGTCTTCTTTATTCTAGGATCCTACGGATCCCGTGCCATGTACCCAACTCTTCACGTGATCAAATGAACGTTTTTCATTAATGCAATTCGAATATTCAATTTCATTGTGCTTAATTTTATCTTTCTTGAAAGTTTTACATTGAATGAGATGTTTGCATGCTAGAACGTATTTAGGTTAATTACCAAAAGATAAATGGGTCTTAGGTATTAACCAGATCATATGAAATTGATATTAGGTCATGGTAGCTACAATGGTAGTACATGAATTAATAGGAAAGTTGACTTTTGTCTGAAAAACCCTAAGCTTAGCTAATCGAAATCGTTGATAATCCTTGGATGGGTGGCGTTCAACGATTGAGATTAATCTAGACAATGATCCGTGGATGGGCGGCTTGTCTAGTGTTATTTTGATTTATTTCCATATTCGATAACATGATGAATTTACGTGATATTGTTGCATGATTTGTGGGTTGGCACGGGTGAAGTTTGATCCTGGGATTCTTTCTCTGATCAAATCAAACCTTCTTTATTTTTTTGCTATTTTTTTCACACCAAAACCTTTAATTGTTTGGAATTGCTGAATAGGTCACTTGTTAGCTAGTATTCACACACGTTGTTCCTTGGATCAACACTTGGCTTACCAAGGTTTATAAATTGTTTTTGACTACAATTTGACCCCTAAAACATATAACTTGACAAATATAAAACGTTAAAAATATGCTTGTCATAATGGCGTCGTTGCCGACGAACATCGCTTAGTGTGATATTAGATTTAACGTGTGTAGTTTAGACTATTCCACCTTGTTCGTTGCTTGACTCTTTTTATCTCGTTTGCTTCACTCACGGTGTTTCTTGTCTCTCCCAGGTACTGACTAGTTCATGCCAAAGAAAACACACAGGCATAAGAAGAAGGTTCAAGTGTCAGACGAGGACTCACCGGACCAACAAAGAACTCTCCGCCAGGTCCAAAATGAAGCTCGACAAACCCGAGCACAAAATCGCGGATTCGCTGCACTCAACATGAATCCCCCTACACTACTCGGGCTGGTCCGTGATGACCAGCAGCGTCCCGCGCATCAGCCAGTTTGCATGACTCTCGAAGACTACACTACTCCACGAGTCTCAAGATTTCAGTCCGCCATTGCACCGCCTGGCGTGGACAATAACAACTTGGAGAATAAAACCTAGACTTATTCAGATGGTGCAAAACAATCAATTCACGGGAAAGATGAATGAGGACCCTCACCAACACCTTAAACAGTTCGTACAGATGTGAAACACAGTGAAGACTAACGATGTTCTGATCAGTCGATATTCTGACTGATTATTCACTACATTCGATGAAGGAAAACACTTGTTCTCCGGGCAAATTGTCCCTATTTGATGTCTTTTCCTAGTGTTTCAGGTAAAATTGGCATATCATTACTCCGTGAACGCAAAGTGCCGAAACAACGGAAATAGCAACAAAATTGGCCAAAAACAGAGCCCTACACCAGCAGTGCGCCGTGACATGCCGTGACATCTCACGGGTGTCACGGTAGACTTTTTCCTCAGACATATCCGGTTGATTTCCAGACATGCCGTGACATGCTGTGACATCCTCCGAATGTCACGGGTGTCACAGCACCCTTTCAGCTCAGTGAGTTTTGCCCATGCCGTGACATGTCCGAATGTCACAGGTGTCACGGCCCCTTTTCAACTCAGTAACTTCTGCCCTAGCCGTGACATGTCCGAATGTCACGGGTGTCACGGCACCTCGGAAGACAGAATTTTTGGACAGATTTCCTAATTCGTTTTAAGCAAGTTCTGATCTTTTTGGCAATTACTCGATTCTTGGGCTATAAAAGGGCAACAACCAGAGTGTTCTAAGTGTGCTTTTTCGGAGAAGAATAAACCCTAACTTGGGAGAGAAGACAGAGTCATCACGAGAGATTCAACGAGCACCCGCGTCATTACGGTTTCCTCGCCTTATCTCTTTATTACACTATTTGTGGTTTAATCGCCATGAATAGCGAGTAGTCTCTTTTATTCTGGGATCCTACGGATCCCGTGCATTGTACCCAACTCTTCATGTGATCATATGAATGTTTTTCATTAATGCAAATCGAATATTCAATTTCATCGTGCTTAATTTATCGTTCTATGCAAGTATTTACATCAAAGGGTATGTTTGCATGCTAGAACGTATTTAGGTTATATACCAAAA
Organism: Rhodiola chrysanthemifolia; assembly: GCA_033675395.1. Classification (NCBI taxonomy): domain Eukaryota; kingdom Viridiplantae; phylum Streptophyta; class Magnoliopsida; order Saxifragales; family Crassulaceae; genus Rhodiola; species Rhodiola chrysanthemifolia. Next base: position 43,711,156 of record CM066205.1, read on the forward strand.
GGTGGATGGGCCCTAGGGATTAACCGGATTGTATGAAATTGTATGAGAACCTTTAGTTTAAATAATCGAGATCGTTGATAATCCGTGGATGGGCGGCGTTCAACGATTGAGATTAATCTAGATAATGATCCGTGGATGGGCGGCTTATCTAGTGTTATTTTGGTTTAACTCGATATTCGATAGCATGATGAATTACATGATAATGATTGCATGATTAGTGAGGTTAGCACGGGTGTAGTATGAATTCTGGAATTCTTTCTCTGAATTAATCACAAACCTTAATTTTTCTGTTATTTAATTTCTGCAATTTACATCACAACAAAACCTTGAATTGTTCGGAATAGCTAAATAGGTCACACTGTTTGCTAGTAATCACACAACTGTTCCTTGGATCGACCCTTGGCTTACCAAGGTTTACAAATTTTGTTTGACTGCAACTTGACCCCTAAAACTCATAATTTGACAACTATAAAGGGTTAAAAATACGCTTGTCAAAATGGCGCCGTTGCCGGGGAACATCGTTTAGTGTGATATTAGATTTAAAATGTGTAGTTTAGACTGTTCCACCTTATTTGTTATCTGATTTCTCTGCCTTAATTTCTTCACTCACGGTGATTCTTGGCTCTTGCAGGTACTAGCTAGTTCATGCCAAAGAAAACACCCCGACGGAAGAAGCAGATTCAGATATCGGACGAGGACACACCGGACCAACGAAGCAATATTCGCAGGGTCCAGAACGAGGCTTGGCAGCTACGAGCACTGAATCGAAATTTTGCAGCAATGGCTATGAATCAAAACAATCCAGCCTTGCTGAATGGAGTAGTCGAAGACGACCAGCAGCGCCAAGTGCAGCCACCAGCGCGCAGGACACTTGGAGACTACACTGCTCCACGTGTCACGGGATTTCAGTCCGCCATTACACCACCGGGCATAGCCAACAATACATGGGAACTCAAAACAGGTCTCATTCAAATGGTGCAGAATAATCAGTTTTCCGGGAGAATGAATGAGGACCCTCATCAACATCTCAAGCGTTTTATCCAAATGTGCAACACGGTGAAAACCAATGGTGTCCCCCAGAGTCCTACTACCTCAGACTCTTTCCATTCTCATTATCTGATAAGGCTAGTAGATGGTTGGACAGCCATGCTGAGGGTACTTTTACTACCTGGGACAAGTTGGCCGAAGCTTTCCTCCAACAGTACTTCCCACCATCAAAGACAGCTCATTTCAGGAACAAGATTATCTCGTTCAGTTCTATCGATGGTGAGACTCTGTACGACGCTTGGGAGAGGTACAAGGAGCTGATGAGGATGTGCCCCCATCACAACCTAGAGCTGTGGCAGATCATGGACACCTTCTATCAAGGAATCGACCAGGGAATGCGCACTGGAGTTCCTCTAGACGAAACCTATGCCATTGTGGAAAAGGCAGCTCAAGACTACCACCTCTGGACCAGCGATCGAGGCAATCCCAAAGACAGAAAGGGCGTGCAGGATCTCTGTAACGTCGATGGCACCGACAACTTCACCGAGTTTACCAATACAGTGAAGATGCTCGCAACCGAAATAAAAAACCTGAAGACGGCATCCTCTATGAAGTCATCTGATGTTGCCAATATCGGGGTCTATTGTCAGATTTGTGGCTCTCCCTCTCATTTTGCAGATAGCTGTCCGGTAATGGGACAAGATGATAACAGTGGAAATCAGGAGGACGCCAATTACGTTGGGCAGAATAATCAAGGGACTGGTTTCGGCTATGGTTCAGCTGCTAATAGGTGGGATAACCCGAATCGAAATCATCCTAACCTCTCCTACAACCTCAAAATCAGGCACCCCCTAGTTTCCCTTCTAAACAACAGCAAGGCAATGCACCTTACCAACCACGAGGCCAATACAACAATCAAGCTCAGCAAACGCAGAATAATAACTCCTACCAGCCGAAGCCTCAATACAACAACCAGTCACAAGGGCAGCAAAATCAGAATTCAGGGAATTACACCTACCAGTCGCAGCAGCCCAAGCAACATGAGTCCAGCAGCTCATCTAGCATGGAGTCCATGATGGCCAGTTTCATGGCAGAGCAAGATCGGCGAGCTCAAGAGCAGGATCAGCGAGTGAAAGGACTCGAGAAGACGATCGATCAGCTGGTCATTCAGAATAGGATGCTAGAAAATCAGGTTGCTCAACAGGCAGACTCGGCAACTAGAGAACATGGGAAACTCCCATCGAAACCAGATATGAATCCTAGGGAATCACTGAATGCCATCACACTCCGAGGTGGCAAACAGCTTGAGATGCTCAGACCACTCAATCCGAAGCCTCAAAATCAGCAACCGATTCTGCGCCAATTGATGAGGAAACGTCCAGAGAAGCTGAAAACCGAGCCGAAAATTCTGCTCCAACAGTTGAGCCGACCCCCTATGTGCCACCGGTCCCATTCCCTCAGCGACTCAAGGGTGCAAGAAGAGATAAAGAGTTCACGCAATTCGTAGATAAAATTCGAACTCTCTACATCACAATGCCCTTCACCGATGCAATCACCCAGATCCCCACCTATGCGAAATTCATGAAGGAGATTTTGACTGGGAAACGGAAGTGGATGGAACCGAGACAGTGGCTCTGAGTGAGGAGTGCAACACTGCCATGCACCAGCCCATGCCGCCTAAGCTTAAGGATTCAGGGAGTTTTTCTATCCCTTGTGATATTGGCGGTCTTACTATTCGTTGTGCTTTATGTGACTTGGGTGCTAGTGTGTCTATCATGCCTTATTCTGTGTATTCTGAACTGAATTTGGGGGATCTCTGTCCTACTAACATCTTTATTAGCCTTGCGGATCGTTCTTGTAGACTCCCGAAAGGGATTCTATAAGACGTACCTGTTAAGGTGAAGAATATTTACATACCTGCTGATTTTATTGTGCTTGAGATTTCAGAGGACATAGACATTCCAATTATCCTTGGTAGACCTTTCCTTTATACGGCTAAAGTTGTTATTGATATGGATAGAGGGCCTATTGCTTTGCGAGTGGGCAGTGAGTGAGTCGTCTTTTATCTGCCTGACATGTGCAAGACTCCTAGTCTTTTAGCTGACTGCGATGTTTTAGACTCTGCTGATGTCGATCAGCCTATTTCACTGACTTCTATTGAGTCTTACAGTGTTACACCAGGCTGCCCAATACCGATGGACGTATACGCGTTGAGCATAGAGGGAGCAACTGCAGCTGAAGCCGAACAGAACACCGAATCAGGTAAGAACCCTTGCAAGGTGGAGCTGAAACCTCTACCTGCAAGTCCCAGGTATGAATTCCTGGGCCCTAACTCTACCTACCCGGTGATTGTGAATGCATCCTTGACTGATGTAGAAACCCAGAAATTGCTTGAGGTCCTGCGCAAGCATAGGCCAACCCAAGGATATTCGATAGACGATCTCAAAGGCATTAGCCCAGATTTGTGCATGCATAGAATCAACCTAGAGGGAGATGCTAAACCCAGTAGGGATGCTTTGCGGCGTTTGGACCCTAAACTGAATGATGTGGTTAAGACAGAAATTCTGAAATTATTAGATGCCGGCATCATTTATTCTATTGCTGATAGTAAGCGGGTTAGTCCTGTGCACGTAGTCCCTAAGAAGGGAGGTTTAACTGTTGTACGAAATGAGCATAATGAATTAATTCCTACTTGTACTGTGACTGGCTGGCGTATGTGCATTGACTACAGGAAATTGAATAAGGCCACTCTTAAGGATCACTTTCCGTTGCCTTTTATTGATCAGATGTTAGAACGTCTTGCTATGCATAAGTTTTTCTGCTACCTCGACGGTTATAGTGGATTCTTTCAGATCCCTATACACCCCGAGGACCAGGAGAAGACCACTTTTACTTGCCCTTTTGGCACATTTGCTTACAGACGTATGCCCTTCGGTCTTTGTAATGCAGCAGCCACGTTTCAACGTTGCATGATGGCTATCTTTTCTGATTACCTAGAGCACACCATGGAAGTATTCATGGATGATTTTTCAGTGTATGGCTCTTCGTTTGATGCATGTCTCTCTAACCTCACTAATGTCCTTCGTCGTTGCGTTGACACTAACCTGGTTTTGAACTGGGAGAAGTGTCACTTTATGGTGCAGGAAGGTATTGTGCTGGGACACATGGTCTCTAACCGAGGCATCGAGGTCGATCGAGCGAAGGTGGAGGTGATTGAAAAGCTGCCCCCACCAAAAGATGTGAAAGGAATCAGGAGTTTTCGCGGGCACGCTGGATTCTACAGGCGCTTCATAAAGGACTTCTCGAAGATAGATAAGCCACTCACTGATTTACTTTGTCAGGAAGCTGAGTTTAATTTTAACGATTTATGTTTTAATGCTTTCCACAATCTGAAAACTGCTCTTACTTCTGCCCCGATAGTGCAGCCTCCCGATTGGGAGCTGCCATTTGAACTAATGTGCGATGCAAGTGATTTTACAGTAGGAGCAGTTCTAGGGCAGCGCATCGACAAGAAGCTTCACGTGGTTTACTACGCCAGAAAGGTCCTCGCGGGAGCAGCAGCCAACTACACTACGACTGAGAAAGAGATGCTGGCCATTGTCTACGCTTTTGAGAAATTCAGGCAGTATCTAATAGGTTCGAAGACCATAGTGTACACAGACCATGCTGCGATCAAATACCTGCTGTCCAAGAAGGATTCGAAACCTCGTCTGATCCGATGGGTCCTCCTCCTCCAAGAATTTGACATTGACATTAGAGACAAGAAGGGAGCAGAAAATCTGGTCGCAGATCACTTGTCACGCCTCAAGCTACGAGAACTCGACCGCGAAGAGGACAAGCTCCCAATGACTAACTCTCTAGCAGGAGAACAGCTTATGAGCATTGATGTGGATAACGTCCCATGGTACGCAGATTTTGTCAATTTCTTAGCCTGTGGAATTCTCCCTCCCGACCTCTCGCACAACCAGAAGAAGAAGTTTCTTTCCGACGTGAAAAGGTACTTCTGGGATGACCCTTTCTTATATAGATTATGTGCTGACGGTCTCTACAGGACTTGTGTCGACGAGGACCAGATCAAATGGATTCTGGAACGCTACCACTCATCACAATACGGTGGGCACGGAGCTGGTTCGAAAACAGCTACAAAGGTTCTGCAGTCCGGGTTCTTTTGGCCATCTCTATTTAAGGATTCCCACGAATTCGTTAAGGCTTGTGATCAGTGCCAGAGGGCTGGAAATATTTCAAAACAGCAGGAGATGCCCCAGCAGAGCATTCTCGCAGTGGACCTGTTCGATGTTTGGGGGATTGAATTCATGGGACCATTCCCACCTTCTTATGGAAATCAGTACATCCTGGTAGCAGTCGACTATGTTTCCAAGTGGGTTGAAGCAGTGGCTACTCCTACTTGCGACGCCAAGGTGGTTATCAAAATGTTTCAGAAGGTAATTTTCCCTCGATTCGGAGTGCCTAGAACAGTTATCAGCGATGGAGGCTCCCACTTGAAAGAAAGAAATTTCGAGACATTGCTAAAGAAGTACGGTGTTTATCACAAGGTTGGCACTCCATACCATCCTCAGACCAGTGGGCAAGTTGAAATATCTAACAGGGAGATCAAGAGCATACTGGGGAAGACAGTCTCGAGCCACAGGAAGGATTGGGCGTCCAAGCTAGATGACGCGCTATGGGCATATAGGACTGCGTTCAAAACTCCTATTGGAATGAGTCCTTTCAGACTTGTTTATGGAAAAACCTGCCACTTGCCAGTTGAACTCGAGTACAAGGCTCTGTGGGCTATTAGAGAGCTGAACATGGACATGAAAGCAGCTGGGGAAAAGCGCATACTGCAACTACACGAGCTCGATGAGATCAGATTAGACTCCTACGAGAATGCTCGCATCTACAAAGAGAGGACAAAGAAATGGCACGACAAGCGAATAGTGCGCAGAGAATTCAATGAAGGCGAGCGAGTCCTTCTCTACAACTCCAGCCTTAGATTATTTCCTGGAAAACTGCGTACCAAGTGGAGTGGCCCTTATACAGTGGAACGAGCATATCTAGAAGGGCATGTGGAGCTCAGCATGGAAGGAGGAAAATCTATGGTGGTAAACGGGCAACGCCTTAAGCACTACCACGTACTCAAGCATCTGGCACCTCCCGAAGGCATTAACGATAACCTGCTTCTCGGGGAGGGATCCTAGCTAAAGGACTCTCCGAGAATGTTTCCTATGCACTATGAGTCTGTCTAGACCCAGCTATGTCTCGCCAAGACGTTAAACTAGGCCTCTTCGGGGAGTAACCCGCACTGTAAGTTTAAATTAATTGCATTTTGCATTATACAAGATGTGTGTGACCTTTGCAGGAATCTAGGTGTGGAGTGTGTCACGCTCAAATCAGAAACAGGGGTGGAAACAACCATATTTGCACTGAGGATTATTGGTGTCGTGACACCCGTGACATAATGGACATGTCACGGCTGTCACGGTAGGGAAAATAGGAAGAGCATTTTCAGAGGTGACGTGACATACCGTAACACAAAGTACATGTCACGGCAGGTTTTCTTATCAGTGGCTTTCCGAGGTGCCGTGACATACCGTAACACATTGGTATGTCACGGTAGTCACGGCAGGTTTTTCCATCAGAGAGTTTCCGGGGTGCCGTGACACCCGTAACATCCTCGTATGTGACGGCATGTCACGGCAGGGTCGAAAATTCACAAAACGCATTAGGTCAATCGAGATTTCAAAAATTGCAGAGTTTCAAAATCAAAACCGCCCGACGCCCTCGACAGCCCTTCCGACCGACTCCTCTGTCCGAACTCCAACAGCCGTCCGCCGACCATCTCAGTCCGCCCTCCTCCTCTGCCCGACCTTCTCCTCCATCCGCACAGCTCAGATTCGCTCATCCTCAGTCTGCAATTCCTCCATCCGCCCATCTCCCCCAATTCCAACCCTAGCTCCGAAATTCCCCAATTTCGAATTCACTCCACCATGGCTAGAAAATCCTCCCGCAAAGCTGCTGCCTCTTCATCCCAGACTGCTCGGAATGCCCCAGCTTCACCACCACCGGCTGACAATGCCCAGGTTCATAGAACTTACCCGGCTCGTCGTCCCCTCTACCTGACAATGGCACAAGAGACTCAATACACAGACGTTATCTCAGTGAAGAAGGTAAAACCTACTTTAGTCCCTGACCATGGTACTCTGAATTCCTTCCAGTTATTGAATGGCTGTCGTGCATTATTTGTGGCCTCCGGCCTTGATATTCTATTTGCTCAGCCGGCACCTACTTATCCTCTCGTCTTAAAGGAATTTTTAGCCACATTTCAATATCTAGGAAACCCGGATCAGGCCACCCATTGAAAATTCATGCTCGGTAATTATAATTATACTATGTCTAAAGCCGAGGTATGTGCTGTATTGGGATTTCCCGTGGAGGGTTTTTGCGGGCAGTACAATAATGAGGAGAGGTATGAATTCTGGAAAGCCATATCCGGTTTTGACTGCTATTTCACGTCCAGTTGGCCTTCTTCCTGCATCAAGAATAAGCTATGGAAGGTTGTGCATCGTCTTGTCGCCATGAGCATATTTCCACGTGGATTAGGAGCCACGAACATTGGCAACCCGGAGCTCGATATCATGATTTCCATGGACCGCTCCCGCCCGATTGATTTCTTCCAGATTCTCACCGGCCAGATGATATTATGGGGTTCGGTTCTCGGCAAGAATAATGCTTTGGGCGGTGGTCTATTTGTCACCATTCTCGCTGAATCCCTAGGATGGGAGATCAGCCAGCTCCCAGCGCCAAAAACTTCCATCCTGACTGCCGAAAAGATGGTTGATATAAAGATGATTGACAAGGACCGTCAGTGGAAGCATAGGGACGATCTCCCCAAAGGGAAGAAGCGCCGCCAAGTCGAGAGCAGACAGAGGACGCTCGAGCGTGCTAGAGGTGGTGACCCTCCACCTGAGGACATTGACATGGCGGAGGCACAGGAGCCAGCGCCAGCTCAGCCTACTCCTCCAGTGCCCGAGCAGACCACGCAGCCACTTTCTGATTACCATGATCCTCCAACCCCGCCCCAGCACTCTAGTACTTTTGAGGAGCGTTTCGCCCGCTTTGAGACCACCCAGATGAGACTCTTCGCGCAGGTGCATCAGATAGTGGAGAATCAGAACTCGATTATGGAACACCAGCGCCAGATATTGGCGCATCAGTGGCCGATAAACAAATCACAGAATGAGCTCGTACAAGGCCATGCCCAGCTCACTGCGGATTTTTCAGATCTTCGCCATCAGTCCAGCAGGACGCTTTAATGACATTGCTTCGTGGACAGGGCCACTTAGATTATCCTCCACCACCGCACATTCCTCCTACCAGTAATGACCACGAGGCCGGCACTTCACACCCTCCTGATGATAGGGACTCCGGTAGTACAACAGAGCTATTTGGTATTGATGAGGACGCGGACGATGGCGCTGTCTAGCTCTTTATGGATTTCTCCTACTGATCTTTTTGACTGCTTTCATATTTTGTTGCCCGTTGACTGTTTTTCCTGTTGTACACCGACATTTTACCATGGTTTTCCTTTCTACATGTTAATTGTTGCTTGAGACATGATTTATGATCTATATTTGGCTCGCATCAGTTATCCTACTTTATATTTGGCATTTCCTGTTTTTGACTACCCTTCATTACCGATGCTAATCTTTAACTCGTGCAGCCTCATGTTTGGTTTTCTCTATTTCTATCAGCTCACGAGTCGCGTTCCACTCCTCGGGCATCGTTTAATCTCCACAGCAGTCATGCCATCACACACGAGGGAAGTTCCTATGCACCCTTGCCTTTCTTTTATTTCTTTGCTTAAGGACTAAGCTCAATCTTAAGTGTGGAGTGGGTAGCGCATAGTCACACATTGCACATCACATTCACTCTTGCATATGCTCAACTGTCTATGTACTGCGATGGAAATCTTCGTTTTCTACGATACTCCTTGGCTGATTGTTATTCTTTTGGATTCAAAGTCTAGGACTTGAAATAGTGTAAATCGTGTGTGTATTCTCTTGAGTCAGTATCATTGCTAGCCTTTGCCTATCACTTGTTCTACGTATTTCTTGAAGCATGTTTGAGACTTGATATTAGTAGGCACCGGTTCAAAAATGTCAAAAACTTAAATTACATCTCTTTTTCTAGGTGACCTTAGTACTAGTATGTATTTCCATATTCTTGTTGTGATTTGCATGCGCCCGCCTTTATTCATACACTACGTCAAGCTTTAAGTGTGGAGTTAGACAATTGGCCTTCAAGTTTTCCCCTCAAAAACAAAGTTCTTGATCTGGGAAGGTGGGTGAAAATTTGGCCCCAAGCATAGTTGTTTTTGAAAGAAAACCAGTCAGAACGAAATAAAAAAAATTTTGTTGTTCTGCGAGAGCAGAAAAATACCTAGGACCTGGTGAGAAAAGTCACCCCTTGTGTATGGAAAACACTCTTGAAACAATTTCTACCCCTTTTCTGCATGATATAGTGTAATTCCATCTTCTCATCGCGTGCAAATCATAACTTGTCTTGAGAATTCAGGTACTAGAAACTAAGGGACGATCCTCGTGCTTGCACTGAAATTTTAATGCAATTTTCGTACTATTTTTCAGAAAATTCTTAAGCCGAGCTCCTCTTCTCTTACGGGTCATTGTCTAATCCTTGGCACTTGAGAATGAGCTTTGCACCAAGAGCCCGTGGACTATCCCTAGATAGCATAGGTGAATGGCGAGCATGTTTTGTGTAACTATTCATGTTCTTATTGCATTGTTATGGAACTATTTAGAACATGTGATTAGTCGCTTGCTAGCCGTGTGTACTGACCGTTTGAATGCATGACTCGTTTAATCTATGATTGTCTGACAGCTTTGATGAAAATATTTGACTTGAAGTCGAGGTAACACAATGAATCCGAAGTATGACATGACTTTACTGTGGCACGTTGAGCATCATTCATGCATACACGTTAGTTAGTTGTACAGGGATTTGTAGGTAGTCCCATTCCTGAAAACCTTCACGAGACTATACTCGTCAGCCTAGAGGTTTAAAGGCTTGATGCATAGGCTAAATGCATTCGTGTCCTCTACGATAGTGAGTTATGTTTACTTTGTTTTTTTTGTTTTTGCTTTAGCTAGTATTGATCACATATCACTTGAGTGGGTAGCTGTAGAACACATGGTTGTTGAGCATTATATTCACTCGTGTATCTATTCTGGTATTTGTTTGACGTTTGTTCGGGACGAACAAATCCTAAGTGTGGAGTGTTTTGATCAGTCGATATTCTGACTGATTATTCACTACATTCGATGAAGGAAAACACTTGTTCTCCGGGGAAATTGTCCCTATTTGATGTCTTTTCCTAGTGTTTCAGGTAAAATTGGCATATCATTACTCCGTGAACGCAAAGTGCCGAAACAACGGAAATAGCAGCAAAATTGGCCAAAAAACAGAGCCCTACACCAGCAGTGGGCTGTGACATGCCGTGACATCTCACGGGTGTCACGGGTGTCACGGTAGGCTTTTTCCTTAGACAGATTCGGGTGTCACGGCACCCTTTCAGCTCAGTGAGTTTTGCCCATGCCGTGACATGTCCGAATGTCACGGGTGTCACGGCCCCTTTTCAACTCAGTAACTTCTGCCCAAGCCGTGACATGCCGTGACATGTCCGAATGTCACGGGTGTCACGGCACCTCGGAAGACAGAATTTTTGGACAGATTTCCTAATCCGTTTTTGGCAAGTTCTGATCTTTTTGGCAATTACTCGATTCTTGGGCTATAAAAGGGCAACAACCAGAGTGTTCTAAGTGTGCTTTTTCGGAGAAGAATAAACCCTAACTTGGGAGAGAAGACAGAGTCTTCACGAGAGATTCAACGAGCACCCGCGTCATTACGGTTTCCTCGCCCTTATCTCTTTATTACACTATTTGTGGTTTAATCGTCATGAATAGCGAGTAGTCTCTTTTATTCTTGGATCCTACGGATCCCGTGCATTGTACCCAACTCTTCATGTGATCATATGAATGTTTTTCATTAATGCAAATCGAATATTCAATTTCATCGTGCTTAATTTATCGTTCTATGCAAGTATTTACATCAAAGGGTATGTTTGCATGCTAGAACATATTTAGGTTATATACCAAAAGGTGGATGGGCCCTAGGGATTAACCGGATTGTATGAAATTGTATGAGAACCTTTAGTTTAAATAATCGAGATCGTTGATAATCCGTGGATGGGCGGCGTTCAACGATTGAGATTAATCTAGATAATGATCCGTGGATGGGCGGCTTATCTAGTGTTATTTTGGTTTAACTCGATATTCGATAGCATAATGAATTACATGATAATGATTGCATGATTAGTGGGGTTAGCACGGGTGAAGTATGGATTCTGGAATTCTTTCTCTGAATTAATAACAAACCTTAATTTTTCTGTTATTTAATTTCTGCAATTTACATCACAACAAAACCTTGAATTGTTCGGAATAGCTAAATAGGTCACACTGTTTGCTAGTAATCACACACATGTTCCTTGGATCGACCCTTGGCTTACCAAGGTTTACAAATTTTGTTTGACTGCAACTTGACCCCTAAAACTCATAATTTGACCCTTGGATAGGAGGCTTCAAGGAGTTGAGCAGTCAATAGAGCAGCTCGCTATTCAAAAGAGAATGCTGGAGACTCAGGTGGCTCCCATCGAAACCAGATCTGAATCCTAGGGCATCGGTGAATGCCATCACACTCCGAGGAGGAAAACAGATTGAGGTTCTGCCAGCTAAAGCCACTCGACCTCCAACTGCTAAATCAGCATTTGATTCTACACATGCTGAAGAGGAGACGTCAAAGGAAGCTGACAACCAAGCTAAAAATTCTGCGTAGACAGTGGAGCCAGCCCCTTATATGCCTCAAGTTCCATTTCCTCAGCGGCTAGCAGCAACAAGGATAGATAAAGCTTTCAAGCAGTTCCTGGACAAGATTCGTACTATGTACATCACTCTGCCACTCACTGACACCATCAGCCAGATTGCTACTTATGCCAAATTCATTAAGGAGATTATGACTGGGAAAAGAAAAATTGACGCGACCGAGATAGTGGCCCTGAGCGAGGAGTGTACTGCAGCCATGCACCAGCCCATGCCACCCAAACTTAATAACTTAGGGATTTTTTATATCCTTTGTGATATTGGTGGTATTACTATTCGTCGTGCTCTATGTGATCTAGGTGCTAGTGTGTCTATCATGCCATATTCTTTGTATGGTAAACTGAATTTGGGTGATCTTTGTCCTATTAATGTCACTATTTGCCTTGCAGGTCGTTCTTGTAGACTCCCGAGAGGGATTTTAAAGGATGTGTCCGTCAAGGTGAAGAATATTTACATCCCTGTGATTTTATAGTGCTTGAGATTTCAGAGGACATAGATATCCCAATTATACTTGGTAGACCATTTCTTTACACGGCTAAGGTAGTCATTGACATTGATAGAGGGTCTATAGCTCTGCGAGTAGGCAGTGAAAGAGTTGTCTTTTATTTGCTTGACATGTGTAAGAGTCCTAGTCTGTTAGCTGATTGTGATGTACTAGACTCTGCTGATGTTGATGACCCTATTACACCGACCTCTGTTGAGTCTTACAGAGTTGTACCAGGCTGCCCAATACTGATAGATATATGCACAGTGAGCACTGAGGGAGCAGCTGAAGCTGAACAGACCACCGGCTCAGGTAAGGAACCTTGCAAGGTAGAGCTGAAACATCTACCTGCAAGTCTCAGGTATGAATTTCTTAGCCCCGACTCGACCTACCCGGTGATTGTGAATGCATCCTTGAATGATGTAGAGACCAAGAGACTGCTAGATGTCCTACGAGAGAATAAGCCAGCCCTTGGGTATTCGATTGATGATATTAAGGGGATTAGCCCGGATATGTGTATGCATAGAATCCATCTAGAGGGCGATGCTAGGCCCACTAGGGATGCCTTGAGACGTCTAAATCCTAAGCTGAATGATGTAGTGAAGAAGGAAATTCTGAAATTATTGGATGCTGACATTATTTATTCTATTGCTGATAGTGAGTGGGTAAGTCCTGTGCATGTTGTCCCTAAGAAGGGAGGTTAGACTGTAGTTCGTAATGAGAATAATGATTTGATTCCTACTCGTACTGTGACTGGTTGGAGCATGTGCATAGACTATAGGAAGTTGAATAAGGCTACTCGCAAGGATCACTTTCCTTTGCCTTTTATTAATCAAATGTTAGAGCGTCTTGTGAAACATAAGTTTTTCTGCTACCTCGACGGTTATAGCGGGTTCTTCCAGATCCCTATACACCCCGAGGACTAAGAGAAGACCACTTTTACTTGCCCTTTTGGCACATTTGCTTATAGACGCATGCCTTTCTTTCTTTGCAATGCACAAGCTACTTTTCAGCGTTGTATGATGGCCATTTTTTCTGATTTTATAGAAAACACCATGGAAGTTTTTATGGATGATTTTTCGGTGTATGGCTCTTCATTCGATTCATGCCTCTCTAACCTTACTGATGTTCTTCGTCGTTGTGTTGACACTAACCTTGTTTTTAACTGGGAGAAGTGTCACTTTATGGTGCAGGAAGGTATTGTGTTGGGTCACCTGGTCTCCAACCGAGGCATCGAATTCAATTGCGCCAAGGTGGAGGTGATAGAAAAACTGCCCCCACCAAGAGATGAGAAAGGAATCAGGAGCTTTCTAGGGCATGCAGGCTTCTACAAGTGTTTCATTAAGGATTTATCCAAGATAGCTAAGCCACTCACTGATTTACTATGCCATGATGCTAAGTTTAAATTTGATGAATTATGTTTTAATGCTTTCCATACACTAAAATTTGCTCTTACTTCTGCTCCTATAGTGCATCCCTCTAATTGGGAGCTGCCATTTGAACTAATGTGTGATGCTAGTGATTTCGCAGTGGGAGCAGTCTTAGGGCAGCGCATTGACAAGAAGCTGCACGTGATTTATTATGCAAGCAAAGTCCTAGCTGGCGCAGCAGCAAACTACACTACAACAGAGAAGGAGATGCTAGTCATCGTTTATGCTTTTGAGAAGTTCAGGCAGTATCTGATAGGTTCGAAGACCGAAGTGTACACTGACCATGCTGCAATTAAGTATTTGCTGTCCAAGAATGATTCAAAGCCTAAACTAATTCGATGGGTTCTCCTCCTCCAAGAATTCGACATTGAGATTAGAGACAAGAAGGGAGCTGAAAATCTTGTCGCAGATCACCTGTCACGCCTCGAGTTAGGAGAGCTCGACCGCGAAGAGGACAAACTCCCGATGACTGACTCTCTAGCGGGTGAGCAACTTATGAGTGTCGATGTGGACATCACCCCGTGATACGCAGATTTCGTTAACTACTTGGCATGCGGTATTGTTCCTCCTGACCTGTCACACAACCAGAAAAAGAAATTTCTGTCCGACGTAAGAGGTACTTCTGGGATGACCCTTTTCTATACAAATTATGTGCTGACGGTCTCTACAGGACTTATGTCAACGAGAACCAGATCAGGTGGATCCTAGAGCGCTGCCATTCATCACAGTAAGGTGGACACGAGACTGGTTCAAAAATAGATGCAAAAGTTCTACAGTCTGGATTCCACTGGCCTACTCAATTTAAGGATGCCCGCGAGTTTGTCAAAGCTTGTGATCAATGCCAGCGGACTGGCAATATTTCTAAGCATCAGGAGATACCCCAACAGAGCATTCTCGCAGTAGAACTATTTGAAGTATGGTGCATCGATTTCATGGGACCATTCCCACCTTCTTATGGAAATCAGTATTTCTTGGTAGCAGTTGACTATGTTTCCAAGTGGGTTGAAGCAGTGGCTACTCTACTTGCGACGCTAAGGTAGTTATGATACTGTTTCAGAAGGTTATATTCCCTCGGTTTGGAGTTCCCAGAACAGTTATTAGTGATGGAGGTTCCCACTTTAAATTACCTACAAATCATCAGATTAGGGTTTAACGGAGACGAAAGAACAGGAATGCAGTGAGAAATCGAAGTGGTGGGGAAGCGCAAACCGTACCCTCACAATTGCGACCCTTCCCAGTGAAAATTGTTTGACAAACCAGGGTTTCGTTTTGAGGACATAAAATCTTTGACGAGAGAGAAAAGGAAGTTTGACAAACCAGGGTTTCGTTTTGAGGACAAACCAGAAGACGAAGTCGCAGCAGCATCAGAAGAATCAGTCAAAACCTCCTTGACCAAAAAGATGTAAGCGACAGAGGTCGACTGGCTGAGAGGAGTGAGCGGAGGAGGGCGACGAGCGGGATTGGAAGAAGACTGACGACTTATGTTTTTCAATTTTAGGTTTGAATTTATGCATCTGTTCTTAAGAAACCGTTGCATAAAATGAACATTTATGCAATGGTTTTCAGACAATCGTTGCATAAGGTACACTTTATGCAACGGTTCTTTTAAACCGTTGCATAAAGTCTACCTTATGCAGCGGTTTTTAATAACCGTTGCGTAATGATAAATTTGAACCGTTGCATAAAGTCCTTTCTATAGTAGTGAAGTTTTTACAATGTTGCCATGAAAATTATAACAAAAGTTCTAGCCAACAGATTGAAGGAAGTGCTACAGAAATGTATCTCAACGTGCCAAAGTGCTTTTGTTCCAGGAAGGTCGGATAATAATTGCTAGCACATGAGTTGGTCAATTTTATGAAAACTAGACAAGTAAGGAGAAAAGGGTTATTGTTACATTAAGTTGGACATGAGCAAAGCGTATGACAGAATGGAATGGAATTTTATAAAGGAAATGCTGAGGAGGATGGGTTTTCCGAGTTCGTGGATGAAGAAGGTTATGTATTGTGTTAAATATGTTGCATATAGAGTAAAAGTAAATGATTTTATTTCTGATCCTTTCAGGCCAGAGAGGGGTGTTAGATAGGGAGATCCCATGTCCCCATATCTTTTTGTGCTTTGTACGGATTGGTTGGCGAGATGCTTGGACTTGAAGCAGCAGAATGGGGAGATACAAGGCATTAAAATTTCCAGGTCAGCCCCTATTATTTCTCACCTCCTTTTTGCAGATGATTGTATTTTATTTATCAAGGTTGAAGTTGATAAGACGAATTGTTTTTTTTTTAGAGAGATGAGAACGCGCTCGCGCGTGGATCTGGGTTTTCAAACCCAATTTTGAATCCCTTCAGCCCCGGCTGTTCCGCCCGTCAGGGATCTCTCCTCCTCTATGGCAGGTTCGGGTTCTATCTTCGGTCGTCCGTCACGGCCCGCCGCTCCTCCTTCTGATGGCCGTGGTGCGTTGACGCAGATCGGGAAACCTCCTCCTCACATCCCAGCGCTCAAATCCCTCTACCGGAAGGAACACTTAGGGCCCTTGACATCTCCCCCTTCGGGTCAGAAGCAACTTCCTGCTCCCTTTCATCCAGATCCGCCTCTTGCAGACGAAAAGATGATGCCTTTCCCTCCGGTGACAGGTGTAAAGGTGGGATCTTTTCCTCAGGGAGCTTCTTTTGCTTCGGCGATCTCGAATCCTTTGATTCAACCCCGATTCCGTCCAGTAGATCTTCCGGCTAGACAATATTCCTGTGTGGATGGAAAACCTTCGGTCCACTTTACGACAGCTGAGTTCGATGCGGGTGCTGCTCTGTTCAGTCACTCGTTGGTAGTGAAGTTTATCAGGGATCGCCCGTCTATTGATGAGATAAGGAATGTATTCAAGGCCAACTGGCGGGTTAAGGGCAGAGCCACCGTGAGTGATATCTGGGATGCTAGTCACATGTTGATTATCCTCGAGTCCGAAGAAGATGCCACCGCTGTCTTGTCCTCGCCGCTTCGCAAAGTTGGCCAAGCTATGTTCCGGTTGTTCAGGTACACACCAGATTACAACCCCAAAAGAGAACCGACGATCACGACCAAATGGGTTCGGCTGCCTGGCATTCACCCCGCTTTTGTGACCAAAAACTATGTCGCTGGTATTATTAACTCTTTTGGGTATTTTTTGGATTTGGATGAAAGGACCAAAGCCTGTGCTACGCTTAAATACGCCAGGGCGTGTGTGGAGTTAGATGTGTGTAATCCTATCCCGGATGAGGTGAGGATTTCTCTGTCGGACGGAAGGATTTTTTGGCAGAAGATCGAAGTTGAAGGCAGCCTTTCATACTGTTCGTATTGTAGAATTCATGGCCACAATGTAGCTGAATGTAGGAAAAGGAGAGTCATTTCGAGAGGAATGCCGGGTGACCGAGTCAATACAAACAGCACTGGTAGAAAAAAGGATCTTTCTACAGCGGTGACGGCCGTTCAAATCAACGAGGTCTCAAGGGGAAGCAACACAGGTACTAAGGAGGCAAAAATAGAGCAAGTGTTCAAGAAGGGCAGCGAGGCCAGTATCCCGACGGAGAACGAAGGATGGACACTAGTTTCTCGTCGAAAAGTAGCAAGGCGGCAAGTTGAATCGTCGGGGTATATGGTTGAAGTGGAGGCCATAGTCCCCGGTTCTAATATGTCTTCAAACGGCAGCGGTGACCACAAATCAAATGGCAGATTGGGTGAGGAAATTCAGGAGGAAGGGGAAGATAGAAGAATAGAAGATAAAAAATCCAAGGACGTAAAGGAAAGTAGAACAAAGAGAAGAAAAAAGAAGAGTCGCATAGAAAGTGCGAAAAAAAGTTGTAACGAGGCATTGGATGATTTTGAGGTGAATCCCCTTTCAACCATTCCAGTGAAGGTTGTTCCAAAGCCTATCGAGGTTGCGTTGAATTCCAGTCTGAGGAAGGAATTTGAGGCTATCCTCAAGTTTGCCAGATCGGTAGGGGTCAAAACTAGAGTGCCGGGCGAGGTAGCTATGCAAATTCTTTTATCCAATTTGAGAGAGAAACAGGGGAATGATGAGGTGGGAAGGAAGGGAGATTGCAATCAGTGGAGGAACTCGAGTATTTTTTTGAAGAGGGGCGAGAGAGGAGAGCCCTAGAGTTAAGCGCCTCGTGTGTGCATTTGAGAGAAATCTTTTGAGCTTTCGTTAGGGTTGTGTTAGAGCTGTCAGCTAGAGAGTTGTTAGCGGTTCGGTCCCATGGTCCTCAGTGTGTTATGTTCGATTCTCAGTGTGTGTTCTAGTGTGACGGTCCTATGGACCTTAGTGTGTCTCTAGTGTGTAAGGCCTTAGGGTCTTGTTGTATCCTTTTCGATCCCTCGGGTTCGTATTTTTTGTGGTGAAATTCCACTCAAGTATCAAAAAAAAAGGTTGAAGTTGATTATATATTGAAGTTGAAGAGTGGGCTAAGAATGTATGAAGATGTATCGGGACATCAGATTAATTATGGAAAGTCGGAGTTATGTGTGGGGAACAATGTGAATCAGGAGGTAGCAAGATGCCTAGGTAGTATTCTGGGAGTTAAAGTTGTTGATAAAATAGACAGATACTTGGGCTTACCTATTTGTATGAATGGAAAGAAAACTGTATTATTGAACTTCATTGAGGACATAATGTAGAAGATGGTTAATGGATGGAAAGGGAAGTTGTTGTCGATAGCTGGCAAGCAGATTCTTATTAAAGTCGTGGTGCAAGCCATCCCCATATATGCCATGACCTGTTTTAAGATTCCCAAAGGTATATTTAATAGATGGGATAGAACTGTATCAAATTACTGCTGGAATGGCACAAAATAAGGGAGATACATGGTTTGGGTGAGCAAAAATAAATGAACACTGTAAGGGAGGAAGGGGGAAGGGATTGAGGAACTTTGCAGTTGGTAAATACAGCTCTATTGATGAAGCAAACATGGAGGCTTCTAACCAAACCTGATCTTTTGCTGAGTAGAATCTATAAAGCCAAATATTTCCGGGAGGTTTAGCTCATTGAGGCAGAAGTTGGATATATGCCCTCGTGGGCCTGGAGAAGCAGACAGGGAGGAGTTCAAATTCTGAAGAAATGGCTTGTAGATGCTTAAAGTTCTCAAAGTTTCACATTACCATTGAGAATTGATGGTGAATTCTCTACAAGGAAAGCTTATGATATTCTGCTGGACGAGAAGGATAAGGAGAATACTGATTTGAGCGGAGACGTCTCAAATAAGGAAATCATCCGATAATTTTGGATGAAGTTCTAGAGAGTAAGGGTGAAGAGGAAAGCCAAACTATTAATGTGGAAAATCTTTCACAACGCAATTCCAGTGGCAGTTTGGCTTTCATAAGATCTCTTGTGACGGGGCGTGGAATTCTCACAGGAGGAGGGCGGGCATAGGCGTTATTTGCTGAGATCATGAAGGAAAAGTAGAATTTGACTGTGCAAAAACATTATAAAACCAAAGTAGCATTGAAGAAGTGGAAGGAGCAGCAGTTGTAATTGGGATTGAACTTGCACAGACGAATGGATTTCGGAGACTTGTAATTGCTTCAGATAATATTGTTGTTATCCAAACATTGCTAACTTCGGCTAACATATATACATGGAGGAAGATGTATGTGGTTGGAAGAATGATGCGCATTGCTAGAGTCATGCCGAGATTAGCAGGTAGAACATGTCCTCAGAGAAGGGAATGATGCAGCTGACCTGTTAGCACAGAAGGCCAAGGAAGACAATTGGACCTGAGATGCAGCAAATCCTATTCCTATCTTCTTATCGTCTATTCTTGTTAAAGATTTATTAATGGCCGGTATAGTGTAACAGTGATTTGTATGACTTTGTTAGTTTAATGTATTTAGCTTTCCCATCAAAATAAAAAAAATCATTATTAATAAATTAAATGACGTCATAAGGACTCTTAGAGCATATGCACCCATGAAGGCCATCAATTCATCAATTCATGTATTGAATTGATGGAGTTGGTTACTATTCATGAAAAATCAATTATTTTACTTACATTTTATGCACTCATACAACTCCATCAATTCATCATTTACTATTCATCAAATAAATATTTATATTTTATATCATAAATTCAGATTCATATCTATTATTTAATGGTCCCACAAATAATATTCAATCACAGATTTTTGGATAAGTTTAGATTTTTGATGAGATTGTTGATAAATTTAAATTTTTGATATCCATTTTCTTTCTCAAAGATGTATGTATATATATGAAAAAACATGGATGTGTAGAGATTTGCGTTGAAAATGAATGTCAAAAATTGTGTTTTTATAACTCCAAAAAATAGCCGTTGAAACTACAATTATAGCCGTTAGTTTTTATAGCCGTTCGAAATTACAAGTTATTGATGGAATGAGTGAATACATGTGGGACCCGCTAATTAATGAGCATTATATAGTCCATTAATAACTAATGGGATGGATGATGAATTAATGGCCATTAGAAATCAATGGCCATCCAAAAGTGACCGCTGCATTTTTTTACAATGTGAAAACATTAATAATGTTGATGAATTGATGGTTTAATGGAGCTGGTGCATATGCTCTTAGGGTAATTAACAAAGTGCTCCCTCTGTCGTGGTTTGTTTGTCCAAAAGGACGTAGTGCACAAGAATTAAGAAAAAGAAAACAAGTACAATCAACATTTATGGCAGCATTAAATGATGCTGAAGTACACTACTTCAACCACAATGGATGGAAGTGTTGGATTTGCATTAACCTTTTGCTTCCTATTACATTTATTACTACAACCAATAGAAATGGAATGTTTTAAGCACATGGATAGGGGTCGGCAATGGGCAGGCTAAGGGTCACCCTTACCCTAATGGACAGGGTAAGGGCAGGGTAAGATCATTTTTCATTGACCCTATGAACAGTACAGGGCAGGGTAGAGCACTTTTTCTAAGCCCGTAGGGTACCCATGGGCAGGGTAATATTAGGGTAGGGTCGGGTCGGCTAGGATAGGGTCAAGTAAGGGAAATTTAAGCATATTTTGAAGAAAAAAAATCATAATATGAATGAAAATAGTATGGTAAGACAGGGTATGTTAGGGTAGGAGGGCAGGGTATGCTGTTAGGGTAGAAGGGCAGGGTAGGAGGGCAGGGTAGGGTAGGGTCTATTTTTTTATGACCCTTACCCTGCCTTAGGGTTGAAGGGCAGGGTACGTTAGGGTACGAGGACAGGGCAGGGTACGGGTCGGGCAGGGTAAGGGTAGCCCTAAGGGCATTTTGACCTTAGGGTCAAATGCCTACCCCTACACATGGATCACAACATTCCTCTATATTTATTAACCATAAATGCATCATAAACACAACAATTTCCAAAAAGAATAGAGCATTCTCTACTTGGAGTTGATGGCTTCAGCTTTCAACTTAAATGAAGCCCCAGAATAATCAGAAGCAGAGCATCCAGAAGTAGAGCATCCGACACACCCAATCGAACATCATGAGTCAAAACAGACTAGGCTCAGCTGTGAACAAAGAATCCAAGTCTTGAGCTGGCTTCTAAATAAAGCATAAGAGGGAAAACTTCCACATGGTGTAACTGTAGATGCTGCAGATAAATTCACAGTATCAACTAGGACCATACGCAAAATATGAAAGACGGCCAAACAACAGGAGAATGCAATACAGAGCTACAATGTGAGTACAAAATATCACAACTGTGGAAGAAAAAGAATTCAAGTAGAAATTGAGGCAATCACAACATTAAATATGGGAGACATATCATGCATTAAGGACTTAGCTAGCAAGGTTGGTGTTTCAAAGTCCCCAGTTCATAGGTTGATTAAACAGGGTTTATTAAGCAATATACAAACTCACTCCACCATGGATTGAGTGATGAACACAAGAGGACACGATTGGATTGGATATTAAAGCTACTACAAGGGGACATAGTATATACAAAGACAGAATATTATCCAATGTTTGCTTTTGTTCATTTGGATGAGAAGTGATTCTATCTTATCAAGAAGTCACAAAGAGTACCTAGCACAAAATGAGAGGGGCAACATAACTGCTAATTCAAGTAAGTTCATACCCAAAGTTATGTTTAATGCAGTTGTAGCTAGACCAAAATTTAATTTTGAGGTTCAATGTATCTTTGATGGAAAGATAGGAATCTTTCCATTCACTTACAAAGAACCAGCAAAAAGGTCATCAAAAAATAGAGAAAAGGGGACTGTTGTTACAAAGCTAGTGGAATCAGTTAACAAGAAGGTCACAAAGAGCATGTTGATCAACCACATTATACCAGCAATCAAGGCAAAATGGCCACAAGATGGAGCACACAAAACCATTTTCATACAACAAGATAATGCCAAGACACATACAACTCAACAAGATGCAGAATGGCAGCAGGTATTTCAACAAGATGGATTCACTTTCATTTTAATTCAACAGCCAGCTAATAATCCTGATTTAAACATCTTAGACGTAGGATTTTTTAGGAGTATACAAACACTCATGTACACGAAAAATGCCTAAGGATGTTGATAGCATGGTAGCGGCAATACAAGAAGCATTTTATGAATTGGAACCTAAAACTCAGAGCAATTTGTGGATGTCAATACAGGATGTTATGAATGAAATCTTAAAAGTTAAAGGAGGAAACAATTATGATTTGCCACATGTGAACAAGAAGAGGTTAGAGGCTCAGGGTACTCTACCAACAGAAATAAAGCCACCAATATGGGCATTCATAGAAGCATGGGACATTATTCAAGGGAGTGCACAAGAAATAGGAGCACAAGCAGGACCATCCAATGCAGAACAATAGAGTGACGGAGCTACGGTAACTTATGAAGACTAAGACACCCAAGAATCAGTGGAAGACAATCATATTCAGTAGCAAAAGATAGTGAATTTTGTATACATTATAGATTCACTTTTGTGTAGTTAAGCTTTTTTGGGATGGACGAGAAACACGAACACTTTTGTAAACACGCAAGCAATTGGGAACTTTTATGAAGAAGTGTAAGTTATGGCAAAACAATGCTTAATGTAATGATATATATGTTCATTAAATCAATTGCAAACACCAGACACGTATACAAGGCTCAAAGACAGTAAAAAAAATAATGAAATTAAGGGGACTTCGCTGATCATCTTCACTATTAGGGACTACATCTCCACCAGCAGCATCATCCAAGATAAAAATTACATCAACGAATCAGAAGAAATACCATCAGGAACGACACCTCCCTCGGGGACTCAGGTAGGGCATGAAACTCCAATTTTCCCTCAACATGAGAAGAGAGGTTTTTAAGGTTTTTTCGGAAAAGAGAGCGACAAACAATAAGAGGATGAGAGGAAGAAAGGAGCGCGTAAGGTTTTAGGTTTGAGAAGAGGTAAAAAAGATTAGAGAGGAGAGGAAGAGGAGCATGTGAGGTTTAGGGTTTGTGAGAAATGGGTCATGGAGGAGTATCGGGTATGGAGAAATTGGATTTGGGGGAAAATTGGATTACTCAGAAATTGGGTCAATATAATTGAGTTGAGAATGAAATGTGAAGGTTTTTATGAAAAGTTAGATGTTTTAATTAGATTGAGATAGAGATAAATGAGTTGGTGGGAAATTAATGTATACGAAGATGATTGATTTAATTACTGAGGTTATATTTAAAAGGAAAGTGGACAAACATTAGGGGATGCTCAAAAATAAAAGTGGACAATCATAGTGGGAGTGAGGGAGTAAAAGAATTCTCAAATTTGACAAGATCGCGCGAAAGATTTTTTCATAATAAAATAAATTATCAACATGGCAATATCTCAATTTTGTTTGCGATATCGTCTCCATTTGTTCTCATCTTTTTAGATGAATCCAACTTATCTAACATTTAAACGGCACGATCTCTAGCAAAAGAAATAAAAAAAATTGAAACAAAATTAAATCCACGAACAGTTGGCATCAAATCAACCAACTATGTTCTTAAAACACACGAACAATATGTAGTTCGTGGATTGATTAAGAAATTCATACGTCAGATGATATGTTGAAGTTCGTGGATTTTTTAGAGTTCGTGAGTTCGATAGCAAAGTTCGTAAATCATATAATTATCATTGTTTAGGGAGCTTACACTTTGTGCATTTGACAAAAAAATTCTTGGGTATGGTTGTTAAAGTTTACGCACACAACATCTGATTCAACAGTACAAAATAGCAGAATGTTCAACATTCTTTAACAGAAAGTGTCAATAGCAGAATGTACATAAATGTTGTATTTATATTGCCGACTTCTCGGCCCAACAATGTCTGCAGACTTGCAACCCAACCATTCTCAATGTTCAGGCACATGGCTTTGAATCTGACATTATTGTCACAGAGCACATGGCACAATTAATTGGAACCTTGTTGGTTGTTGGTTGTGGGGATTGAACACCCAACACACCCTTTAACATGCACCTTAAGGTGACATGTTAACCATATGAGCTGCAGCCCATATGGTTTAACATGTTTCCATATGGTTCATGTTAAAGGGTGGGTTGTGTGTTCAACTCCCACCAACAACCAACAAGTGCTCCATATATAATGTCATGTGCTCTGTGCCAATAGTGTCAGGCCATGTGCTTGGGCCTTGAGAATGGTTGGATTGCAAGTCTGCAGACATTGTTGGGCCGAGAAGTCGGCAATATAAATACAACTAAATTGCAAGAAGTCACAAAGAGTATACCTAGCACAAAATAATAATGAAATTAAGGGGACTTCGCTGATCATCTTCACTATTAGGGACTACATCTCCACCAGCAGCATCATCCAAGATAAAAATTACATCAACGGAATCAGAAGAAATACCATCAGGAACGACACCTCCCTCGGGGACTCGGGTAGGACATGAAACTCCACTTTTCCCTCAACATGAGAAGAGAGGTTTTTAGGGTTTTTTCGGAAAAGAGAGCGACAAACAATAAGAGGATGAGAGGAAGAAAGGAGCGCGTAAGGTTTTGGGTTTGAGAAGAGGTAAAAAAGATTAGAGAGGAGAGGAAGAGGAAGAGGAGCATGTGAGGTTTAGGGTTTGTGAGAAATGGGTCATGGAGGAGTATCGGGTATGGAGAAATTGGATTTGGGGGAAAATTGGATTACTCAGAAATTGGGTCAATATAATTGAGTTGAGATGAATTAGGTTGGAAATCTTTTATGAAATGTGAAGGTTTTTATGAAAAGTTAGATGTTTTAATTAGATTGAGATAGAGATAAATGAGTTGGTGAGAAATTAATGTATAGGAAGATGATTGATTTGATTACTGAGGTTATATTTAAAAGGAACTAACTAGGACCTCAAAAATGTGAACTCAATGGTATCAGCTTTGTGGTTGACAAAGCAAGCATCTCAAACATGAAGTTGGTTGGCTCTTGGGATCCCATGGATGTTGATTTTCAAATAAGAGGACAAAGAAAAGGGTGAAAATGATCTCCAAGCAAAACTGGAGTTATTAAAACAAAAGAGTATTCTATCAAAAAAAAAAAAAAAAAGAGTATGAACATCTGCAGTTTAGTTTTCAACTAAACCTGAAAATTTTGGTTTTGGAGGGAATTAAAAGTTATTTGTACGCGTAAACAAACATTGCCCCGTGAAATCTTTTGCGACACGTCATACCTTAAGATTTTAACTTTTGTGCGAGAAAAGTGAATATTTCCCGTCTATCTAGAAACTGAAAGTTTATCCTCCAACCCCCAATAATGCACGACTCTTATGCGACTGATTATTTAAATGCAAGTCGCTTAAAGGTTTATAAAAATCAGAACACCGTATCTTTCTAAATTTAAAATTTTACATGGTCACAAATTTGTCATTAGTCTGATCAAAGTTTGGGGATAAAAATAAAATAATCACCATAATTGAACCTCTAATTAGCCAATATAGTAAAACCTATCCATTTATAACCAAAACA
This sequence comes from Rhodiola chrysanthemifolia, assembly GCA_033675395.1. Lineage (NCBI taxonomy): Eukaryota > Viridiplantae > Streptophyta > Magnoliopsida > Saxifragales > Crassulaceae > Rhodiola > Rhodiola chrysanthemifolia. Next base: position 43,736,917 of record CM066205.1, read on the forward strand.
TACCCTAATTGTCCGTCTTAAACAAACGTTCTAAACTTTTAGTCTCCTAGTTCTTAATATGATTAGTTTTTTTTACTAGAATTTATTAAAACTCTTGTCTGACATTCGACTCTCAACTTTGGCCTGCATTGTTCTCAAAATAAAGGAGTCTGCGCTTCGCTTACAGGACTAATATACTTTTCATAAGCCATATCCTCCGAAATGATCATAGGATGTATTCATATTCATCTGCTCATCTACATCTTCGTAGTAATGCATATGTCGAAAAGGAAATGCATATTGAAGAATCTCTGTGGTGGGGTTCAAATAGTGATCCATCACGCTACTTGTTTCTTCATACCTCTGTGTAACTCATTGTTGTCTCAACATGTATGATGGAGGTTTAGTACTGATTTCACCATGTGATGTCCATGTACAATAATCGTTCATCATATTGTTATTAATCAAATGGACTAATATTTCATCAGATGTAATTCTTCCCCTGCACAACAAACACTTTCTACAATGACATATATGCATATCTTCTCTATTTTGTTTCCCAAATTCAAAAAAATCAACAATCCCTTGAATGCAAAGAGTATCGCCCCTATGATAGGTAAAGTTGATAAATGGATAAAGTTAGATGCAGTTAGATAGGGGTCGTTTCTAACCGCATCTAACTTTATCCATTTATCAACATTACCTACACATTCCTAAGGCAAAGGAATCTGATGTTCCTATGAATGTCATGCTTTTGGCAAAACGAGTTTAGAGAGGTCAAGCAGGAGTACAAGGAGAGTTCAACCATATTCTGGAACAGAAGTACAACTTGGAACTATCGCAAGGATGTTTCCTAAATCGGAAGTTCCTAAAGATCGAAGTTCTGCTCGGTGAAGTCGGCCAGCGACAAAATAGAAGATCAAATATTCAAATAAATATTCTCACATCATCTAGAAGAAGATTTGGAATGTCTTGTCGAAGAAGAAAGATCGAAATCTTCTTAGAGATTGGAATGGGAATATCTAGCAAATACTTAGGAATATTTCCTAAATATTTGACAGATTTTCTAGGAATGATTTGGATCCGCCCATGCATATAAATAGAGGGCTATGGCGTCCATATCAATCATCACTTTCTGAGAGAAATACACACAAGTGCATACGTGAGATTGGAGAAGAAGAGCGACGGTCGGTTGAACTTTTCCCCACTGGAAAATCACTGGCGCTGAAGCAGTCTGTTCAGTGTGCTGATCAGACTGTTCGTGTTCAACTGACCGCTACACACACGGAAGACCATTGCATGCTTTCGGGAGAAGATCGAGTACGTTCGGAAGGGAGTTTCGGACCAAGGGGATCGAGGGGGAGCCAAGATCACAAATCTGAGTGAAATAGTGATAGAGGCTAGGCGTTTACATTCGGAAGATTGTAAGAGTAAGTCCACGTGTAGCTCTATACTATTCAATAAAGATGTACATCTCTTTATGGCGTGGGAAGCCCCCCAGAGTAGGTTGTTGCAGAACTGGAAATTACATTGCGTGTTCGCTCTATATTCTGTCCCATTCACTGTCTGCTAAGGTGTTCAAAGTCAGTCTGAACACCACATGGATCTGGGCTTGAACAGATAGCAGAATTTCAGAATCAACAGTAATGCAACCTATATAATGTGATGATCAATTGCTACTCTAGCTAATACAAAGAAGATACACCCATGAACTATTAGAGAGAAATATTGAGAGTTTGCAATATTGAGACACCTATTTTGGATGCATTTACACATATAAGAGAGCAAGAACTGAGTACATACAAAACTCAAAAAAATTTAAAGATTTTTTTGTTTGAAGTAAAGTAGGTAACTATAAATAATATACTAACTGTAACAATGAATTACAAGCTCAAAATAGGTAAAATAATGAAGGATATTCTTACCTAGTTGAGTTCTTTGCAGTAGAGTGGTCGGTTGAATTTTTGACCAATTAATCTCACCACTCGATGACGGATTAGCTCGATTATCACGGCTTTTTAGTGTTATTTGACGGATTTTCCCAGCTTTCCAGTTCAAGACTGAACACCGACCCGAATCAGACATGAATGACAAAAGACCAAAGAACCGAGCAAAGATTGGCAAATCTTAGCCTGGACCTCGAGACACCAAACCTGTCACTAGCGTCGCGGAGGTCACGGGGTTGCCATACAAACAGAGAGTTCCTTTTGTCGTAATGACCCAAAACACACCAAGCCCGTCAAGGGAGTCATAGGGTGCATCAAGACTCTGAGCGCTTCTCATCTGTTACACCATTTCATGCTTGTCACGGACGTCACAGGACTGTTACTCATTTGCACTTATTTAGTAATCTCGGACCAGATTTGGGAGACGCTAAATTTTGGAGATTTTAAGACCTAGCTTGGAGAAAAAGAAAGAGAAGAACGTCACGTCACAATAGATTGAAGATTCAATGAGTCAATTCGTCAACATGGTTTCCTCGCCCTTATTTCTGAAATACATTATTCTTGGTTGTCTTTGCCATGAGTAGTCTCTTTTATTCAAGGATCCTACGGATCCCGTGCATGTGGCATCAACATCGCACTTTTAACGTGACTCGCATTGAGGTACCATGGGAGCGTTGCGGCATAGGTTCCCTTATGGGACATATTTTGCGTAACCCCATAAGAAGTTGTCGCACTTATATGACAAGCTTTAGTCTGTCGCATAGGTAGAGTCACATAAGACCATTTGAGCTACAAACTGCGATTCTATGTCACTAAAGGGTTCTTATGCGTCTGTCACTTATGTGGCTAAATCTAATTTAGTTACACAAGATGTAAATTTTGGGGTAGTGCCAGGTGATCGAAATTCTTCCAACCACCTATGTTTGAAACACCCGTCTTATTTTTACTTGATCTGGTTCACCTCTCACAATATTCATTCTCCATTTGAGCCCAATTCAAGCCTAAAAGTCTCAAACCTTCCTTCACGTTTTTCGTGTGAACAGATTTTTCGAAGGAAAGATTGTCTCACATTCAGGTTGTTTAACAAACAAACCTGAATTTTAGCAAACTTGGCTTACAAGTTAAGTTGCATCATTAGATTCGCGTAACTAGTAAGCTGTGTTTCTTGTTTATGTTGGATTTCTAGAAGTGCCTTCCGACTTAAGTCATTGAGATTTTAAAACCCTTTGTAAAGTCAATTCATGTCTTAAATTCAGACCCCAAAAGTCCATTGCTTTATTTATCATAAAAGTGTTGGACTATATCGCGACAAAAACACATATCTGAACTATATAATCGCATATAATAAATTGCGTGCACAGTACTTTGTTTAAACATGATTTTTAAAAAATATTTTTTACTGTAATATATAATATTTTTTCTCTTTTTAAAAATGATCTAAAATATGATTTATATAACTTTGATATGTGCCTTCATAATTATGATTTAAATGAGCGCTCAAATGAGAATTTCTCTTTTTTTCGGAACCTTGAGAACCTTCTTTATGCATTTTAATTTTTGTCTAAGTGCACTTTCCGAAACTTGAAAATGCATCTGGGCAAAAATAATGCTCGAAACTGCACAATGTAGGAAAAAAAAGTGAGTGGGACACTTGTCACCAAAGACGCAACTTGATCCAATGGTGAGATTTTGGGTCTCAGGTTCTCGAATTTTAGGTTATGATTTATATAACTTTGACACTGTTTGAAGTGTCTGTGCAACCTAGATGTCCGCAATCGTAATCCATTTCGAGATGATTTCAAGAAATTATCAAAAATAAATTGGAAAAGTTTTCATTAAATGAAAAGCATAAAAATCAGAAAAAGTACATTTCAGGCAGGCAATGAGCACTCAGCAGGAAGTCCCTGTGGAAACCTCTTAACATCCGTACAATAGTTATAAATCATATAATTCTTCTGCACCCATTTCATCCTCTCCTGACTGGTATTGTCCAGCCCCTGATCAAACCACGACAATCTGCTGTTGTTTGACCCTTTGCAGGACGATGATCCAGAGGAGTACCACACGCAAGCATCAGCCTTGTAGTTTCTGTAGGAGGCTGTGAAAGGTGCTTTGGACCAGTCCGTCTTAACTCTCCCGCCTTGCGTGGCCCAGTCGTCCGCATTCCACAGGGTTGAGTACATCCTCATTGGCTTGCTTTTTGGGTATGGCACCCCAATGGACTCCGAGTTCTTGAACTCCCTTATTGGCGTATCGTCCACCAAAAATCTGCCAAACAAAAACAAATATAATTAGTCTGTAATTCCCTATTCCATTATACTTGAATTACATGATGAAAATAAATTGGTAAGGACTAGACAACTCCCAGACTCAGAAAGTAAACATGCCACTGTGGGATTCGAACGCTTGACATTATAACAACAAATTAGCTGGATTCGAACGCTTGACATTATAACAACAATCAGCTGTTCACACCACCATTAGACCACTGCTTACTATATTTGTATGCAAGGATTTATTTATTTTTGCTAGTAGCTTTGTTGAGGGATTTTACTTGATCATAACTTACATGATGCGTTGCGGATTCCAGAGGATGGTGTAGGTGTGGAAATCAGCCGTCGGGTCGAACCATAGAAAGAACTGCTGCTCCCTGTTGCCTTTTCCTAGAGTGTAAACATTAGTGTGGAGAGTGTAAGGCTGGCCGCTTACATTTCCTAAAAACTCGAAATCGATTTCATCGTGCTGTGTGTCCTCCTGTGAATGCAACTGCATGATATTCAACAATTGCATCATCAGTAATTAATCAATCAATCTCATTTTCTAATATTAAAAATTGAATTGTTATAGACTTATAGTTAGGTGTGCACTTACATAGTAGGTGGTGACAGTTCCAGCAGAGTTTCCAGGGATGAGCTTGATTTGCATGTCGATTTTACCAAACAGGTACCAATCCTTAGACTGAAATCCGGAGCCAGAAGTTTTATCAAGCGACAAAGTTAGAAGTTGGCCATTGTTGAGCATCTTGCCTCTTCCGTCTCCCCAAGCCAACTCCAAATGGTCGTTCATGTTCGCGTTGCTGTTGTTAGCAGCCGCGGACATGCGCGACAGACTTGCAAGGAGAAGAACAATTATAAGGCATGAAAAACAATAAGGTGGTGAACGAGCCATGATGAGAGATTGAAAAAGAAAATATGTTTTAAGGTGAAGGTATGGATTTGAAATATTTTTGGTTGATGATGTTGAGTTTTTTTATAGTGAAATTTTATTAGGGTTGTGGTTTGGTTTGGGTGTTGGAATTGGAGAGGAAGGAGATTGGTGAGTTCAATGGCGTGTAGGAGAGCTGGTTCCAGTTGGCAGATGATCACCAAAGTTGAAAAACAAAGCATAATTTAATTCCGTTCAATCGAGGCGTTCCCTCCAAATTTGGTACTTGGGGTTTATTCTTCTTGAAATGCTAAAAAATTTCTTTGACATTTAACATCCAAGTAGAACGTTGAATATTTATTTCCAATTCTATATCTCTTATCCCACCAAAAAAAAAACCAGATTTGATCATATCAGGACGCTTGTCCCGTACAGTCTTGAGTGTTTGCTTCTTCTACCTTCTTCTTTTGCCACCAAACTACGTCCCGACAATATGGACAGTAGAACTTGGAATGAGGTAGTATGAATTGACACTCATAGTACTACATCATTTTACATCCTATGGGACAAAATTTGAAAATTGTCAAAATAAATTTGTCGCATAGGAAGGTTTATATGATGAAAAATTTATTGGTTTGTCGCAATAACAACGATTTGCGACAAAAATTTACACGACACATAAAAGGGAGTTCCATAAAGATGCGTATGGCATGTTGATGACTTGTAAATTTATCCTAATCAGATATGATTAAAGATGGTTTTGAAGTGACTATGGAGCAAGTGTAAAAATCCGATGAAGTTGATCAATATATATACATGTATCTAGCCATAGATGGAGCAAGTGAACTACGAGTTTATATATTATGGATAGTTCATGTACCGAAAAGTTGCATATAAGGAGATATTATCTACAGAATGGAATCCATTGAGGTTTTGGTTAATAAATCAAGAGGAAGGCGGTTCAATGCACTGAAAATCAGTGTTATTAAAACCAATTCGTGGATCGACCCGGTCAAGTTATTAGGTTAATGGGTCAGTGGTTCAACCGGGTTAATCCGAATTGACCCGCACATATTAAAAAATATAAATAAAATACGTATATATGATATTATAATTAACAGTTTTATGACTTGAATAAATATTACATGTTTATGATCCGATTACAACAACATACCATAGCAAATTTAGAATTTGATAAAGTACAAATCAACAATAATAGAACAACAATAACAATTTTAGTCTTAATTTGCAAGTCACAATAATAAGGGATTTCCAAGACTAATTAAATTTCTAGTTAATTGATAATAAGTAATAAATTTTATAGATTTGATAAATGAATAAACATTATTGAAACAATTAATAAAACAACAATTATCTTTAGCCTAGTGGAAGGAAAGACAATAACTATTAAGTGGGGTTGAGTTCGAGTCTTATCTAAGTCAAAATTAAATAAATAATTTTTCAGATCAAATCGAACCGATTGAACCGATCAAATCACCGTTTTAATAAAAAACTGGGTCAACCGGATCTTGACCGGATCGATTATAAAACGGTCCAATTACAGAACCAACCCGGTTCTTAGTCCAACCGGTCGAACCGACCGGTCCGATTTTAATAACACTACTCAAAATGATTGGCAAAAACAACGAGTTGTAAATGACTGAGAAAGGGGGAAAAAGATGAGCTTCAAGAGCATTGAATGAGAATAAGAAATGAAAACAGCTGTGGGTTGATCTCATACCTAAAAAGTCACCAAACCTAAACCAGTTGCATTAACTTCTGCATTATTGATAGGCCAACAATTGTAGCCAATACTGGAAGAATTCCAAAGATGAGGAGTTAAGATCTTTTGTTGAGATATATGTCTAAATTTGTGTGGAAATTTGGTAAAAGGAAAATACTGTGCATAATTTGTTGCAGATTCCGACAGAGTCTATTCACAAGGCATATTGGGCCAAACCCAAGTTGTTTCGGATGGATTTTTTTATTTTTTATAATTTGAAGTGTAATTTTTGAAAAATTTATACAAACTTTAGAAATAGTCCAAGTAATTTCAGAATTTTTTTTTCTGCCCTAAGGTCTTTTGTATTCCTACCTTCGTCAATGGACGCAACCAAACTAATTCAGCAGTGGCAAAGGCAATTGCTCTGTAATCGGCCTCAGTGCTGGAACGAGCCAAAACATTTTGTTTACGAGACGACTAACTAATAAGGTTGCCTCCAAAACAAATAGCAAATCCATATGTTAAAACCAACAATAATCACTATCAGATGCCCAACCAACATTTGAAAACGCAACTAAGCAATAGTGCTTAGCTTTCTCAATGATAAAGCATGTGGAGAACGTCCCCTTTAGCTAATGCATAACGCGTTTGACACCGGCCCAATGAACATCAGACGGATTACGCATGAACTGACACACTCTATTGACTACATAAGAAATATTTGAACGAGTAATAGTAACATATTGCAAGGCTCCAACAACACGAAGATAAAGGCTGGGATCGATAAATTGATCACGACCATGAACTAGTTGCGAGCTAGGCTCAATTGGAGAAGATATATGCTTGCATCCTGTCATATTGCCACGCTCAAGAATGTTTCAAATATACTTCTGTTGAGTTAAGTAAATATAAGATTTGCAGTCAAAGACCACAATTCACATGAAGTAATGCAAATGGCCAAGAATCACGATTATGAAGATGTATAAACTCCGTGTGAGGTCTCTAATCCTTCATTTGTGCTTCCTTAGGTTAGTATGCCAAGCCAATGAGTCGTAGACTAGGACTACGTCCCTTAGAGGATCCTGTATAGTTTTCTAGGCTTGCAGGTTCAAGCTTGAAGACCAGAAGATGGAGCTGATTCAGTCTGAAGAAGCTGCAGGAGCTGGGTTTAAGAAGAAGCTCCTGAAGAGCCAAAACGCAGTCGTTTTGGTTTGGAGGCAAAAGTTGTTTATTCGGTTGAAGCAAAGCTACGTAGTTTGGCGAATAGCGGGAGTTTCAAACTTAAGTGGAACGATGTCGTGTGGACGAGCGCGAACGACGGGTTCGAGTTGTTCAAGACGTTGCCGTTTTATTCGTCTTCTCCAAATGCATATAAGGTCAGTCAAAATTGGGATTTAGGGCACCGAGCGATTTCGAAATTCCAGAGCAAAAATTGAAGCGAGTCTTGGAGCGATCGTACTCGAGAACAAGTCTGAGAGATTCGTTTCATCAAGGCGCATTCCGGAGCATTGCTATTGCGGCTCGGAACTTGCTGATTGGCCAAGGCGCAACCGCGACTTGGTGCGAACAACCGGTTGATTGACTTCGGGTGTTCGGTGGCGCTGCTCGGTTCTTCTCACTCAGGGAAGTTCCAGTTCACTTAGTTTATTCGTGTCTATTGTTCCAATTAGACTAGGGTCCGGTCATTGGCTTATTGGCTTGGTTTAGGAAACTTGAAATTGTGCAAACTCTTTGGGGATTATAGTGGAACGTTGGGCGAGCCTCCCCGTATGAGGCTCCAAGCAGTAGGGTTTACCCGAAGCTTGTAAAAAGTCTAAGCGTTCTTTACTTTCAGTCTTTACAAGAATTTGCCCAATCGAACAATTTCCATAACTTGACCTAATTTGTCTAATTGGGGGTAATCGGATTAAGAGATCTTGAGTATAACTCATTACACTCCGGAATAAAGGAAGCAGTAGAGCCGATTATGACCAAATCATCAACATAAATTAGCACATAGAACATGAGAGCCATGCTGCTTTATAAAGAGTGATGGGAGAAATACAACCCTGAATCCATGGTGAAGTAAGAAGGTGGTGAGCTCGTGACACCAAGCTCTACGAGCCTTTTTCAGGCCATAGAGAGCCTTTCTAAGTCGACAAACATGGCCCGACTTCTCAAGTGAAACATACCTCGATGGTTGAGTCATGAATATTATTTTATAAGATCACCGTTCAAAGAGGCATTATAAATGTCAACCTTTTTTTTTGATTCTGGCATTATAAATGTCAACCTGACGCAAAGATCAACCATTAGTGACAGCAATACCAAGACAATATGAATAGTGGTTGGTTTCACAACCGGAGTAAATGTGTCAAAATAATCAACTCAAACCTCTTGATTAAGACTCTAAGTAACTAGACGAGCTTTGAACCAGTCAATAGAGCCATCAGTTTCAAGGAACAGTATAAAGAATATGACATAGCGTTAATTGCAGCACTCAAGTCAATTAAACAATGATGTATAAGGGTCTCACCAACACCACAGGTGACTGTGAAAGCACCTGGGTCCTTACACTTTCCCGGTGGTTCTCCTTGACTCTCAACAGGTGCATACTCCATCATTGACTTTTCCAGCTCATGCCTTGCCTCCAACTCACCTCCTAGTTCATCCTTGTTGATCACATGGTCTTCAGGAGCTCTTACCTGCACAGAAAATAGAAGCGGAAAGTCAATTTTGAAATTTTTGGCAGCGCGGGTCGCGTCCGCTTCAGACGTTAGCGGCGTGTCCGGTGTTGACATTATGGGCGCGTCCACTTCAGACATTAGCGTCGAGTTAATGCCTTCCTTATGCATGATCGACATTGACTCAGACTCTTTTTCGCTATTTTTCAACTCTTTACCGCTCCTGAGTGTAACTGCATTAACGTTCCCTTTCGGGTTGGGAATGGTCTGTGATGGTAGCTTTATCGGATCACCTTTCAGCTCAAAAACTGTGCTGGCTATTTGGGACATCTGTTTAGAAACCTCTACAATGGCTCCATTAGTCCTTGCCTGGTTTAGTTGCATCGTAGTGGCCAATTGTTGGGTGCTAGATGCCAGCTCTTTCACTACGTCTTCCAAAGTTTGCTAGAATTTTGATTGCTGGGGCCTGCTTGGTTGTGGTTGTGCCCCCTCTGCTGGTACTAACTCTGGTTGTCATTGCCACCCTGACGGTTTGGTGGGCGGTAGTACTGCTGCTGCTGAGGCTGCTGGGCTGGTTCTTTCATTGTGTTGTTGTCACCAATCTCACTACCTGCACGAGACATTACAATGCAATTAGCAAAGCACACAAACTAAAAATAAAAACAAAAAAATAAATAACGAAAGGAGCAACTTTGCCGAAGCACAGCTCCACGACAATGGCGCCAAAATTTGACGCGCGTCGTATGACGCTTCAAATTTAATATTTATATTTCTCCTGCAAGAAAGCTAGTGTAGCGGCAAGCATGGTCGAACCAAAGAGAGCTGGTTTGTTGAAGCTGTAAATGTGAACAATTAAAGAGGGGGTTTTGTGAGTAATTATTTGTGAAGGCGCAAGAGAAAAAGACAAGAATTATGGTTTTCAATCAGCGAGAATATTCAGCTTAGGGTTTCTATTGTTACACGTTTATCATAGATATCTAATGATCGAATCTTATGTTTCTAAGTGTGGTTGTTCCGACAAATGTAACAACCCTAAGTATCCCGACAAAGGTGATACACCACAATCTAACCCGATAAAGGTGTTAGACTTCTAGTTCTTTCCCAAACACAATAATCCGACAAAGGTATTATTTAGTCTAGGTGTTACTATCTACCTTTACGACAAAGTATCAAGTAGATGTTAACGGTAAGAATTAATTGTTTGAGTAAGCTTTGCGACAAAGCTTCCAATTAACCCAACAAATTAATTCATGCGATGCAAGCAAGAACTAGTGAAACATAAAATTGCATTAAGAACGAAAATATCAAAACGTAGTCGCAAAGTATGAAACCCTAAACGAAAATAGGAAAATTAGCTACTCATCGTCATAAAAACAAACACAAATATTTTTGATGAAAAAGAAGTAGAAAATCTCTGTATCGCCGAAAGCTTTGCGTTCTTGGTCTTCTCCAGAGCCGTCTTGGTCTTCATAGAATGATGGATACCCTTCTCTAAAACTTATAAATTTTTCTGTTTCTAAATCTGTTTTTGGGCCAAATTTCCAATTCTCGAAATTGCTGACGTCATCAAGTACGCTGATGATGTCATCGCCGCGCCCAAGGAAGACGTTACGGCCACTCCCAGCATTAACGTTATTGGTATTGCCGCGCCCAGCGTTGACATTAGCACTGCGCGAATGCCTTCTTTGGGCACGGTCCCCACTGACTTGGTTTTCCTCTTTTTGCACAGCAGTTCTGACTTCGACTCTCGATTAGACCTTCAAATGACCTCGGATGCTAGTGGTGTGAACTAGATAGTTGTAGTGAATTGAGTCAGCTACGTATTGACACGTAGCTCATATTTTTCTGAGCAGTGGTAAATTCCCAGCACTCCGTCGAACCTCCAATGGTCTGATCTGCCACTGTGGTGTTTTTGGCATGAAATACCGTCTTTTACGCACGTTTCCTCCTAGAGCTTCCGAAAAACCTGAAATGCAATACCATACTAAAAATTAAATGTTCGCATATAAAAGTGTCGAAATAAATGGGATTAGTTAGTTCGACGAGTCGTATAAATACGACTCATCACCCATATTTGTGGACTTATGATTAATCTCGCTTATGCGTGGATTTGTTATTCTTGCTTTGTGGACGTGAGTTTCATCTTGCAGGTTATTTGATTGCTTGAGTCGTAGATTGCATTTTGAGTGATGAAGTTTAGAGTTGCGCTTTAGTGGTGGATATATGATGCCGAGAGACTTGGATGGGTAGAGGTGTCTGACGACACTCGCACTTCAATTTCTAGAAAAATGGATGATAGCTATGAGCTTAGATGATCTTGTACTAAATCAGTTGTTCTTGTTCCCATCAATCAAAAAAAATTAAGTTTAAGATATTTTTTGAATTGTACAATATTTTTTATATTTGTCTGTCTATGTTTCAAAATTTTTATATTTTTAAGTTTTGAAAATTATTAATCTTTTAGGTTTTTTTTATAGAATTTTTGTAATTTGTATTTTTTTTATTTTCAAGAACTAATGTTGTTAATAATGGTGTTCACTGAGTATTAACACCGTTAACGAAGTGCCCCTCTTTTGAAAAACCATGGTAGTTCGCGCTCATTTTTGGAAAGTTTCATAGTTCAGTCTACATGTTGGAATCTGATGATAGTTCAGGACCACAAATTGTACTTTTCCCAAAATTAAATGTTTGCATATAAATGTATTAAAATAAATGAGATCAGCTAGTTAGACGAGTCGTATAAATACGCCTCATCACTAAACCTGCAAAATTTTGACAAAATAACAATCTAAGAGAAATTCATGATATGCATTTTTATCTCGAGACAATTTAGAGACACTTAACAAGTTCTTGAAAATTTGAGTAACAAAGAGAATATGATTTAGCTATAATTAGCAACAAGTTGTGCAAGAAGAGCCAAATGCCCTAAATGAGTGATATCATGAGAGTTACCATCCTCAAACTTCAGTAAATCATTACCTTCGTAATTGGATTGTTAAGTATGATTACTAAGGTGAGCGATAACATAATGACTTGCAACTGAATCAACAAACCTCGGTTCACCATCAGTAGACGAATTGTTCATAAAGGCCAAGTGAGGAGGTTTTTTCCTAATAACCCATTTAGCTTCTTTTTTTACAAAATATCTGGAATAAGTTTCATATTTGCATTTTGGCCCGTTTTTATAAAAGCGATATCCTTTGTACCAGTTAGTTGAATTTCGTAACTAATCGATACTTGGGGTACCAATTTTTGACCAAAAAACCACGTGAAAGTCACATGGAAAACTGAAACTCAAGGAAAAACCGACTCCCTAGGTACCGATTTTCATCTGACTTTTTTACATCAAAATAATCTCAATCTTCTCATTTCAAAAACACTATTTTCCAAAAATAAAAAACAAAGCATATTCACCAGAAATAGAGCATCATCGGTTGAGTGTATATTAAAGAGGATTGCCAACAAGGGAGGAAGTGAACAGAGTACTTTTGTCCGGCCAATGAAGCTCCCAGTTTTTGCCTTGTTACGTGCCAGATGCCATGCTATCCAGGTGCACACGAAGTTTGATTTGGGCTCTGGCTGCCTTGGAGCTTTAGCTTGGCGAGTTCTGTTAAGATTGTGGATGATTACTGGAGCAAGGATTAATTTCAAGCAGCAGGTGAGGGTGGAATCCGTAATAAACTGGCAAGGAGCTGGGTGGGCCTCGGAGTGAGAATTGTGAACATTAATGATGATGGGGCTGACAGGAATGAGGACGATGAGACGAGGAGGCTAAGGTGTGATGAAAGAGAAAATGGCGGCGGCAGCGGCAGACAAGGTGGTGGTAAGAAATAGAGTCGTATTGTGTTGTGGAAGGAACAAAATTGGTTCCCCAAGAACCGATGTATTTAAAAATACCGGTCGAGGATTAAGTTTTCCGCGTGGACTTTCCTATCCACATGGCTTGTTTTGTTAAATAATTGGTACCTACCGATTAGTTACAAAACGCAACAAACCGGTATCCCGGGTACCGATTTTATTAAAAAGAGGCTGAAACCGAAATGTGAAACTCATTCGAGTTATTTGTAAAACTCAAACCTTAAGTGGGTTATTTAGGATAAAACTCCCCAGTAAGAAGGTAACCCTCGATTTTTTATTGGAAACTCTTGCAAGTTCAGCCGGTGAAAGTAGTTCCATGCCTCATGGCCTGCCTTTTTATATATCTGACAATGAACTCATGGTCGGCTATAAGTATATTAATCATCAGAAGAAACACGACCCCCAAAATAGAGATTAGAGGACGAAGGGCGACGATTGCTAAGTGAACGAGAGGCCACATTAGAGGATGGAGAGAATAAATGTTGAGTATCTTCTTCTAAACATTGTTCTTCTTGTAGTTAGAGTCTCAATAATTCTTCAGAAGAGATTGTATCAATTTGCATGGAAAGTGCACAAAGAAATGTCCCAAACCATATAGGGAATAAGCAAATAATTCATCATCTGAAATATTGCACATACACTCCAAAAGCGAATAGATCAATCACCGTTTCTTCTGAAAATATTCAAGCACGGAAGATGATCCTTTGATCATTTTGGAGATGTCGACAAAGAAGCATCTGACGAGCCTTGGTTTGAGCGTGAAAATTTGTGCAAGGATGTTCTAGGCCTCTTAAGTTGAGGAAGCACAAGCCACCATGCCTAAAAGAGGAGTCGTCACAGCTGAACAAACCCAGAGGAGCATAAGACGGCCCTGTCTAGTCCATATAAAAAATTATGGATTAGGAACAACACGCTCCTTAACACCAGACGCATGAACGGTATTAATGGATGGTTGCGCCCTGTGGCAGATTCAGAATTTTTTTTTGATTGTGGGCGACTGAGAAAAGTTATATATAAACCTACATGATAAATTGACTAATGGCTAAAATTACGCTGCTTCCATTTATAAGCACCTTTTGAAAATTGTCAAAGAAATACGGTAAACAACGAAATTATTAAATTCTATTAAATAAGACCTCAAAACAATCGTAACAGGTTCATTATATTTACCTTTTAGAAGGAGCCTAGACGGGCTAGGCGGGATATTTTTAAAACACTGATTTTGGCACATGTAAAGTAAAATTATTCTATATAACGCCAGGAACTTGTCGTCGCTCGCTTCCCTCTCTCTATCTCTCTTCGCCAATGCCGAAGGAATTGAAAGTTACACCGCCCGGTTTATTACGTGTTTGAAACGTAATTTTTATTTCAATTTGGATATTATTTGTTAGTTACAAGGTTTATTCGGTTTAAAGTAATATTTATTTTGAATGGTTGTAAGGGTACAAGCTTACATATGCTATAAGGGTACAAGCTTACATATGCAATTTGGATATATGCTATTTTGAAACGTTGCGGTTTACGGTTTGAAAATTTTGTGGTGCGGTACTGCGGTGCATATTTGATTTTTAATTATGTGGTGCGGTTTACGGTTTGAAAATTTTTCAAACCAGATTATGCGGTGCGGTTACAAATTTACCCTTAAACCGCACCAACCCGCACCGCGCCCACCCCTAGAAATGATATAGGTCTGAGCTGCAATTTATATCCGATGTTGCCTATCAATTTGGTGTGATTTTTTATTATTGAAACGTCGTCACTTTAAATTTTGTAATAATTACGCTTTGCGAAAACAATGTCGCTTAAAGAATAAAAAATCTAAATGGGGTCATTTGCAATTGTTAGCAAATTACTGCGCTCTACAGCATCTGAGTCTGTCTAAGCTCTCGATCTTCTTCTTTTTTGTTCAACATATAAAAAAAACCTTGCAAAACAAATTCATGTAAACGTGGGACACATTCTTTCATTCCATCCTTTCCATTTCTATCTTTTCTCTTCTCTTAGAACGGGAGACTGTTAGACGGATAACAAGCTACAAAGAAAATGATATGTCCGTAACAGAAATAACAACCGAACTCGAGAACATAACAATCATCATAATAATATAGATAAACCAGTTTTCCGTAGTAGTCTTCGTCCCCGCTGCTCTCACACTTCCTGCAGCTATTTCAAAAACAAACTATCAATATTTAGGAACAACATACCTAGGGGCCGTTCTAAAACATAAAAATGATGAGCACCGCGCGACTTACGGCATTGAGCAGTGGAGTTCACAAATCTGTTACACAAGCAAAGCATCCCTTCAGTGTCAGTATCGAACCCACAAGTTCCACCAGAATCGACACACTGTCCGCACCCGGTTTCGGGCATGCTATAACTCAGCTTCATCCCATATTTCCAATCCAACGGTCCAACGCCATCAACTTTGTCATAAACCGAAGTGTAATGCGAGCAGTCCAAAACATTCAAACTCATAAACCTCAACGTATTGTACCGCGTGAAGCAACACGGCGTCGTTTTGTTCACAAATAGATGAAAAAGGCGAAACGAGTTGCAGGAAGCGTAGAGCTCGTCGCATGAGTGGCCGGAGAGGTTGAAGCAGAGGGAGGCGTAGTGGTTGAGGACGGGAGAGTCGACGGAGCAGTTGACGAGGATGAATGTAGTGTCCGGCGATGGTGGAATGACTGCGTATTGAACGTCGGTCATTTCGAATTCGTGGCGAGGTTGGAGAATGGAGCAGGTGGACATTGAAGGGTCGTAGATTGAGACGGTTTTGTCATCGTAGTTGATCGATTGGACCTTGTACTGACCGGATGGAGTGGTGAAGAACAGATCAGTGCTGCAATTGAGCATGTGGCGGTACTGAGGCGCTCCGCAGCCGTCGTCCAGGCCGAACGGGAAGTTGATTGGAATGTTTCCGCAGAATTTTTTACAGGATTGAGATCGGAGGCGGTTGAATTGGAGAGTTAGTATAAGAAATTTCAGCACGGTGGCGATTGATGTGGTGAATTGCATTGTGGATGGATGCAATTGTCTGTGTGAAATGTTAGGGTTTGGGAATTATTTCAATTGGGACTAAAACTAAAAGCTCCGCGATCAGCTCAGGAATACAGCTTTGCAGACATGATTGATAAGCATATGGCAGGGATGTTTGAATTTGGGGGAAAAAGGTGAGCCTTTCGTTATTGACTTTCATCGAGTATGTTTCTTTCTTTTGCCCAAAAAAGTATCATTTTCTTCTGTAGATTTTTGCAGTAAGCTTATCTTACAGTTTTTTATTTCTTTACTTTAGAAAATAAAACTACAACTGTCATTTGTCTTTAACTGGTGAGTTTTGTTGATCACTGATTGAATAGTGAAGACGAGGAGGATCGATGCAGTTCGGTGATCGGAAAACTTCCGATTGAAGGTCGGAGCAATACGAAAATGGAGGAAAAAGGGAATTTATTTTCTGATGAAAAAACCAACTGATACAGGACTCAATATACAGACAAACTCCAATGTAAACTAACCCCATAGTTTCCATAAATACAATCGACTATCCTGCACAATTGAAAAATACATCACCCGCCAATATACACCTGAGCTGGGAACACTTGCACAGTTCAACACCCCCCCTCAATCTGGAGAGTGAAGGAAGTTCGAAACTCCCAGATTGGCACACAGTTGAGCTATGCGATCGGCAGATAATGGCTTTGTCAACAAATCGGCAGGCTGATGCAAAGTAGAGATATGGCGTGGCTCAATGAACTTGCTGATAACATGTTGGCGGATGAAATGACAGTCCATTTCAATGTGTTTTGTACGTTCGTGAAACACAGGATTACGGGCTATGTAAATTGCAGCTTGGTTGTCACAAAACAAGGAGATGGGTGTAGATAGAGGTGCTCCCAAATCAGCCATCAAACCGGCAATCCAAACAAGTTCACAGCAAGCCATTGCCATAGCGCGATACTCCGACTCTGCTGAAGACCGGGATACCACTGCTTGCTTCTTAGTCTTCCAAGAAACAATACATCCCCCAAGTAAAACACAGTAGCCTGTTATAGAGCGTCGAGTGATTGGGCATGCACCCCAATCAGCATCACAAAAAGCCACTGCAGTAAGCGAAGAACCAGCAGGAAAGAAAAGGCCTTGCGCAGGTGCAGCCTTAATATACCTCAAAACTCGATGTGCAGCACGTAAATGTTCAACAGTGGGTGACTGCATAAATTGGCTCAAAACATGCACTGCGTAAGAGAGATCAGGTCGAGTAATGGTAAGGTAAATAAGCTTACCAATGAGTCTCCTATACACCATGGGTTCAGATATAGGATCAGCCTTAGACAGGCTCAAAGACTGTTTGGTGTCCATGGGAGTACACGCTGGTTTACAGTCCCTCATATTTTGATCTTCCAGCAAGTCAACAGCGTACTTTCTTTGATTCAAATGAATACCATTGGGACCCCTTGCAACCTCCAATCCCAAGAAAAATCTGAGCAGCCCCAAATCCTTAAATTTGAACTTGGCATGAATAAATTGCTTAACATCAGATATAATGGCTGCAGATGTACCAGTCAGCACAATATCATCAACATATACCAGCAAAAAGGTTGTATGCCCACTGTTTTGCAGAATGAACAAAGAGTAATCAAATAAACTCTGTCGAAAACCAAATGCTATTAGAGCTTCACTCAGTTTAGCAAACCATTGTCTAGGGGCTTGTTTGAGTCCATATAAGCTTTTTATTAACCTGCAAACCTTCCCGTCAGACTTTGCAGACTCATAAAAACCAGGTGGTAGAGTCATGTATACCTCCTCATCAAGATGTCCATGTAAGAAGGCATTATCTACATCTAATTGATAGAGAGGCCAATGTTTTGATGCAGCAATGGCCAATAAACACCTAACTGAGTTCATCTTTGCTACGGGAGAAAATGTATCATGATAGTCAAGTCCTTCAACTTGAGAGAAACCTCTCGCAACAAGTCTGGCTTTGTAACGCTCAACAGTACCATCTGATTTCAATTTTATTCGGAATATCCACTTACAGTCCACCGCTATTTTGCCAGTAGGTAAATCTGTAATAGTCCAAGTGTTGTTATTTTCAAGAGCTGCAATTTCAATATTCATGGCATGTTGCCATTTGGGATCTTTAGAAGCTTGCAGATAGGTTTTTGGTTCTCTTTGGAAGTCAACTTGAGCTAAAAATGCCTTGTATTGAGTAGCACATTTGGTGTACCCCAGAACTTTATTCAAACTGTGAGGAGATGTCCTAGCTGACCCACAGACAAAATCTTGTTGCCAGCCAGGAGGTTTGACAACTCTGCCACTCTTGGTCTTAACTATTGCATTTGGTTGAGGTGTATCAGTCAGTTGAGTATCACTTGGCAGATCATGAGTAGCATTTGTGATATCAAGATCATGAGGTATATCATCATAAATAGAATCCAACTCATTTGAACTGGTGCTGAGAGTTTCATCAGAAAATAATCTTGGAGCTGAAATAGGTAAATGATCAGTGTTCTCATCAGGGAATAAACCTTCTTCAACATTAGGTAAATGAACAGTGTTTCCTGAATGAGGTTTGTGCTTTTCTGTTGCCTTTGTCTGCTGATAAGGAAATTTATCCTCATGGAACACTACATCTCTACTGATGAGAATCCTATTAGTAGTCAAACAATACACCTTGTATCCTTTTTGAGCATAAGGATATCCAAGAAAGACACATGGTGTGGCTCTTGGATCAAACTTATCTCTTGACTGTTTAATGGTGCTTGCATAACACAAACATCCAAAAACACGTAAGTGCTGAATATCAGGTTTCTTATGAAATAGCATGTCATATGGGGTTTTTCCTTTCAAGATCCTAGAAGGTGCTCTATTGATGAGGTAGGTGGCTGTCAAAATACAGTCACCCCAAAAACACTTAGGTACATTTGATTTCAACCTCAAAGCTCTTGCAATCTCTAATAAATGTCTGTGTTTCCTCTCAACTATTCCATTCTGTTGTGGTGTATACACACAACTTGTTTGATGTATGCAACCCCGCATCTTCAAAAACAATTGTAGGCTGTGACAAATAAATTCTTTTCCATTGTCAGACCTCAGAATTTTTACTGTATACTGAAACTGAGTCTTGACCATTTTACAAAACTGAATAATCAACTCTGCTGCCTCTGCCTTTACTTTCATCAGAAACGTCCAAGTACATCTACTAAAATCATCCACAATTGTTAAAAAATATTGAGCACCAGCCATGGTTTTAATGCTAAAGGGTCCCCATATATCACAGTGAATCAAATCAAAAGCCTGCTTAGAATGAGATTGACTTAAACCAAAACTCAACCTTGCTTGTTTAGCCAAAGGGCAAGTACAACAATCCAATGTATCACACTTTTTATCAAAGCTGTCAGGTAATAAAATCTGATACATTTTGTTTAGAGACATATGACCCAGTCTACTATGCCAAACATCTAATGAAACAGTGTTCTTCTTCATTAAAACGGAACAGACTCCAGCTCCTGAACCAAGCTGCTTTAGTCCCTTACTATGCAAGTAATATAACCCTCCAAATGATTCACCAGTCAGCAGGATACTCTTGGATGTTGGGTCCTGGATTTGGCAAGAGGAACCAGTAAAAACAACTTCACAAACTGAATCCAAGGTTAACTTGCTGACTGAAATCAGATTTATTCTAAAAGTAGGAACTAGCAGCACATGTTCAAGGGTTATCTCACTGTTCAGAACACATTTTCCAGCACATGTAACTAAAATAGTTTCACCAGTAGGTAAAGATACTCTGCATTCTTCAGCAAGTTTGTATAAACCAGATAGCAAACCAGCATTTGATACAAAATGATTTGTAGCTCCACTATCCAAAATCCAATCACTATCATTAAAATTAGAAAAGACATTAGCACAAATACCTGCCATATACATCTTGTTATCTGCACTGTCTTTATCCTTTGATGAAGGAGTAATTAAGGTCAGTAATTTGTCCCACTGATCTTGAGACAGCTGAGGTATGGAGATATCCTTAACAGCGTTTGTATGACCTTTTTCAGAGTTACTGTTTGCAGTGGACTGACCATAACTAGTAGCAGTAGACTGACCATAACTAGTACCAACAGCATTGCTCATAGGTCCTTTGTAGCTATTACTGAATTTGTTCCCTTGAGCATTAGAACTCCTTGGGAACTTAGAGCTAGGAGGAAAGCCCACTAACTTGTAGCAAAACTCCTTAGTATGTCCAGCCATTTGACAGTGAGTACAGTATAACCTAGGCCTTGGAGGTCCTCTACTACCACCTTGATTTTGTCTATTTCCACCATTATTTGATGTCCCTTGCAACTGCCTAGAGTTATTGCCTGAATTTTGCAAATACATAGCAGAAATTTCCTCACAAGGTGCCTTAGTTACGCTTTGTTGAGACTCATCCTCAGCCACCATATCATATACCACATCCATGTCGGGAATTACCCTCAATGCCAGAATATTAGTCCTCACTTGAGCATGTGAGTCATTCAATCCCATAAGGAATTGAATGACCTTATCCTCTTCTCTTTCAGCCTCCATCTCAGTGCACTTTTCACACTTATCTCCAATAACACAGTTCAAGTATCTAACACTGCTAATAGCCTCCAACTCTTCCCAGAACTTAGCTAGTTTAGCATAGTAATGAGCTAGATCCAAATTCCCTTGCTTCATATTTCCTAAGTCTCTTTTCAAAGCAAACTTCCTAGATACATTACTACCAGCATATCTAGTATGTAGAATTTTCCAGGCAGTAGCAACATCCTTAGCATGAAGGATTTGCCCATGGACAATAGGAGAAACGGAAGCAAGCAACCAAGACATAATGGCATCATTGCATCGCTGCCACTTATCAACCATATGACTGTCAGTAGGCTTGGGGTATTTTCCATTCACAAAGCCTAATTTGGATCTCGCAGACAGAGCGATTTCCATAGATTTCTTCCAGTTTACAAAATTTCGTTTTCCAACCAACACTTCACTAACAATCGAGTTACCAGTGATTTCATTGTTGTTAACAGCATACGGATCATCAGTATCACCAAAACCCACATTCGAGCTACCGGAAATAGGAGTAAGCACCGACCGACTACCAGAATCCATGAAAACGAAAAAGAGCGGGAAACCAGGAAAGACTAGGGCACAGACAAACAATTAAGAGAAACCGAAACTGGAAGCGACTCACCAGAACTGCAGCAGCTCTGATACCATGAAGACGAGGAGGATCGATGCAGTTCGGTGATCGGAAAACTTCCGATTGAAGGTCGGAGCAATACGAAAATGGAGGAAAAAGGGAATTTATTTTCTGATGAAAAAACCAACTGATACAGGACTCAATATACAGACAAACTCCAATGTAAACTAACCCCATAGTTTCCATAAATACAATCGACTATCCTGCACAATTGAAAAATACATCACCCGCCAATATACACCTGAGCTGGGAACACTTGCACAGTTCAACAAATAGAAATCATAAAAGCAACAATTGATCTCAAGCCATTTGCAATTGTATCAGACTCTATCTGAATTTGAACAGTCTAAAATTATGTTTTGTATTAGGCGGAAAGGGACCGTTTATCCACTTCTGAGGCTTGAGTATGCATTCTATTGCGCTTAATGAATGTGTAAATCAAACATCTTTGAGGTGGTAATGTATGTGTATATCATAAAGTTTGGGATTGGAATCGCAGACTTTTTGAATGTGTGTCTCTAGTCTCATAACAAAAGACACATGACGCGGAAATCATCTTTAAATTTCTAGGCACCTCGAACTAGTTTGATTATGTTGTTTCCTTTTTCATGTCACTCAACACTCATGACATCTAATATGACTTTCCGTTTTTAATCCTGACCATGCACAAAACTGCCCTGCCGATCCTTGAAATCAAGCTCCAACCGTTATCATCGCTACATAGATAGAAAGATCAATTGGAAACTTAAAAGATGTTGTCAAAAATCTACATGATTATTCAATTAATCAGTGTTTTTTAGGCTAGTCCATGGAGTTAAGATGTGCAAGCAGCTTGATCATCATCAAAATCATATCTATTTACATGGACAAAAAAAGGTGAGCTTTAATAATTGTGGACAACAGGGACTACCACCGATATTGAGTTATATATATCTCCCTGGGGACTCGGTTAAATACTGACCAAGAATCGCAGGTCCTGCAAATACCAACAATTTTATGTTATGTAACTGGGAGATGATATATCTATATCTTTTTAAACTGAATTTGTTGCTTATTCGGATTGGTCTGATTTCCTCTCGTACTGCTTGTTTGTTTATGTTAGAGAATATATTATTCTCATCAGATATTCATTATATATACTGTATATTCTCTCATTATTGTGTTTACCATACACATCTATTATGTACTGTATTGACGTATTCGTCACATATCAATACACAATTCATATTCATTACAGTTTACACTTTTGTTTTTTGTATACTTCCCAAGCAATTATGGGAAATGTCAAACAATTACCAAATTTGAGTATGTTGCCACATTTATGGGCAGATTCTCTGATTCACTTGAAGCAACCACCACGTAAAAGAGAGACATTACTTCCGACAGGAAAGTGCAACAAAAAAGAGCCGAAACCTTTGTTACTCTTGAGCTGATCTGCATGAATCAGCTCCATTTGCAAGGTGTGCTAGATCCCAATAGTTCATTTAGCTATTTTATTGTTTGTTTTGAGCTTGTTATTTTGGTGTTTCTTGTTATATTGTTGTCAATGTTTTGAATATGTGATGTATTGTAGTTACCGTTTCTCTGAATAATCACTACGCCATTTTGCATCTTATGCAACAGGAGAAAAAATGTTGCTTGACGTTGTAGTTTTTCTACTCCTTAAATTGGTGTGATCTAAGGCGTATTAAACTTGCCAAAAATAATTTATAATACCGGTAAGACCGAGTCGAACCCAAAGAAACAAGTTAAGCACATGCACTATATAAGATTGTAATTGCGTTGGGCTACTCTAATTAAAATGGATGAAGTTTGAATCTAAATCAGACTTGGCAAGTAATTAGAGATAAAGATAGACTAAGGGAGTTTCGAGGGCTATTTCTCTCCCTAGCGAGCTCTAATGATCAAACACATGATTTCCAACAATCTAAGATGATGAATTGCTTAAAACCTAGCTTAGAGTTTGGAAGGATTAACTTCCGTTGATATCCTATCCAAGTCTAGACTCTCTTATCTTGAGTCTCACTCTTTTGAGATGTCGATTCATTCTATAGCACCCTTTCAAGTGAAATAGGCATTATGATCTAGTTTAGTATCCATGTCTTAGAATTTACTTGCATGTATGGATCATTTTTACTACTATAAAACTATTCCCTAGTCTTAGGTTCAAGTTTAAAGTCATTTAGTCACTTGTGCATTTTATCAAACACCTAGCAAGCATATGAAAATTGAAGTTCTTAGTGAAAATGAAATCATCAATCATCATAGATGTCAATGTGTTTACATGATCATACAGGGCCAAGGAGGGTCATAAGACCCTCAAAATAATAGAATTACTCACACATCATCCTGATAATATGATATTAATACAAAACTACAAAGGAGAGGATAAATGAATAGCAAAAACCCAACTAGTAGATGATCCAATCCAAGCTCTAGACTCTTTTTTTGATCTTCTCTCTTCTTCCCCAGGCAATCCTTGATAATATTGAGTCTTCCCTCACCTTTTCTCACACCTTTTATCTCTAAAAACCCTCTCCTTGAGTCAAAATCCTCATTTTCTAGTTACAGGCTCTGGCTGAAAAATCTGGTTCAGGAATGCTAATAGGGCGAGTCCCAACTGGCCTCTGGCGTACTCGGCTGAGTACGAGTGTCCGAGAAAAAAACTCAGCAAGCTGAGGTGCTACTCGCCCGAGTACCAAATCGGTCATTTTACTACTCCGGCGAGTACGACTTATTATGGCGTTTTCGCTATCTTAACGCCCTAATTTGGTCTTGGCGCACACTAGAGAGTTGTAGCCCTTTGTGCGTTAGCTTTCTAACAAGCAATAGCTTGAACCATTTGGACACCATATGTGTTTTGGGCGTTCAAATCAATTCGGATTGGTTAGTTATGCCCCGAAACTTAGATTTTCATGCAAACTTGATCCTTGAGGTTTTGGCTGTCATGGGGAATTATTTTGTACCTGAAATGTGAATGGCAAGGGTCAAATGACATCGAAAAACATTGGAATTTGGAAACGAATTAAAACTTTAATTGAATTTGGAAAATAATAAGTTAAAAATTCGACTTATCAATGTTGAATTATGCATTGCTTTAGTCTGGGCAACTCGATCTCGTTGCAAAAGTTCACGCCGCGAATGGTTTGTATCATGTGCACATTGCAATGTGGCATCAAGCTATGTTTTATAATGTGTATACTTATGTAACGCGTACGTCTACATTGCAAAAAGTCGTGTTGCAATACATGTAAGCAACGCTTTCTTAAACAACACATAATTTGTGTTACTTTTTGAAATTCTGATGTGTATCAAGATGATTACCCAGCCAGTTTTTCGAACAACTGGTGGAACTACTTAAGCTGAGCAAGTTAGCAAGCTAATACAAGTTATAAAGACAGAAACTAGCACACAAGAATTGATACTCAATTCGGCGTTAACGAGCCTACCTTTGGGGGGGCTTGTCCGAAGTCCGTTGGAAAACAATTCATTATTAATGATTTTAAAGTACAATGGTCTTACGTTTGTAGACTCCCTCTCAAACTGCTGTACCTTCTAACACTCTTGAGAATTGCGATCTAAGCTCCCCTTAGATCAGAGATCCCTCTTTAGTCCACCTGATCTTCTCCTGAAGATCGCAGTTCTCTCTCGATTACTAAGCAGCAGAATGCGTGCAGCAGTCAATCTCGAACAGTAGACTGAACAAATTGACTCGTGTACCTTGAGCTAGTTAACGTCAAAAGACCTCCGACTGCCGAACGAGCTCAAGCACACCAACTCCGATCGACCTCACCTGAATGTGTTCTTCTATCGTTAAAGTCAATGTCAATCTAAGATCCCTACCCGTGTATATATAGGGTAGTCGGCTAGGATCTTTCCTAAGCGATTTAGGATATTAAATCCTAACAACCAAGATCTTCTCAAATATCTTCGAATATTTAGGATCTTCTCTAAAAGATAGCATCGTCTCTTCTTGATAATGTTGCACCAGATCGTTCTAACCGATTTAGTCAACTTTAGAAACATTCAGTTTAGGAAGCTTCGCTCTGTTCCACTTATGATGCCTGAGTCCACCGTGGTCTTGAACATCTCCTTGTCTTCATGCTTAAACATCTTGAAGTCGTTTTGCCAAACTTCATGCCACATAAGAACTAACACTTTTCATATCATCTTATGCAACATAGATTTCAATCTTGGTTGCAAAACACGGTTGCAACGGGGCATTTGTAACGTACAAATATGCAACATTTGTATGTTTCATAGTTATCTTGCAACGAAAAAAGCATATGCAACAAAGGACAGAACTACGTAGCAAGTTACATATGCATCAAATTTAACAGAGTTACATAGAAATTACATATGCAACACAGCAGTGCATATTAAATCCCAAATAACAAAAGTGCAATATTCAAAGTGCACAATTACACATAACAAGGGACCAAACAAACAATGTTTCAAACACATATACAATCTTAGTTGGATGATATATCAATACAAAAGTCAAGCAAAGAGTCTAAATTGATCTAATTTGAGCAATATCATGTCGGATCAAAAGTTTGCACCAGTAATAGGAGTTCAATCCATATTTGATGTGCTGGGGTCTTCGAAACTTGCCCCCTCACTTGCAGCAACACCCGTAGGACCACCATGGCATGTACCAAAAGGCCCAGCTCCTCCGATGCTCGAACCGATCTGGCCTCAAACTCTTCATCTTTTTTGGCATACTCTGCATATCTTTTTGCAAGCTCCTCTTGAAGATTAAGATAAGTTTGAAACTTTTGCTAGAAGCCACCCCTAGGGAGCGGAGGCCGCTTAATTGAATTCCTAAACCCGTTGATTGTTGCCCCCTTGCCTTGCCCATTGCTTCATCTATTATTTATACTTGCGTTTCGTTGTGTAAAGGGTCGTCACATGCACCAAGGTCATCACCTCTAGCACGCTCCAACAAATCATCCACCTTTTTCTTTTCCTGCACAGGCTTTTGAAAATGTTCAAACACAATCCTGTAGGCTTTATCTGGTAGCGCTGCGAAGATTGGAGCAGTCGTAGACACCCTCTCCCTCACGCAGCTGCCAATCTTGTGAGTTAGAAGGCTCCTAACCGCGCTGCCGGTCCAACCTCTACTTCTATCTGTTCGCCCTACCTAAACTTAATAGCTTGTTCTAGCCTTATGCCATTTACAACACCTCGTTTTCTTTTTGGTTTTTCTCCTCATATAACATTGAAATACATTATATCAAATACTAAACTAATAAATACATAAAATACAGATTAGTGTACTATCAGCTAGGGGTGAGCATGACCCGTCCCAACCCGGTCGACATTTTGGATGAACTTGAACCCGACCCGGTACTAAATAAGTCGGGTTCGGGTTGCTCCTCGGGTGACCCGGTCCTATAACTATATTAATTTAGAATAAAATAATTTAACTTCAATACAAAAGTCTTGAATTTTGTTTCAATATGAGCTTCACATATCGTTTTGTCTTGAATTTTGTTACAATAATGTTGGGCGGTTAACATATTTTCACTTCTTTTTTCGTAGATTATTTTGTTTTAGGCTTTTAGCTACTTGATATGTTATAAGTCTATCTTTACGACGGGTTCGGGTTATCAAATGCGACCCGGTCAATATTTAGTGTCGGATTCGGGTTGACCTAAATGACCCGACCGTCGTTCCAGGTCGGGTTAAGGACGAACCTAACCCGTCCAACGATCACCCCTACTATCAGTATCAGCAGCTAGTCTACCGCCTTTGCACCTAAAGCTTTTCCGAACTTGAGCAACGGCGGATGGCTCAAGAATTAGGGAATCCGACAAGGCATGGGTTGTAAAATGAGATAGGGGGCGGTATCGGAGGGAGCGGAAGAGGGGAACTGGCAGGAGTGGGCTGAGAGAGGGGTGGCATTGAGGCTAGTGACTGAGGAGGGGCGGGGCAGGTAAGTATTATGAGCAGAGGCAGGCTTAGCCGGATTTTCCTGAGATAGGGGTGGCATTGGGGCTAGTGACAAAGGAGGGGCGGGGAAGTATTCTGAGTAAAGGCAGAATTGGCAGGATTTGGCTGAGATAGGAATGTCATTGGGGCTAGTGACAGAGGAGGGGAGGCAGAGACGGATCCAATTCAGCACGGGGGTGGCAGCTGACACCCCCAGATTTTTTGTGAATTTTTTTGTTATGTAATAAGGAGCTTTCCATATGATCTGAATCTTACCTCAACCATAGAAACTGTATTATTTTCCATATGATTCCGCCATATTTGACTCTGGTTCTGGTAAAAAAGTTTGGGCTACAACATGGGCCTGATATGGGCTCATTTTGTGCTTTGGGTATTATATGACTATGTTGGTAATGTCGAAGCCCGAGCCTGTCGGAGGGTTGGAGGGTTTAACTCCTGCCGAGGGCTTGGATCAATTGGTTGAGAGGGGCCATTTTCTTGCGGACATTGATGATCCTGTAACAAGGATGAGAAGTTTTCACTTTTCACTGCTCTTGCTCCATGTATATAGTTTGTTTCCCTATTATCATTTCAGAGTAGCGCTCAAATGTTACACCCATTTTAGAGTGTTATGTGTTACACCAATCTTAGCCACACATCCAACCCCCGTGCCTTGTGGGCTTGCCACGTGTCCAAATACCCAAAATCCAATAAAGCAAAAAGCAAACAGTAAAACCCACTACCCAAAAATTCACTATTCCGACATTATTTCTGCCACTATCAACCAATCAGAAGCTCTGTAACACATAACACTCTAAGAAGCTATAACATTTGAACGCCCCCCTATCATTTCAAATCTTAACCCCTTTTAAATCGGATTTCTCCACAATTCTAAGACTCTAATAAGAAGCAAGACAAAGAGGGCTAGAGCACTACACTTGAAATATTAATAAAAACAAAACAAATAGAGTACACTGTACATATAAAGGACAAAACAAAATAATGATCCTGCTATCACAAACCAAATTCTGAAAAAAAAATTATAATTACGACTAGGGAATATAAAAAAAGACATCCATCTGAAGGTTTATGATTTACAATATTCTTCTGGTAGGTTATTGATTCGATAGAACAAAAATAAAGAGTTGCATCTTGATGCCGTCTCGATCTTCTTTGAAATGGCCAGCCTCTGGGAGAGGCACATCTCTCTTTGTGACGATATGTGTTAATTGGATATCAAGGGTTTGGGTTGTGATATGTTTATATATAGGGGTTTATTAAGATAAAATTATCATTATTCCCTTTGTCCAAAGAAGGAATGAAATAAGCTTCCAATTAACAAAAGTTATTTTCTTAATTCTCACATTTTGGCTGGTATGGTCATTTTTACACTACAAATTTTGGAAAAATTTTCGTCCACAAATTTCGTCGTAATAACGTAGCCAGTAACGGCGACGGAAAAATAAAACGTCAATTTTTCGGCAAAATTCCGTCACCCAAAATAAATTCGTTGTAATTCCGGCACAATTCCGTCAACAAACATTCTGACGCTAATGAGTACTCGGATTATCGACAGAAATTAAGTGACGAAAATTTGACGGAAAATGTCAGCAGATGTTATTCGCTCACATTCCGTCTACTTTCCATCGGTGTATATTGTCGCCTATTCCGTTCAAATTACGTCATCATTGCGTCGGCTGGAAATTTTTCAATATTTCCGTCAGTATTCCGTTACTGATTTAGTTACCGTTATTTAGTGACCGTTGTCTATTTCAAAATTTTCCATCGAAATGACATTTGTTTTCCGTCACCGTCGACGAAAATGTGAGGGAAAAATGACGGAAAAACAGATTTCATTGTTGCCCTATATAAGAGAACTCTTTACATCATTCAACACACAACATTCATAGTGAGTTGGTGCACACCTCATCTCCCCAGGAATTTCTACAGAGATCGAACAGACTTCGACGGTCCAATCCAATTTCGATCAGGTCACGAAGTTTATCACAGGGTTAAAAACTTAAAATATATATGGGAACAATGTATCAATGAGGTTTTCGACGGCTTCGGGGTGGATCACAACTGGACAAAGAAATCCATTTTTAGGAACTACCTTACTGGGTGCACGTCAAGCTTAGACATAACCTAGACGTCATGCACATTGAAAAGAATTGTTTTGATAATTTATTCAACACCATCATGGATGTAAAGTGGAAAACAAAGGATGACGGTGTGAAATGCAGAAAAGATATCGGATTGTACTTTCAAAGACCAGAATTGGAACTCAAACGTTACCGCGGTCGTTTGGTAGCCAACAAGGGAAAGTATCAGCTTACAAGAGAACAACAGAAGCTTGTACTTATTTGGGTGAAGTCTCTGAAGTTTCCTGATGGATTTTCATCTAACTTGGGAAAATGAAGTTGATTTGAGTACCCAAAAACTAGTAGGTTACAAGTCACACGACGCACACGTATTCATCGAGCGACTCATGCCGACTGCTTTTAAGGGGTTTTTACCAAAATAGATATGGGATGCTGTATCGGAGTTTTGTACATTTTTCCGAGACATATGTGCATCTTCCCTTCACATTGAGCGAATGGAACATTGGCAGAACAACATATCGACCACACTTTGTAAGCTGGAGACCATATTTCCCCCTTCATTTTTCGACTCAATGGAACACCTACTAATTCATTTTGCTGATGAGCTGCTACTTGGCGGACCAGTACACTACCATTGGATGTATCCTTTTGAGCGTTTCATCTACCATCTAAAACAGTTGGGCCAAAAAGGTAACAGAGCTGAGGTGGAAGCCAGTATTTTACGCCTACATACAGTTGGAGACTTCATATTTGGGATCCGACTACCTAGATCCGGAGTTAACAACGACCGGTATACGCTTAAAACAAAATGAAGTAGCGACAGAAGATTTCGATGATCCTCAGATTTCTATTTACAATTACCCAGGAGTCGGTGGCAGCATAATTACTCGGAGGGTTTTAGACACCCAAGAATTTAAAAAAGCCACGCATTACATCTTTAGCAACACGCCTGAATTTGAACAATATTTGGCGTTATTTGAGACCGGCTTAAGACAACGACGCCCGCGATTCAATGACCAGCAAATCTACAATACTATATTAACGATTTTCCAGAATGGCTGCATTCCCATGTAAGTGTAATCAACGTATGATTTACATATAATTATGTAGCAAATTAATCTGTACTTGCACTTTCATGTTCATCTAAAATATTATGTTCAGGTTTGGGAGCTTGGAGAAACCTTACCACTACCACAATGGGTTCACTACTTGTCCGCTGGATTTCAATCTTACGTTGCATGTTCGGTAACATACAAAGTCAACAACTACAAAATTCACATTGAAAGCCATGGTGAAGGGAGGAACACGGTGAACAGTAATGTTTACGTGAAAGAAACATAGGGTATACACTACTACGAGGTGATTGAAGAAATAATTCATATGAGATGTAGAACCAACCATCGCCTAAAGGTTGTCTTGTTCAAGTGCCCTTGGTACGACCCTCAGTTTGTTAAGCCATACCCGTCTAACGGGATTGTCATCGTGAACACTCATAGATCCTACCCCCATTACGACCCTTACATTCTTACCCAGCAAGCGGTTCAAGTTTACTATGTGACGTTTCCGGGATTAGCCGGACAAAATAATCAAGGTTGGGTTGCAGTTTGTCCTATAAAACCAAAAAACGCCATCGACATGGAAGTAGCAAATGTTCCGTTCCAAGATGAGGGTCAAATCGGATCGGAGCTGCCTGTAATGAACGAGATCATATGGGAAACTTGTTGATGATGAGGTTTACGAGTACACCCAATAAGACCGCAACGACGATGACGTATCGGATAATCCAGATATCGAAGAAGAGTCCGACGAATCCTCGTGAAGTCATACATTTCAAATTTAGTAAAATGATGTACAGTTATGGTATGTTTTTTATGTTGAAAAATTTAAGTTCAATTCAAGAAATCTTCAAATTCGAATATATTTTAACGATGAAATAAATTAATGTTTTTATCGCAATGAGATGGAAAACAATTTTTACTGATAATACTGACTTCGGTTTTAAGTAAATGCAAAGAGCTGGGTATTTAGTATATGCGATTTTAATGTATATAAGCTTTCAAAAAAACTGGTAATTACACAGCGCTGAATACATAGCGCTGTCTAAAGTGACACAAAAACAGCGCTTAGGGTCTAGGCGCTGTCTTCATTCACACAACAAATAGCATTTAGACTCTAGGAGCTGTCTTAAGTCACACTGAAGACAGCGCTTTGGGTGTATGCGCTGTCTTAAATAACAAAAACAGACAGCGCGTCATATATATGCGCCGTATTAAGTTAGAAATACGACATCGCTTAGTAAATAAAGCGTTGTTTTACTGTAATTTAGACAGCGCCTACTTGATAAAGCGATGTCTTATGTCTATCTAAAAATTCGCCTGCCGTATTCCCCTGCCTACGCAAATATTTGTATTTTAAAAATATGTACTATTTACATAAAAATGTCGGTTGTTTGACGGATTTACGACGGAATAAGTAAATATATGTTTAATAATTGTTTAATAAGTCAAATTACATGCGACAGAGGAAACCCTTCTACTTATAGCCGTCCTCGCAAACTCTCCTCCGTTTTAGTCCGTCAAATTCTTCAACCGATTTCGGCCGCTTTCGGAAGCCAGTTTCGTCCGCGAGGTATGCCAAAGGCGCCGTCCTACTCCTGTGATCTTGATTTCCGTTTGTTTGATTACGTGGCTGCGTTTGATTCTGTTTGAATATGCTGCGTAAGTTTGTGGTCGAATGTTCCGCGTTTGTTTGTGGTACAATGGTTGATTGTTGTGTAACAAAATGTTGTGTCATTCACGGGTTCGTTTTAATTTTTGTTTATGGACTGTGTTCGTTTATTCGTGTTTGTTGATTTTAAATTATATTCAAAATTGCCGAATGTTACACTTTTGTTTGATTATTGGTACATGAATTTGTGTGTTCGAATTACTTGTTTCAAATATGTGTTTTAATCATTTCCAACTATGTGTATGACTCATTTGTTTTATTCATCATTTGTTTGTTGTAGTAATCTTTTGGAACCTCCTGCTTGTACGCCACCTCCATGTATTTGGTGTACTAATTACATTACAATTTGTGGAAGGGTATATGGCACCACTCAAGAGTACCCGGTAAGACGAATACCGGCACTGGTAGAGGTACTGGGAGTTCATCACAAACGAGGCTAACTGACATACACCAACCGAGACAATTGAGCCAGGACTCGCAACGTCCACAATCGTCGACTGGGGACACACGTCCAACTCGGGAAGTGTACAAGCCTTCTATGCCTGTACATGAGCCTACCTATTCGAGACAATTGGGCGAAGACATGCAACGTCCACCATCTTCAACCGGGGACACACGTCCAACTCCGGAAGTGTACTTCTATGCCTGTACAGGAGCCTACCACTGATCCGATGGATGACGACAGAAGCTTACCACAAGTGCATGATTACGACTTCGACGAACAGCTGAATTTCGTGGAGGAGTCGGCGGGCAACAGGGAGCGTGACGAGGGAGCCGAAGGGAGGGACTCACCTTCGCAGATGATGACGATCACGATGACACACTTCGGCCAGAGTTTGTTAGAGGAGGGACTTCAGCCGGTGGCGGACTCGGTGAGGAGACACCTTTGGGTTCGATGCTAGAGGATGATCGACCTTGGATCGTTCCAGCTGGGGATGGCAAGTGTGTACTTTTTTTGTACATATATTTGTGTATCTTGTTTTACTAACCATATTGTAAATGTCAACCTTGTATTTTTTCAGCTTTGAGTCGCCTTCAGCTGTTAACAAAAGTGGGCAACAAGTATTGGGCCTGGTTTTAAGGTTGGTTGGACCACAATGGGGACGTGTGATCCACAAGCTTCGGTGAAGTGGTTTCGACACTTTAAGGTAAAATGTATTAAAATTGTATTAACATGAAATTTTTCTTTAGATGTTTTCTACATGCAGATATGTTTTCGATTACATAGTTTTTGGTTTCTATTAAATTGTTCGTAACACAACTATGTAATGTACATGCAGAGCTTGTACCGGTGGGATCCAATCCACAACGACCAAATTGAGGCCAACTTTAGGAAGAAGGCGGCTAAGATTCTCAAAGATTCCTGGAAAGGCCTGTGATCCGGTAAGACTAAAGGCCCGAAATGGTTGACAGAAGATCACAAAGTTGCGGGAAAAGCTCGATTTAACACGGACCCGTCATTCATAGCCCGCAGTGAAAGGAACAAGCAACATATTTTTCCCAGCATGCCAGAAACGACTCAGCCTTGCATGCCTTTGGGTCGAGACCAGCACACTATCACATGGCAAAAATGGTAATACATAATATTTAAAAATAATTCAAGTTTCAATATCATTTATAATAACACATTTATCATTAAATGTGCAGGAAAAGAGTAATCAAAGACAAGTGTTGCCAACTGATATGTTTGACAAGAAATTCAAGCGGAAGGATAGGACGTATTTGATACCCAATGCAGAGAACAAAAGGGTTTTACACCTACCAATTATATTTTCTTATTACAATAATTTCGTAATAAATTTAAGTTGTAGTTACATTTAATTTGTTATACATTTGTTTTTTTTAGTTTCCTATATTCACAAAATTTTGTTTCCTTTGTAACTAAACATTTAATGTTATATGAAAAATGTGCAGAAAATACTCGCAGATGCTGAAGCTTTGGTCCTAAAGAATTACAACGGTCAGGAAAGGATATCGGAGGAGGAGCTGGTAGAGGCCTCTGCGA
This sequence comes from Rhodiola chrysanthemifolia, assembly GCA_033675395.1. Taxonomy (NCBI): domain Eukaryota; kingdom Viridiplantae; phylum Streptophyta; class Magnoliopsida; order Saxifragales; family Crassulaceae; genus Rhodiola; species Rhodiola chrysanthemifolia. Next base: position 43,771,207 of record CM066205.1, read on the forward strand.
CTGTCATGGGGGTTAACCCGAGGTCTGGGATACTGTATCTGTATGGGCCTGCAGCGACATTGTTGTCAGACAAGTTCTCCTCAAAAGGCAGCCAGTCGTGTGCGAGCTCGCAGAGATCAAGGCTCCACTATCGGACGAGTACACTCAGGACCTGTGGCCGCGTTTAGAGTGCATGGAATCCCTATAGGAGGCTGATATGAGAAGCATGAAGGACATCATAGATCGATTGACGCAAATGATGCAAATGCAGGTTGATATGATGAGGATGCTCACTCCTGGATACCACCCACCTCCCAGTCAAAGCTCGAATGGAAACAACCGCGGTCCGTCTAATCAGAGATCGGATGAAGACTACCGCAGAGAGTAGCCTTTTTAATTTTATTTGACTCGACTTCTGTGTTTTATTATCGTAAATTTTTTTAAATATGGAAATTAATATTTGAAAAAATTGGACATTAAAATTAATTGGAAATTTCCAATTAATATTCAAAATTGGATAATTAAATTTATAAAAAAAAGAATATAATAGTGACGGACTATTGCCGGAATAAAAATTAAGACGGAATTAAAACGGAATAATGATGGCATAATTGCTAACGAAATTATGACGGAAATAGACCGGTAATACTATTGATGGAAAATAGACGGAAAATATGATGACAGAATTTCGATGGAATATTGCCGATAATATGTTCGGCCGGAAGTTTACCGGAAAGATGACGGAACGTAGAGTAGCGTAAAAATGACGGAATTTTGACGGTTGCTTAATAGACGGAATTTCGATGGAATATCGTCGACAATATTTTGTGCCGGAAAGATGACGGAATTCGGAGTAGTGTATAAATGACGGAATGTTAACGGTTTATTAGTTGACGGACATGTCCCGGAAATTTGCGGAAAACCAGTGTAACGAAATTAAGACGATATTCTGATGAAGAATCTCGCCGGATACATGACGGAATTTTGAAGGAAATTTATTTACCGGAGATGTGACAGAATGTCGACGAAATATTGACGGAAAGAAAAGACGGAATGTTGAAGGAAACATAATTCCGTCGGAAAAATTGCCGTCAACATCATTTCCGTCGGATTAGTGACGGAAATTCGGTTTTTTCCGGCGCAATTCCGTCACTAATCCGTCGTTTTCCTGTCGTCGGAAATTTTCCATAAATTAGTAGTGTTATCATTGAGATACTAGTTTCTTTAAACCTTGATGGCCGTTATGGTACATTGACAAAACATTTCTTTCTTGTACATTTTGACATTTAAGTTTTCCTTATGGAGTTCGATTACTGTTTATTTTACATACTTTAAAAATATATTAGTATCCTTTAATTGGGTTATAATTTTTGGTGCAAAACGCAAAGTTCGTCAAAGCTGAGTTATAATTCGTCACCGAAAGATCAAAAGTACGACATAGTTCGTCATGAATAATTTATAATTCGTCTCAGAGAAATTAAACATAAACGAGATTTAATACGAAATTTAATCTCATCTGTTCAAATGACCAAATGAAAGGTTATGATTGGTTTGTATTTTTAACAAAAATATATCATTTACATCAGATCCTTTTTCTATACATAAAAACAAAAAAGAAGATATAATGCTATTTTTTTTGTTATAATATAGTGCTCTTAAAAACATTTAATGTTTTTCCGTAAATGTTATGTCATCTATCTCGATATACTCATATTAGCGCTACCATATAAACTTAAGTTACGGATTATAGACGTTCGCATAGACTTTTAAGTGATCTGTACTGTGTATATTGAACTGGAATTAATACACATTTAGCGCCACATAAACGAAATACTAAAACTTCGGATCAAAGGAAATATAATTTTTTTTTTTTTTTGATGGAAGATCAAAGGAAATATAATTAAAGTTATGTGACCTGACACAAAAGTATCTCGCAATTAATACACAAAAGTTCTGTATATGCAATTCTTTGGATGGGCAATAAGTAAAATTAAGTCTTTATTTATAGTAGCTAGCGTATGTAAATGTCCGTACGAATCGAACAGTACAATTTATATACTTTTACGGAAACAAATTAGGTCGACTTGTCTTAAATATAAAAACTCAGAGAGTCCAGTACATCTTTTTTTTTTTTGATACAAGAGAGTCCAGTACATCTTAGTAAAGTACAAGGGTGATCCTTATCAAATGTCTTAGCAAAAAGCATCTATTAGAGTATTCCCATCATGACATCTATCTCTCTCATCCTTCTTCTCTCTCATCTAATCATCCCTTATGGTTTTTTCAATCACATGCATCCCACTCATGATCAAAAAAAAAGTTTATCATAAATCTCTCTCATCACTACATAAATTATAGCTCATTAATGTTAAGATTAATAAAAATATATTAAAGTGTATCTCGTTTTATAGAGCTCCAAAAATTACGAATATTGGTATTTATTTTGATTTTTTTACTTTGTAATTTAGAAGATATATTCGTTGCAATATCAAAATAAAAACTGTACTGTTTCTTACACAGGACACGTGTCGCGTTGCTTATGAAGTGGGTGCAAACTCATGAAGAGGGTAAGAGGGTGCCAAAAAAGCCAGTATATGGGATGAAGAATGGTAAGAGGGTGCAAACTCATGAAGTGGTTAGAGCTAAGTGTAACTACTGTGCTAAGGATTTGGCTTGCGTTACGTATGGGAATGGGACTAGTAGTCTACAGCGACATATCGATAATGCTTGCAAGAAGTATCAAGGGAGAGTGAAGATAAATGATGGGCAGCAAAAACTCACTTCTACTGGCCGTAGTGGGGCTAAAGAGTTGGTGACTGTTAAGTGGAGTGATCAAGGGTGTAGAGAAGCAGCTATGAAGTGTGAACTTGTATGAATTGTTTTTAACTTTTTATGCTTGGACTGAACATGTTTATATGTTGTTGGACTGAATTGTATGTTGTTGGACTGAATTGTATGTTGTTGGACTGAATTATATGTTGTTGGACTGAATTGGACTGAATTGTTTTTTCAGGTATGCTGTGCCTGATTGGCATATACCTTCGAGGAGGGTGATTTGCAAGCAGTTTTTGAAGATGTATGCTGCTGAAAAGGCGAAGCTGACGAAAGAGCTTAAGGGTAATTGCTTGTGCTTAACCACCGATACTTGGACATCGGTGCAGAACATCAACTACATGGTGGTGACTGCCCATTTTGTTGATTCAGCTTGGAAAATGCAGAAGAGGATTCTTAGTTTTAAGGTGATTCCTAACCATCGTGGAGAAAGCATAGGGTGTTTGTTGGAGGATTGTTTGCTAGAATGGGGAGTGGATCGAGTGTTGACCATATCAGTTGATAATGCTAGCGCCAACAAGGTGGCGATTGATTACATCAGGGAGAGGATGTTAGGGTGGGAGATATCACCTTTGGTTGGTGGGATTTATTTGCATATCAAGTGCTTTGCACACACTCTGAATCTCATTGTCCGAGCTGGTCTTTTGATAATGGGAAATTCAGTTGGTTCAATTAGGAATGTTGTGAGATATGTGAGGAGCAGTGGGGCAAGACTTCAGCAGTTCGAAAAGTGTATGGAGAAAGAGAAGGTGGAGTGTAAGAAGGTGTGCATCCTCGATGTGCCAACAAGGTGGAACTCCACCTATCTAATGCTATCAACTGCATTAGAACTCAGAAAGGCTTTTGATAGATTGGCAAGGGAAGAAGGCACGAAGTACAGGGGTTACTTTGAGGAGGATGAAGACCTTGAATTCGAAGAAGACTTGGTGCTGGGATTGGGAGAAGTGAATTTGACTGGTGATGCAAGTAATGCAGCAGAGGGAACTCAGGCAAGGAAGAAAGGGAAGGGGAAAAGAGTAGGACCACCGGTTACACATGATTGGGAGAAGGCTGAAACTTTTGTGAGGTTTCTGAAGATATTCTACGATGTGACAATGAGGATCAGCGCCTCAACCAAACCAACATCGTGGAAAGCTTTTCATGATATTATGGCAATCAGAGCTGAGATTGATGGACTATTTCCTCTGGAGGGAATGAGCACCGGGTCGGAGACTGAAATGATTTTAATGGATATGGCAGTAAGTATGAAGAGGAAGTATGAGAAATACTTTGCGACCTTAGAGGACTGCAATAAGCTTTTGTTGATTGCCTTGGTGTTAAACCCAAGGTACAAGCTCAGAAACTTCGAATCTACATGCAAGAAATGGCTGAAGATGGAGATTGATGATATTAAAAAGAGTCAGCTGAGCTTAAGGATCTTCTGATTCAGCTTTGTGATGCTTACAACTCCATGATTGTTGAGGCATCCTCCAAGGTAACAAAATCTCGGAGTGGAGACAGCCAAGGGAACAAATCCTCATCTAAGAAGAGGACTATAGAGCCTACTGGAATTATGAAGGACATGGAAGAAGATTGGGAGAGAGAATTGGAAGACTCTGATGAGGGAGTTGTAGGACATGAAGTGGACATGTATCTTCTAGACCCGATTCTGAAGGCTGTAAACCCTTTAGATTATGACATATTGGAATGGTGGAAGACAAATGGTGACAAGTATCCTGCCCTTGCTGCTCTTACCAAAGATATTATGGCAATTCAAGTGAGTACAGTAGCAAGCGAGTCTTCATTTAGCACCAGCAGAAGGGTCATTGATCCATTTCGGAGCTCTCTATCTCCCAAAACTGTGGAAGCATTAATCTGCTACCAAAACTGGATACGGTCTGAAAGTATCCATAACCTTCAATACATTCCAACTGTTGAGGACATTGAGTTTTATGAAGCTTTGGAGGAAGGTAATTAACTTGTTATCTGAATTTTGTTTATATTTGAGTTTGATTTTGGTTGTTAACTTGTTATCTTGTTTAATGATAGAACAAGGAAGGGAAGAAGATAATGCTACAGTTGATGAACAAGAGAATGAAGAGAATCAAGAGATGTCTTCTACCTCAAAATCAACTAAAGTGTCTCAAGGTGATAAGGGCAAAGCTAAAGTTACCAGTACCACGACCTTGAAGAAGGGGAATCAAGGGAGCAAAAAATTAATCATAAGGACCTAAGGTACTTATTTCTAAATTTGGCTAACTTGATAATTGAATCCTTGTTGATATTTGATATTTGGTAAGTTGAATTTGAATCCATACATATTTTTTTTGAATCTGAATGATGATATGCTTGAGATATGCTTGAATCTGAATGATGATATGCTTCACCAGTCCTTTAGTTCATCACCTCTCTGCTGAATGATGATATGTTTTTGCTTGCGAATGTGCCAGATTGAAACTTGTACCAAATCCTTGTGAATTTCAACATCGTTGTTAAGCTTCGTTCCGATTCTGAACTCCCAGCGAACCTACTCCGGTGAGTATGTTTTTTTGTTGCTGAAGCTTTTGTAACTTGATGCCGGATGCTTAGTTGCTTACTTAGCTATTGTGGATCCATTGTGAATGTTTGATTGTTGTGAAAAATATCCTGAAGTCTCTCGTGTGTGAATTAGTATCTCTGATAGACTGATTCAAAAGGTGAGCCAGTTGCTTTCTTTAGGCTCTAAAGTGTGGTGATTTGTGGTAGTGTATTTCTCTTGAAGAACGTATATTGGGTTCATTAGTGTGGTGCGTTGTGAATCTGTGATATTATCTTTCTGCTTATTTTTCTCTGCCCGTGGAAGCCTTTTGGGGTCTTTGGGAACTTTTTTTGGGGTGTGTAAATGGATCTTTCGAAACTGTTCACTGGCACTGACTGTTTGTGTATTGTTGTGAACTTGTGAGTTGTGATGCTTTCAGTTTGGCCTTTGCTACACATACCTTATGCGCATATAGTGTGCTAATTGAATGATTGCTAACAGGAAATCGCATTGGCAACCTGTAGGTGTAGGTTTCAAGTGCAGAGAGCAGCTATATAGTCCTCTTGTGGATGCTGGTGGAAAGAGATCTGCCGACTAATGCTGTCCGGAACTGTTGGAGTCGCATGATTAATTCCATTTCAGTTTCATCTAATTAAACAAAAGCAACGTCATGATCAAGTGTGTGTAAAATATTTCAAGTTTGAACCTGTGTTTGTGTTTGATATTGTATTATGGAACTGTAGCAGGTACCAAAACAGAGACAAAAGTCACAGAATACCAAAATATGTGTTTTATGTCGATTTACAAAAAAAACCCGAAAAAAACCCGAACCGAGACCGAAAAAAGAACCGAACAACGGCAAAAAAAAAGACCGAAACCAGAAAAATCGGTCTTTGGTCGGTTATTACTTCCAAAAAGATCGAACCCGAACCGAACCGAATTTTTGGGTTTCGGGTCAGTTTTCACAAAAATCGGGCCCGAACCGAACCGAACCCAGGCCTACACTATGGTCTTTGAACCTATCATATACTGCCTGAACTTCTCAAAAGCATAAACGATGGCTAGCATCTCCTTCTCAGTCATAGTGTAATTCGCTGCTGCGTCGGCTAGGACCTTACCCGCGTAGTAAACTACGTGTAGCTTCTTGTCAATGTGCTGCCCTAGGACTGCTCCTTATGCAAAATCAATTGCATCACACATTAGTTCAAATGGCTGCTCCCAATCGGGAGGCTGCACTACAGGAGCAGAAGTAAGAGCAGATTTCAGATGGTGGAAAGCATTAAAACATGATTCACTGAAATTAAACTCAGCTTCCTGGCAAAGTAGATCAGTGAGTGGCTTGGCTATCTTCGAGAAATCCTTTATGAAGCGCCTATAAAATCCTGCGTGCGCAAGAAAGCTCCTGATTCCTTTCACATCTCTTGGTGGGGGTAGATTTTCAATCACCTCCACCTTCGCGCGATCGACCTCGATGCCTCGGTTGGAGACCATATGTCCATACACAATACCTTCCTACACCATAAAGTGACACTTTTCCCAGTTTAAAACCAGTTTAGTGTCAACACAACGACGAAGAACATCAGTAAGGTTAGAAAGGTACGAATCAAACGATGAGCCATACACCGAAAAATCATCCATAAATACTTCCATGGTGTTTTCTAGAAAATCAGAAAAAATGGCCATCGTACAACGCTGAAAAGTGGCTGGTACATTGCAAAGACCGAAAGACATACGTCTATAAGCAAATGTGCCAAAAGGGCATGTGAAAGTAGTTTTTTCCTGGTCTTCGGGTTGTATAGGGATCTGAAAGAACCCACTATAACCGTCGAGGTAGCAGAAAAATTTATGCTTCGCAAGACGTTCTAACATTTGATCGATAAAAGGCAAAGGAAAATGATCCTTACGAGTAGCCTTATTGAACTTCCTATAATCAATGCACATACGCCAACCACTCACAGTACGAGTAGGAATCAAATCATTATGCCCATTACGTACAACGGTCAAACCTCCCTTCTGAGGGACAACATGCACATGACTTACCCACTCACTATCAGCAATAGAATAAATAAAGCCTGCATCCAATAATTTCAGAATTTCTTTCTTAACCACATCATTCAATTTAGGATTCAAACGTCTCAAAGCATCCCTAGTAGGCCTAGCATCGCCCTCTAGATGGATTCTATGCATGCACATATCTGGGCTAATTCCCTTGAGATCGTCTATCGAATAACCTAGGGCTGGTCTATGCTCTCGCATGTTATCTAGCAATTTCTGGGTCTCTACATCAGTCAAGGATTCATTCACAATCACCGGGTAGGTTGAGTTAGGTCCAAGAAATTCATACCTGAGACTTGCAGGTAGAGGTTTCAGCTCTACCTTGCAAGGTTCCTTACCTGAGTCGGTGTTCTGTTCAGTTGCTCCCTCAATGCTCACTGCGCATATATCCATCGGTATTGGGCAGCCCTGTACAACTTTGTAAGACTCCACAGAGGTCAGTGTAATAGGGTCATCAGTGTCAGCAGAGTCTAGAACATCACAGTCAGCTAATAGACTAGGAGTCCTGCACATATCAGGCAAATAAAATACAACTCGCTCACTGCCCACTAGCAAAGCTATAGATCTTCTATCCATGTCAATGACTACCTTAGCCGTGTAAAAAAAAGGTCTACCAAGAATAATTGGGATATCTATGTCCTTCGAAATCTCTAGCACTATAAAATCAGCAGGGATGTAAATATTCTTCACCTTGACCGGTAAATCCTTTCGAATCCCTTTCGAGAATCGACAAGAACGATCCGCAACGTGAATAGAGATATTAGTAGGACTGACATCACCCAAATTCAGTTTAGCATACAGAGAATATGGCATGATAGACACACTAGCACCAAGATCACAAAGAGCACGGTGAATAGTAATACCACCAATATCACAAGGGATAGAAAAACTCCCTGAGTCTTTAAGTTTAGGTGGCATGGGCTGGTGCATGGCAGCGCTGCACTCCTCGCTCAGGGCCACTGTCTCGGTCCCGTCTATTTTTCTTTTCCCAGTTAGAATCTCCTTCATGAATTTTCCATAGGTAGGAATCGAGGTGATTGCCTCGGTGAGGGGCAAAGTGATGTAGAGGGTGCAGATCTTGTCCATGAATTGCATGAATTCTTTCTCCCTCTTTTTAGCCACCAGCCACTGAGGGAAGGGAATAGGCAGCCTATAAGGTACTGGCTCCACTGTCTGTGCAGAATTTTCAGCTTCATGTGATGTTTCCTCTTCAACGGGTGTAGGATCAGGTGCTGATCTTTTAGTTGGAGATCGAGTGGTCGGAGCTGGTAGCACCTCAAGCTGTTTCCCTCCTCGGAGTGTGATGGCATTCACCGATCTAAGGTTTGGATCCGGCTTCGATGGGAGTTTCGCATGCTCCATGCTTGCTGAGCTTGCTTGCTGAGCTATCTGGTTTTCCAACATTCTGCCATGAGTAGTAATCTGCTCTATAGGCTGCTCTACTCCTAGAAGCCTCCTATCCCGGTCGGCTGATGTCTTTCGTTGTTCGGTTATGAAGCTAGCTATCATGGCTTCTATGTTTGATATGGCTGCCAGATTCTGATCTCGCTGCGGCTGAGGTGGATTGTTGTAGTTTTCTGAATTCTGATTTTGCTACCCCTGTGACTGGTTGTTGTACTGAGGCCTCGGCTGGTAGGGAGCATTATTCTGGGGCTGCTGAGTTTGATTGTTGAATTGGCCTCGTGGCTGGTACGGTGCATTGCTCGGCTGCTGTCTGTACGGGAAGCTAGGTGGCGCCTGATTCTGTGGTTTGTAAGAGAGGTTAGGATGATTCCGGTTCGGGTTATCCCACCTGTTAGGGGTTGAGCCAGAAGTAAAACCAGTCCCTTGATTAATCTGCCCAACATAATTGGCATCCTCTTGACTTCGTTCGTTACTATCTTGTCCCATTACCGGACATCCATCAGCAAAGTGAGACGGAGAGCCATAAATCTGACAATAGACACCTACATGAGCAACATCAGATGACTTCATAGTGGAGTCTGTCTTCCGATTTTTGATTTCAGTTGCGAGCATCTTCACTGTGTTGGTCAATTCAGCAATCTCATTAGTGCCATCAGCGATGTACAGGTCCTGCACACCCTTCTTGTCTTTAGGATTACCTCGATCACTCATCCAGAGGTAGTAGTCTTGAGCGGCCTTTTCCACGGTAGCATAGGTCTCGTCCAGAGGAACTCCAGTAAGTCCTCCACCAGCAGTTTGATTTATCAAGGTGCGCATTCCCTGGTCGATTCCTTGCTAGAAAGTGTCCATGATCTACCACAGCTCTAGGTTGTGGTGGGGGCACATCGTCATCAGCTCCTTGTACCTCTCCCAAGCCTCGTACAGAGTCTCACCATCCATAGAACGGAACGAGATGATCTTGTTCCTGAAGTGTGCTGTCTTTGATGGTGGAAAGTACTGTTGGAGAAAGGCTTCAGCTAACTTACCCCAGGTAGTAAAAGTGCCCTCTGCATGGCTGTCTAGCCACTTGCTGGCCTTGTCAGAAAGTGAGAACGGGAATAGCCTTAGATAGTAGGACTCTGGAGGGACACCATTGGTCTTCACCGTGTTGCACATTTGAATAAAACGCTTGAGGTGCTGGTGAGGGTGCTCGTTCATCCTTCCCGAAAACTTCATCCTTCCCGAAAACTAATTATTCTGTACCATCTGAATAAGCCCTGTTTTTAGTTCCCATGTGTTGTTGGCTATACCGGGTGGTGCAATAGCAAATTGGAATCCAGAGACACGTGGAGCAGTGTAGTCTCCAAGGGTCATGCGCACTGGCTGCTGCACGGGACGCTGCTGGTCATCTTCGACCACCTCATTCAATGCTTGATTCTGATTCATAGCTAATGCCGCAAAATTTCGGTTCAGTGCTCGGAGATGTCGAGCTTCGTTTTGGACCCATCGAAGAGTTCTTTGTTGGTCCGGTGAGTCCTCGTCTGATATCTGAACCTGCTAACTAGCTAGTACCTGCGAAAGCCAAGAATCACCGTGTGTGGAGGCAGAAAAATTCAGGTAACGAACGAGGTGGAATAGTCTAAACTACACACGTTAAATCTAATACCACACTAAACGCTGGTCCCCGGCAACGGCGCCATTTTGACAAGCGTATTTTTAACCCTTTATAGTGTCAAGTTATGAGTTTTAGGGTTCTAATTGCAGTCAAACAAAATTTATAACCTTGGTAAGCCAAGGGTCGATCCAAGGAACAGACGTGTGTGAATACTAGTTAACTAGTGACCTATTTAGCTATTTCAATTGATGAAAGGTTTTATTGTAACGAAAGTAGCAGAAATTAAATGCGGAAGAACAAATGTTTGTACTTAATCAGCGAAAGAATTCCATGATCATACTTCACCCGTGCCAACCCCACTAATCATGGAATCATGTCAGGTAAATTCATCATGCTGTCGAATATGGAAATAAAACAAAATAACACTAGACAAGCCGCCCATCCACGGATCATTGTCTAGATTAATCTCAATCGTTGAACGCCGCCCATCCACGAATTATCAACGATCTCGATTATTAAACTTAGGGTTTTTCCAGACGAAAGTCAACTTTCCTATTAATTCATATACTACCATTGTTGCTACAATGACCTAATATCAATTTCATGCATTCCGATTAATACCTAGGACTCATCCATCTTTCGGTAAATAACCTAAATACGTTCTAGCATGCAAACATCTCATTCAATGTAAAACTTGCAAGAACGATAAAATTAAGCGCAATGAAATTGAATATTCGAATCGCATAAATAAAAATTGTTTAATTGATCACAAGAAGAGTTGGGTACATAGCACGGGATCCGTAGGATCCCAGAATAAGAAGACTACTCACTACTCATGGTAAGTTAACCAAAAGTAGTGTTTAAAAGGAAGTTAAGGACGAAGAAACCGTGTTGACGATGTGGCTCGTTGAATCCTCAATCTCTTGCGATGATCTCTGTCTTCTCCCAAGTTAGGGTTCTTAAATCTCTATCCAAGCACTCAAAATCTCTCTGGTCGTTGCCCTCTTATAGCCCAAAAATCGATCCATTCCCAAAAAAGATTAGAACTTGCCAAAAATGGATTGAGAAAACTGCTGAAAATCTGCCTTCTGACGGTGCCATGACACCCGTGACATTCGGACATGTCACGTCATGTCACTGTATGCCCAAAAGCCACTGAGTCGAAAAGGGGCCGTGACACCCGTGACATTCAGACATGTCACGGCGAGGGCAAAACTCACTGAGTCGAAAGGCTGTCGTGACACCCGTGACATTCGGAGGATGTCACGACATGTCACGGCCTGGCTGGAAATCACTCGGATCCTTCTGAGGAGAATGCCTACCGTAACACCCGTGACACTAATGAGATGTCACGGCATGTCACGGCCTACTGCTGGTGTAGAGCTCTCTTTCGGCCTTTTTCGTTGATGTTTCCGTTCTTTCAGCACTTCGCGTCCATGGAGCGATGATATGCCAATTTTACCTGAAATCTAGAGAAAGACATCAAATAGGGACAATTTTCCCGGAGAACAAGTGTTATCCTTCATCGAATGTAGTGAATAATTAGTCAAAATATCGACTGATCAAAAGGCTAGGATTATGACAAGAACTACCCATGTTTACGCAACGAGAGTTGGTAAACATCAGCGAGTTACTTGATTCGAACCAATAGCGCCGAAAGGGCGAGGTTCGTAGTTTAAGGTACAGTTCCAATTGTAACCAATAGCGCCGAAAGGGTGATGTTCTTACTTGGATTGTGCGGCTATTTTCCAATCAATGTAGGCAAATCCTTGATGCTAGTTAATAACTCGATTCTATAGTTGGGTTGGTGAATTAGTTCCCCGAAGTACTTCTCGAAATTCATTGGAACCTTTTCTTATTTGCTTGTTTATTTAGATTATAAAACCAAACTAAACATCCGTTTAAGACTAGGATAAATAGAAGCATAACCTTACATAGTGCACAAGTTTACAATTGCTCCCTGGGACGACTCATTACTTACCGATTTTATAAATTATTTTTGACGCTCAAAATACAATACTACACGTCATATACCTTATTTTCTTAAAATATATTTCAGCTTGTGGCCACCTAAATGATGATGGTGAAGAGAGCCAGTTAGGTAAAAGTAAAGGCTTATAACAAAAATTGAATCGGATCCTTCGCCTGAATCTTTACACATGGTATCAAAATCAGCTTCGTAATAGATGATCACGACCTCCACAATAGATGACTTTCGGGCTATCTCCAAATAAAAGAGAAGATCTAATGAAGTGTTCTGTTTGGTCCTTAAATCGGATCATTAGATATAGAGTAACGTAGTATCAATATTTGACTTACGGGCTATCTCCACAACAGATGATGCAACTACTCACAAAGTATCAAAACGGTAAGCAAGAAAAATATGTGTCTATTTGGCAAAATAACGTAGCGCTCAAGCAAGAAGTATCTTCTTCTCATCAATAATTCTAGAACATACAAATGATAACAATGTTATCTTTAACACTTGGTGCCCATATGAGCACCTAAGCATATTTAAAATGTGGCAACTAATCATACAAGTAACTTATTGGGCAAGCTACTGACAAGGCCTCATTCATGGTAGAATATGAAATCCATACTTTTGGAGCTGTTAAGCTATCTCTATTCTTATTACTTATATTATGTTTTTCTTTCTATTGATAAGGCTTCTATTATGTATTCTATTTCGATTAAACCTACGCTCTTATTTTTTATTATCACCAAGTTCAATTCTATTGTATATGTTAGTGTATAATTTTTAGATTTGTAATGTGTTAAGATAAAGGATCCCGTGCAAAACAGTCTTTTTTTTGTTGTAAAAAATACAAACCTGTTGGGCTGCCTTGAATCTCAGGTGGGCTGTGTGTTGGATCGTTAGTGTTAGCAGTCTGTCAGACGGAAGTCACGGAGTGCTTTTCCGTCTGATAGTCAGATAGCAGCGGAAATAATTATGCAGGAAAGTAAACGACTGAGAGTAATTGCACACGAATATATAGTGGAAACCTTATCACAATAATGATAAGATAAAAACCACTACCTTTCATATTTCTCTGAAAGAATTTGCGAATCAGATTACCTTTTATTCAGATATACTTGTAGGGTTTACAAATTAGGTCTTTTCACTAGACTCTATTTGATTACCTCTACTCAACCCGACTTAGGTAATCAGATTCGAACCTCAAACCTTCGTGCGTGCAATCTCAGCAACGTCGTTCTTCGAATGCAGTCGTTCTGTTCTCCCAAAAACGACGCACTTCTCTTGAGCTAACCCTAATGCCTTATATAGGGTTTTAGCGGATCTCCAGATCTGATCCAGAACGATTCGGCCCAAACCGACCTTCCAAACAAGATAGACTTCTATCTGATTAGGCAAGAGTTCATCTTAAATGTTTCCTAAGTCGGTTTCTTCTTTAATACGAACTTGCCAAATCTGGTCTGCAGAATATTATCCTCAATATTCTTCAATCAATCAATTCATCTTTGGATCTTCTTGAATCTTTATTGATTTCCAATCTTCAATCAATATCTTCAAGATCTTCCAAATTGGGCGCACATAATCTTCCAAATCTGGTCTGCAGAATATTGTCCTCAATATTCTTCAATCAATCAAATCTTCAATTAACCTTCTTTGGATCTTCAATCAATATCGTCAATCAGTTTCTGTAATCAACAATCAATATCCTCAATTAGTATCTTCAATCAGCAATCAATATCTGCATTAATCGTCCTTGAATCTTCAATCGATATATGCATTCATTTCTTCAAAATCTTCAAGATCTTGACTTTGATCTTCACATGCCAGTTCTATTAATGCTTACATCTGTTCATGGATTTCTGCACACTTAAGCAACATATTAGTTAAGTATTTGTAATCATCAAAACCAAAGGGTTCCAACACTAAGGCCCACTAATTGGCTAGGGTTAGGGTTTTTCTATAATTGCTATATAAACCCTACTAGTCAAGCTGTAAACATATACTCTCCAAATCTGAATACACGCTATCTCTTCTAGCTCGTGGACGTAGCCAACACACTATTGGTGAACCACGTTAAATTCTTGTGTGTTTCTTATTTTTTCGTTCTAATTCTTTTTTAATGAATCACTTCTGTCACAACAAACTAGTATCAAGAGCTGGGTTTTGCCGCTGCTGCTAGGGTTTGTGATTTCGACATCAAAGATGGCTGCCATGAACGTCAAGATCGACAAATTTACAGGGAGGAACAGTTTCAGGTTATGGCATATCAAGATGCGAGCTCTGCTGAACCAGCAGGGTCTGTGGGCGTCGTTGGCTGGGAAGAACGGATACCGATGACGAAGTGTTATACAGCCTGGAGGAAAAGGCTCATTCAACAATCATGATGTGTCTGGCTGATGACGTCATCACCAAAATCGCTGATGAAGATACTGCCGCTGGTCTGTGGTTAAAGATGGAAAGTCTTTATATGACAAAGTCTTTAACCAACAAGTTGCTTTTGAAGCAACGTCTATTCAGTATGCGGATGCAGGAAGGTACACCTCTTAGAGATCACCTCGGCCAGTTGAATTTGATATTACTAGATCTGCGTAATCTTGATGTTAAGGTTGATGATGAGGATGATGCCTTGATTTTATTAGTATTTTTGCCCATATCGTCTTGAATTTTGTGGACTCGTTTATTGTTGGGAAAGATAGCTTGTCATTGGAAGAAGTCAGATCAACCCTTCACACCAGGGAAGTTCGCCATAAAGCTTCTGGTTCAGTTACTGAAAATCAGGCCTCAGGGTTAGTTGTTATCGGGAATAAAGAACATGGAAAAGTTATTAAGAAGAAGACGAATTACAAGAAGTCCAAGTCAAATAGTTATAAAGCTAATGATGTTTGCAAATATTGTAAGGAGAAAGGACACTGGAAGAACGAATGCCTTAAGAAGCAGAAGCAGCAGGGAGATGGTTCTGCAGCTGTGGCCGAACATGATGTCAATTCTGAAGAAGATTTGGCTTTAGTAACCAATGAACAACCACACTACAAGGATGTGTGGGTTCTTGATTCCGGGGCATCATATCATATTTTTCCGTGCAGGGAGTGGTTCTCAACTTATGAGCAGATAGACGGAGGCAATGTTTCCATGGCCAACACTGTTGTCTCCAAAGCTATTGGAATTGGCTCAATCGGAATACGGACGCATGATGTCTCTTTCTCCATATTGAACGAGGTCAGACATGTTCCACTGATGACAAAGAACCTGATATCACTGAGTCTACTAGATAGCAAGGGTTTCAGTTTCAGAGATGAAGGTGGAGTTTTGTATGTTTGTAAGGGTTCTGATGTGATTTTAAAAGGTGTGAAGCATGGAACTTTGTATTTTCTGCAAGGGTCTACAGTGACAGGTTCCGCTATGGCATCGTCTGAGGCTCACAAAGAGGATATGACTAAGATGTGGCATATGAGGCTTGGTCATATGAGCGAAAGAGGGATGCAAATTTTGTCGAAGAGGGATCTTCTTGATGGCCACAAGGTTAAATGCCTTGAATTTTGCGAGCATTGTGTGTTTGGAAAGCTATATCGCAGCAAGTTCCCGAAAGGTGGTTACAAAACAAAAGGCACATTGGATTATATCCACTCTGATTGATGGGGTCCTACTCGTGTTGAATCTGTTGGAGGTAACATATATTTTGTGTCAATTATTGATGATTATCTCGCATGACTTGGGTGTTCATGATGAAGCATAAAAGTGAAGCCTTCAACAAGTCTAAACAGTGGAAAATCAGACGGGGAAGAAGATCAAAAGGATTCGAACTGATAACGGGCTGGATTTTGTTCAGCTGAGTTCAATGAGTTCTGCAAGACTGAGGGGATTGCGCGGCATCACACTGTGAGATACACGCCGCAGCAAAATGGGGTGGCGGAACGTATGAATCGAACTCTGTTGGAGAGAGCGCGATGCATGCTCTCAAATGCTGGATTACCTAGGAAATTCTGGGAAGAGGCTGTAAACACGACGTGCTATTTGATTAACCGTGGACCTCACACAGGTATTGGCGGAAAGACACCATATGAGGTATGGTCTGGTAATCCTGCAAATTATTCTTTGCTGAGAGTTTTTGATTGTACTATTTACTATCATGGTAATAAAGGTAAACTAGAATCAAGGGCCAAGAAGGGTATATTTGTTGGCTTCGGGGATGGAGTTAAGGGATATAGAATTTGGTCACCGTCTGAGAAGCGAGCTATACTTAGCAGAAGTGTAGTATTTGCTGAAGGTTCTATGCTTAACTCTACTGTGAAGTCAACTACTGTGCAGGAAAGTGGCAGTGTTGATAAACAGGAGGAGCTTTAAATTACTCCGGAGCAAAGTGAAATGCAGCACGAAGGTGGAGAAGATCAACACGCTATCACAGAAACATGCCAGCATTGCATAGCTCTTGCCGGAGCTAGAAGAGTGGGTGTTGGAGCTCCAAGGAGGTATGGCTTTGAGGATATGATTTGTTATGCACTACAAGTTGCTGAAGAGGTAGATATTCATGAGCGCCCACCTATAAAGAAGTTGTTTTTCTGGTAGTGAGTCTACACAATGGCTTGCTATAATGGGAGATGAGATGGAGTCACTTCACAAGAATCAGACTTGGGATCTTGTCAAACGACCTAAGGAGAGAAAGATTGTTACTTGTACGTGGGTTTTCAAGAAGAAGGCAGGAATTTCGCCAGCTGAGAGGATCAAGTGTGAAGCTCGAGTTGTTGCTAGAGGATTCACACAGAGAGAAGGGGTTCACTATAATGAGATTTTCTCGCCAGTGGTCAGACACACTTCTATCAGAGCGCTACTTGCAATAGTAGCATATCAGGATTTCGAGCTAAAGCAACTAGAGGTCAAGATAGCTTTCTTACATGGAGAGTTGGAAAAGGAGATTTAAATGACTCAGCCAGAGGGGTTCCAAGTTCCAGGGAAAGAAGAATATGTTTGCAAGTTGAAAAAGTCTTTGTATGGACTTAAGCAGTCTCCGAGGCAGTGGTATAAAAGGTTTGACAATTATATGATTGAGCTAGGCTATAACAGAAGTCCATATTATTGTTGTGTTTATCTTAACAAACTTGGAGATGGTTCGATGATTTATCTGGTGTTATATCTCAAGATATGCTTATAGATGCAAAGGCCAAGTCTGATATTCAGAAGTTGAAGATCTTCTCAGTGCTGAGTTTGAGATAAAGGATTTGGGTGCTGCTCAGAAAATATTGGGTGCGTAAATCTACAGGGAGAGAAGTCAAAAGAAGCTTTTCTTGTCACATAAGAGTTAAATTCATAAGATATTATCCAGGTTTGGAATGTCTTCAGCTAAACCTATAGATACACCTAGTGCTGCTAATCTTCGTCTATCTTCAGTGTCTGCAGCTCAGTCTGAAGTTGAGAAGGAGTATATGTCTCGAGTTCCATATTCTATTGCAGTAGGAAGTTTGATGTATGCCATGGTCTGCACTAGACCTGATATTTTCCATGCTGTTAGTGTTGTCAGCAGATTTATGGGGCAACCTGGAAAGGAACATTGGCAAGTGGTGAATAGGATTTTCAGATACCTTAGAGGTACATCAGATGTGGGTCTCATTTATGGGAGTGATTCACAGTGTTTGGTGACTGGTTACACAGATTCTGATTACGATGGGGATGTTGACAGTAGAAGATCCATGACTGGTTACGTATTTACTCTTGGTGGTTCTATTGTTAGTTGGAAGGCAACTTTACAGCCTACGGTTACTTTGTCTACTACTGAAGCAGAGTATATGGCGTTGACGGAAGCTACTAAAGAGGGGATAAGGTTACAGGGATCAGTCACTGATCTTGGTCCATATCATGATCAGGCTATTGTATATTGTGACATTTTGAGTGCAATATGCTTAGCCGAGGATCAAGTCTATCATGAGCGGACTAAACACATAGATGTGAGATATCATTTCCTACGCGGTGAGAGGAGGATTAAGGTGATGAAAGTAGGCACTGCTGATATGTTCACCAAGCCGATTCCACATGGCAAGTTCAAACATTGTTTGGACTTGCTCAATTTTTTAATCTGTTGAAGGCCCTTAGGGGCATCTGAGGCGGGAGGAGGATCTGAGTATTTCTGGCGCATTAAGGTGTATCTGGTGTCTGGGGATTCAAGTCAAGGTGGAGATTTGTTGGGTTTCCTTGAATCTGAGGTGTGTTGTAGCCCACTAATTGGCTAGGGTTAGGGATTTTCTATAATAGCTATATAAACCATACTAGTCAAGCTGTAAACACATACTAGCCAACAAGGTGGTAATTGAGTTGGTAGAACTCCTTGACTTGTAATGACAAGATCAAGGGTTCGAACCCCACCGTGGCACTTCCCTTTCCAAATTTTATATGGAATTTTCCTAGTCCCACCTATGGTGTGGACCTTTCCTCCATGCTTTGCGGATGTTTTCCTCTTCCCTTTTCTCTTCCTTTTCCTTGTCCCTTGTGGATGCTTGCTTGCTTGCAGGTGCTATGGTCTACCCTCTCGCGAAGGCGTCCTTAGACACTAAGGTGCTACTATGGAGGGGTATGTCGACTTGTGGATTTAAATTCAGAGGTGCCAAGATGGATTGAGCTTCAATGAAAGATGTCAAGTTCGATTCCGGATTGGTGTCCTTGGTGTGACTTGTGCTTCAAACGTGCTAGAAATATACATGTACCCGAGATATGCAATGTATGGGTTATATTCCTTGATATGTTGCATGTAAACCCACAATCAATAAAAAAAGATATAAACACATACCCTCCAAATCTGAATACACGCTGCCTCTTCTTGCCCGTGGACGTAGCAAACACACTGTTGGTGAACCACGTTAAATTCTTGTGCGTTTCTTATTTTTTTCATTCTAATTCAGTGTTGTTGAATCACTTTTGTCAGAACAAAACCATTGACCTTTCTTGATTTGGTCATTTGGACTGATGAGATTAAAACACGCGTCGTATGATTGGTTTCTCGGTGACGAATTACAGACCACTTTGACGAACTATGTCATAATGTTAGTTTCTCGGCGACGAATTATAGATTGCTTTTGACGAATTTTATAGTTAGCACCAAAAATAAAGTTTGCACCTGATCTTTTCGTTAAAGCTCTTTTTTGTATCCTAAAATAATGTAGTGGAAGGACTATAAAATGACAAATAAAGGAGAAACCAAAACAAAATAAGAGTTAAAGATGATTTTCCATTTTTTTTTTCGATACATACAAGATGATTTTCCATTGTGTATGCTTTTTCGGGATGTAGTTATTGAATTTGGTGATTTCGTGTACACCAAACCGACACGTAAATATATAGAGGTGACAAAATATTAACCCATTGGTAAATGTGAATTCGCAAGATTGAAATGCATGAAAACAGATTAAATAAAAACAACAATTAATATGTTAATTATAAACCCCTATGAATTTGAGACTTGACACTCACAACCAATCATAATTCAAGGCACTTTTTGTAAAAATAAATAAATTAAAATAGACTAACTTATAAATATATAACATATAAGAGGGTATAAACGTCCAAACACAAATAACGCCACGAACGGCAGATTAGACTTTTGATGCTTCGAACGAGTGCTGGGAACAGACTAAAGATCCGAGGGAGACGGGTTATTCGCCATTGCGTATCTAACTCAAAGTTCTACACTCTTCAGTTCACACCGATAACTGAAAAGGTCGTTTAAAAGGTGGAAACACGAGTCGAAGTCAGCGCAGCTGCAAAAATAGTAACAGGTTACAATGATGTCTGACGCCTACTCGTGTTTTTACCTTATAAAGGACAACGTTTGAACTCGATGTTAACTAGGTAGTTGTAGGGCTCTGAATTAGCTACGCAGCGGTATATAGCTTGCCTCCATAGGATGTTTCATTTGCACATAGCACTCATTTGAAACATCAAAGGTCTAATTTGCTACTGTGATGTATATTCATTTCATTCATGACCAATATGAGCTAAGAACTCTTTATTTTGCTTCAATATCATTTCACAACACATTATATATAAGTAGTATGAATACTTTTTATGGCTGAATATTTAGTCTGAACATTAAGGTGTTGTTTGATAGAGCTGAAATTTTTTTATTTAACTTTATTAAGCTTTATTTAATTTTGCTGCACTTAATTTAAATTTATTTTAATATATTGAACTTTATTTAACTTTATTGAACTTAAAAAATTAAAGTTTTTGAATAAATGTGTTGAATTTAAGTTTTTATCCAGTTGAACAAAAAAATTGAAATTTTGAATTTTTTTTATTTAACTAAATTTAACCGTGCCAACTATAAATTTAACCGTGCCAACTAAAATGCATTAATTCGACATAATTAATTCTCACAAAACAAGAAACCATGGGTATTATCTCCTATTTATTACTCTAAAATGAATTCGTGAATTCGATAACTTCTATTGAAGTATTAGTCAACCACTTATTTGAAAACTCCATTAGATACACCTTATTAATTAGACTAGTTAACTTGACATTAAATTTTTATAATGATTTCGAAAACTTGGAACTTAAATATAGGTGTTATTTGGTCATATCAAGTGGAACTAAGCAAAAAATAATCATTCAAAAACGACCTAATTTTGATAAAATAATATCAAAACTACATTGTTTCATTAATATAACTCCTAAATTGATAGCTGCACATTTTCAAAACTACACAATTTTCACTTAAGACTACGCAGTTTTATTTTAAAATTTGTAAAATTACGTAGTTTCTTAATGGTTTGTGTTGGATCGTGGTTAGCGACCTAGCAAGTAACGTTCCTTGCCAGGTAAACGTAAAGCAGCGGAATAAAACAACACAGATGAAATATAAAGTGCACAGTGACTTATAGTGGAAACTCCAGTACTCAAACGAATACTGAAGAAAAACTACTACCTTCTAGCGTGACTAGAAGGATTTCAGAATAGCGCCTTGTATTATTAGATATTGGTTACAATAAGGTAATACAATCCTACCACTACCCAGGGTGTAACCCCTTCCTTTCGGACGAACCTTAGTTGTAGTTACCTCAATTGTTGTCCGCACTTCAAATTCAAGTCGCTATCTTTCACTGGTCCCGATTGCTATGTCCGTTCCCTCACAGGTTCGCCTCGGCTGAGTCGACTTTCCTTCAGCAATCAGCAGCTTCAGTTTGTCTAGAAACTTTAGCTCCAGTAATTCCTCTGAACGAACGCACCAGAATGGAGACCGTAGCTTCCAATTTATAGATGTCTTCCCCACGAGGAAATCCTAGATATTCAAGGAGAATATCTTCCGAAAATCTCTGAATATCTTTCCTAATTTGTTGAGAATATCCCATAATATTCTTGTTGGATATGTCACATATTTATTCCTTAAATATTGACCGAATCTCTTATACAAATATACTCTAAGATATTTCATATCTTTTTGTGAAATTATCTTCATTGCGGTTGCCTAACTTGTAGGAGTGCCAAATCCGAGATTCCAACTTCATCCACGCCACATCCAGCTGGATCACAATATCTTTGGGAAATACAAGATCTCCCAGAATATCTATGACGATATTCTCTCCCTCCAGTTACACACGGAGGGAACGTTACTTCTAAAGTACCTGTGCATCAACCTGCACGCTCAAGTAACACATCAGCAGAATGTTTGTCATTATCAAAACAGGTGGAGCTCATACTCCAACAAATTTCCCCTTTTTGATGATGACAAACATCTTCTTCATGAGAGATAATATAAGCAACTGGCACATGCAAATATCAAATTCTAACTAAGCAACAACTAACGAATCTTTGATGAGGGAGATTTCAAACTCCCAAAACCAATCCAATTCAGAGCAGTATCACATTTTAATTCTAAGCTAACGAATCTTTGATGACGGAGACTTCAAACTCCCGAACAGTAATAGAGTAACAGTTCACTTTATATTACCGCTGGCATACGAAGTTCCCCTCAGATCAGCAATGCATATTACTGAGGTAATGTTCCCCCTCAGAGCGAGCATATCCTTGTCTTCCCCCTTTTGGCATCATCAAAAATCTCGACAAGTGTAGTCAGTGTACAAGTATGCATAGCAGTGAATCGGTACATTAAACCATCAGAGCATACCGAAACGAAATACTACATTCACTAAATTAAGAGCATGACAGACTAACACGAAACACTAGGGATGAAGAAGCACCAAAAATAGTACCAAGAAATGGGAATGATGAGCTAGGGAGCGAAAAAGGAGCTGACCACGGAAACGTTACTCAGTGCGTCTGCAGCAGAGGTAGGGGACTTGGGAGTGACGATGTAGGCAGCCGACTTGTGTTAGAGTGGTCATCCGGAGCATGTGTATGAGTAGGAGCATATCCCTCCGAATATCAGCCAACTTATCACCCCTTTGAGGTGCATCCTTCTAGTGAGCAACACCATTCTCCGTATTGATTCCCTCCTAGATGATCCTCCACTGTTGATCGAATCTACCCTTCCTGAATAGTCTTCATCCCACTGCATCCTTGTTCTCTTCGAGTGGACACATTCATCCTTCTCTCCGTACCTTTTTTGGTACGGGAGAGGGTATACTTGAATTGGGTCAACATGATCCACATGTTGTATTCCTGTTGTGTGCAGGTTAAGCTACTCACTTTTGCTGAGCTTGTTTAGCAGGATGCAGTGCACTTGTGTCCATCGCGTAACATTCCTTACCAGGTAGGTATTGAGGAACGAAAACTGATATTGAGATCTCTCTCACTGATTCACTGCACCAGATGGGGATCCGTAATATTAATGTTATCTTCACCATCCCTCAAGTAATGCACCTGTCTCATTACATAGTGCCAATGTTTCATCAAGTACTTCGTCAAATCTGTCTATCATCACTAACCTCCTCTGTACAATTATCCAAGCATGTAATCTTACGTCCCTTTTGCCACGATGCAGATTTCCTTTGCAAATTTCCGTGGTCTTGCAAGGGGGCAATGTGATGCGGTAGGGTTACCCGAGTGGTATGAGATAATGCATCCCACACAAAAGCAAATAACAGAATATGTGGTAGTAAGAGTGATGGTACCTCGTGGGGATCTCCTCCGGTATGTGAAAAATAACAAAGGGCTCATAGGAGTGTCCACCCACGGGTAGGCTAGGGACGGCTGTAGACACCTTCCATTATATGGGCTTGTAATGTAGGATCGAAACATCCGGAAGGTTCTTTTGGGGAGGAGAAGAAAAGCTTTTTCATCCGTATGTTAGTGTATCATAAGTCACACAATCAATTAACTTTTACAGTGCATGTTCACATGTATATTCCTAGGTGAGACTGAATAAGACCAAGCCAACAACTTCACATAATCATGCACGTAAACACAGGTCAAATCTTTCTCACCAATCATTGGGATCCTAATGAGGGACACGTACTCAGTTGAGGAAAGTCATACCTAGCTCCATGCGAAGCCTTTCAAAGGGTTCCCTGTTGAGTGCCTTGGTGAATATGTCAGCAACTTGTTCCTCTGTTCTGTAAAAATCTACACTCACCAACCCTTTTTCAACACAATCACGTAGGAAGTGATGCTTTATCTCGATATGTTTCGTCCTAGAGTGCTGCACAGGATTCTTAGAGATATTTATTGCACTTGTGTTATCACACAGAATAGGAACTGAATTAAATGAAATATCGTAATCACTTAGCTGTTGTTTTAGCCACAATAGCTGAGAGCAACAGGCGGCTGCATCGGTGTATTCTGCTTCTGCCTTCGAGAGAGCAACCGAGTTCTGTTTCTTTGATCCTCACGACACTAGGCAAGTGCCGAAGAACTGGGCCATACCAGAAGTGGACTTACGATCCACCTTGCTACCTGTAAAGTCCGCATCCGTGTACCCTACCAATATGAGATCCCCATTCCTCGGATACCAAAGGCATAGGGTATCTGTACCCTTCAGGTACCTGAGGATTGTTTTCACTGCTTTCAGGTGCCTTTCCCTCGGATCTACCTGAAATCGAGCACACAAGCAGACACTATACAGATATCATGCCTACTCGCGGTAAGATACAGAAGTGAGCCTATCATTCCTCGATAGAGCGTTTGGTTAATCCGTGGTGAGCTTTCAACCTGCTCCAGCGTGTCATTCGGAGAGATTGGTGTACTCATAGCACTTGAGTCCTTCATCCCGAACTTACTAATTATCTCCCTAAGATACTTTTGTTGGTGGATTCTGGTCTCGTCGCTCTCTTGTACTACTTGGAGTCCGAGAAAGAATTTGAGCTCACCAACCATGCTCATCTCGAACTTGCTTTCCATGAGCTTTGTGAACTTCCTGACCAAGGCATCGTTAGTGGAACCAAAAATTATATCATCAACATATACCTGTACCACGAGGGTGTGGTTCCCCTCCCTAAGAAGGAATAGTGTTTTGTCAATCTCACCGCCCACATATCCGTGTCCCAGAAGGAACTGGGATATCCGCTCATACCAGGCTCGGGGTGCCTACTTCAGCCCGTAAAGGGCTTTGTTGAGAATGTACGTGGTCAGGATGTGCAGTATCCTCGAACCCTGGTGTCTGTGCCACGTACACTTCCTCCTTAAGTACTCCATTGAGGAAAGCAGTCTTGATGTCTATTTGCTGCAATTTAAAGCAATGGTAAGCAGAATAAGCGATTAATAAACGAATTGCTTCTAACCTGGCTACAGGAGCGAACGTCTCATCGTAATCAATTTCTTCCTGCTGTTTATATCCATTGACCACCAGACGAGCTTTATTTATGACCACTTGTCCCTTTTCGTCCAGCTTATTTTCAAATACCCACTTGGTATCGATGATGGCTCGTCCTACTGGTTGAGGTACCAGTCGCCACTCTTTGTTTCTCTCAAACTGGTGTAGCTCCTCCTGTATGTCACTTCTCCAATTCGGATCTTTCAGTGCTTCTTGGACGTTCTTGGGTTCTGAGAGGCACACGAAGGTGATGAAGGCATGACTTATAGATGTCTCCTATTGTCTCATCCATACAGGGGGAGCATGATCTCGTCCACTCTGTCGTGTGGGTTCATTGGTCACTTGTGTAGGATTTAGGTCTTCTTCTTCCCTCTGTTCAGTGTCACCTTCAATTTGAGCTTCTGGTGGTTGAACGTCCGGTTCAGTATCTGGTGCTGTGGCGGGTAACGTTCTCAGAGAGGAATCTGTGTGTGACTCCTGACCTTCTGGAGACGCGACTCCGTCCCTCTTAATCATGTTAAACTCATCGTCTTGCGCGAGAGGGGGATAATCTTCTTCTATGATCAAGTCACCTGCCATGACCTCCTCGTCGAAGATCACATGTATGCTCTCCTCTATCTTCCTTTTTCGCCGGTTGTACACCTTGTATGCTTTGCTATGGTTTGTGTAGCCGAAGAAAACTCCATCACCGCTCCTCGGATCTAGCTTGCCGAGGTTTGTTTTCCCGTTGTTGTGGATATAGCACTTACATCCGAACACTCTGAAGTGAGCAACACTTGGTTTTCTCCCTCGAATCAGCTCGTAGGGTGTCTTGTTCAGAATAGGTCTCAGGTATGCTCTGTTGAGAACATGACATGCATCATTGAGTGCCTAACCCTAAAAGTTTCTTGGCATGCCACTACCGATCATAAGCGTATGCGTCATGTCCTCAAGTGTTCTGTTCTTTCGTTCCACAACTCCGTTTTGCCGAGGTGTCCTTGCAGCAGAGAAGTTGTGTCTAATGCCTCTGTTCCTGTACAGATCAAGAAATAGTGAGTTTTCAAATTCTGTTCCGTGATCAGTACGTATATCTGCCAAGGACAGTGACAACTGTCTTTCAACTTGTTTTAATCTCACAATAGAACCACCAAGAGTAAATACGTATATCTGCCAAGGACGCTGAGTAGATCGAAGCTTAACCCGTGTACCAAGCTCACATTACGGATGTGGAGATTTTCAGAGAGCTTCACCTTTCCGAGACCAAATGTCTCGCCTGTGCTTTTGTTCCCGAATGTGACTGATCCTTCTGAGTGATGTCGAAGAGACTCAAACCATTTTCTGTTTCCGGTCATGTGCCCTGAGCATGTGCTATCTATATAACAGGGGCTGCTCCTCTCCTCGACCTGCAAGAAGAAAATACAATTAGTTTTTACGGACCCAAACAAGTTTGGGCTTACTTGGCTTTCTGCCAGATTTTGTAGTTGAGCTTCTTGCTTAGTTTCCTGGCGGGCCACAGTGCCTGTTGGGTCGTCAATTCTCAGGACGTCTCTTCCTTCCTTCCTAGTGTAGGGACATGCTTTCCTGTAGTGACCATATTGCTTGCATGCCTAGCACTACTTCTCTCGTTTGTCAGGGGATTCGTACTATGTTTTGACTTTCAGATCTAGGCTGTGTTTCTTGGTGCATTCAGCTAGTAGCTTACCAGCTTCTCCACAGTGCTAGCAGACTCTGGGATGTTTCTGGTCCACGTACTTACTCAGTCCGGGGGGAATGGATTTGTTTGAGATTCTTGCAGCGAAGTCAATTCTTGAAGATCTCGTCCTCTCTTTGTGCTTTGTCCAGAGAGCGTGAGCCTTTGCTCCATTGAATGGAAGTGTCTCCTCTTTTTGTGGAACAGATCCTTTACCTCCGCTGAGTGTTCTGCACTGGCAGGGCGGGGCCTGTATCCTTTCTGGGTCAACCTTTCTTCTTGTCACAGAACCTTTATCATCAGTTTTTTCGTCGTAACCCAGACCTGGTTTTTCTTTGAATGTCTTACTAAATCCTTCCTTGATTTCTGTAACCTTGGTATCAGTGTACTCTTTCAGCCATCTTTTCTTCTTCTCCTCTTCCTCAGCTTTGTAGAGCTATAGCTCCTTG
This sequence comes from Rhodiola chrysanthemifolia, assembly GCA_033675395.1. Lineage (NCBI taxonomy): Eukaryota > Viridiplantae > Streptophyta > Magnoliopsida > Saxifragales > Crassulaceae > Rhodiola > Rhodiola chrysanthemifolia. Next base: position 43,798,352 of record CM066205.1, read on the forward strand.
AGAACCTTATAGTTCTCCTCTAACAGCCTTGCATTCTCTTCTGTCAGTAAGGTAACCTTACCTTCCAGAGAACTAGCTTCAGCGAGTTGCATCCTTAGACTCTCCTCCTGTGAGTTTAGCCTCTTAGTCTCACTTTCAAAGTGTTTGAGTTTTTCAGCTTCCTTCTACAATTGTTTACCCTTATCTAGTCTAGCATTGCTCCTGGCAACCTCTTCCTCAAGTTTCATGGCCTTCTCTGCCCAGAGGTTTCCATTATCTTCTATATCTATGCATCTTTTATCTAGGTCTACCAGCTCCTTATTGAGATCAGTAATCCTCTTTACCAATATTTTGATAAATGCTATCAGTTGATCATTAGTTTTACCTGAAAGAGAATCAAATAGGTCAGTGTCAGTTACCTCGGAGGTGGCCATAATGCACACAACTCCAGCATTCTTCTCGTCCTCACTGTCTTCATCTGATTCCCCCCACGCTGCCATCATAGCCTTTATGCTCTTCTGTGCTGCTGGTTCTCCTGCCTTCTTACTGAAACAATTCTGGGCCATATGTCCCTTCTTTTCACAGTGGTAGCACACTGTCTCCTTGTTCGACGACGTCCCTCGGTAGGAACATTTTCCAGCAGTGCTAGCCATTCTGATAGCTCTAGTTAGTAGTGCTGTCATCTCATCCTCCGGGTCTCCTTCTTCATCATTCTGTGCCAGATCGAATGCACGTTCGACTTTAAGAGCAATGGATTTCATATTTTCTGATTCTTTGTCCTTTGTTCTGCTTAGTTGAATGATCTTATTGCTTTGTAGTTTGGCAACCAGCTCTTCCAGGGTCATACTCTTGATATAGCTCTGAGCTTGGAGTGCTACTGAGAACATATCAAATTTGCGATTGAGAACTTGGAGAAAGCGATGAGTGACTTTCCACTCAGGGATCTGTTCCCCCAGAAATTGCATTTGCCCTACATAGCTCTGGAATCTGGAGTGATAGTGTTTGAGAGATTCATCCTTTCCTTGTTTGACATTGTCATAATCCTTCATGGCAGCAAGGATGCGATTCTTTTTCTGATCATCATTTCATGAGTAGAGTCTCTTGAGAGCATCCCAGATATCTTTGTCTGTCTTATAGTGCATCGGCTTCTTTAGGTCACCCGGACCTAGTGCCTGGTGCAAGATCTTCTTTGCTCTGCTGTTCTTCTCCAGTATCTTACAGTCATTGTCATCATAATCGTCCGGCTTCTTCTCTATCATCATAGGATCCAAGATAGGTACTAGTCTCTGCTTGACTATCTTCCATAGTTGTCTGTCCAGGGAGCAGGTGTGTGCTTCAAACTGTTCTGCCCACCACTGGTATTCTCCAGCCTTCAGAACTGGAGGCTTCCAGAAGGATTCATTCATTGAAGTCCTTTCACCGGCAATGTTAACACAAATCTAGAGCCTTGCTCTGATACCAATTGTTGGATCATGGTTAGCGACCTGGCAAGTAACGTTCCTTGCCAGGTAAACGCAAAGCAGCGGAATAAAACTAAACACAAATGAAATATAAAGTGCATAGTGACTTATAGTGGAAACTCCAGTACTCAAACAAATAATGAACAAAAACCACTACCTTCTAGCGTGACTTGAAGGATTTCAGAACAACGCCTTGTATTATTAGATATTGGTTACAATGAGGTAATACAACCCTACCACTATCCAGGGTGTAACACCTTCCTTTCAGACGAACCTTAGTTGTAGTTACCTCAATTGTTATACGCACTTCAAATCCAAGTCACTTTCTTTCACTGGTCCCGATTGCTACGTCCGTTCCCTCACAGTTGCGCCTCGGCTGAGTTGACCTTCCTTCAGCAATCAGCAGCTTCAATTTGTCTAGAAACTTTAGCTCCAGTAATTCCTCTAAACGAACTCACCAGAATGGAGGCCGTAGCTTCCAATTTATAGATGTCTTCTCCACGAGGAAACCCTAGATATTCATGGAGAATATCTTCCGAAAATCTCTGAATATCTTTCCTAATTTGTTGAGAATATCTCATACTATTGTCAACAAATCTTCAACAAGAATATCCCATAATATTCTTGTTGGATATGTCAAATAATTATTCCTTAAATATTGACCGAATCTCTTATCCAAATATACTCCAAGATATTCCATATCTTTTTGTGATATTATCTTCATGGCGGTTGCCCAACTTGTAGGAGTGCCAAATCTGAGATTTCAACTTTATCCACGCCACATCCAGTTGGATCACGAGATCTTTCGGAACAGCAAGATCTCCCAGAATATCTAGGCCGATATTCTCCCCCTCCAGTTACACAGTGAGGGAACGTTACTTCCAGAGTACCTGTGCATCAACCTCCACGCTCAAATAACACATCAGCAGAATGTTTTGTTGGACCTTGTGTTTTGATGATAACAAACACTGTCTCAAGTGTTTGTTATCACTGTCTGACAGGTAGGTTTACCGGACATATCTGAGAGAGAGCAGAGCTGCGAGAGAGATGCGTTCTGAGTGAGGGACACACCGACTTTGTGACGAGATCGGATATGGGAAGATATTCTCGAATATACAAACCGAAGATACACAAGTATATAAGTGTAATATTCAATGAGGAATATTGACGACATAATGATTTCCGAATATATGTCTCGTATATATGATGGAAGATGTATGTCATATTTGGAAAGGAAATAAGTGACATGGTTAAGATATGGAAATATCTTAACCATATCACATCTGCTGGATAGCAATCGGATATCTGATAGAAATCAGTTTCAGCCGACTTGAAGACTACTATAAAAGGAGGAGGAGTCCTCTGTTCGAAGTTCGGCTTTTTGAAGAGTGCAATCGGAGATTGAAGAGACGATCAATTCCGGAGCTGATGAAGTGCTGCTGTGTGCGGACAAGAGAAGATCTGTTAGTTGATAGTTGAATTGAGTAGGATTATTAAACTGTCACTGAGTGAGATAGGTTGTAACATTCTACAAGCATATTCATAATCCATAACATCGATCTTGAAGCCCTTCTGGAATCGTCCAGAAGGCAAAGTGGTTTTCAGCCTGTTGCAAGGATTGCAATAAGGTTTCCACTCTAAATCGTGAGCATTTACTTTCCGCATTATTTCCTGTACTAGAGATAATTTTCGCTGCCATCTGTCTGAGGGATACCACTCTGGGATCTCCCTCACATAGACGGCTAACCTAACGATCCAACAATTGGTATCAGAGCCGAGGCTCTAGATTGTGTGTTAGCCTTTGCAGGAAATCATGTCTGGCGAAAACGACTCGTTCTTGAAGCCGCCAATGCTCAACCCGGGAGAGTACGACTGGTGGAAGGATCAGTTCGAAGCCCATGTCTGTTCCCTGGATGGGAAGCTGTGGCGTGTGTTTGAAAAGGGTAACTTCCCTATTCTGGATGTGACAGATCCCGCCAATCCGAAAGAGAAGGAGAAAGATAAGTACACAGAAGCTGACTACAAGTCTCTCCAGCAGAATGCCAGTGCTAAGAAGGTTCTGTACATGGCCCTCTCACAAGGAGATCAGGTGAAGATGGCCGTGTACAAAACTGCGAAGGAGCAGTGGGATGGCCTCTAGACTGTACGAGGGAAACGAGGATATAAAAAGGAACAGAATTCAAGCAGCCACGAAGGACTATGAAATAGTCGAACAACGAAAGGACAAATCTCTGGAGGGCTTCTACACCAGATTTCAAGTAATCGTCGCACAGCTGAACTCTCTAGATGAGAAGCTTCCACAGTGGAAAATAACCCATCAGTTCATGCAAGCTCTTAGCTCCAGATGGGATACAGTGACTACAGCTCTCCAGGCTCAGAAGGGGATCAAAGATGTCACCTTGGAAGAACTTGTGGCGAATCTGCAAAGCCAAGATGGGATAGCAGAGAGAAAAATGGCTAGGAGGGAAGCAAGCGAATCCCAAGCTATAGGATTGAAAGTTGAGAAGGCTTTGGATATAGCCCAGGTTAGTATGCCATCTAAAGGTGAGGATGAGGAGATTGCTCTTCTCTCGAGGGCCTTCAAGATTGCGAACACAGGGAGAGCGCAGAACAGAGGGTTCTCTGGCAAAGGACGAAATAACCAAAGGGGGAACAAGGGATCTACCTCAGAGGACGCAGGAGCAAAGGAAGAAAGAACCTGCTATCATTGCCAGAAAAAGGGGCATTTTGCTAGAGTTTGCTACAGCAAAAAGAAGGGTGAACCACCTGCTCCAAAGGAAATTCAAGCCATGTTCGCTGCCTGGGGTGACTCAGATGAGGAACGCAGCGATGGGAAGTGAGCTAATGAGCCATGTCTGATGGCGCGAGGCACAACTAGTGAGGTAAATGAATCGGATTCCTTTGTAGATGAAGTTTTCAGTGAATCTGATTTTGTAGAGACTATTGCCGAACTGTTGAAGAAGATTCACTGTCTTAAAGAACAGCTTGAGATCATGCAAGATGAACACAAGGATGATATGGAAAACAATCGCCTCTAGTCAACCAAAGCTATGCGACTCGAGAGAGAAATGGTGAAGCATGTCTGCAAGTGTCCCACCTGTGACAGAAGGGACGCACAAATCAGTGATCTAAGTGATGAGCTGAGGTGCATGAGAATTGACGACACCGAATCGATAGGCATCAGAACCAAAATGGAAGAATCAAACGCAGAATTGACCAGACTCCAGTTGGATAATGAGGAACTAAGTAAGACAGTGGCAGATCGCAGACGGGAGGAGACTGGAAAGAAGGAGATCTGGCTGTGAGAACTAGAAGCCAAGAGGTCTGACGAAGAGGGAGAAAATAAAAGGACTGTCAAAGGAAAGGAAGCAATGACTGAAGTCGGTGATAGCTCCCGTCAGGGGAGAAAGCTAAGAGCCACGAGACACTTGGGAAGAGAAGACACAGCTTTGGAGGAAAGTCACCTCTACGACAGTGATTCTGTACCATTCAAGGCTACGACAGTGATTCTCGTCAACCATTCAAGATTGACTTTCAGGCACGGAGAAACAGGAGGTCTATTCCCTTAGAGAGAAACAAGAAAACTGGTGGCCTCTACTATCGTGTCTGCTGGCACTGCGGTCACTCTGGCCATTACAGATCAGACTGTAAGAAGTTGAAAGAAGCCAACGAGAGGAATCACAGTTATCAGAGAAAGGTCAGTACCGCTCACGTCTCGTGGAGAAAAGTCTCTCCCCACAGGAGAGAAGACAGAGTTGAGTGGGTTCGTCCACACCATGACACAGCCATCTACAGACGATCCAGAAGAACCCTCAGAAGAAAAATTAATCTTGCTGATAAGAACGATTCTTGCTCTTCAAAATTTCTTCCTGTTGTTAAAACTGTTCCAAAACCCAGTAAGCCCAAGCTTGTCTGGGTCGTAAAAATTGATCTCTCTCTTACAGGTAGGAGCGAGGTCCCGACCCTGGTATCTGAACAGCGGATGCTCTAGGCACATGACAGGAGATCCAGGGTGGTTCATCTCACTCTAAGAGTTTTCCGGAGAAAGTATCATCTTCGGAAATAACAGCACGGGTAAGCTCGGTGCAACAGGAAAGGTAAAAATTTCAGAAACTATCAAAGTCCGAGAAGTAAGTCTGGTTGAAACTGATTGAAAATAAATTGAGTAAAAAAAATTGGTGTCTATTCGTACTGACAATGGAACCGAGTTCCGGAATTCCCAGTTTCTCTCCCTATGCAGGACTGGTGGAATAAATCACAACTTTTCTGCACCTCAGCAAGGCTGCGGGACTACCAGTGTTACACATCGCAGGATCAGGTAAATCTCGATAATATGTGTCATTTCTGTGGATTTGCGTCCTTTGTCTCTCTTGCAGAACCAACGACAGTAGCAGAAGCGCTCAAGGATCCAGAATGGGTCAATGACATGCAAGAAGAGCTACATCAGTTCGAGAGGAATAATGTATGGCGTTTGGCTCCTAGGTCGAAGGAAAAGAATGTAATAGGGACGAGGTGGGTCTTTAAAAACAAGATGGACGACAAGGGAGTCATTGTGAGAAAGAAAGCCCGCCTGGTAGTCAAAGGGTACAACCAACAAGAGAGGATAGAATACGATGAGACATTCGCCCCAGTTGCAAGATTATGCGGGCTGCAAGATAGACAGGAAGTCCACGTCAGGGATTGCTCAGTATCTTGGACCGTGTCTCATCTCTTGGGCTTCAAAGAAGTAGTCCTAAATTGCACTTTCCACCGCTGAGGTGGAATACATTGCCGCTGCTGCTTGTTGTGCGCAGCTGCTATGGCTCAGGCAACAGCTAAGTGACTATGGTGTTATTACTGATTGTGCTAAAATTCTGTGTGATAACACTAGTGCTATTATTATCTCTAAAAATCTTGTGCGGTTTCCACGCACTAAGCATATTGAAATTCGATATCACTTTCTACGAGACTTTGTAGAAAAGGGAACAATTGAGATGGAATATTGCAGAACCGAGGAACAGATTGCAGATATATTCACAAAGGCATTGCATAAAGAACCCTACGAGAAGCTGAGGCTCGAACTAGGTATGGTTTCTCTTCCTTAGAGCAATGCTCACATGTTGCTCCCTCGGTGATTGGCTAGACAATATGCATATGAGTCACGTCTGATGGAGAGTTTAACATGGATGTTTTATGCTAGTGAAAAAGTAAGTTGTGTTCATAATGTATCCATGCATGCTTGCTATGTGATTGATGACTGCATTAGGGACCGAAAAACATGAAATTCTGATTTCTTTCTGCCCAAAAGAGACCTCCACAGTTGATCCCACACTATAAGCCCAGGAGGTACTCTAGACCAACCTTAGCCTATCTTCATGTGGAGTGCTCCTATGAGCCCGTCGATATGCTTCTTTTCTGGAGTTATTCCACATGAGGTACGAAGATAATATAATATGTTTGGATGATTTCATTTATTTGTGCTTGATTGTGTGTGGTGTTATTTGTACCATTTGGGTAAAGTTTGCACACCATACCAAAACCTTGTGTACCCATGAGACGGTCAGACTGAGCTATCACTATAGAACGTTCGACTTTGGCTGGGAAACAATCTGTGTGACAGTTGTGAAGATAGTGAGTTCTATGTCCTCTGGTAAAGTTGGCTCAGCCTTGAGAAGAGGTAAAGATTGAATAGAAAGATGAACAGTCTCTGCTGCAGGCAGTTGTCCAGTCGGTTGCTTTTGTGAGATGACTCGCATACCTACTGATGACACGTGTCGCTTCTCTCTCTTGGTTGGCGCATGCCTTTTCGGCTGAATTAAATTTGGCAAGTTGTTAATGCGGAACCGTTTTTGGAAGGAAGGAAAAGGTGGCAATTGCTAAAAAGTAGAGGGCGGTTTATTTATTTCTCAAAGGTAGGGAGGCGAAGCATCGAGAATCAACAGTGCCCATTGTGTTCTAGGTTTTGGAGGGGTATAAGAAGAAAGAGGACCGAGTGTTGTGCCCAAATCAACCAAAGGCAATCAGCTTCTCTCTCACTCAAAATCGAAGTTTCGAAAGTTTCGATGGCTTCCTCAAACCCTAAATCTAGTCTTTCTCCTACCGCCGCCGCCGAGATGGCTGCACAGTTGATTGCGAAGGGAGTTGACCCCCTCAGTTTGGAGACTATTCTGCAGTCCGTCACGCCATCTGGTTCTACTCCGACCGACTTTGCAGTGGCCAAAGAAGTGGTCCAACTCGACGAGCGCCTCGAAGAACTTCAGGAGGACTGTCACTCTCAGCCTCGCATCCGCAAGGGTTCCTCGATAGCGAAGCGGTCCGTTGGGAAGCGCACGAAGAAATCCTCTTCCTCCGCTCCTCCCTCGGCCCGGAAAAGTCTCAGGCCCACTAGGCCATCTGCTCCGATGATTGAAGAGGGTGGTGAGTCGGAAGAGAGTGCTGAGGACTCAGAGGAAGTTGGGAGGTGGTTCGCGCAAGAGTTAGTGCTAGATCGTGAATGGCTCGGCGAATATAAGCTAGGCGAAGTTGTTGAGTTGCTGGAGGCCCAAGGGTGGGGCGCACTGTTCAAGAATTTTACTCAAAGTTGAAAGTGGTAGAAAAGGAGAAGGGAAAGGGCAATCTGGAGCTGTCGGTTGTCGTTGGTGGTGAGATGTTTACAGTGAGTTTGCGGGAGTTGGCCACTGTTCTGCAGGTGCCAAAAGGCGGGTACGCTACATACTCAAAGGGTACATGGCCAAGCTCCGTGGCAAAGTCGGAAGTATTCGAGCCACTACAAGAAAATGTGTTATAAGCTACGATTTAAATCCAACGGAATATATTTTGTTGATAATATGTATAAAACCTTCAAAAAATTTGTTGGAAATAAATCCGTTGGAAATTTATGAATTATAAGCGACAAATTAAATTCAACAAAAATATGTTGTTGATAATATATATAAAACCTTCGAACTTTGGTTGAAATTAAATCCGTCGAGATTTATATGTTATAAGCTACAAATTAAATTCAACGGAAAATATATTGTTAATAATACATACATAAAACCGTCGAAATTTTGTTGGAAATAAATCCGTTCAGATATAACTGTTATAAGCTACAAATTAAATTCGACGAAAAATATTTTGTTGATATTATATATATATAACCTTCAAACTTTGGTTTGAAATAAATCTGTTGCGATTTCTGTGTAATAAGTTACAAATTAAATGCAACGGAAAATAATTTGTTGATAATATTTATATAAAATCGTCAAAATTGAGTTAGAAATAAATTTATTAAGATTGATGTGTTATATGCTATTATTGATAAAGATAATGCTCCTAACAAAACTACTTCACCAAAGACCGTCTACTAAAAAAAATGTTCATTTACAATAAATAATCACACAAAATTAAAAATGTCATAACAAATTTACAATTGTCACTTGTTATCCGTTAGTATGATGACCAAAATCAAATAGATTTGTCATATAATTAAATACACATAACTGTAGATTGATTGAATTTGTGACAAAAATGAAAGAAGAATTGGACGCATATGGTAGCATTTGAGCTCGTATAATTTAGTAAAAATAAAACTCAACAAAAAATTTGTGCATTGGGTTATGATTTTATTATTTTGATTAAACTTCAATAAAGTATATATACATAAATAAACATAAGATGACAAGACTAGTAGACTGATTCATAAATAAAATATAATACATAAATAAACATAAGATGACAAGATAACTCTTGTAGCCTAGTGGTTACGAGGAGCTAGGGTTCAATTCCTAGCAAATGCAATACTCATTTAAATTTTTTAAATTGGATAGACACTAGAGAGGGGAGGGCGCGGTGGAGTGCACGCCAACGGTTTATTGAAACGGTCTCGTATTGGAAACAGAAAGGAATTGAACGCGGCGTTTTGGTGTGGCTTCGAGTTGGATCAGTTCAACGGATATAAAAGGCGGGTCAGCTCATCCGAGTCCACTACTCGTTCTTCCCCAAATTACCAGAAAGCAAAACTAGGGTTCTTGCTGCTTGGGTTGGATCCCGCTGAAAAAGGACAAAGGGAAATCCACAGCATGGATGTGCTTTTGAGGATTCTCCACAGAATCCTCGTGTCCAACATCTCTCCGAGACGTCACAAGCACAATCTGGTGACCTTTCAAGATATGCTGCTGGTAGATCAGATTCTGCAGAAGAAGCAAGTTAACTTGGCATTTCAAGTAATGCGTCACATGGAGAACAACAAGGCAAATCCCTCAAATGGACTCCCCTATCCCGGGTGTGTGAAGAAACTCCTGCAGTACTGGGAGATTTATCACCCTGAATCTGAGAAGGTGCTATCGTCTACCCTGGGTGATGAGCAGATTATCAAGTTGGGTCTGGAGTACTCGGCAGGAGTTGGATGGATTGTCCCGGTTGTTGAAGAAAAGGCTGATGATGAGGATGTTATTAAGGTGACTCCCACTAATGTTGCTGCTCCTGTATGTGATGAAGCAGTCCTCCTCCCCTCTGAGAGTTCGGGCGAGATGTTGGTGCTGCTGAAAGACGTTAGAGCTGAGTTAATGGTGCTTAAAGCTGAGATGAAGGAGGTGAAGAGTGAGTTGCTGGAAGTAAGGACCGAGTTGAAGGTCGTGAAGGAAAAGATGGTTGCCCTGGAGGTGGCAATAACAGTTGACTCGGGTGCAATGTCGGTGGCAGTCGAAGGGTTCCCAGGACAGATGAAGTCCCTTGCCGCAGAGATTGTTGAACAGATGAAGGCTTCATTCCAGATTGAAACCTAGTCTGAACTGTCTCATGGAACCCCCCTCTTTACCAACCCTCCCACATCTACTCCTGTTTTTTTTCTGTTTCGTTTTGAATTTCATGTTTACGATCTCTGAGCATTTTGAACTCTCTGCTGCATATGTGGTGTCCACGTGACACACTTTTGATTCGCTGGCACTGAATGAACTGTCTCTCTTTCCATTACTCTGTGTTCTTATTTGCATATCTTTTTGATGATGCCAAAAGGGGGAAGAAATATACGTGCATATACTAAGGGGGAAAATCAGTACCGAAGTTTGAGCGGATGTCTATCTAAGGGGGAACTATGCTAGCTAGTCTTTAAATAACAATTTAGTACATAAATTCTGAAGTAGCTAGCTGTCCTAAGGAATGTTGATGTGAATTTCGTGCCATCGCTGTGTGTGATTTCTCATCTGTGAAGAAGTGTTTGTCATCATCAAAAAGGGGGAATTTGTTGGACCCTTGTGTTTTGATGATAACAATCACTTAACTAATAATCCACTTGAGTATGCGGAAATCACTGTCTGACAGGTAGGTTTACCGAACATCTCTGAGAGAGAGCAGAGCTGCGAGAGAGATGCGTTCTGTGTGAGGGACACACCGACTTTGTGACGAGATCGGATCTGGGAAGATATTCTCGAAGATACAAACCGAAGATACACAAGTATATAAGTGTAATATTCAATGAGGAATATTGACGACAGAATGATTTCCGAATATATGTCTCGTATATATGATGGAAGATGTATGTCAGATTTGGAAAGGAAATAAGTGACATGGTTAAGATATGGAAATATCTTAACCATATCACATCTGCTGGATAGCAATCGGATATCTGATAGATCAGTTTCAGCCGACTTGAAGACTACTATAAAAGGAGGAGGAGTCCTCTAGTCGAAGTTCGGCTTTTTGAAGAGTGCAATCGGAGATTGAAGAGACGATCAATTCCGGAGCTGACGAAGTGCTGCTGTGTGCGGACAAGAGAAGATCTGTTAGTTGATAGTTGAATTGAGTAGGATTGTTAAACTGTCACTGAGTGAGACAGGTTGTAACATTCTACAAGCATATTCATAATCAATAACATCGATCTCGAAGCCCTTCTGGAGTCGTCCAGAAGACAAAGTGGTTTTCAGCCTGTTGCAAGGATTGCAATAAGGTTTCCACTCTAAATCGTGAGCATTTACTTTCCGCATTATTTCCTGTACTAGAGATAATTTTCGCTGCCATCTGTCTGAGGGATACCACTCTGGGATTTTCCTCACATAGACGGCTAACCTAACGATCCAACATGTTTGTCATTATCAAAACAGGTGGAGCGCATACTCCTACAATTTGGCAACCGGAATCTCATTTCATGTTATTCACACGTAGGAAATGAATGTTGAAGACTTGAAGTGTACCAATAATAGATAGCATAATTATTTAAATCCAAAGAAACAATGAATTTTGTCAAGTGTGTTTGTTTATGTAAATTAAACTGTCGGTTCACGGCCTACACAATAAATCACGCGGCACGCTAAAAGAAAATTAACATTTTAAATAAAATTAAATATATAAGAAAAGAAAGAAACCCGATTGGATCACGAGACCAAAAAAGAAAAATCCAGTTGAGAATCAAAATCCTCCAACAATCGATCGACTATTTTCTCTCTCAATTCGATCTTCTCTCAATTCCGTCAAAACCCTAAAAATCGTCATCGTCATCAGCCAACCGCCTTGCGTTCCTCAAGCAACCCAACTGCTTTCGAACCGATCGATCGTCGTCATGTTAGCTGAAGCGCAGATTATACGCCAACCGGCAATCCCCGCGCTCGATGTCAATCATTTCTTGCGCGTTTCTTCCAACCCCATCGACGACATGTTGGACGCTGCAACGGCAGGATTTTCGCATTCTTCTCCAACTACTGCTTCCCTCCCGATCTTTCAAGAAACTGTTGTCTCCCGACTCGACTCGGTATCTTCTCTTTCTGTGTTTCAATTTTCTGATTCTTTTTGTGATTGGGCTTATTGGGTTGTTGGATTGATTGATTGATTCTTAGTAACTCTATGAAATTAGAATTATGTTTTTTGATTCTGTGAAATGAATTAGTTTATCTATATTGGAAATTTTAGTTTATATTCATGGGACGCTAACTTGAGATATAAGAACTTCGATTGGTTGTTAGGTTGTGAGATGCTCTGGGATGATTGAAGACACAATGATTCAGTCTACTTCAGCTCAGTTTGTGCCCCATATTAGATCGGGTAGTAGTTGCGATATTGGCTATCGCTCGTCCATGGAGGATCAGCATATTTGCATTGATGATCTATCTGCCCATTTAGGGGCTTCCTTTAAATGTTCTCTTCCCGGTTCGTTTTATGGAGTATTTGATGGCCACCGAGGGCCTGAAGCCGCCACTTTTATCAAGAAGAACGCCACGAGGCTGTTCATTGAAGATACTTACATGCCACAAACAGCAGATGTAGACAGTCTTATGGTGGAAGAATTGAAGTATTCTCATCGCATGGCATTCCTTTCCGCTGACCTAGCACTAGCTAATGACTGTTATGCCAGCCTCTCGTCTGGGACAACTGCGCTGACTGCTTTGGTACTAGGAAGATGTTTACTGGTTGCCAATGCTGGTGACTGCCGGGCAGTTCTGTCTAGAAAAGGAGTTGCGGTTGAGATGTCACATGACCATAAAACATCTTACCTACCGGAAAGAGAGCGAGTTGAAGAGCTAGGTGCTTACGTTGATGATGGGTACCTTAATGGCCTTATTTCAGTCACTAGAGCACTTGGAGATTGGGATATGAAACTTCCCGCTGGATCCTTTTCAGCACTCATTGCAGAGCCAGACTTCCAACAAGTCACACTGACGGAAGATGATGAGTTCCTCATCATTGCCTGTGATGGGGTCTGGGATGTATTGTCAAGCCAGCAGGCAGTCAGCTTAGTACGCAAAGGCCTAAGGAGCCACAACGACCCACAACGATGTGCCAAGGAATTAGTATCTGAAGCTCTACGCCTCAACACCTGTGATAACCTCACAGTCATTGTCATTTGCTTCGTTTCTCAAATCCAAAGCAGTGAGCCACAACAACCGACACAGAGGAGGAGGCGCTTCAGTTTGTCAAAGGAGTCCAGGGAAAAACTGAAGAGGCTTTTCGAAGGAAACTGATTTTACCCCATTGATGATGACGACAGTGTTAGCTCTTGTATAGTATGATTATTGTTTGACGACACTAGCTAATGATTTCGATGAAGTGAAAAAGTTTAACCCCATTCGATTTTTGTAGAAGGCTAATTAATGCAAGGACAAGTTATTTAAGAAGGAAGAAGAGGTCTTATTTTGTGGGGTGATGGAGTGAAAGTGAATGCAAGCTTTGCATTAGCTCCCATTTGGGTTCATGTTTTGCTTGAATATATAAAGCAGTAATGGGTTGAGCATCGAAATTCCTGCTTTTGTTCTTTTGTATATTATTCCTAACCAAGGACAAGAAAGCAACATTCAATTAATGATACAGACGATAAGAAAGGACACGATTTGCATGTCTGCACTGTAATTGATGTAATTCTGATTATAAATGATATAGTTTTTGCTGAATACATGTGATCCCAAATTGACTTGTTAAATTTCTTTGTTTGGCTAAAAGTACACATGCAATACAAATTTTTTTTTTGATAAAGACACATGCAACACAATTGGATCATAGTAAATGATGTAATTTTGATATCATTTTATTTGACATATAATTTATTTTAAAGGAAAGGGTCGCACAACGTCGGACTCAGTCCTTATATTCATTCTACCCTTCTAACCCTCTACCAATCAGAGGAAATCCGCTCATAACCAATCAGGATTTGACCCCCGCGAAACGATAACCACTACTCTGACCACTTCGCCAAGTTCAGGCCCCTGATGGGCATGACATATAAAATTATAGGGAAATGCAAATCATATATTTATGTAATAACTTAGAATTAACAATGTATGTACGATTGAGTCAACATGGTTTTTAGCTGGGATGCGCTGCTCATTCTCCCATCTTTACAGTATGTCTGCGTGGATTCAAAAACGATGAGATCTCGGTTGTACCTGACTCCGTTAAGTTATGCTCGGAAGCTACTCAGATGCGAAAATCAGGCTCTTTTCTGGATCAGCGCGTTATCTCGAATTCGCTCTCATTGGGTGTGGATTGATCAATAAAGTCTCGCTCAGATCCAGGCGGCCATTATTGAGGACAGCGATAATACTGGAGCTGGACGAATAGATTTTGATGAAACTCAAGCTGGAGGATGAGCTGAAGAGTTCAATCGTGCCCTAATTTCATTCCCAAATTCTAATTAACATTTCATTACTCATTTGTAAAATTGAGTAATAACGGGGATGTAGGCGTATTTTCTGTTACATAGGGTTCGTAGGCTTGTCAACTTCAGGGAGCTGTTTGTAATTGTTGAAAGCTCGAAAATCTGTTATAACAGACTTTCGAGCTCAATGGAATGGCATATTTTTTCCCCCAATTTCTCTCTCTTCTCCAATCCCATCTGCGATCTTTCTTGACTCCGATCAGCTCTGCCGTCTTCTTCGACGTCTCCGGCGCTGTCGTTTCACATGGTATCAGAGCCAACGTGATCCGAATCTTGTGTTTCGCTTTTGTCCTTCTGATCATGACTTCGTCGGCCAATTCAGCCATTCCGGCCACCGTCCTGATAGTCACTGCAACTCCTGCTCCTGTCGCTGAACATGACGATCCTCTATACGTCACTAAGAACGAAAATGTAGGCAATCTGATTGTTACTCAATTGTTGACCGGTGCTGAGAATTTTATCACTTGGGAAAAATTCGATGGAAGTTGCCCTAGGATTCAAGATTAAACTTAGTTTTGTCAATGGTGATTTTCCCAGGCCAACAGATCCTTATCAACTAGCCAGATGGCAGAGGTGCAACACATCATAAATTAGTGATTTAAGCTTATATTTTTAAAAGTATTTATATCATGATAGATGACGTTGAATATTTTATGCCTTTTATAAATTTTAGTTTTAGGGTCGGGTTCGGGTTCACATAATTGACCCGGTCTTTCGGGCCGTGTTAGGGTTCAAAAAAAAGACCCGATCATTATTTCGGATCGGGTTAGGAACGAGCACAACCCGGCCCAACCCGACCCATGCCCACCCCTAGCCTGCAGGCAATGCACTCCAATCAACATGTTAACCATATAGGCTGCAGCTCATATGGTTAACATGTTGCCTACAAGGTCATGTTAAAGGGTGGAGAATGTCATGTATTCGACTCCCACCAACAACTGGCAAGGTTACAAAATCCAAGCATTGTTCTTGGGCCTTGAGAATGGGTTGGGGTGCATGTCTGCAGGCTTTGTTAGGATATGTGTTGGTTAACTAAGGCCCAACCATATCCAAGCCCTGTCCGGGCTATATAACTCAACAGCCAGTTCTAAGCATAAAGGAGGAAAATTCTCCAATGGTCCAATCGTACGTCAGAGAGCCGTTTACTCAGACATTGAGAGCGTGGCATAAAAGTGTAGATTCATTTAATCATAGATCGATCTGATCAAATCGAGAAGCCAGATAGTCTTCAAGACTGTAGATCGATTTGATTGTAGGGATAAAAAGGGTTCTAAATTCGCACTAAATTTGATGATTCTAAATATATGATCTTTTCCCTACGCAAATATGGTAGAATCTGGCCTCGTATATTTTTAATTAAAAGAATAATCAAACAAAAACTTTTTCGGCATTGGGTGAATTTGCTTTTATTTTTTAACTAAGTTTTATTAGATAAATCATTATTTAGTTGTACTAATGTGGCTTAGTGATCCATAGTTCCATACATAAATTATAAGTTAATAAACAAAATGATGAACGTGATAAGTTTTTTTTTTTGTTGATAAAACGTGATAAGTATTTAGCATAGCGGTAAAACGAAGGTATTATATTTAACATGATTTGTGTTCTATTCTTCGTGGGTAATAAATAGTCTTCACATTTTTTAGGGTGGATGATAAGAGCTACATGTGATGACCATTGACAAGGCGGCGGTCGGGGTGAGGGTTCAAGTGACCGGTGTTTGTTGTTGTTCTATTTGTTGCAAAAACTATTTTCTTGAACCAATTCAAGAGATCACCAAATTAGTATGTCATAACTTCACTGTTATCGCAGTAAATATTATATGTGATGACAGAGTAAAGATAAGGTACAAAGCATTGTCGTTCTATTTGTTGCAAAAACTATTTTCTTGAACCAATTCAAGAGAGTACCAAATTAGTATGCGATAACTTCACTGTTATCGCAGTAAATATTATATGTGATGACAAAGTAAAGATTATGTACAAAGCATATTTTTGGTGCAAAATGAAAAGTTCATCAAAACTGAATTATAATTCGTCGCCGAGAAACCAAAAGTACGACATAGTTCGTCACAAATAATTTATAATTCGTCCCCAATAAATTAACCATAAACGGGATTTAATCGCATCCGTCCAGTTGACCAAATCAAGGATTGTGATTGGTTTGTATTTTTTACAAAAATACGCCATTTGAACCGGATTCCTTTTCTGTGATGACATTATAAAGTCATTGCAAAACGTTTTTACGAGGGAACCTACTGCAACGGCATGCGACAATTACAAAAATTATCGGAAATATATAAGCAATGAATTTTGTACATTCTGCAGTGACTTGAAATCATCGCCGATTTTACATTTTTTTCTAATGAATGCGAACTTTTGTTGGAGATTTTAGGGTGATTGTTGGTCAAAACATGTTTGTACCATATAAAGATTATTTGTGAATAAACGAAACAATTCGAAATCATTTGAGCTCATTTTGAGTTTTCGTCTAGTGCAGTCCGCCCCCAGACGAGACATTAGTTGGCGCGTCCAATGAAGACATTAATGCGTTAATGTCTACTGTGAGCGCGACGTGCTAATGTTCATTCTGGATGCGCGGCGGATTGATGTCGCGTCCGATGAAGACTTTAGGGCTGTGTCGCGCCCAGCGCCTAATGTTTTCACTGGGTGCGATGGTAATGTCAAGGCTGGGCGCGCGGCACAATTACTGTTTCGAATCGATGTTCTTATCCATCGAAAATTGAACGGTCTTCTAGGTTCGAAATTGGTTTTGCGAGAGAGGTAGAAGGAAGTCGACATATGCGACTGAGAAATTCCAGCAAGTTCACTCCATCAATTTGATCAATTCCGATCGGTTGGTTGCTCAAGGCCGTTTCATTATTCTAGTGCTTTTTCACTTGTTTTGTCCCAGTTCTTATTTCGAATTCCCTACCTGAGAGAATTATAGAATTGGGAAAGCGAAGATTATTCGTGACTCGAGTAGATTCCAAGTCACTGTTGATTGAAGCATCCACAGGAGGAGTCCAGGGAACTACAATCAAATTCTATAATTTCAAGATGTCTGCTGCTTCAGTGAGGGAGATGACTGCTAAGTTTGGAAAACTGGAAAAGTCGTTTGAAGGAGTGAATTTCATAAGATGGCAGAAGAAGATGCAGTTTTGCTGACCAATTTGAAGGTGGTGCATGTGCTCCTACCCCTATTCCGGCAGTGAGTGATGATGCATCAATTGAGGCTTTCAGGAAGAGGAGCAAGTGGGAGAATGATGACTACATCTGCCGTGGTCACATTCTGAATGGTATGTCTGACCCCCTGTTTAATGTTTATCAAAATGTGGAATCCGCAAAGGAGTTGTGGGATGCTCTTGAAGCAAAGTATATGCAGGAAGATGCATCGAGCAAGAAATTTCTTGTGAGTAACTTTAACAGTTACAAGATGGTGGACTCTAGACCAGTGATGGAGCAATTCAATGAGTTGACTCTCATTTTGGGGCAGTTTGCTTAGTACAACATGAAAATGGATGATACCATTTCAGTGTATAGTATAATAGACAAGTTGCCACCTTCGTGGAAGGATTTCAAGCACTCACTTAAGCACAAGAAAGAAGAGTTGTCTCTTGAACAACTCGGCGGTGAATTGCGTGTAGAGGAGTCTATACGGATGCAAGAGGATGTGAAACAGAAAGAGACCATTGAGTTGTCTTCTGTGCATATGGTGGAAGACAAGGGAGGTCTTCGGAAATTCAAGGGAAAGAAATGTCCAAATGAGAACTTCGGTAGCAAGTTCAACAAGAAACCTAAGGGTTCTTGCTGGATTTGTGATAAACCGGGACACTACAAAAATGATTGTAGGATGGCTAAGGCTGAGAAAGGAAAGATGAAAGTGAATGTTGGGGATAAGGGCAAGGAAAAATGCCCTTCCAACCTTCAAGGTCAGTTTTCTTTTTCTAATTGTAATT
Source organism: Rhodiola chrysanthemifolia (assembly GCA_033675395.1). NCBI lineage: Eukaryota > Viridiplantae > Streptophyta > Magnoliopsida > Saxifragales > Crassulaceae > Rhodiola > Rhodiola chrysanthemifolia. Next base: position 43,816,848 of record CM066205.1, read on the forward strand.
CTAATGTGAATTATGTGTCACTAATCGTTGAAGAATTTTATGTTTAGGATGATGAAGTGGCGTGGTGGATTGACTCGGGTGCTACTAAGCACGTGTGCAAAGACCGTCATTGTTTCAAGACTTATAAAACGGTGAAAGATGGATCTATCCTTCATATGGGAAACGAGTCAACCGCACTAATACTTGGCCAAGGCACTGTAGTGTTAGAGTTCAGTTCGAGAAAGACCCTTGAATTATTGAATGTTTTACATGTACCTCTTATTCGAAAAAACTTGGTTTCCGGTAGTTTGTTGAACAAATTTAGCTTTAAGCAAGTGTATGAGTCCGACAAGTATGTATTATCGAAGTGTGGTGTCTTTTTTGGATTTGGCTACTTTTATAATGGCATGTTTATGTTGAATGTAAATAAAGTGGTGAATTCATTTTACATGTCTTCTACTAGTGATGATTCTATTTTGTGGCATGCTAGATTAGGACATGTTCACTATCGCCGTATGAATTTTATGTCTAAGGAAGGCTTAATACCTACACTTGACATGAATGTTGATAGATATACTACATGCATGCTTACAAAGATCACTAGGTTGTCATTCAAAAGTATTTCCAGAACATCAAACTTGCTTGAACTTGTTCACAGTGACTTGGGTGATTTGCATTCTACTCCATCTTTAGGGAATAAGAAGTACTACATAACTTTTATAGATGATTGTTCTACATATTGTTGTGTACTTGCTGCATGCTAAAGTTGAAGCTTTAGACAAGTTTAAAGTGTATAAAGCTGAAGTAGAATTGATGCATGATTTGATTAAGAGACTTAGCACCGATAGAGGTGGCGAATATTACGATCCTGCATATTTCAAGTTGAATGGTATCATTCATGAGACTACAGCCCCTTATACACCACAGCAAAATGGTGTGGCTGAAAGGAAGAATAGAATCCTAAAGGAGATGGTTAATTTCATGTTATCCTACTCTGGTTTGAGTGATGGATTTTGGGGTGAGGCTATGTTGACAACATGTTATTTACTTAACAGAGTTCCTAACAAAAGGAACAATACTACCGCATATGAGCTTTGGCACAAAAAGAAACTAAATCTGAATTATCTCCAAGTTTGGGGATGTAGAGCGGTGGTGAGACTACCCGCTCCCAAAATAAAGAATTTGGGAGAAAGAGGTGTTGATTGCATCTTTATTAGATATGCTGAAAATTCTAAAGCATATATGTTCTATGTGACTAGAACGAGTGATTCCATTTCGGCTCACACCGTAATTGAATCAAGGGATGCAATCTTTGATGAGAACTGTTTCTCATCAATACCTAGACCTCAAGATTTGATTTCTAGCTCAACTAGAGCTGAGTTGGAAGATGATGTGAGCAAATCTTCTAAAAGTACTTCGTTTGAGCCTCGTAGAAGCAAACGGGGAAGGATTGAAAAATCCTTTGGACCGGATTATCAAGTTTACTTGATTGAGGGTTCTAGAGATGATATTGAGTATCAATACTCATATTGTTTTCATATTGATGATGATCCTATAACTTATGATGAGGCTATGAGGTCTCAGGATGTGTCCTTCTGGAAAGAGGCGATAAACGATGAAATAGATTCTATCATGGGGAATAATACTTGGGTATTATCGGATCTCCCACCGGGTTGCAAGCCTTTAGGCTGCAAGTGGATTTTCAAAAATAAAATGAAGGTTGATAGATCAGTAGATAAGTGTAAAGCTCGATTGGTTATCCAAGGCTTAGGTGACAGATGCTTGTCGTCAGAGCAAATGTACAAATAAATTTATAAGTCCGCTACTCGCGACTTAACTACTGGGTAGCAAGTGGTAAGTAGGGGTCGAACCCAAGGGAGTCAGTGTGGAATAGTTGTTCTTTAATGAAGCTTATGCAGAAATTAAATGCGATTTGGGTTGAGTTTGAGTGTGATTTGAGAACTGAAAGTTAATTACAATAATAGACTGTAAGGAAATGATTCGGTTTTAGGGGCCTTGTATCATATTTGTTTATCATCGACCGCTAATGATCATACCAAGTGCTCGAAGATGAATCGAGGCTATTCCTAGCACAAGACTTGCAACATCGCGTAGAACACTTGAAATGATCATGCTAAATGTTCAAAGATGAATCGAGGCTATTCCTAGCACAAGACTTGCAACATCGTTTAAAACACTTGTTCTATTTAGACTAATTCCTCCTTTCGAAGTATCTTAGCCTTATGTGCATCCATTTGAATTCTTTGGTCCAGTTTCCAAATGGTTTTTAAGATAAGTCGAACTCCTCGGATAAGCTTGCCCATTTGGTCCCTTTGGCCCAGTTACAAATGGTCCACTTATCCGAGTATGATCACGAACCCCCAAGGAAGAGCTTGTCCATTTGGTCCCTTTGGTCCAGTTACAAATGGTCCACTCAACCTCGGAAATTCTGACTTGTTATATGGCACATAGAACAAGTTTTGAACATAGAGATACCCTAAGAGTAGAGTCTAAAACATACTATAATATAAGTACACCCCTTTAACCGAATGAAAACGTTAGCTACTTATAAACATGTCAAGGAATACAAGTAGACTATGGTTTTAAGCAAAGACAAGTAAGGAAAATAAAGACAAGTAAAGGAAAGATTGTACCGACAATGGAGGAGAGGAGCTCCTAAGCAAGATCCAAGCAAGAGAGGACTCCAAAATAAAGAACAATTTTATTGAAAGTGAAGAGAGGAGGGTTAAGCCCTCTCTCTCTCTAAAGTGTGTACAAGTGAAGGATGAGATGATACAAATGAGGAGGGGAGAGCTCCTATTTATAGCCTAAGGGAGGAGGAATGGAGGGTGGAGATGGTGGCATGTGGTGTTGCATCCAAGGGAGGAGGAGGAAGGGAGGAGCATGTAAAGGAGAAGGCCACCACTTGTCATCTTCTTGTGGTGGCTCATCTAGCCGCCGGCGGCTTTGGGAGGAGGAGGAGGAGGAGCCGCCAAGTGGAGGGAGGAGAGTGGAGGAGAGGAGATGTGAGGGAGGAGCCGCCCATGTGAGGAGGTTTTGACAGTTTTGTGCAGTCTTTTCATAGAACTATCAGTCCAATTTCGCTCCGGTCTGACTTTGATTGTTCCTCGGTTGGATTTAATTTGAGTAATTCAACGTCAGGATCTTGAGATTTCTTCGTTCAGCGTCTGATCTTGACCTTGGATTCACTCGTAACATCTTTTCAGCGTAAAATTCTCTCCTTAGCGTGTTTTCTCTCTAAGCGCCAAAATACCCTGTAGAAATATATCGGAACTAACAAGCAAAAGTTAAATAGACAAACAGTCTAATTAAGGGGGTTTTACAGTGTTTATGATTCGTATAATTTTGGTCCATCATATCACCCCACACTTTTAGTTGTTCGTCCCGAACAATGCTATTAAAGGGCGGCACACTAAGTAAGTTTGTTTGAAATATGAAAATTAGACTGTGGTACTAGATTTATCCTAATTCATGCATTACTTACTTATTACCAAATTGAACTGTGTAAATAAATAGAAGTAACTTGATACGTGTACCTCCGTGCTGAGATGCAAATTATTCTGGATGTTTCGGGCGATAGCCCTTTTTAGGCTCCTGGACTGCAACCTCGGGATTGTCTCTCACTATATGGTTTCCTTGTAGCTTTCTCTAGCACGTGATTTGGTTCGGGTTTCACTGGTTTGAGTACTTTGATTTTTCTTTTGGCGAGGGACTGCTTTTGTAGTGAATCGGCCTTTGGCCTTTGATTTGACTCTTTGAGTACTTCACTTTTTGTTTGGTTAAAACCTTCACAATTTTGGGCCTTTGGCCTCTTGATTTGCTTCTTCGAGCTTTTTGCCTTTTTGTGGCTTTGCTAGTCCATTTTCTCAAGCCTTTTTGGGAGGTCCAATCATCGCCCGCAAGCATATGGAAATACCTCCCCGCTCCTCTCATCGTTGTTGTTTCGCGCGGGTCAAGATGAGGGTCGCTCATCTATTTTCTCGGCTACTTTAACTAGAGAGAGGACGGTCTGATTCCCGTCCTCGCCTTTTTTCTTTTTTGCATAAACACTGCATGGCGGAGATGACTTCAATCTTCACTGAAACCCGAAGTGCAGCCTCCACTGACTTCGAAAACCATATAGTTTGATACGATCCTTCGATTGCTTGCCAAGCCTCTCTAGGGAATTTCTATCAACTCCACATCTCTAGTTTATCTCAGCACAAAGGGACAAATGAGAAGTTACGTTCTAAGTTTTTAGACAGTTGAATTTTCACAAGGTAAATGCATGAATTTCGGTCTATCTTTTTCACATTCTTAAGTTCATATTTTCAAAAAGATACACTAAAAAAGAAAAAATGTTTTTTATTTATGCACACATGCGGATCTCACCCCACACTTTTGAACGAAGTCGTGCCTTTCAACACTACTTAGTTCAAAAGCCATGCAAGCAGACAATTACGAGAAGGAAATGATATTAAGGAAAAGGGAAGGACAGAACTCCCTTTAAGGTGTCGAGTGAACGACATGGCTCGAGGCTGGATAATCGAGGGAGTTCGGCTGGGGCCTTGAACTCTTAGCATAGCCCTGACTGGCTTAATGTTGCACCCAAGTCCGATTCCTGAATAGTCAAATCTTCTATGCACCAAGTGGGTGAGAGCGACTTATTGAAAAGGTAAAATACAGAAAATAAAAGACAGAAAATTAAAGTGCGGAAAGTAAGATAGTGTCGGGTTACCTCCCGGCTAGTGCCTTTGTTTAACGTCGTTGGCTCGACGATACCTCAATCATGGATCATAAGGTCGGATCCCATGGGTGAGTGAGGTCAAACTTCTTCTCGGCAGCCCTTTTGCTCCGAGAGGGTGAGGTTTCTTCGACCATAGCTGCTGGTCCAATGAGTCGTGCTTGCTTGTTACTCCTTCCGGGTTTCCATTCTTTCGGCCCATGTCTTTGCCGCTTCTTCATGTTTGAATAGTTGGCACCTTTGCGAGTTTGGAAGTTTGGTTTTGTGCCATTAAATGTAGGCGACATTAAGCATGCGCCTCTGCCAATCTTCCTCATTGTGGCAGTGATGGATGGTTGTCTTGGAACGAGTGAGTTTTCAAGCGGCTTTCCTTGTTGAGTCGTGGTGAGTGGGACTGGGGCTTTCTCGTACAGTTCGGCAATGAGATCCGGGACTTTCTCGGGTGCTCCGAGTGTAAGGACCGGGCCTGGCTTGATTTCTTCGGCCGCTTCCGTAGTGATGTTCGGGACTTCTGTTGGCTCGGCAGTTAGGACTGTGATTTCCTCGGATGGATTGGTGATAAGGACCGGGCCTGATTTGGGCAATTCTTCTTCTAACTCCCAGGGATAATCTGAATGTAGCTCTTCTTCAGGTAACCAAGGGTCCTTATCCTTGTCATTCGTATAGTCTCCGGGGGTAATCACACTGAGGTATGGGTCTGATATGGGTAACTCGTCATTGAGGTCCGGGTATGTCTTGGCCGTGAATTGGTGCATCGAGGCATTTATTTGCTGCATGTCAGCGGCCAATTGCTGGGTGCTAGCTGCCAGCTCGTTTTCTGCTGCCCATAACTCAGTTTTGGCCCTGATTTGGTGCATTATGTTGTCCAGTTCTTCGCTTCGCATGGCCTGATCTTGTCTTTGTCTTGACCTTGCGGCCAAATCATCTATTAAGTTCCAAAGATCATCTATGCCTAAGTTGTTCACCGAGCCTCCCGCTGCATTGTTTAGCCAATCCCACTCTTGTGACAGCATCCCATTGAGAAACCTTTGAAGAAGATCGTGGTTGGTGAATCCATGGTGCGGGCAGCTTATCAACATGGAGTCAAAATACGCCAAGTACTCGTCCAATGTTTCATCCCGGGATTGTTTTATGTTGTCGATCTTTTCGCGGACTTCCAGTTCGAAGGGTGGTGGGGAAAACTCCTCATTGTTCCAAGGTTCCATTCCGTAGTAGTAGGACTTAGTGAATTGCATGATAAAATAAAAAAGAAAAAACAACTATTCCGATGCACAACTCCCCGGCAACGGCGCCAATTTGACAGATGCTTGTCGTCAGAGCAAATGTACAAATAAATTTATAAGTCCGCTACTCGCGACTTAACTACTGGGTAGCAAGTGGTAAGTAGGGGTCGAACCCAAGGGAGTCAGTGTGGAATAGTTGTTCTTTAATGAAGCTTATGCATAAATTAAATGCGATTGGGGTTGAGTTTGAGTGTGATTTGAGAACTGAAAGTTAATTACAATAATAGACTGTAAGGAAATGATTCGGTTTTAGGGGCCTTGTATCATATTTGTTTATCATCGACCGCTAATGATCATACCAAGTGCTCGAAGATGAATCGAGGCTATTCCTAGCACAAGACTTGCAACATCGCGTAGAACACTTGAAATGATCATGCTAAATGTTCAAAGATGAATCGAGGCTATTCCTAGCACAAGACTTGCAACATCGTTTAAAACACTTGTTCTATTTAGACTAATTCCTCCTTTCGAAGTATCTTAGCCTTATGTGCATCCATTTGAATTCTTTGGTCCAGTTTCCAAATGGTTTTTAAGATAAGTCGAACTCCTCGGATAAGCTTGCCCATTTGGTCCCTTTGGCCCAGTTACAAATGGTCCACTTATCCGAGTATGATCACGAACCCCCAAGGAAGAGCTTGTCCATTTGGTCCCTTTGGTCCAGTTACAAATGGTCCACTCAACCTTGGAAATTCTGACTTGTTATATGGCACATAGAACAAGTTTTGAACATAGAGATACCCTAAGAGTAGAGTCTAAAACATACTATAATATAAGTACACCCCTTTAACCGAATGAAAACCTTAGCTACTTATAAACATGTCAAGGAATACAAGTAGACTATGGCTTTAAGCAAAGACAAGTAAGGAAAATAAAGACAAGTAAAGGAAAGATTGTACCGACAATGGAGGAGAGGAGCTCCTAAGCAAGATCCAAGCAAGAGAGGACTCCAAAATAAAGAACAATTTTATTGAAAGTGAAGAGAGGAGGGTTAAGCCCTCTCTCTCTCTAAAGTGTGTACAAGTGAAGGATGAGATGATACAAATGAGGAGGGGAGAACTCCTATTTATAGCCTAAGGGAGGAGGAATGGAGGGTGGAGATGGTGGCATGTGGTGTTGCATCCAAGGGAGGAGGAGGAAGGGAGGAGCATGTGGAGGAGAAGGCCACCACTTGTCATCTTCTTGTGGTGGCTCATCTAGCCACCGGCGGCTTTGGGAGGAGGAGGAGGAGGAGCCGCCAAGTGGAGGGAGGAGAGTGGAGGAGAGGAGATGTGAGGGAGGAGCCGCCCATGTGAGGAGGTTTTGACAGTTTTGTGCAGTCTTTTCACAAAACTATCAGTCCAATTTCGCTCCGGTCTGACTTTGATTGTTCCTCGGTTGGATTTAATTTGAGTAATTCAACGTCAGGATCTTGAGATTTCTTCGTTCAGCGTCTGATCTTGACCTTGGATTGACTCGTAACATCTTTTCAGCGTAAAATTCTCTCCTTAGCGTGTTTTCTCTCTAAACGCCAAAATACCCTGTAGAAATATATCGGAACTAACAAGCAAAAGTTAAATAGACAAACAGTCTAATTAAGGGGGTTTTACAGTGTTTATGATTCGTATAATTTTGGTCCATCATTAGGCAAAAGGAGGATATTGATTTTTTCGATACTTATGCTCCGCTTGCTAGGATTTCCACTATTAGATTATTGATTGCACTTGCTGCGGTTAATAATCTGGTTGTACACCAAATGGATGTCAAGATAGCATTTTTGAATGGTGATTTGGAAGAGGAAATCTATATGAAGCAACCGGAAGGATTCATTTTGCCTGGAAATGAAAACAAGGTTTGTAAGTTGGTCAAATCATTGTATGGGCTGAAACAAGCACCCAAGCAGTGGTATCAAAAGTTTGATGAGGTAATCTTGTCTAGTGGATACAAGTTGAATCAAGCAGACAAGTGCATTTACAGCAAGTTTGATAACTGCGGTAATGGAGTAATCATTTGTCTGTATGTTGATGATATGCTGATTTTTGGTACTGACCAAAAACAAGTACACCTCACCAAGGACTTCTTATCATCAAGTTTTCTTGTGAAAGATATGTGAGAAATAGATGTGATTCTTGGTATTAGAATCAAGCGTGAGAACAAAGGTTTAGCACTGACACAGTCTCACTACGTTGGGAAAGTGCTTAAGAAATTCAACTGTTTGAATTTTTCTCCGGTTATCACTCCCATGGACCCAAGTGTGAAGCTTTTGCCTAATACGGGTGAAGCTGTTTCACAACTTGAGTACTCTCAAGTCATTGGTTGCCTAATGTATGCAATGACGAGTACAAGGCCTGATATAGCTTATGCTGTGGGCAAATTGAGTAGATATACTAGTAACCCTAGTACTCATCACTGGGAAGCTATTAGGCGGATACTCAAATACCTTAAGGGAACCATGAATTATGGCTTGACTTACGCTGGTCTAGGTCTTGGAGGGATATACCGATGCAAGTTGGATTACCAATTTAGAAGATCATTCTTCTACAAGTGGTTGGGTATTCTTGCTTGGGAGAGGTGCCATATCTTTGGCATCGAAGAAGCAAACTTGCATCACCAGCTCGACTATGGAATCTGAGTTCATAGCCTTAGCGGCTGCCGGTAAAGACGCAGAGTGGTTAAGGAATTTGGTATATGAGATTCCTCTGTGGCCGAAACCGATAGCGTCCATTTCTATCTTGTTGGGCTGCCTTGAATCTGAGGTGGGCTTCGGCCCACTATTGGCTAGGGTTAGGGTTTTTCTGTAATAGCTATATAAACCCTACTAGTCAAGCTGTAAACACATACTCTCCTATCTGAATAGAAGCTGCCTCTTCTTGTCCGTGGACTAGCCAACACACTGTTGGTGAACCACGTTAAATTTCTTGTGTCGTTCTTATTTATTCGTTCTAATTCTTTGTTGTTGAATCACTTCTGTCACAACAAACTGGTATCAAGAGCTGGGTTTTGCCGCTGCTGCTAGGGTTTGTGATTTCGACTTCAAAGATGGCTGCCATGAATGTGAAGATCGACAAATTTACTGGGAGGAATAGTTTTGGGTTATGGCAGAATAAGATGCGAGCTCTGCTGAAGCAGCAGGGCCTGTGGGCGACGTTGTCTGGGAAGAAGAAAGCCGATGCCGATGACGAATAGTTGAATAGCCTGGAGGAGAAGGCTCATTCAACAATCATGCTGTGTCTGGCTGATGATGTCATCACTGAAATCGCCGATGAAGATACTGCCGCTGGTCTGTGGTTGAAGTTGGAAAGTCTTTATATGACGAAGTCTTTAACCAACAAGTTGCTTTTGAAGCAACATCTGTTCAGTCTGCGTATGCAGGAAGGTACACCTCTGAGATATCACCTTGATCAATTAAATTCAATATTATTGGATCTGCGTAATATTGATGTAAAGGTTGATGATGAGGATGCTACTTTGATTTTATTGGTATCTTTGCCCATGTCGTACGAGAATGTTGTGGACTCGTTTATTGTTGGGAAAGATAGCTTGTCATTGGAAGAAGTCAGATCAGCCCTTCACACTATGGAAGTTCGCCATAAAGCTTCTGGTTCAGTTACTGAAAATCAGGCATCAGGGTTAGCTGTTATCGGGAATAAAGGACATGGAAAAATTGTTAAGAAGAAGGCGAATTACAAGAAGTCCAAGTCAAATGGTTCTAAAGCTAATGATGTCTGCAACTATTGTAAGGAGAAAGGACACTGGAAGAACGAGTGCCCTAAGAAGCAGAAGCAGCAGGGAGATGGTTCTGCAGCTGTGGCAGAACATGATGTCAATTCTGAAGAAGATTTGGCTTTGGTAGCCAATGAGCAACCACACTACAAGGATGTGTGGGTTCTTGATTCCGGGGCATCTTATCATATTTGTCCGTGCAGGGAGTGGTTCTCAACTTATGAGCAGATAAACGGAGGCAATGTTTCCATGGCCAATAGTGCTGTCTGCAAAGCTATTGGAATTGGCTCAATCAGAATACGGACGCATGATGGCTCTTTCTGCACATTGAATGAGGTCAGACATGTTCCACTGATGACAAAGAACCTGATATCGCTGAGTCTACTAGACAGCAAGGGTTTCAGTTTCAGAGGTGAAGGTGGAGTTTTATATGTCTGCAAGGGTTCAGATGTGGTCTTAAAAGGTGTGAAGCGTGGAACTTTGTATTTTCTGCAATGGTCTACAGTGACAGGTTATGCAGCTGTGGCATCGTCTGAGGCTCACAAAGAGGATATGACTAAGCTGTGGCATATGAGGCTTGGTCATATGAGCGAAAGAGGGATGCAAATTTTGTCGAAGAGGGATCTTCTTGTTGGCTACAAGGTTAAAAGCCTTGAATTTTGCGAGCATTGTGTGTTTGGGAAGCTACATCGCCGCAAGTTCCCAAAAGGTGTTCACAGAACAAAAGGCACACTGGATTATATCCACTCTGATTGTTGGGGTCCTGCTCGTGTTGAATCCGTTGGAGGTAACATATATTTTGTGTCAATTATTGATGAATATTCTCGCATGACTTGGGTGTTCATGATGAAGCACAAAAGTGAAGCCTTCAACAAGTTCAAGTAGTGGAAAACTTTAGTGGAGAATCAGACCAGGAAGAAGATCAAAAGGCTTCGAACTGATAATGGTTGGAGTTCTGTTCGTCTGAGTTTAATGAGTTCTGCAAGACTGAGGGGATTGCGCGGCATCACACTGTGAGAGACACGCCGTAGCAAAATGGGGTGGCAGAACGTATGAATCAGACTCTGTTGGAGAGAGCGCGGTGCATGCTCTCTAATGCTGGATTACCTAGGAGATTTTGGGCAGAGGCTGTAAGCACGACGAGCTATCTGATTAACCGTGGACCTCACACAGGTATTGGCGGAAAGACACCTTATGAGGTATGGTTTGGTAAGCCTGCAAATTATTCTTTGCTGAGAGTTTTTGGTTGCACTGTTTACTATCATGTTAATGAAGGTAAACTAGAACCAAGGGCCAAGAAGGGTATATTTGTTGGCTTCGGGGATGGAGTTAAGGGATATAGAATTTGGTCACCGTCTGAGAAGCGAGTTATACTTAGCAGAAGTGTAATATTTGATGAAGGTTCTATGCTTAACTCTACAGTGAAGTCAACTATTGTGCAGGAAAGTGGTAGTGTTGATAAACAGGTGGAGCTGCAAATTACTCCAGAGCAGAGTGAAATGCAGCACCAAGGTGGAGAAGATCAACACGTTATCACTGAAGCTGATACGCCAGAATCAGATGATTCTCAATCTTCAGAAACACGCCAGCATTGCATAGCTCTTGATAGAGCTAGAAGAGTGGGTGTTGGAGCTCCAAGGTGGTATGGTTTTGAGGATATGATTTGTTATGCACTACAGGTTGCTGAAGAGGTGGATATTCATGAGCCGTCCACCTATAAAGAAGCTGTTTCTGGTAGTGAGTCTACACAATGGCTTGCTGCAATGGGAGATGAGATGGAGTCACTTCAAAAGAATCAGACTTGGGATCTTGTCAAACGACCTAAGGAAAGAAAGATTGTTACTTGTAAGTGGGGTTTCAAGAAGAAGGAAGGAATTTCGCCAGCTGAGGGGATTACGTATAAAGCTCGAGTTGTTGCCAGAGGATTCACACAGAGAGAAGGGGTTGACTATAATGAGATTTTCTCGCCAGTGGTCAGACACACTTCTATCAGAGTGCTACTTGCAATAGTAGCACATCAGGATTTTGAGCTGGAGCAACTAGATGTCAAGACAGCTTTCTTACATGGAGAGTTGGAAGAGGAGATATATATGACTCAGCCAGAGGGGTTCCAAGTTCCACGAAAAGAAGACTATGTTTGCAAGCTAAAGAAGTCTTTGTATGGACTTAAGCAGTCTCCAAGGCAGTGGTATAAAAGGTTTGACAATTATATGATTGAGCTAAGCTATAACAGAAGTCCATATGATTGTTGTGTTTATCATAACAAACTTGGAGATGGTTCGATGATTTATATGGTGTTATATGTGGATGATATGCTTATAGCTGCAAAGGCCAAGTCTGATATTCAGAAGTTGAAGGGTCTTCTCAGTGCTGAGTTTGAGATGAAGGATTTAGGTGCTGCTCAGAAAATATTGGGTGTGGAAATCTACAGGGAGAGAAGTCAGAAGAAGCTTTTATTGTCACAGAAGAGTTATATTCAGAAGATACTATCCAGGTTTCGAATGTCTTCAGCTAAACCTATACCCAGTGCTGCTAATCTTCGTCTGTCTTCAGTGTCTGCAGCTCAGTCTGAAGTTGAGAAGGAGTATATGTCTCGAGTCCCATATTCAAGTGCAGTAGGAAGTCTGATGTATGCCATGGTCTGCACCAGACCTGATATTGCCCATGCTGTTAGTGTTGTCCGCAGATTTATGGGACAACCTGGGAAGGAACATAGGCAAGCGGTGAAGAGGATTTTCAGATACCTTAGAGGTACATCTGATGTGGGTCTCATTTATGGGAGTGATTCACAGTGTTTGGTGACTGGTTACACAGATTCTGATTATTCTGGAGATGTTGACAGTCGAAGATCCATGACTGGTTACGTATTTACTCTTGGTGGTTGATGGATGCACAGTCGTTGTGTGCAAACGTCAAGAATAAATTTATAATAGTCCGCTACTCGCGACTACACTACTGGGTAGCAAGTGGTAAGTAGGGGTCGAACCCAAAGGAATTAGGGGGATAGTTGTTCTTTGAGGGGATCGTACAGCGAAGGAGCGTGTTTTTAGGTTGATTGAGGTTTTAGCGCTAACAACTACGTGACTTTTTGGTTGGTTTTGGTTTTTTTGTGCGGAAAAGTAAATGACTGAAAATTAAATACTGAAAATACAAAGAAGACTTACAGCGGGTGATGCGTGATTGGCAAGTCCTCCGGAAGGTGAGCAGTTGATAACGGCAGTTATACTAAGAAAGTAAGTGCAGGAGTTGTTTGATTTCAAGGAAAACATTCGATTTCGGGGGCTTTGTATCATAGCCTGTTTATCATTGACCTTTAGTGATCCTTCTAAGTATTCAAACGTGCATCAAGGCCATTCCAAGCACTCGATTTGCCACACTGTCTAGTCTTTTGCAAAAATGTTCGAAAGTGTATCAAGGCCATTCCAAGCACTCGATTTGCACACACTGTCTAGACTTTTGCAAAAAACGTAGAGCCCTTGTTCTACTTAGACTAATACCCCATTCCAAGGTATATTAGCCTGTGTGCATCCATTTGATCAGTCATTCCCGAGCAATCAAATGGTGTTTGAGAGAGGTCAAACTCCTCAGATAAGCTTTGCCATTCCAAGCATCCACTTATCCGAGTATGTTTACGAACTTCCACGGAAGAGCTTTGTCATTCCAAGCATCCACTCAACCTTGGAAGTTCTGGCCTAATATATGGCACATAGAACAAGTTTTGAATACAGAGAAAAAAACACTAAAGCAAGTCTAAAACATTTTATGATACAAGTACACCCCTTCAACCGAATGAAGAGTTTAGCTACGAATATCCATAGAGGTGGATACCATAGCTAAATACTCGGGGGTTTTTGAAAGACAGTAAGTAAAGGGGAATACTCAAGAACCAACAGGAGTATTCCCAATTCCTACTTGAATACTCAAGAACCAACTGGAGTATTCTCTAAAACTGTTATAATACTCAAGAACCAACAAGAGTATTATTTCAAAACCAAACTTACAAATTGCCAAACTTAGAGAGATAAGTGATTTTGTGTTGTGAATGAGATTGTTGGATGATACAAATGAGAGGTGAAGGCTTGTATTTATAGCCAAAGGAGAGGAGAATGGAGGGTGGAGATGGAAGCACATGGCAAAGGATGAGAGGAAGAGTTTTGAGATGATGCCACATGGGGGGGGGGAGGAGGAGCCGCCGGTGGCCGGTCACCATGGAGGAAGCCGCCGGTTGTGGTGGGGGGAAGGAGGAGAAGGCCACCCATGAGTCATCCTTCTCCGCAAAGCCGCCGGTCATCAATGGATAAGAGTGAGCTTGTGTGAGTTTTGTGAAGTTCTCGCAAAACTATCGGTGTATTTCAGCTCCGGACTGACTTTGGTTGCTCTTCGGTTTGATTTGTTTTGAATGATTCCATGTCAGGATCTTTAGATTTCTTCAGTCAGCGTCTGATCGTGACCTTGGAATGACTCGTAACATCTTTTCTGTGTAAAATCCTCTCCTTAGCGTGTATTCTCTCTAAGCTTCAAAATACCCTGTAGAAATATATCGGAACTAACAAGCAAAAGTTAAATAGACAAAACAGTCTAATTTAGTGGGTTTAACTGTGTTTTTGATTCGTATAATTATGGTCCATCAGTGGTTCTGTTATTAGTTGGAAGGCAACTTTACAGCCTACGGTTACTTTGTCTACTACTGAAGCAGAGTTTATGGCGTTGGCGGAGGATAAGGTTAAAGGGATTAGTCACTGATCTTGGTCCATATCATGATCAGGCTATTGTATATTGTGACAGTTTGAGTGCAATATGCTTAGCCGAGGATCAAGTCCATCATGAGCGGACTAAACACATAGATGTGAGATATCATTTCCTACGCGGTGAGAGGAGGATTAAGGTGATGAAAGTAGGCACTGTTGATATGTTCACCAAGCCGATTCCACATGGCGCATTAAGGTGGATCTAGTGTCCGGGGATTCAAGTCAAGGTGGAGATTTGTTGGGCTGCCTTGAATCTGAGGTGGAGATCAAGTCAAGGTGGAGATTCACGCTCGAGTTATTTTTGTTTACATGAATTCTCAAAAGATACAGTAGTTGTCACTTAACCGCATATCCAAGGCAAGTTAAACATTTTAATGTAATGAGAACACTTGTTTGTACACTTATCAATCAGGAATGAAGTTCTTAGATTTAGATTGAAAAAAAAGAATCTGAGGTGGGCTTTGGCCCACTATTGGCTAGGGTTAGGGTTTTTCTGTAATAGCTATATAAACCCTACTGGTCAAGCTGTAAACACATACTCTCCTATCTGAATAGAAGCTGCCTCTTCCTGTCCGTGGACTAGCCAACACACTGTTGGTGAACCACGTTAAATTTCTTGTGTCGTTCTTATTTATTCGTTCTAATTCTTTGTTGTCGAATCACTTCTGTCACAACATATCCATTGTGATAGTAAGGCAACTGTGGCTTAGGCATATAGCCAAATGTATAATGGTAAATCGAGACACCTGGGCGTTAGACATAGCGCGGTTCGTGAACTGATCACTCACGGGGTGATATCGATTGACTATGTTCGGACACATCATAATCTAGCTGATCACTTGACAAAGGGATTAGCTAGGGACTTGGTACAGAAGTCGTGTTTAGGGATGGGCTTAAAGCACATCTAAATCTCTAATCGTAAGACACCCAATTCCCTCTTAGTATGACGCTAAGAGCTGAATTCAATGTGGAAAGCATACGTAGAGATTTGAAGCACATGGTTATAACCATCCCAAAGTTGTGCTTGTTTTTTGCAGAGAAAGGGAGGTTGAAGTTTATCTTCTTAATAGATCTTTTAGAAAAATGCATTGCAGGTGCATGCAAAAAGAATCTACCTATGTAAGTGTGAAGTGAGCCGCTTCAATTAGCTTGTGTTTGGCTAAGTAAACACTTATGAATGGATAGGGACACAGCTGAAATAGTGTCAAGTTGTACTTGGAATAGTAGTAAACTTGTGTGTGTTTTATTTTGCCCGTATTTAAATGGGTTGAAGGGTACAATTCTTGGAACACCCTGATTCTCGAGTATTGGAAGATACTACACTATGTGAAGTTCAATCTGAATAGACACTTTACTTATGCGCAAGTTTTGTTCGGTTTGAATGCTTTTAGTGTTCAGGAGTATAACCCAAAAATGGGGGAGGATTGTTGGAGATTTTAGGGTGATTGTTGGTCAAAACATGTTTGTACCCTGTAAAGATTGTTTTGTGAATAAACGAAACAATTCCGAAATCATTAGAGTTCATTTCGAGTTTTCCTCTAGTGTAGTCCGCGCCCAGACGAGACATTAGTTGGCGCGTCCAATGAAGACATTAACTCGTTAATGTCTACTGTGAGCGCGACGGCTAATGTTCATTCTGGACGCGCGGCGGATTGATGTCGCGTCTGCTGAAGACTTTAGGACTGTGTCGCGCCCAGCGCCTAATGTCGTCACTGCGTGATGGCAATGTCAAGGCTGGGCGCGCATCACGACAGTTACTGTTTCGAATA
This sequence comes from Rhodiola chrysanthemifolia, assembly GCA_033675395.1. Taxonomy (NCBI): domain Eukaryota; kingdom Viridiplantae; phylum Streptophyta; class Magnoliopsida; order Saxifragales; family Crassulaceae; genus Rhodiola; species Rhodiola chrysanthemifolia. The sequence goes on from CM066205.1 coordinate 43,833,070, forward strand.
GATGTTCTTATCGATCGAAAACTGAACGAAAACGGTGGTCTTCTGGGTTTGAAATTGGTTTTGCGAGAGAGGTAGAAGGAAGTCGACATATGCGACTGAGAAATTCCAGCAAGTTCACTCCATCAATTTGATCGATTTCGATCGGTTGTTTGCTCAAGGCCGTTTCATTATTCCAGTGCTTTTGCACTTGTTTTATCCCAATTCTTATTTCGAATTCCCAACCTGGGAGAAATACAGAATTTGAAAAGCGAAGATTATTTGTGACTCAAGCCGATTCCAAGTCACTATTGAATGAAGCATCGACAGGAGGAGTACAGGGAACTGCAACTTTTATATTAAAATGATCGATGTTTATTTGATTACAATAAAACAACAATTTCGTAGTTAGCTAGACATTCACGACGAAGGGTGCTGCCATCGCATTCTTCGAAGTCGAAAACGCACGACATATTATTGAATGGGTTGTGTTAACAAATGTCGTAATTAGTTATTCAATAGTGTGTAATGTGTATTGTCATGCAAAATCTTTTATTCAAATTGCATAAATGGAGTATTTACTTCACTACTGAAATTTTGCAAAATTTTGTTGTGAAAAATTCAGCAGTTACTTTTTCGAAATGAAATGTTTTTTTTAAAGGGTTTGGATCAAATACAAACCACTATTATAAATAAAAACTACAAATCCATAAAACATTTGACACGTGTCAAAATTAACCAATCAAAATTCATCCGAACTTTCATCCCGTCGGGGTTCTTTTAGTAAATAAAAAAAACACACGTGGACTTATTTAAAAATATATAAAAGATAGGAGGGGTATAATCGTCCTGAAATTTGCTACAGTAAAATTCAAATTTCGCTACAGTACGTTTTTAAGTCTGATCATCATGCGTTAAGTCTGATCATTTAGAATAAATTTTGACTTTTGCTACAGTAAAATTGACTTTTACTGTAGCAATTTTGACTGTCGCTACAGTAATGATCAGATTTAAAAAAACAATGATCAGACTTAAACCAGTAATGACCAGACCTAAAAAAACAATGATCAGACTTAAAAAAATAATTATGAGACTTAAACCAGTAATGATCAGACTTAAAAACAATGATCAGACTTAAACCATTAATGACCAGACTTAAAAAAACAATGATCAGACTTAAAAAAAACAATGATCATTACCATTTTTAAGTCTGATCATTGTCTATTTTTAAGTCTGATCATTAAGTCTTTTAAGTCTGATCATTGCTGCTTTTTAAGTCTGATCGTTGTCTATTTTGAAGTCTGATCGTTGTCTATTTTTAAGTCTGATCATTGTCTATTTTTAAGTCTGATCATTAAGTCTTTTAAGTCTGATCATTGCTGCTTTTTAAGTCTGATCATTACCATTTTTAAGTCTGATCATTAAGTCTTTTAAGTCTGATCATTGTCTATTTTTAAGTCTGATCATTGTCTATTTTTAAGTCTGATCATTTAGTCTTTTAAGTCTGATCATTGCTGCTTTTTAAGTCTGATCATTACCATTTTTAAGTCTGATCGTTGTCTATTTTTAAGTCTGATCATTGTCTATTTTTAAGTCTGATCATTAAGTCTGACCCTTGCTGCTTTTTAAGTTTGATCATTACCATTTTTAAGTCTGATCATTAAGTCTTTTAAGTCTGATCATTGTCTATTTTTAAGTCTGATCATTAAGTCTTTTAAGTATGATCATTGCTGCTTTTTAAGTCTGATCATTACCATTTTTAAGTCTAATCATTAAGTCTTTTAAGTCTTATCATTGTCTATTTTTAAGTCTGATCATTAAGTCTTTTAAGTCTGATCATTAACAACTTTTGGACTAAATTGCTTCATAATAGTTCCATGCGGGATCGACCATGTTTGCCATTACACTAGCTACCAGCAGGATAATAAATATATAAAATTTTGACGCCGTTGCCGCCAAGCTTCGCTTCACTGAAGTCGTAATTTTAGTTTTATTTTTGTGATTTACTAATTGCTTCTCTATATCACACGTAGGTAGTGTGAATGGTGGAGATGAGCATCAGGTGAACGAGCCACTTAATGCTAACGAGAATGTGTTGTCGTACTATGATGAGCCAGAACAAAATTTTCATGCTCGCAATAGAGAGAATACTAGAGCCAAACAGCCATATGAGAACAACGCATGTTGCGCGGAATGCTGGGAATGATGGATATGTGCAACAACCACAGCCACCTCCACTACCCATGCAGCCATTTAGGCATGAGGCTATAATGAAGGAGCTGTCCGCTCCCACTTTTCAGACTCAATCTTGGTGTATCTACACGGGGCACGAGATGGAGGAATTTGAGATAAAGAATGCGGTAGTGCACCACCTACACAAAATTTTGGGATTGCCCGGAGAAGTAGCAAGCAGACATTTACAAGAGCTTCATGGCATCTATAAGAACTTAAGACCCTATGGGGTTACAAAGGAAAATTTCAAACTTAAACATTTCCCTTTATCTTTGGTTGACGTAGCTAAATCCTGGTTTCGTTCATTTCCTTCCGGTAGCATCAGGTCATGGGATCAAACGCACAAGTTTGCAGAGAGTTGTCATTGATCAAGCAAGGACCCGGTGAGTCAATGTATGACTATCTGGAGAGGTTTAATGCACTGAAGCAGAGCTAATGTAATTTAGGAGTGTCAGAGAAGATAGTAAGAAAATACTTGCCAGACGGATTGAGGCCTTGGAGAGGAAGCTGCTGGATGCTGCATTAGGAGGCATAGTTATGAATTGGACCCAGGAGGAGTACGAGAACTGGTTATCGATGTAGCTAAAAATGCCAGATTTTTGGAGGAGGTCAACGTTGAGAGGAGACCAACCGCCGAGAGAAGACCAGTCGAACCAAAAATGTTTCCCAGTCGGAGACCTCATAAAACCAGGTGGCTGAGGAGATGAAACAGATGCTCCAAAACTTTATGGTAAATAAGGTAGCCCATGTAAGGCCCTCTGATTTCTTTGGAGCTACTACCTTTTGAACAGACAACTGTCACACTCTACATGAAGAAAAAGAAATCGATGTCAATGTTGAGGGTGGATTTCAGAATTACAATAATCACTCACCTCAAAGGCAGTTCGGATTAGCAGCCAATGCATTCAGCTAGCAAAATGACAACAACTTCTCTAAAGAACCAACTCAGCAGGCTGCATCTCACCAGCATCAACATTACTAACGTCCACCATACAGTCAGTAGAAGGGAGGCTACAACTAGCAAAATGACAACTACTTCTCTAAAGAACCAACTCAGCAGGCTGCATCTCACCAACATCAACATTACAAACGTCCACCATACTGTCAGTAGAAGGGAGGCTACAACAATCAGAGTCAGTATTAGTGATGGACCAAAATTATACGAATCATAAACACTGTAAAACCCCCTTAATTAGACTGTTTGTCTATTTAACTTTTGCTTGTTAGTTCCGATATATTTCTACAGGGTATTTTGGCGCTTAGAGAGAAAACACGCTAAGGAGAGGATTTTACGCTGAAAAGATGTTACGAGTCAATCCAAGGTCAAGATCAGACGCTGAACGAAGAAATCTCAAGATCCTGACGTTGAATTACTCAAATTAAATCCAACCGAGGAACAATCAAAGTCAGACCGGAGCGAAATTGGACTGATAGTTTTGTGAAAAGACTGCACAAAACTGTCAAAACCTCCTCACATGGGCGGCTCCTCCCTCACATCTCCTCTCCTCCACTCTCCTCCCTCCACTTGGCGGCTCCTCCTCCTCCTCCTCCCAAAGCCGACGGCGGCTAGATGAGCCACCACAAGAAGATGACAAGTGGTGGCCTTCTCCTCCACATGCTCCTCCCTTCCTCCTCCTCCCTTGGATGCAACACCACATGCCACCATCTCCACCCTCCATTCCTCCTCCCTTAGGCTATAAATAAGAGCTCTCCCCTCCTCATTTGTATCATCTCATCCTTCACTTGTACACACTTTAGAGAGAGAGAGGGCTTAACCCTCCTCTCTTCACTTTCAATAAAATTGTTCTTTATTTTGGAGTCCTCTCTTGCTTGGATCTTGCTTAGGAGCTCCTCTCCTCCATTGTCGGTACAATCTTTCCTTTACTTGTCTTTATTTTCCTTACTTGTCTTTGCTTAAAACCATAGTCTACTTGTATTCCTTGACATGTTTATAAGTAGCTAAGGTTTTCATTCGGTTAAAGGGGTGTACTTATATTATAGTATGTTTTAGACTCTACTCTTAGGGTATCTCTATGTTCAAAACTTGTTCTATGTGCCATATAACAAGTCAGAATTTCCAAGGTTGAGTGGACCATTTGTAACTGGACCAAAGGGACCAAATGGACAAGCTCTTCCTTGGGGGTTCGTGATCATACTCGGGTAAGTGGACCATTTGTAACTGGACCAAAGGGACCCGAATGGGCAAGCTTATCCGAGGAGTTCGACTTATCTTAAAAACCATTTGGAAACTGGACCAAAGAATTCAAATGGATGCACATAAGGCTAAGATACTTCGAAAGGAGGAATTAGTCTAAATAGAACAAGTGTTTTAAACGATGTTGCAAGTCTTGTGCTAGGAATAGCCTCGATTCATCTTTGAACATTTAGCATGATCATTTCAAGTGTTCTACGCGATGTTGCAAGTCTTGTGCTAGGAATAGCCTCGATTCATCTTCGAACACTTGGTATGATCATTACCGGTCAATGATAAACAAATATGATACAAGGCCCCTAAAACCGAATCCTTTCCTTACAGTCTATTATTGTAATTAACTTTCAGTTCTCAAATCACACTCAAACTCAACCCCAATCGCATTTAATTTCTGCATAAGCTTCATTAAAGAACAACTAATCCACACTGACTCCCTTGGGTTCGACCCCTACTTACCACTTACTACCCAGTAGTGTAGTCGCGAGTAGCGGACACTTATAAATTTATTTGTACATTTGCTCTGACGACAAGCATCTGTCAATTAGCAGAGACGAAAAAATTCTTGCAAGTCTCTAGAAGATGTAATTAAGGAGTAGGCTGCGAAGATGCCACAAAACCAAATGAGGACCGATGCAGAATTTTCAAAACAGATGTTCCAACTTGCTACAACTATTTTTAGGAGAGAAAAATGTTCCAGGTAAGCCTCCATCACAGACCGTGCCTAACCCGAGATGAAATGTCAGTGCAGTAACACAAGTGCGGAAAAGAATCAAAAAGAAAGAAGAAGGAAACTGAAACAGAAGGATTAGTATTCATGAATTTGTATCACTTACGCATCACGCGCGACAAGCTAAAGTGTAAACAAGGCGCGGGCCTAATGTGTGAAGAAGGCATGGTTAACCCGTTTACCTCTGACGTAGACCACTTTAGCCCCGTGTACACAAAGTATTTTAAAGCTCCGCGCAGTAAGGTAAGTGCGGATCCCACTGCAAAATTTTAAAAACTAATCTTCCTTTATCTTTTATGTGTTGCTTTCTCTAGATCAAACTTCTTAATTAAGCTCCTAGCGTATTTGCTTTGTGATATGAAGATGTCGTCCACCTTCTGCTTTACTTGTAATCCAAGGAAGTAACACAACTCTCCTACCATGCTCATCTTGAATTCGCTCTGCATTTGTTCTACAAACTTGTCCCCCATCTTCTGATTGCTGGAGCCGAATACAATGTCATCCACATAAATTTAAGCAATGATAAAGTCTGACCTTGTCTGTTTTACGAAAAGCGTCTTGTCTACTCCCCCTCGAATAAAGCCGTGGTTGAATAAGAATTCAGTGAGCCGCTCATACCATGCTCTGGGTGCCTGTTTGAAACCATAAAGAGCTTTCTTTAGTCAATTCACATGGTCAGGGTGATGAGGATCATCGAAACCCTTAGGTTGTGCCACATACACTTCTTCATTCAGCATCCCATTCAAAAAGGCACTCTTGACGTCCATCTGGAACAACTTGAACTTCAGATGACAAGCAAGGGCCAAAAGTAATCGTATGGCTTCTAGACGAGCAACTGGGGCAAAGGTCTCATCAAAATCCACTCCTTCAATCTGAGTATAGCCTTGAGCAACAAGCCTCACTTTATTTCTAGTGATGTTTCCTTGTTCATCAGACTTGTTCTTGAAGATCCACTTTGTTCCAATAACATTCACATCATCAGGTCGCGAAACAAGATCCCAGACATCATTTCGGTGAAACTCACCAAGTTCTTCTTGCATAGCCATTACCCAGTATTCATCACTGATAGCCTCCTTGATATTCTTGGGTTCCATAGTGGACATAAAACAAGTAAAACCATTCAATTCTCGAAAGTTTACTTGTTTACCTCGAGTTTTCATGCCGTCAGTTTTTTTACGAAAGACAACATGACACATTTTTTACTTAGATAAAATGGAGACAAATTCTCGAAGGACATAAAACAAGTAAAACCAGTCAATTCTCGAAAGTTTAATTGTTTACCTCGAGTTTTCATGTCGTCAGTTGGTTCACCGATCACCTCAGTAATGGGATGATTCTTCTCAATAATTCTCGAAGGTTGAAGAACCTGAGAGGGAGCAGTAGATGTTTCTGATTCAGCTTCCTCGTTTGTCTGGTCATCTTCTTCAGCAAGATGTTCTGATGTCTTATCTGGGACAACTTCAGGATTTGTAGCGGGAGCAGTAGGTTGACCAAGATTCAGCAAGTAGCAGTTGTTCAAGGATCTTCTTCCAGTGAGAACTGGTTCATCCTTGTGGTTCAGCACAACACACTCATCCTGTGTAAACTGGACATGATGTTCTCTGTCGCACAACTGGCTTATGCTGATAAGATTCACATGCAATCCTTTGACAAGAAGCACTTCTTTCAATCTGGTAGGCCTTGAACATTCAGACTTCCTCTTTTAAGCACTCTGCCTTCTACTCCATCTCCAAACATCACATTTGACTTCTCTTTGAACTCCTCTACGTTTGTCAGAAACTCAGTCTTGTCAGTCATGTGTCTAGAACAACCACTGTCGAAGTACCATCTTTCCTTCTTCAGATGACTAGTGGAACTGAAAGCAACATGACAACACTCACTCCTTTGCTTAACTCTCCAGGCTTGCTTCACATATGGTTTTGGCACTTGATTAATCTTTCTGAGAAACTTGTCGAATTCCTGAATCTTGATTTGATGTGTCCCACTCGGTTGCAGTAAAAACACCTTCTTCTGTCTTGCCTTCTGGAGGGATATTAGGTTGTTCCTCTTCGAGAGTGAAGTTCAACATGAACATTGTAAGATCGTGGCTCAGTGACAGATGCTTGTCGTCAGAGCAAATGTACAAATAATATTTATAAGTCCGCTACTCGCGACTTCACTACTGGGTAGCAAGTGGTAAGTAGGGGTCGAACCCAAGGAAATTAGGGGGATAGTTGCTCTTTGAGGTGATTTATACAGCGAGGGAGCGTGTTTTAAGTTGATTGAGGTTTTAGAGCTAGTAACTACGTGACTTTTTGGTTGGTTTTGGTTTTTTTGTGCGAAAAGTAAATGACTGAAAAATAAATACTGAAAAATAAAAATAGAAGACTTACAGCGGGTGATGCGTGATTGGCAAGTCCTCCGGTTGATGAGTGCAGTTGATTAAGGCAGTTATACTAAGAAAGTAAATACAGGTGGTGTTTGATTTCAAGGAAAACATTCAGTTTCGGGGGCTTTGTATCATAGCCTGTTTATCATTGACCTTTAGTGATCCTTCTAAGTATTCAAACGTGCATCAAGGCCATTCCAAGCACTCGATTTGCCACACTGTCTAGTCTTTTGCAAAAATGTTCGAAAGTGTATCAAGGCCATTCCAAGCACTCGATTTGCACACACTGTCTAGACTTTTGCAAAATACATAGAGCCCTTGTTCTACTTAGACTAATACCCCATTCCAAGGTATATTAGCCTGTGTGCATCCATTTGATCAGTCATTCCCGAGCAATCAAATGGTGTTTGAGAGAGGTCAAACTCCTCAGATAAGCTTTGCCATTCCAAGCATCCACTTATCCGAGTATGTTTACGAACTTCCACGGAAGAGCTTTGCCATTCCAAGCATCCACTCAACCTTGAAAGTTCTGGCCTAATATATGGCACATAGAACAAGTTTTGAATACAGAGAAAAAACACTAAAGCAAAGTCTAAAACATTTTATGATACAAGTACACCCCTTCAACCGAATGAAGAGTTTAGCTACGAATATCCATAGAGGTGGATACCATAGCTAAATACTCGGGGGTTTTTGAAAGACAGTAAGTAAAGGGGAATACTCAAGAACCAACAGGAGTATTCCCAATTTCTACTTGAATACTCAAGAACCAACAGGAGTATTCTCTAAAACCGTTATAATACTCAAGAACCAACAAGAGTATTATTTCAAAACCAAACTTACAAATTGCCAAACTTAGAGAGATAAGTGATTTTGTGTTGTGAATGGGATGATTACAAATGAGGTTTGGCTTGGTATTTATAGCCAAACTTGAGAGAAATTGAGGGTGGAGATGGGGGGGCATGTGTTTTTGATCCAAGGGAGGAGCAAGGAGGAGATGACACATGGGGGGAGCCAAAAGCCGCCGGTTGGGGGAGGTTGAGCCGCCGGTTGCCGGTTGCAAGGGGAGGAGAAGGGTGGCTTTGGCCACCTCCAAGCAAGGTGGCCGGTCACCTTGGTCCATGAGTGCATTTTGACAGTTTTGTGCAGTCTTTTTCACAAAACTATCAGTCCAATTTCGCTCCGTCAGACTTTGATTGTTCCTTGGTTGGATTTGTTTTGAATGATTCCATGTCAGGATCTTTAGATTTCTTCAGTCAGCGTCTGATCGTGACCTTGGAATGACTCGTAACATCTTTTCTGCGTAAAATCCTCTCCTTAGCGTGTATTCTCTCTAAGCTCCAAAATACCCTGTAGAAATATATCGGAACTAACAAGCAAAAGTTAAATAGACAAACAGTCTAATTTAGTGGGCTTAACTGTGTTTTTGATTCGTATAATTACGGTCCATCACTCAGCTTTCACAAACGTTGTCTTTTCGAAGCTAGATGCACCAGTGAACCCTAACCCTTTGTGACCGCCACTCATCTTTGAGCTCCTAGAATAGAGTCTGTTCTAGAATTAAGCATCTTGACGGACTTCTTAAGGTTCTTCAGCTCTTCTAATGTCTCCTCATGAACAAGTTTGTTTGTTTCAATCTCACATTTCAAGGCATCTATAGTATTAAGAAGGATTACCTCTCCTCGTCTAAGAGCGGCATTCCTCTTGTGTAGATCATCAAGGAGTCCTGGATGTTTGCCTTGGCTTCTTTCAATCTGAACCTTCGGTGATGACACAACCTCCAGTAGCTCGGCCTTCTATGTGACAAGTTCAGCTCGTTCATCTTTTACTTCAATCAACTGGGCTTTAAGATCAGTGATTGTTTGTTGATTCTCCACCTTCTAAGCTACTAGGACAGCAGCTTCTTCCCATAGCTTTTCTTTTTCTTCTTTCAGATTTGCCAGGTTGCTGCACTGCTTTTTGTTTCGCTCAACTTCATTCAGCCACTGTTGGAACAACTCCTTGTACTTGTTAGCAAACTCTTCCTCAATGATTTCTTCATCATCACTGCAGCTTGAGTACTGTGTGAGATCCTCAGAAGATGACTTCGACTCCACTTCTTTACTTCGTTCTCCTTCCAGATTGACACAGCTAGCAAAGGCCACAAAGTTATTGGATTCTCCTTCCTGATCAGATTCACTGTCACTCCAGTTGACAGCGTAAGCATTCTTCTTCTTTTGTGTGTTGATACATTATGCCTGAATATGTCCGAAGCCTTCACATTCTCTGAATTGGATCCTGACAGGCGTCGTCGGTACCTGTAAATTTAATATTTATAATTCCTTACTCTTGGCTATGGGTTAGTACAGCGGCAAGCAAGGGTCGAACCCTAGGGAGCTAGATGGTTACTTGTTGTTCTGTAAAAAGGAAACAATTGGGTTTTGAGCAATTTAGGAAACAGTGCAGAAATAGGAAATAAAGTGAGAGTTATCAATCAGAGAGAATATTCGATCTAAGGTTTCTAATTGTGACTTTGTTATCCTTGACTACTAACGATCTAATTCAGTGTTTCTAAGTGTGGTCGTCCCGACAAAGGTGACTTCCCAAATAACCCGACAAAGGTGTTATGCCACAACCTAACCCGACAAAGGTGAAAGGATTCTAATTCTCTACTAAATTAAACAACCCGACAAAGGTGTTATTTAACCTAGATGTGCTATCTACCCAAAGACAAAGTATTAAGCAGATAATAATGATAGAATTATTGATCAACTAAGCTTTGCGACAAAGCATCCACCTAGTCTAGCAATAATTCGTAATATAGGCACGAGAATTAGTAAAACATGAATAGCATTAAGAACAAAGTCTCAAACAATAGTCACAATGTATAAAACCCTAGCCCGAATAAAGGGCTTAGCTACACATGGCCATGGAAACAAAAGACAATAAAAATAAAGGAAAAATGTTCTTCTCTATTGCCGAACGAAGGAGGACTTCGGACCGAGAGGAGAGGAGAGCTCGAATTCTGTGTTTTGGGATGCTTGAAACCCTTGATATGAGGCTGTATTTATAGAGAAAACTCAGGCCTCAAAGCTTCCAAATTGAAGTCGGTCCAAAAACGGTTTTAGGAAACATGTCCTAAAACCGATTTTGCTTGGTCTCTAAGTTTTCTTCTTCTGCAAGTCTTCCAGATCTGTGTAGAGCCTTCCAGAACCTTCTAGAAGCCTCTAAACCGTCATGCATGAAATTTGGATTTTTTCCCCAAAAACACTGTTCACGCCGGAATTACTGTTCACGCCGGAATTACTAATGTCTCTACGAAACACGGTACCCACTGAGTTCCGACTTCGGCTATTGATTTGTGCATCTAAACAACCTCGGATGCTCTCGGTGTGAACTAGAGAGTTGTAGGGAATTGAGTCATCTACGCAACGGCATGTGTCTTGTATTTTTCTGATCAGCGGTTCATTCCCAGCACTCCGGCGAACCTCCAAAGGTCAAATCTGCCACTGTGTTGTTTTTGGCATGAAAAGCCATCTTTTATGCGCGTTTCCTCCTAGAGCTTCCAAATCACCTGAAATGCAAAACAACACTAAGAAGTAACTGTTTGCATAATAAAGTGCTGGAATTGATGGGATTTGTTGACTCGATGAGTCGTATAAATACGGCTCATCAAACCACCCCACACTTAAACTTGTTCGTCCCGAACAAGAACTAGGTCATAAGAGGAACGAATGCAACATCACAATACTTCGGCATCCTATATATTGCTACATGAATATGACTTGCTAATCTAGACTTCACTTTTCCATGCATATCTCGTTACTAAAAGTCTTGCGCTCAAACATGGAAGTAATTGATACGTGTTACCTTTGAGCCGAGATGCAAACCAATTTGGATGAATGGGAGATAGTCCTCTTAGGCCCATGATCTGCACTCGCAGTCCCGGATTCTCGCTATATGGTTATACTTCATTGCTTTTTCTTGTACGTGATTTGTTCGAGCTTCAAGGTGTTGAGTTCTTTTGCTTGGACAGCTTTTGTAGTGAGTTGGCTTTTGATGTAACAGTGGTGTACCTCACTTTGTTGCGTGTAAAACTTCACAAATAACTGATTTTCTTTTCTTTTGCCACTGATTGTGAACTGCTCGTCCGTGATTCCTCTTTTGATGGAGGTTCAATCATCGCCCGCAAGCATATGGAAATACCTCCCTGCTCTCCCTCATCCTTGTCCTTTTGACGCGAGTCAAGCCGAGGGTCGCTCGTCTGTTTTCCCGGCTACTTGGACTAGAGATTGGACGGTGTGATGTTTTCCCGTCCCACCTGACCGCATAAGCACTGCAGTGGTGGAGCAGACTCTTAACCATGTTGCCTCGAAGTGCTAGCCTCCACGAAATCCATATAACCATATAGTCCGAAGCTCGGCCCTTTGAGTGCTTTGTCAAGTCTCTCTAGGACGTTTCTATCGACTCCACATCCCTGTTTATCTCAACTCAAAAGCATGTAAAGGGTTAAGTTCACATGTAATCGCACAATTCAAATTTCACAAGAGACATGCATGTAATCTGCTCCATCTATTTCAAATCATCAAAATTCAATACCGCAAGTCTAGGAAAATAGAGAGAAATCTATACAAAATTTTAAATTTTAAGGGAAACGTGCTGACTCTATGCAGGTGCAAGAAAAAAAAACGTGCTGACACAACATACTGACTCTCCCACCCCACACTTTTGAAATAAGCCGTGTCCTCACGGTACGACTCAAATCTAGACTCACAATGCATGCAATAAATATAAGGGAAATAAGAAGAGAGTAACGTTGGACAAGGACTTCCCTCGTGCGTGCGTGACGATCAGAAATAACTGAGTATTCTCCTATGAGTCCTCGAAGAGAGCACCATCGAAGCTTGCATAGCAACGTGAGTTCGTCACCAAATGAAAGGTCTGTGTCAATGACATTAAGACGAATAAAGGATTCCCAGGAGGTTGAAGGAGTCACAATGGTCTCACTTAAAACCCAACCTCCTTAGACTCGTAAGTCTTTGTGACAGAATCTTTAAACGCTCATGTTTCTTGACCCAATTTATTCAAGATGTGAACTACCCACGTTGGATGCAGTCTTATGCAATATCTTGGATACGTCCGCCTCTGCCCCTGCATGAAAATCATCTTCCTTCCCAAGGTACAATGTGACAATAAAGACTCAAAACATAGTAAAATAAATGATGAAAATTGAAATGCAGATAGTGCAGGGCTGCCTCCCTGCGAGCGCCTTTGTTTAACGTCGTTGGCTCGACGTTACCTCTTTAGGGATCACAAGTTAGGATCCCATGGACGTGTGAGGTCATACTTTGCTCCAGCGACTCCTTCAATTTGCCCGAAATCCTCATGAAGCGACGTGCTCGGGTTTGCTCTCCATTGATCGGGCGGCTTAGCCTTCACATATTCCCGAGATGGTGAGGACATCTTGGCCATAGCTGCTGGCCCAATCGTATGTACGGTCTGCTCTGGTAGGTCCGGAACTAGGGCACCGAAATCTGATGTGTGCAAAATGTCTGGCGGTTTCCTCGTGCATGGACGGTCAGCATCCTCATAGACATAGAAATCTGATGTCTTTCCACCGAATGCTAGTGACAGTAAGCCTTTGCCCATGTCAATCTTGGTCTTGGTGGTGTGAAGGAATGGTCGCCCCAAAATCAGTGCTGGCGGTTTGTCGTCTCTAGCATCGCCCATCTGCAAGACATAGAAATCTGCAGGAACAAAAAGGTCTCCTACTCGGAGGGTTAAGTTTTCAAGCAGACCATTAGGCCGAGTACATGACTTATCCCCCAGTTCTATTAACAGTTTAGGCGGTTTCAATGGGCCAAGTTTTAACGAGCAATATAAGGAATAAGACATGACATTAACAGCAGCACCCAAATCAATTAAGCAGTGATGTATTTGAGCCTCACCAATACCACAGGTGACCGTGAAGGCACCTGGGTCCTTACTCTTTCCTGGCGGTGCCTCATGGCTCGTAGTGAGTGGGTGCTCCATTATGGGGCCGTTCTGCTTAGGCCTCGTCTCCAACCTACCTTCCAGCTCGTCCTTGTCGGTCATACAGCCTTCGGGGGCAGCTACCTGCATGGCACATGAAGAACCGTGAGTTTTGGACTTCTCGGCCACGAGGACCGGGCCTGGCTCGGATGCCTTGAGCGTGTCTGGGCTGAGTGTTTCAACCGATTCTTCTTCGGATGCTAGCAGGCCGAAGTCTTCTGTAGGCCTGGTGTAATCTGAGTTAGGCTCGTCCTCGCTATCCCTTGCCTTCGTGTTGAGCATCTTGTTCACCCAATAAGCAGACTCCTTTAAGGCTGGGTCCACGTCCACTACTTCCACCATGCTGACATTCCCTCTCGGATTCTGCACTGTCTGTGATGAGAGTCTTCCTGTGTTGTCTTCGACCCTTGAGACTGTTGTGGCCATCTGGGACATCTGTTTCTGTAAGTCGGTTATTGCTCCGTCGGTCTTGGCCATGTGCTGGGTCACAGTTGTTGTCAGTTCTTTCATCATTTCTTCAAGAGACTTGTTGGAGCCGTGATTACTCGGACCTGCCTGATTATTGTTCGGCCCTCTCTGCTGATACTGTCCAGGCGCATTCTACCGAAACTGATGATGTGGGTGCTGGTAGGGCTGCTGGGTCTGCTGAGGCGCACCCTGGCGTGCTGGCTCTCTCTGGGCCTGATGCTGCTGATTGTTGCTCTTCCCGGGCTGTCCGTTGACTCCTTGATTAGTCGTGGCTGCGCCATATTGTCGGACTGGCCCTGGCCGGTTGCCATAACCCTAATAATCTCCTACGGCATTGACCTCAGCCTGGTCGCCTTCCACTAAAGTAGGGCACTCGTCTGTCTTGTGATCTGTAGCTTCACAAAAGCCGCATGGCTTAGTCTGGACTGGTTGCCTCCTGATCACATGGTGCATCATGTCCTTAAGCTCCTTGATCTGTTCGGCCATGGCACTGACTGAGGGTTCAACTTTTGACACGTTTCTTGTTCGGGCATACTCGTCCTCTCTCGTAGATTCATCCTGGAACCGCTCACTTTCTGCCACTTCTTGTATCTTCTGTCGAACTCTGGCTGGGGTCAGGTTCATGAGGTTGCCTCCAGCTGAGGCCTCTAGTAGTTTCCTATCCAGTCTGCGAAGTCCATCTAGCATATACTCGACGACTAATTTCTCTGGGAGCTCAAGGTTGCAGCAGCTCTTCTCCAAGGCATTGAATTTTTCCACGTACTCGTACATGTTCTCGTTTGGGCCTTGCTTGAGCTCTTGCAACTGTCTCCGGACTTGCATTGCACGCCCTGCTGGATAGTACTTGCTGACGAACTGCCTCTGCATCTGCTCCCATGTGTATATACTACCAGAGGGCAAGGATAAGAACCAATCTGTAGCAGCGTCTTTAAGTGAGAAGTAGAATGCCTTCAGCTTGAAGTCATCGGCGTCGACTCCGTATGGCTTTAGGTTCAAGCATATCCCGTGATAGCGTGTCAGGTGAGATGTGGCCGACTCTCCCTTGGTTCCAGAGAACTTGGGCAGATGATGAACGATTGAGGTGCTGACTGTTATAGCGGCGAGGTCTGGTCCTTCGTAGATGCACCATGATTGGTCCTTAAAGTTTGGGACCGAGAGTTCGCCCATTGTAGGTCCTTCATTTTCGTTCTCCTCATCATCATCTCTAACTACTGGCTGGCGTGGAGGTCTCTGAGGTGGTGGGTATGGTTGTTGTGGAAGGTATGGTAGTGGTGGGTATTGTGGTGGATATTGTGGGTAGGGCGGTTGTGGATACTGTGGATATGGAGGTGGTGGGTACTCTTGATATGGGGGTGGATATTGTGGGTATTGCTGGTACGGTTGTGGTTGGATTGGTTGTTGTTGAAATTGTCCCGGGATAGCCCCCCGGATCTCTCCATTCTGGACCATCGGTTCCTGTTGTTGTGGCAGCACTCCTTCTCCGTTTCGGACAACCTGTTCTACTTCTTCATTGTGACTATTGCCACCAACTACACTGCCTGCGTGAGACATGTTACGAGAATAGCAAGCACCGAATATCAAGCGCCGAATAACAAGAACAGACTAGCAACAAAGGGTCCCCAGGAGATTGGAGGAGTCACAGCGGTCTCACTTAAAACCCAATCTCCTTAGACTCGTAAGTCTTGGTGACAGAACCATCTAAAAGCTAGAAATTGAAATCGAAATAATCGAAAATCGAACAACAAGGCAGTTGAAAATAACGAACTAGGAGAATTCACCGAATAGCAAGAAATGCGAAATAAACAAAAAAAAGAAATAAACGAAAAATTGAAAGAACAAAATTCACCGTGCGTAGCTCCCCGGCAACGGCGCCAAAATTTGACAGGCGTCGTCGGTACCTGCAAATTTAATATTTATCAATCAGAGAGAATATTCGATCTAGGGTTTCTAATTGTGACTTTGTTATCCTTGACTACTAACGATCTAATTCAGTGTTTCTAAGTGTGGTCGTCCCGACAAAGGTGACTTCCCAAATAACCCGACAAAGGTGTTATGCCACAACCTAACCCGACAAAGGTGAAAGGATTCTAATTCTCTACTAAATTAAACAACCCAACAAAGGTGTTATTTAACCTAGATGTGCTATCTACCCAAACGACAAAGTATTAAGCAGATAATAATGATAGAAATATTGATCAACTAAGCTTTGCGACAAAGCATCCACCTAGTCTAGCAATAATTCGTAATATAGGCACGAGAATTAGTAAAACATGAATAGCATTAAGAACGAAGTCTCAAACAATAGTCACTATGTATAAAACCCTAGCCCGAATAAAGGGCTTAGCTACACATGGCCATGGAAACAAAAGACAATAAAAATAAAGGAAAGATGTTCTTCTCTATTGCCGAACGAAGGAGGACTTCGGACCGAGAGGAGAGGAGAGCTCGAATTCTGTGTTTTGGGATGCTTGAAACCCTTGATATGAGGCTGTATTTATAGAGAAAACTCAGGCCTCAAAGCTTCCAAATTGAAGTCGGTCCAAAAACGGTTTTAGAAAAGATGTCCTAAGACCGATTTTGCTTGGTCTCTAAGTTTTCTTCTTCTGCAAGTCTTCCAGATCTGTGTGGAGCCTTCCAAAACCTTCTAGAAGCCTCTAAACCGTCATGCATGGAATTTGGATTTTTTCCCGAAAACACTGTTCACGCCGGAATTACTGTTCACGCCGGAATTACTAATGTCTCTACGAAACGCGGTACCCACTGAGTTCCGACTTCGGCTATTGTTTTGTCCATCTAAACGACCTCGGATGCTCTCGGTGTGAACTAGAGAGTTGTAGGGAATTGAGTCATCTACGCAACGGCATTTGTCTTGTATTTTTCTGATCAGCGGTCATTCCCTGCACTCCGGCGAAGCTCCAAAGGTCAAATCTGTCACTGTGTTGTTTTTGGCATGAAAAGCCATCTTTTATGCGCGTTTCCTCCTAGAGCTTCCAAATCACCTGAAATGCAAAACAACACTAAGAAGTAACTGTTTGCATAATAAAGTGCTGGAATTGATGGGATTTGTTGACTCAATGAGTCGTATAAATACGGCTCATCAGATCCCCTTGCCTTTGTTGTCGTGATTGAAGCTTCCAGATCTATTCTTCTTTTGAAAATTTTCATTCTTCTGGAATCTTGAGCTAGATGACTGACCTGGATCAGACCCTTTATTGTACTGTCTTCTCATAAACTTCCCAAAATTCTTAGCGATCATATCATACTGTTGTTCAGACAACTCCCCTGCTTTGTCCTGAACATTAGAGACTTCAGTTATCAGACCAACACTTTTAACCTTCATGTGTTGTTCCTCTTCATTCATCTCCATCTCATGAGTCTGCAAAGATCTCATTTGTTCATCCAGCCTCATGGTTGTCACATCTTGTGCTTCTTTGACTGTGAATGCCTTCATGGCATATCGCTTGGGTAGAGACCTTAGTACCTTTCTTACCAGCGTCTCTTCGCTCATGGGCTCTCCAAGTGCGAAAAATTCATTAGAGATGTCTAGTACCCTCGTGTTGAAGTCAGCAATGGTCTTGTCCTCTTGCATTCTTAGATTTTCGAATTTTGACGTGACCATCTCCATTCTGGATATTTTGACCTTTTTCATACCTTCATGAGCTGTTTGTAATATGTCCCAAGCCGTCTCTGCAATTTCACAGGTTGATATCATCTTGAAATTCTTCCCATCAACTCCTGAGAATATGGCATTCATTGCTTTGGAGTTTGCGGCTTCAGCATTCTTATGTCCCTCAGTCCATCTGGCTTTAGCGAGTGTCACATGTTTGGCAGCTGCGTCGACAGTCATTGGATGTGTCCACCCTTGTTCAACAGCTTCCCAAACAGATTCATCCTGCGATTTTAAGAAAGCCTTCATTCGCACCCTCCAGTAACCATACTTGTTACCTTCCAGCAACGGTGGTCTTGTGATGTTCTTCCCTTCTCTCAAATCCATCTCAACAACCTTCGGATCTCACTCTGTGTGTTGAGTGTTTGCTATGATATCAATTGAAACCTTCCCATGTATGTTGAGATGTTGTTCTAGTCGAGTATAGAACAATATCCATAACAACTTATGCAAAAATAAGTGTAGTGCAAAAAATAAACAACACGCAAAGTTGTTACCCAGTTCGGCGTTTACGAGCCTACGTCTGGGAGCTGTCTCCTTAGCTCAGTGGATAGCAATTCACTAATAATGAATATTGCGAGTTCAGTAGCTTACGTTTACAGAATCCCTCTTAAACTGTCTGAGCCTCTAATACTCTAGTAATCCCTAACTAGGTCTCCCCTAGATCTGAGCCTCGCCTCCGATTCCACCAGAATGATCCTCCACAGAATCAGCGTCTTCTCCCAAATGCGCAGCAACACCAACAGTGCGTGTATCGTCAAGTTGTTCTAGGATCAGTCTGCCGAGCACTAGATCAGACTGAATCCGAGCGCCGTGATCTTATCGGAATGATAATGTCACCAGTCGTTTGCCTCCACCTCCCTTCAGTGAATATGAGCATGAATAATATCTCCGTGAGTGATGAGTATTGTGAATGCATCAGGCCTCCTTATATAGAGCGGTAGAAACCCTAAACGAATAGGATTTTCAATCTTCAATCGCTTATCTCTTTAGGAAATCTTTCCTAAATCTTTTAGGCAATCTTTCCTAAATCCTTGCGCATATCTCTTGTAGATAATCCTCCATAGATCTTCAACTCCGCTTAAGAAACTCTTCAATTATCTTCTTCGCCAAGTTATCTTCAAGCGCAAGTCTTCCCTAATATCTCTCAACCGACTTCTTGATATGCATTTGATATTTGAATCCACCGACTTCAATATGAGCATCATATCTTCAATGTATAACAGCACCGACTTACCTAATCTGTTTTAGGAAACATCTGCTGCGTCGAATTTGTTCCACGTCGGTTGAACATGTTGCCTAATATGAATTAGGAAACATTCCTTCAGACCTTCCGTCTACTTCCGTCGTATTCTTCGTCGGTTGACAATGTTGCCTAATCTGAATTAGGAAACATTCCTTCTGCTCCAGACTTGTTCTGCGTCAGTTGCATGTGCATGCCTTGAACTCTTCCTTATACAACAGTTTGAACAACTCTTCACTGAGTTTTGCCAAATCACATGCCATAAGATCTAACAAAGACATTCATGACAGTTTATGACTATAACTAAGCATAGCAATCTGATAACGGGAACTTAGAGCATTTTGGAATCAGGTATGAAAATGCCTATCCCGCAGAAAATCAAAATATTTATATAGATGGGATGCCACGACGAATTACCCATTGGAGCTCAGATTTGTTGCAGAAACTTACACGGTAATTTCAGCTACAATCTTTGTCACTGCCAATGGGAAGATGAATTACATACCTTTTGTGAATTGTTGGCGGAGTACAAGTGTTTGGACTTATCTTCGAATGGATATTGTTAAAGTTTGTCGCAATTTTGTTTCTGTTGCTAACATTTATATATCACTGATATAAAACAATGAGTGTCGAAATCTATGCATAGCTTTCACCGGTTTATGGTATATTTGGTACAATTGAAATCTTGAAACATATAAAGAGTTTGTGAGAAATAGTGAGAAATAATGCATCGTGTAAACACCATGAGTCTGAACTGGCAAAAGCCAAACGGAATCTTTATTAAAGCAAATTGTGATAGCTCTCAGGATCCAATCACCAAATTAGGAGGAACTGGTGTTATAGTTCGAGATAGTTTGGGAGTAGTTGCTAGCTGTAACTGCCAAGTTTTTATCTGTGTGTGACAACTCTTTTCAATGTGAACGAATGACACTCTTGGAAGGAATTAGTCTGGATATAAGAATGAAAATAGAAAAGGTTATCTTCTTTTTTTTGATTGGGTAGAAAAGGTTATCTTTGAAGTGGACAGCAAGGAAGTTGTTTTGACCATAAAAACCGATGACAGAGTCCTCGACGACATATGGTACATTAATAAATATAGACGATTAAGCAAGCAAGCTGACTGGAGTGTTGATCTTATAAGGCGGGAGGCGAATGCAACCGTTGATGCCATTGCTAGATATGTCAGATGTAACTTATGGTGCTGGTTCAAATTAGACGCTATACATTTAAAGTATGAAACATGATTTTGTCCAACTCTCGTAGTGATGCGATCCTGAGTATCGCACCACGAATTACTGAAGAATTGGGGAAGAAGATAGAAAACGAAATAGGGTTAGGAGCAGAAGAAGGGGATGAGATAGGAGACGATAGAGCTTGGGTATTGATTTAATTCAATGTTGCCTTTTCCTTGCCGGTTACAAGGCTATCTTATACTAAACTTATTACATCAATTGCAATGACATCCATCAAGTTCCCTAATATTCCAATGCGTAACATTCCTCCCGCCTTGAAATTGACTATGTCCTTAAGGTCATCTACTTCCTGTGTGTTGAATATAATGCAAAAGATAAATATACGGTTGTTTCCTATTATTCCTACGAGATATATATCTATAGGATTTAGGTAACATTATCTTCATCCAACTAAATTTTAGGAAATATTTCCTAATTAATTTAGTTGGATGTGTGATGAAAGAGTATATATATGTGAGTTTCTTGTATTCTCAAATACACAAAAGAAGAGAGGAAAAACCCTAGTAGAGATCTGAGCAGTTCTTGAGCAGTTCCACCTTCTGAGTTCGGGTGCACGGATTTGGAAGAGGATTGTGTTAACCTTGGGGGGCGTTCGTCACTTGAGAGCCTGTACCGGTAGTGGCGAAATTCGCTTCTAAGTCAGTGGCCTCCATACCACGGCACAATCGGAGTAATTCAGAGATCGTCAGTCAAGGAAAGTTATTTAAGTTCTCTTACTTATTTGATTTCAATAGCTTTATTTCCTACAATTTAGAAGCGAATTTGTACTATTGAAATCAATGTCGGATTATTGATATTATTGATTCACTAATCAATTGCGTTTTTGGTTAAACGCATGTACATCTATGAATGTTACGATTGTGATTGGAATATACATGAGGCAGTGCTACTGGCGCAGGTGGATCAATAGGAAATCATATTGAAACAATTAGCTTGTTTCAATTGAGGAAGCAGCTTGCTTGCAAGCGAGTGGAATTTGAGGAGGAATTTAACTCAGGGGAAAATTAACGAATGAGAATATTGGATGGGTCTGAAGCTCGAAACCGCCATAGGGATAGAAAGTAGCAGCATATATTGACATGGTCGTTGTTGGTGACTGCTCCCGTATTGTTATTTGTGGCTGAAGCCGTTCGACCAAAATTGGCAATTGGAGGAAAAACCCATCTTTCTCTTCAGTGTCTCTGCCGAAGGAGCAGCAGCTTAGCTCAGCGTCGCTGTTTCTTGTGACTTACTGCTATATGTTTCCATTGACTATAAATTATTTGATTATTTCTGTCGTCAGGATCTACAAGACGGCTGCTGCAAATATAACGGCTGGACTGAGGGCTTGAAAAAGATGCCGGTGTTGTAAGCTTCGACATCGGTGGTGGCCGGTTGAAAGTTAAGCCGTGGATGGTCGCGGCGATGGAGGGAGGAGTTGACCAGTGTCGACATGCCTGAATCCAAAACCGAGTCGGCCGAATTACTCAGTTCATTTGCCATGTTTCCGCCATGTATGGTGGTCGGTGGAGAAGAGGCGTCAGCTGTTGTTTTGATTTAAGGATAAAACCCTAACTGAGCTTGACAGTTTTGAGGCTGATTGTCTGAACTGATTTCGTTCAGATTGAACCAATTTGGTTTGGTTCGGTCAGGTTAAATTGCCTGATATGAGGAATGTCAGATTGACGCTGGGTGTTAGCTATATGACCTTTGGACGGATGAGAGGCGCTGCCTAATTTCCATGATATGATGCATCAGTTGTGTGTTGTGATATGAAACCTTAATTGGTTTATTGGTTCACTGAAATTCCGTGGGAATCAAATCGGTTCAATCAGGTATGATGATATTCAATTTGAATTAATCATTATTTTGTACGATCTGGTTTGGTCCGATCAAGATTTTTAAATAATGATTTTATGGGGTTGTATTCAATCAAGTACCGATTAATCAGGTATGATTAATTTGTTTGGTTGTTTATTTGTTGATTAAAAGAGATTGAATCATGGTCTTATGATTAATGAGCCAAGTTATTTCCTATTTAATCAGAATCGATTAAATGTGGTCTTGCTGATTTAGTGCAATCTAACCCTACTAATTTTGGTTTTGATTTGCATGATCGAATGAGAAATGGATCAAGATGAATATCGGTGTATACGACATGGAGAACCTGAATGTAGAACCTGAAGTGACATTCTGGTGGGTTATCAGTGTGGGGCTGCACCAATCATAGCTGAGATGCTACAACACCTTAGTGTTGTCTTCAGTCAGGAATAGATCCGCGGATCTAGTTCCAGGAATATACTTAAGGGTTGAGACATGTGGGGGCACCGAAGCAATGACTTGGGTGAGGTTGATATGATACTTGGTGTGAGAGTCACTAAACTGGCAAGGGCTATATGTTGTCTCAAACATCTCTTGTGATACCTTCTGGCACCATGGAATAATGAAGTTTAACGTTAAAAGTTTCTCATTGGTTCTCGAAAGATACTGCGATTCGAACTGGGTGACTGGCAGTTCGGAGATCTTGCGACACTGGAGGCCGATTGGTTGAGAAATTCATTGGCAGACGTTCCATTGTGGGGGTAGCCGACTCCTTATGTACCTTTATATTGTGATTCACAAGCCGCCAGAGCCGTTGCGAAGAACAACGCATATAATGACAAGAAGAGACACCTTCACGTCATACATGAGTCTGTAAGACAGTTTATTGTGAATGATGTGGTTTCTCTGTATTATGTGAGAATGGAGAAGAACCTGGTGGATCTTGGACATGAGGAAGGTACTTGAGTCATCAAGAGGTATGAGTTTGAGAGATACTATACATGTGTGGTGAGCCATCCTGAAATGGATGATGAGTATGAGCTTTAAAGCCTTTTGATGTATCTAGCCTCATAGACCGAGGTCACTTGTCTAAGTGATGTCATGAGATGCTCTTGTAGATATGGTGGTTTATTTGATTAGCCTCATAGACCGAGGTCACTTGTCTAAGTGATGTCATGAGATGCTTTTGTAAATACTGTGATTTTATTTTGATCCTCATAGACCGAGGCCATTCGAGTTAATGGTGTCATGAGAAGATCTATTATAACTAGCCTCACAGACATAGGCCACTCGAGTTAGTGGTGTCGTGAGATGACCGGTGAGTTATATAGATGGAAGGTTGAACTTAAATGTTCTTAATGTTCGTGGAACACCTGCAGTGAATGTGAAGGGATAGCCTCCTTCCATGAGTGATGGGATATCTCTCTAGAGCGTTCACTTAAAGTCCCAAGATGAGTGGCTGTGTTATCGAGGAATTGCTCAAGCTTTGAAGGTGATGTGCGTGTTGTCGGGTCCCTTCAATAATCTAAGAGTTCAATCCTTTGGACACTCTCTAGACCGTCGAACACCCCACTCCACTATGTGTTAGTTCAAACCTTTGGATACTAACATTTAAGTACTAAGTCTTCTACGTACTGCTCAGAATCTCTAGGTCTCGGACACTTTTGCATTAGTGGGGGATTGTTGAATATAATGCAAAAGATAAATATACGGTTGTTTCCTATTATTCCTACGAGATATATATCTATAGGATTTAGGTAACATTATCTTCATCCAACTAAATTTTAGGAAATATTTCCTAATTAATTTAGTTGGATGTGTGATGAAAGAGTATATATATGTGAGTTTCTTGTATTCTCAAATACACAAAAGAAGAGAGGAAAAACCCTAGTAGAGATCTGAGCAGTTCTTGAGCAGTTCCACCTTCTGAGTTCGGGTGCACGGATTTGGAAGAGGATTGTGTTAACCTTGGGGGGCGTTCGTCACTTGAGAGCCTGTACCGGTAGTGGCGAAATTCGCTTCTAAGTCAGTGGCCTCCATACCACGGCACAATCGGAGTAATTCAGAGATCGTCAGTCAAGGAAAGTTATTTAAGTTCTCTTACTTATTTGATTTCAATAGCTTTATTTCCTACACTGTGGTCTCGGCAATGAAAACATGATGAATTTGTTGATATAGAGCACCAAGATGGCATGGTCATCCAAGCTGAAATCAAGATTTAGGAATGTGGTTTCAAACATCCATATCATTAAGTTCTTCACCCAATCAAGCCTTGCATCACTCAGTGAGCTGTATATATCCACTTCAATCGATTCATGACGAGTTGTAAGTCTCTTATAATCGTCATTGTAGGAGAAGTATATGGTCATATCAACTGTCGGGGAAACAATATTAAACATTGTATCAAAAGCATCAATGCCATGAATTCTACAATATGGCCCTGTAAGATTGACACCTTACTAGGTGACTATCATCCACTTGAGCAACCTCTTGGTATGTATTTGTGATTATAAAACGAGCATGATCCAAAAGATGAGTAACACTGGCCATATCTTCGACTAATGGCGCTAACATCCATTTATAAAACTCAATGTATAGCCTCAAAAATGCAACGACCTTCAAGATGTTGAGAAGAGGAGACAAGCAGGAGGGCTGGCAGGCAGTTGGTTCACTCCAACAGTTACGCCACATTAGACTTAGCGATGGACTGAATTTGTGCTCGTCACACAGTGAGTCGGTTGTAATATTAAATAGTTCAAAGAGAATCTGTTATGCACAACCTTATATAAAAAGGTCTCAAATAATGAGAACAACAGCTTTGTTGATAATCTTCTTTCATATATAGACTGCAGCCTCCCCTTTCACCCTGATATATGTTCAAGTAGTATGTTGGTGACCCACAAGCTATGACAAACTGAGTACTCCCTCTGGACAAAATGGCTTTACCCAATTTGCTTGCAACATCTTCTCTAGAACCTTTCAAGACACTTTCAACATCTTTGTCACTGTTCGCACAGACCAATAGAATGGCTTGAACTACAGCTTGGGACTTTCTTTGGATTACCAAATGCTTCTAATATAAGAAAGGACTTTGAGATCTTCTCCGCCACAGAGAACAATTGAAATGCCTCCACCATAAACATACTTAAGCAAGTTGTTGTGGCTGTGAAATCATCAAATAATGTTGTACGAGTACTCTCGTCGTGGAGTGTAAAAATAAAGACAATCCAAAACTTTGTAGCAGCTGATTTGTTCATTTTTAGTTCTGTCTCTATAGTGGCTTGAACAACTTGTATAGAGATCCCACTGATGAGAGTCACTTGTGGCCTATAGCCTTTTTGGTAGTCACCTATCATCTGCTCGTCACTAAACAAATCCACATAAACATACAACCAAGCCCCTTCAACTTCACGCAATACTTTGCTGTGAATAGTCATGATCACCTTGCCCTCTATCAGCAGTGTAAATATAAAAATAATATCAGGAGGCATTGGAGGGGGTTTGGTCACCCACTGAGCGACCTTGTTACTCCCAGTTTCATAACATATATGTAAAATCATTTCAACAATCTTATAAACACTCGGTGAGCAAGACTTTACATCATTCAAGGAAGAGAAGGTCACTGAGCGGATTTGAGAAGCAGCTGAAGCGCAAAGACGTAGAAAATTATTCAGAACTCCGATTAAAGACTCATTCCTTTGAATTGAAGAGAGCGCTAAACTTCAATATCCAGCGACATTCAGCATCAAAATGGATTTAAAATCAAGTGCATCAAATGTACTGCCTCCAAGATCAACCCCAACACTGACCAGCTCATCTTGATTCTTAATGAGGAACTTGCCATAGTCAACAGAAGCAACATAAGTATGGGCAACAGAAGCAGAAACACCTCTCATGAGAAGATCAACCAAAAAGACTGATATTTCTGTCAGTCGGAGCTTGCATAATAAAAGGAGACATAGTAGATAAGAGTGTATAGTCCCTGATGTTGCTTGACGGCAGCAATAAAATCTTCAAGCCCCCATTGACATAGGATAAATGCACAATATATGAGATTAGAAATCCAGAGATTTCAGGAGGGAGAGGCGGTTTGTGTAACCAAGTCAATAGGAATGGAGCAACACTCAATGACCAGAAAATGCCAATGCCATAACCCTCAACTAAATTGCCCAACATTTTGGAATGCAAAGAGATGTCTCATGAACCTTTTGACAAACACCTTGAGCATAGAAATTCGTATGTCTACCTTAGACACAGGCTGGAATCACAAACTTATATCCATCAGTATCTTCCACAACTTCAGTCTTTTGCAATCTCAAATCCATTGTAAAGTCTACAAAACACCTTTGTAGGCAACTTTCAGTACATATATGAATTATCAATGGTCAAATATGGTGTAACCGGTCTAGGCGTAATTCTGTTATCTGGACGTTTCCAAGGTGGGTTCGGACGCACAGAAGCTCTATGAAATAATTGAGCAGAATACCAGTTGTGATTGAAGGCCCTATGTGCAACACGTAAAAAGGGAAAATACACTGAAGCATTTCCACAAACACGTAGAAGGCACAAATCCGAAATAGTGTTTGAGACACAAAACTTGGTTTCAAAGCTCTCTTCGCCAATTATAGCATCGCTCGAGACAAAAAATGATTAGAAATCAGCTGAGAAAAGATTAGATGTTACCTCTGCCTGTGTTGAATCGATAGTTGAAACATCCAAACACAAATCACCATCCTCAAATACACCGGTTGCAACAGCCGAATCAGATTTGTCTGTAACATCGATTGAAGCCAAATCAATCTCTGCCGAAGCCGATTCAACTGATTCTACCATCACGTCAAAGTAGACGGTAGTGATTCTGATTCTAGTCTGCCGGCACTGCTTTGTACTTGAGAAAGCTTCGATGATGGAATTAAGGAGTCGAAGGCTTCATTTTCTGGATGAGGATTTGATGTTTGTAGACCACATAGACTATCCTCGATAATGCTCAACCTCCGATCAAATTCCTCGTCAAATTTCTCAGCCTTGTACTCTTGAATCCTCATGGAATCTCCCATCCTTTTCAATTGCTGGTTCAATTTCTTAAAATCGTCGACGAGTTTGTTGAGGGTCACCAATTCCACCTAATTTTTTTTTAGATCCATATCCATCTCTCAATGAAAGCACCCGGCGATGCGATCCTGAGTATCGCACCGCGAATTACTGAAGAATTGGAAAATAAGATAGAAGACGAAATAGGGTTAGGAGCAGAAGAAAGGAATGAGATGCGAGATGATAGAGATTGGGAAATTAGTCTAATTCATTGTTGACTTTTCCTTGCTGGTTACAAGGCTATCATACACTCAACTTATTACATCAATTGCAATGACATTTATCAAGTTCCTAATATTCCAATACGTAACACGTTCGACAATCCATTTGCCTTGTACTAGCTTTATAGCCCTATCCCCCCCAAAACAAAAAAAAAATTCCTGTAGTTTCATTTCCTAATCTTTGATTAATTTTTGCAAGGGTTCTGATTAGCATTGTGGGGATGATCTGGCAACTTGAGCATTCTAGTAAAAGTTGGATTTGGATAATGACAACTTGTTATTAGGGTGTAGAAAGAAGAATGCTGCTGAAGAACATTCTAGTTTAATTTGTAACCATGTAGAATACATACGTGTTCACCCTAACACACAAGATCGAACAAAACACACACACACAGATTGTTGCTCGAGAAAGAAGAAAGTAAATGGCGTATGTAGCTCAACAATTCACTGGTCTCAAATGCGCACCTCTCTACTCACACTCGCGTCTCTCAAAGCTACAACCTTTAACCCTAAAACAACAACCCATTAGAAGATACCCTCGAATCGTGGCTGCTGTGGCCGTCAACAACGCCGAGACCAAACATCGTCTCGAGCTGAAGCAGCTTTTCCAAGAAGCCTATGAGCGCTGTTTGACTTCCCCAATGGAAGGTGTCCCTTTCACACTGGAAGATTTCCTCAACTCACTTGATAAGTACGATTTCAATTCTGAAATTGGCACCAAGGTTAGTTAGGGTTTCAATTTTGTGCCCTACCAGATTTCATCATTTGAGTATTTGCGTTTCTCTTTTTTTAATTGTTCTTAATTCCATCAGGTAAAGGGAACGGTTTTCAGCACTGATGCTAATGGGGCGTTTGTTGACATTCCTGCGAAATCTTCGGCATATTTGCCCCTTGAAGAGGCCTGCATTTATAAACTGAAGAATGTGGCTGAGGCGGGCATTTATCCTGGCTTCGTGGATGAATTTACGATTATTGGTGAAAACGAAGCTGATGACAGCTTCGTTCTGAGTCTCAGAGCAATCCAATGCGAACTTGCTTGGGAAAGGTGTAGACAACTTCAAGCAGAGAATGTTGTTGTCAAGGGTAAGGTGTGTAACAAAACACTCATCGAAATCCACTTCTTGAATTCTTTTTTTTTTTTGCATTCTTTTTTCTTGTGCTTATAGTTCGTGCGAAGGCAGAAAAAGCCTTGAATAGTAGGAAAAAGTCCAGATAAAAGAGATAGTTAAAGCTTGGAACAATACCTCTGAAATTAAATGTAGTAGAGACAAGAAAGATGACTCAGGCAGGCGCAGGCATATTGCTGATATATTACACCTGTCTGGACGTCATGTTGATAAATTGTCTGATAGAGCTCTTGTACGACTGCTCAAACTACGGCTATGCTTAGTAGCGAGTTGATAATTCCAATTGTTTGTTTCCTTTGAGCATACATCGATGGCTCATAGAGTGATTCACATTAATAAATTTTATCCTCCTCACCTCTCATGAAAACCCCTAGTATCAGTCATGAACTGCTCCCGTTTTGACTGCTAAGGCTCTATAATATCAAGGGAATCTCCTCATGGGAACACATCAATCTCCGTTTGTTGGGCTTAGTTTTATAGAAATTAGTGTAAATAACAGTTGTATGCTCTAAACAATTGAACCATTTCAATTTCAGTACCACATCATTTATATTTCCGATCATGGTGCCGTGAGGAAAAAATTATGTAACATATACCTGACTTTTGTTACCCTTATTTTGAAAGTCTCATTATTGCGGTACCAAATACGAAACTGAGCGATAGTTTTATGTAAATTTTCATACTTTACCTTGCATAATAAAAAGAAAAGATGCTAGTTGAAAAAACCGCTCATTCCCAAGTGTAATAATTATCACTATATCAACGGATCTGCATTTCTCATGGTACTTCCTGGTGAAAAACCATTTTCTGTTCACTGTATTATCTGAAGCTTAGAAGTAGGAATTTAGAAAATAAAACCCTAATATTCAGGTTTCTGCAATGGTATAATCGTATACGCAGGTAGTTGGTGCCAACAAAGGTGGAATTGTGGTGGAAGTGGAGGCTTTGAAGGGATTCGTTCCTTTTTCTCAAATATCATCGGTTAGCTTCGTTATTCCTTATAGATTACATCTTATCCTCTTATTTATATTTGTCTCATATATTGTGAGCTGAGTACTCAATATGTCAGCTTGCATCCTTAATTCATAGCTTTGTACATTGTATCAGAAAGCAACCGCCGAAGAACTGATGGATAAAGAACTTCCATTAAAGATTGTGGAGGTTGATCAGGAACAATCTAGGATGATTTTGAGTAACCGCAAGGCTGTGGCAGACAGTCAATCACAGCTTGGAATAGGATCAGTGGTAACTGGAACTGTCCAAAGCTTGAAACCATACGGTGCTTTCATCGATATTGGTGGCATAAGTGGTCTTCTTCATGTCAGTCAAATCAGTCATGATCGTATCACAGATATTGAATCTGTTCTTCAGCCTGGAGACACCCTTAAGGTATCGTATGCCTTCCAGTTTTGTTGACGCTGTCCTTTGCCCTACATTTGGTGTGATAAAATTCATTATTAGTCCATAATTTCTATACACTTCCAATGACTGTCTTTCATGGTTTAGGTTATGATCCTTAGCCATGACCGTGAGAGGGGTCGAGTAAGTCTCTCGACAAAGAAGTTGGAACCCACTCCAGGAGACATGATACGAAATCCAACACTTGTATTTGAGAAGGTGTTCCTGAATTTTCCTTGGGAAAGGCTTATCAAATATCCGCAGTTGGTCCTTTTAATCAATCCATTGAAACCTTTGACGTAATGCTGTCATTTTGGCACAGGCTGAAGAAATGGCTCAAACATTTAGACAAAGAATAGCTCAAGCTGAAGCCATGGCTCGCGCTGACATATTGAGATTCCAGCCAGAGGTAATTGCCTTGTCATTTCTTTATCTGCTACCCGAGGGAGATAATTCATGCTATTTGTATTTTTTTTGATGAAGAACCATGTCTTCAAGATACTTCTGTGTTACTCTGCAGTCTTTAGTCTTCGCTGCATTCGTCTAATGGAAACATGTTCACCCTCTTTTTCTATTTTCATGGAAAATGTCTGTTTATCAGTGCATATATTGTCGTCTTGACTGACTTTACAATTCAGGTTTACAAGACATTGTTAAATCTTATTATTTGTCAAAACTTCGATTTTGCAGAGCGGACTAACACTCACTCCTGATGGAATATTGGGGGCACCTTCCGATGGCATGCCGGATGAGGGTTTGGATCTTTCGGCTCATCCCCTACATGAAGACTCCTGATGGGAAATATTTATTTGCTGCGGAGTGTTGCGGGTAAACCGATGGACACATAGTTCTCTATTATTCATATGAACACTTAGCTCTCTACTATTTGTAGATTGGTTCAAGGCTAATAATATTTGCCATGTGTTTTCCGTTAAGCACAAGAAGATTAATAATGACAAAATCAAATGAGAATTATATACAAGATTTTTATGTAGTGAAATTTAAATTAAGTAAAAGGCAAACTCATTGAGGACTTGCTAGTTGGAAATGGTAGGATTGAAATTCATTTAAATCAACTTCAATGGAAAAACAAATAAAGGAAGAATCCTTTATGAGTGCTTTTGTATGAATGCGAATATCGCATGGTTGGAAATGTAAGTCTTATGTATTATTATTCATCAGGCATCAGCTGCATGGTTGGAAATGTAAGTCTTATGTATTATTATTCATCAGGCATCAGCTTCCTTTAACTCTGATCGTTGCTAAGAAGAGCATTCGGTTTCCATCTTCAAAAGCTAGTTTACCATCTATATTGTCCGAAGAAAAATGCTTGTGCTTTTTAATTTGCCGCACATTTCATGTGTTTTTGTTCTAATGGTAGAAGTATTAAGCTTCCCAATTACTTATTATTACTTTAAGAGTAACGATCAAGTACAAAACTTATTTTTTGTGCAAAATGCAAAGTTTGTCAAAACAGGATTATAATTCGTCGTCGAGAAATCTGAAGTACGACATAGTTCGTCGCCGAAAAATTAATCATAAACGGGATTTAATCTTATCCGTCTAAATGACCAAATCAAGAATTGTTATTAATTTGTACTTTTTACAAAAATATATCATTTGTACTCTTTTTCATTACATTAATTAACTTCGTCTGCAACTATAAAGTGTTTTCGCGATTGAGTAAGGTTTTCACTTCCATGAGCATTTTTTATGATCAACTGATTTGTTTGAGTCATCATGCATTATTGTCTCAGGTTGTTTGAAATCCATAAATAAATCTGCTGGTGGCCGTCCAAGTTCTTTTTCTAAAAGACTAATCTTGCATGAATGACATAAGTTGTCCATCAAAGTGTGATCCGGTGATAAAAGGAGCCGTCACAAGAATCAATCTCACGAAATTACCTAGGTTTGGGTGCGAAGGTTGCAACTTTGATGGAGGGTATATCAATGACTTCCTGGGCTAAATAATTGGATGCATGTTATAATAAACCACTTCTTTTACTCTCTGACTTTCGAGCAATGCATATGCAAGTTGAAGGGCGTAGTTATGCACATCTAAATTTTAAGTGATCAAATAATGTTCCGTTGTATTTACCATAAAAGAGCTCATCAAAACAAAATATTCAAGACCAATGACAAAAAGGTGTTTTCGCGATTGAGTGTTGTTGAAGATGTTGATCCACGAAGTCAAAAATGCTGTGGTGCTCATCAAAACAAAATATTCAAGACCAATGACAAAAAGGTGTTTTCGCGATCGAGTGTTGTTGAAGATGTTGATCCACGAAGTCAAAAATGGTGTGCTGCCGTCTGCCGAAAACCCAGTTGAAGAAGACAAATTGGTTTTTGTTGATGCAAACTCTTTGCCACATGTTTTCCTTGTCCAATTTGCCTTCAAGAAGAGAAAGGAAAGTTGAACACGGCATCTTCCATATTTCTCCTATAAAAGGAGCATTAGAACCGAAGGAATAATCATCAATCATCCCTCAATCTCCTCAGCTTTGCCTTCTCACTTAAATACTTCAGTGTTTGTTTTATTTGAGTGTTGTACTTTCTAGCTTATTTGTACGAATGTGTTTCCGTTCCAGTACAATAAATCAAGTTGTTTTCTTCCTATACAGTCTACCAAAATTAGTGAGAATTGTGTGCCACATTTACTGTGATCTTGGGAGGATTAGTAGTCTATCCTACATTTGGCCTCAGAGCGAGTATTGAGTACAAAATATCAGGAGCGATATTTTTGTATTGTGGTTCAATTATGTCAAACACAATTCCACTTCAGATACCGAAATTCAACAGGCGGAATTTCAAAATTTAGTCTATCCAATTGACGGCATTTTTCAAGTCCCAAGATTTATGGAGTTTGGTCGAGACAGGCTACACCGAAGTAGTCGGAAAAGCTTTTGACGAGCTTCAAAAGGAAGAAAAAGATTTATTGGCGGAGACCCGTAAGAGAGATCAGAAAGCATTATTTGCGATCTTTCAAGCTATGGAGGAACCGATATTTGAAAAAATATCAGAGGCGAAGACATCCCACAAGGCATGGACTATTTTAAAGAACGCTTACAAAGGCGATGAAAGAGTCATGCGGATGCGTCTACAGACACTGAGAGGAGATTTCGAGTCACTACAAATGACTGACTCGAAAAGCGTGTCGGCACACTGTGAACGGGTTCAAGCAGTCGTTAACAATTTGAGAGTTAACGGGGAAGCGTTGGAGGAACAACGAGTCGTCGAAAAGGTATTACGCTCGTTACCCACTAAATTTGAATATGTCGTGGCAGCTATTGAAGAGGGAAACGACATATCAGAGATGTCGATTGATCGACTCATTAGTTCGCTGTGTTCACACGAGCAACGGATGAACCAAAGGGCGAACAGCTCTAGTCAGGAACAGGCTTTGCAAAGCCGAGTCGAAGCACGAACTCGCGGAGGTTACCGTGGAGGTCGAGGACGTGGACAAGGTTGAGTTGGGGGCCGGAACTATAAAGGTGAACGAGACCAAGCCAATAGCAGCAACATTCAGCAAACTCGAGGTGATCATACTGAAGGACGTGACAAGTCCGGAGTCCAGTGTTAGAAATGTCAGAAGTTCGGACACTACAAGTTTGAATGCCGAGAAAATGAGCGAGTGGAGCAAGCTTATGCTTCCGAGGCGCATGGAAATATGGTTCTACCGTGCAAGACGAAGGAGACTTGTGGAGGCTACACAGATGTAAGGTACCTTGACTCCGGATGCAGCGACTATATGAGCGGGAGAAAGGAGTTATTCTCTCGCTTAGACGAATCCGCACGTGCTGAAGTCAGTTTTGGAAACAAGTCGTAAATCCAAGTCATGGGCAAAGGCGAGATCCAAATTCAGACAAATGACGGTACATATGCAACTATTGCTAATGTGTACTATGTACCAGGGCTGTGCTGGAA
The DNA here is from genome assembly GCA_033675395.1 of Rhodiola chrysanthemifolia. Lineage (NCBI taxonomy): Eukaryota > Viridiplantae > Streptophyta > Magnoliopsida > Saxifragales > Crassulaceae > Rhodiola > Rhodiola chrysanthemifolia. Next base: position 43,866,789 of record CM066205.1, read on the forward strand.
TTTACTTAGCTTGGGGCAACAATCGGAGAGAGGTCAATCAATTTCTATACGAGATGGACTTTGCACCATTGAAGACAAAGACCGGATGATCGTTGCGAAGGTCCCTATGACGAAGAACCGGATGTTCCCGTGGATTCTCAAAAGGGGAGTTGAAGTAAACTTCCAGACGATGGTGAAAGACAACAGTTGGCTGTGGCATCTCAGATTTGGTCATTTAAATTTCAACGGACTAAAATTATTGGCTGCAAAGAAAATGACAGGATTACCAGCGATTCAGATCCCTAGTCAACCATGCGAGGCTTGCTTGCGAGGGAAGCAACACAGAGAACCGTTTCCAGCTGGAAAGGCGTGACGAGCAAATCAACATTTAGAGCTGGTTCACACGGATCTATGTGGTCCAGTGGAGGTAGAATCTCTTGGCGGAAAGCGATACATGATGGCACTTGTTGATGATTTTTCAAGAAAGACTTGGGTCTATTTCTTAAGAGAGAAGTCAGAGGCTTTCCGAACATTCAAGGAATTCAAGACCTTTGTTGAAAAACAAAGTGGTTACACTTTGAAGACGCTAAGATCAGATAGAGGAGGAGTATTTACTTCAAATGAATTCTCAAGCTATGGCAGAGCCGAAGGAATCAGACGGCAGTTGACTGCAAGCTACACACCTCAGCAGCGCGGCATTGCTGAATGGAAGAATCGCACATTCTCTGAAATGGCCAGAAGCATGTTGAAGGCCAAGGAGCTACCGAAGCCTTATTGGGCAGAAGCGGTATCTTGTGCAGTATTCTTACTGAACCGATGTCCTACGAAGGCGGTTCAAGGAAAGACTCTAGATGAAGCTTGGAGTGGTGTGAAGCTGGATGTATCTTGTCTACCAGTATTTGGGTGTATTGCATATCCCCATATACCAGATCAGCGACGGAGGAAGCTGGACGACAAGAGTAGGCGATGTATCTTCATCGGGTACAATGCTGATACGAAGGGTTATAAGTGTTATGATCCTAACACGAGAGAATTGATTATCAACCGAGACGTACAGTTTGCCGAAGATGAGGCCTGGGATTGGTCTCAAACGGATGCTAGAAAACCCCATGTCGAAATTGAGGAGGAGCCTACGGAAGATAGGCGTGCGCCAGTTGTTGATTCACCTGAGAAATCAACTGAGTCAAAGTCTAGCAGTTTACCACCACGACGGAGAAGATCACCAGTTCGACATCCTGACTATGTGGTCTACCAACATGATGAGGCAAACACACCTGATGAAATAATGGTGAAATTTTGTCTATTTACAGATTGTGATCCTATAACGTTCGAGGAAGCAGTAAAAGACAAAGGGTGTATTCAAGCTATGGATGCAGAGATAGCTTCCATTGAGAAGAACGATACATGGGAGCTGACACCTTTACCTGTTGGTAAGAAGTCAATCGGAGTGAAATGGGTGTAAAAGACGAAGTACAAACCCGACGGTCAGGTGGACCGGTTGAAGGCAAGGCTAGTAGTGAAGGGATACAGGTAGAAACCTGGTATCGATTATTTCGAGGTATTTGCACCAGTTGCTAGAAGGGATACCATTCGAATGATTATAGCACTTGCAGCACAGAACAGGTGGAAGATACACCAGATGGACGTGAAATCAGCATTCTTGAACGGAGTTCTAGAAGAGGAGGTGTATGTTGATCAGCCAACAGGCTATGTCCAGAGAGGGAAAGAGAATAATGTCTACAAGCTGAAGAAAGCACTATACGGATTGAAGCAGGCCCCGCGAGCATGGTACGCGAGGATTGATACGTATATGCTGGAGAGTGGATTTTAGAAGTGTCCTTACGAGCACACACTCTACATCAAGATGAGTGCTGAAGGACAGATGCTGATAGTATGCTTGTATGTAGATGACTTGATAGTCACAGGAAGTTCGGAGGAGATGTTCATCGAGTTCAGAGAAGCGATGACTCGTCAGTTTGAGATGGCTGACATGGGACTGATGTCTTACTTTTTAGGCATCGAGGTTGAGCAGGCGGACAGTAAATTCTTTATTTCACAGAAGAAGTACGCCAAGGATATTTTGAAGAGGTTTAAGTTCGAGGGAATGAAGGCGGTCAGAACACCAGTTGCAGAAAGGATGGAGATGATGAAAGAAGGTACTGGAGAGTTGGTGAATCCCACATACTTCAAGAGTATAGTTGGAAGTCTACGATATTTGACTTCAACTAGACTAGATATAGTGTACAGAGTTGGACTTATCAATCGCTTCATGGAGAAACCGCAGCAGTCAGACTTGCTAGCAGCGAAGCGTATACTCCGATATATCAGTGGTACTAGTGATTATGGGATTATGTATCACTACATCAGAGAATTGGTCAAAGATGGTGAGACTGAGTTAGAATTCTGCAGGACTGAGGAACAAGTTGCAGACATCTTTACCAAGGGTCTCTCAAGTGATAAGTTTGAATTGTTTCGACATATGCTTGGAGTTGCAAGATCGTGGATCAAGGAGGAGTGTTGAAGATGTTGATCCACAAAGTCAAAATTGGTGTGCTGCCGTCTGCCGAAATCCCAGTTGAAGAAGACAAATTGGTTTTTGCTGATGCAAACTCTCTGCCACATGTCTTCCTTGTCCAATCTACCTGCAAGAAGAGAAAGGAAAGTTGAACACAGCATCTTCCAGGCCAAATCGGTTCTAATGCTCCTTTTATAGGAGAAATATGGAAGATGTCGTGTTTATTTTTCCTTTCTCTTCTTGCAGGCAAATTGGACAAGGAAGACATGGGGCAGAGAGTTTGCATCAGCAAAAACCAATTTGTCTTCTTCAACTGGGATTTCGGCAGACGGCAGCACACCAATTTTGACTATTATCGGGTGAAGTTGATAAATCTTGGCATATGCGGAAGTCCAAATTCTATTTGCGCTTACACAACTACCAAAGTGATTTGATTCAATCCCCCATCACCTCCTACACTTGTAACATCAACACCACCCGCAGATTTTATTATGCTAGAAGCTGGATACACATCCGCCGAAAGTATAACACATTTTTCAAAATTAGACCCGAAATCAGTCTTCCATTTCCGCAGCATACCATAATCATCAATAGTCTCTTCCCTCAATCTTCAAACACCTTATTTCACTAAAGTTCTTCAAAACCTGAGTCAGTGTCTCAACCGCACCATCCACATTATTCCTAAATAGTGGCGGATACAGCGGCTCTCGATAGGGGTCCTAAAAAAAATTCTAATAGTAGTAAAGAAAATTAAATATAAAATATATTTTAATTATTAATAATTAAATTTAAATTAACTGGAGTTAATTTTAATGAATAAATATATATTGTATTGTATCTTTATAGTTTAGTGGTCTAAAAATAAGTTAATCAATATGAGAAAAAGTAAATAATATGAAGTTTGAGTGTTGATTTAATAGTAAAACATACTTAATTGAAACATAAAATCAAAATATCAACTTTAGATATTTAAACATTACTCTCAGTTATAAGACATAAATATTATACAACTCAGTCGGTAAAGTTGGAACATAAGGTATAAGTAGGATGGGGTTCGATTCTTGGAGGGAAGGTGGGTTTTTTTCATAAATCAAGAGGGGTCCCATAATGGGCTAAAATTTGACTGGCCCAACCCCAATTAAAAAGATAATAAAATCGGACGATTTTACCCGAGTTTGACGATTTTACACCGTGTAGGATGATGTTCAATATATGAAGAGGAGGAAATATTTAATTTTTAATTGTAAAGTGTAAATATATGAAAGAAAGTTTTTTTTTTGATAAGATGAAAGAAAGTTTCTTAACTTGCAAAGTACGTGCTTTTTCAATATTGAAAGTCAGATGCATTTAGCAAAAAAAAAAGTGTAGTCACATGCTATTGGTTGCTTTACTATGTCGTGACTTGATGTAGTCACATGCTATGTCAGTGACATTAGTGTAGAATTTTTTATAATTAAAAAACTAAAATTACGTAATGGGCTAAAATTTGACTGGCCCAACCCCAATTAAAAAGATAATAAAATCGGACGATTTTACCCGAGTTTGACGATTTTACACCGTGTAAAATCGGTTAAAATCGTTTTAAGGTCTGATTTCAGCAAAAAAAAAAACGAGTCCAGCTCCGAGTTAACACGATATGTACATGTAAAAACGTAAAATCGGACGATTTTACGATTTAAAACGCGATTTTGACAACCCTGGTCCTGAGACCCTCCAGGCCCCTTGGAACAGCTACTGCTCCTAAAAGCATTAGCCAAACGCGAGGGCCACAAAACTCCTGGTAAAGCCTCAAAGGCTGAGGAAGAATTGTGGTCCTTGGAAATCTGATGTTATAAACTTAGGCACCAGAACATTGAACCGCTTGGAAACCACATAGTAGCGTCCAAGGGTTTTCACGTCTCCGGTCCTTTTGAGAATAAGAACCGGCAACATATCCGGAATTAGATTTAAGTGATGGGGCTGAGGCCAAAATTGAGACTCAAAATCGAACATGGATGTTGAATTTCAGTAGCCGGAACCTTCAGCAGAATCCAAACCTTGATAATACTCTGACGCTCAGAGAGCACATAGCCACAAAGAGAGCACCGGGAACACAATGAATCGCACTGGAGTGATGATTGAAAGGGAATCAAGAGCAGCACCGGACCAGACAAACCCTAGCCGACTGAAACTCTTTTTGTTGTTAATTGTTATTTAGATTATATCCACAACTTCGTGGGCACAAAATCATCAGTGTAGGGTTATCCTTCACAATATTTATTCTTTTTTTATTAACGGGTATATTACATACGGGTACAGAAGCAGTACATTGTTTTACCTTTAGTGATTTTTGCATCAATTCACACTTGTTTCATCCAATTAATCATATCTCCAATCACGATAAAAAATTAATTTGACTAAATTAGTTTACCATGTAACCAAATTCATAAGTTTTCGATCTTAAAATTCCTCAAAAAAATCGAATTCGGAAATAAGATGTATGCAAATTGATGCAAAAATTACTAAATTGAAAATTGAAAAAGTCTGGCACCTAACTTGAAATCGGATGATAGTCCCGGATATATTTGTATAATTTACCCTAAAAAATATTACCTTAATAACTCGTCTGAGAAAAGCTCCAATGCCCTTTACTGCTCTCTCTTTGGTGTAATTGAGTGAAAGATTAAAGAGAGCTTGGTAAGTTGTATCTCGTTGGGGAGAGTCCCTAGTATCCATATGTCCACCAAAATGAGTCAGTTATCACAGACCCATGGATCACCGTTGCATGCAACACTACAAATTTTGGTTAAATTGTTCGACAGCGGAAAAGCGACGCAAAAGTGTCGAAAAGTTGTCGTATGTTCGTCGGCGCTACGACAAAAAGCCATGGTGTCGCACAAATGTATGTCGCAAGAGTTGTGCGACGATTGTGCGTTACTATTTATGCGACACATGTAAATCTGTATTACGTCACAGCGTCGCATAGCTATTTAATCTCCGCCCAAATATTGAACTTGGTAAGTTGAATCTCGTTGGGGAGAGTCCCTAGTATCCATATGTCCACCAAAATGAGTCAGTTATCACAGACCCATCACCCATGGATCACCGTTGCATGCAATTGCAACCTTAGAATACGTCGTCTCCATCTCGGGTTTCCAAATCTTTCTAAGGACATTGATGAAAGCGCGCTTTTCTGTCTGGATTTCGACCGATGGAAACCCTAGCTACTACAGCGTAATCAAAACCCTCAGTATCATCATCCGAAAAGTTGAGCATGTGCTCAGCTCCAGAAGATCAACATCTTCCTCCATGCTTGAAAGTGAAAGTTGAAAAAGTAAGATTAATATTTTACACGTTCAGTTGCGGGGCGTCATATTTTTTGTCATCAACTACTAAATTTGCTTGATAATTTCATAATTCAATAGTTAAAACAACTAATTTCCTACTAATATGATGAAGATGATGAAGTGGTGTGGTTATTCTTGCTAATCAAACAACCACAAAATGATCTTTGTGAAGCAGCAGGTGACTAATGTATTTTGAAGTCATTAATATATTATCGGATGATTAAATTATTATTCACATCAAAAGTCATCTCAAGTGTAGAGATTACACAAAGCTCTTCCAGCAGGTTGAATAGAAAAAACATATGCAAATCTACTTCTCTGCGAAAAGACAATTTCTAAAAGGTGATATGGAAACCAACCGAGAATTCTAAGTGAAGAAAGGGGGTGATAATTCAGGAGAATAAGACCTAAGAGGCTAAGACCGTCCTTAGTCCAGAGTCCAATTACAAAGAACTGAGCCTACCGCTTGTGTGGCCTTTTGTCATCCTCTCCACCATCATCGTCGTCAGACGAACCGGAATCACCCTCATCAGACCTCTTTCGCTTAGCAGCGGGATCAACATTTACAGACGGGGTGTCTTCATCGTCTTCCTCATCATCAAGCTCTTCGTTCACACCATTTTCTTCTAGATCAAAATCACTAGCATCTTCCTCATCCTCAGCATGCGCCACTGGTCTCGCAGGGTACTTGGTGCCCAAATCCTGCACATAGCTGAGATATTTAACTGATGCCAGGACTAAATTCAACAATCTGACAGTAAATACGCTGCACAAGCCACCATAAAAGGTAACAAGATGTATACGATGGACACACATATTAGCAGTCAGTCACATAGCACATAATCAATACAATACCCAGACAATAGAGAAACCGGATGCTTGATACCCGAAGGATGTGCGTAGCCAATTATTTGATTCAACACCTTTGCAAATGAAAGCATTAAGCACCTTAAAATCCCTTTCTTGGTGGCTTTAGTTTTTTTGGAAATTTGTGGGTCGGAAACGAAATGTTGGAGAACAATGTAATTTTGGTTTGACATAAAAATCGAATTTCAAACGATAGCATGCAAAATAAAGTTTCCTACAAATTTCAATAAGAAAATGATTTCCCTTTTTTTTTTCACCGCTTTTTTCAAGTTCCTAATGAATGGCAAGTCTTCTGGAAAGGCGTGTAATGCCATACACAAAACTTGATGCATGATTAAAAGTTAACATACTATTAAGCAACAAGCGGGGACTCCAAAAGTTGCTACTTTTACGCAAATAAAACCACCAAAATCTTACTAGTACGGTGGATATGATATAGACAAATAACTTGTGACAGTGTTTCAAAAAAGATCAACCATTTTAACTATGAACACCCAATTTAACATTGTTAATCATACCATTATGTTCAGATCAGACTCCTAAATCAAGTGGAAGTTTCCATCAATCAGATGTAAACAAGTCCAAGTAAAAAAAATGCAATATTTGACAAGTTTACAACTATGTATTCTAGTAAACTCGCCGCAATATTTCCTACAGCAGCAGCGTCAGAGACATAGAACACACTTAAAAACCAGCAAGTAGACTTTCAAAATTTCACATCTAAGCATATACATTTTCACAGAACTTCAGAGATCTTTGGAAACAAAATATGACTGAACATCATTCTGCAACAGATCCGAATCCAATTGACTTCAGCAGATAAAATTGACTTTGGAAAATGAAAAGATGATTATTAATAAATTTAAAAATGAAGCACCAGTATACCTCAGCATCTTCTTCTACTTCTTCTTCTTCTTCGTCACTGTCGTCATCATCGTCATCGTCGTCTCCGCCACCTTCCACGTCGTCATCACCATCGTTCTCCTCCTCCTCGTCATCATCATCATCGTCGATATTGTGAATGGGAGGTCCACCGGACGAGTGCAAAACCTCTTGAACATCATCCTCTTCCTCTCCGTCATCATCATCTTCTTCATCATCATCATCATCATCATCTTCGCCGTCCTGTTCCTCAATTGCATCAACTTCCTCCTCTTCTTCCTCCTCGACAATTTCAGTACTTTTCAAAACCTCGACTTCCTCCGCCGAAGCCGCTTCCAGATCGATCACCGCCTTCATCTCAAATTGTCAACGAGGATAATTGCAGAAACACAAATCAAAAATCGAGAATTGGAAAGTGTAGGAGAGGAATGGATTAGAAGAAGCACAGGAGTGGCATCTTCCGGTTTTTCCACCCGGTTGTTCTGCAGAAGAGATCTCCGCCGTCCAATCGCGTCGAGTTTACGGATTGATCGGACGGTGTCTATGTCTGCTTTTGTTGTACGCTTTACGTGATTACTAGGAGTACTTCACTACTGATGACGTAAACATAAAGCATAAAACTAATTTACGATTCTGTCCTCTTGGCTCACCATGATCACGTGAGCAGCACGCGAGGTCGAAAAGGCTTAGAAGTCTTTTTTTTTTCTGTGGAAAGAGGATTCAGTTACAAGATAGGCAGAATATTCCTTGATATCTTTTTAACTTTCCTCCGTGTTTTGAAACGTGATTAAGGCAATGTAATGAATTAAAATTTTATGTTCTCTAATTCATTAAAATTAAATTACATTTTGAAACGTGCCCAAGAATGTATTAATAATTTCGGGGATAGATATGCACGGATGCAAGGTAAAGGTGTCGAATCTGGCATGTGCTTCAAGATGCGGGTATATGAACTAATAATTTCGGGATCTGTTCGAGATGTCTTGATAGAGTTTGAAAGATTGATATATATGTGTAGAGGAGCGTTCAATTGAGGGCGCCCTCTAGAAATGAGTACGTGAGCACAACCAACCAAAACGCGCCACGTGTCTCACTAAACCCCCCCCCCCCCCGTGCTTTGTGGGCGCGCCACGTGTCCCACTACCAAAATCCATCAAAAGCAAACAGTAAAAAGTAAAACACTATTCCGCCCACCTTTAAATCTCAACCATTGGATCAACAAGATCAATGGTCCAGATTTGTCCCTACGTCCTCATTTCTAGAGGCGTCCTCAACTGAACGCCCCCTGTATAATGTACTAGATATTTAAGGCTATCGCGATTTGTATTGAAATGTTGGCAATTATACCCACTACCTCTTAATCAAAAAAAAATCAAAACATTTCTAAGGTATCTGAAGAAGACAGAAAACGCGAAGGTTTCGACAGGACAGAAGAGATCTTCCTACTTCCATTCATTCAAAATACTTGTGTTTACTTTTATGGATATGAGTAGCTAAATTGTTGTTTCAGTTTAGGGTTTTGACCTTGTAACGCTATGTTTTGAGATTATTTACTTAATGCTTATTTCTCATTTAATTATTGGTTCTTGATCTTTATTCTATGAATTAAATTGTTAGGCTAAGTGGAAACTTTGTCGTAAAACTTAGCTTAACAACCAATTCCCATAGCTAACACTTGTTGGACACTTTGCCGTAAAGACAAGTAGTAACACATAGACTCGATAATACATTTGCCAGATTATTGTGTTTAGGAGAACTAGAAGTCTAATACCTTTGTTGGATTAGATTGTGGTGTATCACCTTTGCCGGGATACTTTAGATTATTACCTTTGTCGGAATACCCACACTTATAAACTTGAAATATGATTATTAGCTGTCAATGATAAACGTGTCACAAGTCAAAACCCTAAGCTGAATATTCTCTCTGATAAGAAAACCCTTCTTCGTATTTCTCTTGTGCTCTCAAAATCACTTGCAATCCCCCTTTTTAAATGTTTTCAGATACTACTTCAATAATCAGCTCTCTTGGGTTCGACCCTGATTGCCGGTACACTAGCCGTTTCTAGCAAGAAAAAATAATTAAATTTAATGCGTCAAACGACGATCAAATTTTGACGCCGTTGCCGGGAGCTGCGCGTCGGTGAAGTTGTTTTTACTTTGTGATTCACTATGTCTTCTTACTGCAGTGTAACATTTAGTGACGACGAAGACAATTAGGAAGATGATGGCAGCGAGGTTAAGATTTGGATGATTCGCCGTCTCCCAAAATTTGGAGGTGTCGTTAGAGAAAACCATGTGACGCATGTAAAGGGGTTTCACTACGCTTGTTGCGCTATAAAGCCTAAAGGAAGAATCATTGGAGAGGTTCAAGCTAAAAATCTTTTTCTTTTCTACTAACTCTGCAAGATCTTGGTATTTCTCATCATCTACAGGTTGTGAAAGTAATTATTTGGATCTACGAGCTCGATTTCTAAAAATGTTTTCTCCACCATCCTTTCGTTATGAAACCATCGAGAAGATGGCTTCTATTCAGCAATTCAAGGGCAAAACATTCTATGAGTACTATTTGTGCTTTGGTGACCTTGTAGGCTTGTGCACACATGAATTAACATGTTTATATCTCATTGAGAGCTTTCTTTATGGAATGGTGCCACAACAACGTCGTATGCTTGATGATGCGACAAGAGGTTCAGTACTGAATGTATACATTGATGAAATATGGGACCTCATAGATGATATGGCACAGAGATCGAGATAGGGTGAGAAATATAAAACGACTGATCTGCTACATAGAGCAGAAGTTGATTCAGTATTGACCGTTAGGGATGCACAAAATTGGACCGGATCGAAAAATTACGGGTCGGTCCAGTACCGGATTGTAAAAATCCGAGTCCGGTCCATATTTTCAAAAAAATTCGATCCATCGGTCTGTCCCGAACCGTAAAATTTTAGTCCGGTCCGGGTTTACAGTCCGGACCGTATTATATTGTAAAATTACGGTCCGGTTCGATCCTCGGTCCACTTTTTCAACAAATTCCGATCCACCGATCCGGACCGGATAAACTCGGGTCCGGTCCTCGGTCCACCAGTCCAGTCCGGATCGGACCAGATGAGCATCCCTACCGACCGTGCAAACCACATGCAACAACACGGTCACAGGATTACCAGCATTGGAAACTTCAGCTTTAGATGCAGAGGATAACTCCACCGCTATCGACGAGTTGCACACAAAGAAAGAAACAATCATGCCTGCGGTAATCTCTGAACTACCTCAAATTATATAAAGTTTTGATACACCTCTTCCACTTCTTGTGCAGGACAAAATCATCCATGCTGATCTTAAAGAGTAAAAGAAGCTGATGATAAAGAGCTAGTGGAAGAGAACGAGGAAAAGTCAATCCAATACTAGATCCATTAGTGCCAGCCACATACAAGGAGGAAATCAGTTATAGAGAAGCAACTCCACTCTTTACCTTTGCACGGACTTGATTATCGAAAATCCTGAGGTAAGCACTGAATTTAATATGGAATTACAAATGACTAATATGCGTCTTGCAATGTACTTGCAGGATGGTGACCCTAAAGAATCGCAAAACAAGGCGTGGGGTTCACTTTGCAACATCGCTATTAATGTCCCACTACGTAAGAGTAGAACCCGGATTGCCAACTACAAACAGTTAGTCAGAAACACATGCATGAGCTGGAAAAGTCATAAGGAGACAAAAGTTTTGTCTTGCAAGCATGTCTATACAATTTGTTCCATTCGAGCTACCGAGACATGATACATTTGGATGGAAACCAGGATGGCGACCATGGAGAGGCACATACAAGTTTTAAAAACTTTGGACCTGCCTCGACGAATGAAGACTAGTGGAGTGCATGTTCACTTTTTTTCCTTCCTTTTTTTGAGTGACTGTTTGCATTGTCAGTTTTTAAATTAAAGTTGTGTCATGAGGACACAGCTAGGAGTGCAAACGAGCCGATACGTTTGCGAGCTACTCGTGAACGAGATCGATCAAAGCTCGATCAAAACTCGACTCGATTTTAAACGAGTCAAGCTCGAACACAAATTTGAAGCTCGTTAAATAAACGAGCCAAGAACGAGCAAGAGGGTGCTCGACTCGTTTATGTTCGCGAACAACTCGTTTATGTGCTCGTTAACATACTCGATTAAAACTCGTTTATATACTCGATTAAAACTCTATTATATTGTTTAAAACTCGTTAATGAGCTCGATTAAAGTAATTTTACACACTTTAAAATACTTTTCAGTGAAAGTTCGTTTCAACTCGTGAAAAGCTCGACTAAAGCTTGTTAAAACTCGTGAAAAGCTCGATTAAAGCTTGTTCCAACTCGTGAAAAGCTCGACTAAAGCTCGTTAATAGTAAATAATCATATTAATTTAAATTACTTTAATTACTCGTATAAAGCTCGAGCTCGGCTCGAAATTCATGAAAATTAAACGAGCCGAGCTCGAACACATGTTTTCAAAACTTGATAATACTCGACTCGAACTCGTAAAATTTTAAACGAACCAAGCTTGAGCAACCTAATACTCGACCCGTTTGCAGCCCTAGACACATCTTGGTTCAAAAGTGTGGGGTGAGAGAGTCAATTGTGACTCAGTCTGTCAGTCGTGTCAGCAAGTTTATGTGCTTGTATTTTGTACTGTGTCAGCATGTTTCGTTTTAAAAAAACATTGAATGAAAAGTTGTGGAATTCTCTTTGTTTCTTGAATATGCAATATTGAATGTGATGATGTGAAATAGATGATGCTGACTATATTGTTGTATTTCTCTTGTGAAATCCGAATTATGCTATTAAATGTGAATTTAACCAACCACAGGTCTTCTTGAGTTGAAATAAATAGGGATGTGGAGTTGATAGAAACGTCCTAGAGAGACTTGATAAGCATTCAAAGGACTAAGTTCTCACTCATATGGTTATGTCGATTCAGTGGAGGCTAGCCCTTCGAGATTTATGGTGTAAGAGTTGCTCCGCCGCAACAACGTTTATGTGAGTATGCGGGTCAAAAAAGCAGACCATCCTATCTCTAGTCCGAAGTAACCAGGAAAAGGTGGTGACCCCCATCTTGACTCGCGTCAAAAAGGATGACGATGAGAAAGAGCGAGGCGATATTTCCATATGCTTGAGGGCAATGATTGGTGGACCATCTTTGAAAGTGATAACGCTAAAATATATGCATTTTAGGCGACCTCTATGCTTATTGTCTCGATTGTTCTATTACGATTTCACTTGCTATTTGATGCTTTGTGGTTAATTTCAGACAAATTACAGAGTTTAAGCTGAGAACACAAGTGAGCAGTGATTTCGGAGCAAAATCGAGCATTTTGGAGCGAGAAAACACAAGTTAAAGTCGGAACGCAAAATTCTCAAGGCCATGCGTTGGCACAACCCGTCCGTGCGTTCGCATGGATATGACCCGACGCATGCAAAAGCCGTGCGCTCGCACAGATGGCCATGCGTGCTCGCACTAGCTCAAGTCTCACAGAAAACAGGAGGCCATGCGTTCGCACAGTCCACTTCATGCGAACGCACAGACCCGACCAGACGCATGAAATTCTCGTGCGTTCGCACACTTGGCTTCGCACGCTCGCACGCGACCAGATTTCCCAGCTTGCAGGATTCCATGCGAACGCATGGATAAAGCATGCGAACGCATGCGTTTGCGGAAAATCAAAAATTAGTTTCTTTTGGGAGAATTTGGATGGTTTTTGGATATAGAGATCAAGTTTTTGGCAAAAACAGAGGCAGACGTGTGGAGAGTGAGCGGCGTGTGAGAGATAGAGAAGAACTCGGGAAGTCAAGTGCCGAAGATTTTCAACATCGAAGATCGGATCGTCTATTGTCCTTAGTTCTCCATATTGGTTCTAGAATCCTAAACTCAACTTTGAATATGTTTTTCTGCACTTCGATTGTCGTTTATGCTTGTAAACTCACCATGAGTGAGTAGTGATTTTGGTTGGGGATCTATGAATCCCCTAGACATGTTTGTGACGTTGTAAATACTATGGATGCTATTGATGAATGATTTGCACATGATTCTTCTTCATTTGAACTTAATGTTTCGGATTGCCTATAAGGTGTTTGTGAGAAGTCCTCAATAGCAATTCTGATTGATTTCATGTTTGACGTAGCTAACCCTGAAAAGCATGATTTCGAATGAACTAAATGAAGAAGCATTAGGGTTTTTGTGTTACATGGCGACACTCTAATCTTAATGAGAAGGGCATGGATTAAACAAGAACATGATTATTTAGTCAATAGAGCGCGAGTGTGAGACTAGATAAGCATGTTCTATAGTATCAATAGAGCGCGAGTGTGAGGTACTATGCGAGATGTAACCTCTTCGTACTGAGTTGTAGCGCGAGTGGAACTTAGTATTAATGCTGCATGGCTAGATTCTAAATATGTGCATGTGATTTCATCAATAGTGTCCTGTTTTACCGTCACAGTAATTGCTAGGTGGGGAATTAGATCCCTAGTCATCTTTGAATTGAAAGTTTACCATCTTTTAGTTGTTCAAATCTTACTTTTGGGATAGTAAATTCTGCTATCATCCTTTTTAAAGGAACAAACCCCCCCCCCCAAACCATAGACAATCTAGTAAATCGTTAGCATTATTGGTTTAATCACCTGTCCTTTGGGTACGACCTCGGTTCACCCGAGTCTTTACAAATGTTTTGATTACCGTGACTAGCATAAGTGTTTGATTCTTATTGAATACTTTTACTGCTATATTATCGAGCGATCAGAAAGAAAAGAAAAAGGACAAGCAATTCACAATCAATGAGCAAAGCTCAAGAAACATCAGCCAAGTTGTGAAGTACCAAAAAAATGATGTATCAAGTGGAGACAAATCCTCAGGATTGGCCAAAGCAAGAAAGTCATTACAAAAGTTGTACATCAAAAGAAAAAGAAGAAAAAGAAGAATAAGAAGAACTCAAAGTCATTAAATCTCGAATTCATAATGTGCCAGAAAATGTGATGAAGTATAACCATATGGCTAGGATTCAGAACCGCGAATGCAGATCATGAGTCTAAAGAGGACTATCTCCTATTCATCCAAAGTGGTTTGAATTTCAGCTCAGAGGTAACATGTATCAAGTTAATTCTATATGGAGCATGATGATTTGAGTAGCGATTGAGTTATGCAAAGAAAAGTTAATCTAGACTAGCATCTCATATTCATGAAGGATGCATTCAGGACGACGAAGAACGAATTGTGGTGTTGTATTTATTTTTCTCCTATGACTAATACTTGTTCGGGACGAACAAGTTTAAGTGTGTGATGGTTGGAGGAGTCGTATTTATACGATTCGTCGAACTAACTATTCCCATTTATTTTAGAATTTTTATGCAAACATTTACTTGTTAGTATGGTTTTGCATTTCAGGTCTTTCGAAAGCTCTACGACAAAATACGCAATAAAAGACAGCATTTCGGCGTCAAAACACCACATGGCAGATTAGACCTTTGAAGCCTAATCAGAGTGCTGGGAGCAAACGAAAAATTGAATGAAGATGAGCTACATGCCGCTACGTAGCTAACTCAATTCCCTACAACTCTCTAGTTCACACCGAGACCAACCGAAGTCGTTTAGAAGATCAAATTGAAAGTCGAAGTCAGAATTGCAGCGCTGAGCAGTGAGTACCGCGTAAGGCAATTTTAAGCATCGTGTCCTAAGGCAATTTTAAGCAGATCACTGTAGCCAAAATACTGTTAGGACGCGGCTGTAAAATACTCACAGGGCGCGGCGGAGACATTGATAAGTCGTAGTTGTACGACTATTTTCTGTGTTAAAACCCCGTCTCTTAGTGTTTGCCTGTATGTTATTTCACTATCCGTGTGTAGTTTTCGTTCTCAGGTACATTCGGAGACCATGGAAGGAATATCGGCTAAAGAGAGCCTGTTAGAAGATGTGTGTGTCGAAGAAATGAAGTCTGAAGTGCTGGAAATTTGAGTCAGTGCATCCCGCTTACGTCTGAAGGATTATGGCCGCTTAGGTCTTCTGAATTTCCATAATTATTAAGACCTCCGCGGGCAGTTAAATCAAGAGACGTCCGCGGAGGCCAGCTGGCAGTCGAAATTCATTATTTCACATTTGCAATCTGGAAAGGAAAATGCAGAACTCGATGGGACAGAGGGAGGCGGCTGACTCTTGACAAAAGCAAGGAAAATCAAAAAGATTAGGGTTCGTTCGAAGTGGGATTTGGAGAAGAGAGCTCTTGGAGTAGGATACCGATTGAAGAAGCTTGAGCGTGGATTCGTTGCTGGATTCAAGTATTGGAGTGGAGCTGCAGCTTGGTGGAGAATCATCATTAGTAACTTCGTTCCATTCTATTGAACACTTGATGATGTATTCTCTTACGATGAGTAGCTAAACTCATATGTGTAGGCTAGAACTCGACATTGTGATGTTTTGACTTCAGACCTATATTGATTTCTATGTTTTGCGTCACATTACTATGCAATGTTTATGGAATTGATGTGCTAGCATGAGTGGAACCCTAGCGGGGGAGTTCTTGTTTGTTTGTTGATTCCGATTGTCAAGTTTACTAGCAACCTAGCGGGGATAGCGAACTAGGACACGAGTAATATACCACTAGGATTAAACACCCTAGGACAACTTGTTTATATGTTCACGCAACTCTAGTGAGTGAGGGTCTTGATTATCGCTAGCGCGAGATTAAGTACTAGAACAAGAATGGGGAGTGTAACCCTAGCGGGGGAGCTCTAAGTTGTAGAACATTAGGAATCAAAATGGATTTGTCAATGATTTAGTCTTGCATCACAGTCGAAAGTTCTAGCTTGCACTTCTCTTTGATATTATATACTTGAATTCGTGTGACGATTGCTCTCTTGATAAGTGATAATTGTTGCTTGTGTTTTTGTTTTCCATTTACTTGTTTGAATACTTAGTGAACAGATTCTCATATCAATCTCTGTGGATACGACCCGACTTACCACTTGCTAGTCGGAGATAAAAGAAACAATTTATTTTTGACGGGTACAACGACGCCCGTCAAATTTTGGCGCCATTGCCGGGGATTGGTAACGAAGAATCTCACTACGTATTACTTTCTTTTTGTTTTATTTTACTATCTTTTACCTTGTCACTTGATTATTTTCTGTTGAAGTAACAATGTCACTGAGAAGTGTTGAACGTGATCAAGAAGTGCGAAGTAGTGTGATAGGGGATAACATGCAAGAACAGAGGCAAGGATTGCCCCCTGTTAATCAAAGACTGCCACCCCCTAGAAATCAGCGAGGCAATGAGTTTGCTAGACATCGTGCAGCTAGACATGTGGATTACGAGGATGAGTTGGAACGACAATACCTCGGTGGAGGAAACCAATATGGACAGCTAGCTAGGCGTCGGGATTTGGGACGCACTATGAGAGGAGTTTGTGCGCCATATATTGATGAGGCACCTTGGTGCACTAGGTTGGATGAAGACGCAGAAGACATCGAGATAAAGAGTGGGGTGATACACCACTTGCCCAAGTTTGGAGGAATGCCCGATGAGAACCCCCTAAGGCACTTGAAGGAATTTCATGGAGTTTGCATGTCCATGAAATCAGCATCGGTTCCGGAAGATATTTTTAAATTAAAGACATTTCCTTTTTCTTTAGTAAGTCAAGCTAAATCTTGGTTGATGTCTTTGCCTTCAGGTTCTATTATTTCTTGGGAACAAATGCAAAGGAAATTCATGGACAAGTACTACTCCCATTCGAAGGCGGCTCAAACAAGAAAGGAGCTCTCTATGCTTAGACAAGGACGTGCAGAAACGTTGTTCGACTATTTGGAGAGGTTTAGGCTATTGGAAGAGAATTGTCCGAATCATGGAATCCCACAAAGGATGTTGCTTGAATACTTCATGGATGGGATGATTCTAATGGAAAGAAGAATGCTAGATGCCTCCGCTCAAGGGTCTATCCTTGACATGTACCCCGAGGAGATATGGGAGTTGATTGAGAGAGTTACCGAGAGCACCAGGTATTTAGAAGAAACATATAAACCTGCTCCAGTTGCTAACGTGAATGTACATTCTGAATTGCAGGAACTGAAGAATATGATGGCTCAAATAGTGACGCAACAACCACAAGGCAATCAACAAGTGGAGCGTAAGGTAAACAAGTCCACTTATAATTCAAAGAATAATGATAACACTGTTTTTCAGGAAAGAACAGAAGACGTGAATGTAGTGGGCTACATCAACAAGGGAGATTTGCCACCAAGGAGGTATGATGGATACCAAGGCAACAACAAATGGCAACCAAGGCAAAATGATGGTGGTTGGCAAAGGAACAACAATTAGGATGTGGGGCAATCCTCGTACCCACAAAAGCAACCGTACAAACCACCACACAACAAACAAGGAGACGAGGACCCGATCAAGGAATTGAGAGAGGAAATGAGAGGCTTGTTCAAGGAACTCACTCAAAAGATGGGCCAACAAGCTGGAGACGTTAACGAGCTAAAGAAGCAAGTGTCTCACATCGCCAGCACCGTTTACGAAAAGCGAGAAGACAAAGGGAAGCTTCCGTCGCAAACGACAATCCAAGGCAAAATGTGAGTGTGATTGTGGTAAAGGATGAAGAGGAGATGAAGGCTGAAGGAAAGAAAAAGGAGCTGAATGAAGATTCGAACTCAGTGGCGCAGGCGGACGTCTCAACAATTACACCGCGGACGCCTGAAGAATTGATGCAAAATCAAGAGACGTGGGCGGAGGATAATCAAGAGACGTGGGCGGAATTCCCAGTAAGCAATTTCCAGATTTTGAATTCTAACCCTCTTGCGCCATCGCCATTTCCCATGCAGGTTATTGAGCGTCACGAAGCTATAAACAATGAGATTCAACGGAAGGGGTATGAGTACACGAGAACCAACGCACAAATGCAAGAATTGGAGCGAGAGCAACAAGGAGCGTTGACCAATCAAACTAGAGACCCAGGTCCCTTCATGGTGACCTGTGGCATTGGTAACGCGCTTATTCCCCACTGTTTGATTGATTTGGGAGCATCTATTAATGTGATGCCTTATGACCTAAACTGTTCATTGAAACTTGGACTGTGAAACCGGCCAAGTTAACTATTGAGTTAGGCAACAAGTCATGTGTTCGTCCCTATGGTTTGCTTGAGAATTTAACCTTGAATGTTGGAGAAGTTGTTGTGCCTGCAGATTTTTATGTCTTGCAGATGGAGGACACCCAGACTAAGGAGTCGCCAACAGTCATTCTAGGACGACCTACCTTGTTTGCGACGAAGGCGAAGATTGATGTCGCTGAGGGTATTATAATGCTCAAATATGGTGGCAAGATGGCTGAGTTTCGTGTCTTTGAGGATGACCACCAGCCTTGTGCGGGGAAACCTCCTGAGATAGCTGGTAAAACTTGTTTTAATAATATAACTGCTGAATCGTTGTGTTTGATTCCGGGTGTCAGTGAGCATCTGAATGTAACAAGGAAAACACGCCCACCAGATGAAAAGCGAGTAAAGAAACAAAAGTGTGGGGTGGGTGTGCAAAAGTGGTGGACACCTACAGAGAAGAACTGGAGATCAAAGCCACCTAATGGCGGGCGTAGCATTGAGAAACGACTATCTTGTGGAAGTGCTGATGAGAGGAGCACGCTGAGTGGTAAGTTTGACTTGGAGCAGCCTTGGGATCCTAACTTGTGATCCCGTAGAGGTAATGTCCAGCCAAGGACGTAAAACAAAGGCGCTTACCGGGAGGCAACCCGGTGTGTTTTTACTTTACACATGTTTTTAGTAGATTAATTAGTGGAATCGGTACCCTGATAATGCGCCCCGAGTGTATCTTTGTTTCTGGTGGTTTCAGGTGATTGAATGAAGAAAGGAACTCAACTCAGTGGTGTGGGCGCACGTCTGAACAATTAAGAGCGCGGACGCCTATATAATTAGGCTAAATCTTCAGACCTCCGCGGAAATAAACGAAGAAGACCTCCGCGGTACATCGCATAGTTTAAATCGGGCTCGTTTTCCAGAACCAGACTATTAGGGGAGTACCAGTTCCTCTATTTTTATTTTTATTTGAGTCTGTTTTGTTTGTCCATTTTATCTCTTGAGTTGTTCCGTGAGGACACATGTAAATTTAAGTGTGGGGTGGGATGTTATAGAGTCAGTCGTGTGTCGTGTCTGTTTGAAATTTTTAGGTGTCATGTCATGTGTCTTGATGAACTCGTGATGAACTGATGATGTACTGCTATGCTTTCCTCCTATGTTGAAATCTTATTTCCAGCTTTGTATGACTATTGTGCTCATTTGACTAAAAATGCGAAAATTTGACGGCCGTCGTTGTACCCGTCAAAAATAAATTGTTTCTTTTATCTCCGACTAGCAAGTGGTAAGTCGGGTCGTATCCACAGAGATTGATATGAGAATCTGTTCACTAAGTATTCAAACAAGTAAATGGAAAACAAAAACACAAGCAATAATTATCTCTTATCAAGAGAGCAATCGTCACACGAATTCAAGTATATAATATCAAAGAGAAGTGCAAGCTAGAACTTTCGACTGTGATGCAAGACTAAATCATTGACAAATCCATTTTGATTCCCAATGTTCTACAACTTAGAGCTCCCCCGCTAGGGTTACACTCCCCGTTCTTGTTCTAGTACTTAATCTCGCGCTAGCGATAATCAAGACCCTCACTCGCTAGAGTTGCGTGAACATATTAACAAGTTGTCCTAGGGTGTTTAATCCTAGTGGTATATTACTCGTGTCCTAGTTCGCTATCCCCGCTAGGTTGCTAGTAAACTTGACAATCGGAATCAACAAACAAACAAGAACTCCCCCGCTAGGGTTCCACTCATGCTAGCACATCAATTCCATAAACATTGCATAGTATTATGACGCAAAACATAGAAATCAATATAGGTCTCAAGTCAAAACATCACAATGTCGAGTTCTAGCCTACACATATGAGTTTAGCTACTCATCGTAAGAGAATACATCATCAAGTGTTCAATAGAATGGAACGAAGTTACTAATGATGATTCTCCACCAAGCTGCAGCTCCACTCCAATACTTGAATCCAGCAACGAATCCACGCTCAAGCTTCTTCAATCGGAATACTACTCCAAGAGCTCTCTTCTCCAAATCCCACTTTGAACGAACCCTAATCTTTCTGATTTTCCTTGCTTTTGTCAAGAGGCAGCCGCCTCCCTCTGTCCCCTCGAGTTCTGCATTTTCCTTTCTAGATTGCAAATGTGAAATAATGAATTTCAACTGCCAGCTGGCCTCCGCGGACGTCTCTTGATTTAACTGTCCGCGGAGGTCTTAACAATTATGGAAATTCAGAAGACCTAAGCGGCCATAATCCTTCAGACGTAAGCGGGATGCACTGACTCAAATTTCCAGCACTTCAGACTTCATTTCTTCGACGCACACATCTTCTAACAGGCTCTCTTGAGCCGATATTCCTTCCATGGTCTCCGAATGTACCTGAGAACGAAAACTACACACAGGTAGTGAAATAACATACAGGCAAACACTAAGAGACGGGGTTTTAACACAGAAAATAGTCGTACAACTACGACTTATCAAACTACCCCACACTTGAACTTGTTCGTCCCGAACAAGAACAAAGCCATAGAAAGAATTACAACGTACTAGTCATGTCAATCCTTACATCTCAATCCCAAATCCAGTCTATAATCTTATCATGCTTAAGTTTCTAACCATGCGAGTTTAGATAGATTTTTTTTTTCGATACTTGTTACCTCGCGAGTTGAAATCCAAATGACCTTGGATGATTGGGAGATAGTCCCCTATAGTACCACGGACATTGCATTCTTTTCTGAGTTCTGGTCTTTTGATTGAGTCAGCGGCTTTCTCTGGCACATGATTAATTCACCGCTTTCATACCGGTGAGTCTTGAATTCTTTAAGTTGTATAGACTTTGATAAACGACACATCTTGCTTGAATCAATCAGATTTTTTTTTATTTTCTTCTTACTTGATGGTTTGCCTTCGGCTTTTGAATTTGTTTCTTGTCCCCATAATCGTTTGCGCCCTTGAACCACTCCAATCATAGCCTCCGGATAACAGCATAGGAGTGTGTCCCGCTCTTTTCTCATCCTCGTCCTTTCTGCATGAGGCAAGGTAGGGGTTACCCACCCATTCCCAGCTACTCCGACTAGAGATGGACAGTTTGTTTTCTCTGTCCCGTCACCACTGCGAACGCATGAATAAACTTGTATAACTTGGTGACGGAGCTACTCTCAGGATTAGGCTAGTGAAGCGTCAACCTCCACCGCTTTTCTCAATCATCAGAACCCAAAACTCAGAATTTCCTGCAACTTGCCGTACCTTTCTAGGACATTTCTGTCAACTCAACATCCCTGCATATCACAACTCACAAGAACAAAGCATCGAAAATTTTGAAATTTCGCATTTTTAGTCAAATGAGCACAATAGTCATACAAAGTTGGAAATAAGATTTCAAAATAGGAGGAAAGCATAGCAGTACATCATCAGTTCATCACGAGTTCATCAAGACACATGACATGACACCTAAAAATTTCAAACAGACACGACACACGACTGACTCTATAACATCCCACCCCACACCTAAAAGTTCATCACCGTGCAATGATGATGTCAGCAGACCCGAAATTTGGAAATTAAGCCCAAAAACAGATTTGGAACCCAATCAAAAGTATATATTAGGGTTTTGGAGAAAGAATTCATTCATTCATCAAAAGAAGGCTCTGGAGAACACGGAGAACGCGAAACTTTTGACAAGAGAGAAGAGATTTTCCTACTTCCATTCATTCAAAATACTTGTGTTATTATGGATATGAGTAGCTAAATTCTTGTTTCATTTTAGGGTTTTGAACTTTTGATGCTATGTTTTGAGATTATTTATTTAATGCTTATTTCTCTTTTAACTAGTTCTTCTTTGGCCAAGTGGTGGAATTTTGACGTAAAGCTTAGCTTAACAACCAATTCCTATAGTTAACACTTGTTGGATACTTTGCCGTAAAGAAAATTAGTAACAGTTAGACTAGATAATACCTTTGTCGAATTAAAGTGTTTAGGAGAACAAGAAGTATAATACCTTTATCGGATTAGATTGTGGTATATCACCTTTGCTGGGATACTATAAGTTATTACCTTTGCCGGAATAACCACACTTATAAACTTGAAATACGATTATTAGCTGTCAATGATAAACATGTCACAAGTAAAAACCATGAGCTGAATATTCTCTCTGATAAGAAAACCCTTCTTCGTATTTTTCTTATGCGTTCAAAATCACTTACAACCCCCCCCCCCCCTTTTTTGTAATTGTTTTCAGGTACAACTTCAACAACCAGCTCTCTTGGATTTGACCATGCTTGCCGCTACACTAGCAGTTTCGAGCATGAAAAAAATAAATTAAATTTGACGCGTCAGACGACGCGCGTCAACAATCCATACCCTCGCATAGTTGTAGCTTGACCCCTTCGCCATCACTCCATTAGTGCATATAGATCGACCAAGGCATGAACTCAACTTGCTTATAGGATACCTATGTCCGCAATGTGTGCCTTAATTAATTCCCGATAGCCTTTTCCAAATTGGTAGTGCTTTCACACTGTCGTAGTCCTCACCCTCGGACCAGGTTTTCACAATAAGAGGTCTGTTGTCGAACGGCCCCGGACCTCCAGTTAGGATCTCCATCTTTTTCTCCTCTGTATGGCAATTGAGCACAAAAATACATTCGTTCAATTGTGCAACCTTGACTTCATCCCCACATTTCACTCTTGCAAATCCCCTCATCCTTCCTAGGTAGGGCTTGGTACCAAATACAAATCCAACAAGTGCATGTTTAAACTTTCCAGTCACCTTTCCCTATTCTTCTTTAGTCAAAACCACTTTGTCCGCGCTTTGCATCTGTGAGAACCACTGCAGTAGAAAACCCCTTTACCAGTTTAGATTCAATGCCTTTTTCGCAGCCCAGAAGGATCGATTCTGCGTTCGTAAATCCTCAGTCGTCTTCTTCCCCGCTTCCACCCCCTTCTCTCTCGGCGTAGTTCGACATCCAGAATCCCCTCCTCCGCTGTCGACTGGGCCTCCTATCGTGATGCTAGCGCATTCCTTAGAGTTCGCCTTCCCTTCTATGTGTTCTTCCGAAGCTCTCCTATCCACTTCCCCCTTTTCGCAGAGGATGCCATTCACAATCCTAAAAGCGCAGACGCAGTGGACGCGTGTTCTTCTTTTAAACTCATGATTCAACTGTTAATATATATGTCACCACAATCTAGAGTCTATCAAAAAAAGTCATGGTAAATTTATGACATGATTGCTAGTAGGCTAGCTTATCAAATTTATACACACAGAACTCCCAAACGATATGAAATAGATATTCATAATGTGAGGTGTTAGTAAATAATGTCCGTTATTATCTTTTATAAATTATAAACGTCAAATAACTTCCTACTATATACACCAACGGCCTTTGGCTGGTACGAATGTTTAAAACCAGAAGCACATACAATAATTAGTTTCGAGTGGCGGCGACCAAAACAAATACATAATATATTATTGATAGTTCACACAATCATGTTCATGCAAATAATGTACTGCTTGTGTTTCCTTAAATAAGCTGCATATATTATTGTCGGTCACTTGCATCATATAAATTCTTTTTTGGGTGGGCAGAAAATAGAATTAAATGTATTGGCTGGACCAGATCAGATTCAGCCATACGTTATGATACAAATGCCAGCTAATTCCACTAGTGGCTCATATTCGGGCTGAGTACACAATGAACTGTCAAATGTCTCTTCTATTTTACCAATTATAAAAATTATCATGTAACTTTACTAATAAACATCTGATTTGAGACAAAGGAGAGAGAATAATAGATAGATAAAAGTATACCAAAAAAAAAGCTGTTCACTTAAAAAGTTAATTTTAACTGCAATAATATGATATTTTGTAAAAGAACAGTCATCAAATCAGAATATTAAATAATAAAGTACGTATTGTAATTCGTTGTATTCGAGTGGTCACTATTTTTTGAAAAAATATATTCTAATTTCGATTAAGGTGAACAAATTACCAGAGAAACATAACTTGAGAAATTGATTTCCTATTTACTCTTTTTTTGTTGTCTTTGTTCAGAATACGCTTTTATTTTAGGCAATTAGAATGAGCATTTTAGTCATGCATATATAGATTATGAAAGTCTTAATTACTACGAAGATCAACACCTACCTAAAGTGTATACGAAGGGTTAAGGCGCTCATAACAATAAACAAAAAGTGAAAATTTTGAGAATCAGTTTATCGAAAAAGGCGAAAATGATGTGGTTTAGTGGTTATATTCTTGATCGAATTATCAGGAGGTCGACAGTTCAAATTGAACTATATGCATCTTATTACACGAGTTCTTAGTTGTTAATTTCTTGACATGAGTTCTTAGTTGTTAATTTATTGCCTATCATGGTCCAAAAAAAATTAAACTTTTACCGGAAAATCTTTTTAAAAAATATATATATAATTCTTGTATACCAAAAAGGTTATTTGTTTAAAAAATAAATATAATATTTGCAGGCAGGATGCAGTGCCATCTTTATTATTGATTATATAAGTAGAAGCTTAATAAAAATAAAATGATTTGTTTTTGATATGAACGCGTTGTTTGGGTGGAAGAGGAAAGGCTAAAAGTACACACCTCGGTCTCTTCCTCCATCCAGCCGACCTTCCCGGAGCAATTGATGCATCGGGACAAACTCTAGAAATAGTCGAAAGTTGAAGGCGAAGAATTACGAGTTGGTCGGACAAACTCTCAGCATCTGGAAATTAGTTACCAGCGATCGACTTGGACAGGTGAGATCCAGCATTTCCTCACTAACGACTTGGGACTGATTTTGTCTTTTAAATAGAGGATTTGCGCCTTCGTTTTGTTGCCTCTTGCTTCCGGTTGATCTCATCTAACTAATGTTAATAATTTTATATGGTGATTTGATTACTCAGGAGAAGTAGTAGATAATTATGAGTTGTTTTGGCTGTTGCGGAGAAGATGATATGCGCAAACCTGTTGATAGTGGCCCATACTACCAAGGAAACCATGCTGCTGGTAATTTTATATTCTCATTCACTTTCTGTATTATATTGTTGAGTTAGTCAACATGGATTTCTTGTTACAGATTTTCTTGCTCAAGTTGTACAACTAATTAGCTCATTGTCCATCCATTTTGTGTGAGCTTGGTTAGCTTAACATTCAGAGTCGAGAGACACTCAAAAAAAAAAGAAAAAAAAAGACGAAGAGATACATTCTCGACAGTAAACTGACTTTATTATAAAAGAGAGTAGGCGAGAATTTTCAGTGTCACTTGTACTAAGAACATGCCTATCATGCATTTTTTAAGTGCTTATTTAGTTATTTTTCTGTGTTTACTGACAACTTCCTTGTAAAATCTTTGCAGTTTTTCTTACTGAGCATTTAGAGTTTGCACTTTATAATGCATAATAGGCACATACATGTCATTTACAGTGTCATGTATGCGAAAGATGCATAGTTTCAAAAACATAAATTAAACATACATTCCCATACTTTTTGGCATTGACTTTAATCGGAACTGGCTATTCTGAAATGCTTAATTATTCTGTTGACAGGCCATGCTGGAGGTCACCAGCTAAAAGAGACTGCTCCAAAGGACACCCCAGCAGTGAAGATTCTGCCGATTTCTGTCCCTGTCATTCCAATGGAAGAACTGAAGGACATTACGGATAACTTTGGTACAAGGGCTCTGATTGGTGAGGGGTCATACGGAAGGGTATACCATGGAGTTTTAAAAAGTGGACAGGCTGCTGCTTTGAAAAAGTTAGATTCGAGCAAGCAACCTGATCAGGAACTTTTGGCACAGGTTGGAGTAGGAAAAGTTTATAATTGTTTGGTGCAGCTAACTCATGTGTTATTCCATCTAAAATGAGTTTGTTTCATAATGGCAGATTTCTATGGTGTCGAGGCTAAAACATGAAAATGTTGTGGGGCTACTAGGATACTGTATTGATGGAAATACACGTGTCCTTGCATATGAGTTCGCTTCAAGTGGATCTCTTCATGATATCATACACGGTAAATAATTCGAATTTATGTGGCCTGATAAGGAGGACTCATTCAATCCAGCCTGGTCTTGTGGTTTACTAATTACCAATAATAGTACAACATAAGATGCAATAAGAAATCATATTACTTGGTCTTTCGCTTAGAGTGCATGAGATTGGCAGTCAGGGAGGCAACTTGATCCATGGAGAAGTAGAGCGGAATCTGGATATAGCTATGATGATCCTACCTACTTTCAACCTAGATGATTGTCTGAACAAAATAATGCCAACTGCGCACAGAAGTTTATAATATTGCATTTACTAGTAGCCAACTAGAGCTGCCTGAGTGCTAGAATTTTTCATATCCTTGAATAATTATAATTGGTACTCTTGTATTTTGTTGCGTGTACAGGGCGTAAAGGGGTCAAAGGGGCACAGCCAGGTCCAGTTCTCTCGTGGGCTCAAAGGGTTAAAATAGCTGTCGGAGCTGCCAGGGGGCTCGAGTATCTACATGAAAAAGTTCAATCGCACATTATCCATCGTGATATCAAGTCGAGCAATGTGCTACTCTTTGATGATGATGTTGCCAAAATTGCAGATTTTGATCTGTCAAATCAAGCCCCTGATATGGCAGCTCGCCTCCATTCAACCCGTGTTCTTGGAACATTCGGTTATCATGCTCCAGAGTGAGATCACAACTGCTGCATTTTATCTATTTGTATTTACAGATGGGCAATATAAACTTATACTCTGGTGTTCTGACATTCAGCATAGCTGATAGCTGATAACAGTTGTCGTATTTTTAGTAAATCATTAGTGTGCTATTTGTGTTGGGACTTTGGACTGCGCTTTTTCTCAGATTCCTCAACCCATATCTGATTGTGCTTTAATGTTTTAACAATCTTTCAACATTATGCCAGATATGCAATGACTGGCCAGCTAAGTTCCAAGAGTGACGTGTACAGCTTTGGCGTTGTTCTGCTAGAGCTTTTGACTGGGCGCAAACCTGTTGATCATACTTTGCCACGTGGGCAGCAGAGCCTTGTTACATGGGTATTATTATCACTAACATCATCATTTATGCCTTTTTTTTCCAGGTGATTTCGAAGCTTTTTCATTAGGCTTAACTGATGTTTAACTGAACTTTCATAGGCTACACCAAAACTTAGTGAAGATAAAGTTAAGCAATGCGTTGATTCTAGACTAGGAAGTGAATATCCACCCAAGGCAGTTGCTAAGGTATGAACTACAGCTTGATTTCTATTTGTGTTTCATACTAAAGAATATTTTTCCTATAGCAACTGTTACAAAGAGCCCTCACAACAATAGTTTAAAGACAGCCTGCAATCCTCAATTTAATCATTCCATAACTTGTGTGCTGTAAACAGTTAGCTGCTGTGGCTGCTTTATGTGTGCAATATGAAGCTGATTTCCGACCTAACATGAGCATTGTGGTGAAAGCTCTACAGCCATTGTTAAATGCCCCTCGTCCAGGACCACCAAGCGAATCACCACACCTGTGAATTCCACCTAAACTTCAGTATATGTCTATTCAGATTTCAGCATGTTATGATAACCTCTTAGTATCGTAATAGCACAGCGCCAGCATTTGTATACTGTCTCTACCCATTGACGATGGCTTGTGCATTTTGGTACCATTTAAAGCTTATAGTGTTCTGAATAAATGTTCAGCTGGATAAGGAATTGAAAACTTTTACCTTAAAGAAGTTAATATTTCTAGATACAAGGACAGTAGCATTAGTACTTTGTTGGGTTTATCGAGGTGTTTTTGTATATAGTTGATAGTCAATGGCCTCTAGTGTTCATTTTGTAAACTTGGCAAAAGTCTGTTATAAAAGACTTTTGCGCCATTTGTAATATCTTACTTGGTACTTTTGGACTCGACTCGAGAGCCTTATCGTTTCCAGACACCAAACATTCACCACTGCAAGCGACAATGACATGGATCCCATCATTCAAGAAGTAAATAAGTTGCTCAGTTATGCATCAGTTGAAAGTTGGGCTTGCTTGAGCATACCATCTACCGATTTAATGATCCACGGCCTTGGGGACACAATGTTAAAAGGTTTCATGGAGTATGAAGAGTGGAAACAAAATATTCATACTAAGGAGTTCGCCAAGTTTTTCCAGAATCGAATTGAAGAACTCGGAAGAGTGTCAGATCCTACTTGCAGTCGTATCGTTCTTCATATCGACAATAAAGATATTGTTCAGAGTCTAAATTGCCCAGATTGCACCCAGTTAACGGAGAAAAAGATTCAGTATAGATGTTGTCACATACCGGAGGAACTTGAATAGATTAAACTCCCTCCTGCTCCCAACACTTTGATCCTGAACAAAAGCTGCTGCTCCATTTTACTCGCTACTCAAGTTTCGTTCAAAACTGATACTTGTGTTTCTTGTTGATGCCGACATCACATCTTGTTGCAGTCTAGTTTTGACAACTTTGTTTTCTATTGTGATGTATGTAGTGTGTATAACTTTTTATGGCTGTGCCTGGCATGGGTTGGAGGTCCAGGAGCTGTTGTTCTAAGCTTAAGTGGTATTTGTTTACATGTTGCTTTCCTGCTATACCTTTGGATGGGTGAGTAATGAATGTCTTAGTGTGTATTCTTCTTTGCCCAATCTCCTGCAACAAGTCCAAGTTGGCTAAAAGATAAACAGTTCAATAGTACACTACACCATTTTGACACAAATGCAACGAGAAATGACACGCTGTCGCATGTACTACGTAGCATAAGCCATCTCGCAACGACGACACATTTGTTACATATGCAACGTGTTGCATAAGAATCAAAATGCAACACAAACAAATCCAGCGTACCATTTTGCGTTGCGTAATGTACTAAATGCAACACATACGTTAGCAGCAGACCGAGCTTTGTTACGAAAAATCTGTTATGCAACAGAAGCAATAGCAACATGTATGTAGTTGTCGCATAAGTGTAATCATGCAACATGGTCTAAAGTAACCAGCGACATACGTTGCGTACTATTACTTATGTAACTAAGTAAAAAGCAACGAGTACATGAACAACAGTAATAAGTTCATTTATGTAACACAATCTATAATAACGATTGTCCCTTGTTGCATAAGAAAACCTAATGTTACAATTTTAATGCAACATGATTGTATTAGTTACGTAAGACGAATAATGTAACATCTATATTTCGGAGAAGTTTGTATGTGTTGCCTACGTAAATACATTTATTACCTCGTACGATTGATATACAAATCATCTCTTTATAATTAATTGTTGGCACACTGTTTCTTCAAATGTCGATGGTTTAATACGGATCCAACCGGGAGAGGAAATATCAAAATTGATCGTAGACTAATCTTAGTAGACACATCTACTACTTGGTATGAAGAGATTCACCCTTTTTGTCTCGCCTTCACTGCAAAGCAAGTATTCTACATAGATGATTCGCAAGCCGGTGACAATTGAAAGGTTGTTAACACTATTTCTCACCGAGGAATCTACAACTATAGTTCACTTGCACGCGATGAGAATGACATACACTCGCATCAAGTAGTGTATGCATACCAAGAACACACCCCAGCAAAACTTCACAAAAAATACCTATTGATAATATACATGTTGACTTGGGATTCGTTGCACAAATGCATCATGGTGGAAATGAAGATGAAAATGAAGATGAACGTGAAGGTGAAGGTGAATATGAAGATGAAGGTGAATATGAAGGTGAAGGTGAATATGAAAATAAAGATGAAGGTGAAGGTGAAGATGAAGACGAAGATGAATGTGAATATGAAGGTAAAGATGAATATGAAGGTGAATATGAAAATAAAGATGATGGTGAGAATTAAATCAAGTCTTCATTAGTGATTTATACAAAAGATGATTAATTTCAATATCAAGTGTGTTGTGTGTTCAATTTCAATATCAAGTGTGTTGTGTGTTCAATTTCAGTACTAAGTTCACTTGCGCAACAGTTCACGCTAATGATTGTTGCATAACACAAATATGAATGGCGGGATGAAATCGAAAATGGAGGGACAATTGAAAATTTTGAGGGGGAAAGGAAATATATGGCTACAAAATTTCATATTTCAATCCCGCCAGATCCAATGCAACAATCATACATGCAACAACGAAATGTTGTTGCGTTACTATGGACGAAACTTAATTTTCATTTCCCGCCTAAAAAATTTCAATTCCCTCTTACCAACCCTCTGTTGCATATGACACAATGCAACTTGGTATTACAACCCTCTGTTGCATTAGGTTCGAACCATAAACCCTCCGTTGCGTAAGTGATTTATTCTTAAATAACCCTCCTTTAACACACTCAAACCCTTAACAAAACATTACAAATGTTCAAGGTTATGATCTTGATTGCGAGTGATACACAAGCATGGATTATACCCTACAAATCATCTTATGTATTCAAATCAATGACAAGAATATATCACATGTTCATAGAATACATTCATCTTAATATATTCATATCAATGACAAGATTATATTACACGTACATAAGAGTTATGTTATGCACTAATGAAATCATATAATACATTCATATCATCTAATAAACCATCACGAATCCCTATCAAACACAATTGCTCATCATGTGTTCATAAATATACACAAGGGTTATGTTATGAGATAGTAGTTAGACCACAAATATATAAGCTTGTAAACTTGGTTAAGCATGATACAAACATATTCCCCTTAAAATCATCTAACACACATTCAAATCAAATCATAAATCATCATAAGCACTATCAATCACAAGATTATATCATGTTTTCAATAGAATGTACATAATATCATCACAAACCCCTATCAAACACAATTGCTCATCATAAATGTACACAAGGGTTATGTTTTGTTTTTTTAAATAGATTTATAACTTAAGAGTGATTTCGGTGACTAAGTAAGATTTAATGATAATAAAAATCTGAAATTTGTATAAAGTTATAATTTAATTTCAATTTGGTAAATGTAATTTGGGATTGCCGCCTACACATCATAAACCATCACGAGCAATATCAATGACAAGTTTATACACTGTGTTCATAAAATGTACACAAGGGTTATGTTATGGGTGGATGGTTGAATTGAATCACAAACACATAAGTTGTTGTCTCGATTAAGAGTAATGTTAAGACTTAATGGTTTGTTCAACACAGATCCTCTAAAACTTTCAAACCATCTCATAATTTGTCACTAACTCTGTTCATACAAAAGGCACGTATATCATGTGTCCAATTTTACATAAGGGTTATGTTAAAAGTCAATGATTAGATCACAAATACATAAGTTGTGATCTCGATTAAGGGTAATATATGCAAGAGTTCCCTTTCAAATCTTCTAACACCTTCAAATCATCTCAGAAACCTTCACATACTCATTTATAAACAAGTGTATACATATGGGTTGTGTTAGAAATTAATGATTAGATCATAGTGTGATCTAGATTAAGAGTATTATATGCAAGAGTTCCTTTTCGAATATAGATTAAGGGTATTATATGTAAGAGTTCTATTTCAAATCATTTTATAAACCTTCACATACTCGTCCATCATCCATGCACAGTGTGAATACATAATATGTGATTTGGACTATGATTAATATGCATCAATGACTTCAATTTCAAAACCTCTTATAATCCCTTGTAATAAAAAAAAACCTCTTATAATCCCTCACAAGTACGAGATGATTGAAAGTTAACTTGTGATATAATATAAATTGATAAAAGAATTATAATTAATCATAATCTGAATAGTTTATGTTATAAATGAAAATTTTGTTATTTAGTAATACTTTGTCACGTTTGGTATCAATTAAATGAGATTTTAAAAAACTATTATGTTGTTTAGTAGTATAAATATATAATCTGATTACAGATTTTTCTTCACGGATATTTAACTAACTCCTCTAAAATTTTGGATTTTGGTTAAGGGGGAGAATTATTTCAGATTCCCTCTAAAATTTTCGAACGAAAGTGATGACTGGCTAAGTGTATTTAATTTATTAATATATTTTATACAAATTAAATTTGAGGACATGTTGAATACATATTGGGAAATCCATCACCTCTGCTCAAACTGCCTAGGGTTTTCTCCTCACTTTTCTCTCCTCGCCTCCAGATATGCCATGGAATTCTCTCCTCTATTTCCTCTCCTCAAACCACCGAGCTTCTCATTATTGTCTTCAAATTTGAACTCAGATGCAGCAGCGACAGACCGATTCATCATTTTCCTGGCTCAAAGACGAAAGATGCCTTTCATCTCCAAGACGCAGCGACATACCGATTACCATCTCTTCCCTTCGTCCTGCCCAATCGTCCATTATCTGTAGTGCCGCTGTAGATTCTGAGACAAGCTGTAGATTCTGCCGATGTTGAGGATGACGACAAGCAGCCCCTTAGCAAGCTGGTGAGTGTCCTAAGCCAAGTTCGATTAGGAGGCAGCAGTTGATTCGTGAGTGCCCTATTTTGTCTAACATAGAGCCCAAGCAGATCAAGGTTTGGTTCCAGAACAGAAGGTAATTGAATCAGTTTCTCTTGTAAAACCGTGATTTTTAGAGGTATATGATTTGATCAGCTTGAAGGTTTTTGGTAGAATGAAATAAATATTTTTCTTTCTTTCTGTGTTTGATTTATTTTGTTTGTATGTATTCGTTGTGTATTTCTTTACAGATGTAGAGAGAAGCAGCGCAAAGAGTCATCACGCCTCCAGGCGGTTAACATGAAGTTGAGTGCGATGAATAAGCTGCTGATGGAAGAAAATGATAGGCTGCAAAAGCAGGTGTCCCAGCTGGTCTATGAAAACGGCTACTTCCGCCAACAAACCCAGAACGTAAGAAACTGAACTACTGCTCTTCATTTTTTATATCTTCTTTTATATGGTTTTAAGTCAATGTGAAACAATATTTTGCTGCTTATGTTTTTTACTAGTCAATTTCTGGATTTATTTGTTTGGATTGCAGACAACACTTGCTGCAGTAGACAATAGCTGTGAATCGGTGGTAATAAGTGGTCCACAGCAGCTTGCTCTTCAGCATCCACCAAGGTATGGGACTGCCTACAGACACAACAACGCGTGAGGACCTTCTAGGGCCCATCAGTTCCAACTAGACTTGTAAAAAAGCCTTGATGAAAAGCTACCCCGTCCTCCACCTTCAGCGAGACTCTACCTTATGTTTTGGATTTGTTATTTTGGTGCATGGATCCAAACTATGAACTTGTTGTTTTGATGTTTGGATCCAATCTATGTAATTAAGCAAATCATGTTGCTTATTTGTTTATCTGCTTTGGATTGAAACTTTAATCCAAAGAAACAGGATTTCGTCTTGTTGTATAAAATTTTAATATTTGTTGCATATTTGTTTTTAGGAGCTGTTGCATTTGTTTATCCATAATGTGGCATATGTTTACGTTGTTTGTTGCATTAGAGAAATATATTTGCAAACCCCGTTGCATAACCTACAAAATATCTCGTTGCATATGTTTTAGTAATACTTGGTCTTCTAAACATCCGTTGCGTAAGACGTCTGTTGCCTTTTTCACAGCGCAACTCAATGCTTGTTGCATTAGCCCGAGTTGCATATGCCTTGTTGCAAAAGAAATTTTCAACGAAACTTTAAAATGCGTTGCTTAAGATTGATACTAATGCAACACGACTTTGTGTTGCACATTGCGTGCTTACGCAACAATAACTTTTTTGTTCGTTGAAAACAGTTTTTGCAACAAGGCATATGCAACGTGGTCTAATGCAACAGTTGTATTGTTGCGCATGACCATTGCAACGTATTTTGAGTTAAAGCGACACATTTTCGGATGTTACATTTGTGCCAAAATGGTGTAGTGGTATAGACGTTAATCTATTATAGGGTCTCATGTATGTCTCTTTAAACATTAAAGCTGGTATATCGATAACTCAAACTACGAGATATTAAGTTCTCTTTAGCTAGTAAGAATTCATTATACTTCCTGACTCGATTACAAATGGATGAAAGATACACATGTTTGTGTTCCTTCTGGTTCTTTACTGTTCTCTCAGCTTAAAAGTTGACAAAAAGTTCGTCAAAAAGTTGAATTCTCAGCTTAAGAATTTATTATGTTGCGTGTTGCCTGCCGGGATCTGCTTCAGCCATTTAATCCTGTTCCAAAGTTCGTCTTAATCAAGTCGGTGGTCTTCCTGACGTATTGGCAGGTACACTTATACAGGAAAAACTTAGCGTTCCAATAACTGGAAGAAAAAAAACACGCACTGACGGTTTTGCTGTTATTTCTTCAGGGTGTTCTGGTTTTTCTTGCGGCTAAGACTGAGTTGATAAAGTGTACAGAGCAAGCTTGTTAGATCCCTTTGGTTTTGATGATTACAAACACTTAGCTAATGTGTTGTCTAAGTGTGCAGAAATTCATGATCATATTTAATGATGCAAGTGTTGCGCATTAATTGAACCAAACGCAGATTACTTGAGTTGGCGTGTGGTGATCGAAGGGAATAATCGTGAAGATTATATGCGCCCAAATTGGAAGATATGAATGCAGATTAATTACAGTTGATTGAAGATATTAATTGCAGATTGATTGAAGATATGAATACAGATTGATGGAAGATATAAATGCAAACATTGATTGGCGATTAAAGACAATATATCGAAGGCTTAATTGGAAAGCATTAAAGACATTATATTGAAGATTAATTGGAAAGCATTGAAGAGAGGAATATCTGCAGGCCTAATATGGAAAGCTCGAATTAATGCTTTCCACCATTAAGGAAAGAATTCATTACAAATCTGGACAGATTTGGAAAGCTGATCGGTGTGACTTATTGGGCTTTGACTACAAAGCTCTCACCATATATAAGGAGGAAGAAATCTCAGAAGTGAGGTTCGGCGAAATTGGAGTGAAAAAGGAGTTATCACAGTCGACGAACGGAGCTGCTGAGATCGCGTGCACTACGGTACAAAGCTCGAAGCTGATTGCTCTATCGGATTGAGTAGAGGATAACAAATAGAATCTATACGATCTAGTTTGTATGCCCTACAAGTATATCGGAATAAAGAGTAATCAGTTCGAAAATCCTTTCGGAGACGAAAGGTAGTGATTTTCACCTTATCATAGTTGTGATAAGGTTTCCACTATATATTTGCGTGCAGTATTTTTCCAGTCGTTTATTTTCTTGCAAAATTATTCCGCTGCTATCTGACCATCAGACGGAAACACACTTTGTGACTTCCGTCTGCCAGACTGCTAACACTAACGATCCATCAAAGCTGCTGAATATCAAAACATTCTCATATGCGTGGAGATGCTGATTGAGGCCATAGGTCATTTTTATTCATTCCCATATCGGGTGTATGCTGGTATCAATGAAGATTTTACTCGAAACCTGGTTCATGCGTTAATGTTGAATGACTTGTATCATGACGTACACCGTCTTCCAGGTATAGTCATATCTTTATTTCATTTTTAGTTTAACCTTCGGCAGCATCACTCTTGCATTTGTATGCTATGCCTACAGCTTACTGAAATTTTCTATTTTTCAGTTTGCACCCACTTATCATGACTACGTAATGTACAATCAGGGCGAAGGAAATTGAGGAGGATATAAAACAGCAATCCATCACCCTTCCGCCTGCTGGTCAAGAAATGAATATCGTGGTGGATAGCAGCATTCTCCAGTCTAGTAAATCACCATCTCAAGGAAGTAACAACTTGCACCTAAACGAAAATTCCATGATTGAATATCTCCATCCGCCCGAAGGTACAAAATCATCATTGCTGCTGGATTCCTCGAACCAGTCAACTCTGCCGTATGATTTCTCACTCACAGATATCGAGCTTTCGAGTAAAGTTCCTTCAGTAGTCAAGAGCGATGAAATGAAGTTATGAGACCTGAAGTGATTAAATGTCTATAGATGTTCTGCTATAGGAAGTAGCCAAGTTGTGAAGTTCCTGCCTGTTAAAATTATAAGATAGAGCTTTTGCAAGCAGTCACAAGATGTTTACATACATCTATTTTTTTCTGACTGTACCAGTCAAAAGAAAAATATACTATATTTTTAGTGACCGAAAAAGTCATGATCTGAAATCTGATGAGCTGGGAAACCTGCAGATTAATTAAAACAACTGTATATAATATTGTCCTCAAAATGCAATTATGCCCATTTATATGATGGAAGATTGGTGCAGCAGCTAGTTCTTTAGCAGGAAGGTGCTTGTTTTGTACTGGAAGCAAGACTTCCGAGTCACAAAACTTCATAGCTGGACACTAAAGTCTGACTTAAAAAGAGGAAAGATTATAAATCAGTCAAGTTGTTACCTTAATTAATACAATGGTGAACCCAACAATTTGCATACTTCATCAGACATGTCACTGTGTTACCAATTACCATGTACATAAATCAGCATTGGTTTCCTCTCCTAGCAAGCTAAGAGTTATTTGACAAGGCCTCATAGATACTAAGTTCAAACTTTGTTTCCTTCCAGATTCGAGGGAAGAAGGCATATTTATGGTTTTAAAGAGTTATTCGACAAGGCCTCATAGATTCGAGGTGTTTGAAATTCAAACAAAGTTTATTGCTTCCCTCGAATATGTGCATATAAATTCGGCAAGCTAAGAATCTCGGAAAGTATACATTGGTCTGCTTTATCATGTTTTAACACATAGTTTACATTTTTAACAGGTTCTCATGTCGCAGTCGCACCATGTTTGTAACCACTAATACTTGTTTTTTTTTTTTGATTCATAAGTGGTCTAAGCCACCAAAACTACAACTTACAATAACTTTTGACCTGGCCAACGGCCTCACTGGTAGTAAATGAACACTGAAGCTATTACAATTAGTGTTAAACTAATGAGGACCCCTGTTCTTGTAATTGATCTGCATGATCGAATACCCGCTTTAGATGACTTTGTCTATAAATAGTTTTGTTATGTGTCTCGAAGTTGTTATGCTTGTATTTCTTCCAAGGCATAAAAGGTAATAGGATTATGTCAAATGCAGCTGATGATGAGGAGTCTTTATTGATGGAATTCAGACAGTCAGTGAACGCCCACACTCTGGAATATTTTATCTCCGAAAATATTTGCCTTTATCCTTCATACATCTTAAAGAATGTCACTGCACTCAGATTGGATATCCCTAAAAAGGTATTCTGTTTATCATATTAATTCGACAGCTATAATGAGTTGCATGTCTGAATTTGATTGATTGTTAATAGGCACCGACTGGAGTATCAGGCGAAATAGAAGCAGAAGGGGAACTAAATATCTTGGATTTTGAGTTTGCGTTTATAAGCAATATTTTGAAGGAGGTAAAACAAGAAAACTTTTGTAAGAGTAGCGGACGCGGATCGACAATCAAAATGATGAGTTAAAGACTAACTACAACTACGGATGAAACGAGGCAAAGATTTACCCTGGTTCGGGGACTCCTTCCCCTACTCCAGCACCAAAAATGAGGACGTATTATTGAGCTTTGGAATCAATCGATGTACAGAATACAATCAGTGAACTAATGCGAAGCTATTACAACCGATCGGATGATCAATTTCTACTCTACGCGAAAAGCCCCAAATCTGATTTTTCTCAAGAACCCTAACTCTGTGTTTTCAGAAGACCAGTCTTCAAACCCAGGCGCGGATCTCTGTTTATATCCGTTGGAGTAAAACGACGTCGGTGAATGCCAACTGTAAACCAACCGAAGTCGTTTCGATTCAGTTGTAATTGTAACTGAATGAAACACACACAGCTGGACTTCAAACGGTGCCGTTCCATTTGGCTCGCAAATACCAGTACCAGCGCCCGACCGAGTGCTCGACCGAGAGCCCGGGTCCCCGACCGTGTGCTCGCCCGTGTGGCCTCTCGGGTGTCCGAGTGAAACAGCCCGCGTAGCCGATCGTGTGTCCGAGTGCAGTTTCAACTTTCAACCACAAATAGAGTCCAAATTCCAACATCCTCAAGCTCAATAAAAAATTCCAACAGCTATTTAAGATCAATATTACAATCTCCACCTTGATCTCAGAATAGCTTTAAAGTCCTTCCTCATTTTGGTTGCCCTGCAAACTAGTTAACTCCAATTTGGAGTAAATCCAAGCAAAGCTTGAATTTCTCCCAAGTAACTGCCTTTGTTAACATGTCTGCAGGATTGTTCTCAGTTGAGATCTTTTCAATGCCCACTTCCCCTGATTCCACAATATCTCTGACAAAGTGCATCCTTATGTCTATATGTTTAGACCTCTCATGGAAAACTTGGTGTTTAGATAGGTGAACTGCACCTTGGTTGTCACAGAAGACCTTAACTCTCTTTTGTTCAAATCCCAATTCTCCCAGCAAGCCTCTTAACCACAATGCTTCTTTGACTGCTTCAGTGATGGCAATATATTCTGCTTCAGTTGTGGACAAGGCCACAACTGGTTGTAGGGTTGCTTTCCAACTGACTGCTGTCCCAAACACAGTGAAGACTATGCCAGATTGAGATTTCCTTGTATCTATGCTTGCAGCATAATCTGAGTCACAGTATCCCACAATCATATCTGTTTCTGTCCCAGCTCCACCTTGATCTGCTCCACCATATTTTAGGCCAATTTCAGTGCTTCCTCTTAGGTATCTTAAGATCCATTTCACAGCAGCCCAATGTTCCTTACCTGGGTTTGCCATGAATCTACTAACCAAACTGACTGAGTGAGCTAGGTCTGGTCTAGTACACACCATTGCATACATGAGAGACCCAACTGCACTAGAGTAAGGAACTTCCTGCATATAAGTGATATCCTTCTCAGACTGAGGGCTCTGGTCCTTATGAAGCCTGAAGTGTTGTGCAATAGGTGTTAAAACTGACTTTGCATTCCCCATCCCAAATTTTGTAAGAACCTTTTCAATATAACCCTGCTGGTTTAAGAACAAAGTGCCCTGCTCCAAATTCCTCAGTATTTGCATACCAAGTATCTTCTTTGCAGGTCCAAGATCCTTCATTTCAAAACTTGAATTGAGCTGCTCCTTCAACCTCTTAATCTGATTGAAGTTTCTACTTGCTATCAACATATCATCAACATATAAGAGTAGATAAACCCTTTTATTCTGACTTTCTTCTTTATTCACATATATGCACCAATCATAAGCTGATCTCAAATACCCTTGGTTGATCATAAATTCATCAAACCTTCTGTACCACTGTCTTGGAGACTGTTTCAGGCCATATAGAGATTTCTTGAGCAGACAGACTTTCTCTTCTTTATTTCCAATAAC
Organism: Rhodiola chrysanthemifolia; assembly: GCA_033675395.1. NCBI lineage: Eukaryota > Viridiplantae > Streptophyta > Magnoliopsida > Saxifragales > Crassulaceae > Rhodiola > Rhodiola chrysanthemifolia. The sequence goes on from CM066205.1 coordinate 43,906,694, forward strand.
AAATCCATCTGGCTGCCTCATATAAATAGTCTCATCCAGTTTCCCATGAAGAAATGCAGTCTTCACATCTATCTGTTCCAGAAATAAACCATACTTTGCAACAATAGACAGTATAACTCTTATGGACCTGTGCTTGACTACTGGACTGAATATTTCTGTGAAGTCTATACCTTCTTTCTGTGTGAACCCCTTGGCCACAAGTCTAGCTTTAAGCCTTGGTTTCTCCACACCAGGTATTCCCTCCTTCCTTTTGAAAATCCACTTGCTTCCATTTAGTCTCTGCCCCTTTGGTCTATCCACAAGTTCCCAAGTATTATTCTTCAGTAGAGAATCCATTTCCTCATTCATAGCATTTATCCACAACTCTTTGTCAGCAGAATTAACAGCCTGATTGTAAGAACCTGGTTCCTCATCTGCAATTTCTGCTGCAGTATTAAAAGCAAAGGCAACCATGTTCTCCATTCCATATCTTGTAACTGGCCTGGTGGTTCTCCTTTGCCTGTCCCTTGTAAGCATATAAGTGCTAAGGTCTTCTTGATCTTCAGTCTGTTCCACTTCTTGTGCTTCATCACTGCTGTCAGGAATTCTGGCATCCTCAACTGGTTGTTGCTCAGTTATTACCTCTTTACCTTTACTGGATGGCTCCACCTCAATGTGGACTTTGTCACTTTCATCAGACTTATTGTTCAACTGATCAGAAGTTTCACTCTTGTCTTTGTAAGGAAAAATGGTCTCATTGAACACTACATCCCTGCTAATAATTGATTTCTTCCCAATGCTTTCCAAGCACCACAACTTGTAGCCTTTTACTCCATCAGGATATCCTAGAAATAAACACTTTAAGGCCCTTGAATCCAATTTGTCCTGTCTGATGTGAGCATAGGCTGCACATCCAAAAACCTTTAATCTGTTGTAATCTTCTGGATGATCACTCCACATCTGCATTGGTGTTTTGAACTCTATGGCAGAGGATGGGCATCTGTTGATCAGATAACATGCTGTTGTTGCTGCCTCAGCCCAAAAAACTTTAGGTAATCCAGCCTGAATAAGCATACATCTCACCCTCTCCAGAATTGTTCTGTTGTACCTCTCAGCAAGTCCATTTTGCTGAGGGGTACCTGCCACTGTATGATGTTTAGAAATCCCAGCATCCTTACACAAATTTATAAACTCAGTTGACAAATACTCAAGCCCATTATCTGTTCTCATCCTCTTGATCTTTTTACCTGTCTGGTTCTCAACTAAAGTTTTCCATTCTTTAAACACAGTTAGAACATCACTTTTAAGCTTTAAAATATATATCCATACCCTTCTAGTGAAATCATCAATAAAAGTCACAAAATACCTCCTACCAGCATGTGAAGGAACTCTAGAAGGACCCCAAAGGTCTGAATGTATATATTCAAGCTTATCAGTTGTTCTATGTATAGCTTTGCTAAAACTAACTCTGTTAGATTTACCAAGTATACAGTTTTCACAAAACTTCAGTTTACCAAGACATTCATCACCAAGACAACCATGTTCATGCAGTTTCTTAAGGCCAAGTTCACTAACATGTCCTAGCCTTAAGTGCCATAAATTCATTTTATCATGCATTTGTTCAGTTGCATTTGAGACTGACCCTGTTACAGTATTTCCAAGCAAGACATATACACCATTTGACCTCTTACCTTTCATTATAACTAAGGATCCCATGGTTATTTTCATTATGCCCTTTTCAGCTTTAAACACATATCCAAGTTTATCTAGAGTGCCTAAGGAGATTAAGTTCCTTAAGGTCAGGAACATACCTGACATCATGGAGGACTGCTTCTTGGCCATCAGCAGTCTTGAGCTTTACAGACCCAGCTCCTTGCATCCTGCATGCTTTGTCATTTCCCAGCAGCACCATGCCTCCATCCAACTCCTTGAAATCTTGCATCCAAGCCTTGTTGGGAGTCATGTGATAAGAGCAGCCACTGTCAAGGATCCAGTGACTCCCATCTGCAGCATTTGTGGCTACAAGAACATCAGCACTTTCATAGCCCTCTTCTGCCTCTTGCACCACTGCTGCCTCAGCCTTATCACCTCCTTTACCACCTTCTTGCCTTTTTCTTTCAGGACAGTCCCTTCTAAAATGACCCTCTTTATGACAGAAAAAACATTTCAGCTTCTTGGTGTTTGATGACTGTTGTCCACCTTGCTGAGATTTCTGCTTGAAGTTGCCTTTTGATCCCTTCTTGTTGTAGTTCTTCTTGTCAAATTTCCTTTGAACTGATAACCCTTCAGCAGCACCCTTAGATGAACCAGCATCCATTTGCTTTGACTTGAGGGCAGTAAGTACCTCTTCAAAGGTCAAAGCTTCCCTTGCATATTTCATTGTCTCAACAAATGAACTATAAGAACTAGGTAGAGCATTTAGCAGCATGATGGCTTGATCCTCATCATCCACCTTTACTTCTATATTCTCCAAATCCAGAATGATTTTTGAAAACTCATCTAGTTGTTCATCAAGGTCTTTATCTTCATTGATCTTAAACCCAAAAAGTTTACCTTTCAAGTAGATTTTGCTGGTCAGTGTCTTCGTCATGTAGAGGGATTCAAGCTTCAACCACACCTTGGCTGCAGTCTTCTCCTTGGACACCTCTCGCAGGACTTTATCACTGAGATGAAGAATAATGGTGCTATAGGCCAATTCTTGGGCTTCCTCCTTCTCGTCTTGGGTCATCGTCGCAGGGAAGTCCTTCTCGCCGTCCAGGGCCTTCACGACCTTCATCTGAACTAGGATTGCCCTCATACGCTGACGCCATAAGCCGAAGTCGCCATGGCCATCAAACCGGTTCAGCTCAATCTTCATCGGACCCATCACTTCGATCTTCAAAGCTCTTGATACCAATTGTAAGAGTAGCGGACGCGGATCGACAATCAAAATGATGAGTTAAAGACTAACTACAACTACGGATGAAACGAGGCAAAGATTTACCCTGGTTCGGGGACTCCTTCCCCTACTCCAGCACCAAAAATGAGGACGTATTATTGAGCTTTGGAATCAATCGATGTACAGAATACAATCAGTGAACTAATGCGAAGCTATTACAACCGATCGGATGATCAATTTCTACTCTACGCGAAAAGCCCCAAATCTGATTTTTCTCAAGAACCCTAACTCTGTGTTTTCAGAAGACCAGTCTTCAAACCCAGGCGCGGATCTCTGTTTATATCCGTTGGAGTAAAACGACGTCGGTGAATGCCAACTGTAAACCAACCGAAGTCGTTTCGATTCAGTTGTAATTGTAACTGAATGAAACACACACAGCTGGACTTCAAACGGTGCCGTTCCATTTGGCTCGCAAATACCAGTACCAGCGCCCGACCGAGTGCTCGACCGAGAGCCCGGGTCCCCGACCGTGTGCTCGCCCGTGTGGCCTCTCGGGTGTCCGAGTGAAACAGCCCGCGTAGCCGATCGTGTGTCCGAGTGCAGTTTCAACTTTCAACCACAAATAGAGTCCAAATTCCAACATCCTCAAGCTCAATAAAAAATTCCAACAGCTATTTAAGATCAATATTACAACTTTACTTGAGAAAGCAGAGATATGCTATTGAATTGTGAACTTTCAATGGATGTTAATAGAATTGCTGATCCCTTTTGTGTTTGACAGATCGAACATGCAAGCTCTACTGAAATGGAATATGTGCACGCGTTTGCACTCTCCTTACCTAAAACTCTAATCACATCAAAAGTCTACTACATCAATTTCATGTTAATGGGACTTCTGACAACATTTGCAGTGACATGGTGTTTGGCTTCTTGTTCTAAAATTTATATGCACAGATTCGAGGGAAGAAGGCATATTTATGGTTTTAAAGAGAGTTGAAGAGTTATTCATTGCTTTTGAGTTCCTAGGTGTTTGATGGATCATTAGTGTTAGCAGTCTGTCAGACGGAAGTCACGAAGTGTGTTTCCGTCTGATGGTCAGATAGCAGCGGAATAATTTTGCAGGAAAGTAAACGACAATACTTACGCACTAATATATAGTGGAAATCTTATCACAACATTGATAAGATGAAAACCACTACCTTTCAGATTGCTCTGAAAGGATTTGCGAACTGATTACTCTTTATTCCGATGTACTTGTAGGACATACAAACTAGATCTATCAGATTCTATTTGATATCCTCTACTCAATCCGACAGAGTAATCAGCTTCGAACTTTGTACCGTAGTGCGCTCGATCTCAGCAAGCTCCGTTCGTCGACTGTGATAACTCCTTTTGTTCTCCAAAAACGCCGAACCCCTCTACTGAGGTTTTTCTCCCTTATATAGACTTTGAGCTGATCTCTTGTCTCTGCTCAACAGTCACACCTTTCAGCTTTTCAAAAAGCTCTTCAAGTTCGTAATCAATTTTGTTTTTAATGGCTTTCCATATTAATTCGGCCTCTTCAATTGTTTTCCACATTAACTCGGCCTCTTCATTTTCTTTCCAATTTGTCTTTAAAACATTGCTTCAATCAGCGATTAACTTGGCTCTTCAATGGCTTTCCAATTTGTCTTTAATGTCTTGCCTCCATCAGCAATAAATCTGAGATTAACTCTGCCGTTAATGTTTGCTTTCATCGGCCATCAATCTGTTTGCAATCTCAATTGAACATCATTATGGATTTAATGGATTTCTGCACACTTAAACACGTCATTAGTTAAGTGTTTGTAATCATCAAAACTAAAGGGTTCCAACAAATTCCCCCTTTTTGATGATGACAAACACTTCTTCAAAAGATAAGAAATCCATGAGAAGTATTGCAGATCTAACAGACAGATATCTCCAAATAATTTTTGATGAACAGACAAGTCTACGATTGCTTAGTAGTTCCCCCTTAGATGGGCATCTAGTTTGATTTTCAGTAATGACTTCCCCCTCAGGAAATGTACTCATTATATCTTCCCCCTTTTGGCATCATCAAAAAGAGTGCAGTCAAGGACAACCGATTGAGAGAAAAGTGCATGTTTCATTAAGAACGAGCAAAAGTCCCCCTGAGGGAACACACATAGCAAGCTGAAAATTTGAAAAACTAACGAGCAAACACAAGCATGACAGCGAAAGAAGAGACACACAAAAAAAACAACAGATGTGGGTAGGATGGAAAGGAAGGGGCAACCATGAGACAAACGCCGGGTTAACCCTGAAACATGGTCTTTAGTTGATCAACCAGCTCAGTGCCCACGAACCTCAGCTGCCTATTCAGCTCCACTATTTGCTCTTTGATCTGGGTGCCATGAGTCATATTGATCTTCCCGGACTCCTCAGCCTCCCTTACTGTGGAGCGCAGTTCCCTCACCCATTCAACATCATTACCTGTCAGCATCCTCTCAGTTACGACCTCCAAGTTTCCCACACGTTCAGTCAACCGCTCAATCTTCCCGGCCAATGACTGCAGGGCTGTGAGTATTGCTGCCAACCCCTATGCCGGCATCCCTCCTGCTTGCAGTCCCTCTCCTGGGTTTTCCGGTTGCTAGTCCAGGGGTTCAACTGCCTGAGGCACAGGTGGTTGGGGAATAATGGGGTTAACTCGGGTATTGTGCCATCCGGTCGCAGCAGCAAATTCCCAGCCAATACTTTCAAGAGACTCCTTGCCTAGATCGGAAGACAGTGAAGTCTCCTTTTCTGGCGAGTAGATGTCCAGATGAAGAAGAATCTTTTTCACTAGCCCAGGGAAGGGTAATCCGTGGGTGTCACTTTCTGTGCACCGCTTCATGTGCTGGATGATGATCTTGGGAAGGCTGATAGGTTCTCCTTTTCTGAGCTTGTCCACCAGGAGGAAATCCTGAAAGGTCACCACCTGATGCTTCTGAGCTCGTGGTGTCACGGTTGTGCAGATAAGCCGGTGTAGAATGCGGTTAATGATATCCATCTTCAGAGCATTTCCCTGATTTGAGACATTTGATAGGTCCCCACCTATTCGTGGAATAACATCGCCTTTTGCAATAGACGCCGGCCAGTTTCCTTTACCTATGTATTCAGAATTTCCTTGGATAGGTACTTCTAGAATTGTTGCCAGTTCACGAACAGTGATTGCTTGTTCAGTTCCTTTGAACACGAATGAGAGCACACCCGACTTTTCTTCCACTTTAAGCTGGGAGTAGAACTCCCTCACAGCATTCTCTTCAACCAGAACCTCTTCTCGGAAGAGGTGGTCCCAACTTTGAGCAATGAGGAGGTTGTTTACCTCCACTAGCTGACTGTCAGCAAAAAAGATCCGATCGAGTGTTACCTCCGCAACAATAGATCTGTCCCCCAGAACCTTCTCAGCCTCCTTTTTTGGACTGGGTTGTTCCTCCGCAGCAACAGGGGTTTGTTCCTTTTTGGTGCGCCTGCTTTTTCGAACAGGTTCCCGGGGAGTGGTCGGATGTTTGCGCTTGCGGCCGGAGCCCTCGGCAGCGCCATGTTTCTGCTTGGGCTTCCTCTGTGAGGACGTCGCAGCTTTGGCTCGGGGAACTTCTGCGGACACCAGTTGGACTGAGTCGGAGGACTCGGGGGACGCCTGCGACTGTGCGGCTACCACTTCTTCAACTGTCATACCCTTCGCCCTGAGTTTGGCGAGTAAAGCAGCAAGGACAGTGGCAGAGTCGCTGCTGTTAGAGGCCATTGATAACGAAGAGCTTGGAAGGAGCTTAGGGTTTCAAAGTTTGGAGAGATTTTGAGAGAAAGCGGCAGAATGTGACTGAAAGGTCTCATCTTTTCACTTTCGCTTTATTGTACAAACCCTTGAGTTTCTCCAAAATCAAAAACCCAACCGGTAGCCTTGAATCTCGCACAAAATCCTTTAAACTTCCTAAATCAAACTGCACAATTAACTTCCTTCCAAAGTCATCATTAGCCAAGAGATAACCGCCTTAGTAATTTCCGTAATTTAATGTGCTTCATGATTCATCGACACCTGTCCACCTTACGAAGGTAATTAGGCAATTTACTGCGACTGTTTGCTTTTCAAAGGCCTGCCGAAACTGTTCAAATTTTTCACACCATAAATGCAGTTGGCCATTAATGTAAATATTTTTATTCCTTTTTCTTGCTGGCATCCACTGGCACTTCAAGCAATACTAATCAAAAATTCATCTTCCTGTGATCCTTCTGATTGATCCGTTCAGACTGTTTCTGAGTTAACATGGGTTTCGTCTCATGGTTTTCACAAGATTTGGGTGTGGTGTGGCAGGTTTACCCGAATGGTATAATTATAAAGAAAACATCACACACCGAAGAAATAAGAGTTCACCGAATCATGACGAGTAATTTCATGTAGTGGAGAAAAGCAAGAAAAATAATTGTGACAACGACGGGCTGAACATTTATTCTCCACACATAATAGGCTAGGGTTAGTCTTAGAGTGCTTCCTTGGCTTATATTGAAGGTTCAAATTTGGAAGTCTCTTTTTGGCTGAAAGGAAGTGTGTGTCATGCTCATAATTTTTACTAGTTGGTAATCTCATTTGTCATGCATGCAGTGGTGATCTCATAAAGCAACTTTCACACAGTTATTAACTTCATACGCAACGATTTTACACACTCAGCAGTCTATCATGCAGACTGATCTAGTCAATCATCGAGGAAATTCAACGTGAGGTACATACTAGGGAAGGGAAGTCATAACTAGTTCAAGCCTTAGCTTCTCGTAGGGTTCCCTGTGTAATGCTTTCGTAAAAATGTCTGCGATTTGCTCCTCAGTCCTACAGTATTCCATGGCAATGGTGCCTTTCACTACACAGTCCCGTAAAAAGTGATATCTGATTTCTATGTGTTTGGTGCGTGAAAACTGTACCGGATTTTTCGATATATTTATGGCACTGGTATTGTCACATAGAATAGAGACACAATCAAGATGAACGCCATAATCACTTAGATGTTGTTTTATCCATAGCAGTTGTGCACAGCAGGCTGCGGCAGCGATATACTCGGCCTCGGCAGTGGATAAAGCAATGGATGACTATTTCTTGGATCCCCATGAGATCAAGCTTGGTCCAAGAAATTGTGCCATCCCTGACGTGGACTTCCTGTCTGTCTTGCATCCTGCATAGTCAGCATCTGTGTAGGCCGTCAGACGTAAGTCTCCTCCCATTGGATAGAATAGGCACAGGTCGTCCGTCCCTTTCAGGTACCTCAGAATCCTTTTCATGGCTTTGACATGAGTTTCTCTAGGATCTGCCAGAAATCTGGCACATAGACAAACACTGAATAAAATGTCAGGTCTACTAGCTGTGAGATACATGAGTGAACCTATCATCCCCCTGTAGAGAGTCGGATCCACTTGTGGGGAGGACTCATCCTTTGCAAGGGAGTCATTAGGTGACATAGGTGTAGCACACGTTTTGGCGGACTCCATACCAAATTTTTTAGGATTTCTCTCACATATTTCTGCTGGTGGATCCGAGTTCCATCTTCTCCTTGTGCTACTTGAAGTCCTAGAAAGTACTTCAGTTCCCCCACCATACTCATCTCAAATTCGCTTGACATTAAATCTGTGAACTTTTTGACAAGTCTAGGGTTAGTTGAACCAAAGATAATATCATCAACATATACCTGAACCACCAGAGTGTCATTGCCTTCCTTCAGGAGGAAGAGGGTCTTGTCCACCTCTCCTCTGACGTATCCATGTGACAGAAGGAACAAGGATAGTCTCTCGTACCAGGCGCGGGGTGCTTGCTTCAGCCCATACATCGCCTTGTCCAGGATGTACACATGATTTGGATAGGCTCTGTCCTCGAATCCTGGGGTTTGGCTCCCATACACTTCTTCCTTCAAGACTCCGTTCAGGAATGCCGTCTTCACGTCCATCTGTTGCAAGGTAAAACCATGGTATGTTGAGTAAGCTATTATTAATCTAATTGCTTCTAACCTTGCGACGGGAGCGAATGTCTCGTCGTAGTCTATTCCTTCCTGCTGGTTGTAACCTTTGACCACTAGACGGGCTTTGTTCCTTACGACGATTCCCTTATCATCCAGCTTGTTCCTGAAGACCCACTTTGTGCCAATCACATTCTTGTCCTTGGGTCGAGGAACCAGACGCCACACTTTATTCCTCTCGAATTGGTGCAGCTCCTCTTGCATGGCATTGACCCATTCTGGGTCTTTGAGCGCTTCTGCTACAATCTTCGGTTCTGCAAGAGAGACAAAGGAGGCAAATCCACAGAATTGACAGAAGTCATTAAGATCTACCTTTTCCTGAGAAGAGTAGCAGTAGTAGTCCCTATATCTAGCTGGCGGTTGAACCACTCGTCCATGCCTGGTCGTTCTAGGTTCCCCCTCAGGATTTGCAGGGGTGGGGTTGCCTGCAGTTGCTACCTCACTAGGAGTCTCGTCGTTGACTTCGACTGCAGGGACATCATGGATTTGACCACCTTCTGGAACGGCTACCTCGACATCCTCCGCATGGTCATCTGGTGGTGGATCGTCTACGGGATGGACATCCATCGGAGGTGCATCAGTGGGTGCTGGCGGTGGGTTCCGGTCGGGATCTGAACTATCCGCGAACTTGAGTTCACCATCATCTACCATACCAGCAGACGAGGAGTCCTTTATCAGGTGACCAGCCATCACCGTCTCGTCGAATCTAACATGCACGCTTTCCTCGACTTTCGCTAGCCGTATATTGAATACTTTGTAGGCTTTGATGTGGCTAGAGTATCCAACGAACACTCCTTCGTCACTCCTTGCATCAAACTTCCCCAAGCTCTCTTTTCCATTATTGTGGACGAAACACCTGCAACCAAATACTTTTAAATGTGAAATGTTGGGCTTCCTTCCACGTAGTAGTTCATATGGGGTTTTCTCTATCATGGAACGAAGCGATGCTCTATTTAGGATGTAACCCGCAGCATGCACTGCTTCTGCCCAGAAGCATTTTGGAGTTCCGCTTGCAATCAGCATCGTTCGTGACATATCCTCTAGGGTTCTGTTCTTTCGTTCCACAACCCCATTCTGATGTGGTGTCCGTGGGGCGGAAAAGTTGTGATCAATGCCTTTGTCCCTGCATAACGAAAGAAACTGTGCATTCCGGAACTCTGTTCCATTGTCAGTGCGGATAGAGGTCAATTTACGATTTAACTTGTTTTCCATCAGATTAAGCCATGCTTCAAATTCACTATAGGTTTGATCTTTAGCATCAAGAAAAATAGTCCATGTATACCTGGAATAGTCGTTGACTATGACCATAATATACCTGTTTCCACCACGGCTGACAATATTGACTGGACCGCACAGATCCATGTGGACCATGTCTAGTGGCGCAGTTGTGCTCACTGTTTGCTTAGATGGGAAAGATGTCCGTGCTTGTTTTCCCGTGACGCAGGCACTGCATGTCTGATCGAATTCGCTTGCCACCTTAGGTAAGCCGATTACCAGTTCCTTCTGATGGAGTTTGTACAGTAGTTTCATGCTAGCATGCCCAAACCGCCTGTGCCATAGGATTGATCCTTCTGCAACACTTGCTAGACAGAGTTCTTCTTCGGGGACGAAATCTGGATCGACGATGTAGATTTCATTCACACGGATTCCTTTAAGAACAGTCTTCCCTGTCACATTACACCTCACAAGACAATCATTGGCATTGAATATAACTTGATTTTTACCATATTGGCACAGTTGAGACACACTTAGCAGGTTGTATCTTAAGTTCTCAACAAGGCTTACCTGCCTGATTCGGATAGAGTCCGAAATTCTTACCTCTCCTATTCCTACCACTTTTCCTGAGCTTTTGTTTCCAAAGATAATGCTATCTCCCGAAGTTTTATGGAGCGAGTCGAACCATTCTGGATTCCCTGTCATATGTCTTGAGCATCCACTGTCTAGGTACCATGGACGGGACCTCACTCCTTTCTGCAAGAAAACGATCAGTTTTTACGAACCCAGACAAGCTTGGGCTTACTGGGTTTAGGAATGAATTTAGCAATATGAGCAGAATAAGGAACATAGTAAGAAGAATAGTATGCATCGTGGTTAGTTGAGTCAATCTTTCTCCTTGGTGTGTTCCTTGGTTTGGCAGAGATGGCTGAATCATAGTGGGGACGGAAGTGAGCAGTTCTGTCTTCCTTCCTGTACTCATTGACTTCCCTCTGATAGCCGTAATTATTGGCTTCCCTCTGATAGCCATAATTATTGGCTTCGCTCTGATAGCCGTAATTATTAGCTTCCCTCTGATAGTTGCCTTCTGGATAGTGGTCCAGGGAGGACACCCAGTTTTGATTCCTTTCGTCTGCCTCCCTAAGACTTGAGCACTCAGATCTGTAGTGCCCAGAGTGACCGCAATGCCAACATATTCTATGGCACCCACATATTTACTTCTGCCTGGTGGAATGGACCTCTTGTTCTTCCTTGCCTGAAAGTCAATATTTAGGGGCTTGCGACTCAGACTCTGCTTCTGCCAGATTTCATAGGCTCTCTTAGCCTTGTAGGGGACTGAGTCGGTATCATAGAGATAACTTCCATCTTGTGGATGGACTTCTCTTTTTGCCTGCCCAGTGGCCTAAGGCCATTTTCCCTGATTGCTTTCTTCTGGTTCTGCCATGGCTTCTTTTCCTTTGGCGGCTTTCATCTTTGCTGCCTCCTCTTCTGCATAACCAAGTCCTGGTGTGACAAACCTCTTCTTGAAGTCCCTCTTTTCTTCTTCAGCCCTCTTAGCTTCCAGCTCAGGGAGCCATTCTTCTTTCCTTACAGCCTCCTTGCGTCTAAGATCAACGACTGTCTGAAGGAGTTCCTCATTGTTTTGTCTGAGGTTTATCAGCTCATCATTTAGCTCTTCCACCTTTGTATTGAAGTCAACCAACTCAGTGTTTCCGATCGACATACGTCTTAGTTCATCACTTAGGTCGCTGATCTGTTTCTCTCTTCCTTCACAGGTATGGCACCTACAGACATGCTCTGCCATTTCTTTCTCAAGACGCATGGCTTTGGTTGACCAGAGATGGTTTTCCTCAATGTCATCATGATGTTCCTGCTCCATGTCTGCCAGTCTGTCCTCCAGATCTCGGTTTTTGGCTAGGACTTTAGCAATTGTTTCTGCAAGATTGGATTCAGAAAAAACTTTATCAACAAAGGATTCAGTTTCTATTACCTCATCAGATGTGGAGTGAGCCATTAAGCATGCATCCTTTGAGGGCTTTCCATCGTTGCTGTCTTCATCCGAGTCCCCCCATGCGGCAAACATAGCCTGAGCAGGTTTTGGGGCAGCTGGTTCAGTCTGCGCTGGCTTTGGGGCCGCTGGTTCTCCTTTCTTTTTGCTACGACAATCATTGGACAGATGCCCCTTCTTCTGGCAGTGGTAGCATGTTCTATCTTCCCTCTCTTTTGGGTTGCCTCTCTTTTCACTTGATGTAGTATCTTTGTTCCATCTGGAGGAATTACCACCACTTCCCCCTGTTCTGAAGTTTCTTCCTCCTTTGCCGAAGCCAACCATTCCAAGTGCTTTCGTTAAAAGAGCGATGTCATCGTCTTCTCCTTTTGATGTCTCATTGCCTTGTACACGATCGAGGGCCTTTTCAACTTTCAAGGCAATGGCTTGGGACTTGTCAGTCTGTCGCCTGGCCATCTTCCTTTCTACGATCCCCGCCTGACTCTGGAGGTTGGCAACCGGCTCTTCTAGAGTAGTGTCTTTGATTCCCTTTTGAGCTTGCAGTGCTAGTGTCACTTGATCCCACTTGGAATTCAGGGCTTGCATAAATTGGTGCGTGATCTTCCATTCAGGAAGCCTCTCGTTCAGATATTCCAGCTGTCCAACTATGACCTGGAACCTGGTGTAGAAATCATCCAGGGACTCATCCTTCATCTGCATGACGGTCTCGTAGTCCTTTGTGGCAGCTAGGATCCTGTTCCTTTTGATGTCTTCATTTCCACCGTACTGTCTCACCAGTCCATCATACATATCTTTAGCTGTTTTGTACATTGCCACTTTAATCTGATCTCCGGGGGACAAGGCCATGTAGAGAACCTTCTTTGCTCTGGCATTCTTTTCGAGACACTTGTAGTCCTCGTCGGTGTACTCATCCTTGGCCTTTTCAACCGGTTTGGCAGGATCTGTTTTGTCCAGGATAGGTAATGGACCTGTTTCGAATATCCTCCAAGCTGTCCGTCCAGCGAGCAGACATGGGCCTCAAATTGGTCTTTCCACCAGTCAAATTGCCCTGGCTTTAGCAGCGGCGGTTTCCAGAACGAGTCGTTGATTGATGACATAGTTTTCCTGCAAAGCTAACACACAAATCTAGAGTCCTCGGCTCTGATACCACGTGATGGATCGTTAGTGTTAGCAGGCTGTCAGACGAAAGTCACGAAGTGTATTTCCGTCTGATGGTCAGATAGCAGCGGAATAATTTTGCAGGAAAGTAAACGACTGAAAATACTTACGCACTAACATACAGTGGAAATCTTATCACAACAATGATAAGATGAAAACCACTATGATTTGCGAACTGATTACTCTTTATTCCGATGTACTTGTAGGGCATACGAACTAGATCTATCAGATTCTATTTGATATCCTCTACTCAATCCGACAGAGTAATCAGCTTCGAACTTTGTACCGTAGTGCGCTCGATCTCAGCAAGCTCCGTTCGTCGACTGTGATAACTCCTTTTGTTCTCCAAAAACGCCGAACCCCTCTACTGAGGTTTTTCTCCCTTATATAGACTTTGAGCTGATCTCTTGTCTCTGCTCAACAGTCACACCTTTCAGCTTTTCAAAAAGGTCTTCAAGTTCGTAATCAATTTTGTTTTTAATGGCTTTCCATATTAATTCGGCCTCTTCAATTGTTTTCCACATTAACTCGGCCTCTTCATTTTCTTTCCAATTTGTATTTAAAACATTGCTTCAATCAGCGATTAACTTGGCTCTTCAATGGCTTTCCAATTTGTCTTTAATGTCTTGCCTCCATCAGCAATAAATCTGAGATTAACTCTGCCGTTAATGTTTGCTTTCATCAGCCATCAATCTGTTTGCAATCTCAATTATACATCATTATGGATTTAATGGATTTCTGCACACTTAAACACGTCATTAGTTAAGTGTTTGTAATCATCAAAACTAAAGGGTTCCAACAGTGTTATATTTGTCTCGCTCGGCGTTTTTAAGGGGATAGGTATATAACTATCTCCTGGCGCTTGAGGGACGGTTTCTGTATTAGCCACGATCCAGGCTTTTTGGATCCTTATTAATAAAAGGCGCAGGCTCCGCCCAGCTTTAATTTAAAAAAATCCTAAAAAAGGAAGAAACTCATAACGATCATGATTTTTATATATACATTTCATTACTCTCTTCTACAGTTACAAGAGACCCGAGAGACAATTGGAAATCTATGGGTTCACTCTATAGTCTCATCAATGCAATGCTTGAAGTGGGCTCATTGACTCATTTCATTTCGAAGGATTTATATCACTTTATTCCCAAACTTTTGAAGGATGAATTTGATAGCCTTCTAAATTTCTAACAATTTTTAGAGCGAGACGCTCTAACTTCTCTCTAGGCTAGGCCTTAGTCTACGAGATTGTTTCTCTCACGACACCTGGTGTAATCTGTCAGTTTTCCTTTTACCCTTGGTGCCCATGCGCCCCTTTCAATTCCATTTGGTGGCTTCTAGCTATCATCGTTTAGTTCTTAACATCATCACAACTTTGTTATTTAAAGGGGTTTCCTATCAACATCATACATTCCAAAATCTGTCTTGTAGTTCTTTACTCCCTTTCCTTTTTCGGCTTCTTGCCAAAATTGAAGTAAAAGCTCTTGTCTTTTGCTGTCTGCTTTCTCTGCTTTTTCTTTTAAGCCTTTTTAGTTCCTTTTTGTCACGTCTGCAACCAATGGAGGATGAAGTTCAATCCCTGGCGAAGCAGTTCAATGGTAAAGCTGCGATATCTATCTCGAAGGTGGTCAGAAAGGAAGCTGAAAAAAACTTCGTGCATGCACTGGCTTTGAAGTTCTGCAACATGAAAGGTGTTTACAAGGACGTGGTGGCTCCTCTACTAAAGCGTGCCTGGTTTCTGCAGGGAAAGGTTAAGTTTATGGACCTGTCTTTTGACATGATTCTTGCCATCTTTGAGACCAAACAAGACAAGCTGAAGGTGCTAGAGGGTGGTCCATGGACTGGTGATGGATGGGCCATTGCGGTTGGTGAATGGGACGTGGATAGATTTGCAAATAATGTCATCCCTACTATGGTCCCGATGTGGGTTCAGGTACACAATTTACCGTTGGTTCTGATCCAGGATCAGTATGAAGATCGCTTTGCCTGGCTTGTTGGTGTTCCAGTGGACGTGTCTAAAACTTCCCTGGTAGTGCATGAAAGTGTGGTTCAAAAAAACTTTCTAAGAGTTCGTGTTCTGATTGACTCTACTCAGCCGCTTGTCGATGGCTGCTACGTTTTTGAGGAGGATGAGGAGGAACCTCTTTGGGTTGAGTTTAAGTACGAAAGACTTCCTAAGTACTGCCTGAAATGTGCCAGACTAACTCACGATACAAGTAGCTGCTCTTTGAAGAATGTGGATGATGATGGGTTTCTCTATGCTCATCTCAGAGCTGATCCACTTTTCAGAGAGGGCAAGATTGATGGAAGACGTCCTCAAGGCCAGAAGGAAGTTGTTTTCAAAAGTTCTGAGCTCAAGCAGGGGAATTTGGCAATTACAGAGTTCAAGGGAGTGAAACGAGCCAATGCATGTTCCGTAGAAGGTGTGGAGTCGTCTGGAACCAAAAAAGGAATGATGACAGGAAATCAAATTATGGATTTCTGTCAGGAAGCCAACTTTTGTGATTTAGAAAAGTTTGGTAGAAAGATGGATTTTGAGCACGTGCCTGCTTCCAACTCTAAAAAAGGGAAAGCCGTTGTTGAAAACTTTGATGATGAGATGTCTAAGGGTATGAAGAATCTGGTGCCCTCTTTGATCGGTGGATTTGACATACAAAGCCCGGTTTGGCTTTCTGGCCCAAATTTATCTATTGTGGATCCTTTTGAAATCAAGCTTCTTGAGGCTCCTTTTACCAGTGCTGAGAATAGAGTTGTCTCGGGCCCAAGAATTAGAGAATTCAATCACGGTAAGCGTTTGTCCATTGGCCCCCCTAGTGTGAAGATTACGAAAAAAAGAACTGCTTGATTGAGAAGCAGAAATCCAGCTATTGTCTCTGAAGTCCCAGTTCATCAAGTTTCAGATCAAGATTTTGAGAGTTTCTTTAACCTGAACAATCAGCCTTACCTTCTGAACCAAGGTGAGACCGATGACTTCCTGCTCCAGGATATTGTTGATGCGGCGGTGGCTGGTCACCAGCACCGCCGAGCGCCATGAAAACACTATTCTGGAACTGCAGAGGACTTGGATCGTTGTCTGCAGTTCGCGCCTTACGGGAGGTCATTAGATCGTCTCGTCCTTTAGTAGTTTGTCTTGTAGAAACGAAGTGTGATAAGCATCGATGTGAAATTGTCAGGGTCAAATTAGGTTTCGACTGTTGTTTTGCTGTACCTGCTCGTGGCCGATCTGGTGGTCTTGCTTTATTTTGGAATAATATGACAGAAGTCTCTGTTGCTAGCTACTCCGGTTTTCACATTGATTTTATTTTGAATCACAAAGGTTCAGTGCATGTTACTCTCTTTTATGGGAATCCAAGAACTAGCTTAAGGCATTTGAGCTGGAGACTGCTCAGAAAATTAAGAGAGCTCATCAATTTACCTTGGTGTGTCATAGGGGATTTTAATGAAATTTGTACTTTTTCAGAAACTACAAGTAGGAATTTGTCTCGGCAGGTCTATATGGAGCATTTCAGGGAGGTGTTAATGGATTGTGGCTTAATGGATTTGGGTTATAAAGGTTCAAAGTTTACATATTCAAACAGGAGACAAGGGAGTGAAGAGGTTGCAAGTCGACTGGATAGAGCAGTTGGGGATGATTTGTGGGTCGATAAGTTTCCTAATGCTACTATTGAACATTTGATATCTCATCGCTCTGATCACTGCCCCTTACTCCTTAATTTTGATGGGATTAATCAGGTTACTAGTAAATTGTTTAGATTTGAATCAATGTGGATGAGGGATGCTAGTTTTGTTGATATGGTTAACGACTCGTGGACTTCCAATGATACTAGTATTTCTTTGTCCTACAAACTGGCTGACCTGTCTCAGAACCTAAAGAGTTGGAATAGAAGAGTTTTTGGAAATGTTGGTAGTCGTCTGAAGAATTTGAAGGAGGAATTAGTTGTTGTTAGACAAGGCTTCCGATCGCAAGTTTCCACAGAAAAAGAAAAGCAAATAGTTGGTGAAATTGAGGAATGGCTGGTTAGAGAAGAAACCATGTGGGCGCAAAGATCCAGAGTTTCTTGGTTGGGTGAAGGTGATAATAACACAAGATTTTTCCACCTCAAGGCTAATGCCAGGAAGAAAATCAACACTATCAGCTCTTTAGTTGATAGAGACGGTATAAGCCACACTGATCATACTGATTTAGAGCATGTGGCGGTGTCCTATTTTCATGACCTCTTCTCTCCTTCTGTCACCATGTCTGAGGTGGAACTGATGGAGTCATTACAGTTCATTCCCACAACTATTACTGAAGTTCATAATAGAATTCTCACGGAACCTTATACAGAAATTGAGCTAAAGAGGGCTTTGTTCCAGCTTTACCCGTTTAAGGCACCTGGTTTAGATGATTATCCTGCTGGCTTTTTCCAAAAAATTTGGGGCACTATTAAAAGGGATTTCATAGCTTCCTGTCTATCCATTTTGCATGATGGCTTTATTCCTCAAGGCACTAATGACACTCTAATTGTTTTGATTCCAAAAATCAAATCAGCAGCAAAGATGGAAGATTATCGACCTATAAGCCTGACTAGTGTTGTGTCTAAAACAGTGGCCAAAGCGATTGTTAACAGACTTCAGCAAATTCTTACGGAGGTCATTAGCCCGGCGCAGTCTGCTTTTATTAAAGGAAGGCTTATTACTGATAATTACCTCATTGCTCATGAAGCTGCCCATCTCATCAAAAACACAAGACAGGGCAAGAGCTCATATGGGTCGTTGAAGCTGGACATGTCTAAAGCATATGATAGAGTTGAATGGAAGTTTCTGAAGATGATGCTGTTGAGATTTGGTTTTGCGGAGAGGTGGGTGAGTATGATCTTAAAGTATGTGTCTAGTGTGCGTTACACTATTCGTATTAATGGGAGAAATACAGTGGACTTTACTCCAGGAAGAGGGCTTCGACAGGGTGATCCCCTGTCTCCTTATCTTTTTATCCTTTGCTCTGAATGGCTTAGTTATAGCTTGTCAAAACTAGAAATGGAAAGAAGCATTGAAGGTATTAAGGTTTGCAGACGAGCTCCTTATGTGTCCCATCTCATGTTTGCGGATGACTGCCTCCTCCTTTTCAAAGCTAAGAATGATACAGCTGGAGCCTTGTTCTCTCTGTTGAAAAATTATGAAACAGTTTCTGGTCAGGTCATCAATTACAATAAATCTGAGCTAGTCCTTTCTCCCAATGTTCCGGAGGCTTTAAAGAACACGTTTAGTGTCCAGCTGCCTGTGTCTATGGCTAGCCACCATGCTAAATATTTGGGTCTACCCTTAACTCTTCAGAGGAAACTTACGCTTAATTTTTCTGGAGTCTTGGACAAATTTTGGAATAAGACAGAGAGCTGGAATTCGAAAAACCTCTCATCTGGAGGAAAGGAAGTTCTCATCAAAGCCGTCTTACAAGCATTACCGCAATTTGCTATGAACTGCTTTCTTTTGCCGGAACAAATCATTAAGAAGATGCATAGCTCGATCAGAAAATTTTGGTGGTCCCATTCTTCCTCTAAGAAACCTATGCACTGGATAAAATCACAGATCCTTTGTCAAGACAGAAACATGGGTGGTTTAGGTTTTAAAGACTTCAAATGCATTAACATGGCTTTTCTTGCCAAGCAAGCTTGGAGAATATATACTCAACCTGAGTTGTTGATATCTAGAATCTATAAGGCCAAGTATTGTCATGATTATGATATGTTGCAGTGTGCTGTTGGCTATAGACCTTCTTTTTGCTGGAGGAGTATTGTTAAAGGTTTTGAATTGGTTAGAGCAGGTTCTGTTTTAGACAATAATGGGCACATCATCTGGTCTTCTAACCCCTCTGGAGTTCTTGATATTTGCAGTGCTTATAAGCTAATGTTGCAGCTTAAGAATACTAGCGGCAGAGATATCATTGGCTGTTCAGATCTGTTGCATTCTCAAAAATTTTGGCAGGACTATTGGAAAATGTCTGTTCCAAGAAAGGTTAAAATCTTTGGTTGGAGGGGTTATCATGCTGGCCTTCCAACTGGTGTTAGTCTGCACAGGCGTGGGTTGGTTAATGAAGTCGGTTGTGGAAAATGTGGAGTTAAGATGGAAACTTATTCTCATGTCTTCCTCCATTGTTGGTTTGCCAGAGCTGTTTGGAACCAGTTGCGAATCCCTGAACTTAGTGATATGCATCCTTCGGTTTCTTTTGCTGATATTATTCATTACAGCTGGAGTAACTTCGCACCCAGAAAAAGACATTTGGTTTTAGTTACTCTGTGGTTTATTTGGTATAATCGCAACAAAAGGAAACATGAAAATAGTGAACTCAGCTTACACGAGATTGTCTACAAAGCCAAAAATCTGGCCAGAACATTCGAACAGTATAATTCAAAGTTTAGTTCTAGCATGAGATTCCTTTATAGCTCTGATTTTGCTTGGAAAAAACCTCCTGTGGGTTTTATAAAATTTAACTGTGATGCTTCTTGGAAGGAATCGATTGGAGGAGGGGTTGGGATCGTTGCAAGGGACAGTGGAGGCTCCATCCTGGCAGTAAGAGCCACTAAATGTGTTGATATTCAGAGTAGTGTTGGTTGTGAAGGGCTTGGTCTTTTGGAGAGTCTCAGAATGGCTGAATTCCTCAAGGCAGAGAAGGCCATTTTTGAGACTGACTGTGCCAATATTGTGAATTGGATTAACATTAGCCCGGATGACAATGTTGCTCATGAAGATTGGTTCAAAGAAAGTTCGCATATTTTACAACGCCATATTAATTGGAAGATTTTTCTTATCCGAAGAGAGGCAAACGTCGTCGCAGACCACTTGGCTAAGCGTGTGATTGATCAAAACTGGTGCTGGACGAGACTAGACTGTTGTCCGAGATTATCATGTTTCTCTAGTTGATTAAAGCCCTCTGTTTCGCTTGTTTTGAAGCATGTTGCTTCTGTTATCAAAAAAAAAAAAAAAAAAATTTGATAGCCTTCTACTTCTCTCTACCTACAGGATCGCTAGCAGCGTCTTTATTTGTTCATCTTCAATGCAATAAGCTTTCGAAAAATGGGTACGACTTTCTTTCTTTTGTCAAATGTCTTGTAGAGGTGATTGAAGTCAACTTAACTAAACGGGAGACCTGAAGTTTAATGTCTAAACGGGAGACCTGAAGTTTAATGTCAAAACGAGGCCTTAAATTTTATCTTTGTAAACATATTAAAATAATATTTTTTTTCATATGGGGCCTTTTATGTATTTTTTTAATTCGAATTTTGGGCCTTATACTACACTATATTTATTCTTCAAAGTATAAGTTGATTTGGGAGACTGAAGCCTCTACTTGACTTGCACAACTGTTGAGTTGACTCCGGAGGTGCTCAACATGATGCTTTATGATTCTGAATGATGCTTGAGTTCACTAGGTTAGCTGTTGCTTTAACATTTAAGATTATGCCCTTTTCAGATATGTTATTCAAGACTCGCAGAAGCTAATGGATATCTGTGGCAAACTTAATTCAATTCATAAAAGGCTTATGAAGATCGAGAGCAGTTGGAAGCAATACATGGGTTAGTTTTTAGTTATTGTTGGATCGTTAGGTTAGCCGTCTATGTGAGGGAGATCCCAGAGTGGTATCCCTCAGACAGATGGCAGCGGAAATTAACTCTCGTACAGGAAATATAAAACAGATAGTAAATGCTCACGATTTAGAGTGGAAACCTTACTGCAACCTTTGCAGCAGGCTGAAAACCACTTTGCCTTCTGGACAGTTCCAGAAGGGCTTCAAGATCCGTGTTATTGATAAAGGAATATGCTTGCAGTTTGTTACACTTGTCTCACGCAGTGACAACTAACAAAACTACTCAATTCGAAGGATCAACTAACACGATCGTCTTGTCCGCACACAACAGCACATTGTCAGCTCCGGAATTGATCACTCTTCAATCTCCGATTCGTTCTCTCCAAAAGCCGCAGCAAGTACTCCGACGACTATCAGGTTGATCGCAAACTCTGCTCTCCGTTTGCACTCTCTCAACAGCCGTACTTCAATCTGAAGACTCCTCCTCCTTTTATAGTAGTCTTCAAGTCGGCTGATCTGATCTCTGTCTCAGATCCGATTGCTATCCAGCAGATATGATATGGTTAAGATATTTCCATATCTTAACCCTGTCACATATTTCCTTTCCAAATCTGGCGTGTATCTTCCCTCCGTATATACTAGACGTATATCCGTGTATATACTGACATCAATACTGCTCGTCAATTATCCCGCAGATATACTCGAATACCTCTGATTCGTATCGACTATATTCTCGCTGATCCGATCTCGTCATAATGTCGGTGTGTCTCTCATACAGAACGCATCTCTCTCGCAGTGCTGCTCTCTCGCAGAGATGTCCAGCAGATCTGATCTACATCAGAGATTCGATCTCCATCTTGCAGATCTGATTCTGTTAAGATATTGCCATATCTTAACTCAATCAACTATTTCCCTTCCATATCCAGCTCGTATATTTCCATATCACGTCTTGAATATATCTTGCCGTATATTTCCGTATATTATATCTTGAGTATATATTCCGCATCCAATCTTATGATCTCTTGAATATCTCAATCTCGGATCTTGATATATCTCGAATATCTCCAGCTCGGATCTTGATATATCACGAATATCTCCAGCGATATGATCTCGTCATAAAGTCGGTGCTGATCTCGTCTCTCACGCAGATCCCGTCTCTCTCGTAGATCTCATCTCTCTCGTAGCGCTGAGCTCTCTCAGAGATGTCCAGTTAACCTTTCTGTCAGACAGTGATTTCTGCACACTCAAGTGGATTATTAGTTAAGTGTTTGTTATCATCAAAACACAAAGGGTCCAACAAATCCCCCCTTTTTGATGATGACAAACACTTCTTCACAAATGAGAAATCACACACAGCGATGGTACGGAATTCACATCTACATTCCCCTAGGACAGCTAGCAACTCCAGAATTTATTCATTAAATTTTTATTTAAAGTCTAGCTAGCACAGTTTCCCCTCAGATAGACATCCGCTCGACCTTCGATACTGATTTTCCCCCTTAGTGTATGCACATATATTTCTTCCCCCTTTCGGCATCATCAAAAAGATATGCAAATAAGAACACAGAGTAATGGAAAGAAAAACATTTCATTCATGCCAGCAAATCATAGGTGTGTCACACAGACACCACACAGTCAAGCAGGGAAATCAGAATGCACAGAGAAATCGAACATGAAATTCAAAAAGAAACAAATTCAAAAAGCAGGGAGAGATATGGTAGGGTTGGCAAAGAGGGGGATCCATGAGACAGTACAGACTAAGCATCATTCTGGGACGGAACCTTCAACTGGTCCACAGTCTCTGTGGCAAGGCTCTTGATCTGCGATGGGAGCCCTTCCAGCACAGCTGTCACACTACCCGAGTCTACCTCTACTGCCAACTCCATGGCTGCTAACCTCTCCTTCACATCCTACAGCTCAGACCTCACCTCCTTCAATGCAGACCGAACTCCCTGCATCTCAGTCCGAGCTTCCTGGACCTCAAACCGAAGCTCCTTCAACAACGACATCATCTCGCCCATACTATCAGTGGGGAGAACAGCCTCTTCACGCACAGGGTCAGCAACGAGAGTCACTTCAACAACATCTTCTTCTATAGGTGACGGGGTCGGGGAGCGTGGAACAATCCATCCTTCTCTTGCAGAGTACTCCAGACCTTAGCAATCACGCTCAAAAGTGGGAGCAAGAAGAACACCAACTGCGCTACAGGACTCATGATCTTCTTCTCATAGTGTGTGTGACTCAACGGAATACACTAACCATCACCAAGATTGATCTTGCAGCACTCGTGAACCATTTTCCATACCTCACGTTTCTATCACGCAGCGGCAGGGCCTTCATCATACCCTCTCTTGGGTTTACTCCCAAAAATACTATTTTGTCATTTTTGAACATCTCAAAACTGTCATCCGACATCCTTCACAACTTCTTGAGTTATGAATGCCTATTGCACAGCATCATGTTATTTGCTGACCAGCTCAACGTGCTCACCTTACTATGCTGAATTTTCCATACAAGTCATCAACACAGCAACTTGGCTTGTCATCACTTTCCTTCGACTTCTGAATGGGTCATTAGCTCAAGGATAGCCTTCCCGTCCATTCCGAGGACAAAACTCAGGTCTTCATCATTCTTCACACCATCAACTGCATGAAAGTGACCTGCACATAGCTAGCCACCCATCAAACGTGGTCTTCTCTACTTCTTCATTCCACTCATCAAAGGAAGTCTCCTCGATGAGATTACATCATCATTTGTCTTTCTCGCGTACTCACAGAACTATAGTATTGTCTTCTCCACCACAAGGCACAGCCTTTTAAGCACGCAGAAATTGCTCTCTAAAGTGTGGAAATCACCCTCACACGACCATTCATCATGGGCTCAAAATCTTCAACACTGAATTCAAAAGTAGGAGAGCTGACCTCACCTTTTCCTCACCATAACTTTTTCATCTCAGTAATTGTTGCTCCATTTCAGCAGCCTTAAAAATGGCAGCAATCTCCATAACTGTCACAAAGATTGTTTCTCAGCCAAAGTTGAACCTTCCAAAGTGATAACTCAATCTGACCTGTCTCATGGGTACACAAGGTTTTTGGTATGGTGTGCTAACTTTACCCAAATGGTACAAATAACACCACACACAATCAGGCAAAAACAAATAAGATCATCCAAACACATTTTTATCATCTTCATACCTCATGTGGAATAACTCCAGAAAAACAGCACATCAACGGGCTCATAGGAATATCCCACATGAAGATAGGCTAGGGTTGGTCTAGAGTACCTCCTGGGCTTATAATGTGGGATCAACTATGGAGGTCTCTTTTGGGCAGAAAGAAGATTCAGAATTTCATGTTTTTCAATCCCTAATGCAGTCATCAATCACATATCTAGCATGCATGGATACAGTGTGAACACAGCTTAATTTTTCACTAGCAGAGAACATCCATGTTAAATTCTCCATCAGACGTGACTTATATGCATGTAGTCTAGCCAATCACTGAGGGAGCAACATATGAGCATAGCTCTAAGGAAGAGAAACCATACCTAGTTCAAGCCCCAGCTTCTCGTAGGGTTCCCTGTGCGATGCCTTTGTGAATATGTCTGCTATCTGTCCCTCAGTTCTGCAATATTCCATCTCCATTATTCCCTTTTTCAACACAGTCTCGCAGAAGGTGATATCGAATCTCTATATGCTTAGTGCGTGGAAACAGCACAAGATTTTTAGAGATATTAACAGCACTAGTGTTATCACATAGAATTTTAACACAATCAGTAATAACACCATAGTCACTTAGCTGTTGCCTGAGCTATAGTAGCTGTGCACAGTAAGCAGCAGCGGCAATAGAGGACTGCTTCTTTGAAGCCCAAGAGAAGAGACACGGTCCAAGATACTGAGCCATTCCTGACGTGGAATTCCTGTCTGTCTTGCAGCCCGCATAATCTACATCAGTGTAGGCTACTAGGCGTAAGTCCCTTCCCCTCGGATAGAACAAGCACAAATCATATGTTCCCTTCAGATATCTCAGTATCCTCTTCACAGCTTTCACAGGGGTTTCTCTGGGATCTGCCTGAAACCTGAACCACTAGAGTGTCCTTCCCTTCCTTCAAAAGAAAGAGAGTCTTGTCCACCTCCCCTCTGCCATATCCGTGGGACAGTAGAAACTGTGACAGTCTCGCATAGCTTGTTCCTCTCGAACTGATGTAGCTCTTCTTGCACGGCATTGACCCATTCTGGATCCTTGAGCGCTTCTGCTACTGTCTTTGGTTCTGCAAGAGAGACAAAGGACGCAAATCCACAAAAATGATACAAATTATCTAGATTTACCTGATCCTGCGATACGTAACACTGGTAGTCCCTCAGCCTTACTGGTGGCTGTATAACTCTCCCATCGCTTGTAGTCCTGGGTTCCCCCTCACTGCCTGGAACAACAGCTGTCCGGATACCAGGGTCGGGGCCTCGCTCCTGCGAGATAGAGATCAGTTTTTACGAACCCAGACAAGCTTGGGCTTACTGGGTTTTGGGACAGTTTAAACAACAGGGGAGAATTTTAGAGGACATGAATCGTTACTATCAGCGAGATTGATTTTCCTCCTGCGGGTGCTTCTGGGTCGTCCGTAGATGGCTGTGTCGTGGTGAGGACGAACCCATTCAGCTCTGTCTTCCCTTCTGTGGGGAGAGACTTTTCTCCTAGAGACATGAGCGGTACTAGCTTTTCTCAGATAACTGCAATTCCTCTCGTCGGCTTCTTTCAATTTCTTACAGTCTGATCTGTAATGGCCAGAGCGACCACAGTGCCAGCAGACACGATAGTTGACGAACTATTCTTTTTCACCTCTAAATAGTATCAATGAAGAGAGGGTCGGTAGTAAGTCAAAACATTTATAATGACCGGTAGGGTACCGGGTCGAACCCAAAGGAGCAAGCTAAGCACATGCACTATGTAAGATCGTGTTTCCGTTCGGCTATTCTAACCAAAATGTATAAAGGTGTGAATATCTAAATCCTATGTGGCTAGTAATTAGGGATAAAAGATAGATAGGAGGTGTTTCGAGGGGTTAATCCCCTCCTTGGCAATTTTCCAATGATCATGTATACAAGAATTTAATCATTTAAGAGTTGATAGGTTTAAAACCTAGCTTAGGCTAAAATTAGACAAACTATCATGCAAGTCTAATCTTAGTCAAACCTTCTTATGTAGAATCTCACTAATTAAAGATGTTGATTCACTATATAGCACCTATTTTCACAAATGCTATATGCATAAAGTCTTGGTTAGCCTCTCACCCATGCATTTACTCTCATAAATGCTTGATAAGTTCATTTTTACTATATCCAAACCATCACTAAGCTCTCTCAATACTTAGATCATAGTTCTAACACAAACATGTCACTTAGGCATTTTATCAAACACTTAGCAACATGTCTAAAATGAAAACCATAGTAAAATGAAATCAACTTCATAAATTGCATGTTAATGTGTATACAATGATCATTGAGTACCAAGGAGGATCATAAGACCCTCAAAACACAAGATCCACTACTCACACATCATGTAAGACAACATGGTGTGAGTAGGGTTTTTACACAACAAGTAGAATAGAAGAGGGATAGAAATAGGATGATTAATCCCTGAACTCCCTTGATCTTCACTTCTCCTTGGTTGGATGATGATTGATGACCTTGGTTGACCTCTTTTCTTAATCTTCTTCTCCCCAAAAATCTCCACACTTGGTCCAAAACCCTTGCTTTCTATTTATAGATTCGGCTGAAATCTGGACCTCAAATCTGAGTTTTTCATCCAGTCGGTCGACCGGACTTTCAGTCGATCGACTGGTGATCCTCCCGTCTGAATTTGGTCTTGGCGTCCACTAGAGAGTTGTAGCCCTTTGAGTTAGATTTCCAAAAAGCTTTGAATCAACCAATTCGGACACCGTATGCGCCCTGGGCGTCCAAAACAAGTCGCAAAGGTCACGAAGAAAAACAATCTGAGGAGCTGCTGAGTTGTTTACACAGTCGATCGACTGGACTTTCAGTCGACCGACTGGGGCCTTTTTGGTCGTTTTCCCGTCCGAATTTGGTCTTGGCGTCAACTAGAGAGTTGTAGCCCTTTGCGTTAGCTTTCCAACAAGCTTTGAATCAACCAATTCAGACACCGTATACGCCCTGGGCGTCCAAAACAAGTTGCAAAGGTCAATATGCTCGGTATTGCCCCGAAACTCCTTGTTTTGCGCCGAAACTCAACCAATCTTCACATTTAGGCATTGACCATGGGGGAAACTTGTTTTCTACCTGAAATGTAGAGATAGAGGTCAAATGACATCAAAATATCGTCGGAAACGATTCAAAACTATAGTGAAGAATGACGATAAATGAGTCGAAAACTCGACTCATCAACACTCCACACTTAAGTTTTGTTCGTCCCGAACAAAGTATGAGAATATGTCAAGGTCATGCAAAT
Source organism: Rhodiola chrysanthemifolia (assembly GCA_033675395.1). Classification (NCBI taxonomy): domain Eukaryota; kingdom Viridiplantae; phylum Streptophyta; class Magnoliopsida; order Saxifragales; family Crassulaceae; genus Rhodiola; species Rhodiola chrysanthemifolia. The sequence goes on from CM066205.1 coordinate 43,933,966, forward strand.
GTCGAAATGCTAGTGGTGCTATGTTTTTCGTGTATTTGCCTCACTAGATTTCACAAGGTCTCGATCATTATTCCTAATCATGTTATTGAAAGGTAAATGACAAGTATGTACAATCTAACTAGCTCATTTTCGTAGGCGTTACGAATGCTTTTAGCATATGCATTAAGCCTTTAAACCCCTAGGCTACCCTAGTGGACGAGTTATAATCTCGTGAGAGTTTTCAGAAAAGGGAATACTCACAAATCCCATATGCACCTATCCCATGAGAATGAATGCAAGAGTGCTCAACCAAGGCGAGGATTTCTCAAAACCAATCCCTCACCCCAAACTAGGACTACCATCACAATATCATCAAAAGAACTTTTGAACCATTTGAGTACCCATGAGGTTGTGCATTCATAATCATCAATACTAGAGCTATCAATCGCCTCATCCAAAAGATCTACTCATTTTCAAGCCAATACAATGAAGACATGGTTTAGTTTGCACAAAAGAGTGTCAACCACTCACCTATGCTAGCTAGGGCTAGTCCATGGGCTCGCGACATGAAACTCATTCCCAAGTTTTAGGCGCTTAAGCCATAATCCATAAGGGAAGAGGAGTTTGACACAAGAGTTCTTATAAAACAAGCATAGACTAAATGATAGCTCCCGTGCAAGCACATGGGTCGTCCAAAAGTCATTCTAACTAGCACACAATGCAAATGATGAATCCCGCACAAATGAAGAATGTAGGAAAACTTAGAGTCAAGTTTTAAGTGCTTCTTATTTTCTTTTTGAAATGGCCTTTGGCCTACAAATGCTTTCGAGGGGGAACTTTTCTCCCTAACCCCCGGCATTTGTATCATTTTTGAAGCAAAACTTCTCATGTACATCGAGAAAGTTCCTAGTCGGGGGCTTTGCCCTCTTTGACCACAAAAACTTTTTGTTGGGGCCTATTTTTTTTTTTGACTCCACACTTAAAACTTGACAATATGTTCAAAAAGTGTATGGAATGCGCGGGAAACAATCATAAGCAAGTCACTAAATTAGAAAGAGCTCAAGTCACCAAGGAGCATACAAGAGGTCTAAGTTTTTCGTGAAAAGCTTTCTTTAAAAGTGCTTGCTAAAACTCAATCCAAGGTATTTCAACAAAAATACTTAGAAAATTAGATAGACAAGAGATAGCAATGATGTTGATTCACAAGAATACACATTCAAGGGACTAGGTCGGTTCTAAGTTCAAGATCCAATAAATGTGAATAATAGGCTAGATATGATTTATAGGGATTTAGAATCGATAGTCACAAGCCTATGTGGTTAAAAACACTCTAATGTTAGGGATAAAGTACATGAATGCAAGTGCTCATTCTAAAGTGATAAGCATGGCATAATATGAGTGAACTATGCGACTACCCACTCCACACTTAAAGCATAGCTTAGTCCCTAAGCGCAAATAATGAAGAAAATGAGATAAAGGCGCATAGGAACTCCCCTCGTTTGTAGATGTGCCCCACTAATAGAAAAGACGACATTGTGCTAAACGTGATCGAACATGATGCAAATAACTTTCCTTGATGACAAGAACACATGAGAGGTTAAAAGTAACAAGTGACATACAAGGTCATGCAACACAAGTATGAGCAAGAGAGCATCACAAGTCACATAATAACATCATGGCATAACTTCCATAGAATACAAGCAAGGAAAGTGATTTACATCCTCCGTAATGTGCACAAGGTATCTTAAGTGCCAACAAAACGTCAAACTAGAGTCATAGCATGGTATAACAATTTAGTTCCACTCTAGTCAACTCCAAGAAGGCATATGAACACTAAGGGCAATATCATTAAGCATAGAAAGATCAAGGGAAAGTTGGAAGAGTGTGGCGGTGTGAAGTGGGATTGGAGTGAGTAGAACTCACTCCACACTTAAAATTTTACCAACTACTCATACACATCACACTCCACACTTTAGGGCTTTAGCTACTCAAAATCATGCCAAACACTTAAATATAGAGAACGAGAATGAAACAACTTACAAACCGGGTTACCTCCCGCGTGGGCCTAGTTTTTCCCGTCTTGGCAAAGACGTAGCAAAGCGCCCCATAGAATCACTCGTCGAGAAGTCCTTTGCTAGGATCCCTTCTCACGGGGCCTTGGATTTGGTTGTGTCAATCCACCTTCAAGTCCCATTTGAATTTCCTCCCATCAAGCCTACAATGGACTTTCCTTTGGGAGCATGACCCCTTCAAATATGAAGATCCCTTAAGAAATAAGGGGTCATGGGAGCTTTTTCCGATTGGTCTTTGAAAATAGGGCAAGAAGCTCCAAAACTTGTCACGAGACGAAGTAATAAAGAAAGGGTCTTCATAACTTGTCTCGAGATTGATGGGCATCCCTCCTTCTAATTTTTCAATCGATTCCTTGGGTGCCCCATCCTCAATATCCCTTCCTAAAATTTTGTCTTCTTCTATGCGAGGTGGCTCTTTCATTTCTTCCATGTAAACCTCAACGAAGTCTCTATACCCTTGAAGACTTTCAATCTCTATATGCTCTTCCTCTATCTTGTCCTCATCAAGGAATTGGGATTCACATTCAAGCTCGTTCGTAGCGGGAGGAGGGAGTTCTTCTTCATCAATAAAAGGTGTTTCCTCTATGTGAGAGGCATCATCATTGAAGAATTCCTCATCGGAGAGCGTCAATGGAATGGCTTGATCCCATTCGTTGTAATGAGCTTCGGTGGCGGCTCTCCACCATTCATCCTCCATTTCTTGATCCCGTTCTTCCCCTGAGGCATTAGATTCTAGGACTTCTTCTTCAAATACCTCCTCTTCCTCATCCAAGTTTTCATTGTCCATTGCTTGTTGTGCCAATTTTCTTTCCAAAACTTGGTGTTGAGCCTCCAATCTATCAAATTGAGCATCCATCTCCATCAATTGGGCTTGCGTGTCTCTATGCATCTTCTCTTGGTTTTCAAGGAGTGTCGCAAGCAAGGAATCTAGATTGGAGGACTCATTCGAGGGTTGAGGTTGAGGGTAGGAGTCTTCGGAAACCTCTTCTTCCTTATTCAAGTTCCCAATTTCTATTGCTTGCATTTGAGCTTTCCATTCCAAATGATCTCTCTCTTGCTTCTCTTGGTTTGCTAGAAGTCTAGCAAGCATGGATTCTATATTGGAGGGCTCACTTGAAGGTTGAGGAGGTTGAGGGTATGGAGGGTAAGAGTCTTCAACTTCATAGCATTGGCTATCATCCCAATTCAGAGTGTAATAACTTGTTTGATAGCCATGTTCTTGCCAATAAGAATTTAGGTGCTCCTCCTCTTGATAGTACTCCTCATTAGAAAAGACTTGTTGGTTGTGGTCGTACATCCAATAGTCTTCACAATGGGCATTTGGTTGATCCTCTTCATAATAATCTCCATTGTGCATGACTTGTTGGTTATAGTGATCCATCCTCGCAAAACAAGATTAACTTAAGTTAGTAAGGGATATGAGAGAATAAGAAGAATATACAAGTATAAGGAAAAGAAAAATATTCACAAGAATAGTCGGAACTTCCACACAATCTAGTCTAGGGATGTGCTAACTAGTTGCTCCCCGGCAACGGCGCCATTTGACGAACTATTCTTTTTCACCTCTAAATAGTATCAATGAAGAGAGGGTCGGTAGTAAGTCAAAACATTTATAATGACCGGTAGGGTACCGGGTCGAACCCAAAGGAACAAGCTAAGCACATGCACTATATAAGATCGTGTTTCCGTTCGGCTATTCTAACCAAAATGTATAAAGGTGTGAATATCTAAATCCTATGTGGCTAGTAATTAGGGATAAAAGATAGATAGGAGGTGTTTCGAGGGGTTAATCCCCTCCTTGGCAATTTTCCAATGATCATGTATACAAGAATTTAATCATTTAAGAGTTGATAGGTTTAAAACCTAGCTTAGGCTAAAATTAGACAAACTATCATGCAAGTCTAATCTTAGTCAAACCTTCTTATGTAGAATCTCACTAATTAAAGATGTTGATTCACTATATAGCACCTATTTTCACAAATGCTATATGCATAAAGTCTTGGTTAGCCTCTCACCCATGCATTTACTCTCATAAATGCTTGATAAGTTCATTTTTACTATATCCAAACCATCACTAAGCTCTCTCAATACTTAGATCATAGTTCTAACACAAACATGTCACTTAGGCATTTTATCAAACACTTAGCAACATGTCTAAAATGAAAACCATAGTAAAATGAAATCAACTTCATAAATTGCATGTTAATGTGTATACAATGATCATTGAGTACCAAGGAGGATCATAAGACCCTCAAAACACAAGATCCACTACTCACACATCATGTAAGACAACATGGTGTGAGTAGGGTTTTTACACAACAAGTAGAATAGAAGAGGGATAGAAATAGGATGATTAATCCTTGAACTCCCTTGATCTTCACTTCTCCTTGGTTGGATGATGATTGATGACCTTGGTTGACCTCTTTTCTTAATCTTCTTCTCCCCAAAAATCTCCACACTTGGTCCAAAACCCTTGCTTTCTATTTATAGATTCGGCTGAAATCTGGACCTCAAATCAACCAATTCAGACACCGTATGCGCCCTGGGCGTCCAAAACAAGTCGCAAAGGTCACGAAGAAAAACAATCTGAGGAGCTGCTGAGTTGTTTACACAGTCGATCGACTGGACTTTCAGTCGACCGACTGGGGCCTTTTGGTCGTTTTCCCGTCCGAATTTGGTCTTGGCGTCAACTACAGAGTTGTAGCCCTTTGAGTTAGCTTTCCAACAAGCTTTGAATCAACCAATTCGGACACCGTATGCGCCCTGGGCGTCCAAAACAAGTTGCAAAGGTCAATATGCTCGGTATTGCCCCGAAACTCCTTGTTTTGCGCCGAAACTCAACCAATCTTCACATTTAGGCATTGACCATGGGGGAAACTTGTTTTCTACCTGAAATGTAGAGATAGAGGTCAAATGACATCAAAATATCGTCGGAAACGATTCAAAACTATAGTGAAGAATGACGATAAATGAGTCGAAAACTCGACTCATCAAGAGATACACCAGTTTTCTTATTTCTCTCTAAGGGCATGGATCTCCTGTTTCTCCTTGCCTGAAAATCATCCATGGCCGGTTGATGACTGGAGCTCTGCTTCTTCCAAATTTCAAAGGCTTTCCTAGCCTTGAAGGGCACAGACTCACTGTCGTAGAGATGACTTTCCTCTATGGAGGTGACTTCTCTTCCCAACTGTCTTGTGGCTCTTGATCTTCCCTCTTGACAGGAGCTCTCACCAACTTCAGTTATTACCTCCTTTCCTTTGACAGTCCTTTTTTTCTCTGCCTCTTCGTCAGTCTCTTTATTTCTTTCATCATATCCAAGTCCTGGTCTAACAAACCTTCTTTTGAAGTTCTCCTTTTCTTCTTCAACCCTCTTGGCTTCAGGTTCTCGAAGCCAGATCTCCTTTTTGTCAATCTCCTCTAGTTTGAGATCTGCCACTGGCTGACGGAGTTCATCACTATCCGACTGGCGCCTGGCCAATTCTGCATCTAATTCTTCTATTTTAGTTCTGAAATCTATCAGCTCGGTGTCGTCCATTCTCATGCGCTTCAGCTCATCACTTAGATTATTAATTTGCAAGTGCTTTCCGTCACATGCGGGACACTTGCAGACGTGCTTCTCCATCTCCCTCTCCAGTCGCATAGCTTTGGTTGACCAGAGGCGATTGTTCTCCATATCGTCTTCGTGTTCATCTTGCATAGTCTCAAGTTGTTCTTTAAGACTTTGATTCCTTTCCTAAAGTTTGGCAATGGTTTCTGCAAAATCAGATTCAGAGAAAACCTCATCTACAAAGGAATCATGTTCATTTACCTCATTGTTTGTGGATCGCGCCATCAGACATGGCTTCTTAGTTCGCTTCCCATCGTTGTGTTCCTCATCTGAGTCACCCCAGGCAGCGAACATGGCATGAGCTTCCTTTGAGGCAGGTGGTTCACCTTTCTTTTTGCTGTAGCAATTTCTGGCAAGATGCCCCTTTTACTGGCAATAATGGCAGGTTCTTTCTTCCTTTGCTCCTGCCTTTGTCCTACTTTCTTCTCTGCCAGAGTTTCTTCCACCAGAGAGACCTCTGTTGAAGTTCTGTGCTCTCCTTGTGTTTGCTATCTTGAAGGCTCTCGAGAGGATATCACTCTCCTCATCCTCACTTGTAGATGACATACTCACCTGTGCTATATCCAAAGCCTTCTTAACTTTCAATGCTATAGCTTGAGATTCGCCTGCTTACCTCCTAGCCATTTTTCTCTCTGCTATCCCAGCTTGACTTTGCAGATTCGCCACGAGCTGTTCTAGAGAGACGTTTTTGATCCCCTTCTGAGCTTGGAGAGCAGTGGTCACTGTGTCCCATCTGGAGCAGAGAGCTTGCATGAACTGATGAGTTATTTTCCACTGTGGGAGTACCTTATCTAGGGAGTTCAGCTGCGCGACAATCACTTGAAATCTGGTGTAGAAGTCATCCAGAGATTCGTCCTTGCGCTGTTCGACAGATTCGTAATCCTTTGTGGCAGCTAGGATTCTGTTCCTTTTTATGTCTTCGTTTCCCTCGTACAGTCGAGCAAGTCCATCCCACTGCTCCTTTGCAGTCTTGTACACAGCCATCTTCACCTGGTCTCCCGGGGAGAGGGCCATGTACAGAACCTTCTTAGCCATTGCATTCTGCTGGAGAATTTTGTAGTCAGCATCTGTGTACTTGTCTTTCTCCTTCTCTTTCGGCTTGGTAGGATCTGTCACATCCAGAATAGGGAAGTTACCCTTTTCGAATACCTGCCACAGCTTCCCATCCAGGGAACACACATGAGCTTCGAACTGATCCTTCCACCAGTCATACTCTCCCGGATTGAGCACCGGCGGCTTCCAGAACGAATCGCTTCCGTTAGACATGATTTCCTGCAAAGGCTAACCCAAAATCTAGAGCCTCGGCTCTGATACCAATTCTTGGATCGTTAGGTTAGCCGTCTATGTGAGGGAGATCCCAGAGTGGTATCCCTCAGACAGATGGCAGCGGAAATTAACTCTCGTACAGGAAATATAAAACAGATAGTAAATGCTCACGATTTAGAGTGGAAACCTTACTGCAACCTTTGCAGCAGGCTGAAAACCACTTTGTCTTCTGGACAGTTCCAGAAGGGCTTCAAGATCCGTGTTATTGATAAAGGAATATGCTTGCAGTTTGTTACACTTGTCTCACGCAGTGACAACTAACAAAACTACTCAATTCGAAGGATCAACTAACACGATCGTCTTGTCCGCACACAACAGCACATTGTCAGCTCCGGAATTGATCACTCTTCAATCTCCGATTCGTTCTCTCCAAAAGCCGCAGCAAGTACTCCGACGACTATCAGTTTGATCGCAAACTCTGCTCTCCGTTTGCACTCTCTCAACAGCCGTACTTCAATCTGAAGACTCCTCCTTTTATAGTAGTCTTCAAGTCGGCTGATCTGATCTCTGTCTCAGATCCGATTGCTATCCAGCAGATATGATATGGTTAAGATATTTCCATATCTTAACCCTGTCACATATTTCCTTTCCAAATCTGGCGTGTATCTTCCCTCCGTATATACTAGACGTATATCCGTGTATATACTGACATCAATACTGCTCGTCAATTATCCCGCAGATATACTCGAATATCTTTGATTCGTATCGACTATATTCTCGCTGATCCGATCTCGTCATAATGTCGGTGTGTCTCTCATACAGAACGCATCTCTCTCGCAGCGCTGCTCTCTCGCAGAGATGTCCAGCAGATCTGATCTACATCAGAGATTCGATCTCCATCTTGCAGATCTGATTCTGTTAAGATATTGCCATATCTTAACTCAATCAACTATTTCCCTTCCATATCCAGCTCGTATATTTCCATATCACGTCTTGAATATATCTTGCCGTATATTTCCGTATATTATATCTTGAGTATATATTCCGCATCCAATCTTATGATCTCTTGAATATCTCAATCTCGGATCTTGATATATCTCGAATATCTCCAGCTCGGATCTTGATATATCACGAATATCTCCAGCGATATGATCTCGTCATAAAGTCGGTGCTGATCTCGTCTCTCACGCAGATCCCGTCTCTCTCGTAGATCTCATCTCTCTCGTAGCGCTGAGCTCTCTCAGAGATGTCCAGTTAACCTTTCTGTCAGACAGTGATTTCTGCACACTCAAGTGGATTATTAGTTAAGTGTTTGTTATCATCAAAACACAAAGGGTCCAACAGTTATTTTTGGCATTCTGATTTGTTATCGATTTAGCAACTAAAGCATCATATAATATGTGAATGTAGATGATGAGAAGATTACAGAGGAATATCAGATACCGGATGTCGAAAATGAAACAAGCTATTATGCTCTCATGGCCTTATTTGATCTACTAGACCTTGAACTTTTTCGTTGCGATAGAAAGGATATGGTAACATCTTTGTACAATATTGTCATCAACTTTTGTTCGAATAAACTATTATCCTGGCATGTACTTTTATCTCTTTTGGCTAGTGTTTTTATCTTACTAAGCAATTGTTGTAGGCTTTATCAGTAGCTGCAGTGAAAGAAAGCAAGAACCTCTTACTGCTTATATCGGGATTAGATATTTCATTTAATGAGATAAATTTCCTCAAAGACATTTATGTTGAATCTAAAACATCAGTTCAACCAGAATTCGAACTTATTTGGCTACCAATTCATTCTGGTCCGTGGATTGCATCATTGGAAGGGCAATACACAAAGTTGTTACAAATGATGCCGTGGCTCACAATAGAGCATCCAAATTTTATGAATGATAGAACAAAAAAGACCACTACAGATGTTTGGAAGTTCCATAAGAAGCCTATTATAGTTGTGATTAATGAGGATGGCCGTGTAGTCTGTCCTAATGCAATCCACTTGATGCACGTTTGGGGATTTAAAGTTTTTCCATTCACGCGGTCAAAAGAGCGGGCAATGTGGTCTATGGGAATGAGGCTTGACTCCCTTGTTTTGGGTTTTGATCCCAACGTAGCAAGCATGGTAAAAAAATTTCTCTGAATTGTTCTTCTCTATCAAGACCTTTGAGAATAATATTATATGCATTATCTTGAGTGTTTTTCTTCTTCTCCTTCTATTTTTTTTATGAAGCAGATTGAAGCTGGAAAATGGGTTGTATTATATGGAGGAAATGACATCAAGTGGATTTCAAAATTCACCAATTGTATTCGCGAAGTATCATCCAAGCTGGGTATTCTAATAGAGATTGTTTATGTGGGAAAAAATAGTGAAATCATGTCTCTAATATCAACGAACTCACCTCAGTCTTACTCTCCTGGTATAAATAAGATTTGGTACTTTTCGACTCAACTCGAGAGCCTTATCGTCTCGAGATACCAAACATTCACTACTGCAAGCGACAATGCCATAGATCCCATCATTCAAGAAGTAAAAAAGTTGCTCAGTTATGCATCGGTTGAAAGTTGGGCTTGCTTGAGCATACCATCTTCCGATTTAATGATCCACGGCCTTGGGAACACAATGTTAAAAGGTTTCATGGAGTATGAAGAGTGGAAACAAAATATTCATACGAAGGAGTTCGCCAAAATTTTCCAGAATCGCATTGAAGAACTCACAAGAGTGTCTGATCCTACTTGCAGTCGTATCGTTCTTCATATAGACAATAAAGATGTTGTTCAGAGTCTAAATTGCCCAGATTGCACCCAGTTAATGGAGAAAAAGATTCAGTATAGATGTTGTCACATACAGGACGAACTTGGATAGATTAAACTCCCGCCTGATCCGAACACTTAGAAATCTTGAACAAGGCTGCTCCTATTTCGTTCGAAATTGAGACTTGTGTTTCGTGTTTGATGCCGACATCACATCTTGTTGCAGTCTAGTTTTGACAACTTTGTTCACTCTTTTGATGTATGTAGTGTGTGTATAACTTTTTATCACTCTGCCAGGAATGGGTTGGAGATCCAAGCTGTTGTTCTATTGAAGCCGTCGTGGTATTTGTTTACATATTGCTTTCCTGCTAGTGCTATACCTTTGGATGGGTGAGTAATGAATGTCTTAGTGTGTATTCTTCTTTGCCCAATCTCCAGCAACAAGTCCAAGTTGGCTATTATTGCCCAATCTCTTTAAACATTAGAGCTGATATATCGATAACTCAAACTACGAGATATTAAGTTTGCTTTTTGGCTAGTAAAAATTCAGTTTACTTCCATACGATATACACGTGTTTGTGTTTCTTCTGGATCTTTACTGTTCTCTCACTTAAAGTTGACAAGAATTAGAAATTGCTTTCAGGCGTTTTATTCGGAGATGCAAGCAGGGATGCTTGCAGTTTGTGATCCTCATACCCATTTTAGCTGTTATTTCACTTGTGCTTTATGCAAAGGAAAAGTTGAAAGATGGAAACTTCTGTTAGATCTTATGGCATGTGGTTTGGCAAACTTTTGTGATGAGTTGTTCAAACTGTTGTACAAGGAAGAGTTCAAGGCAGGCAGAGGCAACTGTCCTAGAACAAGTCTGGAGCAGATGGAATGTTTCCTAATTCAGATTAGGCAATATAGTCAACCGACGAAGAACAAGACGGAAGCAGACGAAAGGTCTGAAGGAATGTTTCCTAATTCAGATTAGGCAACATGTACAACCGACGTGAAACAAGTTCGACATAGTAGATGTTTTCGAAAACAGATTAGGCAAGTCGGTGCTATTACTCATTGAAGATATGATACGCATATCAAGAAGTCGGTTGAGAGATATTAGGGAAGACTTGCGCTTGAAGATAACTTGACGAAGAAGATAATCGAAGAGTGTCTTAAACGGAGTTGAAAATCTATAGAGGATTATCTACAAGAGATATGCGCAAGGTTTTAGGAAAGATTCCCTAAAAGATTTAGGAAAGATTTCCTAAAGAGATAAGCGGTTGAAGATTAGAAATCCTATTTGTTTAGGGTTTCTACCGCTCTATATAAGGAGGGCTGATGCATTCACAATACTTAGCACTCCCGGAGTATTATTCACGCTCATACTCACTGAAGGGAGGTGGAGGCAAACGGCCGGCGAAATCATTTCGATTAATTCACGGTGCTCAGATTCAGTCTGTTCTAGTGCTCGGCAGACTGATCGTAGAACAACTTGACTCTACACGCACTGTTGGTGTTACCGCGCATTCAGGAGAAGGCGCTGATTCTCGTGGAGGATCATTCTGGTGGAATCGGAGGCGAGGCTCAGATCTAGGAGGAGACCTAGTTAGTGATTACTAGAGTATTAGAGGCTCAGACAGTTTAAGAGGGATTCTATAACGTAAGCTCCTGTACTCTCAATATTCATTATAGTGAATTGCTATCCACCGGGCTAAGGAGACAGCCCCCAGACGTAGGCTCGTTAACGCCGAACTGGGTAACAACTTTGCGTGTCGTTTATTTTTTGCACTACACTTATTTTTGCATAAGTTGTTTTAGATTTTGTTCTATACTCGACTAGAACAACATCTCAACTACAAGGCAAAAATTTCAATTCGTATCAGAGCAAACACTGAACACACAGAGTGAGATCCGAAGGTTGTTGAGATGGATTTGAGAGAAGGGCAGAACATCACTCAACTACCGCTGCTGGAAGGTAACAATTATGTATACTGGAGGGTGCGAATGAAGGCTTTCTTAAAGTCGCAGGATGAATCTGTTTGGGAAGCTGTTGAACAAGGGTGGACACATTCAATGACTGTCGACGCAACTGCCAAACCTGTGCCACTCACCAAAGCCAGATGGACTGAGGGACAGAAGAATCCTGAAGCCGCAAACTCCAAAGCAATGAATGACATATTCTCAGGAGTTTATGAGAAGACTTTGAAGATGATATCAACCTGTGAAATTGCAAAGATGGCTTGGGATATATTGCAAAAGGCTCATGAAGGTACGAAAAAGGTCAAAATATCTAGAATGGAGATGGTCACGTCAAAGTTCAAAAATCTAAGAATGCAGGAGGACGAGACCATAGCTGACTTCAACACAATGGCACTTGACATCTCTAATGAATCGTTTGCACTTGGAGAGCCCATGAGCGAAGAGACGCTGGTAAGAAAAGTATTAAGGTCTCTACCCAAGCAATATGCCATGAAGGCACTCGTAGTCAAAGAAGCACAACATGTGACAACCATGAGGCTGGATGAACTGATGGGATCTTTGCTGACTCATGAGATGGAGATGAATGAAGAGGAACAACACATGAAGGTTAAAAGTGTTGGTCTGAAAACTTAAGTCTCTAATGTTCAGGACAAAGCAGGGGAGTTATCTGAACAACAATATGCTATGATCGCTAAGAACTTTGGGAAGTTTATGAGAAGACAGTACAATAAGGGGTCTGATCCAGGTCAGTCATCTAGATCAAGATTCCTGAAGAATGAAAATTTTTAAAAGAAGAATAGATCTAGAGACTTCAATCATGACAACAAAGGCAAGGGGATCCAATGCAGAGAATGTGAAGGGTTCGGACATATTCAGGCAGAATGTATCAACACACAGAAGAAGAAGAATGCTTACGCTGTCAACTGGAGTGACAGTGAATCTGATCAGGAAGGTGAATCAAATAACTTTGTGGCCCTTGCTAGCTGTGTCAATCTGGAAGGAGAACGAAGTAAAGAAGTGGAGTCGAAGTCATTTTCTGAGCATCACACACAGTACTCAAGCTGCAGTGATGATGAAGAAATCACTGAGGAAGAGTTTGCTAACAAGTACAAGGAGTTGTTCCAACAGTGGTTGAATGAAGTTGAGCGGAACAAAAAGCACCGCACCAACTTGGTGAATCTGAAAGAAGAAAAAGAAAAGCTATATGAAGAAGTTACCGTCTTAGTAGCTCAGAAGGTGGAGAATCAATAGATAATCACTGATCTTAAAGCCCAGTTGATTGAAGTAAAAGATGAACGAGCTGAACTTGTTGCACAGAAAACCGAGCTATTGGAGGTTCTGTCATCACTGAAGGTTCAGATTGAAAGAAGCCAATGCAAACATCCAGAACTCCTTGATGATCTACAGAAGAGGAATGCTGGTCTAAGACGAGGAGAGGTAATCCTTCTCAATACTATAGATGCCTTGAAATGTGAGATTGAAACAGATAAACTTGTTCATGAGGAGACATTAGAAGAACTGAAGAACCTTAAGAAGTCTGACAAGATGCTCAATTATGGAACAAAAGATCTAGACTCTATTCTAGAAGCTCAAAGGATGAGTGGCAGTCACAAAGGGTTAAGGTTCACTGGTGCATCTGGCTCTGGAAAAATAATGTTTGTGAAAGCTGAGCCACGATCTTACAATGTACCAGCTGAACATCACTCGCGAGAACAACAACCTGGTATCCCTCAAGAAGACAAGACAGACGAATGTGCTTTTACTGCAGTCGTGTGGGACACATCAAACCAAGATGTCAGGAATTTCGCAAGTTTCTCAGGAAGATGGATCAAGTGCCAAAACCCCATGTGAAGCAAGTCTAGAGAGTTAAGCAAAAGAGTGAGGTATGTCATGTTGCCTTCAGTTCAACTAGTGATCTAGAGAAGGAAAGATGGTATTTTGATAGTGGTTGTTCTAGACAAACGACTGGCAATCCTGAGTTTCTAATCAAGATAGAGAAGTTCAAAGGTAAATCTGTGACGTTTGGAGATGCAGTAGAAGGCAGAGTACTTGGAAGAGGAACTCTGAATGTTCTAGGCCTACCCGGATTGAAAGAATTTCTTCTTGTCAAAGGACTGCATGCAAATCTAATCAGTATAAGCCAGTTGTGCAACAGAGAGCATTGTGTCCAGTTCACGGAGGATAAGTGTGTTGTGCTGAACAACAAGAATGAACCAGTCCTCACTGGAAGGAAAGCCTCGAACCACTGTTACTTTCTGAATCTTGGTCAACCCACTGCTGAAACAACATGCATGGTGAGCAAAACTGAAGGCATGAAGGCGCACAGAGCATGGTATGAACATCTCAACCACGACTATGTTTGAGGGGGAGTAGACACGAAGCAGCTTTTTGTCAAACATGTAAGATCAGACGCTAGAAGTTGTTGCACCCAGATGTTGTGGTTGAAGCCGATGCTAGAAGAATACAGAGTAGAACAAGATGTGATGACGCTCTACTGTGATAACATGAGAGCAATCAGCATATCCAAGAAGCAGCTAGCAGACATTTTCACCAAAGCCTTGGACAATCTACAGCTCGACACACTTAGATCCTCACTGGGTCTGTGTGTCATTGACAACTAAGTTGTTCCAGAATAAGTTTGTTAGCCGGTGCATTAACGAGATATTTGTTAAGGGCTGGCGTGGAAGGAAGGTAGAAGATTTCAAATACTGGTACATGAAGAAACTATTGGACTACCAAAGATATTCAAATAATTTTAAACAGCGTGAAGTGACGTGGCAACTTGTGGAGAACCGAGTAAATATCTGGGTTGCCAAAAGAGATTGAGTTTCCAAAAAGTTCAAATTAAATTTTCTCTATTTTTTTTGCTCTCGCTCTCTCTTCCGACGAAACCCTAGACGAACCTTGAAAAAAAATTGAACATGGTGGACAGTAGGAAGAACAAGGTGGCTAAGGCAATGATGGTTGAAGCAACTTCGAAGCCAGTAGGTGAACCAAAGACTGTCAAAGAAAACTCTAAACCGGCGAGCGACAAGGCAACAACAGCAAATCAAAATCTGTCGTTGTAGAAAAGGTGTCTGTTCCGAAGAATCCTAAAGCAACTTTGGCAAAGAAGGCGACAGTTGCAGAGAAAACAATTACGGAGAAATCTGGAAAGGAGACGGCGTCTAACAACATGGCAAAAGAGAAGCAGATTCCCAAATCTGTTCTTGCTCAAGATCCTAAGAAACTGACTGCTTCAAAACCGTCTTCGGACAAGGAACCTTCGAAGAAAACTGCACAAGAGTTAATCGCTGAAATTTCCAATTCTATTAATGTAAGTAGTCCTAGTGTGCCTGGTGTGTCTATGGAGGGTTCGAAAGTAGTTGTAGAAAAGCCAAAGGGTATGGCTACGGTGCAAGGGGAGAGTTCTCCTATGGTGAAGGGTGCTAGAGTAAAGATGGTTGCCCATAAGAAAACACCTGTGAAAAGGAAATTTAGGGTTGTGAAACGGAGAGTGGGGGTTTCTGAATCAGATGAAGAAAGGTCTGGTGAGAAAGATGATGAAGATGACATCGCTAAGAAAGTAGCTGATAAAGAAAGTTCTGATCCCGAAGAGGAGGAAGTTAGTGAAGAGAAGCAGAGTGATGCTTCTGCTGAAAGTTCTGATGAGGAAGAACTAGAAGAAGACGAAGGTTCTGATGCAGAGGAGCAGGCTAAATCTACAAAAGAAGGTGTTGAGGTGCCAATCAATTATGAAGAAGACCATTCTCAGAATGAGTCTAACAAGGTAGATGAATCTCTACAAAAGTTGTTTGATGTTGTGGAACACTATGTAGAAGAAGAGAGGCCTACTAAAGCTGCAAAAGAGAGTGAGGTTGATCAAGCAGACCAAACCAATATGGATGAAGAGATGGAGGAGCTGAGTGAGGCTTCCGAAGATGGATCAATCAAGTTGTCAGACTTGGTTAAAGAGATTCAGAAGGATGTTCCAGTCAGTAAGGAACATGTGTCCAAGACAAAGGCCCCTGCTAAATCAGAGAAAGGTGTGGTGAAACCCGTAGTTGTTAAAAAATCTCCAACTGCTGCAGAAAAAGATATGTCAAGAAAAAGAAAGTATACTGCTTCGACCCACACCATTGAAGAAGAATCTGCTGAAGTTGTTCCTCGTGCTCATAAGAAGTCTGGTGCTCCTGCAACCAAGAAATCTAAAACAAGTACTACTGTGAATGAAACCAGGAAGGGTAAGAAGGTTCAGTTTGACTCTGGAATTGTTATTGGAGGAGTTTGGTTTGTCTCAGACAAACAAGCTAAGAAGTGGGAATTCGTACAGAAGAGGAAAATTATGGCTGAGAGGGTGCTGGAGGCTGACAAATATGTTACCAAAAAATTTTTGAGTCTGATCAAGGAGCTAGATCTGTGGCCGTCTGTGACTGTGGCCAAACCGTTTACAGCTAACCTTGTGAGAGAATTTAGTCAATTACAAACACTAGACATAAACAAGTTTCCATGTCACATGAAACTTATTAGGCCACTCATGGTCATTTTCAAGACAATTTTACGGCATATTAAATAAATGCCCTCCATAATTTTGAGAATCTTATATTCATTCATTTTGTTTCAATTATTGACTTGTAAATAATATTGTTTCCCAAAGGAATTTGAACTCAGTTGCATACTGATCAGTTTAGTTGTGTGATGCGAATCAGATGAAACGGAGAACTGAAAATTGACTAGAAAATTGACCAAGGAATTGGGGGAAGAGAATCGATATGAAAAATCTTGTATTCTTTTATGAAACATGTTATAACAAACATAACTACACCGCCCCTTCAAATAAAAGTTCTTCAACACATGAATGCCTAACATTGAAGATCAAGGCTATTTATGCACAGATGAGACAACCAAACAGACAATAAAAAACATCTCCCGACTCAACTTCAACTACTTGAGGACTAGTTTCTTGGAGCACATGGTGCAGTAAAAGTTGCGCTTGGTTTTGAAGTAAAGCGGCAGGAAACAAAACCTCCACTGCTTCTCAACATCCATGGCCTGGATCATACCTCCGCACAAGGACAAGCTCCGGGCGCCGACTGCCGGCTGATCACCTTCTCGTCCTCGTCGCACACGAACACCAAACACATGATTCACTACTCCACTTCTTCTTACGGATAAGCAGCGATTGAGATTTGGGTTGTTCTGCTTCGATCTTTCTTTTGTTTTAATTTATAGAGAGATAAGGTAGGATTATCATCAGGGAAGGATAGAAGAGGGTTCCTCCCGTTCTAGAAGGTTTTAGAGAAATATGGATAGCTTTGACCCAGCCGCAACTTGGAATTTTCATCTGCGTCCAAACCGCGTCCGCACTTATTTTTCTTCTCTGACTCTTCATACACTACTCATTCTCCAGCTATGTTTGTTCACTTTCCTTTTTTAGTGTCCCTTAATATTTGTTTACTTTCCTTCTGATTATAACCTAATATTTAATCTCAACCAATCATCTTTAAGTGGTGAACCGTGTGCTTAAAACCTTGAATTCCAATTGGTTGAATTCTTTATAATCCTTATAGTTTAGGATATATGACGGGGTAACTTTTATTTGATCTATATCACATTTTCTAAAAACCGATGACGACAACATCGATTTTCATTGAACCTCACCAAGTCAGGATTGACGTGGAGAAAAATAAATGACGTGGCCAAAACGGCTGTCGCCATCTGCATTTTTTGTAAAAGTAGCCATTAGCATCAGCGATTTTTTATGAAAACTATGTCAGTGTATGTCTCATTTAAAACCGTTGTTTGGATCCGCGATTTTTGCTCAAACCCTTCTTTGCGAGCAGCAGATTTGGGTTAAATTGAAAATTCACAAAAACCTGGCAATGATATTTGAAGATGTAAAAGTTGAGGACCACTGACTGCTGCTATCACATTTCCAGCACAAAAATAAATGTTCAATCATTATACACGCCCATTCTTGGTGTTTAATGTTGAATCTTCGATTACAATGTACCAGTTCCATGTTACAGACATTATCCAGCAAAATTTTTCAAATTATCTATGTATTTTGTAAATGTTAAGTGATTATTAATGAAGTGTAAGCAAAAATTAGGATTGTTTTTTTATAGGAAATACAAGGCACAAAACAAAAACACACAGGACAAGCAACAACGAAAGACTCTAAACAACGAGGGATTGCACACATTGAGTTCCAGCTCCAGCTATCATTACAAGCTCTCCTGGCTAAGTAGTCCGCCGCTGCATTAGAACTCCTGTCGACAAGACAAATCCTCTAGTGATCTTGCTTGATGAACCTTTCTTCGCAGTAAGGCTGCAAATGAGACGATGTACTCGTGAACAACTCGTGGGACTACTCGGTCAAAGCTCGACTCGATTATAAATGAGTCGAGCACGATCACGATATTTAGGCTCGATTATTAAACGGGTCGAGCACGAACAAAGTGATACTCGACTCGTTTAAACTCGTGAACAACCCGTTTATATACTCGATTATTACTCGATTATAACTCGATTTATTACTCGTTTATAATTTATATACTTATTTATTTCACATTATTTATATCAATATAATTTTCAATTTGAGTATTAAACATGTTTTTGGGCTACTTATGGGCCCAACCCAATAAAAATAGAATTTGAGGCGCGTTTATCTTTTGTTAAGGTTTAGGTTTACGATTAGAATTTAGAAACCTTAATCTGATAAAATACAGGTGCCGCGCCGTGCAACTCCACCAAGAGCCGACGAACGACGACGATAGCAAGTTGTTTCATTCGCCTCGATTTTAAATTGTGAAAAGCAATTAGCTTTGATTGAGCTTGATTGGCGACGACGATAGCAAGCTGTCGTTCGCCTCGTTTATGAGCTTGATTGGCTCGAGCTCGATAAATTTTCGAGTCGAGTTCAAGTACTTGAAATTATAGACGAGTCGAGTTCGAACATGCAATACTTAGGCTCGACGAGTTCGTATATTCCTATTCGAGTCGAGTTCGAGCTTAATGATACTCGACTCGACTCGTTTGCAGCCCTACTTGGCAGGCAAGAAACCATTGCGATGACCAATCCATGGCACTTCGATTAATCACCAATGCCTGCATTATGTCCATTGAATCGGTGAGAAAAACAACTTTGCTCAGTCCTGCACAACCTGCCAGCCTAGTAGCCAATTCCAAAGCCTTCCCTTCCGCCTTAGCAGCACACTTGCCCCCTGAAGACTCTCTGCAGCTACCGCAAGGTACCTCCGTTCTTGACCATGCAGACTACCCCACCCCATCTTCCTTCATGTTGCATTCCAAGAACCATCCAAGAAAATGGAGAACTCTCCTTCAGAGGCCTCTCTCCAACAGCCAGCTAGCCAATTAACGTCGATGTTGCCAAAAACACTTACTTCTCTCAATGAGTTCAGGAGACTTTGACACCAAATGCTGGCCCTCCAAGGGTCCCGACCAGAGTTGTCATGCCATAGCTCATTGCAGTTCTTCCAAATGAACCATGACCCTAACAAGAATCGGTTAAGCTTTTCGGGACTTTCGGGCGTTGTGATCCACCACAGGAGGTCTGCCGCACTCCTAGCTCCAACCTCTCTAATAACTCCATCCATGCCCAGCAGACACCAGAAGCTGACTCCCCACAAACAATCCTTGATCAAGTGCCAAATATTCTACTGGTGTCTTCCACATATTTTGCATTTAGATTCCGTAATAACTCCTCTTCTGACAAGATTAACCGCATCCGGAAGACAATTATGGTACATCCTCTAGTTAAATACTTTGACTTTGTTCGGTACTTTTGCTGTCCATAGCTTTTTCCAAAATTTCTCCATTCCTGACTTGTCTGATTGGCTTGGCACATCACCTCTCATCTCCTCAGAACACTTCTTCGCCAACTGGTAAGCTAAGCAAGTGGTGAAAACCCTCTACTCGATAAGTTCCAGGAGCAATTCAGCCCATCGTCCGACCAACTAACTCCTCTCAGGAACTTATCCGTTACCAACATTACACATTGCCAGACATTTGAGGGGCGGTAGCCTTTACCTGCATCAACGAAACTATTTGAAGGGAAAATACTTGCCTTTTAAAAGTTGGCTAAGCAGTAGATTAGGTTACTTTATGATTCTCCAGCACAGCCTCATAAGAAGGGCCTCATTAAAAAGGCGCAGATCCTTAAAGCCATTTCCCCCATTTTGTTTCGGCTCCATTAACACTTTGAAATTATATCCCCTGTTCAAGCAAGTGTTCTAGGTCGTGTTTCGACAGACCTTGAACTCTCTCCACAACAGTTCAACAAACAGATCAAACAGAACAGTAAAACTGGAGCACGCACAGGTTGATAACCCAGTTCGGCCAGGCCTACTCTGAGGGGTTTCCCACACCCGGAAAAGGGACAACAAATCTTTATTACGAGTATAGGGTTTCCACAGGGACTTACACTTACACCTTGTAATAGCCTCACCTCAATACTCCGTCTCTCAGATTTGCAACCGAGGTTCACCGCAATTCCCCTCGATCCCCTTCGTTCAGAACCTGCAGTCCGAACGTCCTCGACCTTCTCCAGAAGCTCGGATGCTTTCTCTCGAAAGCTTTGATCACCTTTGTTGTGTGCGGCAGTTGATACGCTTCAGACAGTCTGAGTTGCACTTGAGCAGACTGCACTTGCACCGATGTATTCTCAATGAGAAAACACAACCGGCCGTCGCTTTCTTCTTCTCCAATCAGCAGGGTATGCTCGTGTGTATTTGATCTTTGAAAGCGATGAGAATTAGGGTTGCCTTTGCATTGTATTTATATGCTCGGACGAAACCCTAATTCGCACAAGATAATCCCATCAAATATTTCGGAATATATTCCAGAATATTTGATGCATATCTTTCACAAATCCTTGGAAGAATATACGAAGTCGTCTTCTTTCCCAAGCAAGTCACGCCGTCTTCAATGTGCATATTCATTCGAATATCTTGCTCGAATAAGTCGCACGCCATCTTTATCTTGACGAAATCTTCGTTGCCAATATCTTCCGGAAAATATCCTTGCGTCTGCTCCACGCTGTACATGAGTGCTAGGATATGTTCGAACTCCCCCTGAACTCCTGCTCGAACTGTCTAACCACGTTTTGCCAAACACATGCCACTCAAGGGAACATCAATCTCCCCCTTGGCATTTTGGCAAAACCAAATCTACTAGATAACTAGATCTATCTAACTATCTAGACAGTTGACAACCTTGAGGGAACAAAAAGGTCACCACCTCAAAATACTCCCCTTTTTTGCCACAAATTGGCAAGGGGTCCGATCTAGTTCGAACAGCAAATCAAGCTGTGCCAGAACAAGCACAAAATAACTAAAGTTTTAAACGAAAACTGAGTTCAGAGAGATTGAAGTCAGTGGACCTTTATGCAGACACATCATCTGTGGCATCTTCAGAACCTGCATCAGCAGATTCATCTTCACTTGGGTAGCTAAGGGCACGAGCAAGCTTATTGATGCGCCTGCGTTGCTCCTTGTCCGCAGCAATGATGGCATTAAGATCTCTGAGCAACTTGTTTCGCTCATCTCGGCCCATTCTGGCTCCCCCTCGACTGGACTCCGCCACATCATTTCCTTTCTCCTTGAGATCGTTCGCGTGACGCCCTTTAAACAACTTGTGGTCAACGATGAACTTGCTGGGTGCCTTTGAGAGTTGGTCAGGCGAGGCCTTCAAATCAGGAGCTTGATGGATGATCAGCTCGTATATCAGAGACGGGAAGCAAATCTGATGCAGAGATCTCGTCGAAGTGGCATGTTCAGCAATCTGTTTGAACATTACTCTGCCCAGGTTGAACTTCAGCTTATTCCCTATCTGATAAAGCAGTTGAGCCATGTCCTTGTTGACCGTTGAGCGATGAGTAGACGGCCTCCAGTTGAAAACAGCAATGAAAAACAACATCGAATAGAACGTAGAAAGATCCGCTGTATGCACAACTGACTCAGGCCTCCACTGAACAGAGCCTGCAGTGATGGTGCTCACTACCTTTTCAAAATCTGACTCCACTTCATCAACAGCTGGGTCGTCCATGGCGAAGAATACATTGATCAGCTCAGGATCAATCTTGATCCTTCTCCCTCTGACGTAGAAGACCCCATACTCAGATTCTCCAACAACCCCGAAGAGAGGGGGTAAGTTCGCCATGGTCTCACGTACCAACTGCTCATTGAAGGATTTGCCCCTGGTTAATGTCCAAAACAGATCAGATTCTTTCAGAACCGTAATCACCTCCTTCCCTTTGTAACTGGACTCTACTAGCACCCTCTCTGGAATGATCTTCCTTTTCGACACACAGCTCCATTTCCTACTTGCATCACGGTTGACGAACCAAACTCCTCCCTTGACAATTCCCACTGGAGCTGAATCAGACTCAGGAGATGGAACTTTGCATCTTCCAGCATCCACTGAAACAGGGACAGGAGCTTCATGTTTTCTTTTCTTAGATGAAACAGCTCCCCCTGCCAGGTTGTCCTCCTTCGCAATCTCTTGGACTGTTCCCTTAGCAGATTTTTCAAACACCACCTTCTTCTTTCCCTTGTCCTTCTTTGGCCTTTTGAGAGAGATAAGAGGAGCAATATCTTGGCCAGCATCAGACAGCTTACCCTCCTTTGAGACTGGCTTCGCAGTATCCTTACGAACTGATCCACCAACATCCTCCATATGATCACGAAGAAGATCATCTTGAGTAACAGCTGGGACACGCACAGACTCCTCAGCAACAACTGGAACTGAAGTACCACCTGATTCCACTCCTGGCTGAACACCAAAATCCTCTTTTTGCAGATTTTCAGCAAAATCATCAATATCTTTGAACACACTGTCCAGATCTTCATCTCCTTCCGCAACCTCAGGTTCTTCATCAATCACACCAACACCGTTTACTGATAAATCAGGCTTCATACTCACAGTCTCAGCAACTTCTCCTTCTGAGACTCCAATCTCCTCAGCCGACCCATCAACAGGAGCATCCTCCATTACCAACTTCCTCATACTCTTCTCACCCTCATTAGAAATATCAGAGACCATCCCTCTGATAGAGATGATCTTTGCCAGGCATTGTCTGGGAGAGGCAGCTCGGCGAGTTACCTTCTTTCTTTGAAATCCTCCTGGACGAACGAACCCGGAAGCTTGAATTTTCGCCTTCCACACATCTGAAATACCTGAGCCTCTTGTCACTGACAGCCTGGGTTCCGTTTCTTTAACAAACTTAGAAACAACATCACCCTTTTTACCAGCATGACAAGTCTCAACCTTGCCCTTGTCAACACAAATCTCAGCCCTCCTGGCTTCATCACTACCAGCCCTACTGGCTTCAGCACCCAAACACCCAATTTTCTCAACTCCCACAATTACTTCATCATTAATCACAGGATTTTCAACCACTGAGATATTCGCAGAAACTGATGGGAGAACGGGATTTACCTCCGATTGCGGACACGCTTGTGGAGAAGAAACCGCTGAGACTGTCTGAGGAATTTCAGCGGTGACCTCTTCGACAGACTTTTCATGAAAAGGTGACGCCTTTTTCACCTTCGCAGCTTTGGATTTTGGAATCTTCGATTTCGTCGTTACCGCCTTTGAGGTCTGCATGCTTTCCTTTCTTTTCTCCGCGGATTTAACACTGGATTTTGCTGACTTCCTTGTGTTCACCATCGCCGTTTGCGGAGGAATCGAGTGAGAGATTTCCGATCTAGGGTTTCGGGGACGAGTGAGAGAGGACACGCTCAACAGTCGAGTTTTTGAAAATAAAATATCCTCCTGCCTTTTCGACTTCCTAATATACGCAAGCCGCTTTCCAAAAAAAACGGCGTAAAACAAATCTTCTGGAATAAAGAAGTTGACATTAAGTATTGTCCCATCTGTTCCAGCTCCCTTTCTTAGGTGGTCAGTCCAACTGTTGTAGCTGGGGATTCGCCTTTGACTGACCACTGCCTGGAACACTTAGTTCATGAAACCACGCACACCCAAGGGGATCTGGGTGTTCCAAACTGTGGAATCTCATTCAATTTCTCATCCAGTGGAATGGCATTCATTCGTGGAAACAGTTCGAACTCCGTCTTCAACTGTGTTATCTTCTGTTCGAACTCTTTCTGTAACTGTGACACCCTTTGATCCAGCAGTCTCCTGGTGCTCTTGCCAACATGGATTTGTGCGATTCTCCTATCTGACCTTGTGTGCAGGGTCTTATTCACTCCCCCTCGCATAACTCGATGTTTGGCTTGAACATAGTCTAGAGTAGACCGTGGCTTGTCAAGACTTTCGACTCCTATTCTGATGGTGTAACAGTTATTTGCCATCCTTGTGCCTTTCATCACAGAATCACCATTCTCGTCTAGAACCAAGCATGAGTCACGAGAGAATGACACATAGTGTCCATTGTCGCACAGTTGACTGATGCTAATAAGATTCATTGTCAGACCTTCAACCAGGAGGGTGTCCTCGAGTGCAGGGAGATCCGGAACCTTCAATGTCCCACAGCCGATCACCTGACTCTTCCTACCATCCGCGAAGGTGACAAACCGCATCTGCTCAACAGGTCTAATATGCGAGAGATATTCAGAGTTACCTGTCATGTGGGCAGAGCATCCGCTGTCGAAGTACCAACTATTTTGCACTGTATCTCTTGAGGAGCAACAGGCCACCATGCATACTGTCTGTTGTTCCTTTGGTACCCATACCTGTTTCTGTCGAGGTTTGATCTGTTGTTTATGCCCTCGACGTTCAGCAAGAAACAGCCGACACTTGGATCTGATGTGTCCATCCTGAAAGCAGTACCAACATGTGCGCAAATCTTTCTATTGATTGGAGGTTGAACTGGAGTGAGCTTTGCCAGTCCTGCCTTTGGCTTTGTCTTGGGACAGATCCACTTTCTGTCTAGGGTGCTTTCTCACCTTCTGTTCAGGCATCTGTTCCGACACTGGTTTTGTTTTAACAAACGTTGTACCTTTTGAACTGCCTTCTCCTGTGAACCCCAATCCTCTATGTCCAGACTCCATTCTCTGAGATCCGAGAATATCATTTAAGTCTTTAGTGCCAGAGTTGAGCATTCTTACCGACTGTTTGAGGTGATTTAGTTCCTCCTTGGTAGTTGAGTGCTCCATTCTTTCAGATTCTAGCTGAAGTTCCAGCTGTTCTACCCTTCTTAACTGAACACCTCTTTGCGCTTCAGATCTGTGATGGTTTTTCTTAGACCCACCATGCCTACAGGATGAGTGTCACGGTCATTCTCCATTTCAACTTTCAGTGAGGAGACAGTACCTAAGAGCTCTGTTTTCTGAGCAAGGAGACACAACCTTTCCTGTTTCATCTCAGCTAGACGAGTATTCAAAGAGTCTACCGTGCCTTCGAGCTCAACCTTCTGTGTAAGTAATATCTCAACCTCCTGCCAGACCTTGTCCTTATCCAAGGTGACGCTTGCAACTGTGTCATTCAGCTTTTTGTTAATCCTGATCAGAAGCAGCCACTTCTCATACAGATCCTTATATGTCTCACCCAGAGCCTCCTGCGTGAGTTCTTCACCATCACTGTCTGAGACATCTTCAGCCGGGAGTTCCAACAGAGGTAGAACAGGTTTACTGGTGCTGCCGTGTCCATCCAGAGTTGAAGTAAAGGCCACAAAGTTGGTGGTTGCACCTCCTTTATCTTCGTCTGACTCACTATCGCTGAAGCTCGCGACCATTGCCTTCTTTTTCATGAGAGTATTCGCACATTGTGAAGCAATATGACCGAAACCTCTGCATTCATGACACTGAATTTCTTCCTTTCTTTTGTCAGAGGAGTCTTGCCTTGAGTCACTGGACCTTGATCTGTCGGAATTCCAGTTTCGGAAACCAGTTGATGAAGACTGACCTTGTTCTGGACCACGTCTATTTATCTTGCGCACCATTCTGCCGAAGTTTTGAGCCATCATGGCCAGTTGCTCAGTGGTGCAGCCAGCCTCCACTTTGTCTTCAGACAGTTCTGCTTTCAGGGCGATTCCCTTCATATATCCGGTTTGGAAATCACGGTTAATCTCGTAAGTTCTGAGAGACCCCATCAGCTCGTCCAGTTTCAGTTTGGAGATGTCGTGCATTTCCTCAATAGCCGTGACTTTCATAGCAAATCTCGGAGGAAGTGATCTCAAGACTTTACTGGCCATCCTCTCTTCCTCAATCGGCTTTCCTAGAGCAGCAGCCTCGTTGGACAGTTCCAGAACTCTAGTGTTGTACTCAGAGATAGTTTCACTCTCGTTCATCTTCATCTCTTCAAACTTAGTAGTGACAATCTGCATTCTCGAGTTGCGAACTTTGTCCGTGCCTTCATATGCCGTTTGGAGAATATCCCAAGCATCCTTTGCTACTTCACAGTTAATGATCAACTTCATGACGTTCTCATCTACAGCCGAGAAGGTTGCGTTCATCGCCTTTGAGTTTCCCATGGATGCCTTGTTCTCTTCTTCACTCCACAAGGTTTCTGGTTTCAGAATTGGTTCACCAGTGAGATTGTTCATCATAGGTTCAGTCCAACCTCTCTGAACAGTCATCCATGCTTTCTCGTCAAGGGATTTCAGAAAGGATCGCATCATGGGTTTCCAGGTGGCATAGTTCGATCCTTCAAGCAACGGAGGTCTGGTGATGCTTTGTCCTTCTTTCAGAGGCATCTTGAACAGTTCAGGATCCCACTCAGTGTGTCGAGTGTTTGCTCTGATACCAATTGAAATTATATCCCCTGTTCAAGCAAGTGTTCTAGGTCGTGTTTCGACAGACCTTGAACTCTCTCCACAACAGTTCAACAAACAGATCAAACAGAACAGTAAAACTGGAGCACGCACATGTTGATAACCCAGTTCGGCCAGGCCTAGTCTGGGGGGTTTCCCACACCCAGAAAAGGGACAACAAATCTTTATTACGAGTATAGGGTTTCCACAGGGACTTACACTTACACCTTGTAATAGCCTCACCTCAATACTCCGTCTCTCAGATTTGCAACCGAGGTTCACCGCAATTCCCCTCGATCCCCTTCGTTCAGAACCTGCAGTCCGAACGTCCTCGACCTTCTCCAGAAGCTCGGATGCTTTCTCTCGAAAGCTTTGATCACCTTTGTTGTGTGCGGCAGTTGATACGCTTCAGACAGTCTGAGTTGCACTTGAGCAGACTGCACTTGCACCGATGTATTCTCAATGAGAAAACACAACCGGCCGTCGCTTTCTTCTTCTCCAATCAGCAGGGTATGCTCGTGTGTATTTGATCTTTGAAAGCGATGAGAATTAGGGTTGCCTTTGCATTGTATTTATATGCTCGGACGAAACCCTAATTCGCACAAGATAATCCCATCAAATATTTCGGAATATATTCCAGAATATTTGATGCATATCTTTCACAAATCCTTGGAAGAATATACGAAGTCGTCTTCTTTCCCAAGCAAGTCACGCCGCCTTCAATGTGCATATTCATTCGAATATCTTGCTCGAATAAGTCGCACGCCATCTTTATCTTGACGAAATCTTCGTTGCCAATATCTTCCGGAAAATATCCTTGCGTCTGCTCCACGCTGTACATGAGTGCTAGGATATGTTCGAACTCCCCCTGAACTCCTGCTCGAACTGTCTAACCACGTTTTGCCAAACACATGCCACTCAAGGGAACATCACACTTCCTCTTTAAGCCAGTGGACTCCCCTTCGCTCTTTATTCTTCCACCAGAAATCCATCGTGATTTTAGAGAGGGCATCCTGAGTTTTCTGAGGGAACATGTAGACTTTCATCATGTATAAAGGCATAGACTGAAGAACTGCCTCAACGAGAACTTCCCTACCAGCCTGAGAGAGTAGTTTATGCTTCCACTCCGATGTCTTTTTCCACACTTTTCCAACTATCTCCTTGAAAGCATCACACTTCCGTTGACCCACAACTAAAGGCAGTCCAAGATATTTGTTGTGACTGTCTACCTCTTTCACTTGCAATACATCTAGGATCTTTTTGTCTTCTCTTGACCTCCACATTTGCACTACATACTATCTCCGACTTGTGGAAATTCACCCTCTGTCCGGAAATGGCCTCATAACTCCCAATAATTCTCTTTATAGCTTGAGCTTGGCATTCCTCCGCTTTAAAGAACAGAATGGAATCATCTGCAAAAAATAAATGGGATATACCAGGAGCACTACTGCTAATTTTGACACTGTATAACTCCCCTCTCCTAATCCCCACACTTATCTTCCAGTCTTGCAGCTCCATACATAATATAAATAAGTAGGGGGAGAGTGGATCTCCTTGCCTCAAACCACGGCTCGGAATAATCTCATGAGTTAGGCAATCATTGAATTTAATCTTGTACCTAACAGTAGTAACAGTTTACATCACCCATTTTATCCACAACTCTGCAAAACCCAGTCTCCTCATCATTTTCTCCAAAAACTCCCATTTAATCCTATCATATGCCTTGCTCATATCGAGTTTTAAAGAGGCAAATCCCTTATTTTTATTTTTGCATCCCCTAATAAAATGCGCAACCTCATGTGCTATAATAAAATTATTAAAGATCAATCTATTTTTCACAAAAACACTTTGGTGAATTGATATTACCTCACCGAGAATTCCATGCAGTCTATTTGCCAAAATCTTTGTAATGACGTTCATCGATACATTACACATGCTTATTGTTCTCAACTCCGTCATTGTGACACATCTTTAACCTTTGGCACCAACAAAATTTGTGTTTTGTTCCAATCTGCCCCCAGCCTGAGTTCCTTAAAAAAGCCCTTCACCTCCCTTGTAAAGTCATGTTTAATAGTGCCCCAACAGCTTTGTAGAAATACAGCCGAAAAACAGTCAGGACCCGGGGCTTTAGTAGGGCCAATTTGGAATACTGCCTTTCTTATTTTTTTCCTCAGTGACCTCCTCAATCAGAGCGCTATTCATGCTATCTGAGACTTTAGGGATACACAACTTAACTCCTCCTCCCAATTCAGAGTATCTCCATCCAACGCATGATCTGAAAATGTTCTTAAAATATTCACCAATCACAGCTGCCAGTGCCAACCCCTCCTCTCCTGTTTCTATTCCACCTTGATCATTAATCAACTTATGGATCCAGTTCTTTTTTCTCCTTTGAGAGGTACGAGCATGGAAGAAAGACGAGTTCCTATCACCTTGTTTAAGCCACTCAACTCAAGATCTCTGCCTCCACATTATTTCCTCCTTCAACAACCAAGCATCTAGCTCTTCCACAGCCTGACTCTCCAGTTCAGCATTCTCATCCGTTCTATCCCTGGCTCTAATTTCCTCGCCTTCCTTTTTCAGCCCCTCTATTCTTTTCCGAATATCCCCATAGTTCTTACTGTTCCACTCTTTAAGGAAATGGCTGCACTACTTCAATTTTTTTCATCCAAGGCACCCTCCTGTCTGCCAGGTTCTCCCAAAAGTGCCTGGTGTCATTCCTGAAACTCATATGTTTTAACCACATGGCTTCGAACCTGAACGGTTTCTTCTTCGTTCTGCCTACTCGTCCACAGGTGTCAACACACAAAGCCATATGGTTCGAATGATGGACCGGAATGTTCAAGACTCTCACCTCGGGAATAACTGCGCATCCACTGTTGGTTCGCAAGAGCTCTATCCAGTATGGCTTTAACCTCTTCTGACCCTCTCCTTCTATTATAGTAAGTAAACTGGTGCCCTTCACTATGCAGATTAGATAGTTCACAATGACCAACAGCCTCCCTAAATTTTTGCATTTGCCATTCATTGCGACCTCTTCCTCCTCTAACCTCATGGCCGTACGTAATCTCATTGAAATCACCAAAAGCTAGCCACGGGTGTGTCATTAAGCTATGCAATCTCCTCAGCAAGTTCCAAGATAAACTTCTCCTATTTACAACTGGCTCACCGTAGAACAAAGTGGCTCTAAAGATTGAATCTCCTTGGACTAAGACATCAATGTGGTTCCTGGAATAACTCTTAACATCAACTGTACTTTTTTTTTTTTTTTGTAAAAACAGCTATGCAACTGATTTTCTCATAGCTACACAGCAAAATGTAGATGGAGAATAGCTGACAAGTTTTGTTCAACTAGTACATTTTAGTTGCATGATACACATGGATGGACCACATTGACTGCCCCAGAGTGCCATTCTTGCTTTTAGATAAAAGACCAGTTAACAAACATGAAGGCCAGGC
The DNA here is from genome assembly GCA_033675395.1 of Rhodiola chrysanthemifolia. NCBI lineage: Eukaryota > Viridiplantae > Streptophyta > Magnoliopsida > Saxifragales > Crassulaceae > Rhodiola > Rhodiola chrysanthemifolia. The sequence continues at coordinate 43,963,784 of CM066205.1, forward strand.
AGTTGTTAACCCCTTCATCATCTATAACTTTCCAAGCAATAGCCTGATCGTATGCAATCGGTCTACCCATGCTTGACGAGCAGTTCCCAGCAGGCAAGTATGCAATTCCCTGTTGAGCAATCTTTGGGAACTCGTCAAGGAGAGATTTATGCCCAGCTTCGTCCAAGGTCTTATCGAGCACGATATCCTGCAGAGCTATGAGAGTTGTTTCCAGCATATCAAGTCCTGACTGATTGGCAAATGTGAAAACAGGAGATGTATTGTTTGTCAGCGAACAGCACATAACAGCATCTGAAAATTCCCAAAGTTCCTTCAGAACTGAATCACCCGCATCCGCATGGCAGCAGATCCTAACAAGCTCCTCACCTGTATGAATCTTGTAACTTCGAGAAATCCAGCGAGCTAAAGTAATTGCTTCAGGGGAGCCTGGGAATGATTTCAATTCCATTTGGGGGCCGAGCCTGGCTGGGGAAAGGGCCATTGCAACTGTAATATCCTCCTTCCAAAGCAGTGACAATCCTCCCGACATCCCCCTCCTCTCTACTGCAAAACAACCGCTAAACCCTAGTTGAGCTCTTAGTAATTCCCACCTATTGTTCCTCAACTTGGTCTCAATCAAGCAAAGGATTGTTAATTCTTATATATTAATTGAGTCCAAAATTAAAAATGTTTAAGTACAATGACAAAGACTCCGGTTCATAGAAGCTGCCACGTGACAACTTTTAAAAAGGTCTATAGTTTATATAAAAAGATAAGGTTTGTACCCGAACTTCTTCCCGGACACCATGTTTCCATTGCGGACAATCATCCAAGGTATCATTAGGTTCCCTTTGAAACCCAAATCTAACAGACCACAATCATCTAGTGTATCATTGAATTCCCCACTCTAGACTGCTGGTGTGACAGCACTGATACGCACTGAAAATAACGCGCGCCCAACTGACACTCCTGGACGCAGGCAAGAGGGAATATCAGGTGCAGAAAAGGCAGTAGATGGTCTGTATGGACCACGTGACGTGGCGAATGGACAAGGGAGCACATATGGGGGACCAAGAGGACGAGTGCGCAGTAAGAGCGTACGTTACCCAAAAGCAGACTACGTCCTCTAAACAGCAACTCAAGGCACAGATGAGAGCTGGCGTGAGTAGGAATTAAGGATATTGCCATTTATTATAAATGTAATGACTTCCTTTATGAAAAAGACAAGAAAGAATTTACAAACTCCTCTCTCCTATTCTATCTCTCCCTCCCAACTCTCCCTTCACCCAAACCCTAATCATCCATCCGTCACATTTGGTGCTCTCGTTGCCTGAACTCGACCATGCCCACCAACACGGAGTTGATTGCTAGTCTTGGCAATGCAGTCGAATCCCTCGAAGGCCGATATGGGTCCATGGAAAACAACTTGAACCAGACGCTTGCAACAGTGGAGCGAATCGCCAAAACCATCGAGGACCTGCAACAAGCTATTAAGGAGCTTCAACCCATGCCCGGGCCACGCCCAGACAAGCAACCACTGCACCCGAACCCACCACTCCTCGCCACACCCACCAGCAACCCTACCATCGACAACACACCATTATCTCATGAGGTCCCTGTCAGGGCCGGTCCTGACATTTCATAGGCCCTTGGACAAAAAAAATTTTGGGCCCCTTTAAATAGAAACATGTTTACATTTACTTAAATGAATAACAGTGTACAGTAATTTAACATTTAAACAATGTGTCAACAAAAATTTACAAACTTTTGCATCAGGAACCTCACAAGCTCTTGTCTCTTGAAGGGACAAAACGACAGTGGCGGATCCAGAAGTCATATTGACTGGGGGCCGAGTATTAATAAAAATAAAAATATATTACTAATTTTAAATTTTAGACAAAGACTGGGGGCCATTTTAAATTTTGGACAAAGACTGGGGGTCAAAGTATAAAATAAATGGGGGCCAAAGCGTAAAATTTGATTATTATACATATATAATTAAACTAAATTTAAAATGACCGGGGGCCGCGAACCCCTATGCCCCCTCTTTGCGTCCGCCCCTGCAAAACGATACACATTGGCGTCACTTCCTATTCCATTAAGCAATATCGATATTCAACCTTCCACAAACCTGTAAGTGTGGCAGCAAAACAGTCATAGAAAATGACTTCTTCGAGCATTTTTTGATGCAAAATCATTTATTATAGTGTCATAGTCAATATTTTCTAACATATCTTTTTCAATACACAACATAGCAAGACCATTCAATCTCTCTTGAGACATAGAAGATCGTAAGTAGTTTTTTAATAACTTTAACTTAGAAAAACTTCTTTCTGCCGATGCTACAGTAACAGGTATAGTTAATAAAATTCGATAAGCAATTGAAATATTAGGATAACAATCTATGGATTTAACAAATTCAAGTATTTCAACAGCAGATAAAAACACATTAGGTAAGGTCACTTGCAATATTTTTAATTCTGAAAAGAAATCATCCAAATCAACATCAGATGCATCATTATGAGACAAAGCATTATAGAATCTCTCACAACACTCTTTTAATTTTTTATCATCTAATGACTTTAACATGTCAGAATTAAATAAAAACCCAAAAATACTATCAAATATGCTTAGTTGTTCAAATCTTCTTTTCAATGAGGCAATAGCAATATCAACGATAACTAAAAAATAATTTATTCTAAAAGATTCCTCAGGTGATTGCACTTCATGATGACACTCATTCTCACCAAAATGTTTCTTTTGAATCTTATTACGTTTTGTGGGAAACTTCGGCTCCACATCCATTTCCAATGCAATTTCTTTTGCGGTGGTAAAACAAGAAGCAAATCCATCTATCCTGTACTTTTCAAAATATACCATTGTAGTCTCTAACTGTTTGATGGCACTAACAATACACATTGATGAAGATTGCATCGTTTTACTCACCATGTTAGTTGCAAATAGAATATCATACCATATAACCATGCCTAGTAAAAAATCAAAACTTTCAATTGCTGATGCCAAACTTTCAGCTTCACTTTTTGACTTAGCATCATCACAAATATCATACAACTCAAGCAAAGCGTTTCTTATTTGTGGAGTTTGATACCTTATTGATTTAATACTTTTGATGCGACTCTCCCAGCGAGTATTAGATAGCGATTTCACGGTCAAACCAGAAATATTATCAAGCAAAACTTTCCATCTTTTCGTAGAACTAGAAAATAACACAAATACGCGTTGCACAATTCCAAAAAACGAAACAGCTTTTGCACAAGAATTTGCCATATCACAAAGAGTAAGATTAAGACTATGGCAAGCACAGGGCATATATAAAGCTCTAGGATTTATTTCAAGTACTCGTTTTTGAACTCCTTGATGCTTTCCCTTCATATTTGAACCATTATCATATCCTTGGCCTCTTACATCACCAATATTTAAATCTAAAGACTTTAGGGCGTCAAGTAATACAGTAAAAATTCCTAAGCCAGAAGTATCATCCACCTTCAAAAATTCTAGAAAAAATTCTTCTATCTTTACTTTCATCCAATCTTCTTTTCAAGTCATACCAAGTCTCCATATTCATATAATGTTCCACACTACGTTCATGCTCTTCAAGTCGTGCACTAATACGCTTCCAGTCTCTTAATCCATCATTCGCTAGTAAGCAAGTAGTGCGTCTGGATTTAAATAATTTACAACAAAAACAATAAACTTTATCTACTGATTTCAAGTACACTAACCATTTTCTATCCTTCACCTCTCCATTATTCAATTTTTTAGAATAATAATGATAAGAAAAATGCTTAGAAGCGTCATCTAAAGGAAACACAAGATTTAACTCTCGTTTTGGTCCCATTTCAACCAGCACATCTCTTGCTTTGTTATCAAGATTATCCCAATTTACAGGATCATTAATATCTACTAAAGGTTTATCCACAAGTGAGGTTGGATTTTTTTTACTTAGATTATCATTTTCAGATATATTACCCACTTCCACATTCTTATCCACGTTACTAACATCATCAACATCATTCACCATATTTTCGGACTCTGAATTCCGATTAGACTTTTCAGCATCATTTTCGACACCCTCTAAATGTTCAGATGAATTTACCTTCTTAATAAACTTATATAACGCACCTCTTTGTGATTCAACTAATTGTTCATCTAACTTTCTTTTTTTTCTTTTTTCAGCTCCCGATAAATGCTTTTTAGGCAACATATTTAAATCTACTAAACAAAATTATAACAAATTTATCACTCAGAACAATGCACAAAAATAAAAACAACAGTAGTAGTGACAGAAAAAAAAATCAAACAAAAAATAACTAGAGGTAGAATAGCAAACTGGGTTTGACGATGGCAATAAGCCAATAACCAAATCGTAATGATGAAAATAATCTTCACATCTGCAAAATTAGAATTAGGGATTTAGGGTTTTTTCAATCAAAACTCTATTGCAGAGGAGAAAGACCTAGGGCAATGAAAAAAATTCAGTTAGAGAAACTCACCAGTGGAAGATCGTCGGAGTGAGTAGAAAAACTTGACAAAACAGATTGAGATCGAATTGATCCAGTTTAGGCGAAGACGAAGTCGATTGAGCTATGAGTATGCTATTCGTCGAATTGATTCTGGATGCAGTAGGAAAACTCAGAGTTCGTATTTTTTTTATTTTTTTTAAGATATACGTAACATATAATTATATTTGGGGAAAAAAATATTGGGCCCCCCTTGATAGTGGGCCCTTGGCTTTGTCCAAGGTGGCTTAGCTATGCGGGCCGGGCCTGGTCCCTGTTCATGGTTCCCATAACAGAGCACCCATGGAGTTCTCGTCACCACATGATAACTCACCTCGTCACCTTCGCACACCTCGACTGGAAGTTCCCATCTTCGCCGGCGACAACGTGGAGGGCTGGTTGTTCCAGCTCGAACGTTTCTTTGACTTCCACGAAACCCCACCAGATCATATGCTCTCAGTTGCTCCCCTATTCATGACTGGCGAGGCCCTCCGCTGGTTTCAATGGAAATATACTACAGATCAGGTTCACACATGGACCCAACTCGCGAGAGATATCCATCGTCGCTTTGGCCCTAGCTCCTACTATGACGCCGGCGTAGCCATCAATCAACTGGTGCAAACATCTTCTGTGGCCGCATATATCGCCAAGTTTGAGACCATGTCTACCCAAACCCCTGCTCTCACCGGTTGTAACTTGCTCAGCCGCTTCCTCGCAGGACTCAAACATGAGGTACGTCGTGAGTTCATCCTCCTCCGCCCGAATACGCAGGAAGAAGCTATGGAAATGGCCCGGGTAGCAGATGACAAACTCCGGGCGAATCGAACCTCCTCCCCACGGCCCTTCTCCCCTCTGCCACCCTCGCATACCGTAACAAACCTCTCCAGTCGACCAGAGCACATTAAACAACCCCCTGGCACCATGCCAATTCGGAAGTTAACTGCAGTGGAGATGGCCGCGCGACGCGAAAAAGGCCTATGCTATAACTGTGATGATAAGTATGCCCCAGGTCACATTTGCAAGGCTCGTTTCCAATGCTTTTTAGTGGAAGATGATGCCGACGTAGAACTTATCAAACCTGAGACTCCAAATGCCACTGCTGACACACGTGAGACCACCACGCCCATTGATGAAACACCACCAGACCCTGCAGCCCCATGCATTACTTTTCATGCATTACAAGGGCGATCCATGCCCAGCACTCTTCGCCTCAAAGGCTCGATTAAAGGCTTTCCAGTGGTTATTCTCATCGATACCGGATCGACTCACAATTTCATGCAAAGCCGAGTCGCTCGCCACCTCGGGCTCCCTGTCGAACCCTCTGCTCACATGAGTGTTATGGTGGGCAATGGCGATGAAATGAAGTGTGAAGGTGTCTGCTTAGGTATCCCATTAACTATTGAACCACATACTTTCAATGTTAATCTACACCTTTTGTCGGTATTTGGCGCAAATATTGTCCTCGGTGCTCATTGGCTAGCAGAGGTCGGGCCTACTACTTTTCTGTTTCCAAGAACTTTGGATGAGCTTTGTGCATAACGGCACTGAAATCCGCCTATTGGGACTCCGTGGCACGGACCAACCAACTCATATCAACCTTTTACAACTACAACAGTCAAAGAAAAAGCAAAGCGTGGCTTGCTACTACCAATTCACTTCAACCTGGCATCACACACTTACCCACCCTCCCTTAGCCGACACCACCACACACTTGCCCTTACCACTCCCACCTGACATCCCAGCTCATATCATCCCCTCCTTAAATGACCTATTACACCAGTTCCACACAGTCTTCACCACCCCAAAAGGCCTACCCCCACCTAGAACAACTGACCACCGAATCCCACTAGTCCCACACGCACACCCAGTAAACGTTAAGCCTTATCGCTACCCCCACATTCAGAAGGATGCTATTGAGAACATGATTCGTGAAATGCTAGAGGATGGTATCATAAAGCCTAGTAACAGCCCATTCTCTTCACCAGTGATCCTTGTCAAGAAACGCGACGGTACTTGGCGGTTTTGTGTGGACTATAGAGCTGTTAATGCCATCACAGTGAAAGATCGTTATCCAATTCCCACAGTCGACGAGCTCCTTGACGAGCTGCAAGGATCCGAAGTGTTCACAAAGCTTGACCTTAGAGCAGGTTACCACCAGCTACGTGTGCACCCTGAGGATACTTACAAGACGGCCTTTCGCACCCATGAGGGCCATTATGAGTTCCTCGTAATGCCTTTTGGCCTCACAAATGCCCCAACTAGCTTTCAAGCGGAAATGAACACTGTTTTTCGACCAATATTGTGGCGCGGTGTGCTCGTGTTCTTTGATGACATTCTTATTTATAGTCGGACGTGGGAAGCACACTTGCATCACCTGAGAGAGGTACTTAACCTCTTACAGTTACATTCTTTTTACGCTAAATCTTCTAAGTGTGACATTGCATATCTTGGCCATTTAATTAGCAGCAAGGGTGTTCAAGTTGATCCAACAAAAATCCAAGCTATCACGGAATGGCCAAGGCCAAAGAATGTCCGCCAACTTCGAGGATTTCTTGGTCTCGCTGGCTATTACCGGCGCTTTGTTAAAGACTATGCTAAAGTGGCCACTGGACTTACTAAGTTGCTCTGCAAGGACGCCTTCGAATGGAACATAGATGCCGAGCATGCCTTCACTGCCCTCAAAACGGCCTTATCTACTACCCCGATCCTAGCCTTGCCAGATTTTTCCAAGACATTCACGGTCCAAACCGATGCTTCTGGCTCGGCCATAGGCGCAGTACTCCTCCAAGAAGGCAGGCCAATTGCATTCTTTAGTAAACAACTTCAGCTAGGTCAAAAGGCCACTTCAGCTTACGGCCGCGAGCTTTGTGCCTTAGTCCAAGCTGTGCAACGCTGGCGACCTTATTTGCTTGGAAAAAATTCATTATTCAGACCGATCATCAACCATTGCGCGAGATCCTTTTTCAAACTATTCATACAACCGAGCAACAACGTTGGATTGTGAAGCTTATTGGATATGATTTTGAGGTGCGTTATAAGCCTGGGAAGGACAATATTGTGGCCGATGCATTATCAAGGGTACCTAATGGGACCATACATGCCTTGCACACGGTCTCTCGCCCTGAGTTGGGTATTCTCCGGGCCCTCCGAAAGCACTACCAAAGCACTGATGCAGGGCAAGCCTTGGTCCGTGATATCCAAGCCACACCAGCTGCCTACCCACACCATTCTGTCCGAGACGGTCTTGTCTTGTATAATAACAAACTTTTGATCCCCAAGGATGACATACTACGTGAACTCATCCTTTATGAATATCACAACACGCCTACAAGCGGCCACCCAGGACACCAAATGACACTTGCTAGAATCTCGACAAATTTTACATGGGAAGGCCTTCGTCACGATGTCAAAACCTATGTCAGCACTTGCCATACTTGCTGCCAAGTTAAAGCCCCAAACTCAGCCCCTGCTGGCCTTCTACAACCCTTGGACATTCCGACTCAAGTGTGGCAAGACATTTCGATAGACTTTATTACACACCTTCCATCTTCTAAGGGTTATACCGCTATTATGGTTGTAGTCGATCGCTTCACAAAGTATGCTCACTTCGCAGCCCTCAAAACTGGCTTCACGGCTGAAAGCGTGGCTCAATTATTTGTTCGCGAGATAGCAAGGTTGCATGGATTCCCACGTACAATTGTTTCTGATCGGGACCCTGTTTTCATGAGTCGTTTTTGGAGGGAATTCTTCAAGCTTCATCAAACAAATCTTGCGACAAGTAGCTCCTACCACCCCCAATCAGATGGACAATCTGAGATTGTGAATAAGGCTCTTGAAGACTACCTGCGGAGCTATGTCAACGACACACAATCTGATTGGTACGAATACTTGTCTTGGGCGGAGCTGAGTTATAACACGGGCTGGCATTCCTCCACAGATATGACCCCATTTGAGGCCGTATACGGCAGACCACCCCCTTCGGTTCTTGAGTACATTCCAGGCACAGGAGAAGTTGCATCTGTTAACAACTGGCTGGCCAAGCGTGAGCACATTACACATCAGCTCCGAGCTAACCTCCTTAAGGCTCAAGTCCGCATGCAGCAGAGCCCGAACAAGCATAGACGTGACAAGGAATTTGCTGTCGGGGACTGGGTTTACGTCCGCTTGCAACCTTATCGCCAGACCTCGGTGCGTACGCAGAAATCAAGTAAGCTGGCAAAGCATTTTTATGGACCGTTTGAGGTCACAACAAGGATAAGGCATGTTGCTTATCGCCTTAAGTTGCCAGATAATGCACGCATCCACGACGTCTTTCATGCCTCCTTACTTCGAAAATGCCTGGACCCGAGCAGTGCTGCAGTTTGGTCATTTCCCGACACCTTTGTCGGTGGTCAACCAGCCTTGCTACCTGCTGTAATACTGAACTTCCGCAAGGTCAAGACTCGTGGGGGATGAGACACACAACTTTTGGTCCGCTCGGACAAACTGCCAGATTCTGAAGCCACATGGGAAAGTTACAAGTCTTTTGTCGATGAATTCCCAAATTTCAACCTTGCGGACAAGGTCGTTTTTGACGATGGGGGTAATGTGACAACACCGATACGCACTGAAAATAACGCGCGCCCAACTGACACTCCAGGGCGCAGGCAAGAGGGAATATCAGGTGCAGAAAAGGCAGTAGATGGTCTGTATGGACCACGTGACGTGGCGAATGGACAAGGGAGCACAGATGGGGGACCAAGAGGACGAGTGCGCAGTAAGAGCATACGTTACCCAAAAGCAGACTACGTCCTCTAAACAGCAACTCAAGGCACAGATGAGAGCTGGCGTGAGTAGGAATTAAGGATATTGCCATTTATTATAAATGTAATGACTTCCTTTATGAAAAAGACAAGAAAGAATTTACAAACTCCTCTCTCCCCTATTCTATCTCTCCCTCCCAACTCTCCCTTCACCCAAACCCTAATCATCCATCCGTCACAGCTGGCCTCTCTTGGTCTTACCCCTTTTTGTTTCCCAGCTAAACCTGACCTCATTGAAATCTGCTGCTATCATTCAGGGTCCTCTCTCTAGCCTTGGCTCAGTGCCTCAGAAGCGTCCAACTGTTCCTCCTTAGGCTACTCATAGGGTCTCCATAAAAGAATGTTAACCTAACCTAACATTCTCCTCCAAATCCATATGGATCCAAGCTTGAAAAGCTTCTTAAATTGATATTAATTCCTTCTTTCCATAACACAACCATCCCTCCCAACTAACCAACCATGTCCACTGCAAAGCAAGAAAACATGTTGTATTCTAATCTCCACTTTTGGATCTTTTCTATCCTTGAATCGCTGTTGAGGCAAGGCTTCGTCCTTCGGAAGCCACTCGTCTAATTTTGAGGTGAACTTCTTCTCCCTCACTACGGTTTCACCTGTTCTCTCTTCTCCATACTACTCTTAATGCACCTAATTCTGATCTGTACATTCCCAAAAGCTAACCTTGTTCCATCTTTACTGTTTCATTCCACACTACTGAAGTAGTAATTCTAATATTTTTTGATTGATTTTCATTTTATTATATGTATTCTTACTTTACATTCTCTCAACAAAAAATTAACTAAAATCTTGTTATTTTGGTAGGAAATAAATCCAAATTAAATATAATCTTTGGCATACATAATTACTCCCTTAATTTACACACTAAGAAATATGGGTGGTAAAGTGGACGGATGGATGGATTAAACAGTTAGCGGATTAAACGGATGCAATCCTCTAGTGTTAATGGACTAAACGGATGGATCACTAACGGTTAGCGGATTAACGATATATCCATTTAATCCGTATAACCCATTTAGTCCATTTACTAATGGATTTTTGTTTAGAAAAATATAGAAAATAGAAATATGCGTACATGTTTTCAATTCATAAGAGAGGTGTGAAATTTGGATTGGTGCGTATAAAGACTAGCAATACTATTCTATAAGGTCCAATAAAGATCTTTCTAGTTGATAAGAGCAGGGTTAAACGAATTGGGTGCGGTTCCGGTATAAATCGGATATTTTATATTAACTTTAAACCTCCTTAAAAGTTGACACTTGTCAAATTTACCGAAATTCCATAATTGAACATCGAGGGCCAATATAGTCTTTTCGTATTTTTCCAATTAATTTTAATTCAAGTTAGACTTTCGCTACTTTAAAAGAGTGTTGTGAGCAAATGAAAAATTCAATGGAAGTAAGCTATATATCGTTGCGTAGATAACTCAAATTCCTACAACTCTATTCCACACCGAGAGCAGAAGATGTCGTTTAGAAGATTGAAACCCGAGCCGAAGTTATACATACGTGTGTATCGCTACAAATTCTGCATTTGCACCAACGTTGACTCTCGTGTTTCAACATTTTCAAACGATCTTTTCTGCTCTCGGTGTGAACTAAAGAGTTGTAGAGCTTTGAGTTAGCTATGCAACGACGTATACCTCGTCTCGATCGGATCTTTCGCCTATTCCCAGAACTCATTTGAAACATCAAATGTCTAATTTGTCGTTAAACGTCATTATTATTTTTGGATGTTTATACCCTCATAGAAGAGTACTCAAATGAGAACCCCTTATTTTTTTCGAGATCTTGAGTCCCCAATCTCCACCTTCTAAAATGCATCATCAAGTCATTTTGGTGGAGATACGTGTCCCATGTGCATTTTTCAAGATGCATTTAATGCAAATTCAAAGTCACATTTTTTACTTTGCTTTTTGGACATGTGTCACATGCAGATTCAAATATGCATCATGATCTAATGGTGAGATTTGGGTTCTCAATTTCTCGAATTTTTAATGATTCTCAACCGAGCGCTCCCCTACCCTCACATATGTTATATATTCATAAATAAGTCCGTTTTAATTTTTTTGTTCACAAAAATACTTCGAATTATGATTGGTTGTGAATGTCACGTGTCGAATTTTTAGGTTGCTGATATATTTAATTGTGGTTTATATTTGATTATTTGTGCCATTATTTTATTTAAGTTAAAGTTGAAGTGTTGCTCATAATAAAATTCAAAAGTTTTCTCTAATGAAATATTCACGTTATTTAGTTCCACTAATGAAAATACAAAAACGATCAAAATTCTTTATACTTTCCGATTTTCTCCTTGAAGATCATAAATGGATCCAGATATACAGAATTAAATATATTTTTCATACAGTAATAATATTTTTATTACACATGTATTGTAATAATTTGATTGAAAAGATAAAATGTAAAAATCTACTTGATGGATTAATGATTGCATAATGGATGAATGGTTGCTTAATGGATTTGGATTTTGGATTGATTCAATCCATTAACTAAATGGATGGATAACGGATGAATTTTCATGGATGGTTATCGGATGAATAATGAATAAATTTGCCACCTCTACGTGGGAAACTCTACTTGGGAAGGATCATCAGAAACTAGAGTTCCCGGTTATTGAAGTTGAATAAAGACCTCAACCGCATAATTGGAGACTACTCAGAATGCAATAAAATTTGCTTGTATTGCCGATTTTTACATTGAAGTGCATACCAAGCTTACGGCATCACTTGTATACACATGGATATAATAGAAGAATATATACAAATGATAATTTACATCGATAACAAGAAGTTCATTCTGTTGAACTTCCATGGCCTTCCCAATCTGATCCAATATCTTCCTCTAACAGCATATTTACATGGTCGACAAATCTGTGCTTGATGGCGCACCCAACTCCGTTGACAGCCTTTTGCACAACTGCAAGTTTATTTCACTCGGCTTATTATTTCTCAATATCCAACAATTAAAGAACAAGAGCCATTTCAGGATGATGGCTTGAGGGGTACCTGTCTATATATCGTGGGATCACCATACAATTTTCTCAGCTCTACTACACGCAAATATGAGCTTATCTCAAACACCTGCAGCAACGAATGGGGAGTTGTACACCGTGAGATACTAGTCGGGAATTGAGAAGATGTAGGCTGTGAAAATGTACTTTAGTTAGCGTATACATACTTCTGCAATAACTGAAAGGCTACACTGGTTCTTGTGCTCTTGCGTCATCTCCAACTAAATAAAAAAGAAACAAAACTTTTAGTTTGAACATTTTAAATCAAAAGAAAGTCAAGCATGTTATGAATAAAATCCCAATACGACTGGAAGGCACATTATGATTTATAAGAACGTTTGATTTACCTTCACACCGAGTTTTGAGTTTCTCTTTTGAACACGACAGCCCATCTCAGTAGCTAGTTGTACTGTTTTCTCTAGCAGATCCTTACGGGAGCGAGGCGAAGTAAATCTAATCCTTCTTTCTGAAACCTCCTAATATGAATCAAAGGAATCAAATAAGATTTAAGGCGCATAAATTAACACACTCTAGATACATCTCATCCTCACCTCATTCTCAAAAAAACCAGAGAGATCAAGAGAAGATGACATTCCAATCAGCTGGAAAGCGTTTATGAGTGAAGGTGATTCTGGGCTGTTTTCCTCTTGCGTTGGCTGCATTTATCTCAAGTATCAGAATAAAACTACTAGAGCACAAGAATAGAGTTTGAAAAGAATAAGATGTCACAAGTCATACAATTTCATTTATTGACAATGTGGCATCGACAATCAAGGTTCCTTCGTCTTCATTTTCACTGGGAGATGCAGGTGTATAATTTTGTTTGAACCAATCATCTGCTTTGATTCCTGCCACTGTTATGCGAGTTGCAGGATTGGGATCAAGAATTCTCTGAATTAAATTTTTGGCCCCTGGTGAAATCCATTTGGGCACTGGAGCATTCCCCATGAAAATCTGTTCTCCACAAGAATAGAACTTTTTCAGCCTTTCAAATTATTGTACGATGCACGAGATAAGTGGGACAACCATAGCTAACTTACCTTCTGATAGAGAACTGCTATGTTTCTATCATCGAACGGGAGATCACCTGTAAGAATGACATACAAAATCACTCCACATGACCAAATATCAGCTGTAGCACCGTTGTACCCTCGATTATAAATGATCTCTGGTGCAACATAGTTGGGGCTTCCACATGTCGTGTGCAGCAACCCATCTTCCTAAAATTACAATATTGTGACGTAGGTAGCATAAAGAGAAACGACTAGTCATATGTGTACTAAACAGAGATAGTTTCAGGTTCATACCCTGAAATGCTGAGGAAGCGCACTCAAACCAAAATCAGAAATTTTTAAATTTCCTTTTTTGTCTATAAGAACATTCTCTAGCTGCACATGCACAAGGACAAATGAATTTTCGTAATTCATACAGAAAAGAGTAATGGGAAAAGAACAACTAATTGTTGTAGTTAGTTCTTGCCCACCCCGACCTTAAGATCTCTATGGTAAACGCCTCTATCATGGCAGTAACTCACAGCATCAATCAGTTGTTGGAAGAGCCTCCGCGCCCTGGGATCTGAAAGTCTCCCTCTACCTGCCTGCCAGATCGAACATATGAAATAAAAATGAGGCATTTAATAAGAACAACCTCCACATGATAGATTTATCTACTACATAAGCACTCACAATTACATCAAACAATTCGCCTCCATTGACATATTCCAGGACCATGTATATATTACTTTTGCTCGCTATCACCTGAAAATACACACATTATCATTGAATTTAAACAAACATTTGATCTCCCAACACCTTATAATGTGAAATATCTGAAGCTATAAATTGTTGGCTTCCCAATTCCCAAGGGAACTAAGTTCAATGTTTCAACAATCTACAGATGATTCAACTAGGCGTGGTTCCTAAATAAGGTTTATGCAACTGGCCCTTGTTGGTGCTTTCAAATCTATATACATAATTACACACATGAATCTACCACCCCGCGTACCAATTTGATCCTTTGACAATTTGTTCACAAGCATAAATGACTCTCCATCATGCAAATTCAATGCAAGTCTACTAGTAAAACCTCAAAGGCTAGCTAGCTTGAGTAGGCAAATGTGAGCATCATTTACAATCATCACCCCACCCAATCAAGTAGATATATATGGTTCCTACTTCCCATTTGAAATTAGAGTCCCAATCCCAATCACGGAAAGTAATTACATATTGCTATCCGAATGATTCATGAAATCTTCACATATACATCAGGGATGACAGAAAACCGTTTATGAAGTTTCACAAACGGAATAGTGGAGTATAATAAGCGGGATGTGGACTTAGCACATCCACTTCTTTTGCCAGTACCTTAGCATCACTACCAAAAATGTTGAATATGAAAGGCAGGTTAAGCTTAGCCACATCAGCTTTCAAAAAAAGACACGTTATAAATGACTGGTCCCATTATCCTCTACAGTTAAGTGTCTTTGTCAATTCTTAACACCATCCGAAATCCCAGTAAAAAAAAGGTAGAAATTTCCATCCATTTGGCAAAATATACCATCTTCAATGATTATGGAACTGATAAAACCAGTCTGCAGCACTGATCCCAATACATTTCTATCAAACTGGTTAGTCCATTTTGAGCATTCGCCATGACACCCCAGAATGAAGACACTAGAATTACAATGGGAGTAAAATCAGGATGAAGTTAGTTGCTCACCTCGTATAACCTGACAACATTAGGATGCTTTAGCAGCTTTAATGTGCTTATTTCCCTTTTGATCTGCAGATCATGAGTTTCAAGGATCTCATCAGCACCAAAATTAATTAGTACTTTACATATTTCGGAACCAAATATCAAAATTATTACTGTTAAATATATATAAATATATTGAAGCAAATCCAGAAACTGAAGAGAACTCTGACAAACAAAAACTACTACCAAAAGGCAGAAACACGAATCAAAAAAAAAAAAAAAAAGAGAAGAAAAGGAAAACCTGGTCGGTGATCTTCAACTTGATGATTCTATCCTTCTCCAGAACCTTGACAGCAAAGACTTTGCCAGTCTCCAAATGAGTAGCGTATTTAACCTTTCCGAAATTACCTTCGCCCAAAGTCCTTCCGAGCTCGTACTTCCCTCCCAATCGCATTCCCTCGGCCTCGTGATATTCACTCTTCCTCTTCTCAACACCTATGAACATTTACTTATGTCGTCCTTGTTGCTGCTAGCTTCGTCGGAGGATTAAGTTGTGATCGAAAGATGATGAGGAGGGAAAAAACGTTGACGGAGTTGGAAGAAGAGAAACGGTTGCTTGTGCTAATGCCAAGTGACGTGAGAGGGAGAATAGGAAGAAAGTGTTTGGAGATGGAAATTCGTGCTTTTTGTCCTTCAATTTATATAGGAAATTACAAAAAAAAATATTGTTTAGAACAAAAATATTGTCTGTACTGTCGCCTGATTTCAAATTAGGTACTGGACTTTTTTAATTTTTAATTTAGTAATTTTGTATCAATTCACATATGTTTCAATCCTATTGATCATATCTTCAACCATGATAAAAATAAAGTTGACAAAATTTGTTAACCATAAAATCAAATTCATAAGTTTTCCACCTTAATTTCTCAAAGACACATCGAATTCGTAAACAAAATGGTTATTCAAAAATCACTAAATTGAAAATTAAAAAAGTCCGGTACCCAATTTGAAATCAGCCGGTAGTCCAGACTATGTTTTTGCAATTAACCTTTTTTTTAAAAAGAAAAACATACCTTTTGGATCGTGCTCATGAAATTTTTATCATCATTTTTATAAAATTAATAAAATTCCTTAATTTAAGTAAAATGGGTGTTGGCCGAGTGGCTTAAACCTTGACAAATCTTCAAGAGGTCAAGTGCTCGACTCCCCTGAATTGTTTCGTCCTCCTCGGGGAGGTAATTCTGCCCGCACTTCAAAAGTAGATAGATATACCATAGAGCTTCGAAGATCAATACTAGATGATAAAAATATCGTCATCTCCATCATAAAAAAATCCTTAATTTATGATTTTTTTTTGATAATGGGTGGGTACAACAACTCAGAACATTACAATGTAATGACGCATTATCATCTAATACATATATATATATATATATATATATTAATTTTCACAGTTCTAGCAAGGCATCTTGATCGGATCCGAAGTCATCTGGTATATTTTTCTCCACTTTTGAAGTGCAGGCCAGGTTCGTCACATTTACCATGCATGAATTGCACATCCACCCCAAATCACCGGTACATTCTTCGACACTGGAGCTCAGGCACCTTGGGCACCTTTACCGTTGCTCCGCGAAGGAGGAAGCATCACACATGCGTGAAGAGGAAATCAGATCCAACTTTTAGTGTGGACTCCTTAACCAACATACCACCATCCCTGTTGGCCTTAATTTATGAATATTCTACCACACTAAATATGTAATTTTTTATTTATACCAGAACTAACCACGTGTTGGTATCCAAAACAGATCTAGTTAACTACATAGAGGCCAGATCTGGTGCAAAGCCCAGATTTGGTGCAAAATACAAAATCATCAGTACCATCCATTTCCAAAATCCTGTGGCAGCAAATTAATGAGAATAAAATAATTAATAAAAGAATTTTGAACGTGTATAACTCACTCAAAGGGCATAATTTACCACACAGAAACCCAAAATCCATCTCTCTCTCTCCTCCCCTCGAAGAACAAACCCAGATCTGAATCTCTATTGGCATCCATGGATTCCAGCATCGACGTCGGCATCTTCGTCACCGATTTGAGCCGCTTCAATCCCGACACCGACGACGCTGCCATGAATTAGGGGTCCGATTCGTTATCCAATGGTGTTCCGATTCATCCAGAATGTTCTCGGCACAACATCACAATTCATCCGATGGTGTTTCGATTTAAAAAAGGACGAACAGAAAAACTTCCGATTCAAAGTAATACATAATTCGTTTCCTGGTCATGACGAACTATAAAATGTTCATGACGAACTATAAAATGATTATGACGAACTATAAATAATACTGTCAAATTCGTGTCGAATTTTAGTTTATTTTTTACGAATTATTGCATAATTCGTCGAAATCTTGATGAATTATAGCCCAAATTTGACGAACTATACATAATACTGTCGAATTCGTGTCGAATTTTAGTTAATTTTTGACGAATTATGCAATAATTCGTCGAAGTGCACTACAATTCGTCGAATTCTTGATGGATTATAGTCCAAATTTGACGAACTATGACATAATTCGTCAAAAGTGGACTATAATTCGTTAAGAATTCGTCCATGTGAAGCTCTTCACCGTGGTCGCGGCTGAGTATCTGATCGTGAAGGGAGGAAGCGTCGCTGGAGTGGTGACGAACTGGGCTCTAGTGTCGATGAATCACGACACGCATTCGTGCATGGATCCGAATGTGATGGAGGCGAAGGTGGTGGTCAGTTCCGGGGATGAAGGCGCTGGATATGAACGGGGCTGAGGATGCGATCGAGATCGACAGAATCCATGGAGATCTGATAGACGGAATCCATGGAGATAGTTCATCCTCCGATTCATTCATCCATGGAGATCTGATTTTTTTCATCGGGGAGAGGAGAGACATGGGTGGTTATTAAGGATGTGATATACCATATTTGCCCCTATTTACATATCAATTTAAATTAAAACATGTTATTTTCAGTTAATCATATCCATTCAAATATATAATGAAGGGTTGAGATTAGTTTGTATTTTTTACAATAATTATCACTTTGCACCTGATCCTAATCCTAACTACATAATACTACATCGTGACAGCGTTAATTACCTTATAATCAACTGTAATTGATTTATTAATTAATTAACGACGGTGTGACATTCCAAAATCCGAATTATTTATATATAAATGGGTTAGTTAGAAAAACATTGCTTTGACTACCACTTGATTTCAAATTATGTGTCGCACTTTTTCAAATTAGTGATTTTTCTCATCAAATTTTTTTTAGTAACTTTTGAATCAATTTGCTTGCACTTTGTTTCCGAATTTGCGATCTCGAAGAATTTTAAGGTCGCAAATTCATGAATTTGGTTATAGGTTTAGAGTGAATATCAGGTACAAAGCATATTTTTGGTGAAAAATATAAAGTTCGTCAAACTGAGTTATAATTCGCCGTCGAGAAACCAAAAGTATGACATAGTTCGTCACGAATAATTTTTAATTCGTCAGCGAGAAATTAACTATAAACATGATTTAATACGAGATTTAATCTCATCCGTCCAAATGACCAAATCTAGTGTTGTGATTGGTTTGTATTTTTTACAAAAAAATATCCTTTGCACCGGATCTTTTTTTTAATTGGGTTAATTTAATTTGGTCAAATTTATTTTATTGTGGTTGGTGATATGATTATAATGATGGAACATGTGCAAATAGATGCAAAAATCTCTAAATTGAAAATTGAAAAGGTTCAGTACCTAATTTAAAATCATAAAATAGTCCAAGTAATATTTTTATAATTTACCCTTAAAAAGATTGTCTTTTTTTTATAAGCTTGAAAAAGTAAGAACAAAGGCATGATACAAGACTATAAACATCCGAATAAAACAAGGATTGTTGGACACATATCCAGTTGGGGACAACTCCATTGATTAGTGCGTGCAACTTAACAAGAACATTTGTTGTTCCAAACAGGATTATTCTTGCCAACAGGGGTGGTGGCCTATTGGTTAAGGTGTTCGCATTAAGATGGTTGAATCCTTACGCCCAGGGTTCGAGTCTCGGGGCCACAAATTTTCTTCTTTCCTTTTCTGTTTCCTCTTCCTTGTCCCGCATCGCGCGTGGATACTTCTTACATCCCTCGTGGATGCCTTCCTCTTCACGCATCGCGCATGATGTGTCTTCCTCTCTCGTGGAGACCTTTCTCTTCACGCCTCGCGCGTGATGTGTGTTCTTCCTTCATCGTGGAGGTGCTATTCGGTAAAGGTGGCCTGAGCTCCAAGTGTCAAAGATGTACCGATGATTTGGGTGGATGTGTGCGGATTCACGGTAAAGGTGCCGAACGTAGGCATGCGATTCAGAAGTGGGGAGATGTATCAGATACTTGCGGATCCGATCAAGATGACTTACTAAGAGCTACATAGATTAATATTTATGTACTAGATGATAAAAGCTCATTGCATTGTAATGTTCCTAGTTGTTGTATCCACCCACTATAAAAAAACAAGATTAGTCTTCGCTGTTTTTGACATTGTTAATAGCGAGAAGAGGCAAATTTACAATACGTTGTTTTTTTAGCACTGTCTACGGCAATGTTAAATAGGTTGTTGTTACTAAAGAGTCAAAGACGCCTTGTCGTCAAGAGGGATGTTAGCAAAGTTGTGACATGAACAAGGGTGTGTGAAGGTCTCTAGTGACAATCAAAGAGTAATATAATTACCACAACATCAGATGTTCCACGAGTGGTCGAAGCACGTCGATATAAGAATGCCCTTCACATGAGATGTGAGCAAGTATGGTAATGTTCGAATAGTAAAATTAGACATTGAAGAAAATCCGTTCAATTCATTAAAGTAATGTCAATGGTGTCACCTTATTTACCGCCTCATCTCGAACTGCTAGTA
Source organism: Rhodiola chrysanthemifolia (assembly GCA_033675395.1). Lineage (NCBI taxonomy): Eukaryota > Viridiplantae > Streptophyta > Magnoliopsida > Saxifragales > Crassulaceae > Rhodiola > Rhodiola chrysanthemifolia. The sequence goes on from CM066205.1 coordinate 43,983,748, forward strand.
TTCGGTTCTTTGGGATGGCTCTTCTTTTGGGCATTTCAAGTCTAATCAAGGAGTTCGGCAGGGTGATCCTATCTCCCCAAGCCTCTTTGTGTTGTCCATGGAGATGTTCTCTCGTCTTCTTCTTGGTAAGATTGGGGCGGGCAGCATATTACCTTATTTTGTCAAACTTGGGCTCTTCCTATTTCCCACTTATTATACGCGGATGATATGCTTCTTTTCACAAATGGCCTTGAGGATTCTGTGGTGGCTCTTATAGCGGTTATTTTTAACAGATTTGGCACTTGGTCGGGGCAACGCGTTAATGCAGCAAAGAGTAGTATGTTTATAGATAAACATGTGGACGATGCAAGCAATGTAAGCAGGATCTTCTTCAGCTTACTGGTTTTAGTGAAGGAGTCTTTCCTACTACTTACCTTAGAGCTCCGCTGTTTCCTGGCAGGGTTAAGATCCAGTATTTCTGTGCTGGAGAATCGTGTTCGCCAAAGAATTTTAGGCTGGCTTCGACATTTTCTTTCTATGGCTGGTCGTGTTACTCTCATTGAAGCTGTCCTCAATTCTGTCTTGATCCACACCTTGGCTTCACTCCCTACTCCGACCACCGTCATTGATCGCATCTCAGGGCTTCTCTCCAACTTTATTTGGATCAGAATGCTGCTAGTTGGCGCCATTGGATTAGCTGGGATGAAGTGTGTAAGCCTAAGAGTGGTGGTGGCTTGGGTATTACTCACCTCAAAATTATACAATCAGCACTACACCATAAGCTTGCATGGAGATGCATGGACGTGAACTCTCTTTGGGGTCGGTTTGTGAGATCCAGATATAAGCTGGGGCAGGCTGGGTCTCACATGTGGAATCATATCAGCAAAGTCCTACCGACTATCCAATCGCAATCAGATTGGTCCCTTAACCGAGGCGACACTTTTGTTAGAGACTTCTGTTGGGTGTATAATGTTATTCCGCCTCCTCATCTTCAAGCTAAGTGCATCAATGAGGTCATCCAGACGCAGGAGGGTCGAGATGACCTCTTGAGTTTTCTCCCGGGGGTAGCCCAGCTGGCTATTTTGACTATCGTGCCGTCAACTCGGCCAGATGAGTTGCACTGGTTCGGTGGTCCAGAGGGCACGCTCACTACCAGCTCTTTCAAGTAACGGGTCACGTATCCTTTGGGCTTTGACAAGGTGTTGTCCCGGGTTTGGCAAAGGTGGATCCTACCCAAAGTGAGTGTCTTCGTTTGGCGCCTAAAGCACCTTGCGGTGCCCAGTGATAGCCGTGTTTAGGAGTGTGGGGTGCCCTTGGCCTCTAAATGCCGTTGCTGCGAGTCTCCGTCGATGGAAACTTTGGATCACCTCTTCATTCACAGCAATCCAGCTCGTTTGGTATGGGCGTTTGGCCGACGGCTCTTTGGTATTAGTCAGCCGCAGTCGCTATGCCATTTGTGGCAGCTATGGATCATTAACTGTCAGTTTAACTCATTTACGGACAACCTTATGTTGATTTGGGTGTGCTGTGGAGTCTGGGAGCTCTGGAAACTCCGCAACAATGTTATGCATGGAAAAGGGGCGTCGGACGTCGTGAGCCAAATTTGCAGCTGGGTAGTTTCGCTGGCGTCTTTGACTAAGCTTCCTCATTCCGATGGCTACAGACATGACATCATCTTGGGCATTCTCCATCTACCTCGTGTTTACATTCCTCGCCCCAAGTGGACTTGCTGGTCTCCCATCGAGCCAGGCCTCACCCTTAACTGTGCCTGGGCTGACCACTCGCAAGGATGCATAGGCGCTTATGTGGTGCGGGATGCTGCAGGGACTGTTAAGTGGTCCCATGTTTCATCCGAAAATGAGCTTCTTAAAAACATCTACACCGTCCTGCTAGTGCTCAAAGCCTTGCATCTGTCTCCCAGAGTCGTTCAAAGCTGCCATCCTATCATTGCCACTCTTAAGCTGCCTAGGATGAGACACATTCTAGCTCCGCATATCATTGCAGCAGTTGAGATAGTCCATCGAGTTTGCCCTATTGCTAATGCAGCTGCGCGTCTCATGGCCACGCCTACTCTTACCGGTCAACCAGATAATAGTTGCATGTCCTTCCTTGCTGACGTTTAGAATGCGCTCATGAGGGACAGGCTCCGGCTTACGGCTCCTTGCTAGGATCATGATTATATGTTCGCTTGACAGGCTGGTGGTTGTCCCCGGCTTCGCTCTTGCTCTGTCTTGTAGGCCTTGGCTAGTGCTGGGGTCCCCCTCTCTTGCATGGTTCACATGCCCTTGTTCTAGCCACGGTTCAGGCTTTTTGAACCTTGTTTCCTTAATCAACCAGCTGGTGTTATAAAAAAATGATCGGACAACCTCCAAACTCAATATATGGATATATAGGGGAGCGCTATTTTGAGGCAGGGTTGGTAGAATGAGGCACGATCTGGGCCACTCATTGTGACACGTGGCGAAGCCACGTCCACAGCCGCCATTTGCGTTCACACTACTGTTGGTAGTGGGTTAACTATTTGGACACGTAGCGCGCCACAAATGCACGGGGGGGGGGGGGGGGGGGGGGGGTTAGATGTGTGGCTCAGATCGTGCCTCACTGCCTCATTCTAATTTTGGTGCCTCATTTGAGCGCTCCTCTGGAGGGGAGCACTCGGTTGAGGCAGGGTTGGTAGAATGAGGCACGATCTGAGCCACTCATTATGACACGTGGCGAATCCACGTGAGTTGAGCCGCCATTTGTGTTCACACTACTATTGGTAGTGGGTTTACTATTTGGACACGTGGCGCGCCACAAATGCACGGGGGGTTAGATGTGTGGCTCAGATCGTGCCTCACTTGCCTCATTCTAATTTTGGTGCCTCATTTGATCGCTTCTCCTCCTCTGGATATATATATATATATAGAGGAGTGTTCAATTGAGAACACCATCCAGAAATGAGTACGTGAGTACAACCAATCACAACGCGCCACATACCCCACTAAACCCCCCGTGCTTTGTGGGCGCGCCACGTGTCCCACTACCAAAATCCATCAAAAGTAAACAGTAAAAAGCAAACAGTAAAATCCCATTACTTTTAAATCTCAACCATTGGATCAACAAGATCAATGGTCCAGATTTGTCCCTACGTCCTCATTTCTAGAGGCGTCCTCAACCGAACGCCCCTATATATATAGGGGTGTTCAAATGTTATATGTTGTTAGAGTGTTATGTGTTATAAGTGTTTTGATTGGTTGATAGTGGCAGGAATAGTGCCGGAATAGTGGATTTTTGGGTAGTGGGTTTTACTGTTTGCTTTTTGCTTTATTGAATTTTGGGTACTTGGACACGTGGCGCACCCACAAAGCACGGGGGGTTGGGATGTGTGGCTGAGATTGATGTAACACATAACACTCTAAAAGTGTTATAACATTTGAACACTCCTCTATAGAGGAGCGCTCAAATGAGGCAAGCCAAATAAGAATGAGGCAGTGAGGCACGATCTGATCCACACATCTAACCACCCGTGCTTTGTGGGTGCGCCACGTGTCCAAATAGTAAACCCACTACCAACAGTGAAAAGCAAAAAGTAAATAGTAAAATCCAACTACCACATCTTTAAATCTCAACCATTAGATCAATATCATCAATGGCCAAGATCATGCCTTACTGCCTCAACCGAGCGCTCCCCCTCCTATATATATATATAGGAGCGCTCAAATGTTATACCCTTCCTTATGTGTTATGTGTTACACCAATCTCATCCTTTAGATCAAATGATCTAAATGTGCAAAATAAAGTCAAAGTGCAAAATAAAAGTCAAAAAGTGACCAAGTTGTTTGTCATTTTGCACTTTTGTCTTTTACCTAAAAGACGAAAGTGCAAAATGAATCTGAACCTTTAGATCAAAAAGATCTAAAGGTGCACAATAAAGTAACACATAACACTTTAACAACCCATAACATTTGAGCGCCCCCTATATATATATAGAGGGAGGAGCGCTCAAATGTTACACCAATTTTAGAGTGTTATGTGATACACCAATCTTAGTCACACATCCAACCCCCCGTGCTTTGTGGGTGCGCCACGTGTCCAAATAGTAAAACCCACTACTTCAAAAAGCAAACAGTAAAACCCACTACCCAAAAATCCACTATTCCGGCACTATTCCTGCCACTATCAGCCAATCAGAAGCTTTGTAACACATAACACTCTAAGCACCCATAACATTTGAGCGCACCCATATATATATATATAGAGGAGCGCTCAAATGAGGCAAGCCAAATAAGAATGAGGCAGTGAGGCACGATCTGAGCCACACATCTAACCTCCCCCCCCCCCCCCCCCGTGCTTTGTGGGTGCGTGATGAGCCGTATTTATACGACTCATCGAGTCATTAAATCCCACCATTTCATTCACTTTATTATGCGAACAGTTACTTTTTAGTGTTGTTTCGTATTTCAGGTGATTTGGAAGCTCTAGGAGGAATTGCGCTTAAAGATGGCATTTTAGGCCATAAATGCATCACAAGATGATTTTGGAGTCAAGCGGAGTCAAGGAACTTCATTCGGGAGCAAAAGGGCGCAAATCGGACGCTCCGGCAGATTTTTGGGCCCGGTGCACCATGACTGAGACCCCTACTTTGGAAGCCTCCCCGGCCTAAACCGTCCACACATGGGGGTGATTTAAAGGTCCAGGAATCAAGTATGCATGTCCACCTAGTGCCCAAGGTCAAGAGCCTGGCCAAAAGCTTGTCCGAGGCCGGAGTAAATAATCGCCGAAGTCACTAGTCCAATCAGCGCAGATTTCAGGACTTAGCCAAATTCAGGGCCTGTTTTCCGGCTGGCTGAGATGCCAACTTTGAGAGCCGCCCCGGCCTAATCCGTCTACACAATGGGGTGATTTCAAGGTTAGGACATCAATTATACATGTCCTGCTAGTGCTCCAGCTCAAGATCCCGGCCAGAAGAGTGTCCGAAGGCGAGTCAAATCGGCCCCAAAGTACCCAGTACGATCAGCATTCATCCGAGTTCCAGCCGAGTTGAAACTGAGTTGAGTCCGAGTTTGACCGAGTTTGACCGAGTTTAAAGCCCAAAATTCGTCCAGCCCAATGTCATATTAGGGCAAACTTACATCTAGGGTTTCGGAATATTCAAGAAGGTTTAAGGTGACTTAATTATCAAGCAAAGGAGTAGCTTAAAGATAAAGCAAGGAAGATATGGGAATATTTCCTAAATAATCTTTTGGGATTATTTAGGGAACTTTGGGGCATTCTCAAACTCTATAAATAAGAGCTCTCCTCAGCCTTCTAAAGCATCCCAAAAAGTAGAGAGCTCCTCTCTTTACAAAATTCTCTCTTCTCACTCACGGCCGAGCCCTAGTTCTCTCCACCGTCCGCCCTTGCTCCGCCCGTTCTGCCTCCGTGCGCCGCTGCTGCTCCGCCCTCATCAGCTAGCTCAGCCGTGCCTTGTTCCCTTGTTACTCGGTTCATAGTGAAGTTCTTGTTCCCTTTTATTACTTGCATTGTTCTTCATGAGTATGTGTAACTAAACCCTCTATTCGGGTTAGGGTTAAATAATTGTGACGATGTTTTGAGATTTTGTTCTTCACTATTATTATTGCATTCTATTTAGTTCTTGTGCAAATTATCAGTTTGAATTATTAGGTTAAGGGGAGATCCGAAAGGGTACAACTTAACCTAGTAATACTTACTATCTATTCACTACTTATTTGATACTGACCCGTTAGAATAAGTAGTTGCACTAAACCTAATATAACCAGACCAGGAGTATTAGGTTTGCTAGAATTAAACGGTTATAACCAGACCAGGAGTAACCCTAAGAAAGCAAGAATAAATATTTAGAAATCAAGGATAAACTTAGTCACAATTGAATAAAACCCTAACCTGAATATCTTCTCTGATTGATACATCTCACTTATTTTCCTGCCTTACTATTGTTTCTTAAACTGTTTACTCTCACAATTCATCTTTTCTCTCTCTTACAGAACAAAGTAGTAACCATCTAGCTTCCTTGGGTTCGACCCTTGCTTGCCGCTGTACTAACCCACAGTTTAGAGTGAGGAAATTATAAATTCAAATTTGCAGGTACAAACGACGCCTGTCAAATTTTGGCGCCGTTGCCGGGGAGCTAAGCACGGTGAAATTTGTTCTTTCTTTAATTTTTCTTTTATTTTCTCTTTGCTTATTTCGAAATTTGCCTATTTCGGTGTTATTCAAATTTCAACTGTTCGATTTCCGATTTCTATTCTATTCGATTTCCAATTTCTAGCTCTCAGAGGGTTCTGTCACCAAGACTTACGAGTCTAAGGATTTTGGGTTTTAAGTGGGACCGCTGTGACCCCTCCAATCTCCTGGGGACCCTTTGTTGCTAGTCTGTTCTTGTTATTCGGCGCTTGATATTCGGTGCTTGCTATTCTCGTAACATGTCTCACGCAGGCAGTGTAGTTGGTGGCAATAGTCACAATGAAGAAGTAGAACAGGTTGTCCGAAACGGAGAAGGAGTGCTGCCACAACAACAGGGACCGATGGTCCAGAATGGAGAGATCCGGGGGGCTATCCCGGGACAATTTCAACAACAACCAATCCAACCACAACCGTACCAGCAATACCCACAATATCCACCTCCATGTCCACAGTATCCACAACCGCCCTACCCACAATATCCACCACAATATCCACAACTTCCATACATCCCACACCAGCAATACCCACCACCCCCACGGCCACTACAACAGCCGGCCGACAGAGAGGATGATCACGAGGAGGACGAGGATCCAGAGCCAACCATGGGAGAGCTCTCGGCCCCCAACTTCAGAGACCAAGCTTGGTGCATCTACGAAGGGCCAGACCTCGAAGCCATCACCATCAACACCTCGGTCGTCCATCACCTGCCCAAGTTCTCGGGAATGAAAGGAGAGTCTGCCACAGGCCATCTGCAACGCTACCATGGCAGCTGCCAGAACCTCAAACCCTACGGAGTCAGAGTGGACGATTTTAAACTAAAGGCGTTCTATTTTTCACTTACAGACTCGGCTACCGACTGGTTTTTGTCCTTGCCTTCAGGTAGTATCTACACATGGGAACAGATGCAGAGGAGCTTCCTCACCAAGTACTACCCAGCAGGGAGGGCAATGCAGGTTCGAAGACAGTTGCAAGAGCTCAGGCAGGGACCCAACGAGACCATGTACGAGTACGTGGAGAAATTCAACGCCCTGGAGGAGAGCTGCTGCAATCTTGGACTCCCAGAGAAGCTGCTGGTAGAGTATATGCTAGACGGACTGAGACGACTGGACAGGAAGCTACTAGATGCCTCGGCTGGGGGCAACCTTATGAACTTGTCCCCAGCAGGTGTGAGACGCAAGATCATGGCAGTGGCAGAAAGTGAACGGTTCCAGGACGAGTCCAATAAAGAAGAAGAATTCAGTCGAGCCAGGAACGTGTCGAAGGATGAGCCTCCATCCAATGCAATGGCCGAAGAGATCAGGCAGCTCAAGGAGATGATGCAGCAAGTGATCAGAAGGCAACCAGTCCAGGTCAAGCCGTGCGGTTTCTGTGCTGCCATGAACCACAAAACAGACGAGTGCCCAACCATAGTGGAGGATGACCAGGCCGAAGTCAACGCAGTAGGCGATTACCAGGGCCATAGCAACCAGACCGGGCCAGTCAGACAATATGGACCGACCGGGAACGGGCAAGGAGCGAACGGGCCGCACTGGAGGAACAACAATCAGAATAACCACTTCCAGAGGAAGCCAGCACAGCAGCCCATACCTCACCAGGCTCAACCGTACTACAAACCTCCGTTTCGCCAGCAGCAGGGACAGAATGGGCCGAGTCAGTATCAGCAGAACCGTAATCAGCCAGGTCCGCCCCAGCACAGCTCGAGCAAGTCCTTAGAAGATGTTGTGAAGGACTTGGCCGCATCAGTTCACCAGTTCCAGGCCAAAACCGATGGGACTTTAGCAGAGCTTGGTAAACAGATGTCCAACCTAGCCCAAACAGTTTCTGAGCTGAAGGGAGATTCAGGAAGACTCCCATCACAGACAGTGCAGAATCCGAGAGGGAATGTCAGCATGGTGGAAGTAGTGGACGTGGACGCAGCCTTAAAGGAGTCTGCTTATTGGGTGAACAAAATGCTCAACACGAAGGCAAGGGATAGCGAGGACAAGCCTAACTCAGATTACACCAGGCCTACAGAAGACTTCGGCCTGCTAGCATCCGAAGAAGAACTGGCTGAAACACTCAGCCCAGACGAAATCAGCCAGGACACAATCATCCCAGGACCAACTCCAGCTGAGACGGCCCGGCCAAACCCGGCCCCCGTGACCGAGAAATCTGAGACTCACAATTTAGCGTGTTCCATGCAGGTCGTTGCTTCCGAAGGACGTATGACCAACAAAGATGAGCCAGAAGGGAGATTGGTGGCAAGGCCCACGCAGAACGACCCAATAATGGAGCACCCAGTTTCAGCAAGTCCCGAAGCACCACTTGAAAAGAGTAAGGACCCAGGGGCCTTCACGGTCACCTGTGGTATCGGTGAGGCTCAGATACATCACTGTTTGATTGACTTGGGCGCTGCCATTAATGTTATGCCATATTCTCTTTATTGTTCACTGAACCTTGGTCCATTGAAACCACCTAGGTTGTCGATAGAATTAGGGGACAAATCTTGTGTTCGCCCTACTGGTTTACTTGAGGACCTAACCCTTCGAATAGGAGATCTTGTTGTTCCTGCAGATTTCTATGTCTTGCAGATGGGAAGAGCTAGAAACGACGAGCCGCCAGGGCTAATTTTGGGGCGACCATTCCTTCACACCACCAAGACCAAGATTGACATGGGCATAGGCCTACTATCATTAGCATTCGGTGGGAAGGAGGCAGATTTCTACGTTTATGAGGATGCCGACCATACATGCACGAGGAAGCCGCCAGACATTGTGCACACATCAGATTACGATGCCCTAGTTCCGGACCCACCAGAGCAGACCATACATACCACTGGGCCAGCAGCTATGGCCGAGACATCCTCACCTTCTCGGGAATATGTGAAGAAGAACCCGCCTGATCGATGGAGAGCAGAACCGAGTGCGCGGGCATACGAGCATTTTGGACAGATTGAAGGAGTTGCTGAAGGGAAGTATGACCTCACACGCCCATGGGATCCTAACTTGTGATCCCTAGATGAGGTACCGTCGAGCCAACGACGTAAAACAAAGGCGCTCGCAGGGAGGCAGCCCTGCACTATCTGCATTTCAATTTTCATCATTTATTTTACTATGTTTTGAGTCTTTATTGTCACATTGTACCTTGGGAAGGAAGATGATTTTCATGCAAGGACAGAGGCGGACGTATCCAAGATATTGCATAAGACTGTATCCAACGCGAGTAGTTCACACCTTGAATAAATTGTGGCAAGAAACATGAGCGTTTAAAGATTCTGTCACAAAGACTTACGAGTCTAAGGAGGTTGGGTTTTAAGTGAGACCGTTGTGACTCCTCCAACCTCCTGGGAATCTTTTATTCGTCTTAATGTTATTGACGCAGCCCTTTCATTGTGTGACGAACTCACATTGCGACACAAGCTCCAATGGTGCTCTTCGAGGACTCACAGGAGAATTATCAGTAGTCTCTGATTGTCACGCACGCACGAGGGAAGTGCTTGTCCTTACTCTATTCCCTTTATTTATTGCATGCATTCGTGAGTCTAGATTTGAGTCGTGCCGTGAGGACACGGCTCATTTCAAAAGTGTGGGGTGGGAGAGTCAGTTATCGAGTCAGTTATCGAGTCAGCATGCCCACCACACAGAGTCAGCACGTTTCTCATTTTTAAAAAAAATTTGTACATGATTCTTCACTATTTCCTAGACTTGCAGTATTGGATAGTGATTAGGCGAAATAGATAGAGCCGATTACATGCATGTCTTTGGTGAAACTTGATTTGTGCGACTAACATGTGATCTTAAAATCTTTGGGTGCCTTTGTTAGTTGAGATAAACAGGGATGTGGAGTTGATAGCAATGCCCTAGAGAGACTTGACAGATCATTCGGAGACCAGACTCAGGATATATGGTTATGTGGAGCTTGTGGAGGCTAGCACTTCGAGGCAAACATAGTACGAGTCTGCTCCGCCACTGCGGCACACTTTGCGGTGGTTGGGACGGGAATACTTCACACCGTCCAGACTCTAGTTCAAGTAGCCGGGAAAATAGACAAGCGACCCTTGGATTGACCCGCGCAAAAGGACGATGATGAGCGAGAGCAAGTAGGTTTGAGCAAGTCACAATCCGCACTACAAAGAAAAATCCTCTACCATTGTGATAGTCCACACGTCCCACATGTGAAAAGCGTCATTGAGAATGCCAAATCATATGACGCTATAGCTAGCTGAAAAGCACTCCATTACTTGAGCCCGAATGAATCACGTGCAAGAAAAAGCAGCAAAGCATAACCATATAGCAGCGAGTTCGAGTCCGAGAAAGAGGGTTCATGGGTCTAAAAAGGGCTATCTCCAGATACATTCGAATTGATTTGCATCTCGACTTCAAAGGTAACACGTATCTTTAGCCCTTGTTTTTTCGCACAATGACATTAGTAACAAGCATGCATAACAGGCGAGGTCTATAGTAGCCAAAGTCACGTCCATGTAGCTCGTCTAGGATGACCGAAGCTTTGTGGTGTTACATTAGTTCGTTCCTCCTATGACCTAGTTCTTGTTCGGGACGAACAAGTTTAAGTGTGGGGTGGTTTGATGAGCCGTATTTATACGACTCATCGAGTCATTAAATCCCACCATTTCATTCACTTTATTATGCGAACAGTTACTTTTTAGTGTTGTTTCGTATTTCAGGTGATTTGGAAGCTCTAGGAGGAATTGCGCTTAAAGATGGCATTTTAGGCCATAAATGCATCACAAGATGATTTTGGAGTCAAGCGGAGTCAAGGAACTTCATTCGGGAGCAAAAGGGCGCAAATCGGACGCTCCGGCAGATTTTTGGGCCCGGTGCACCATGACTGAGACCCCTACTTTGGAAGCCTCCCCGGCCTAAACCGTCCACACATGGGGGTGATTTAAAGGTCCAGGAATCAAGTATGCATGTCCACCTAGTGCCCAAGGTCAAGAGCCTGGCCAAAAGCTTGTCCGAGGCCGGAGTAAATAATCGCCGAAGTCACTAGTCCAATCAGCGCAGATTTCAGGACTTAGCCAAATTCAGGGCCTGTTTTCCGGCTGGCTGAGATGCCAACTTTGAGAGCCGCCCCGGCCTAATCCGTCTACACAATGGGGTGATTTCAAGGTTAGGACATCAATTATACATGTCCTGCTAGTGCTCCAGCTCAAGATCCCGGCCAGAAGAGTGTCCGAAGGCGAGTCAAATCGGCCCCAAAGTACCCAGTACGATCAGCATTCATCCGAGTTCCAGCCGAGTTGAAACTGAGTTGAGTCCGAGTTTGACCGAGTTTGACCGAGTTTAAAGCCCAAAATTCGTCCAGCCCAATGTCATATTAGGGCAAACTTACATCTAGGGTTTCGGAATATTCAAGAAGGTTTAAGGTGACTTAATTATCAAGCAAAGGAGTAGCTTAAAGATAAAGCAAGGAAGATATGGGAATATTTCCTAAATAATCTTTTGGGATTATTTAGGGAACTTTGGGGCATTCTCAAACTCTATAAATAAGAGCTCTCCTCAGCCTTCTAAAGCATCCCAAAAAGTAGAGAGCTCCTCTCTTTACAAAATTCTCTCTTCTCACTCACGGCCGAGCCCTAGTTCTCTCCACCGTCCGCCCTTGCTCCGCCCGTTCTGCCTCCGTGCGCCGCTGCTGCTCCGCCCTCATCAGCTAGCTCAGCCGTGCCTTGTTCCCTTGTTACTCGGTTCATAGTGAAGTTCTTGTTCCCTTTTATTACTTGCATTGTTCTTCATGAGTATGTGTAACTAAACCCTCTATTCGGGTTAGGGTTAAATAATTGTGACGATGTTTTGAGATTTTGTTCTTCACTATTATTATTGCATTCTATTTAGTTCTTGTGCAAATTATCAGTTTGAATTATTAGGTTAAGGGGAGATCCGAAAGGGTACAACTTAACCTAGTAATACTTACTATCTATTCACTACTTATTTGATACTGACCCGTTAGAATAAGTAGTTGCACTAAACCTAATATAACCAGACCAGGAGTATTAGGTTTGCTAGAATTAAACGGTTATAACCAGACCAGGAGTAACCCTAAGAAAGCAAGAATAAATATTTAGAAATCAAGGATAAACTTAGTCACAATTGAATAAAACCCTAACCTGAATATCTTCTCTGATTGATACATCTCACTTATTTTCCTGCCTTACTATTGTTTCTTAAACTGTTTACTCTCACAATTCATCTTTTCTCTCTCTTACAGAACAAAGTAGTAACCATCTAGCTTCCTTGGGTTCGACCCTTGCTTGCCGCTGTACTAACCCACAGTTTAGAGTGAGGAAATTATAAATTCAAATTTGCAGGTACAAACGACGCCTGTCAGTGCGCCACGTGTCCAAATAGTAAACCCACTACCAACAGTAAAAAGCAAAAAGCAAATAGTAAAATCCCACTATCACATCTTTAAATCTCAACCATTAGATCAATATCATCAATGACCAAGATCATGCCTTACTGCCTAATTCTTACAACCTTGCCTCAAGCGAGCGCTCCCATATATATATATATATGGGCGCGCTCAAATGTGAACTCCTCTTACACTAAGAACATATGAACCATCTTGCACCATTGGATCTCGAGATCTAAAGGTGTAGATTTATTCAAAAAGTGTTTTTTTGGCATTTTGCACTTTTGTCTTTTAGGTAAAAGACAAAAGTGCAAAAAGACAAACAACTTTCACTTTTTGGATTGATTATGCACCTTTAGATCAAATGATCTAAAGGTGGAGATGAATTCATAGGTTCTTAGTGTAAGATGTGGTTCACATTTGAGCGCTTCTATATATATATATATATATGAGTGTTCAAATGTTATGTGTGTTTTATGGTGTTATGTGTTACTTCAATCTCAGCCACACATCCAACCCCCCGTGCTTTGTGGGCTTGCCACGTGTCCAAGTACCCAAAATCCAATAAAGCAAAAAGCAAACAGTAAAACCCACTACCCAAAAATCTACTATTCCGTTACTATTCCTGCCACTATCAACCAATCAGAATCAAGATAACACATAACACTCTAAGAACTTATAACATTTCAACGCCCCTATATATATATGTATGTATATAGGGGGCTTGAGCTACCAACCTCTTCGTCATTTGACCAACAAATTAGCCGTTAGGCCGCTACCCCTTATGTTCCTCTTTGATGTTCCCATGAATGGCATGCTGTTGGCAAAACGGCTTTAGACAGTTCAAGCAGGTGTTCAAGAAGAGTTCAATCGCAGACTAGAACTGAAGTACAGCGTACAACCGACGCATGAAGATTTGCATATCCAGAATATCAACGAGATTATCTGATTGGGATCAATTGACGAGTCATCATTAAAGATCAGATATTCAAATGAATATCTTTAGCTTGGATTCGAGAATATTAGATGGCCTGGCACGGAAGTAACCTCCAAAGATTGGATATGGAAGAGATTGAATATCTATCAAATATGTTGGAGTATCTCCGAAATATTTGACAAGAATATTCAGATTGGATCTGGACTTGATATTCAAATGAATATCTCCGCATCAGATTAAAGAAGGTTGGCTGACTTGTTGCAGAAGTTTCATCAAGATCTTCCCAAAGATTGGATTGGAAATATCCATCGAATATTAAGGAATATTTCCTAAATATTTGATGAGGATATTTGGAACAGATTTGGATCTCGCCAAGGCATATAAATAGAGGCCAGGGCGTCCAGAATCTGTATCGCTGCCTGAGTGAAATAAACACGAGAGCATTCGTGAGATTGGAGGAGGAGCGACGACCGGCTGATATTCCACACCGGAATATCAACGGCGAAGAAGCAGTCTGTTCAGGGTGCTGTTCAGACTGTTCTTGAAGAACAACCAAGCACACACACAGAGATCAAGACACGCCTTTGGAAGAAGGTTCTGGACTTCAGGAGAGGTCCAAGACTAGGTCGGGAGGGAGTCTCGTCCTACCTGTAGGGGATCGAGGTGAGCCGCGGTGAACCAAGATTGCAAATCCGAGAGACGGAGTGTTAGAGGCTAGGCTATTACAAACAAGGTGTTGTGTAAGCGTAAGTCCACTTGTAGCCCTAAACTCGTAATAAGATTTGTGTCCCTTTTAGGGTGTGGGAAGCCCCCCAGAGTAGGCAAGGCCGAACTGGGTATCATATCGTGTGTGCTCCTATTTGTTCTGTTTACGGTTTTGTCTGCTAAGGTGTCTCAGTCTCTGGTTGAACACAACCTGAAACTGGTCTTGAACAGACAACAGAATTTCACTCTTTAAACATGCACTCTTCAAATGATTAAAAACAAGGCATATTGTTTGTGATCCGAAATCATCTGGTACATCTCTCTACTATTCGAGGGAGCCGAACTTTGTCAAGAGATCAAACCAGTCGACAAAGACCCCTTGTTCGTAAAAAAAAATTAAACATTGAACAATATGAGTGAACTACATACATTACTTCAACTATAATCCAAAATCACGTCTTGTCCGCCCTCAACGGGTGTGGTGTTGAGGCAATGTCTTAAAACACATGAGCGTAATATGCGGATCATTTAGAGCTTGATCCTTATGAGTTCCATGACCTGGACTTAGCTACATCGTACGAATCCATCTGTAAGTTTTCTCCCTAACGTCTTGGACACAACTCATGATGGTTGTACCTATATTACCTATATATATGTAATTGCATTGACAACACTTAAGTTTTTTTTTTTTTGATCACCTTGACAACACTTAAGTTGGATATAATCATTTTTTAAGAAAACATTTATCACATTGTTGAAATATATTTAAACATAATTTTGTGTTTTACTTATCATTTTGAAATAAAATATAATAAAAGCATACAATATATTATCCGTACAATTTTTCATGGGATAAAATGTTTTCCGATTTATTTTTTATTCTATTAATTTTTATGGATTTTTCCATCATTAAACATATTTTTGTTGCTGGCGGTGTAAGTTATTTCATGTGTGGCATATGTAGTAAGTATCCTGTTACATATTTTAGTCCCTAAAATCAGAAATACATGACGACCCTTGGATGACATCAAAGTGCAATTTTTTTTAGGCCTTTTCAATTGTGTCGGAGTGCTGCGCTGATCCAAAGTGCAACTAATTCAATGTATAAATAATTGATGAAACGTGTTAATCGATTTACGCAACAACACAACAGTAGATGCTAAAAATGGACCAACTATTTAAGAATTCAGAACCATTATTTTAAACACGGAAGCAACTATATATACATCAAATGGAAGATTAGATAGACATTAGAAACTCTGATTGGCTGATGAGCAGGTTAAGCATTATATACGTGTACGTTTCCCTTTGGACCTCCCTTTGTTAATTTCTTTTTAATATATCCAGCGTAATTTCAAAAGGATATAAATGATAAGTAGATTAAATATAATGGAAACGGATCCGGTGCAAAGTTAAATTTTTGGTACAAAATACAAACTAATCATAGCCCTTGATCTTGTGATTTGAATGGATGAAATTAAATCTTGATTTTTTGGTATTTTTATTGGTGACGAATTATAAAATGAAACTGACGAATTATGTCGTCTTTTCATTTTTCGGCTCGAATAGTGACGAATTTTAAAATAAACTGACGAATTATAAAATGATTTTGACAAATTTTGTATTTTGTACCAAAATTTAACTTTGCACCAAAATTTAACTTTGCACCAGATCTGACCTCTAAATATAATATTTTTATATTTTATTCTAGTATTTTGTATATTATTCTGGTTGATTAAATAGAAATCTCTGTTGTGAAATATTTGAATATGGACAAGAAATTCAAAGTGATAAGAACATGAACATATATGAAGAGAGAAATGTATAGAGAAGAGTTGTAATATTTTCTCAATGATCTTGATCATTACAAATCATCCCTTAATATAGGAGTACACGAACATATGGAAAGATTTATAGGAAATTAAAGCTAATGATTTATGGGGCACATGAAAGGCTAAAAGAAATTATCATATAAAGAAGGACTAAATGTCATCCAACATAAGTGCAATATTCATAACACTCCCATTTGGATGACTCGTATATATATAATGCCTCATTAAAACCTTACTAGGAAAATCCAGTGGGAAAAAACCTAGTGAAGGAAAAAGGGTACATAATTGTATATCACGTGTAAGTGTTACTTCATTAAAAATCTTATTTAGGAAAACCCTAAGGGATAAATTTTAACAGAAAATATCTTAAAATTTGCTTAATGTCAGTCCAATGTCTTCGAGTTGGAGAAGAACTATATCTTGCTAATAAATTAATCGAAAATGCATTTCATTGTTGATGTACCCCTTTTTCAAAAGATATTCACTTAGACGATTGTACCATTTTCGACCGGATTTTTTTAATCCATATAAAGCTCTTTTTAGTTTTATTTAGTACATTTCCCGTGGTTTTGAGCTACATGCTTCAGGTAATTTTAATCATTCGGGAATTTTAATGTAAATGTCATTATCAAGTGACCCATATATATAGGCTGCCACGACATCCATAAAATTCATTAGGAGTTATTCTAAACTGATAAACTAAATAAAAATCTGAATGTTATTGCATCCATGACCAGTAAATATGTCTCTTCATAATCAATGCCAGGTCTTTGCGAGAAGTCTTGTGCCACAAGTCGTGCTTTATATCTTATGACTTCATTTTTCTCACTTTGTTGGCGTGTAAATATCCATTTATAACCAACAGGTTCGACATTCTCGGGTGTTAGGGAAATTTTCCCAAAGATTTGGCATTTTTCAAGTGAATTCAATTCTGCATCAATGATACTTTTCCATTTTGGCCAATCATTTCTTCGTCAGCATTCATTAACCGATCTTGGTTCATGATCCTCATTTTCCTATGTAATATCTAGAGCCATAGAATAGGAAAATACATTATCCACTACAATTTCTTTTCTATGCCACCTTTTCCTTGAAATGACATAATTGATCAAAATTTCTTCATTATCATCATTTTCAAGTATCTCAATATCCTTTGAAGATGATTCTTCATGTATAATATATGTTATTCCTATGTGGCATGGAGTTTAGCAAAACGAATTCAGAGTGTTCAAGTAGAAATCAGGCTGTTCAACCAAGATTGGAACACGGATGTTGCTCAGAACTGAAGAACGGAAGTTTCCTAATATCAGAATTTCCAAATGTCGAAGATATCAAGATTTGGAGTCGGCTAACAAGAAGATCGGGATAAGATATTCAGGAGAATATCATCAAATATTATTGAAGATTATCAAGTAGCCGTGACCAGCAAGAAAGATACTCAGAAGATTATCAAGATAAAAGATTTGGAAGCTTGGAAAATATTTAGGAAATATTCCTAAATATTTGAGATAGAGTATATCAACCGAATAGGAAATCAGACGCGCATTATAAATACAAGGCTAGGATTTCTCTATTCGGGCGTTCATTTTTGGAGAAGTTAAACACACGATCACATCAACAAGCCGAGGAGGAGGAGGACGACGACGACCATACTAGTTTTTCACACCGAAAAACTAACGGCGCTGAGACATACTGTTCAGTGTGCTGATTAGTCCTGTCCGTGGAACTACCGCTACACACAAACCACTAACGACAGCACGCATTCGGGAGAACACGTCAGAATTTTGGGAGAGGTTCTAGCAAAGGTCGGAAGGGAGTCTCGGACCTTATCGCAGGGATCGAGAGGGAGCCGAGATCACAAATCAAGGAGAAGAGTGTAGAGGCTAGGCCATTACAAACGAGAGGTTGTAAGAGTAAGTCCGCTTGTAGCTCTAAACTCTTAATAAAGATTTGCTACCCTTTAGGGTGTGGGAAGCGCCCCAGAGTAGGCTGATTGGCGAACTGGGAAGTATATTGTGTGTGCTCGTGTTTTTTATTTTCGAATACTATCTGCTAAGGTGTTCTAGCATCTATTAGAACACAACTTGGATCTGGTCTTGAACATACAACATGATTTCAATATCAATTTCTTTTGAAATAGTGGCTGATGCATTAATACAATTATCTTGAACCTTTATTCTTCTTGGATTTTTATCCTTGGATCCAATTGGTCTACCACACTTTTGTCGAGTTTTGAACTCACTAGCTAGTTTATTTCCTATAACTTCATCAGGAAGATTTATTTTTTAATGAGCATTGATAGCTGGTATATGTGTCTTTATCACTTTCTTAACATTTGTAAATGCGTCTGGTAATATATTTGCAACCTTTTACAAGTGGATAATCTTTTGAACTTCTTGTAGTTCACATTGATTTGTACGAGGATCAAAATGAGACAATGACTCTGAATTCCAAGATATGTCTTGTCTTTTTTCAGACTTTATTTTATCTCCCCCTAATGCAGGGAAATTTGTCTCATCAAACTTACAGTCGACAAATCGTGCCATAAATATATCACTTGTCATAGGTTCCAAAAATTTAATAATTGATGGAGATTCAAATCCCACGTAAATCCCCAATCTTCGTTGAGGTTCCATTTTAGTACATTGGGCCGGAGATATTGGGACATAAACTGCACACCCAAAAACTCTTAAATGAGAGATATTTGGTTCTTGGCCACTGACAAATTGTAAAGGGAATATTTATTATTTGCAATTGGCCTTGCGAATTAGTGATGCAGCATGCAAGATTGCATGTCCCCAAGCCGAACTTGACAATTTTGATCGCATAAGTAATGGTCTAGCTACCAATTTTAGTTTCTTAATAAAAGATTCTGCTTGACCATTTTGAGTATGAACACGAGCAACCGGATGTTCAATATAATTCCAGTTGACATACAATAGTCATTAAAAGACTTAGATGTAAATTCTCCCAAATTATCCATACAGATTTTCTTAACTGTATGATCTGGAAATTGTGCTCTTAATTGAATAATTTTAGCAAGTAGTCTTGCAAATGCCATATTACGAGTGGACAATAAACAAACATGCGACCAACGGGTCGATGCACCAATAAGTACCATAAAGTACTGAAATGATCCACTCGATGGGGAAATAGGTCCACATATATCTCCTTGAATCCGTTCTAAAATTGTTGGACATTCAGTCCCAACTTTCAATGGAAATGGTCTTGTAATCAGTTTTCCTTGAAAACAAGCAACACATGAGAGATCTTTGGTAAAGAGAATATTTTTACTCTTAAATTAATGTCCATGTGAATTTTCAATAATTCTTCGCATCATTATTGAACCCGGATGGCCTAATCGATCATGCCATATAAGAAAGTTTTTCGGGTCTATTGAACACTGGTTTATCACCATATATGATTCAACTGGATTTATGAAAGTATAATATAATCCAGAGTTGTATGACGAAAGTTTTTCCATCACATTTTTCTTTCCCGAGACCATTGACATGATATATAAATATTCAACGTCATTTTCATTTGTTGTCTCAATATGATAACCATTTCGGCGTATATCTTTGAGACTCAATATGTTTGTTTTTGATCTAGTTGAGAACATTGCATCATATATATGACAAATTGTGTATCATTAGGTAACATCATTTGGACTCTTTCATAGCCTTTTATTTGGTGCACCAGATTTTGTATTCATATTAGCTTTAGCTAATTTAAGATGCAAAAAATACAGTTTGTCTCTCAAAATTGTATGTATTGTTGCACTATCCGTTAAACATGGCGATAGATCATCTTTCATCTTAATTAAGATGATATTATCATGTCTCATCAAAGACTAATACACAAGGTTGTAAAAATCGCTAGGCGCTAGTCGCGCGGAAAGGGTCCTTGAAGATTAATCTGGGATTAATCGGGGACTAGGCGGGGATTAATCGATTTTACAATTTTGTATTTTTTAATAATTTTAATAATTAATAATCATATAAATATTATTATGGTATATATTTTATTGTATTTTAATACATATAAAAAGCAATCTGATAATAAAGATATTTTAATAGTTTATCAAAAATTAAAATGATATACAGACATATGTAAACTATGTAAAAATAAAGGAATTTTTTCATTTTGATCAAGAAGTTGGTCATCTTGTTAATGCTTAGGCGGATTTAGAGGGCGACTAGGCAGGTCTAGGTGGCGACTAGGCGGGGACTAGACGGGTCTAGGCGGGGACTAGCTAGGCGGGTCTAGGCGGCGACAAGGCAAATCTAGACGGCGACGTTTAGGCGGATCGATAAATCGGGCGGATTGGTAAATTTCGGGGACTAGATGAGACCTAAGCGGGTCTAGGCGGGGATTTTTAGAACACTGCTAATACATAAAAGTAGAAATACTTTTATTTGGAAGAGAAATAAAACATAAAATATGGAAATTCAAATACTTTGAATTAGATATTAATAAGATTGACATCGTCTCTTATGTCGTCTTCCACCACTGATTAGTTAGTAAAACTCTCCATTGGCCTCTTTAAGAATTTAATCTCCAACATCCAAATGGGCGAGATTCATGTACGTCCAAATGGGTAAGATCCATCGGATCATCATTTTATTCAGTGAAATTTGATTTGACACCTTTTGCTTTCAAAGAGGCTTGATAAAATTCGAGGTGTTCAGAAGTACGACAAGTAAATTTTTTCATCATTTTGTTAATGATATTTTCATCTTATAACTTCACTTGTGAAGTGATTCATAACATTGCCAAATTATACTCGCGTACACTTTTTTTTATAATCTTGTAAACGCAAGTGTATCTAAGCAAAGCAAGATTTATATCATTGCCTTTATGTGATCGTACATCTCTTCAAATCCTTTGAAAGGAGATAGGGATAATTGATTTTCAAATTTTCATATACAATCTCTCATGGAGATGATGCCTAAGGATATCATGGCATTATCCATCTTTTTTGAACAAGTGCTTTATTTCATTCTTTTGTAGTATCTTAAAGATACATGGAACTTAGGCAGATTTCAATATCAAGAATCAATGCCGAATAATCATTGTCATGCTCAAGAGTATTGAACTCGAGCTTCATAAGATTGACATTGCATAATTATATATGATAAATATAATACGAATTGATTTCAAGTAATGAAATGAAACAATGAACTAATACATTAGCCACATGTAAAATTAAACATGACATGGAACATGAAAATAAACATAAGATCAAATCATTTTCAATGTAAAATTAGGCATGGGAATGATTTAAAAGAACAGGATTAGATGAAATATACAAGTTATAAACAAAATCATAAAATGAATTGATTTTTCCAAACGCTAGGCGGTTTTGAGATTTCTCCAAAAAGGACTCAATGTTGCCATCTTCGCATCACAATGAGAAAAGGGAGGAAGAAGAGAAGATGGTGTATCCCTACCTTGGATTTCGTAGAGAAATCGTTCTGATAATGTGTTGTGAAATATTTGAATATGGAGAAGAAATTTAAAGTAATAAGAACATGAACATGTATGAAGAGAGAAATGTATAGAGAGGAGTTGTAATCTTTTCTCATTAATCTTGATTTTTACAAATCAGCCCTTTATATAGGGGTACATGGACATATAGAAAGACTAGAAATCAATATAAGAAATTAAAGCTAAGAATTTATGAGGCACATGAAATGCGAAGGGAAATTGTCATATGAAGGGCTAAAAGGTCATCCAACATAAGTGCAATATTCATAACAATCTTAACTTTTTTTTACTACATTATTTAGAAACTTTAAGAATCAAGTGGAGTGACAAGTCATTTTCAAAGGACAACAATATTTGCACCGCACCGGATTCAAAGTAAAGGCAATACTGAGACGCTAATATTTTAATGATGGAACTTAATAAATAAAAAGAAACAGTAGCATTAGTAATCCGGTAAAACATGGGTGCAACACAGCTAAATGATGCGAGTACTAAAACGACACCGTTTCGATTAATAATTTCTTAAAATATCACAAACGATTCTGTTTTGATTTGAACGACGATGTTTTGAAATTCGCAGCATTTATTTGATACTTTTTCTCATAGAAATTGTTCTTATTATAAAGAAAAATGAGAGACATAGTTGTTGGGTTTTTTTCGGATATGCAAATAGGTTAACAAAGGCCCAACACTAGGTTACCAAAAATCCTAGCTTGAGGTATATAAATAAAAGTGAAGAAAGAAATTCAAATATAGAAGAGAGTTCTTTCGGATATGCAATACCCAGCCACAAAGATTAGCCGTTTCCCAAAGATTGAACTGTCGGATTGTCTTTAAATTTGGCAGTAGCTTCACATGATCTTGGTCTTCGTTTTCAACGGTGGGGATCAATTTTTGAAGTCTCGAAGTCGCGTGGTCTGAACAGTAGCAACTTTTTGGGTGAGATTATGTCATATCTTGATGTGATTTGTTTCCAGTTTGAAGATGAGATGAAATGTTTATGGCTCCTCGGTACTTTGCCAGATTCTTAGGAGACTTTTAGGACATCATTGTCCAACTCCGCACCAGAAGGCGTGATTTCTATGGAATTGGCTAAAGGCAACATCTTAAATGAAGAAATGAGAAGAGAGTCACAGAGTTCCTCTTCACATTCAGATGTCTTAGTCGTTGAAAGGCGAGGGAGAAGTCAGAGTCGAGGTCCTAGTAACAGAGGTAATCAACGAAGTAAATCGAGAGGAAAACTTGCTGATATTGAGTGCTATCATTGTGGTAAGAAGGGGCACACGATGCGATTTTGTTGGGATTACCTTCGTTGTCGTTCATTGTTTATTAAGAAGTAAGAACTGAATATGAATTGCAGAATTAAATTGATTTATAATTCCTTTTCTTGTTTTTTATTTCTAAAATTGGCAACACTGGTCCCGGTTCAACAGACGGCCGGATCGGTTCGGATTTAACAACAATATTAGGATTGTTAGTTAGCAGTACTTGCAAAGTACTGATACTCTTCAAGTATATATGCAGCGGATGTAAATAAATTAAACGTAAGAGTGAGTACTAGACATCAATATATAGTGGAAACCCAGATAATCAATGCAAGTATCTGGGAAAAACCATTACCTTCTAATTTCCTAGAAATATTTCGGAACATTCACTTGTATTGATGTATTTCGATTACAAGGATTATACTCTCACCCTAACCACACTTAGTGGTGTTCCGTCTTTCTTTTAGACCGACTTAGTGAAGGAGTAATCTGATTGTAATCGCACCGCAAGTGATCTTCCGCTTCTGGCTCCGATCGCTCACTGGCTCCCTCCGAAGTACGCTCTTGATCCTCCGACTCAAAGCTCCTTCGAAACAGCGATCTCCGGTCGTTATTACCTCAGTAATCACTCAGCCAAGGATTCACGTTGAAGCACACTCCAAAAGGCAACCATAGCATCCTTTATATAGATGTTCTTGAAACCGAGTAGCCCTAGATTTTCTAGGAGAAAATCTCTCCAACTTGCCCGAGAAGCTCGTATAAGTTCATCAGCTGATTCGTCCATCCACAATGTCTTTATCAGCCTTCCAATTCGATCGTCCCATTCCAATCTAATTGGATATGCGTTTGAGATAAAGTTTCCTAAAATCTCTCACGCAATATTCCCATATCAAAGCCAATTCCAAATCTCGTTACAAGCGTCCGAAATTGAACTTAGGGAATCTTCCAACATATCAACGCTGGAACCGATCTTGGGAGCAAAAGATCCACCGAGAATATTTATGGAAATATTCTCGTCCTCAATCCGAGGTACTGCTACTTCTCAGAGATCAACGCAAAGCCTTGCACACTCAAGTAGCCGTTAAATCCAGAGTACGTGTACTTAGACCTGCACACTCAAGTAACAAATCATTAGGATGTTTGTCCATCAAAACATACTGGAGTATACGCCCTTCAGACGTACGCCTACTCCAGGGATATCGTATTCCAACAATTTCTCCCTTTTTGATGATGACAAACATCCTCTTGACAAGAGATAATAATAGCATGACACACATGCATACATTAAACTCTACGCAGTTTTTAAGCTAACGAATCTTTGATTAGCGAGATTTCAAACTCCCACCTAGTCTAACCAAGCAGCATATTCTCAGTTAATCTCGAACAACATTTAAGCTAATGAATCTTTGATGAGGGAGTTTTCAAACTCCCATATTACCTTCAGCGTAAGTAGTTCCCCATCACATGTGCACCGTAATTCCCCCTCACACTTAGCCTATTCTTGTGCATGCAACAGAGATCACAGTTCACTGAAAAGTCATTCGAAACTTATCAGTTTACCCTTTTAGTCAGCCACGTGATGGGCGTGGATCACATTCCCCCTCAGAGGACGCTTCTTCTTATCTTCCCCCTTTTGTCATCATCAAAAAATCTTAAGGCGTAATGTTAGAGCAATAATGAGGAAGTCTATAGTGCAGTCCAATCATCAAACCACCAGAGAATGCACGAGTACGAAGACCCCCTTTGATTAATTGAAAGCATAACAAAACGAGTAGAGAACATGATGAATGAAAAGAAAAAAACAGGGGGATTGATGTGCTAGGGATTTCAAGGCTTAGGAGAGTCAGCGGGAGTAGTCTCGGAGGGAGCAGTACTGGTGGGAACTTGAGCAATGGGAGTTGTCAGAGCCTCCACCGCACTCTTCACCTGCAACAGCTGCGACATCATGACACTCACCATATCCTTGATGAGCGCAACATCGGTCTTCAACTGGCCAACCTCAATCTCAAGGTCCTTGCGACCAACAAACTCCTTCAGAGCCACCAGCTCCCTCTGAAGGTCCTCCAATTTCAGACCAGCAGCAGGTACAAAATCCGCGGAACCCTCTGAGTCTCCATCACTAACATGCCCAACACCAACATTTGCACCAACCCCAACATTAGCACCAACACCAATACCGACACCACCACCAACATCAACACCAGTTTCGGCCAATGGGATTTTGACCCAACCACCGCCCTCTTCGCGCATAAATTGCATCTGCTTCAGATTGCTCACCCCGAGCGTGCGGAAGTACGTAACCTCATCATCGACCTTGCCATAGACTTTCTGAAAATTCATGATTTTCTTAAGGAGGCCTGGGTAGGGGAGGGAGTGTACATCACGCTTGCACACATGCTTCAGATGTTTCATGACCATCCGTGGGAGACTAATCTTCTCCATTTTCAAGAGCTTGTCCAAGAGCACGCAATCATGGATGAAGAGAATCGAACGCTTCTGAATGCGAGGAGTAACGTTACTGATGACGTATGCGTACAACACCTTGTTGACAGACTCCATTGCTCCGTAGGAGACGTCCTTGGAGGGTGGGTTAGGGTTTTCACTCACCCGTTTGACCAACTCCAGGGGCACAACATCCTGAGGCCAACTCCCCTTAAAATAACCATCGAAACCGGCATGGGGCACGCCAAGAATGTAGCTGAGATCGAGACTGGACAGCTGGCAATCTCGACCATTTAGTTTGTAGCGAGCAAACAGGGCATACCCTTCATCGACCACCTTTAGGGACACAAAGAACTCCCTTAACCGGCTTTCACTGACCCCTTCGTCATTAGTGAACACGAAGCCCCAACCTTAAGTAGCGATTACCTCACGAACCTCCTTCAGCCCATTCTGTTCCAGAAAACCTAGATCCATGACAAATTCCTTCACCACATGCCTGACCACACGGCCCTTGCCTTTCTTCTTCGGAGTAGCACCCTTCTCCTTTGGAGCACTCTTCTTGGCACGTGAGGATGACGCCTTGGCTTTCTTGGACTTCGGAGGGGTGAAGTCGGAAGAAGGCACAGGTGATTCTTTGGCAATTCTGGCACGGCTCCGGACTCGGGAGGCGATGCTTGTACCTTTCGTGGGAGGAGGGGTGACCTCTGTGGAGCTGACCTCCATTGGATTTGCTGCAGGGGCTCATCGAAGAGAACGATGGCAGTGGAGGAGATGTCCACGGACTCGTTGAAGATAGAGTCGTCGGAGATGGCGGCAGCCGGTGTGTTTGTGGAGGAAGCCATTGAACTAATGTCAGAGTTTTGAGTGAGAGGAATTTGGTGCTTTAGGGTTTGAGAATTGTGAGTCTCCCAGTACTCTCCTCCTCCTTATAAAGCAGTCTACCCATAGTTACCAAATTTTGAATGTCCAAAATAAGACGCTTCAGATCCTCGGTGTTGATTATTCGGACTCCCATTGCTAAAATTTGAATTTCAAGATTTGATCATCATTGTAGATACACAGAATCATTATCCCTGATTTTTCGCTCGAGATATCAACCATCACAAATACAATGTCTGCAGGGTGTACCAGTCGTCAGTCATTTCACACTCTCTCTCTCTCTCTTCATAAGTGTTACGTCCCCCAATCCCACTAACTCAATACTTTCCCGCCCAGTAGCGATCTCTCCAAAAGATCCTGCCGCTTATCAAAGAAGGGATGTGATGTGGTAGGGCTATCCGAGTAGTATGAAATACATCACATAAAAAAATACACAGAATAGACATGGCCCAGTGTATGGAGAGATAACATGGTACCTCATAGGGAGCACTTCCAGTATAGTAAAACGCAAAGGGGTCATAGGAGTGACATCCCCCTATGAGGAGGCTTACGGACGGTTGTAGGAACCTTCCATCAGTTGGTCTTGTAGTGAGGGATCAAAACATCAGGAAGGTTCCTTTTGGTCAGAAGGAAGATTTCGCATTCCTCTTGTTAAAGAAACTCATAGGTTATATAATCAATTAACGAAACGGGTGCAAAGTCACGATTGTACTCATAAGTGAGAATGACAGTACAAACACAAATAGATCACACACAATATGCTCAGAATACGTTTAACACTTTCTCGCCAATCATCGAGGGACTTACGAGGATGCGATGTCAGTTGAGGGAAATCATCCCCAGCTCCATACGAAGCTTTTCGAATGGCTCCCTGTTTAGTGCCTTGTGAATATATCAGCGATCTAATCCTCTGTCCTGCAAAATTCCATGCATACCATACCCTTTTCTACACAGTCTCTTAGGAAGTGATGTTTAATTTCTATATGCTTTGTCCTAGAATGTTGTACTGGGTTTTTAGAGATATTTATGGCACTAGTATTATCACAGAGTATAGGTACGGAATCAAAAGTAATACCGTGATCACTTAGCTGTTGTTTGAGCCACAGTAGCTGCGAACAGCAGGCTGCTGCTGCAATGTACTCTGCCTCTGCCGTGGATAGTGCCACTGAGTTCTGTTTCTTTAAGGCCCATGACACAAGACACGATCCCATGAATTGTGCCATGCCTGATGTGGATTTCCTATCAATTCTGTCCCCTGCGAAGTCAGCATCGGTGTATCCGACTATACTAAGGTCAACATTCTGAGGGTACCATAAGCACAGGGTATCAGTACCCATGAGGTACCGCAGTATCCGTTTTACTGCCTTGAGATGAGTCTCCCTGGGATCAGCCTGAAAACGGGCACACATGCACACATTGTACATAATGTCCGGTCTAGTAGCAGTAAGATAGAGTAGTGAACCTATCATTCCTCTGTATAGTGTTTGATCAACTTTTGGTGAGCTCCCATCCTTTCCGAGAGAGTCATTTGGGGAGATCGGTGTGGCCATGATACTTGAATCCTTCATTTCGAATTTCGCTAGCATCTCTCGGAGATACTTCTGTTGGTGGATTCTGGTGCCATCTTTCTCTTGTACCACTTGAAGTCCTAGGAAGAACTTAAGTTCCCCCACCATGCTCATCTCAAACTCACTTTCCATGAGTTTGGTGAATTTCCTGACAAGAGAGTTGTTAGTAGAACCAAAAATGATATCATCAACGTATACCTGTACCACGAGCGTGTCCTTCCCTTCCTTGAGCAGGAATAGAGTCTTGTCTACTTGTCCTCGTATATACCCATGAGATAGGAGGAATTGAGACAATCTATCATACCAGGCTCGGGGAGCCTGCTTTAGGCCGTAGAGAGCCTTGTCCAGGATATATTCGTGTTCTGGATGAGATGTATCCACAAAGCCAGGGGTCTGTGCGACGTACACCTCCTCCTTGAGTACTCCGTTCAGAAATGCTATTTTTACGTCCATCTGCTGTAGTTTAAATCCATGGTATGCTGAGTACGCAATTAACAGTCTGATCGCCTCCAACCGTGCTACGGGAGCGAATGTTTCATTGTAGTCTATCCCGTCTTGCTGATTGTACCCCTTTACCACCAACCGAGCTTTATTCCTTACTACATCCCCTTTATCGTCCAACTTATTTTTGAAACCCCATTTGGTTCCAATAATTGTTCTTCCGTCGGGACGTGGAACTAGTCTCCATACTTTGTTCCTTTCGAATTGATGTAGTTCTTCATGCACGGCCTTCACCCAGTCAAGTTCTTTCAAGGCTTCGTCAACGTTCCTGGGCTCAATCAGACTGACAAAAGCAGTGTGAGCATGACTATTAATAGATGTAGAGGTAACCTGATTTTCCTGTTCAGTGTCCACAGTCTTGTAGCAGTGATAGTCCTGCTGTCACACGGGTCTGAAGTGACTCCTGGAGCTATGTCTAGTCGAACCCATGCTGAGGGTCCTCTTCTGGTGCGGTCAGCTCGTGAGCAGTTTCAAGTGCATTCTGTCCATGTTCAATAGGAGCGGGGTTGGTATTAACCTGACAGGAGTCTTGTTCGCCTGAAGTGCTCACTGGGGGATCCTGTCCTTCAGGATAAGTGTGGATAGGTTGAGCATCTGTCCACCCTTCACTTAGATTGAAGTCGTCATTTTGTCCGAAGGGAGGCTCTCCATCATCTCGGCTCATCTCGTTCGCAGTTATTCCTTCATCAAACACGACATGGATGCTTTCCTCTATTTTTCTGCTATGACAAATGTACACCTTATACGCCCTGCTGTGGTTGGAGTAACCCACAAACACACCCTCCTCACTTCTTGCATCAAACTTTCCAATGTTCGATTTCCCGTTGTTGTGGATATAACACTTGCATCCAAAGACTCTGAAGTGGGAGACATTAGGCTTTCTTCCTCTTAGCAGCTCATACGGAGTCTTGTTCAAGATGGGTCTGAGGTAGGCTCTATTCAGAACATGGCATGAGGTATTGAGAGCCTCTCCCCAGAAGCTTCCCGGAAGACCACTAGCTAGTAACATCGTCCTTGTCATATCTTCCAGGGTTCTGTTTTTCCTTTCTACGACCCCGTTCTGTTGAGGAGTTCTGGGTGCGGGGAAGTTGTGGTTGATCCTCTTGGATCTGCATAAGCATAAGAATTGTGAGTTGTCGAATTCTGTGCCATGGTCAGTACGCATACTTGACAAGGATAAGTTTAATTTTCTCTCTACAACCTTCATCCAAATCTCCAATTCGGCGAACACTTCATCCTTGGAGGTAATAAAGATAGTCCATGTATATCTCGATTAATCATCAACAATTCCGAAAACATTGTGATTACCTCTGAGGGATCTGGTCCTCATAGGTCCACACAAGTCCATATGAATTAACTCGAGAGGTCGGGTGGAACTTACCTCAGTTTTGGACTTGAAAGATGACCTAACCTGCTTACCTTTTACACATGCATCACACATATTCTCAAGTTTGCTTTCTACCTGTGGGAGTCCGTTAACCAACTCCATCCGATGAAGCTTTGAGAGTAGACGTACACTTGCATGTCCGAATCTTTTGTGCCACAACCCTGTTTCTTCTGATTTTGAAGCGAGGCACAACTCCGTTTCAGGAATGAAGGATCGATCAACCGTGTAGATTTTTCCAGATCGTTTCCCTTTCAGTAGTGTTCTCCCTGTACTAATGCACTCAACATGGCACTCGTCAGCAGTAAACAATACTCGATTCTTTCCCTTTTGACATAATTGGGAAACACTTAGCAGATCATAACTTATGCCTTGTACCAAACTCACATCATTTATACGAATTTTGTCATTGAGTTTTACCTTACCTATACCAATGATCTCACCTCTACTTTTGTTTCCAAAAGTAACTGGTCCTCCTGAGTGAGGTCAAAGAGAGGTATACCATCCTGCGTTCCCCGTCATATGAATGGAGCATTGTCTATGTACCAGGAGCTGCTCTTCCTTCCACCCTGCAAGCAAAAATATGTCAGTTTTTACGAACGCAAACTAAGTTAGGTTTGCTAGGTTTGTTTTCTGCTTGCTGGTCTGTGGACTTCTTGTTCTCTGGTCTTTTCATGCCATCATCCTTTACCACTCTCTTCTTCTTGTGAGTATTAACTTTGTGCTTCTTTTGGTTTGGACAATACTTCAGAGGGTGACCTTCCTGTTTGCAGCCCCAGCAGGTGAGTGTTGTTGAGCCATACCTTACTTGATTTCTTTTGTTCTCATTCTTTCTACATGGGCAATCCCTGTAGAGATATCCAGCTTGTCCACAATGCCAGCACACCCTGTGATGTTTAAGATCCACGTATTTGCTTCGTCCTGGTGGAGGAATAGTGTTCTTCGCCTTCCTAGAAACGAAGTCAATGTGCGCCGGTTTTGTACTCTCGGCATGCTTGAGCCATATTGCGTATGCCTTCTGTCCGTTGAAGGGCACAGTTGTTTCGATGTTGCGAGGTTTATCTTTACCACAACGACACTTACCCAAGGCTGGCTCAATTACTCTCTCAGTTGTTTCTTTCTTTGCTGGGATAGTATAAGTATTCTCAGAGTCGTATCCTAACCCTCGTTTAGCCACAAACCGTTTAGAGAAGTCTTTCTTGATATCCTTTTGGGCTTGAAGAGCTAAGGTCACAGCATCCCACTTTTGGTTTAGTGATTGAAGGAAGTGGTGAGTGACTTTCCTTTCGTCAATCTCTTCTCCGAGAAACTCTAGCTGACCGACATACGTTTGCAATCGTGAGTGGAAATCTTCCAAAGTCTCATTCTTTCCTTGCATTGCGTTGTCATAGTCCTTCATTGCAGCCAGGATTCGGTTCTTCTTAACGTCTTCACTTCCGGAGGACAACCTCTTTAATGCATCCCATATATACTTAGCGGTTTTGTAGCGGAGCTTTTTTTTTAAGTCGCCTGGACCAAGTGTGGAGTGCAAGACCTTCTTCGCTCTGCTATTCTTTTCTAGCACTTTGTAGTCATTGTCATCATAGTCGTCTTCCTTTTTTTCCAACATCATGAGATCCAGGATAGGTATCGGTCCCTGCTTACTTTCCATAGTTGTCCATCCAGGGAGCATATGTGTGACTTAAACTGCTCCGTCCACCAATCGTACTCACCAGGCTTTAGCTGCGGAGGCTTCCAGAAGGAATCGTTAATGGTTGCCATCAATCCTGCAAAGCTAAGTAAGAATCTAGAGACCTTGCTCTGATACCATTGTTCGGATCGTTAGTTAGCTGTACTTGCAAAGTACTGATACTCTTCAAGTATGTATGCAGCAGATGTAAATAAATTAAACGTAAGAGTGAGTACTAGACATCAATATATAGTGGAAACCCAGATACTCAATGCAAGTATCTGGGAAAAACCACTACCTTCTAGTTTCCTAGAAGGATTTCGTAACAATCACTTGTATTGATGTATTTCGATTACAAGGATTATACTCTCACCCAAACCACACTTAGTGGTGTTCCGTCTTTCTTTCAGACCGACATGGTGAAGGTGTAATCTGATTGTAATCGCACCGCAAGTGATCTTCCACTTCTGGCTCCGATCGCTCACTGGCTCCCTCCGGTCGTTATTGCCTCAGTAATCACTCCGTCAAGGATTCACGTTGAAGCACACTCCAAAAGGCAGCCATGGCATCCTTTATATAAATGTTCTTCAAACCGAGTAGCCCTAGATTTTCTAGGAGAAAATCTCTCCAACTTGCCCGAGAAGCTCGTACAAGTTCATCAGCTGATTCGTCCATCCACAATGTCTTTATCAGCCTTCCAAATCGATCGTCCCATTCCAATCTAAGTGGATATGCGTTTGAGATAAAGTTTCTTAAAATTTCCCACGCAATATTCCCATATCAAAGCCAATTCCAAATCTCGTTACAAGCGTCCGAAATTGAACTTAGGGAATATTCCAACATATCAACGCTGGAACCGATCTTGGGAGCAAAAGATCCACCGAGAATATTTATGGAAATATTCTCGTCCTCAATCCGAGGTACTGCTAGTTCTCATAGATCAGCGCAAAGCCTTGCACACTCAAGTAGCCGCTACATCCAGAGTACCTGTACTTAGACCTGCACACTCAAGTAACAAATCAGTAGGATGTTTGTCCATCAAAACATACTGAAGTATACGTCCTTCAGACGTACGCCTACTCCAGGGATATTATATTCCAACAAGATGGTTAAGTTTAGCTCACTAGACTTGGTTCGAGTTCTCAGCTCAACATAACTTTTGAGATTATTGTTGGACAAGGACTATTCATACGAGCAAACGATGACTTCAAAGTCGAGGCATATCGGGGTGCAGATTTGGGAGACTGTCGATTGCGGACTAAGAAGCAGTTGATGGTTTTGCTTTCATTGCTGAAGCGGAGTGTAGAGTCATGGCAATAACCATGAATGAAATATTGTAGCCTTGATGGGATGGCTACTTAAAGATATTGAAGCAAATCAAACTATGTCATTTCATTGTTCTTCATGAACAAACAAAGCACGTGGAGAACATCAACGGCCACGGGTAATCATAACCCTCAAAATATCCAATGAGAACAAAATTACAGATTTGTTCACAAAAGCTTTACTAGCGTCACAAATCACAATTTCAATTACCGGTTGATAAGTCAAACATTTGTGATCCTTATGCGCCAACTTAATGGAGTGAAAGATTCAGTGTCACATCTAACGAGATCATGAGATTTCCTTGTCGGCCGCGGAGGGCGGCTTAGGCCGGTTTTGAGTCTAGTTTTAGACTCGGTTGTAGTTTAGGTTGGATTTTTTCCGGGGTAACTGGATTAATCCGTTAGCCGGTGTTTACCGGGGTGAAGCAGTGAGCTGAAGACGACGTTTATAGAAATTGTGGCTGGGGCTTTAGTGCTGTTTTGAAGCTTGGCTTCTTCCATTTGGCCACCGTTGGCTTGATGCGAACGCGGACCACTGGGCGGTAAAGATGATTCAACAGGTGCTTGATGGTTATGCTTTACACGGATTACGCTTCTACGTTTTCTGTGTTGTATTTTAGCAGTCATTGATATTTGTTGTCTCGTCTTTACGGTTTCTATTGTGTCTTTGTTTGTATTTAGCCTCTGTTTCATCAAAAAAAAAAAAAAAAAAAAATTCTTTCAATATATCTTCCTGAGTCGTTCACCTTATTCCTTTATGATTATTGTATTTCCTATCTTAGGTAGTCAACCATGTATACAGGGCCGACCCAACAGTGAGGTCAGTGAAGCAAGACCTCGACCCAAACTTCCAAAAAAACATGTATATATATATTTAAAAAAGGGTTTGGATCAAATACAAACCACTATTATAAATAAAAATTACAAATCTATAAAAAATTTCACACGTGTCAAAATTAACCAATCAAAATTCATCCGAACTTTCATCCCGTCCGGGTTCTTTTTGTAAATAAAAAAAACACACGTGGACTTATTTTAAAATATATATAAGATAGGAGGGGTATAATCGTCCTAAAATTCGCTACAGTAAAATTCGACTTTCGCTACAGTACGTTTTTAAGTCTGATCATCATGCGTTAAGTCTGATCATTTAGAATAAATTTTGACTTTTGCTACAGTAATGATCAGACTTAAAAAAACAATGACGATCAGACTTAAACCAGTACTGACCAGACTTAAAAAAACAATGACGATCAGACTTAAACCAGTACTGACCAGACTTAAAAAAACAATGATCAGACTTAAAAAAAATAATGATGAGACTTAAACCAATAATGATCAGACTTAAAAATAATGATCAGACTTAAACCATTAATGACCAGACTTAAAAAAACAATGATCAGACTTAAAAAAATAA
Source organism: Rhodiola chrysanthemifolia (assembly GCA_033675395.1). NCBI lineage: Eukaryota > Viridiplantae > Streptophyta > Magnoliopsida > Saxifragales > Crassulaceae > Rhodiola > Rhodiola chrysanthemifolia. Next base: position 44,017,675 of record CM066205.1, read on the forward strand.
TGATGAGACTTAAACCAGTAATGATCAGACTTAAATCATTAATGACCAGACTTAAAAAAACAATGATCAGCTTAAAAAAACAATGAACAGACTAAAAATAATAATGAGCAGACTTAAACCATTAATGATCAGACTTACAAAGCAATGATCACACTTAAAAAAAACAATGATCAGACTTAAAAAAACAATGATCGTTAAGTCTGATCATTAAGTATTTGAAGTCTGATCATTGCTGCTTTTCAAGTCTGATCATTTCCAAGTTTAAGTCGGATCATTAAGTCTTTTAAGTCTGATCATTGATGCTTTTTAAGTCTGATCATTATCTATTTGTAAGTCTGATCATTGTTTATTTTTAAGTCTGATCATTAAGTCTGATCATTAAGTCTTTTAAGGTCTGTTCATTATCTATTTTAAGTCTGATCATTAAGTCTTTTAAGTCTGTTCATCATCTATTTTAAGACTGATCATTAAGTGTTTTAAGTCTGATCATTATCTATTGGTAAGTCTGATCATTGTTTATTTTTAAGTCTGATCATTAAGTCTTTTAAGTCTGATCATTAAGTCTTTTAAGTCTGTTCATCATCTATTTTAAGTCTGATCATTAAGTCTTTTAAGTCTGATCATTAAGTCTTTTAAGTATGTTCATCATCTATTTTAAGTCTGATCATTGTCTGTTTTTAAGTCTGATCATTAAGTCTTTTAAGTCTGTTCATCATCTATTTTAAGTCTGATTATTAGGTCTTTTAAGTCTAATCATTATCTATTTGTAAGTCTGATCGTTGTTTATTTTTAAGTCTGATCATTAAGTCTTTTAAGTCTGATCATTAAGTCTTTTAAGTCTGATCATTGTCTATTTTAAAGTCTGATCATTTCCATTTTTAAGTCTGATCATTAAGTCTTTTAAGTCTGATCATTGACTATTTTTAAGTCTGATCATTAAGTCTTTTAAGTCTGATCATTGACTATTTTTAAGTCTGATCATTAAGTTTTTAAGTCTGATCATTAACAACTCTTGGACTAAATTGAAAATAACATTATTACGTTTATACCGCTCCGTGTTGAATGACTATAATACCCTTCCGTGTTTTGTCCGGGATTTCGATTAAAATTGGACACGTGTCGGCTTAATAATCGGTTTGTAGTTTTTATTTTTAAATCGGTTTGTACCCGAACCGCACCCTTAAAAAAATAAATAAATTTCACTATTATTAACCAAGGAATGGACAAGCGCCAAACTCATGATGGTGCATGCGAGGGAGTTCGAACCGTCGACCTCCTAGTCATTCGACCAAGACTGTGAACGCTAGACCACTACCCATGATGCTATATATTGATTACACTAATCTGTAAGCTTTTTTTGAATTAAAGGGAAAAGTATAATAAAAAAAGGCCCGTACTACTATTTTCCAAGTTTGGGCACAAACTACCAATTTTTTCAGTTAGGGGGCAAAAAAAGGCCGTGTACTACTATTAATGTTGACAGAAACTTAAAAATTACAACAAAATTAAAATTTTAACGGAGTTAACTTTAACGGAATTTCTGATTTTGACTCCTAATTAGAAAATTGTTAATTCGCACCCTAACTTGAAAAATCAGTGATAGTTTAGGGCCCATTTTTGTATTTTTCATTAAATTAAAAATGTGTCAGCCCGCAACTATACTAGACCACATTTATTATGAAAATCTACCTACTAAGGAACATTTTTACCAATAATTTATAATAATATAATAAAATGTTAAATAAAAGGCCACAACTATAATTGGCCTTAGGTCCTTTAAATGGTCAAAACAATAGTCGAAGTGATAACATTTAAGTTCGATATTACCTTTGTCAGAATTTGCTTAGGAGAACTAGAAATCTATTACTTTTACCGGAATAGGTTGTGGTGTATCACCTTTGTCGGGATACTTTAGGTTATTAATAACAATGCTTATAACGTGAATTATGATTATTAGCTGTAAATGATGAATATGTCACAAGTGAAAACCCTAGGCTGTAAAAGAACAAGCACACAATCACCTACTTCATAGTTCACGTCGGTGCGGTGTTTGTTCACCTGCTGGGTCATCCGGTTCTGAGCACGGGCAAGGTTGGCTCGCAGCTGCCGAATGAGGTCAGTCTAGTGGTTAAGGTCGTGTTGACTGCACTTACTGCCTACGTGATTGTCTTTGAACTGTTCGTCTTATAATGCAAACGAAAGCCATGTCCCCCACAGATATCTTCCTGACCATATTTGGTTCTTACTGGTGGGTTCATTTCTGGTCATGACACCCCTTTCCTGGTTCTGCAAGAGTTTCTAAAGAATTAAGCCCTTTGAATTCTCCTTTGAAGCGGCCTCACTTCTCTCTCACATAGGTGATTCTTTCTCAAAGTAATCCTGCGTTACCCATTTGAATCTCACTATTCAAATTACTAGAATCATTAAAAAGCTTCGAGCTTAGCCTCGTGCAGGAGTCACTATTTTATCAGGAATAGGACAGAGGTGTTACCCCCACAGTGACCTCATAGTCTTAGCAGTTAGGTTGCCCTTTGAACCAAGTTCTTGGGATCTCCAGTCATCATGGTAGGGTTTTCCGTTGCCTCGACTTTGTTTCCCAAAAGGGCTTAAGCCTGTGTTTTGATGTTAACAATCAAAAGGCTTCAGTCCCATTCCCTTTGTCGTCTTCTCTACTTGGTCCCTATTTAACCCTTTGGTTAACGGATCCGATATATTTTCTTTGGACCTCACGTAGTCAATGCTTATGACTCCGGATGAGAGAAGTTGTCTAATGGTATTGTGTCTTCGACGTATGTGTCTAGACTTACCATTATACATGACATTCCGTGCTCTACCAATTGTTGATTGATTGTCACAATATAAACATATTGGTGGCACAGGGTTTTTCCAACCAGGAATATCCTCTACAAAATTTCTTAACCACTCTGCTTCTTCGCCGCATTTATCTAATGCCACGAACTCAGCTTCCATCGTGGATCGGGTTATTAGAGTTTGTTTCGAGGATTTCCACGACACGGCTGCACCTCCCAAAGTGAATACATATCCACTTGTGGCCTTTGAATCTTGTATATCAGATATCCAACTTGCGTCAGTGTATCCTTCAATGACTTCGGGATATCTGGTATAAAGTAGACTGTAATTACGAGTAAATCGTAGATACTTCAGTATTCTTACGATTGCATTCCAGTGTTCTGTTCCTGGATTACTCGTATATCTTGCAAGCCTACTCACAGTATAGGCAATATCAGGTCTTGTACAATTCATCAATTACATTAGACTTCCTATAACTTTTGAGTACTCTACTTGGAAGACACTTTCTCTTTTGTTCTTAGACAAATGTTGATTCATATCTATCGGAGTTCTACATTCTCCCAAGCTTTCTTTTCCAAACTTGTCTAAGCTTTTATCAACATAGTGTGATTGGCCGAAAACAAATCCATCTGCCGTTCTTGTAATTTTAATCCCTAAAATCACATCGGCTAGTCCCATATCTTTCATATCAAACCTTGAGTTTAATATGCCCTTGGTGGATTTGACCAATATTTCATTGCTTCCTACAATGAGAATATCATCGACGTATAGACACAAAATCACATATCCACTTTCAGTGGTTTTGATGTAAATACATTTATCACACTCGTTGATTTTGAATCCATTTGACAACATTACCTTGTCAAATTTCTCATGCCACTGTTTAGGCGCTTGTTCCAGACCATAGAGAGATTTTACAAGTTTACAAACTTTTCTCTCTTGTCCTGGTACAATACAACCCTCAGGTTGTTCCATATATATCTCTTCATCAAGATCTCCATTTAAGAAAGCAGTTTTCACATCCATTTGATGAATCTCTAGATTGCGCAATGCTGCAATAGCAATTATGATTCTAATGGAAGTGATCCTTGTCACAGGCGAGAAAGTATCAAAATAGTCTATACCTTTCTTTTGTCTATACCCTTTGATCACAAGTCTAGCCTTGTACTTTTCAATAGTACCGTCTACTTTCATTTTCTTAGTAAAAATCCACTTGGAATCAAGTGATTTGCATCCTTGAGGAAGATCCACTAGCTCCCACGTATGATTGAGCAGAATGAAGTCTAGTTCACTCTTTATGGCTTCTTTCTAAGAAGGACCTTCAACCGAGTTTATTGCTTCATTATATGTACGAGGTCCTGCCTCAACCATGAAGGTAAGAAACTCAGGTCTAAACGAAGTAGAAGTTCTAGCTCTTTTGCTTCGTCTTGGTTCCTCTAGGTTTGTATCCTCCTCGGATACTTCCTCTTGTTGTTGAGATATGTCTCTCATATCTTCATCTATCTCATAAGGTGAGTTAGGACTTATTCCTTAGATTTATAGGGAAATATTTGTTCAAAGAACGAAGCCGTCTTAGATTCCATAATGGCGTTCTTGTGTATTTTGGGATTCTTCATACACAAGAAATCTATAGGTTGTACTGTTTTGTGCATATCCAATAAACAAACAGTCGATTGTCTTTGGTCCTATTTTCATTCTCTTAGGAATGGGAGCCATCACTTTAGCTAAACAACCCCACACTCGAAAGTGTGTGTATGAAGGTTATCTCCCTTTGAATAATTCATAAGGAGATTTTTCCTTCTTCTTCCGGGGTATCCTATTCAGGATATAATTAGCCGACAAAATGGCCTCCCCCCACATTCCCTGAGGTAATCCTGAACTAAGCAACATCCCATCATTTCTTTGATAGTGCGATTCTTACGTTCAGCGACGCCATTTGATTGGGGTGAATAAGGTGGAGTGACTTCATGTATGATCCCGTTTTGTGCACACAGTGTCCCAAACGGTTCTACATATTCACCACCACGATCACTCCTTAATCTCTTGATCTTTTTTTTAGTTGGTTTTCCACTTCCAACTTATACATAGCAAACTTTTATATTGCTTCATCCTTGCTCTTAAGAAAGTATATGGAACAATATTTTGAACTGTCATCTATGAAAGTCACAAATATTTATTTCCACCTCGTGTTGGCATGAACTTCAAGTCACATAGATCACTATGTATTAAGTCAAGGGGTTCCGTATCTCTTTCAACACTATGGAAGGATGTTCTTGTTAATTTTGCTTCAACACAAATTTCACACTTGTGTTCAGAATCAATTTGAAGTTTGGGAATACATTCCAATTTCATCAGATTCCTTATTTAGTCATAATTCACATGTCCTAATATACCATGCCATAGATTAGAAGACTCAAGCAAGTAAGCAGAAGAACTTTCTTTATTGATAGTTTTGATAGCAATTACATTCAGTTTCCACATGCCATCTTTAACATAGCCACGTCCCACATACATGTCGTTCTTTGACAGAACAACTTTTTGGGACTCTAATACTAGCTTAAAGCCATGACTATCAAGTAAAGCTCCAGATACTAAGTTCTTCCTAATGTCAGGCAGATAGGAGACATTAGTCAGCTTCAGCTCTTTTCCCGAGGTCATCTTCAAGACCACGCTTCCTTTCCCCTTGACTTCAGAAGTGGCAGAGTTGCCCATGTAAACCTTCTCTCCAGTTTTAGTTAATTTCATATCTGAAAAGGCATTCTTGTCAGAACAGATGTGGTGGGTTGCTCCAGTATCAAACCACCATTCCTTGGGATTGGAATTCGCCAGGTTCAGCTGAGAGACTACAGCTACCAAGAGATCTTCATCCACCTCGACTACATTTGCCTTTTTCTTCTTTTTCATTGGCTTCTTGCAGTCAGCAGCTCTGTGACCCTCTTTGTCACAGTTGAAGCACTTGCCAGCAAACTTGGGCTGTGCCTTCTTCTTGAATGCCCCATTCTTGGGTCCAAGCTTGTTGGAAATCTTCTTTCCTTTGGAGCTAGCACCGTGCTCCGCAACATTGGCCCTCTCAGTTGGGAACCTTGTCCTCTTTTCAGAGCTTCGGTTGTCCTCTTCAATCTTGAGGCGAACCACTAAGTCTTCCATAGACATCTCCTTTCGCTTGTGCTTAAGGTAGTTCTTGAAGTCCTTCCATCCCGGAGGCAACTTTTCAATAACTGCAGCCACTTGGAATGATTCACTGATTTTCATTCCCTCAGCATGTATCCCATGGATAATCAGCTGCAAGTCTTGCACTTGGCTGGTCACAGTCTTTGAATCCATCATCTTGAATTCAAGGAAGCGCCCCACAATGTACTTCTTAGTACCTGCATCCTCAGTTCGGTACTTCCGATCCAAGGCTTCCCACAGCTCCTTAGCCGAACTCTTGATACAGTACACCTTGTACAGAATATCACTAAGGCTGTTCAGCACATAGTTCCGACACATGTAGTCTCCATCTTTCCATGTGTTGAATGTCAACAGCACTTGAGGATTATCCTCTTCGTCAGGAACAGTGGGTTTCTCGTCGGTCAGATACCGAGCTAGCCCCAACTGTCGCAGGTAGAAGTGCATCTTCTGCTACCACGTCTAGAAGTTCTGTCCAGCGAACTTCTCAGGCCTATCAGTAGGCATCACTGCAGTAGGCACTCGTGCCACTGTGGTGTTTGGAACTAGACCCTCAGGTCCATTCCCTACCGTAGCAGTGGTTTTCCGTGCAAACACCGGAGTCGTGGAAACTGACTCAGCGGGAACAACAGGAGGGGCGTTCAGGTGGATTCCCTCCACAGACAGTTCGTTGTTGTTTTCAGAACTCATTATCTACACCAGAGGCAGATTAGTCAGTAACTTTTAGAATAACCAATCCAGCTTTAAGATTGTTGGTAATAAAGCATAAAAAGACACTAGCGGAGTTACTGAACAATTGTAAATTTGCACTGAATGTAGATATGATATGAACAACAAACAGTAAACAAATGATCGCAAACCGAGTAAGGATAGAGTCACGTTTGACGCTGTCGTAAAAGCTGGATTGTCGCCCTACCGGCTTGGTTTAAAACCCAAACGCATTTGGGAAACAAAAACCGAGCTTGAGAAGAACAATACTGCATTGGGAACATTAAGTGTCCGTAACATGCGAGCGCGCACACAAGTCAGGCCAAATCCGACGTCGTCGAGCCGATGATTTGCACCCCCTGGGCGGGCGGGTAGGCATTATGAGAGAGTGTAGCTTATAATCTTACCATGTAAGAAACTAGGATTATATATAAACATATAATCTCCCTCATAATGTTCCAATGTGGGACAATTGGTTTTCTCTTGTGTGAAATCCATCTACCCATCCATTCCTACCATCATCACATGAACATGTATTTTGGTCCTAGTTTGGGCATCGATTTATCATTCGATATCAATCCGATTTTGACAATTCTTCATACGATTTCATACCTCTCATTGCAAGGTATTTTAATCCAATTTTTATCAATACATTTAAGGTGTTCTCCACTCTTAAATTAGGTCTCAAAATGTGGCGCACCACCATTTTCTTCACACTTATTTCACACAAAGTTCAACAGTCGGCGCGCCTGAGATCTTTGCTCCGGTTGTAGGTCCTGAGCCACATCATTGGCCACCCGATTCAACATCTCATTTTTCTTACTACTTTCCCCATCCCCTGCTCCATCCTTGTACGCCCACTGTCTTCAACCAGGTGCATACACCTTCGACTTTTAGATAACTGTCTCCGCACACTCCTCTGTTTCATGGGACCATAGACCACAGTGATGACAAAAGCGAGGTAGCCTCTCATATTTCACAGTGATCCACAGTGGTCCTTTATTCGGCCTTGCTAGAAAAACCCAGTAATCAATGGCTTAGTTGCATCTAGTAACACTGCACTTGATAGTTGGCATTTCCTCCTTCACTTGGGTTTATCTTAACAAAAGTTCCAATCATTGGCGCGCGCAAGTTTCTTCACTTTCCCTACCATCATCATAAGCCTAAACTGTCCTCTGATGCTGCAACATGCTCGCATTTGCTCATCAGAATCGCGCTGCCTCTATATGTCCACTGGCCTCCGTCATAAACGCGTTCCAAGTCTTCCCTTCTTTCGAACCTTGTGATGATACGAGTGCCTTTAGCTTCAGCAAACGATACCTTGCCTCTGACTAACCACGCCTTCTTCAAGAATGCCACCACACCATTATACACACATACCTACGAATCCGATATATAAGCTTCAAAACCGGCGTATTCGAGAAGACCTTTCTAGATTTCTCCCACTCCTCATCCTCAAGAGTTAGAAACAGTTTCCCTCCGAGTTAAAAAGAAACTGCCTTCAATCTCCTCGTGCATTTGTGAACTTCACTAGATGCTCTGATTTGCTTAAGGTGTTGTTTGATAGATCTGGAAAAAAATATTTAATTTAATTTAGTTTATTTAACTTTATTTAATTTTATTGAACTTAATTTTACTTTATTTAACTTTATTAAATTTTATTTAACTTTAATGAACTTTAAAAAGTACAGTTTTTGAATAAAGGTGTTGAATTTAAGTTTTAATCATGTTGAACTATAAAATTGAAAAAAATTTATTTAACTGTACTGCACTTTATTTAACTTTACTGAACTTAAAATTAAGAAATTTAAGCTCTACAGAACAGATCCTAATATTACTATCGATGATTAATCCACCGATTGTTAATAGAAATAACACTCCCGGGGGAAAGCTTCTAGAGAGATATAATTCAAAGTTGACAAAGTTGATTTTAAACCTCTTTTTTTAAAAGTATTGGGTATGATTTTAAACCGCTTTTTTAAAAAAAGTTTTGTTTAGGTTTTGAGAATATAAATGGCTAACATATGGTTAATAAATTTAATCAATATGCATAGGCTTATCTTATTAATAAGAGTAGAAAATCGAGGCGTCATTTTATGAAATAAATGAAATTGTAATTGTAACCAGTATCTTATCATAATACAAGCCTCCATTAATATTTGAAATTGATTCGCCTTGTCCTGCTACTATTTCCCAAGAAGATACCATGCAGATAATTTCATTTCCATACACACTTTGACTATTTGGACACCAACTAATTGAAAATAAGGAGAGAAAGTTGCCTTATAAAACCTCCTCCCCCTTACCATTTTTTTACATATCCAATTTAAATTTATCTTGCACTAAAGAGATTCACTTTCCCTTCCATCATCAACACAAACAAATTAGACATAGAAGTAATGTCTATATCTCTAAATGTATTCACCACTACTCCTCTATTACATCACCGTCACCACAATTATCATCCTCGTTCTAAGAAGAATCTCCTTCGTTTCAGGCGAAGGACCCCTTTCGTTTACGTTCATGCCAGCAAAAACACAGCACCTAGTGTCACTATGATCACCACCAATAATAATACCGATCAATACGATAATAATTTCGCAACTACTGTTGTTGCCACTCGTGAGGAGTTATTTACGAGGGCAGCGGTCAGTGCCACTAAGTTCAATGTTAAAGCTATGGTCACCATCAAGAACAAAAAGAATCAGGATTTTCAAGAAAATGTTGTCAGGGGTTTAGATGCTTTTGCACACTTGTTCGGGAATCACGTAACCATTGAGCTTGTCAGTGTCGATGTTGATCCAAGTAAGTTGATATTCCTTTTGTTTTCGAATTTGAATCATCTTCTACTTGAAATGTGTTTGTGTTTTGGCCTTAATTAGAAACGAAGACTGGCAAAAGAAGCAAAGAGGGTGCGATCAAGGACTGGTTTCACAAGTCAGGTGACATTGTGAGTTACAAAATAGAATTTTTGGTGGATACAAACTTTGGGGTGCCAGGAGCAATATTGGTTTCCAATAAACATCAGCAGGAGTTCTTCTTGGATAGCATTACAATTGAAGGTTTTTATTGCGGTCCGATTCATTTCCCATGCAATTCATGGGTTCAATCTCAAAAGGATCACCCTCAAAAACGCATCTTTTTTTCCAACAAGGTACCTTAATTAATTTCCTTTATTAATCATTGCATGTATGATGTTTACAACATAGAAAAAAGATCACGTATAAATTACAAATCGATGAATTATGGTGCACATCCTACGAATTATGTCATAGTTAGTAAAAGTGGCCTATAATTCGTTTGGATAAAATTCATGGCATAATTCGCAGAAGTGTACCATAATTCGTTGATTTGTAGTTTGTATCAAAAATCAGTTTTGGACCTGATATTGACTCTTACAACATATATCCATTCTCCAGTACACACAAACAATGATAATTACCTGTATCATGTGCATTTGAATTGAACCTTCTAAATCCTAATTATCATTAATTTTCAAACCTGTGTAGCCTTACCTGTTAGAAGAAACTCCTAAAGGTCTAAAGGCACTAAGAGAAGAAGAGCTTGAAGATTTAAGAGGGGACAGCACTGGAGAAAGAAAACTGTGCGATAGGATATATGACTTTGATGTTTATAATGACCTGGGAAATCCTGATAAAGGAATTGATTACGTCAGGCCAACTCTCGGCACTGGAGGAATCAAATATCCAAGACGTTGCCGCACTGGTCGACCGCCTTGTGTCAATGGTGATGATCTTTTGAAACTAGTTTACTTAATAATTGATCTCAAAAGAAATTACTCATTTTGATATGTCTAATTTGCATTGCATTATTTACAGATGAGACTTGCGAGAGTCGACTCGAGAAGCCTCTTAAAATGTATGTTCCCAGAGATGAGCAGTTTGAAGAGCCAAAGATTCACACCTTTTCGCTTGGAACATATAAGGGACAGTTGCGCAACCTGAAGCCCATGATTCTGGCACGCATCTCTCCTGATAACATTGACGTGACAAGCTTCGCTGAAATCGACAAACAGTACAAAAAATGTATGATTGCGGAGAGCTTCAAAGATAAGTTACAGTCTCCGACGGAACAAACGGGGCTGGGAGTCTTCAAATTTGACATGCCAATGATTCTAACCAGTATGTTATGTTTTTTGGTTACCTTTTTATATGTTATTAGGAGCAAGTATTGATCCTTTCTGCTAATTTGTTACTTAAAAATTATGCTTGCAGAGGATAAGTTCGCTTGGTTGCGAGACGACGAATTTGCTAGACAAAGCATAGCAGGGGTAAACCCAGTAAGCATTGAGAGGATGAAAGTATTTCCACCTGTCAGCAATCTTGATTCCGCCACTTTCGGCTCATTAGAATCTGCTCTTAGGGAGGAGCACATCTTGCCTTTTCTCAACGGAATGTCCGTGCAACAGGTTACACAACACAACACAATATTCCTAGTTATTATTGGTTTATTATATGGAAAAGATCACGTACAAACATGATTTTTAGTGCAAACTGTAAACCGAAGAATTATGATACACTTCCTATGAACTATGTCATGGTTTTATTCGTACGAATTATAGGCCACTTTCCTGAACTAGGACATAGTTCGTAGGAAGTGTAAGCATATTTCGCATGTTTGTAGTTTGCACCTGTTCTTTTTCCTATAATATGTTCGTGTGGTTTTATAGCTAATAAGGTATATTTTATATTACTTTCAGGCGCTGGAGCAGAACAAGTTGTTTATGCTAGATTATCATGATGCATATTTACCATTTGTGGACCGTATTAATGCCATCGACGATCACAAAGCATATGCAACTCGCACCATATTCTACATGAGTGAAGCCTGTACACTGAAGCCGGTTGCTATTGAACTCAGCCTGTCCCCTGGTGCTCCCACCTCCCGTGCAAAGCGCGTCGTCACACCAGCTGCTGATGCAACTGCGAATTGGATTTGGCAAATGGCAAAGCTTCATGTTGCAGCCAACGATGCCGGTGTTCACCAATTAGTGTATCACTGGTATATATGAAAATACTTTTATAAATGATTGATTGATCTAAGCAAGCTAGAAAATGACAAATGTTTATGTGACAAGGTTGAGGACTCATGCTTGCGTGGAGCCTTTCATAATAGCAGCGCACAGGCAGCTGAGCGTGATGCATCCTATATATAAGCTTCTTGACCCTCATATGCGGTACACGTTAGAGATCAATGCGTTTGCCCGTCAGAGATTGATCAGCAATACGGGGCTGATAGAGACAGTCTTTAGTCCTGGTCGATACCACATGGAGATAAGTGCCGCTGCTTACAACAATTGGCGCTTTGACATGGATGGACTCCCATCTGATCTCATTCGCAGGTATACGATTTTGCGTTCCCATTTTTTACACTGATCGATCAGTATTCATTCATTCGTTCGTAAATTAACGGGTTTGTTGTTTTGGCAGAGGTATCGCAGTACCTGATCCCTCAAAGCCTCATGGTCTAAAGCTTCTGATCGAGGACTACCCATTCGCGAATGATGGTCTTTTAGTGTGGTCTGCTATTGAGAAGTGGGTGAAAACATACGTCGACCATTACTATCATGACCCTAGCATGGTACTAAATGATAACGAGCTTCAAGCTTGGTACTCTGAGGCAGTTAACGTAGGACACGCAGATCACAAAGACGCAGAATGGTGGCCTAAACTAGACTCTCCAGACAATTTATCCAAAGTCCTAACCATTTTCATTTGGCTTGCATCTGCTCTTCACGCAGCTTTAAACTTCGGCCAGTATCCTTATGGGGGTTATCTCCCTAACCGCCCGCCTCTTGTTCGAAGATTGATTCCAGACGAAAATGATGCTGAATATGCAAACTTTGTGGCAGACCCAGAGAAGTACTTTTTAATGTCATTGCCTACTAGAATGCAGATGGCAAGGTATATGGCTGTTGTGGACACTTTATCAACACATTCACCAGACGAAGAGTATTTGGGTCAGCGTCCACATCCATCTACGTGGACAAGTGACTGCGACATGGTTGAAGCATTTTATGAATTTGGAGAAGATATTTATAGAGTGGAGAAGGAGATTGAGAAGAGAAACCAAGATCTGAGTTTCAGAAACAGATGTGGGGCTGGTGTACTGCCCTATGAATTGCTCGCTCCCATTTCTCAACCTGGGGTCACCTGCAGAGGTATCCCAAACAGTTCTTCTATTTGAAGACTCTCCGAAAATGATACTTGTCACATAAATATATTTACATACAATACTTTGTAACAAGAAAGTTTTACATGCATTAATAGAAAAGCATATATGAATACAACATTGTGATTTTTCAACATCAGCTATTTGTATGCTGCAAATCAACACAAACAAAACCTTTGTACAAGGTTAAATGATGCCCATAATCTAATCACAAACATTGTACATGTTACGGAAGTCTCGGCTCGAGGAAATTTCCTGGGCGTAGAAAGCTATGTAGCACGGACACTGGGCACGAAACACGATAACGGCAAGACACGCGGAAACATCAAACTCAAAATTTATAAGAAGTGGACACGGCATAACACGACGATATAAATTATATATAAATTTTAAAAAATAATTAAGCATGTGCTATTCTTTTGAAATTAAAAACAAATATTCAAACATAAAGTAACAAATAAGCAAGGTTACAGAAATCGCTAATCGTGCGGATAAGGTGTTGGAGGATTAATCGGGATTAATCGGTTTTTTATTTTTATCATATTTTTATATTTATAAATGAAAAATAGTTATATAAATGTTAACTATAGATGCATTAGTTGACACGTAATCAAAAGAAAACATGGTGCATGCCAAAACTACTCTCAATGAGTACTAAACATGCTAAACTATTGCTAGTAATCTACATAGAAATTCAAACTACATCATGCATAGTCCATACATACTTGATACTACATCATGAACAAACTAACTAATCAAATATGATCTAAAAAAATCCTAATTATTACAATAAAGTCCTCCAAGTTTAATCTTTAACATTTAGCTGTTCGGACCGATTAATTGCCGTCTGAACCGATTAATCGCCGCCTGAACCGATTAATCGACACCAAGGCGCCATCCGATTTTTTCATCCGATTTGGGTAAAATCGGATCGGATTCAAGAAAACTGTCGATTAATCCCCGATTCTGCCGATTTCTGGAACACAGCAAATAAGTAAGCTGGTCCATCTATTCAAAATATTAAAAGATACAATTAAATATTCATACAGTAACCGCATCCCACCATAGTTGTTTAGTCGCTCAACTAGTCGAGCGAGTCGTTTTTCCTTGCCCGACTTGAAATTTCGACTTGGTGAATTGCGACATGTTCGACGGATAACCATTTTTGGGCTCGCGTATAGATACCTGGTTCGCGGAACGCCATCACGAACGGCGTTTCAGATCGAGCGTTCCTAAATGACGTTCCAGATCGCCTCAAAATGCCACCCAGTTCGGAAAAAAAACGTAGTTGTTCATGACGGCGGGGGTTTTAGGGTTCTCGGGACATAAGGGGAGAGATGATGAACAATATTAATTGTTTTATTTATATGACATAGAAGTCCTTTAAGTTTTTAATGTTACATTTTTGTACCCCAGTGACGCAGTCGGAATCTCAGAAGGAATAGCAAGCGCTAAACCTAGGTTAGGTGATCGAATTCATAAGCGTGAACTCGAACGAAAACTCTGAAATCCACCAGAAAAGTAACTCAGGAATCCATCAGAAAAAATAACAAAGCTAAAGTTTTTATTCAAATAAAAGATGTGTTTCTGAAACCCTAAATAGGGTTTAAATAGAAAAAATACAAAACCTAAATTTGGAAATAAAATTTAAATAAAAACTAAAATAAGAAATAAGCGGCTAAAATCTAAAAAAAGAAATAACTGGTAAATTACTATTTCGGAGTTCTAAACGCTCCTACATCAGTCTCCTTCACTTCCAAAGAACTCGACCTTAAGTTCTCTTCTAGATGTATGACCTCATCTGCCTTGAATGGACCATGCTTGTAAGGCCGCATCACATCATTACCTTCTTTTAAAACCTTTACTCTCTCCCGCTTGTCAGCATCAACCTTATTCTTATTCCCCGTGTAGTCTTCAATCTAGCCTTAGCAGCTATCATGACTGCTATACACTCCTCCTCCTTCACAGCAAACATAGCACCCTTAATCACCATGGGATAGAAACGATAGGTCTCTGTAACGGCCTCATCAAACTCATGATCACTCTGAGTCATCACCAATAAGTTTGACCTTTTACTCCCCGCAACTCTCTTTCTTGTAGTGCTTTCCAATGGAAATAGGAACCCTACGGGTCGGCGACACTCGAAGCTGCAAACTGTTACTCACCCAAACGAGCGCATAAGGCTTCTCTTGAGGCTTCGTGGGCAACTTCAATTGACAAACCAATTTTTGAGAAACCAGATTTTTGGTACTCGACCATGAGATCAAATCAATCTGATGCTGAATACCTTGCAGAGGGGGCAAATTATTTTGCAGCTCATCTACAATTAACTCTTCAAAATTCTATATGTTCTCACGCACCACATCTGGAATTGTTTCGTTTTCCACGACATTGATCAAGTCGCCTGAATTCACCAACTGCGAATCATGATGAATTGTATTATCTCAACCTCCTCAAAATCAACTGACAGAATTCTCAGCATCGCTACCTCATCAGTCTCCTCCAATGCCTCCTCTACCACAATAACCTCCTCCTTCTCCGGCTCAACCTCTTCACCTAGCTCCTCAGAATCAGCAGACATGATCTTCAGCATCGCCAGCTCATCAATCTTCTCAAATGCCTCCTCCTCTATAATAACGTCTTCCTTCGGATTAGGCTTCGGAAGCTCTTGCTTCACGCACTCATTGTACTCCGTTACAGTCTTCTTTCCTTGAACGCATTCGACGTACTTCTTATACGGGATCAGGTTGTACTCTTTAGGCAAAAACTGCTCCATCATCAATTGTTTCATTCGCCTCCACGTTCTAACTGGCCCCTTCCTTTGTCGTTACCTTTGAATAACGAGCTTGTCCCACCACACGGCAGCCATACTCTTCAACCTAATTGATACCATCTTAACCTGTTTGTTCTCGGAAACATTCATGACATCGAAAAACCTATCAACATTGACCTACCATTTCAGAAACTTCTCTCCTCCCATGATTCCGTAGAATAATGGAATATCACTCTTCACACGATAATCATAATCATAATTATTTTGTTGATCACCATGATAAACTTCCTTTTTAGTACTAGAATTATTAAAGATAGTCGCACGATTGTTCTCACCTTGCGGAACTCTATTCAGTTCTCCTCTCTTGTCTCTACGACGACTCTTGTTGTCCACTCTCGTCGTCAAAGCTTTAATCTGTTTGGTCAAAGCAGTAAGAGTCGTGGTAAAAGCCGCTGAAATCCCTTCAAAGTCTGCTCTGATCGCCAATTGATCTCCCATGGTTGTTCAAGCTTCGAAAAGAACAGGAAAATGCCTACTCTGATACCACCTGACGCAGTCGGAATCTCAGAAGGAATAGCAAGCGATAAACCAAGGATATGTGATCGAATTCACAAGCGTGAACTCGAACGAAAACTCTGGAATCCACCAGAAAAGATAACTCTGGAATCTACTAGAAAAAATAGCAAAGCAAAAGTTTTTATTCAATTAAAAGATGTGATTCTGAAACCCTAAAGAGGGTTTAAATAGAAAAAATACAAAACCTAAATTTGGAAATAAATCTAAATAAAAACTAAAATAAGAAATAAGCGGCTAAAATCTAAAAAAAGAAATAACTGCTAAATTACTATTTCGGAACCCTAAAAGCTCCTACATCACCCAGTTATTATAACATCTTTTCATATTGCACCAAAATCATCCAAAAAATGAAAAAACATTATTTAAACAATAAAAATATGCATGTTTAAAAAATATATTCTGCATTTTTGTACTCTATAACAAAACAAACTTATTTTTGATTGCAGTTTTTCTGAATTTCGTATTATTTTTCTCATTTTATACATAGTCCCCTCTTTTATCATATATGAATTGTATATGTCGACTAGTCGACTAGTGAGAATCCTATCGACTCGACTTGTCGCCGTGACAACCTTGCATCTCACACTTTAATTTTATTTCTGAAATTGGTTTAATTGCGATTTAAATTGCCCGTTGATCCGATTGACCTATTCCAAACGTGTCCAGCCGCTTCCAGCCGTTTCCCGTGTCCGAAAGGCGAAACGTGTCCGAAACGGGAACTATTCAAAAACTGGCGTGTCCGTGCTTCAGAGGTAGAAAGCCCAAAATTTTCTTCCATATTGAGATCTCCAAGGCTCATATTTCCTAGTATTTTTTTTTCATTTGAAGTCATGTAATAGATTTGCCAAGCTTTGCTCGATGACTTTATGTCCGAAAGTATATCCAGGGTACATTCTCCTGCCAGTCCCAAATGGCAATAGCTTAAAATCATGTCCCTAACATCAATGGGTTTGCCGATGAACCTATCAGGATAGAAATGGTTCGGGCTGTCCCACACCTTAGGAGCCCTACCAATAGTTCACACATTGACTAAAATCCTTGTCCCTTTTAGTATGTCATATCTGCCGATTTGGAAATCTTCCCTTGCCTCTCGTGGGACTAGCATTGGCGCCAAATTGGATATGTCTTTTTCATCTACCCATCTCTCATTTCCATCAACTATATTTGCTCCTCAGTCAGTTGCATTTTTGAAAATTTCAGGCCCGTCTAAGAAGCTCAAAGTTGTCCAATTGATTTGCTGTATTTGTGCAATTTATTGGAGCTCAAAATTGAAGATTGGGAGCAAAGCAGGTGTGCTGGTGATTTCAGCTTAAAGGTAAAAAATACTGTAGCTTTACCTTTTGTAAAAGGGAAAGCTACAGTACACAGATGGGAGCTGTTTTCTGTAGACCGTTGGATGGTGAGATGATGAGCAGTCCTGATTAAACTCCAAATTTGGCTCTAAGTGGCGTCGTTTCATAAATACCCCAATTGGAAAAGGCGCACTCCATCGAACCCTAAATTGCAGCTGATTGAAATCCGGGAGCAGCGAAAGAGCAAATCCCGAGCGACGGTGTTCGCCGGAGTGAGGTGAAGAGCTCTAACCCATGGTTGCTGGGCGGATAGTGGCAGAAGGTATATTCTGCGTTCTTTGGGTTTCGTTTTAGGCTTGAATTCGTAGCCGTGTGCGTTTGTAATTGTCCTGAGTAATTGGGGCTGTAAAACATTCAAGTGCATATACGAATTTGGAGCCGAATCAAGTAAAAATCCTTGTGTCAAGTGCTTACATTTTTTATTGCTTAAGAACGAAATTGCTCAAATGAAGTTGGGGTAAAATCTGAGGAAAAAAGGAACCGAGTTCGAGAACAAGAATTGATAGTATTGAGTTAAAGATTCCACATATACAAGCTCAAGTATCTGTCTTGGTCTTGACATAATTCTAACCAACTCCTATGCAGAAAAGTTATGATGTATCATCAGTATGAACAAAGTTATCAATATCAAATTGATTGATATTTGTACTATAGTTTAGTCCATACAAAGATGGATACGAACCTGAGTGAAAGCTTTGACACTGTCCCTCTCAAGCTTAACATCAACCTCAGGGTGGTCACCAAAGTCCAATAACACATCCACCATATCAGTTGCACATTCAAGCTTTGTCTCCTCTCATCATGCTCATTCAGAACATGTTCCAAGAACTTATCCAACTTTTTTCCCAATTTCTTCACCCTCTTGATGTTCCAAAAATGCTGAAATAGTTACTAATATTGAACGAATTAGCCTATAACGATGGATCAAATTTTTTAAAAACAAGTGGGCGTGGCTTTCCCCATTCCCTCCCATGTGTGCCCGCCCCTGGTTCCTGAGTTGTTTACTTGGTTTTAAGATCAGTCTAGTTATAGTTTCATAGCTTAGACCGGTTTGGTGGCTTGTCACAACTTAATTTGTACTTGGGATTGCTTGATTGATTCCAGTAGTATGATTTCACTACATGTTCAGTGTTCAACTTCATTTACAAACTAGTTTTATATGCTAGTGCAGTTTTAAATATATGGGTTATAATAGTGAAATGATATGATTTTAATATTATTTTATCTAAACTACGTCGTTTTGAAATAACTGTTGTTAGATGTACTTTTCACCCGATATGAATGAATCAACACTTAAATCGTCATGTTTTGTTTTTGAAAATCAAAGTTTCAATAAAAATAGGGTAAGTTTTCTCAAGGATGTTGTCACAGAGTCGCGCCCAAGCAACCTAAGTAAACACTTAGCAGTCTGAGTGGCAGAGTCGGCTTGTCCAACGGGTAATCGGGGGTGAATATGAAAACTCAGCAGATCAAATTGTCTTCTGGCCCTATTGTTTGTTAGTTTTCATGATTTTCAGCAACTGTGCACAATCTGTTTGATAATATTACTGAGAGAGGAGAGAGAGATGGCCAACAGGCAACAGTAAATATGAGTACGTGAAGCAGTTTGAAGTGGAAGATGAAATCATGTATCCCAATTTTATTGTTGTTCGAATTGATGGCCATCACTTTAAGAGGTACCTTCACTCTTATTGTTCAAAATCGAGCCTACTTTGCTGCATTAGCAGTTTCATATTGGTCCTTATGTTACCATTGAAATAAATTTGTCAGCTTAAGTGTTGATCATGCAGCCATGTGAAACACAGTTGGTTTTCATTGAAATTCTGTTGGCCATAGGGTCATTTGTCTTCTCAGTTACTCGTATTTTTATGTGATTCATTTTTATGGTGCCCCTTGTTCTTGGTTTCATTTTGTGGTGCTATATTCATCGGTGAAAAATAAATGTAACACTTTTTATTTTGACTGTCTATTTTCTTAGGTTTTCTGAGGTTCATGAATTTGAGAAACCAAATGATGAGAGAGGTTTGAAGTTGATGAATGCTTGTGCCGTTGCAGTATTAGAGGAGTATCCAGATGTGATATGTTCATATGGTTATAGTGATGAGTACAGGTATTTTGGTCATTATATCTATTTATTCTGCATCTGTATTTATGCTTCCGCAGCACCGTTTTCTTATTCACTGTTCTTTCACCCATAGTTTTGTTTTCAAGCGGTCAACAAAGTTCTATCAAAGAAGAGCCAGGTACTTATATCCTTGTGGAGTTTCATTTTGATTTCCTTCAGTCTTCTCATGTTGTCGTTTCTATTTATTCAGTATTCTATGTCAATTGGTTTCATTTTTATTGATTTTCGTGTTATCTTATATTTGACATTGATACCTAAGGTCTTCAGGAAAGCCCAAAGAGGCGTTTTTTTAAATATATGCAAATAACAATTAACAAAACTCATACATGTATGCTACTGTTGAGAAATGATATATGGTTCATTCAGTAGTACTACTCATCGCATATATTATTCTCACATTATATGGAAATTTATTTTGCAGCAAAGTTATGACTCTCTGTAAGAACCTGAGTTTTTTTTAAAAATTAAATAAGTAGATTTTTCCTAAGTAAATAAGTATCAAGTCAAAAGAATTAGAACAAATGGCAGATTTTTAAGACCAAGTAGATAAACATCAAGCATGACACTATTAGGTGACTCATATAATGTATTTATTGAAGTGTGACACATATGGACAAGTGGTAGGACACATAAACCTATCATTTAATGCTTCATTAAATGCCTCCTCTATATAAGTAATTTAGGAGTCATTTTTCACTTCTTTGGGCAAGAAAAGAGGGAGAAGCAACATCTACACTCACTTAAAATCTGGACAGCAGCTTGGTAGAGAAAACAAGGGTAGGATTTCTTGATTTCTTCCTTTAGTGTATGAGTTTTATGTTCATATATGTGGAGTTTGATGTATGTGCTACTTGCTAGAGGTGTATTTGAATGATTCAATGCTTACATGTGGGTTTTATTCATGGTTTAGATGCTGTCCATATGCTGATATTATGCTTACTAAGCACTAGAACATGGAAAACATGATTTATAAGCTTAAGAACATGGTGAACAGATTCTGGATGCTGATGCATGATGTGAATGCTTTCTTTTACTTCATAAAAGAGCTAGAAACGCATCAGACTAGAGGTGCATAAACTATACATATGTAGACAAGTTCTAGAAGGATAAGAACATGAAAATATGACTTATATGCAGTCTGAATTTTGTAGTACTTGCTGAAATATATGTTTTTAATCTGAAAATAGGGATTTACTTGGTAGTATTACATATAGAGTTCGCTAAAGTCATTTATAAGTGATAACCATGTTGTATGAGAATTTACTCAAGCTAACTAGACATGTATTGCAAGCTGATTTGTTGCTTTTATATATGTATTGGATCTGAAATCTTTTATTTAAGTCCTAAAATACCTTATAAGCTAGTTTAGAAAGTAATCTTTCATAGTATTTATATTGGAGTTTATCTTGGAGACAATTGTGAATGCTTTGTTCAACTTTTATGATATTAGCCTTGTTTTAGTTTGTAAGTTATTAATGATTCGTGTTTGTATTTCGTAGCACATGCTAAGTTGTGATACAATTGCATATAAATTACATAACATAAGCATTCACGCATGATATTCATGTATTTGAAAGAAAGATGTTTTTAATGAAAGGATGTGAATCGGGATACGAGATATCCTTGGGTGGTAGTCCCTAAACCCTGCAGGAAGATCCCGCGAATGGGATGATGGTTGGTGTCAGACCGGTGTGAAACGTGGCCGGTAGCTTTCCGAGTCGTGAAAGTCTACCAGTTTTGAAAAATGCGAAGCATGATTAAACATTCATCATTGCATATCACGTGCATCACTCACACATTTGTTTATATGCGTTTGTATGTGAGCATGTAACTTGTGGACTAACGGCTGAAATTAAGTTTTCCTACTGAGTTCCCATAACTCACTCCTAAATATTTTACAGGTACTTCTGAAAAGTAAGTGGAAGTGTTAAGAGTCGAGGACTTGTGTGCTTACAACTTTTGTGTATTATAACGTGGCATATGGCCTAAGTTATGGTTGATGATAGTGACTTTTGTAACCCCTTTTGTGTATTTAAATAGGGGAGTTTAAGTATGTTTGTAAGAAAGACAATGTAAGTTTGTATTAAAAGTAATGTAAATTTCTTACTCACGTCCACGGGGTTTCGGGACGTGACAAAATGGTATCAGAGCTAGTTAGTAGATCTAATCGGGGAGAGTAAAAAAAAAGTTTAGGTTTTGGAGTTTAGAGTGATTGTCATTTATTTAAACTTAGTTATTCCGTGTCTAATATTTATTTGGCTGATTTCTGATGTTAGGATACATAATGCCGCCGAGGCTATATTTGACGTACACGGAGTGCTCTTTCGTCATTCCTGATCGTATTAACTTAGAAATAACTGGAAAGATAAGGGTAAAAGGGCGCCATCCCCTTAGAATTCGGCGAGGAATTGGTCCAGCAGTAAGGCCTACGGGTAGGAAGCCTAATGAGGAATTAAGGACATATGATATGATTGAAAAGAACAATGCTTGGAATGAAAGGCCGAACCCTAATAAGTATTACTATTCGGGTGTACTTAATGACTGCAGTAATAAAGTTTCTTCTGTCCGATTGGAGTCCTTAAAAGATGTTGAAAGGTATAATTGATATAGTGATTAAATATCTGAACCGATTGCTTGCTTGTGTTTGCTTGTTTGTCTGTTTGTCTGTTTGACTCTGGTGTTTGTTAAGATATGTGTATAGGCTATGTTGTTTTGTGCATTGCATGGAAATAACAATAATAATACATTTAGTATAAAAAAAAAACTTGTACCTAGTTAAAAGTGGAAGCCTTAACCTTTTTAATTTACCTCGTGACTAAAGGAAATGAGTTCCGACGAGCATAGTTCTTCGAGTCAAGGGAACAATCCTGAGCTAGCAGGTATATGCGACGTTTTAAAGGGGTTAACTGCGGTGCTAGAAAAACAAAATGGAAACGATCATGCTCACGTCACCGACGCGGCTAATGACAAAGTGGAGCAAAGGATTAAGTTCTTACGAGAGTTTAAAAAGATGAACCCTCCAGTGTTTACTGGCACTGCTGACCCGGATGTTGCCGACAAGTGGATAAAGCAAGTTAAAAAGCTTTTGGACTTATTAGCAATTCCTGATGATTGCAGAGTCGTGTTAACCTCCCACTTGTTCGAAGGTGAAGCAGACTACTGGTGGGATTTTGTTAAGTCAAGTCATGATGTCACAACAATGACTTGGGACAGTTTTGAAGAAGTGTTCTTCGCCAAGTATTTCCGCGAGTCGGCTAGAGATGCGAAGATGGAGGAATTTGTTCATCTCTTACAGCGTAATATGACCGTAGCCCAATATGAGTCAAAGTTTGCAGAGTTGTCTCGTTTTGCGCCTTCGCTTGTAGCAACGGAAGAGACGAGGGCAAAGAGGTTTGAACGAGGACTGCGACCTTCGATTCAGGAGAAGCTGGTAGCCTTAAGACTTCGTACTTATGTTGATGTTGTGGAAAGTGCATCCTTGGTGGAACATCAGTTGAACAACTCTCAAGCGCTTCGTCAGGCAAGAGACCAGAAGCGAACTAGTCAGCAGAATAATTTACCGAACAAGAAGCCATATATGTCTTCATCTAGTGCACCATGGAGGAACCCTCAAGCGAGTTTCAAATTAGAACCACCTAAGTGTTTTAACTGTGGAAAGTTTGGGCACCTGAAGAGAAATTGTCCATCTGGAGACCCGTCCCAGCAGGCCTTTAACCGTCCACAACAATTTGGGCAAAGAGCTCCGAATAATCAGTCTTTTACTCAAAAGCCTCAATTTCAAGCGCCTAGAGCTTCAACACTAGCAAATCAATCAAGGGGAAGAGCGAATAACAATGGACGAGGTCAGGGGAATGCTAGAGTTTTCTCTGTGTCCGCAAATGAGGATCCTTCGTCGAATGCAGTTGTTGAAGGTACTTTTCCAGTTTATAGTTCTTTAGCTAAAGTTCTATTTGATACTGGTGCTACACACTCATTTATAGCTGCATCATTTGCATCGACGCTAGACTTACCCTTAGAGAGGCTTGATAAGTCCCTTTACGTTGACACGCCCTTAAAGCATAGTGTTCTGATTAATAAGATGTGCAAAGGGTGTGTGATCAAAGTTGCAGATTATGACACTGAAATAGACGTGATACTATTAGAAATGTCGGGCTATCAAGTTATACTTGGAATGGATTGGTTATCCAAGTATCGAGTGATAATGGATTGTTACCGAAAGAAGTTAAGTCTTTTGACCGAAGAGGGAAAAGAACTTTGTTTCTATGGGGAGAAAGAGGCTTCTCCATTTCACCCTCATCTATTGTCCAACGTCCGATTTCTAAGAGGTGACGGAATTTCTAAATTGTTGATGTCCATGAAGATAGAAACTAAGTGTGATCCACCACAATGTTCCATTCCAGTTGTTAGCGAGTTTCTTGATGTCTTTCCGGAGGAGCTTACGTCGCTACCACCAAAAAGAGAAGTTGATTTTTCTATCAACGTCTATCCTGGTACGGCTCCAGTTTCTATTTCACCGTATCGTATGGCTCCAGCAGAACTTAAGGAACTGAAAGTGCAAATCGAAAAGCTTTAGAGCAAGGATTTATCCGTCCAAGCACTTCACCATGGGGAGCTCCGGTGTTGTTTGTTAAGAAGAAGGATGGATCACTAAGATTGTGCGTAGACTATCGAAAGCTTAATCAAGTTACGATAAAGAACAAGTATCCTCTTCCACGGATTGATGATTTGTTTGATCAACTAAGAGGGTCCTCATACTTTTCAAAAATTGATTTGAGATCGGGCTATCATCAACTCCGAATTAAGGAAGAAGACATACCCAAAACAGCCTTCAGATGTCGGTATGGTCACTTCGAATTCTTAGTCATGTCTTTTGGATTGACAAATGCCCCAGCTGCTTTTATGGAACTTATGCACCGAGTTCTAAAGCCTTTTCTAGACGATTTTGTGATCGTGTTTATTGATGACATATTGATTTACTCTAAGTCACAAGAACAACATGAGCAGCACCTGAGAATGGTTCTTCAAACCCTGCGAGAACATAAACTTTATGCAAAGATGGAGAAATGTGACTTTTGGACATCGGAGATTAAATTTCTTGGACATGTAATATCGAAAGAAGGAATATCTGTTGATTCGGCGAAAGTGGAAGCGATATTGAATTGGAAGACTCCTAAAACAGTATTTGAGATTCGAAGTTTTCTTGGATTGGCCGGCTATTATCGAAGATTCATTGAAAACTTTGCAAGGTTAGCAAATCCTTTGACCCGGTTGACTAGAAAAGGAGTCAAATTTGAATGGGATGAAGCTTGCGAAAAAGCATTTGAAGAGCTTAAAATCAAATTAACCACAGCCCCGGTGCTTATAATTCCATCAAGCGAAGAGAAATATGTAGTATATTGTGACGCATCCTTAAATGGTCTCGGTTGTGTCTTAATGCAACAAGGCAGAGTAGTTGCCTATGGATCTCGACAACTAAAGCCTCACGAGTTGAATTATCCCACCCACGATTTGGAACTTGCTGCCATTGTTTTCGCATTGAAAATTTGGCGATGCTACCTTTATGGTGTTGAGTTTGAAGTATATTCCGATCACAAGAGCTTGAAGCATTTGTTCACTCAGAAGGATCTAAATTTACGACAGAGAAGGTGGATGGAATACCTCGAAGATTATCAATTTTCTCTTCATTATCATCCAGGAAAAGCTAATGTCGTTGCTGATGCCTTGAGTAGAAAGACAAGTGCACATTTGGCTTGCATAATGTTGGATCGATGGAGATTTGAAGAGACCATTGAATCTTACGACTTACACTTGGTTGAGGGTTCGGATCTGATACGTATGCATAGTATCATAGTGGAACCCGCTTTAATATCAAGGATCATCGAAGAACAACCGAAAGATTCAGGACTGGAAAATATCAGAGTAAGAATATCTAATGGAGAAAACATTGAAGGTTGGACGACTCATGAAGGGCGAGGGCTTCGTTATCAGAACAGATTAGTTGTTCCGGCTAATGAAGCATTGAAAGAAGACCTACTTCGTGAAGCACATCGTTCTAAATACACAATCCATCCCGGCAGTGCTAAAATGTATCAAGATTTAAGAAGACACTTTTGGTGGAAGGGAATGAAGAAAGATATTGCTGTGTATATTTCAAAATGCTTAACGTGCCAAAAAGTCAAAATTGAGCATCAAAGACCCGGAGGACTACTACAACCGTTGGAGGTAGCAGAATGGAAATGGGATCATATCACGATGGACTTTGTCACAGGATTGCCTAGAACAAGTGCTGGATACAACGCCATTTGGGTAATTGTTGATAGATTCACAAAATCGGCGCATTTCTTACCGATTAAGGTGACAGACTCAGTTGATACGTTAAGCCGACTTTATGTAAGGGAAATTGTAAGACTTCATGGTGTTCCGTGCTCGATAGTGTCAGATAGGGACCCAAGATTTACTTCACATTTCTGGAAAGCATTTCAAAAAGCCCTTGGAACTAACTTAAATTTTAGTACAGCATTTCATCCTCAAACGGATGGGCAATCGGAGCGAGTTATTCAAATTCTAGAAGACATGCTAAGAGCTTGTGTGTTGGATTTCAAAGGAAGTTGGGTAGAGCATCTACCGTTAATAGAATTTGCATACAACAATAGCTTTCAATCTTCCTTGGGAATGGCACCATATGAAGCGTTATACGGCAGACCTTGTCGTTCTCCTTTGTGTTGGGCAGAAGTGGGAGAGAAGACCTTTACTGGACCGGAAATAATTGAAGAAACGACAGAAAAGGTAGCTCAAATTCGTAAGAGGCTATTAACGGCTCAGAGTCGACAAAAGAGTTACGCTGATAAGAGAAGGAGACCACTAGAATTTTCGGTGGGAGACTTTGTTATATTGAAAGTGAGTCCTAAGAAAGGTGTATCTAGATTTTATACGAAAGGAAAGCTTGCCCCTAGATACATTGGACCTTTCGAAATTCTTGAAAGAATTGGCGAGGTTGCGTATCGACTATCCTTACCACCAGAGTTATTCCGAGTTCATAATGTCTTTCACGTCTCAATGTTGAGGAAATGTGCGCCGGATGATTCTCAACGCATCGAATGGAAAGGATTACAACTTGACGAGGATGCCTCTTATGAGGAAAGGCCAATCATGATACTTCACCAAAAAGATTGAGTATTACGCAATAAGGTGATTCCTCTTGTCAAAGTATTATGGGAATACCACGGAAACGAAGAAGCGACATGGGAATTGCAAACTGAGATGCAAAAGAAGTATCCATACCTATTCACGTGACAAGGTAAATATAAATTTCGAGGACGAAATTTCCTTTAAGGAGGGTAGAATGTAAGAACCTGAGTTTTTTTTAAAAATTAAATAAGTAGATTTTTCCTAAGTAAATAAGTATCAAGTCAAAAGAATTAGAACAAATGGCAGATTTTTAAGACCAAGTAGATAAACATCAAGCATGACACTATTAGGTGACTCATATAATGTATTTATTGAAGTGTGACACATATGGACAAGTGGTAGGACACATAAACCTATCATTTAATGCTTCATTAAATGCCTCCTCTATATAAGTAATTTAGGAGTCATTTTTCACTTCTTTGGGCAAGAAAAGAGGGAGAAGCAACATCTACACTCACTTAAAATCTGGACAGCAGCTTGGTAGAGAAAACAAGGGTAGGATTTCTTGATTTCTTCCTTTAGTGTATGAGTTTTATGTTCATATATGTGGAGTTTGATGTATGTGCTACTTGCTAGAGGTGTATTTGAATGATTCAATGCTTACATGTGGGTTTTATTCATGGTTTAGATGCTGTCCATATGCTGATATTATGCTTACTAAGCACTAGAACATGGAAAACATGATTTATAAGCTTAAGAACATGGTGAACAGATTCTGGATGCTGATGCATGATGTGAATGCTTTCTTTTACTTCATAAAAGAGCTAGAAACGCATCAGACTAGAGGTGCATAAACTATACATATGTAGACAAGTTCTAGAAGGATAAGAACATGAAAATATGACTTATATGCAGTCTGAATTTTGTAGTACTTGCTGAAATATATGTTTTTAATCTGAAAATAGGGATTTACTTGGTAGTATTACATATAGAGTTCGCTAAAGTCATTTATAAGTGATAACCATGTTGTATGAGAATTTACTCAAGCTAACTAGACATGTATTGCAAGCTGATTTGTTGCTTTTATATATGTATTGGATCTGAAATCTTTTATTTAAGTCCTAAAATACCTTATAAGCTAGTTTAGAAAGTAATCTTTCATAGTATTTATATTGGAGTTTATCTTGGAGACAATTGTGAATGCTTTGTTCAACTTTTATGATATTAGCCTTGTTTTAGTTTGTAAGTTATTAATGATTCGTGTTTGTATTTCGTAGCACATGCTAAGTTGTGATACAATTGCATATAAATTACATAACATAAGCATTCACGCATGATATTCATGTATTTGAAAGAAAGATGTTTTTAATGAAAGGATGTGAATCGGGATACGAGATATCCTTGGGTGGTAGTCCCTAAACCCTGCAGGAAGATCCCGCGAATGGGATGATGGTTGGTGCCAGACCGGTGTGAAACGTGGCCGGTAGCTTTCCGAGTCGTGAAAGTCTACCAGTTTTGAAAAATGCGAAGCATGATTAAACATTCATCATTGCATATCACGTGCATCACTCACACACTTGTTTATATGCGTTTGTATGTGAGCATGTAACTTGTGGACTAACGGCTGAAATTAAGTTTTCCTACTGAGTTCCCATAACTCACTCCTAAATATTTTACAGGTACTTCTGAAAAGTAAGTGGAAGTGTTAAGAGTCGAGGACTTGTGTGCTTACAACTTTTGTGTATTATAACGTGGCATATGGCCTAAGTTATGGTTGATGATAGTGACTTTTGTAACCCCTTTTGTGTATTTAAATAGGGGAGTTTAAGTATGTTTGTAAGAAAGACAATGTAAGTTTGTATTAAAAGTAATGTAAATTTCTTACTCACGTCCACGGGGTTTCGGGACGTGACACTCTCGTTGTCTCTTACTTCACTTCGACTTATATAACAAAGTGGAAAGAGTTCTTTACTCATGATTTATGCTATGCTCCCTCTTTTCGTGGGCACATCATTCGATGTGCAACAGTGGAGGTTCTACAAGCCTATCTTGCATGGAGACAAAATGACTGCCACACAAATAATCTTTTCAACACTTGTCTTTACATGTTGATTAAGTCCGGAATAACTGATGCAATGGCACAATCAGTAATGAAGGACACTCAAAAACAAGAGAAAAATGAACTTTTGTTCCAACAATTCGGTATAAACTACAAAAAGCTTCCTGAAATATTTCGACAAGGGTCTTTTATTATGAAGGGAAAGGTGAACGAAATTGTGAAGTACAGTGAGAATGGTTCCCCAATAAGACGGTCTCGGAGAAAAGTAGTAGCCGTTCATTCAGAGAATCTAACCGCAACGTCCTTCTGGAATTCACATTCAACTCTTGTGGAAGAGTTGGGTTCTTTTGCAAAACTTAATGAAAAATTTAAATGCGACTTTATTCGGTCCTTCCAATATGAAAATAAGCTAATGCTTTCTACTTGGATAGTAGTGAGAATTGATGGCTGCCATTTTCACAGGTACATTGACAGCAAGTACAGTTAATTGTTTTCCTGTTATGCTATGCTATGATGCTATCTAAGTTAAATTTCGTTTTATCTCATTGTAGATTGAAATACATAGTAGATCTCTTCTGTTAGTTCTGAAGATTATTTTTCCGTTCACTGTGGATTTAGCGATGTTGCTTACCTTATAAATGTGAATCCACTTCAGTATTCACTCACGTATAACTTTCATGGATTGTTAATCCGGTACATGTATTTATGTAAACAATGGTGATCTTTATATGGAAGTCGAAAGGCATGTGGAATCTTCACATTTACTTTTTTTCATTTGAAGAATGTTTGCATGGGAACATGGGTTAATATGTAATGGGATGCCATATCATTTTGATAATTGCTTGTTTCGTTGCCGCATCAGAGGTCTATGGTTATTCATGCATTTCAATAGACATGTATATATATTATATATACATGTGCTGAGCAGTTTTACTAATGGATTTGATAGATTTTCTGAAGTTCATGGATTTGAGAAGCCAAATGATGTGCAGGCTCTGAATCTTATGAATTCTTGTGCAGTGGCTGTACTAAACGAGTTTCCTGATATAATCTTTGCATATGGGGTTAGTGACGAGTACAGGTAGCTACTTGGTTTGTATCCATGAACTTCTCTTTAATTGATTTATCAATGTTACCAAGTGTGCATTTACTTTCAGCTTTGTGCTGAGCAAGGATTCCCAGATGTGCCAGAGGCTTTCCAGGTTCTTATTATGCCCCTTTACAAATTTTAATATTTTTAAGCAATGAAACTATTTATCACTGATTAATAAACTAAAGATTGTAGATTAAGGGAGGAATAGGGCAACCTTTTGTTTTTATTCTTGTTGCTCAAGATACAAATTGGTACATCACTCTATGTAATTATTGGGCAAAGTATATTGCGAAGTCTTATGCAGTGATCTGCTGGTTTTTTAAGCTGCAGTCTTAAGTGTTTTTTTGTTGTTCATGAAATGAAATTGTGTTTTCAGCTCTTTCAGAGTGTTAGTGGTTTGGTTTTGTTCATGTGCACGAAGTTAGTTTCGTTTTGATGTTACACTGACTCCATTTACATATGCAGTGGGATAGTGTCTGTAATTGTGTCGACCTTTTCCTCAAACTACGTGACACAATGGAAAGATTTCTTTCAGAATAATGAGTTGAAGTACCCACCTTCTTTTGACGGGCGATCAGTTTGTTACCCGTCATCTAAGATTCTTAGAGATTATCTAACCTGGCGACAAGTTGATTGTGAGTTCAGAGTTCTATAGCTCATCTATTATACTACACTGACTCATGTTAGTTTTAATAATCAAACCTAAGTAAATCTGTGACATGTTTTGTATCCTCCACGGCGGGAAAGTTCTTCATTTTTAAACGCTCCCTTCTGAATTTATCATTGAACTTCTCAAATACGCAGGCCATATTAACAACCAATACAATACTTGTTTCTGGATGCTTGTTAAATCAGGAATGAGCAAAAGTGAAGCTCAAAATTACTTGAAGGTCTGGTTTGTTATTCTTATTCGAGTTAGAGAAACATTTGCCATACAAGTTTTTTTCTTATTTCCTCTGCTGAAATTAAGTTTTACAATTCAGCTTGCATTCCGCTATTTGGTATATTTACTTTGTACTTTCTTCTTCTTTTCCTGCAGGGTACTCAAACACGGGAAAAGAATGACCTCCTGCTCCACCAATTTGGCATTGGGTACATGAGTCTACCAGTTATGTTTCGCCAAGGGTCTTCTGTCTATCGGGTAATGCCATAATCTCTATTTTCTACAACACCATTTTCATTCACTTATTATATATTTTGACAAGTTTGAACAACCACTATCACTGTTTCTGACTTCTCAACTAATTATTCTTGTTAGCTGGATAAAACAAACGGGTGTCCTACGAAAGTTGTTGTCGACCATTGCAACATAATAGATGACAGCTTTTGGGAAGCATACTCTTACATTCTCAAAAGGGACTCAGATATCAACTCTTATACAGGTGCCAATGATTATGGAACTCAAGAGTTTCACGGACTGTTAATAGTAAGAGGATGGGAATTTGCTATTACGGAATTTACAAAACAAGAATTCATTGCCAAAACATGCAACTGAGTCCCAGGTGAAGTATTTCACAGCCTCGTATTTTCTTCATCGTTCAACAAATTTCCTTAACTACGGTGAAATCTTTAAACATCCGAAGGTCCGCGCGGACGATTCCAAACACATTGGCACCCAAGGGCCTATAGACACCCTCTGTGATTGATGTACTATTTATTATGCTACTTTTTATCGAATAACTATAAGTAGATCGATAGTTTGATTAAAGGTATTCTTAGCTAGTGCTCTCTATTTACGGCATTTACCTGTGTTGGTTTCGTAAGCATACTTTCATCGCAGTAAACCAACCATATCTTGAAACAAAACGATCTAGGACACAAAATGGTCGATAGATACTTTGTTGTTGTTGGTTGGCACTTTTTTTTTAAAGATGTTGCATCAAATCAAATGCTTTTCTTCACGAAACAAAATGGTATTAAACATGAATGGACACCATCACTTATTCCTTTATCCACAACTATAGACAGAACTGATGCCAATGATAGGTGGTTATGTAGCAACTGATTAAAATTTCTATTTTTCAGTTGTGTCCATTTACGCTTTGCATACTTCCTCAAAAAAAAAAATTCAGTAATAGTCCACAATCACCGCCTTAAGACCAAAGCTTTTTCCAGAAAACTCCACAGTCACCGCCTTAAGACCAAAGCTTTTTCCAGAAAACTCCATAGTCACCGCCTTAAGACCAAAGCTTTTTCTCCTATGTTTCCCGTCGGCGTCCGCTTTCTGGCTGCCCCATGGGTTGATTTTTGTTTCCTGGCCACTTGCTTCCCCAACCCCTCGTCCTTCTGATCTTTCCCCCTGTCTTCCCCTGGTTACCTTCCTCTAACATGTCGTCGGTCGTGGCGAGTCCATCTTTCTTCTTCAGGACGGCATGCTTTGTTCCCTTCGCTTCCGGTAGCGGTCGTTGAAGGTTTTGAACCATGTGCCGGTGTTGGAGACGGGAGTTGGTGGGTTGGGCAGGCGGTGTGGGTGGCGGTGGGTGTTGGTTGGGGTAGGACGGTTGTGGGTTTAGGTTGGAGGTGGTGATGTGCGGTTGTTTTGGGCGATTCAGGTGTTCCTTTTTGCGGGTCAACTTCGGAAATTCTGGGGGCCTGGGACGGTGGCGGATGCCGATGATTGTTTTGGAGTTCTTGTACAGTTCTTTTGTTTTTTTAGTTTTAGTGGAGGTCTTAGTTGTAGCTTTATTTTTAGTTGTAGTTGTAGTTGTAGTTGTAGGTGTAGTGTCGTTGTAGTGTTAGCTTGGCTGTACTTGTAGCCATGGCTGCTTTCCTGTCTTCGGTGGTCTGGTCTTCTCTCTCGGCGTGAGGCGAAGTGGAGCATATCCTGTTCTCGGCTAGTTAACTCGTCCTAGCTTTGAAGTCCTCTTTCTAGCCTTTTATGGAGTTCAGGTGGCCTCCTACCATTGATCGGAACCTGGTTTATTGCGACTACAAGTGTAGCATAGTTTCGCTTTCAAGGAAATTCGGCCGGAGCTTTATTGTCGTATTGAAGTGGGCTGCTGAGTCACTTCTTCAGTTTGACCGATTTGGCATGGATCGGCTTTGGAGTACTTCAAGGCGTGACGATCATATCCAGCGGATGGCCTGCCTAGTAATGCATGGATTGTGGTTTTTTATTTACATGTTCTGTTCTTATTTTTGTTAGTCATTGGATTTGATGTTGTTGTCGTGTCCTTTTCTCCGATTCCTTGTATGCCTCCTCTCCTATCAAAAAAAAATTCAGAATTGTTTTGCTATTCAAACTAACTTATGTTAAACTGAAATAAGTATGAATTTGAATTATCAGGTCAGTTAGCCTTAGAGCATCATTGGCAATGAATTTAAAGAAAAAGGTCATCCTACAATCTGAAAAAGGATCCGGTGCAAATGACATATTTTTGTTAAAAATATAAACCAATGACAATTGTGATTTGACAATTTGAACGGATGAGATTAAATCTCGTATTAAATCCATTTTATGGTTAACTTCTCGGTGACAAATTATAAATTATTCGTGACGAACTATGTCATACTTTTGGTTTCTCGACGTCGAATTATAACACAATTTTAACGAACTTTATATTTTTCACAAAAAAGTATGCTTAGTATCTGATCTTTACTCCCTACAATCTTATTATCCAACTATCTTTTCCATATGGCTCTCTTAATAATAAACAAAAAATTATATTTCTTCACATTCTCTCTATTAATTTTAATCCTACATCCCCATGTATGATTTCATTCTTTTGGGTTCAAACCATAACAAGATGGGTGTCTATTTAAAGAGAGAATATGAAGTTTTATTTTGTTTATTATTAAGAGAGCCATTTGGTAAAGATATTAATTAGGATAATAGACCCAATTATCGCGATCCTATGTTAGGACGGTCTTTGATTTTCATTTTTAACACGGAGGGACAATCTTTCATGTTTGATCAATCAAAGATTCAAGAACTAAAATTTAAAGATTGGCTCCACGCACTACAAATTTCAGGAAATATGGACGAGTACAACAAAAGATCGTATAGTTATCGTACTACCCCTAGGGACGATAACATTACGACAACGACGTAAGTTATCGTAATTTTCATTAATGTACGATAACGGGACGTTAACGCCGTTCGATAAGCTTACGATAACTTTACGAGAACAAACACTCTGTCATCGCATATTTGTAACAGCGTTATCGTACATCACGTGCGAGAAGTCATACGATAACCATGCGATAACATTATAAATTTAACAATTATATATTATATTCCTTTATTTTCTTTTTCAATAATTAAATTTAATAAAATTAAAACGAAAAAATGCGGAAATATTTTTTCACCAAAAAATGTATTTCATTTCACAAATGGAGGCATTTGAGTGTCATATAATCAAAAATATCCCAAAAATGTACATCAAAAAATTTAATACAAAATAAGGAAATATGAAAACAAATAGGCAAGGATCTTCATCTTCTTCTACGCCATCCCACCGACTGCGATTATGTTGCACGGATACTCCAAATAGTCACGTACCCGTATCGTATCCGTATCCGATACATGATACACTTGGGATACACGGATTCTTCGTATCCTTTCAAAAAAACGTATCTCAATTTTTGGATACATTTATTTGCCGTATCCAAAAAAATGTAGCCCAAAAAATTCAAATTGGCCCATAATATTAACTAAAATCAGTCAAAAAATTCAAAACTAGGAAGTTTTATAAACAATTATATGATGATGTTTAATTCTGATGATGTTTGAGACTTTTACTACTGACTTATTTTTTGCTTGAAGAACAATTATATCTTGAACTTTTTGTTTAACTAGTTAACTAGGGAGTTTTATAAACAAAATTATTTGTTTGTGCATAATTTTTTATATAATTTACAAAAATGGTATAACCGTATATATATACATATATTTATATAAAATAACAAACGTATCGGAAACGTATCGTATCCTGCTTTTTTTGAAAAAATCGTATCCCCGTATCGTATCGTATCGTACCCGTATCCGTATCTCGTATCCGTATCCGTGCAACATAGACTGCATCATCATCAATCAAGGCAGATCTGAGCTTGCTGGTCCAGCTCCAAAACCACCTCCATAGAATGTAAAATCCTGAACATCACAAGCCAACAGATGTCAATTTTATACATTATGGAAATTCTTATGCATCCAAAATGTCCTTCAATAGCATGAAAAAACAAATAAGAGGAGGCTACGACATTATCGCCTCAATCTTAAGTTCTCCATATCTAGTATTTTGAATTTGCAGTTGAGCTATATTAAAATACATGAAACCAAACGAAAATGGTTGCAACCCCAGCAACCACAACAATCAGCAAAGAAATTAAATACAGAGAGCTGAGCTATAATCATAACTGAATTTGTAGCTATATATAGATAAAACTTTTAATTAAATATAGAGTTCACTTCTATATGATCTTATTCAGTTCCATAAAGTATGTGATTTGGTAGAAAATAGTATTATATATAGGTTTTAATCACCTTCCAATTTCAAGAGTCCTGCAATTTATTGCTCCTCCAAAACCTAAACAAATGGCTGTACAAAAACAAAATTAATAACAACCTACTAAACAGTTGTACATTTGAAATAAAGCACAGTAAACATTTTTAATAAATCAACTAAACAAGATACAAGCAATTTGAATAACGGAATTATAGACAAGGATTATTATTGGTCAAGTAAACAGTCGTATATTTACATCTAACTAGTACCTTAAACTCTTCAAACCATTGCTCTTTAGCCTCCTGATCACAATGATAGATGGTTGTCCACCCGGCAACCAAGTGCTTAGCCATGTAGTCAAACCCAATATTGATCCCAAGTTTCGCTGGATCAAAGCTACCACAAAAAAGTACATAACGAATACACTATAACACATAACATTATAATAACTTAAAAATGCAATTAACTCAGATGATCCTGTTTGATCCATGTCTTCTGGAGGCTCACATGTTGCATAAAAGATGTAAGTTGGTAAAGAGATCCATGTCTTCTGGAGGCTCACATGTTGCATAAAAGATGTAAGTTGGTAAAGAAAAACAAATATCACTACTTTGGGCAGATGAATCTGCTAGATTACAAGTGTAAATAGCAGCAGAGGACACTAACAACACATAAGAAAATAAATGACAGCAAACAACATTTTCACTAAACACAACAAAAGATACATCTTAAATCCCCTGTTAACTTTACACATAACCTTGTACACATTCACAATGTCTTACATTAACAACAACATGATAACAAGGTAGCAGTCCAAATGGTAACTGAGAGGACACATACGGCAATGAAGATCAACCGCAATATGAACACATATAAACCAGTTCTTGTGATGCATGTAGTACAACGATAAACACATAGAAGATAACAAAATGAGATTCTGTAATTCTACTCTGTGATTATTCGTCACACCATTTATCAAAACGACATAGAAATAAAAAATTATTGACAGAAGCCCTCAGAATTTCTGGAAAAATACCAAATAAAGCAGTTCCCTCTCCACCCGAAGCATTATATCTATCAGTGAGCACTTCAACCATTGGAAGCCACTGTAAAGAATCCAACTACGTGCGAGATTTGGGTTGCTGGTCAGGTGGATTATGGCAGTGGCATCTGTCTTTCAGGAGAAGACTATACCAATGGGAAGAGGTGGCCAAGAAGGAATTGGAGGAAGGTTTATCTCACATTCAGCTGAAAGATGAAGAGGATGACAGAATTGTCTGGGCTTTCTCGCCTGATGGAATCTTTAACACTAATTCCCTGCTGAGAGCCGCCATATCAACTAGATCAAAAAAGAAAAACTGGGAAGAAATACCTTTTCAGCTATGGTCCGGTCTTGCACCTCCAAAAGTGGAAATGCTGATATGGAGGATTTACTTACAGAGCCTCCCTTCAAAGGTGATGCTACAAAGAAGAAGAGTCCTAAGAAATCAACAAGATATCCTGTGTGTTTTCTGTGAAACAGAAAATGAATCTTCAGACCATCTTTTAGTCCAATGCAGATGTACCTGGAATTTATGGTGTATGTGTATTAAGTGGTGGGGAGTAAGCTGGGTGTTTCCCCAATCAGCTAAAAGTCTACTAGAAAGCTGGAAAATAGAAGACTCATCCAAAACATACAAGAGTCTATGGAAGATATTATGTTATGCGACTTTGTGGACCATATGGGAAGAAAGAAACTTAAGGTGCTTCCAGAAGAAGAAGAGACCATTAGAAGAGATCTTTGAACTTGTGAAGGTTCGCCTAGCATGGTGGGCAAATTACCGAAGATCCAAATGTCCATACACAATCTCTACAATCGGTAGATGCATAGAAGAGGTGAGGGACAATTACTAACGGAGAAAGGAATTCAATGCAAATCAAGAGGAAAAGGAAGTGATTAAGAAGGCTACAACTAGGCCGGGATATGAACCAAGTTTGAGAGGAAGGATCATGCCTTAGTATGGTTCATTATGTGAACTTGGTCAGTATCCAGGTTTCACTTTGTTGAAGTGCTTTGTCTGTTATCTAGTCAAGTAGTGAGAGCTGTTTTTTCTATTGTAAATTTTAAGTTGCAAGCTGTAAGTGTGGTCACACAAGAGTGTGTACCAAAGTTTTTGGTGGTCTCAGGACCATTATGAATCAAAAAAAAAGAATCCAACTACGTCAAAAGTAAAAATACAAAAAAAATTAATTTCAGTATCCAACTCCAAGCACTTTCAACATCACAACTACTTGTGAGCTACCAAATCAACCACAAAACCCTAATTCAGAAAACCTACCTCTCTCGGGTGAGTCGAAAACGGATTGCTCATATACCTCGAAGCCTCCAACACTTCCTCGAGATCAAGACGCAATGACACATCCCGACTTGTACGGTCGCTCACGACAATATACATGCGTTCGCAACATGCCTCTACACAATCTCCTTCTCCCGCGAAATACTCAAGCCCTGGAAATCAATTTGGCGCTACCCAACCTAATTTCTCTTCCACTAAAACCTAAAACTGAATCAAAATCAAAACTTTACCACACTTAAATCATACCGCCTAGCTCCAAATTACTGGGAAGGTTAGGATGGAGAAAAGAATTTCGCATTAGGTTAGGATCGGTGAAATTTCTCCGTATGTGAAATGAAAACAACTAAGGCGTGAGGCGGTGAAATGAAAACATCTGAATGGGTGAGGCAGGGGACTTTACGATAACCGTGCGTGAGAAATACGATAACAACTCTTTTTCGTTCGCTCCGTTATCGTACTCTTATCGCTAAAGTTATCGTATAGAATTTTATTTTTTGGGTTATCGTATAACTTAACGTTCCGTTATCGTATGGCTGTTATTGTCTATAATTCCCGAAATTTACATGATTGTTTTATTAAGGATGCTCTTAGATAATAGATCGTTCAAATTATCAATTTATTTACTTTCCAATTAATTTATACAAAATAGATCCTATTAATCCTATCATCGAGCACAAGTATAATATATTAATTATAGGGTCGAGATCCTGTGAGAAGGGAGTTATTCATGAGAAATAAGAATTAATTAAGGTCATACATCTCGTGTAATATATGATCCAGATTAAATCTAATTAATCGCAAATAAACTGCCTAATTAATCGACTAAAATTCGATTTAGGGGCAAATTAGTGAGGTTACAATTTCTTAAAACTAACCACAATCCCGTTAATTGCGCAGCACATCCCACGACCTGATCTATCTACAAACTTAGAGGAACACGAGCGATTACTCAAAGCAGGAACACATTGAGCTTCTGCAGTGTCCATGGTTAATAGAGCTAGGAGCCTTATATTTGAACTTTACTGGATCTGATCTTGAAGGCTCGAAGGATCTTTTTCATGTTGCCTTGATTCTGCGCAACCTGTCATGACACTAACGCTTCCCGATTCCTTGAAATCGAATATGATCTGAGTTGTGCTATGCTGTTTGTTTGGTAAAGTTATCAGTCCATTATTTGAGTGTCCTTGCTAACTCAATAAAAATTAAATTTTTTATTTGAAATCTCAGCGGGGAGCACTCGGTTGAGGCAAGGTTGTAAGAATGAGGCAAGTAAGGCATGATCTTGGTAATTGATCATATTGATCTAATGGTTGAGATTTAAAGGTGTTGGTAGTGGGATTCACCTGTTTGCTTTTTACTGTTGGTAGTGGGTTTTACTATTTGCCACGTGGCGCGCCCACAATGCACGGAGGGTTGATGGATGGATGAGATCGTGCCTCACATTGCCTCATTCTTATTTGCCTTGCCTCATTTGAACGCTCCTCAAAATTTGCATCAAAAATTTCCGTCGTATCACCGTGGACAGTGAAAATGACGAAAACGAAAACGTCATATTTCCCACTTAATTCCGTCACCAGAAACTTATCGTTATTATTCCGGCACAATACCGTCAATATCCATTCGTCAACATTCCGTCATATGTCCGTTGGCAAAAAATATTCAATGTTTCAGTCATTTGTTCGTCAGTGTTCCGTTACGGATTTAATTACCGATTATTATGACCGTTGCTAATTTCAGTCGAAAATTGTAAACGGACAATTATAGACAGCGCTTAATTATAAAGCGCTGTAGTATGTGAAGTCACAATAGGGCTTACTACAAAGGCGCTGCTGTATTTGTTAAATTACTTTTCTGTCTGTGTGAGGGAAATGCAATGGAAAAATAACGGAAATCCAGTTTCATATTTCCGGCAAATTTCCGTCAGTACTCCGTTACAAAGTTCCCGTTAATTATAGACCGTTGCTGAATGTCCGTCACCATAACATGTTATTTCCGTCAACATGAGACGGAAAATGGACGGAATGTGAACGGAACATTTTATGCAACTTCAATGTTGCGATATATATATATATATATATGAGAACTCTTGAAATCAATATACTTCATTCCAATCGTCAACATGTCTCCTTCATTTGACCTTGTGAGTTTCCCTGACAATCCACGTGGATTTGCTCGTAGAGATCACGTTACACCTATTGGCAGACACGCGTAACAACTTACTATTGTTCTCTTCATATTGACTGTTTTGATAAACGCTACCGTCATGTAATCCCTACTTTTGTAACAGTTTCTTCCCATTCGATGTTCATCGAAGGATTGCTCAAGAATGCATATCAAAATGTTGGGACGCAACGTGGGCATCATGGACCATGATCCCAGAAAGCGGCAAGGAAATTTGGTTCGAGGAGTTTCAGGTACAAAGCGATAACTCAGGAAATATTTAATTTCACTTTCATTTGGATGACAAAAGTAAAATGATTTGCTTGTAGCGTATTGCTACCTGGGATGCACAATATGACAGTCGCATTCGGGGTAACTTTATGAGGAGATGCAAAATGATCTTCGATGATCATCGTACGATGCGAAGGACGGAAAGGAATTCACTTTTGTCGTTCTCAACCAACCGGTAGATTGCAGATTGTTCGACTGCTCACGATGTTATCAATCAATCAGTGACAACTTTGTATTCCATGAATTAAATAAATTATAGTGCTTTCAAAATGAATTTGTAACGCAAATTGACAATTAATAATGTTTTTTATTATTAAAGTATATGTGAAATCATTCGTAACGCAAATTGATAATACGTTACACTAAAATTCGTCGAAAAATATATGTTTCACGATTACAGTTTTTCAGTGCGTTAGGGCAGCGCTTGTTACATTAAAGCGCTTTCCTACATTGTAAATACGACAACGCTTTACTAATTAACCGCTGTCGTATAGTTTACTTCAGCAGCGCTTCACCGATTAAGCGCTGTTGTATGTGAAGTCAATACAGCGCTTACTACAAAGGCGCTGCTGTATTTATTAAATTACTTTTCTGTCTGTGTGAGGGAAATGCAATGGAAAAATAACGGAAATCCAGTTTCACATTTCCGGCAAATTTCCGTCAGTACTCCGTTACAAAGTTCCCGTTAATTATAGACCGTTGCTGAATGTCCGTCACCATAACATGTTATTTCCGTCAACAAGTGACGGAAAATTGACGGAATGGGAGCGGAATTATTAATGCAACTTCATTGTTGCGCTATGTATATATGAGAACTCTTGAAATCATT
This sequence comes from Rhodiola chrysanthemifolia, assembly GCA_033675395.1. NCBI lineage: Eukaryota > Viridiplantae > Streptophyta > Magnoliopsida > Saxifragales > Crassulaceae > Rhodiola > Rhodiola chrysanthemifolia. The sequence goes on from CM066205.1 coordinate 44,058,720, forward strand.
CATCCGACCACATTCATTAATAACATATACTTCTTTCCAGGTGAACATGTCTCCTTCATTTGACGGCCTTGTGAGTTCCCCTGACAATCGACGTGAAGTTGCTCGTACAGATCACGTTATACCTATTAGCAGACACTCGTAACAACTTACTATTGTTTTCTTCATATTGTATGTTTTGAGAAACGCGGCCGTTATGTAATCCCTACTTTTGTAACAGTTTCTACCCATTCCATGTGCATCGAAGGATTGCTCAAGAATGCATCTCAAAATGTTGGGACGCAACGTGGGCATCATGGACCATGATCCCAGAAAGCAGCAAGGAAATTTGGTTCGAGGAGTTTCAGGTACAAAGGGGTAACTCATAAAATATTTTACTTTCAGTTGGATGACAAAAGTTAACAAGTCTTATAAAATAATTGCTTGTAGCGTATAGCTACCTGGGATGCACAGGATGACAGTCGCATTCGGGGTAATTTTATGGGGAGATGCAAACTAATAGTCGATGATCATAGGACGATGCGAAGGACAGGAAGGGATTCACTTTTGTCGTTGTCAACCAACCTGTAGATTGTGACTGCTCACGATGTTGTTATAAGTCAATCAGTGACAACTTTGTATTCCATGAATTAAATAACATATAGTGCTTTATGAATGAATTCGTAACACAAATTGACAATTAACCCCCTTGATAAATAATGTTTTTAATATAATAAATTATATTTGTACAAATCATTTGTGTAGCGCAAATTTATTATACGTAAAAATAAATTTATAATACACGACATTTAATATAATACAATTTTGCGAAAAATATATTTCGCACCTAAAACAGCGCTCAAATTGTTAAGCGCTGTCGTATAGTATATTTCAACGGCGCTTGTTTTATTAAGCGCTGTGTAAATGCTGAATCTAAATTGATTCCATATACGTGTTACTATTTATACAATTTATTTGCTTCATTTAAATGAATTTGGTTGACACGTATATGTTACAAAATTATTAGAACAATAATCCGTGACATTAGTATACTACAGTGTTGTAAGATTTCGATGAACAACATGGTTTATCCTTGTCGACAAATAATGTACCTATTATAATCCTTCAAGTTTATATATTATGATACACTTGTCGTATGTAAGTAAGCAATTCATTTTTATCATTTTTTACAACCGTCATGCCTCCCTTTTGTGGGAAAATTTTCCAATTTACACTAAAATTGAGATTCAGTTCCTATTCTACACACTTTTTTAGATTGGTTTCCCAATTTACACTAGTTTTGTAAGCCGCCGTTGCTCACAACGTCTTAATGTTAAGACGCTCTTGTTGAGAGCGTCTTAAGCCTAGTGGCGTTTTTGCGCCAAAATAAGCACTCATGTGACATAATATTGCCAAATAAGACTAAACCGCTATCCCTAACAGCGTCCTAACTTAAGACACTGTTGGTAGCAGCGTCTTAACTTATTTGTAATTACATGCAAACGCATCTACTCCACCAAGCGCCTCCCTCCTCCCCCATCGGTCCGGAACATTTTTACCACAGTTGACCTTTTACAACTCTATATATTTGGTTTATCTTATACGTGTTTATGATTTCGGCTGAATGGCTCATTGCTCAGGAAATCGAATTCCTCCATCTTGTGGGAGGCTTCCTACCCGGCTCTGCACCAGCTGGGGCTGGAGGGTCGCCATCTTGTGATTCCATAAAATTCGTCTTCGTAAGTTTGCTCAGTTTCTTCCATCCACTGCTCCAAGCTGAAGATTTATGTTTCGGTTTTGCTACCTTATCGAATTGCCCCTGCAGATTGTCCATTTCACTCTGAAGCTCAAGGTACTTGGCCTAAACACTCTCCAGCTCAAACTTTAGCGTATTGATGTCCTTCTGAGCCGTTGCCCATCCTTCCTGGAACGAATGCGGCGTGCCTTCCAGTAAAGTCTTCCTGCTCGTCGCCACTGGCTGGAACTGAGAGACCCCAGCTTCTTTCAGTTGGAGCCGTTGCCCATCCTTCCTGGAACGAATGCGGCACGCCTGTCTTTGGAAAAGATGATTGTATACCAGGACTAGAACTTTCCATCTGTTCCTGAACCAGAAAATGTTCCAAAAGCTTCTGAACAAGATCAACATCATACATGGTGTCACAATTGCTGTAACAAGGTATAAGCAGATCAGACAATGTAGCATGTTCAAATTGCATCCCGACTCTTTTCTCTAACTCGGTAACTAATGCTGATCAGGCTTTCAATGATCATTCGCTGATCTTTTGCTTGAGCTAAAGTGAACTCTTCTTTTGTCGCGGACACTATCAGACGCAGTCCTCCTTTCCAGGTTCCACCGCGACCGCCACTGCCAATGCTGCTGTTACTTACATCGTCTCCTGAGTGAGTTGCTTCTTTAGATAAGCTCGGTAGCCACTTGGAAGTGTAATGGACAATAGCCGCACCAATCAGTTCATACCTCATCCCTTTCACTTTGATAGCAGTTACAAAATGATCGATCCTTAGTATCGAAACATCCTCAAACCATCAATCAGGAGGAACCGGCTGCTGATGCATGCATGTAATTACAAATAAGTTAAGACGCTGCTACCAACAGCATCTTAACTTAAGACGCTGTTGGGAACAGCGGTTTAGGCTTATTTGGCAATATTATGTCACATGACTGCTTATTTTGGCGCAAAAACGCCACTAGGCTTAAGACGCTGTGAGCAACGACGGCTTACAAAACTAGTGTAAATTGAGAAACCAATCTAAAAAGTGTGTAGAATAGGAACTGAATCTCAATTTTAGTGTAAATTGGAAAAGTTTCCCCCTTTTTGGGTACTACATGAATGGGACTCACCCAATTAGAGTCCGCAATAGGAAAAATGATTCCCGCATCAAGCATTTTCAAGATTTCCTTCTTAACTACTTCACCAACAATGGGATTAAGTCTCCTAGCATGTTCTCTAGATGGTAGACTATCATCCTCTAAATTGATTCTATGCATGCACAAATTGGGACTTATCCCTTTCAAATCATCCATAGAATAGCCAATAGCATCTTTGTGCTCTCTAATCACATCAAGCAATCTCAAAGTCTCATCATCATTTAAGGAGGCATTTACAATGATAGGCAAAGTAGAATTGGGGCCTAAGAACTCATACCTTAGGCTTGTTGGTAGAGGTTTTAACTCTACCGAATAAAACTCCTTACCTTTGTCGCTTTGAGTATCCTCTTCATCATCGTCACTCAAGATGGCCCAACAATCAACATGCTTAGGGATCTCATAATCAAGGGCGTCAATTTCATCCATGAGCAAGTTAGGCACATCATACATGTCATAAGTATCAACAAGGTCTAGATAATTACAACTCATGGTAGAACTAGGACCTTTTTGTGCCTTTTCTAGATTAAATTCAACTTCCTCATCACCTACTCTCATGGTAATTGACCCCTTAGTAGTATCAAATATAGCCCCCGCGGTGTAGAGGAAAGGCCTTCCCAAAAAATGGGAATTTCATTGTCCTCTTCCATCTCTAACACCACAAAATCCCCCGGAATATAGAAATTCCCTACTCTAACCGGGACATCCTTAAGAACTCCCTTAGGGAACCTTGAGGAGTGGTCCGCGAGTCTTAAAATCATTTGAGTTGGTTTAGGCTCACCCATGTTTAATTTCTTACACAAAGAATAACGCATCAAAGATATGCTAGCACCCAAATCACACATAGCACGTTCAATCTTAACATCATTTATATAGCATGAGATGGAGAAGCTACCGGGAATCTCAAGTTTATGTGGCATGCGTGGTTGGAGTATGGCACTACATTCTCCATTGAGGGCACCGTGTCAACGTCTTCGATCGTCCTCCTGCAAGTGATAACATCTTTTAGAAACCGTGCATAAGATGGAGCTTGAGTGATTACCTCGGTGAAGAGCATGGTAACATAAAGCTTCCTCATCATCTCGGCAAACTTCGAGAATTGCTTGTCATTGCTTTTCTTCTTAAGCCTTTGTGGGAAGGGAATAGGAGGAGTGTATGGCCGTAAGTCATCCTTCTCCTTTTCCACTACTTTTTCTTTTTGGGTTTGAGGGTTAGGGACATCTTCATCTAACTCTTCAATTTCGGCACTAGCTTGGCCTCCAAGATCAAAAGTAACTTTCTTCCTCTTTGGTTGTTCACCCTCTAGCTCCTTACCACTCCTAAATGTAACCGCATTACAATGCTCTCTTTGCCCTTGCTCGGGTCTAGCCGGTAATTTTCCTTGAGCCCTTGTAGATGATTCGGCTTGTTGAGCTATTTGATTCTCGAGCATCTTGTTGTGAGTTTCTATCCTTTCTATTTGGGCTTGCATCTTATCTTGGTTAGCAAGGAGTTTAGCAAACATTGCTTCAAAACCGGAGAGCTCATTTGAAGTTTGTGGAGGAGGGTCAACTTGTTGCTAAGGCTTTTGAGCTTGAGCTTGATATTGTTGCCCTTGGTTTTGGTTCCTTTGAAGCAAAGTCGGTCCTTGACTTTGATATTGATTTCTAGGTTGGAATTGGTTCTTCGGTGGGAAAGCTTGATTAGCTTGAGTAGGCTTAGGACAAAATCCGGGAGGTGTAGCTCCAAAGTCGGGACGAGTGGGATTTGTGGTCTTGTAGGAGAAATTAGGATGATTCCTCCATCCCGAGGAGACCTTTGGTGTAGTATAATTAGCTTGAGAATTTTGCCCTTGAGTGGCACTAGCTCAATACTCTCTACTTTGGTGTCCTCCCACAAAATTTACTTCTTCATAGCCATATCTATGTCCATCCCTTTGAACCAAGGGACAAGAATCGGTCTCATGCTCATAAACCTCGCAAATATCGCACCCTTGACTCGTTGAGGGATCTTTCTCCGGGTGTTTCAACTTGAATACTTCATCCGATAGGTTCTCAAAATCTTTCCTTAAGGCCTCATAGTCACTTGTGCTCACCGCTTTTACTTCATGCCTTTCATTTTTCCTTCTTGGGTTCCCTATTTCACTTCCCCACATGAAGTAGTTCTTTGTGATCTTCTCTATTACCGCAAATCCTTCATGAGGCTCAAGCTCCATGATAGCACCTCCCGCGGCGGTGTCAAGTGCAAGCCGCGAGGGACCATCAACACCGTGGTAGAAAGTGTGGAACACAAGGAGGTCATCTAGGTTGTGGTGCGGGCAAAGTCTTTGATACTCCTTGTATCTCTCCCAAGCCTCATATAGTGTTTCCCCATCCATTTGTGTAAAATTTGTGATTTGACCTCTATAATAAGCCGTCTTGGAAGGAGGGAAATACTTGTTGAGAAACGCCACGGCTAGCTCCTCCCATGTGGTGAAACTATCGGGCGTTTGGCTTCTTAACGAATCCCTTGCCCTTCCCGTGAGGGAGAATGGGAATAACCTTAAGAGTTTTGCATCTTCGGAGAATCCGTTGATCTTGAAAGTTGCACACACTTCAAGGAATGTGGTCAAATGGGAGTTTGGATCCTCGTGGTCTCTTCCCGAAAATTGATTTGATTGGACCATTTGGATCGTTGAAGTTTTTAAGTCAAAGTCTCGGTTATCAACCGCCGGTACAAGGATTGGGGAGCGGTATCCATAAGTATTGGGGGCGGCATAGTCCTTGAGAACCCTTCTAGCTTGAGGGCCTTGTGGTTGTTGACCTTGGGGAGGGGGAGGAGGAGGAAGTCTATCTCCCATGTCTTGATGAATGGTTTCTTGAGCGTTTGACGTTGATCCTTTAGCCTTGATTGTCTTACTCCTTGTAAGGTGAGGATTAACGATATCTCTTATCGGTTGATTCAAGTCTCTATCCACAATCTTGGTAAGTTTCTTGGTCTTAGGTGGCATAAACGAGATGCACCTACAAGGGGGAACAATTAAGACAAGTGAGGATAGTGGAATAAGCTCAAGAATCACAAGTAGCAAAACAAATAAAGAAAAACATGGAATAATCGGAGTACTAAATGATTCTTCCTAGGGACAATCTAGCCATTGCTCCCCGGCAACGGCGCCATTTTGACGTATAGATTTTTGCATATATAGTCAAAAGAACTTCTAATTGACCGGTAAGACCGGTGTCGAACCCAAGGGAGCAAACGTGATTATACGCTCGGGGAATCAAGTTTTCAACTCGGCTATTCCTTCAAATGTTCAATGATGAGGTGATTATCAATCAAGAAAACAAGTAACGAAATGGTTTCAAGGGGTTTCAATTCAATTAAAGAGAGTTTCGAGGGGTTCTTCCCCTCCTTGGCAATTTTCCAACGACCATGTATACAAGAATTTAATCATTTTGGGATTTGATAGGTTTAAAACCTAGCTTAGGCTAAAAATAGACAAACTATCATGTGAGTCTAGCCCTAGTCAAGCCATCCTAATTAGAATCTCACCTATTAAAGATATTGATTCACTCCATAGCACTATTATCCTTGGAATCTCTTCCTAAGGTAATAAATGCTATGTGCATTAAGTTTTAGTTAACCTCACATCCATGCATTTACTCTCATAAACACTTGATGAGTTCATTTCTACTATATCCAAACCATCACTAAGCTCTCTCGATACTTAGATCATAGTTCTAGTGCAAACATGTCACTTAGGCATTTTATCAAACACTTAGCAACATGTCTTAAGTGAAGAGCATACTGAAATTAAATCAACTCCATAAATTGCATAATAAATGTGTATACATGATCATTGAGTACCAAAGAGGGTACAAATACCCTCAAAACACAAGGGAACTACTCACACATCATGTAAGACAACATGATGTGTGTAGGGTTTAAGCACAATCAAAGATAAGAGAAGAGGGATAGAAATAGGATGATTAATCCTAGTTATCTCCCTTGATCTTCAATCCTCCTTGGTTGGATGGTGATGAATGCCCTTGATTTGATCTCTTTTTCTGGAAAAATCTCCCAAAGATGCCAAGTACCTAGGTCAAACATGCCACTTTCTATTTATAGTCTCGGGTAAAAAACGCGCACTGTAGCAGTATGATGGACCATAATTATACGAATCAAAAACACAGTAAAACCCACCAAATTAGACTGTTGGTCTATTTAACTTTTGCTTGTTAGTTCCGATATATTTCTACAGGGTATTTCAGAGCTTAGAGAGAATACATGCTAAAGAGGAGCTTTTAAAGCATAAAAGATGTTACGAGTCATTCCAAGGTCAAGATCATATGCCGACTGAAGAAATATCAAGGATCCTGACGTTGAATCACTCATAACAAATTAAGCAGAAGAGGAATCAAAGTCAGACGGAGCGAAATTGGACTGATAGTTTTGTGAAAAGACTGCACAAAACTGTCAAAATACACACATGGACCAAGGTGACCGGCCACCTTGCTTGGAGGTGGCCAAGGGAGGAGCTCCTCCCCTCATGGTGACCGGCCACCGGCGGCTCCTCCCGTCATGGTGACCGGCGGCTTTTGCTCCTCCATGGAAAGCTTGCCATGTGGTGGCTCCTCCACCACATCTTCACCTCCTCCTCCTCCTCCCTTAGATCAAAAACACATGGAAGCCATCTCCACCCTCCATTTCTCCTCCCTTTGGCTATAAATACAAGCCATTCTCCTCTCATTTGTATCATCCAAAAATCAACATTTCACTTATCTCTCTAAGTTTTGTAAGTTTGGCTTTGGAAATAAAAGATTGCTCCCTTGATCTCTCTCAAACACCATTTTGGGTAAATCGGAAAAGACAACCCAAAATGGATGCACATAGGCTAGTATACTTTGAAATGGGGTGCTAGTCTAAGTAGAACAAGGGCTTTACGTTTTTTGCAAAAGATTAGACAGTGTTGCAAGTCGAGTGCTTGAAATGGCCTTGATTCACTTTCGAACACTTTTGCAAAAGACTAGACGGTGTGGCAAATCGAGCGCCGGATAAGGCCTTGATACACGTTTGAATACTTAGAAGATTCACTAAGGGTCAATGATAAACAGGATATAATACAAGGCCCCTGAAACCGAACGCTTTCTTTTAATTGTAATAATTATCAGTTACTTTCCAGTACTAAAACCAACCAACCAACCAATCAATCACTTAGCTGGTAGCTTTAAAACCAACCAACCAACCTAAAACACGCCCTCCCGCTGAATAATCCCCTCAAAGAACAATTATCCCCCTAATTCCCTTGGGTTCGACCCCTATTTACCACTTACTACCCAGTAGTGTAGTCGCGAGTAGCGGAAAATATAAATTTATTTTGCACAGAGAACATTGCACCTTAACGACAGTGCAGTGGGCTCTGTCACAGTACCAGCCGGTCGGCTGGTCTTGGCGTCCAAATCCAGCCGGTCGGCTGGCTGAGCGCTTGGGAAGGGCATCTGAAATCTTCTCCCTGCCGGTCGGCTGACAAGCCCAGCCGGCCGGCTCAAGTCGGACGATTGTGTGCTAGTGCAGGGTAGGCACCAGCCGGTCGGCTGAATGGCTCGGCCGGTCGGCTGAAGTTGGACGATTTTGTGCTAGTGCAGGGTAGGCACCAGCCGGTCGGCTGACTGGCCCGGCCGACCGACTCATTTTAGACGATTGCATGCCTCTGAGGTCTTCATCCAACCGGTCGGCTGGTGAGTTCAGCCGCCCGGCTCAAGTCGGACGAAAGCTCTACTCTTCTGCTCTTGGGTCCAGCCGGTCGGCTGGTTTAGGGGGAATTACCAGCCGGTCGGCTGGGATGCATTTTCAACCCACTTTTGCTCCAATTCTTCGGTTTTTTCCCGAGTTTTCATTTCAGGCTTCGACACTGAGGTGATGTTGTTTTGTACCTGAAACGTACAGAAAGGGATCAAATGACATCAAATTATCGTCAAAACGAACAAAAGTTATAGAGAAAATGGCTATTAATAAGTCGAATACTCGACTTATCAACCATCGGCAAAGTGCTCCCTCATATCATCAAACAATGCGTCATCATATGGTCGCAGCCCTGTAGGGAAAGACTATAAAAAACATAATTACAAAGATTAGTAATAACCTTAATTAATTGTTAATGCCTAATTAAATGGAAATTATACACCTACCCGTCTGATGTCATCCTCAAACGTTCCATTTGTGTGTTGGACGAACTTGATTATGTCAAGAATATATTGCATGACATAGTATGCACACAGTTCAGTGTCAGGGGGCTGATGCGGGCACTGAAATAAGAATGCAGTTGTAATGAACAAAACTTATTAATTAATGAAATATTCAGTTGTATAACAATTGTTATATGTTAAGCAAATACCGTCACAGTCTTCCATTCAACTGAGTCACCTGACGGGAGGTTGAAGAACTACTAATGCTCCTGCAACAATAAGCTAATGTTTACATACAAATTTTTTAGGTCATGTTATATTGGAAACTAAAGTGCACTACCATAGTACTTACGTGTTAACAAAATTCCGTGCATCAGGCCTCGGTAGTTTGTCCAGCGGATCGAGCCAAAGGGCCACTCGCTTCTTTGGGAATAGGACAATTAACATCCAATGATATCTAACATAGATTTAACGTAACCATTGTAGATTAGTGAAATAGCCACCACATTGAAAATAGTCAAAAAAACGGGCTTCTATAATATTAACTCACTCTTTCGGAGCTATGTAGGGAAGGAAGTAGCAAAAATTATGCTCATAGTCGGGCATTCTCAATCTCTTCTGGAAGTACTCCACCCTGGCATCAAAATTCTCGGACGGAGTCATATAACTCGGCCTGAAGAATCCAAATCGTATGCCCGGTGGTATCGTATCGTGGATGAATCTGCTGGCATTTGGTTTAATTAGTAAAATCTTATAAACTTAAGAAATCATTTTCATATAATGAGTTCAATACTTACCTTATGTAAACTTCTGCTGCTGATGCACCCAAAGCTTGTAAGAGTGTGAACTCAGTAATGCAACTTTCATTCAAATTGACGAAGTCATCATCACCAAACACGGTGCTACTAATGTACACCGAATATGTGGTTGACTTGCCCATGAAGAGAGCGTGTTCGTGCAGAAAGCGGCATTGCATTTTCATTCGGCTAATCACTGCGTCGTCGAAACTGGAGCTTAGCATTTTGAAAAATCTGAACTCGTCATATCCCTGTTGCAATAATAATGATGTTGTTAGAATGAGTATATATGACAAAGTTATAGGTGTTTAGTGTGGAACACATGAATATACGTAGTTACCTTTTCATCAAGGCGTATTAGAGATTTCGGCCATCCCACAAACCCACCCACTGCATCAGAAACTTTGTCCATATTCCCAAACTTCTTTGGCAGCTCCCTCCATCCTTCAAGCGCCACGTCTACTATCACCTTCACCATATCATCATCCAACTCTTGATATTGCACGATTCGTCCTTCCATCACTTTGCCAAGTGCCACGATTACCAAACCCTTATCGAAACCTTCGTCCACGTGTATTAAGCATTTCTTCCCAACCTAGATATTTGGCAAAAATAGCAAACGGATTGACATTATGAATGAACACCATACACCTTAATTTGTTTCTAGTTAAACTACTGCATAATACCTCAGGTATATCTCCGAATGGGTTTGGATTGGTACCACCATCATGGGTCTGAAGCGTCGGCGCGTGCGATGTAACTGTGGAGCGTGTTGATGAATATGAGGTAGACTGCTTTCCGAATACATCCTTCCAACCTACAAAACTACCTACTCCACGTGTGCGTCCAGGATACTCATCCTTCCCTGTGGCCTCCGTCAAAATGTCTCTTCGACCTTGGGACGTAAATAATCCCTGTGCCACCTGCTCTTCTAATTGTTCCTGTTATCAATCAATTTACGTCCATCATAATCACAAATGAGTCATGAGGTTTTGAGCGCTTCTGCTTTGTATAGGTAACTTACAATTTTTTCCGCAACCTCCCTCATTGACTCGTTCACGTACTGTTTATTCTTTCGGATATGACCCTTCAGCCATACCTCATGCCTCTCAACCTGGATTAGAGGCTCATCCCCAGACGTTGTTACAGCCTCCATTGCCGCTTTCTTCGTTGCGACGATATCCTCCTTCGCCTTACGGTACCCGCCTCGAGACAATGTATGCTGGAACTTGTTTGATTTTGCTCGAGTAATGTTCTTCTCCCTAATTTGCATTGCCTCGGGAGTCGACCGCTGTTCCACGAACCTCCTCCACTGATCCGGACTAATGAAAGAATACTTCTCTCTTGGGTCAAGTCCTTGTCTGGACCCAAATATGTACTGATTTGCGAGTTTGCTCTTGAAGTTTCTCCACATAGTCGCGGCCGCTCGCATCTCCTTCTTCTTCAACTTACTAGTCCTGTCATTTTGGGGGACATCAAAATATATGTACAAAATGAAAACAACAATCTGTTAATTATAACATTATACATTGATGAGCCGTATTTATACGACTCATCGAGTCATCAAATCCCACCAATTTCGGCACTTTATCATGCAAACAGTTACTTCTTAGAGTTGTTTTGCATTTCAGGTGTTTCGGAAGCTCTAGGAGGAAACACGCTTAAAAGACGGCATTTTTATGCCAGAAGCATCGCAGTTGAAGAACAAAGCCAGAGGAGCGTCGTGAACAGTATTTTTCGGCTCGTGAACAGTAATTCCGGCGTGAACAGTATCCCGGGATGAACGTGATTTCGGGTCGTGAACAGTAACTTCGGGAAAAAATCCAAATTCCCTCCGTGGCGGTTTAGAAGGCTGTGGAATGTCCCGGAATCTTCTAGAAGACTTGCACAAGAAGTTTACTTAAAGATCAAGCAAAGTCTAGATTTGGACACGGTTCCTAATCTGTTTTTGGGCCCTTTCCAAATCCAGACGAAAGAAGCCCTGGTCATTCGCTATAAATAAGAGCTCTCCTCAGCCCTTCAAATCATCCCAAAAAATTCGAGAGCTTCATCCACCAGAGCTTTCCATCATCTCGGCGCCTTTCTCCTTCGTTCGGCAATAGAGAAGACATTCTTTCTTCCTTTACTTTTGTATTCTGTTTTCATGGCCATGTGTAGCTAAGCCCCTTATTCGGGCTAGGGTTTCATACATTGTGACTATTGTTTGAGACTTTGTCCTTAATGCTATTTCATGTTTTACTAATTCTCGTGCATATATTCCATGAATTATTGCTAGACTAGGTGGATGCTTTGTCGCAAAGCTTAGTTGATTAATATTTCTATCTTTATTATTTGCCTAATACTTTGTCGTTTGGGTGAATAGCACATCTAGGTTGAATAACACCTTTGTCGGGTTGTTTGATTTAGGAGAGAATTAGAAGCCTTTCACCTTTGTCGGGTTAGGTTGTGGCATAACACCTTTGTCGGGTTATTTGGGAAGTCACCTTTGTCGTGATGACCACACTTAGAAACATTGAATTAGATTGTTAGTAGTCGATGATAACAAGTCACAATAGAAACCCTAGACCGAATATTCTCTCTGATTGAAAACCTACACGTTTATTTCGCTTGTTTCCTATTTGCACTTGTTTCCTAAATTGCTCAAAACCCAATTGTTTCCTTTTTACAGAACAACAAGTAACCATCTAGCTCCCTAGGGTTCGACCCTTGCTTGCCGCTGTACTAACCATAGCCAAGAGTAAGGAAATTATAAATTCAAATTTGCAGGTACCGACGACGCCTGTCATACATGCAGAAATTTTCATATGTTTTTCACTTGATAATATACCAGTGTCTCGTCCCACACAGAATCCCTAAGCTCTCTAGGTACCAACTTCCAATCAGCGTATGTAATTGGAACTCGAGATTTAGCAACTGTTCCTGCATATACATAATATATTATTCACTTTTTCAACGCTTGTTATTCATTACGTAAACAAATACAAAACATAGTATTTAATTACCAATGTATGTCCTGAATGATGTCCTTATTTTGTGCGTAGCAATTGTTCCATCTGCCTCAATCTCAACCTGCTCTTTAGTCCCATCATTATGCTGATTTATAAAATTCTTCATAGAGGTTGGCCCCCTTCTCTTACGGTTTGACGATGACCCTCCCTCCGTGCCACTATCGCTAACCATATTCCTTCTACAAGTACCAAATAACACAAATCACATTACAAGAGCACTAGTAATTAGCTGCGAAAATGCATAAGGCTGTACAATGTAAATAACAAATTCCTTTGAAACCGACACATACACAAGATACAGTAGTACTACGGTTAAATTAGCATTTGATTCGGCCAACATGGGACAACAGGTTCAAATATAAAATCAGGAATCGGTGTTTCGAACTTGAATTCAATCGAAGCTCAACAACTGGCTATCATAACAAAATGAAACCAAAACTAAGGTTAAATCTGGACGGCTGTCGGAAACCTATAAATTTACATGAACGCCTTACATGGAAAAAAAACCTTATACGGGAAATAAAATCGACATACCCTGGCGACTGCTAAATCGTTTTCTATGGTTTCGGCGGGCTTAGTCGGCAGTAACAATTTGAAGGCGAGGTGAATCTGAGTATGCGACCGAGTGAAACAAAATGTTGACTTACTTTTTTTTTTTTGAGTTAAGAAACCTGGTAACTTTCAGACAGCGTTTTAATTTATGTGCTGTCGTTACAAATATTATAACAGCGCCTTTTATCAAATGCGCCGTTGTAAGTTATATATAACAACGCCTATAAAGTCAAGCGCTGTTGTATTGAAAATATAACAGCGCTTCAATATAAGCGCTGTTACACTTCTGGTACAGCAACGCTTTCATTCAAAACGCTGTCTCGGTTCATAATTGAATTTGTATTTTTTTCATATTTTAAATGAAATACACGCATAACGGACTACTAGCTGAAATATGGCGGAATCAGACATGGTGCACCCTATAAGTACAAGACCTTGCTTGTCTTTAACATTTCATCCCTACATTTTCATATAATGAGTTCGGATTCTGCAGTTGAACGTTTTTTCGCTGAGATGTCTGAACATGAATCAAGCGGTTCTGAAGGATATGTTTGTTCCGCTCAAGACCCATTTTATCCTTGTGATAATGGCTCGAAATGTTTAGGCGAGCATAGCTTCAGTTGGGAAAAATACAGACATGACGAAGAGAATAGTAGACAAAGTACTTGTTCAAAGCCAAAACCAATTTGAAGGTGACCAAGAAGTTGACCAGCCACCCCCCCGTGGGTCACCCGGAAATGAATGATCTCAACCGCGTTGAGTTTATGAAATTTGCGTTTCGAATCATATGAAATATTAACTTGTCTTTGTGTTGATGTTGAACGTATCTAATGAAGTTAACTTTCCTTTAAGTTGTTCACTTATTTCTGTAGTAATGCACCTAAAATAACGTAATGTATATAATACGAAATAATACAAATTCTGCTATAATTTTATGTCAGAATTTTAAGATGATTGTAAATACTTGCGGACGTGTAGTTTGTTAGGTTGTTTAATAGTAACATTATATTGTCGTGTTCCAATACATATTGACAACATTTATAAATTAATTACTACATGATGTGACGATTCGATGTCGGGAACATTACAAACAATGTCGTTGACGAATCTGCAAAAGCAATCCAAAAAGATCATTAAAAGGAAAAATGTCACTAACTTCTGCATTCTGGCATTTTACCGTCAATAATAACGTATATGCATCGCAATTATGACGGAATTTTTTTCAAAAGACCAAATGACAACCACAGCGCTTATCTATACGCGCTGTGGTTTTCAGGATTACAGCGGCGCTTAACTAATTAAGCGTTGTATGCTGTTAAAGTAGAAAGACGCCTTTTAATTATAAGCAGTGTTTTGGGGACATACAACAGGGCGTAATCACATGCGCGTTCTATATCAATGTCCAAGTATTTAAGGCACGCTTACATAAACAAAATTCAGGGGAGGGTCAAGATCGCTTCTTATCAATGTCCAAGATATTAAGGCATCGGAAAAACCTAACTACGGCGCGTGCTGACTGTCGGTCACCTCAGTCACCAATGGAGGTACTGTAATTAAGTTTCAGTTGAAATAATAATACGTAGAAGTATAAATGGCATATTTATATCATGAAAGGAGAGGGATGTACGAAGCGTTTGTACATGGAGAGTCATACACCAACGATGTTTTCATCGCCGGAGTCAATAATTTTATTGAAACAGCTGTGGCAAAAGGTTTCCTAGACAGCAACAACAAAATACGCTGTCCATGTACGAAATGCAAAAACCGGCGATTCATCAACATAAAAATGATGGAGGAGCATTTGTACAAATACGATTTCACACCAAACTACTTCAATTGGACCCTACACGGTGAAGATCTAGTGGAAATGGAGTACGTAAATACTTACCCGACCATACTTCAACCGATCACAGATCACCCAGTTCCTGTTTACGAGGAAGAAAATTCCAGTCATGTTCAAGCGGTATAGCGCATGATTTTGACATTACTGCTGACTTTCCTGAGTCATCTAACGTTGGTGAACATCACACAGAGAATTTTGAAGCAAATAGATTCTACAATCTCCTTAATTCATGTTCAGACCCAGCGTACGAAAGATGCACGATAGAGACCGAGCTTTCGATTAACATGAAAATGCTGGCAACAAAAGCTAAATATGGATTATCTGAAGGCGCATTTAACGCCGTATGTGGCACGATGAAAAATCTAAATGGTGGGGAGAACAATGTCCCTTCTTCTTTCAAACAAGCAAAGAAACTCGTTGC
Organism: Rhodiola chrysanthemifolia; assembly: GCA_033675395.1. Classification (NCBI taxonomy): domain Eukaryota; kingdom Viridiplantae; phylum Streptophyta; class Magnoliopsida; order Saxifragales; family Crassulaceae; genus Rhodiola; species Rhodiola chrysanthemifolia. The sequence goes on from CM066205.1 coordinate 44,074,344, forward strand.
TGATCTGGGAATGGGGTACCAACGGATTGACGTTTGTGTAGGAGGGTGTATGATTTACTATGGATGTGATGAAAGTATTACCGTATGTCGCTTCTGCAGAGAACCAAAATACCATCTTCCAAGACGCGCAGAAAGTTCGTCATCGTACCAACGGAATGCGAGATGCCAAATGTTTTACTTGCCGATTATACCACGACTACAGAGACTGTTTTTATCGCAAAGTCTCGCTTCAGAAATGTGCTGGCACGCTACACCGAGAGCAGACATGCATCGCATGGTTCACCCTTCGGACGGGGAATCTTAGAAGCATTTTGATCGATCGCATCCAGACTTTGCAGCGGATGCACGTAATGTAAGATTGGGATTATGCACAGATGGATTTAATCCATGGGGTATGTCAACAAAACAGTACTCCGTTTGGCCTGTCATGGTAACACCTTACAACTTACCACCGTGGATGTGCATGAACACGAGATTCATTTGGTTAACTATACTAATCCCTGGGCCATCTAATCCGAAAAAGCGTTTGGACATATATCTAAGGCCTCTTATTGATGACTTGGTACATCTTTGGAATGTTGGGGTCGACACATACGATGCTAATCGGAAACAGAGTTTCACATTACGGGCAGCTCTCATGTGGACTGTATCTGATTTCCCTACATATGCAATGTTATCGGGGTGGTCAACTCAAGGTAAACTCGGGTGCCCCTATTGTATGGAAGATACGAAGACATTCGTGTTGAAGAACGGAAGAAAAGTTTCATATTTTGGGTGTCACAGACGTTTTTTATCAGCAAATCACCCATATCGGGGTAATGCCAGGAATTTCTACAGAGACCGTGTCGAATATGACGGTAAAGTCCAATTTCGACCAGCTCAAGAAGTTTATGGCCGGGTACAACACTTGAAGTATATATGGGAACAACGTACCAATGAGGTTTTGCACGGATTCGGGGTAGAACACAACTGGACAAAGAAATCAATATTTTGGCAACTACCTTACTGGGTGGACGTGAAGCTTAGACATAACCTGGACGTCATGCACATTGAGAAAAATGTATTCGAGAATTTATTCAACACCATCATGGATGTGAAGGGAAAAACAAAGGATGATGGTGTGAAGTGCAGAAAAGATATCGGTTTGTATTGTCGAAGACCAGAATTGGAACTGCAAACGTACCGTGGCCGATTGGTAGCGAACAAGGGTAAATATCAACTTACAAGAGAACAACAGAAGCGTGTGCTTATTTGGGTGAAGTCTCTTAAGTTTCCGGATGGATTTTCATCTAATTTGGGAAATAAAGTAGATTTGAGTGCACTAAAACTAGTAGGTTACAAGTCACACGACGCACATGTATTCATCGAGCGACTCATGCCTATATCCTTCAAGGGTTTTTTACCAAACAAGATCTGGGAAGCTGTATCCGAGTTGTGTACATTTTTCCGAGATATATGTGCATCTGCACTTCACATTGACCGAATGGAACATTGTCAGACCAACATAGCGGTCACACTGTGTAAGCTGGAGACAATATTCCCCCCTTCATTTTTCGACTCTATGGAACACTTACCAATTCATTTGGCTGATGAGGTCCTACTGGGCGGACCAATACACTACCGTTGGATGTATCCGTTTGAGCGTTTCATATACCGTCTTAAACAATTGGGACAAAAGGGAAACAAAGCTGAGGTGGAAGCCAGTATTGTTAATGCATACATACAGCTGGAGACTTCGTATTTGGGATCCGACTACCTAGATCCGGAGTTAACAACGAACGTGATACGATTACAACGAAATGAAGTAGTGACATCAGATTTCGAAGAGCCTCAGATTTCTATATACAATTACCCGGGAGTCGGTGGTAGAACAATTAAACGGAGGGTGTTAGACAGCCGTGAATTTCAAAAATCAACTCATTACATCTTTAGCAACACGCCTGAACTTGAACAATATTTTGCGTTATTTGAGACCGAGTTAAGACAAAGACGCCCGCGATTCACTGATCAACAAATATACAATGGTACACTAACGAAATTTCCAGAATGGCTGTGTTCGCATGTAAGTGTACTTAATCAACTTAAATTCGTTTCATTATTTTGCAAATTAAAATGTACTTGTACTTAACATGTTCACTAAAAAAATTATGTTCAGGTTTGGGAGCTTGGCGAAACATTAGCACTACCACAGTGGATTCACTACTTGTCCGCTGGCTTTCAATCCGACGTTGCATGCTCGGCTACATACAAAGTCAACAATTACAAATTTCACATTGAAAGTCATGGTGAAGGGAAGAACACGGTGAACAGCCATGTTTACGTGAAAGGAACAGAGGGTACACACTACTACGTGGTGATTGAAGAAATAATACATATGAGATGTAGAACCAACCATCGGTTGAAGGTTGTCTTGTTCAAGTGCCGTTGGTACGACCCTCAGTTTGTTAGGTCATACCCGTCTAACGGGGTTGTCATCGTGAACACTCGTAGACTCTACCCCCATTACGACCCTTACATTCTTGCCCAGCAAGCGGTGCAAGTTTACTATGTGATGTTTCGGGGATTATCTGGACAAAATAATCAGGGTTGGGTTGCAATTTGTCCTGTGAAACCGACAAACGCAATCGACATGGAGGTAGCAAATGTTCCGTTCCAAGATGAGGGTGAAATTGGAACTGAAATGCCTGTATTGGTCAACGTAAGTGGATCATTAGGGGACCTCCCTGATGATGAGGTATACGAGTACGACACCGAAGAAGACGGCAACGACGAGCACGTATCTGATAATCCATATGCCGAAGAAGAGTCTGAAGAATCATCGTGAGTGAATCAAAATATTGCAAAAACCGGACGTATATGTTTTACATATGTTCAATAAATTCCAAATGAAAATCAACTACTAAATGACAAATATGGCATTTGTTTTTTATTTGTGCTCATATAGATGGGTTAATAAAGTCAAATTTCTAATAAAAATAAATATATACTAGAACTCGCTGGAACGTGTCGTGTAAAATTCATTTAAAATAAATTGGTAAGTGAACAGCGCTTAATATATATGCGCTTTGTTAATGTTAACAAATAACAGCGCGTCAGTGATAAGTGCTGTTATATTTCACACCTAGGACAGCGCTTAAAGTTTATGCGCCGTTATAAACAAATCAATACAGCGCCTAAATTATATGCGCCGTAATAATTAACATGTACAACAGCGCTTAATATATAACGCGCTGTCATATGTTGAAAACCACAGCGCGTATTTATAAAAGCGCTGTAATATTCGTCGCCCAAAAAAACCCCGTCGTATTCGCCCGCCTACACAACTAAGGAAATTTTGGCTAAAGTAGACTAATAGCATTTTATTTGGACGAATTGAAATTACATGCGCAGTGGAAAACCCTCATTATCCGTCTTCGAACACAATCAGCCGTTGTACGCGTCCGAGTTGTGTGTTTGATTTTAGCCGATTGCATAAGCAAGGTTCGTCGCTCCTCGTCTTTCTCCTGTCACCTTCATTTCAGTATTCCGGATACTCAGGGTTTGTTGGTCGCTGTCGTATAAAGTGTGTGTATTTCTCCTCTCCGGTTTCGTTTATTTGTCTGTTCGAACCCAGATTATCAAAAGATTGGCACAATATATGCGCGTGTCTCCGAGTTCGGCAGTAACAATTTGTTTGTTCGGCGTTCGTTGTGTGTTTGTTTGTTAGAAATAGTGTTTATTGACGCACATGTTAGCTGTGTTTGTTTTTCGGAGTTCGGCAGTAACGATTTGCAACTCTTAATAGATTGTGTATCCGTGTAACCCTTTTGGTACAATTTGTGATTTATATTCTGATAATGAAATGCCTTTAGGTCATCGTATTTTGATACAACTTGGTTTAAAGTCAAATGTTGATACAATTTAAATGTATTGGCAGGGTAAATGGGACCATTAAAGTGCAATGTACACGGTAAAAGGAAAACTGTGGCTGGTACAGGTACTGAGACTGCATCAAAAACGCGGCTAACTGACGTACGCCAGCCAAGAAATTCAAGTGAGGACATGCTACAGCAACATTCCACTGGGAACACTAGTCAACATCGCAATGGGTACATATATTCTGATACGGTACACGATCATAACCCTGCGAGTCAAGGGACAGAGGACAGGCAACGTACAACGGGATCAACCGAGGACAGACGTCCAAGTGCAGACGATTACAGGCCTTCTATGCATGTACCAAACCCTACATTGGAGCCTATGGATGAAGACAGGAACATACCAGACGTCGATGATTACAACTTCGATGACCTCATGAATTTTGTGGGGAGGAACAGGGAGGTTCACGAGGATGCCGAACAAATGGTCTCACCTTCGGCATATGATGACGATCTTGATGATGCAGGAGGGACTTCGCTCGGTGGCGGACCCAGTGAGGAGACACTGTTGCGTTCGATGCCACATGATACTCGACCTTGGATCATTCCAGCTGGGGATGACAAGTGAGTAATTGTTATTGTACATAAATTTCTGCAATTTGTTTATACTAACCATATTATGAATATTATACCGTGTACTTTTTTCAGCTTTGACCCCCCTAGCGCTGTCAACAAAATCGGGCTTCAATGTATTGGACCTGGATTTAAGATTGGTTGGACGACAATGGGGACGTGTGATCCACAAGCTCCGGTGAAGTGGTTTCGACACTTCAAGGTAAAATGTAGTCAAATTATAGTATTACGTGTATTTTTGGGGTAATATGATTTCGATATACAGAGTTTTATGTATATATATAAATTTTTCGTAACACAAATATGTAATGTATATGCAGAGCTTGTACAGGTGGGATCCGATTCACACCGACCAAATTGAGGCCATCTTCAGGAAGAAGGCGGCTAAGATTCTACAAGATACCTGGAGAGGTTTACGAACCGGCAAAACAAAAGGCCCGAAATGGTTGACTGAAGCTCACAAAATTGCTGGAAAAGCTCGATTTAACACGGACGCAGCATTCATAGCCCGCAGTGAAAAGAACAAGCAAACATATTCTGCCCAGCATGCTAGAAACGGGCCAGCATTGCACGCATTTGGGTCTAGACCAGCACACTTTCACTTTGCAAAGCTGATAATACATACTATTTTTGAATAATTCAATTTTTAATATACTATATTATAACACATTTGTCATTAAATTTGCAGGAAAATGATAATAAAAGACAAGTGTTATGTACTGATATGTTTGACAAGAAATATAAGCGGAAGGATGGGACGTATATGATACCCGACTGGGAGAACAAAAGGGTATTATACACTTACCAATATTTGTTTTTTACATTTGTTTATTTTATCAAATTCAATAATCAGTGTTAACAACTAATATGTTTCTTGTTGTTTAACTTTATTACATTTGTGCCACAACATGATCACAATTAAATTTGTTTCATTTGTGCAAATGTGCAGAAACAGCTTGCTGATGCTCAAGATCTGGTCCTGAAGGATCGCGTTGCAGATGAAAGGGTACCGTATGAAAAGCTGGTAGACGCCGCTGTAACTGTCATGGGAGTTCACCCGAGGTCGGGGATACCATATTTGTATGGTCCTGGAGCCACATTAGTGTCGGACAAGTTCTCTTCGACGGCGAGCACCCAGTCGTGTGCCAGCTCGCACAGAGCAATGGGCCAATCATCATCCGATTCCACTCAAGAGCTACTGCCGCGTTTAGAGCGCCTGGAATCCCGACAGGAGGCTGATCTGAGCCGCATGGAATCCCGACAGGAGGCTGATTTGCGGCGCATGGAATCCCGACAGGAGGAACTGAAGGACAGCATGAATCGGATGATGGAAATGCAGGCTGCTATGATGAGGATGCTCACTACTCCTGGATACCAGCCGCCCTACGGTCAAAGCCCGAATCAAAACAACCGTGGTCCGACTGGTCAGGGATCCCATGGCACAGAGTAGACATGTTAATTTTATTTGAATCGACGTCTGTATTTGAATTGGAATTTAATTTGTGGAATTTCGAATTTCTTTAAATAGTAATTTCGAATTTAATTTCTGGAATTTGGAAATAATTCTTCAAATAGTAATTTCTAATATTAAAAAATAAGAAATTTACGTAATTTTATTACGATCAGTTTAAATCAAATTTGTGACGCAAACGTGGCAGAAAAACGACGGAAAGTTAATGATGGTATTGTACCGGAAAATGGACGGAAACAATATGCCGGAAATGAGATGGAAACCATACGGAATAAAACACTGATGGAAAAAAGACGGATATTTGACGGAAACATTGATGATGGTATTGTGACGGAAAATGGACGGAAAGGCTATGACGGAAATGAGATGGAAAACATACGGAATAAAACACTGATGGAAAAAAGACGGATATTTGACGGAAACATTGATGATGGTATTGTGACGGACAATGGACGGAAAGGCTATGACGGAAATGAGATGGAGTGATGACGGAATATGACACGGATGGAAAAAAGACGGAATTTAGACGGATAATCTGGTGAACGAAAGAAAGACGGTTTTATAACGGAACATTTCAACGGATACATGTCGGATTGACGACGGAATCTTTATGTACGGAAACTCGACGGAATAACGACGGAAAATGGACGGAATGGTGTGACGAAATGTCGACGGAAAAGTTTTACCGTCGGGAAAATTTCCGTCAGCGTAATGGTCGAAGGAAATGTGACGGAAATTGATTTAATTATGTCACATGTCCGTCAATATTCCGTCGGTGATTTGTCGACGAAATTTTTTCATAAATTAGTAGTGCCTCTAGCAAGTTTGTTAGACCAAGTAATAGTAATGCAATATTTTTCAAGATACACTAACAGTATGTTTATGATGATTCATTGAGCTACAAAATTTAAACAGAGAGTTGCGAATTTTAACTTGAAAAACTACAAATTTTAAACAGAAAGTACGTATAAAAACTAAAAAAGCTACGTATTTTAATTAGAAAGCTACGGATTTGAAACAGAAAGTTACCTATTTTAATTAGAAAGCTACGAATTTTAAACAGAAAGCTACGTATTTTAACTAGAAAGCTAAGAATTATAAACAAAGAGTTGTGTATTTAACTTGAAAAGCTACAAATTTTAAACAGAAAGCTACGTATTTAACTAAAAAAGCTACGTATTTTAACTAGAAAGCTATGAATTTTAACTCGAAAGCAACGTATATTTACAAGAAGGCTACGAATTTTAAACGGAAAGCTACGTATTTAAAAAAAACAAACTCAAAAAACCGATCAGCGTATAGTAAAAAAACGAACTCGAAAAACATCTGAAGCAGAAAAGTCGCAACGATCTGGTTGAATTTCAATCCGCAATCATCCGAAAATGAAATTAATAAACCAATCGATCCGTGAGAAGCCACACGATTTATAGAAAGTTGATTTTCCAGGGAAAGAAGTGAGCGAGGAGTTCGGATGAACGATGAAGACGTTCCGGCGAGAGGATTATGGCCGGCGACGATGGCTGATGATGAGCTGTCAGTTGATTTTTGCTTAAGAAGAGAAGAGAGAGAAAGAGATTATATTATAATTAATATATGAAATTAAATGACTAATATACTCTTAATGACTTATAAAATAGATTTTTATTGTTAAATAAATACTAATTATCAAGGCCGTAAGATCTTAGATCCAATGACTAATTTAATTTCTTATTTCTCACGAAAATACCCACTTTTCATATGATCCCTTTCCATTAATTATAAACGTTCTTTAATTTTTGCCATCGAGGTGATGACATGGTTAAAGTGTTTCTCAACAAGCCTTCAAGTTTTATATCCAATTATTGGTGGTCATACTAACCTTCAAGTGTTTCTCGACATATGCAACGACATATAATCTCACCAATAAATGAATATAATGGGGATTGAATTTCAACAAAAATAGCATCATTGGTAGTGGTCTAGCGGTCACAGTCTTGGTCGAATGACCAGGAAGTCGACGTTTCGAACTCCCTCGGATGTACCGGTATGAATTTGGGACTTGTCCATTCATTGCTTGTAATAGTGGAATTTATAAAATAAAAAAAATTATGAAAATAAACTAGACTTTATAAATAAACTAACTTCATTGCGGAGTCCCCATCAAAAAAAAAACTTTATTGCGGAGTAAAGCACTTTAAACCCAGTTTGCAGGCAGCTCGTGGTTCCTCAGGAGGACTGGCGGTTCTATGGAAGCAGGAGGTTGAGGTGTCCGTCTATGACTTAAATCTTGCATTTACTGGGGAGATGGGAGATGCATTTACTAGAGATACATTATGATCCAACATTAGATTATAAAAATAATGTAACACTTCCATGCCTTTGCAAACTCTAGGAAGAAGTCAAACACAATTTCCAGAATTGAAAGTCAGACAGGACACGTTGAAGAAGATCCGAAGAAAATTAAAGACATTATTATTGCTGAGCATTTTAAGAAGGTTTTTGGTATGACCAGGCTTATATCCACAGCAAGAGTTGCAAACAAACGTCAGTTGCTTACACAGTAAGATCACTACGCAACACAATGCTATTCTACTAGCTCCGTACACAGCTGCCGACGTAACAAAAGCATTGTGTCAACTACATCCAATGATCCAAAGCATTATTCATAGGTTCTGGTGGACTACAGGAGCAAACCAGAAAGGGGTACATTGGGTTCGAAAAGATATTCTCTTACAATCAAAGGAAGATGGAGGGTTAGGCTTCAGAGATTGGAGATGTCTAAATTTGGCTTTTTTATCGAAACAAGCTTGGAGATTACAGTCACAACCAAACTTGCTGGTGAGTCAAATAATGAAAGCCAAATATTTCCCTAATTCATCTATTCTGGATGCGTCATTGGGGTATAGACCATCGCATGTTTGGAGCAGTATGTTTAAAGCGTTGCCAATCCTAAAACAAGGCACAATTAGGAGTGGTCACACTGGAATTTTACAATGGAATCATACGCTCACAGGAATTTTCACCATTAAATCAGCTTATAATCTGGCAAGATTATTACAGACTCACAGGAATGCAGAACAAGGAGAACCATCTGATAGGTCTAAGCTCCATGCCTTTTGGAAAACATTATGGAAACTCCCATTGCCCAAAAAGATCAAAATCTTCACATGGAAAGCGTACCAGGGAGCTTTGCCCACTGGGAAGCAGAAATTGAAGCATCATTTGGGAGGTCATCCTATATGCCCGATTTGTGAGTTTCCTTGCGAAGATGATATGCACGCTTTGGTCAACTGCTGGTGGGCGGCTAGTAAATGGAATATGTATCATATTAGTGGCACCGAACATTTTCCATCTTTCACCTCTATTGCAGATTTGTTATTTTTCTGCTACCAGCATATGAGTAAGCCAGATTTGGTCAGGGTGATCCTTACATGTTGGTATATTTGGTATCACAGGAACCTTTGTCTGCATAAGGGCTTGCCTATGGACCCAAGGCTAGCATTTTACAAAATCTTGTCTTTACTATCAGATTTTCATTCCAACTCTGCTGCTCTAATTACGGAATCTGGCTCCAATTCATTGGAATGGATCCGGCCACCCTCCAACTACGTCAAAATTAATTGTGATGCTTCTTGGAGTGTCGAAGAAGGCAAAGGAGCCGTAGCGGCATGGGTTCAAGACAGCCAAGCTATCACCATCGCTACTCGCTGCAGACCTATCACATGGTGTAAAGATGTTCCTGATGCTGAAGGCCAAGCTCTGAGACTTGGGATGGAGTTGGCTAAAGAACTACATCTCCATAATGTAATATTTGAATCCGACTGTACCGAGGTTGTTGCAAGCGTAAACAGAAAAATAAACACAGATCACTGGAGTCAGCAATGGTTTATCAGATGTTGTAGATTTCTAGCTCAAGAACTCAAGTGGAAAGTTCATCTTATAAGGCGGGAGGCAAATGGTCTCGTAGATGCACTGGCCAAAAAAAGCAAAGTATTAGGTTTGCACTGGACCAGGTTGGATGCAGTACCACTGTTGTAATCATAGATAGTTTTTGTTTTAGTCCAGCTTTTTAAGCCCTCCTTGTAAGCCTTTTAGGCGTCTTAGCCTTGTCAAAAAAAAAACAAAAAAAAAACTACATCCAATGAAAGCTCCTGGCAAGGATGGCTTTTCAACTGCTTTCTTCCAGAGTTGCTGGCCTATATTGAAGAATGATTTTATTGAGGATTGTCTCTCATTTCTGAATAATGGCACCCTTAATAATGATGCAAATGCTACTCTGATTACTCTTATCCCAAAGCAGAAGGGTGCATCTAAAGTTTAAGATTACCGACCTATAAGAGTATATACACCCGTTGAGGAAGTTCTCTGTTTTGAGGACCTCCTCAAATAGCACTTCCTGTTACTATTTATGATAATAGGAAGTCCTATTCTCGCTATTTGTACAGCCGTTGAACATGCAGGACCTCCTATTACTATCCATTACTTGAAACAGGGGCGGACCCAGCATTTGAGGTTGGGGGTGACAGCAAAAATAATAATCGTATTACTAAAAAAATTACAGTTTTTACAAAACTCTTGTTACACTAAAATAAAGAGCGTCTTGTTTCCATATCACGAAAATCGTCTATTATATCATCGGTTCTAAACATTTTAGCTATGTCTTTCTCAATGTTGACAACCAAGCAATCCGATAAAAAATCATCTTCCATCTTGTTGCGAAGTGCACTTTTTACTATATTCATTCTTGAAAAGGAGCGTTCAGCAGTAGCCGTGGAAACTGGAAGAGTCAGAATAAAAGATATCACCTTGTCTTTTTGGAAAAAACATGGCAGACAAAATATAACATCTGCTTCCTTAGAGTATTCTAACCACGATGCATAACGGTTATACCAAGAAGACTGAAAGCTACGAGATTTTTTATCTGATTTTGGATACTTGTCAAGTATTGGCTGATAAGGACCAAAACTAATATAAGCTCTTCGAATCTCGTCGCGCTTACCAATGGGATAATTCCATATTTGTGGACGTAAACCTGGGTCGCGTTCTAATTTGTTGATATCGAATTCAGCAGCAATTTCTAGCCTTTGCACTTTTGGAGCACGATGTTCCTCACTCTGTAAATGACTAGCTTGCTTTGAAGTTTCAGTCGATTTTCTTTTAAAGAATGAATCAATGGTTGACGTTTTCATCTAAAAATGAAATATTAGAATCAAGTTAAAATTAATTCATTCCTAACCTTTAAATTCAACAATCAAAAACATACAAGAATACCATTCAAAGCACCAATTTTGTAAGTCACAACACAACAATCCATAAAGATCAAGACCAAGACCTCATACCTATCATTCACCATATATTTAATATTTTCCATCAGTAACATGGAAAGAAGCTATATCCTATTTTTGCCTCGTTGGTTCCAGCAAGAAATCAATTTGTCTGAAATGAATGTGCATACAACATACATACATATTACACAATACATGACGTGCTACACATACGATTCACACAAGTTCAAACCCTAGCAGATCCGCTCTCCAGCGCACCATTCAATTTCAATCGACCGACTTCAAAACAAAAACAAAAAATGAAGCAAAACAAAATTAGGGGGATCTGAGATGCAGAAATACCACGATTCATTACCAGAAAATCGCCGGATTATCCAACTAAAGTAGCGCTCAGTCTGCGATTGCTCGTTGATTATCGATACAGAGAAGCAAAAGAGGAGAGATGAAGTCGCTGTTTTTTTTAGTCTGCGATGCTCGGTCTAGAGGTGCTTTTTGTCTTTCTTTTCGTATAAATATATACCCCTATATAGAGGAGCGCTCAAATGTTATACTCATATTAGAGTGTTATGTGTTACTTCAATCTTAGCCACACATTCTTAGAGGAGCGCTCAATCTTAGAGGAGCGCTCAAATGAGGCAACCAAATTAGAATGAAACTGTGAGGCACGATCTCAACCACACATCTAACCCCCCCCCCCCCCCCCCCCCCGTGATTTGTGGGCGCGCCACGTGTCCAAATAGTAAACTCACTACCAACAGTAAAAAGCAAAAAGCAAATAGTAGAATCCCACTACCACATCTTTAAATCTCAACCATTAGATCAATATCATCAATGGCCAAGATCATGCCTTACTGCCTCATTCTACCAACCATGCCTCAACCGAGTGCTCCCCTATATATATATATATATCTATTAGTAAAAAAAATTCGACCAATCTGGGGGTGACATTTGTCACCCCTAGCCTATGTTGCGTCCGCCCCTTACTTGAAATTGAAATTACTTGATATTGAAATTACTTGAAATTGAAATTACTTGAAATTGAAACTACTTGAAATTGAAACTACTTGAAATTGAAATTACATAAATTGATTTTAATTAAAACCACTAAGTTACCTAATCATCGAAGTGTAATGGATGGTAACAATTCAAAAAAGAACTAGTGTTCTCTTCGACTTCCTTCTCTTCATATTGGCTGACAATAGCGGCCTTCCTCTTTGAAAAGTATCTCTTGGATGTTGGAGTCATCATTTCTGTATTCATTTGCATGATCTTTGTATCTTCCTCCAACTTCCTAACATTAATAGCATCTTGTTGAATTTGTTGAGCTCTCTTCGCTTGCTCTCTTTGCCAATTCATATGTTCTTTCTGGTTATTTGCCATGGTTTCCAAAACATCGTCTCGGCGTTGAGTTGATTTAGTCGCGGCGTATTTTCCTTTTCTCCTTGCCTCCTTGGCCGCTTTTACTCCGGGTGGTCTCACCGAACTAGATGAACCTCCGGTGTAGCTTTCAGGTGTAGAAAATGTAAGATCATCAATACTTACACTTGGAGGCACTTCATTGACGAGTACTTCATCAATCTCTGCGTTGGCTTCGTATGTATAAGTTGGGGGAGTACTTGTTTCTGTTCGAGCAAATGTTTGGCGAGCCTTCACTTCTTCCCAACAAGAAAAGTGTTTGAACTCCTTTTTCGAAATATACATTGTTTGAGCTTTACGTATCTATTCAATTTGAAATTAAGCAACACAATCAAACAAATAGAACTAGTTAATATGCAAATAATTATTGTAATGAAATAATTACCTCGTCTTGCATAATACTTACGGATTCTCTATTTCTTTCTGCGTAGGAGAGACAAGAACCACAATAAACCAACATCGGCTTCAGTTTGGCAAAACGAGAAGCGAGTGCAGCTTGAGACCTAGCTTCCGCCCTAGGTTGGTTACCACGCAAAAGCAAACTGTCATGAAAATTAAGATGAATTTTTTCCCACAGTTTGTCAACCTTCTGTCTACTGCCGGATATTGGATCAACGGATTGCCGACAATAAGATATACACAATTGTACATCTTCAGACATAGACCAATTGGAAGACATTTTGAGGAGAGAGTTGTGTGATTTATGAGTGAATTTAAGTGCATATTTATAGATCGGAGGAAATATGGTCGTTGGAGGAAAAAATATGGCCGTTGGAGGAAATATGGCCGTTGGATCAGAGCGCGCCGCGTCCCACCGCAACATTAAGCGTCGCGTTCTATTCAGACATTAATTCCTAATGTCTGAAGAGAACGCGGTGATAACGTTGAAGCAAAACACGCGACACTTCCCCTCCGCGTCCCATGTACACATTAAGACTGCACCGCGTTCTATTCAGACAATACTTCTTAATGTCTGAAGAGAACGCGGTGATAACGTTGAAGCAGGACGCGCGGCGACTTCCCAGTACTGTTCATCACCATCTTCAAACAGGGCAATCGATCGGGACGGGTTTAGGGTTTCAGATCGGCTCGAATTGTAGTGATTTTGTGGTTTAATGAGGTTTAATTGGAGTTTAAAACAACGCAATTATTTTTGTGGAACGTCCGCTCAAACGAGCTCGGGCAGCACGTCCTCGACAAAGGACGTCCTCCTTCAACGGCTGCATAATGGTTTTTTACCGGACGTCCTCAAAATTGGGTAGGACGTTCTCAATTTTGGTACCGGTGTATATGCTCTTATTAAATTAATGATTGTGATTTGCTGGATTGGATCAGCACCATCCTTATTCTCAGGCCCGACCCAAATGTAAGGCAACTGAAGCGGCTGCTTCAGGTCACATTTGGCCAAATTTTTTTTTAATAAAAATAAGAAAATAAAATAATAAAAATCAAAAGAAATCACGATAGCTCCAGGTCTCGGAAGCAAATCGCAATCGCAACGGGAAATCGGCTCTTTGCAAATCCAAAGCGGAAATCTAATTGACACAAACTCCATCGCATCTTCAATCGATTCTCATACAGCAAGTCCCCAAGTTTTGCAATACGCAAGTCTGCAATCCCTAATGTCGTCTCAGTTTCAGCAAGGGAACATTCCAATGAGTCTATTGGAGCTCAAATCTAGCCTTGTGAGCATTCTCCAGTCTCCCAAGTCCCAAACTTGCAGGAATGCTTCCACTAAGCTGATTAGATTGTGGTGCAAGAACACTGAGCTTCTGGAGGGATCCATGCTGTGATGGTATGCTGCCACTCAGCCTGTTGTAACACAGTTGCACAGCACAGTGGACACTCAAGTCAAAATCAAGCTTAAAGGTCAACAAAAATTAAATGCATCTGAATCAGCCCTACATAGCTCACTAGACAACAAATCCAAAGCCTGTTCAAGCTCAACTCAAACAACAAAGCAAATCTCAGATGGTCAATGAAAAAGAATCATTAAAAATGTAAAAATTCAAAACTTTGACACATAGGAAGTAATAAAAAGCAAAACTAAGTTGAAATTTTAAATAAGTGGAGATCGTATTCAGTGATACTCGGCTCAAGACTCGTTTGGAGTCTTAGTAACCTATAGCTGATATGAGAGTTTGAGTTAACCCATCCTTGAATTCTTTAAGACTTTGACAATCATGTCTCGGTTGCTTGGTGTTCAACATTTCAAGGATGGGGATCTTCAATGGATGTTTATCAAAAAAAATTTGCTTCATGTAGTTTTCTCTTTACATGTCAATCTGGCCGTCAATTATGATCTTCCTATTAAATATATGAAACAAGAGACAGTAAGAGTTCAGTGATGAGTCTCTGCTTACTAATTTCGCGGAGATCTGAGGATTAAGATGGATGATTTCATAGCCACGAGGGCGGTCAATCCCTTGAATAACGAGTTTCGAAGCGAGTTGCTGGCCGTACAACTCGACCTAGTGCCTCACCTGTTCGATAATTGAATTCTTAACTTCCGCTCGTAGATCTGCACGATGAGCTTCTCGATCGTCGACATCTTCTCCTTCGTCTTCTTCTTCTTCACCGTAACAACGCCATCAACCCTAGAAGCGATTGAAATTCCAGTAGAAAGAGAGGAGAGAGAATGTCGTCACGGCAACGGTCCAGATCCGAAAATCGATTTCAACTACAATAGTTTACCAGCATGCAATTTTGACTAACTGGACGGACCACTAAGGACGACCTGTTTTGATGATGTGCGTGATATCCGAGACCTGAGGTGGAGCATGTTGGTTCCTTCCCTAAACAGCAGGTTACAACATTAGATGAGGACATGCGTGAAAGTTGGAGTTTCTTTGAAAGAGAAAGACATGAGGATATGCGTGACAGCTGGAATTTCTTTGAAAGAGAAAGAGATGAGGATATGCGTGAAAGCTGGAGTTTCTTTGAAAGTTACCCACAGCAACACTTTGTCTTGTCTGAAACATTATTGAATCACTATATCAGGTACCACCAGCTTGATGAATCGTGGCAGGCAATAAGAGCATATACACCCGTTGAGGAAGTTCTCCATTTTGAGAACCTCCTCAAATAGCACTTTCTGTTACTATTCAGCCCAATAGGAGGTTCTATATGCGTTATTTATACAGCGGTTCGACATATAGGACCTCCTATTACTATTCATTGAATAATTTTCTTTTGAATTATCAATTCACAAGTAACTCTATTTAAATTATAGATGAAAATTTGACACTATGAGCAATAGAATAATTAATCAAACAAGGCAGGGGCATCATTATATTCGCCCTAAAAACGTGAATTTGACCCTCCATATGAATGAATTCGCCCTAAAAATGCCGAGCTCATGGCGTAGCGATAAGTCTTGCTCAGAATGTCGTTTCCACCCAAAAAATACTAGGCTTTCATCAAATTCTAACACGGACTCAGAAACGTCAAATGATCAGAGCCTGCTGCGTCCCACCGCAACATTAAGCGCCGCGTTCTCTTCAGACATTACTTCCTAATGTCAACGTAGAACGCGATGATAACATAGTGTACGAACGCGCGGAACTTCCCCTCCGCGTCCCATGTAGACTTTAAGGCTGCATCGCGTTCTGTTAAGACATTATCGCTTAATGTCAACGTGCGACGCGATGCTAATGTCAAAGCCGGACACGCGGCGGTTCTCTTTACAGTTCATCATCATCTTAAAACGCTGCAATCGATCGGACACGGGTTTAGGAGAATCGATCGATGATCAGAAGTTCATAGGGCGATTGATGGGGTTTAATTGGAGTTTAAAACAAGGCAATTGATTTTTGGAGGACGTCCGCTCAAACATGCTGCTCGAGCACGTCCTCGAGAACGTCCTCCGCAGCGGACGTCCTCCTTCAACCGCTGCATAATTTTTTTTACAGGACGTCCTCAAAACGAGATAGGACGTTCTCAAAATCACTACCGATGTATATGCTCTAAGCCTGATTGGAACGAAGATGAAAGTTATTTCTAAAGTGATGGTTAATCGTCTTCAACAGTTCTTGGATGAGGTAATCTCTGCAGAGCAATGTGCTTTTGTTAAAAATAGAAATATTACTGATAATTTGATTATAGCACATGAGATCATCCACTATATTCATAACATAGTAGGAAGAGTGTGTATGGATCTCTTAAGTTGGATATAGCCAAAGCTTACGATACTGTTGATTGGCTATTCTTGCGGACTGTGCTTCATAAATTGGGATTTGCTGAGGTTTGTCCTGAGAGTAATGCTTATAGTAACAACTGTCAAATATTACATTCGAGTTAACGAAAGTTTTATCGAGGAAATAGTGCCTAGCAGAGGAATCCATCAAGGAGACCCTTTGTCTCCTTATTTGTTTATTATGTGCATTGAATATTTTACGACCCTCTTGAATCACTACAAATATATGGGACTTCTTGATGGGATTAAGATTGGACGAAGAGCACCTGCTATCAGTCATCTGATGTTTGCAGATGACAGCTTGTTGTTCCTCAGGCTCACTAATTCTAGTATTTTACGGATTCAAGATATTCTGATATATATATGAACAGTCTTCAGGGCTGAGAGTTAATTTTCAGAAATCTGAAATTATGCTAAGTCGAAATGCCCAGCCAGATCTTTTTGAAAACATAAAGCAAGTCTGGGGAGTCAAGATCGTCCGGAATCATACAAATATTTGGGCTTACTAACTGTTTTAAGCCGGAGGTATTCAGACACTTTTCAGGGACTGTTAGACAAGATGTGGACCAAAACCTGCAGTTGGAAGTCCCTTACTCTGTCTCAAGGGGGTAAGCAAGTTTTAGTTCAATCTGTTTTAAGTGAGATGCCCCTATATTGGCTGTCCTGTTTTCTTCTTCCAGACAAGGTTATTAAAAAAATACATACTACTATCAATGAGTTCTGGTGGAGACAGTCAGCAAGAAGAAAAGGTGTGCACTGGATTAAGGCGCATACATTGAGACAACCGAGAGAGGATGGAGGACTTGGTTTCTATAACTTTAAGTATTTAAATCTGGCTTTGGCGACTAGCCAAAAATCCGGATCTAATGGTCAGTAAACTACTTAAAGCAAAATATTTCCCAAATACTAATATTCTTGAAGCTTCGGTCACTGCCAGACCGTCTCATATTTGGAGAGCACTGCATATTTCTTTACCTGTTTTGCGATATGGTTGTGAAAGAGACTCCGCCACAGGAGAATTGATTTGGAAATTGAACTCTTCAGGACAATTGGAGATTAAATCTTCTTATAAAGTCATGCCTGTTATTTTTGATCCAGAATTTTGCACCAGAGGAGAACCTTCTGATAAGACCAAGTTAGCCAGATTTTGGGGGGGGTTTTTTATGGAAACTCCCGATTCCTCGAAAAATTAAGATTTTTATTTGGCGAGGTTATCATGCAGGACTTCCGACTGGCAGGCAATTAGCAACGAGAAACATTGGAGGTACTCATCCTTGCTCTATTTGTCATTTCCATCTTGAGGATGATGGGCATCCATTTATTAATTACTGGTGGAGTAAGGCTGTGTGGGTTTATCTTGATATGGAAGTTCATAACCAATGTAAGGGTATCACTACTATGGCAGATTTAATCTTCCACAGTTATTCCATGACTAGGCCGGATGTGTGCTGTAAGATTTTTGTGGGCTCTTTGGTTTATTTGGCATCATCGGAATAGAGTCGTTCATGGTTATCCCAATTTATCACCTGTTATGGCTAGTCGGCGGATTGACAAACTTCACAAGGATTTCGCAATGAAAAATAAATCATTGTTGCCTAATTTAAACTGCTCTAGTTTGGTTTGGCAAAAGCCAGTGAGAAACTTTGTTAAAGTTAACAGCGATGGATCATGGAATGAGATGGAGAGAACAGGGGGTTCTGGGAGCATAATACGCGACTCCAATGGTTGTGTTCTAGCTATCGCATCTGAGTTTGTACCAAATAGTGACAGTGCTCTTTTTTGTGAAGGAGCAGCGTTGCAGGACGACATGCTTATGGCCAGGAATCTTCATTTGCAAAATGTGGTTTTTGAAACAGATAGCTTGCTATTGGTGCAGGCGCTGAATTTCAGTGAATCTAATGAAGCATCAAAAGCTCCTTGGTTTGAGAGTCTTAGAGATTTGTTAGCGAAACACGCAACTGGATAATCGTCTTTGCAAGGCGCGAAACTAACTGTGCGGCAGACTTCATTACGCATAAATCTCTGATGGAGAAATGGAGTTGGCACAAATTGAATACTATTCCAAGATTATCAGATCTTGTCCAATTATTGTAGCTTTGCCTTTTGCTTTGTACAGCATGTTGGCTTCATCAACAAAACAAAAAAAACCCAATTTGCAGGGCACGATAACTGCAACAAATTGGTCTATTTAAACCAGAGTATTGAAAATCTTTAATATTATATACGGAATCACGTCATTATCCAAATAATTTAATTATAATGTGTCCTAATTATAAATACATGAACAGTAAGAAATAAATGTGGCAACATCATGATCATCTACATAAATAGATATTGTCGACAAATCTTGGCGTACAGTCCTTTCATCTGACGTGGGGATCTATAGAGTCTTGTACGGTATCCGAGCTGTCGCGAAATTGTCTACATGGCACACAGCGTGTCAAATAGACAGCCAATCATGGACCGTCAATCAGTCAACTTGATCATCCAACGGTCAGAACAAACGGAATTCGTACGTCGAGAATCAGTTCGAGTGTGTCGAACCGTTAACTGCCGCAAGCCAACAGGCGCTCAGCAAAAGTTGTATGACACGTCAGCTAAAACCAATTAGACAACGACACGTGGTGAAAAGTTTGGCATAAAGAAACCCATCCAATGCTTTTCAAAACAAACTTCTCACCGACTCCTCTGTAATCCAACATCTCCGATCTCTGCTTCTTCCTCTGATTCCTCCGTCCAACGATCGTTCATTCGACTGTCAGAGAGAAGGAAATTCAATCAGGAGATTTGAATTCATGGACATGACCGGCGCCGCCGCTGTTCTCAACCGTGTTCCTCCGTGCATGATGATCAAATCCCAATCATCGTTGGGAGCCGGAAACCGGA
This sequence comes from Rhodiola chrysanthemifolia, assembly GCA_033675395.1. NCBI lineage: Eukaryota > Viridiplantae > Streptophyta > Magnoliopsida > Saxifragales > Crassulaceae > Rhodiola > Rhodiola chrysanthemifolia. The sequence continues at coordinate 44,094,066 of CM066205.1, forward strand.
TCGCCATTGAATCTCGGACATGCCTGAAAACTCGGATAGAGCTGGAAAGCGGATTTCGTGATGTCAGTCATGTTCTGTATTACCAGACGAGGCCGACGACGATGATGAGAAGAGAGAAGGCGACCACGGCGATGATGGCGAGCTGTGGTGGTGTAGCAACTGATAAGAAGATGAAAAAGGAAGAGAAGAAGATGATGAAGAAGCTCAAGCTGTTAAAAGAGCTGACAAAGGACTTGTCGATGTCGTCTCAGGTTGGTCTGGTAGGAGAAGACAACGTCGGTGGCATTTCGGTAATTTTTCCCAACTTTCATCTTTTCGTTATTTTGGGAATTGTGAATGGAAAGTTACAATCTTGAACATGTTTCTGAATTGGGTTTCTAATTTGTGTATTTAGGAAGCAGCGGAGACTCTGATGAAACATCTGCAGGAGATGAAGTCTAAAGAGAAGGAGTTGAAGAAGAAGAGGAAGATGGAGAAGGCTATGATGAAAGCAGCAGCAGCCAATTCATCATCATCATCAGAATCAAGCGAGAGTGAATGTGGAGAAGTAATGGACTTAGCCAGCCTACGAATGAGCTCATCAACCCAATCTTCAGCTCAAAAAGGCCACTCCAAAATTGATTCATGTCCGGCACTCCAAAGCATTGCTGCCAATCTGACACAAGCTAATCCGTTTGAGGACTTGGATCTGTGTAAACCGGTTACCGTGGCGGAAACAGCGACGAAGAAAATAGAAGTGTGTATGGGGGGAAAGTGCAAGAAATCGGGTGCTGCACAACTGGTTGAGGAGTTTGAGAAGGTGGTCGGAGAAGGTGTTGCGGTGGTGGGGTGTAAGTGTATGGGAAAATGCAGAGATGGTCCTAATGTGAGGGTCCTGAGTTGCAGCAGTGGCGCCGATGCGAGTAACTTGGGCAAGATTGATGCATCGTTGAGTCCTCCGCCGCTCTGCATTGGTGTTGGATTGGAGGATGTTAGTGTTATTGTGGCCAACTTCCTTGGTAGAGGTGTTATTAGTAGTAGTAGTAGTAGTCAAGCTAATTTAGCAGTTGTAGCTACTTAGGTCACATTTGTATGATCATGTCAGCAACTCCTCGTTTGAGCATAATATGAAATGAACATAGTTTGGATACATAATAAGATCAATGGAAATTGGTGACCTTTGATTTGGTTACATTCTTATAGTTGTTATAAGAATACACCAAAGTTTCAAGAAACAAAAAGGGTTCAGAATCAAAGTGGTCTAGTGGTGTAAACACCATGACTAGTCAATTTACGGTATGAGGTTTGTACAGTCCTTGCCAATTCTTTTTTATAAAAGGGTTCATGATCCGATATAGAAGCAACTTGTCTTTTGAATAACTGAACCGGCGAGTTCAAGAATCAGGTTTTGGCATGTAGGTGGCGGGTTGGAGCCAATTGAGAAACGAGCGCAGAAGGATGAAACAACAACCAACTATGACAAACATGTAACCCAATCAAGTTGGGTTGTGCATCTTTACACGTAGTGTTAGTTGATTGAAAATTTTGCAGCCATGTATTAATGTATATCACTCATGCACAAGTCAGTTGATCCACTTGCGGCAAGTTAGGATCCAGTGTATCACAATTCACAACTTATCCATATAGTTTTATTGAGATATTAGACTTGCACATTACATACAAATCTTAATGTTATAGTCATTGCAACCTAAGACCGAAACACTAAATATGTCCAGTGCAGGAGCAAAATACTGCGAGTGTCAAAACGCTCGCAGCTACGTTGCACCGGATCTTATTCGATTGTTGTCGAAATTAATGTAAGGAGAGTCCTGAATGAATATTACTCCTGATTGGTTGTTGTTGTTGTAAATGCTAATGGATGACCCAGATGGAAGATTAAAAGGATCACAAAAATCATGAAGACTGAAGATCTGAGTTTGCCGCTGGCAATAACTACTCCAAAAATCTGAGTTTCAAACTTGAAAATTCTGCAATGTCTCTCAATCCTAATTGAGTAAATCACATGAATTCTAAGGGTCTTTAACAGAAGCATTCGGACTGGAGGACCCTGCAATATACAGTTTTAAACAGCTAGTATGATTCAGCAATTTTCTTGGCATGTTGATGATAATATATTGACTAAAAATGCATAAACCTTTTTTTTCCCTCCCTAATCTGTTTGACTGGGTATAATTTTGTAAAAACGTTAGAAACCAATGCTTAAATATTATAGTGAAGTCTCTGAGAAACATAAATGAAATCCTTTTTTTTTTTTTTTTTGCATAACTGAGGGTTTCTCAAAAAATTAACACCTTACCATGAATTTTGAAATTGACAAACTTTTAAAGCCTCCAGACAGAGGCGGCTCCAGGGGCCCGGGGGTCGTAGGACCCTCCTCAATTTCTTCGAATTTCGATCAACCAGCTATTTTCAGTCCATACTTTCATCGGGTATAACCATTGAATTTCATCTTGGTGTAAAAAAGAAAGTTGTAGAATGTTCAATTTGCTTTCTAACCATATATAGATCATCTTCAACGGGTATAGGATGAGGTATTTGTGAGCTCCAGAAGATTGACTGATCCTTAGCAACTTCAATTATATAGTGCATTTCGGCTTAGTTTTGAGTCATCTTAACGTTAGATTTGAATTTAGGCGTAAGCATAGACATTGTAGCGCTTTTCGTTAACTTTATGGTCTAGGTGATCAATTTCTCAAATGGTACTCCGGTCGCTCGTTATAGGGTTCAAAAGTTGCTAAGGTACACTTGTTAGGCGACCTTAGTTTGAGTATGTTTCAGCTACTTTAATGTCGGATTTAGATCTTAATACCAACTAAAGAGTCGTAGGCTATTAAATTATCTTTCCAATGATATATGACTCGATCTGATAGGGTAACATATGTGACTTTATGACCTCTCAAAGTTACGTCATTGGACAATATATGAGTTTGACTTTAATATTTACTTGAAAACAACTTATATCGTCAAACATAAAGAATATATACAAGATTTTTTTGTGTGCCAAATCCGAGCGATATCCATATTCCTCGATGAATTTTATTGGGACCCCCTCCTGTAAGGCTCTGGAACAGCCGCTGCCTCCAGATGCCTTCGGCATGAAATTAAATCTGAATTGAGTTCAAGTTTCAGTCATGTTGCGTTTGCAGGACAAGTAAATGAAGGATTCATTTTTGATGCTGTTAGATCTTATGGCATGTAGTTTGGCAAAACTCTGTATAGTTGTTCAAGCTGTTGTACAAGGAGAGTTCAAGGCCAGAGAGAGACAACCAACGTGGAACAAGTTTGACGCAGCAGATGTTTCCTAAAACAGATTAGGCAAGTCGGCATTGTTACACATTGAAAATATGATGCAAATATTGAAGTCGGTGGATTCAAATATCAGACGCATATCAAGAAGTTGGTTGAGAGATATTAGGAAATACTTGCGCTTGAAGATTACTTAGAGAAGAAGCTAATTGAAGATCTATTTGAAGATATATTGAAGATTATCAAAAGATAGATACGCAAGATATTAGGAATGTTTCCTAAAATATTTAAGAAACATTTCCTAAAGAGATAGGCGGTTGAAGATAGGAAACCTAGATACTTTAGGGTTTCTCGGCCTTTATATAAGGAGGGCTGATGCATTCACAATACTTAGCACTCACGGAGATATTACTCACGCATATTCACTGAAGGGAGGTGGAGGCAAACGGCCGGCGATATTATCATTCCGATAAGATCACGGCGCTCGGATTCAATCTGTTCTAGTGCTCGGCAGACTGATCATAGAACAACTTGACGATACACGCATTGTTGGTGTTGCTGCACATTCTGCGGAATGCGCTGATCTTCGAGGAGGATCTTCTGGTGGAATCGGAGGGGAGACTCTGATCTAGGGGAGACCTAGTTACTAGAGTGTTAGAGGCTCTGGCAGTTTAAGAGAGATTCTGTAAACGTAAGCTCATGTGCTCTAAACTCAATATTAGTGAATTGCTTTCCACCGGTCTAAGGAGACAGCCCCCCAGACGTAGCTCGTTAACGCTGAATTGGGTAACAACTTTCGAGTCATTTATTTTCCGCACTGCACTTAATTTTACATAAGTTGTTCCAGATATTATTGTTCCAGATATTATTCTATACTCGACTAGAACAACATCTCAACATACACGAGAAGATTTCAATTGGTATCAGAGCAAACACTCAACACATATAGTGAGATCCGAAGGCTGTTGAGATGGATTTGAGAGAAGGGCAGAATATCTCGCGACCATCGCTGTTGGAAGGAGACAAGTATGGATACTGGAGGGTAAGAATGAAGGCGGTCCTATATTCCCAGGATGAACAGTCTAGAAGCTGTTCAACATGGGTGGACACATCCAGAAACTGTTGAAGAAGGAGGCATAGTTGTCCTAGTCACATAAGGCAGGTGGACAGAGGCGCAGAAGAATGCTGAAGCCGCCAACTCCAAAGCAATGAATGCTATATTTTCAGCAGTTGACGGGAAGAATTTCAAGATGATATCAGCCTGTGAAATTGCGAAGAAGGCTTGGGACATATTACAAACTGCTCATGAAGGTACAAAAAAGGTCAAAATATCCAGAATGGAGATGGTCACGTCAAAATTTGAAAGTCTAAGAGTGAAGTAGGACGAAACCATAGCTGACTTCCACACAAGGGCACTTGACATCTCTAATGAATCGTTTGCACTTGGAGAACCCATGGACGAAGAGAAGCTGGTGAGAAAGGTGCTAAGGTCACTACCACAGCGATATGCCATGAAGGCACTCGCAATTAAGGAAGCACAAGATGTGGCGACTATGAGGCTGGATGAACTAATGGATCACTGCAGACTCATGAGATGGAGATGAATGAAGAGGAACAACACATGAAGGTTAGAAGTGTTGGTCTGAAATCTGAATTAACTACTGCTCAAGGCAACGGTGAATAGTTGTCTGAACAACAGTATGCTATGTTCGCTAAGAATTTTGGGATGTTCATGAGAAGGACGAACAAGAAAGGCTCGGATCCAGGTCAGTCATCTAGCTCAAGATTCCAGAAGGATGAAAATTTTCAAAAGAAGAATAAATCTGGAGACTTTAATCACGACAACAAAGGCATGTGGATCCAATGTAGAGTGTGAAGGCTTCAGACATATTCAAGCTGAATGTGTCAACACACGTAAAAAGAAGAATGCATATGATGTCAACTGGAGAGACAGTGAATCTGATGAAGAGAATCAGGAAGGTGAGTCAAATAACTTTGTGGCCCTTGCTAGCTGTGTCAACCTGGAAGAAGAACGAAGTAAAGAAGTGGAGTCTAAGCCATCGTCTAAGGATCCTACAGAATACTCAAGCTACAGCGACGATGAAGAAATCGCTGAACAATGCTTTGCTAACAAGTAGAAGGAGTTGTTCAACAGTGGCTAAATGAAGTTGAGCGGAACAAAAAGCACCGTAGCAACCTGTCAGATCTAAAAGAAGAAAAAGAAAGGCTGTGGGAAGAAGCTGATGTCCTAGTATCTCAGAAGGTGGAACATCAATAGATAATCACTTATCTTGAAGCCCAGATGAAACGTAAAATATGAACGAGATGAACTTGTTGCACAAAAGGCCGAGCTACTGGCAGTTGTGTCATCTCTGAAGATTCAGATTGAAAGAAGTCAAGGTGAACATCCAGGAATCATTGATGATCTAAAGAAGAAGAATGCTGCTTTAAGACGAGGAGAGGTGATTCTTCTTAATACTGTGGATGCCTTAAAATGTGAAATTGAGACAGACAAACTTGTTCTTGACGAGACATTAGAGGAGCTGAACAACCTGAAGAAGTCTGTGAAGATGCACAATTCTGGAACAAAAGATCTAGACTCTATTCTAGGAGCTCATAGGATGAGTGGCGGTTACAAAGGGTTAGGGTTCACTGGTGCATCGGGCTCCGAAAAGACAACGTTTGTCAAAGCTAAGCCAAGATCCTACAATATACCAGCTGAACATCACTGGCGAAGTAGAACAACCTGGTATCCCTCAAGAAGGATGGACAAATGAAGGTGCTTTTACTGCAACCGAGTGGGACACATCAAACCAAGATGTCAGGAATTCCACAAGTGTCTCAGAAAGATGGATCAAGTGCCGAAAATTCACGTGAAGCAAGTTTTGAGGGTTAAGCAAAGGAGTGATGTTTGCTATGTTGCTTTCAGTTTCACTAGTCATCTGAAGAAGGAAAGATGGTACTTCGACAGTGGCTGCTCTAGACACATGACTGGCAATCCTGCGTTTCTGACCAATGTAGAGGAATTTAAAGGCAAATCTGTGACGTTTGGAGATGGAGTAGAAGGCCGAGTGCTTGGAAGAGGCACTCTGAATGTTCCAGGCCTACATAGATTGAAAGAAGTCTTACTTGTCAAAGGATTGCAAGGCAAATCTGATCAGTATAAGTCAGTTGTGCGATGGAGAGCACCATGTACAGTTCACACAGGATGAATGTGTGGTGTTGAACAAGAATGATGTTCCAGTTCTCACTAGAAGAAGGTCCTCGAACAACTGCTACTTGTTGAACCTTGGTCGACCCAATGGTGAAACAACATGCTTGCTGAGCAAAACTGAAGAGATGAATATGTGGCATCAACGGATGGGACACGTAAATCTAAGAACGCTCAAGAAGGTTGCCGCTGATGGTTTATTCCGTGGAATCCCTAAAGTTCAAGGTGACCTGACCATTATCTGCATAGACTACCAAATCGGGAAGCAGATCAAAGTTCCTCACATAAGCACCATTCAAATCAACACGAGGAGACCCCTGGAATTGCTACATATAGATATGATGGGGCCTATGCAAGTGGAGAGCTATTCTGGAAAACGGTACGTACTAGTCTGTGTTGATGACTATTCTCGCTTCACTTGGTCAAGCTTTCTGTGTGACAAATCAGATGATGTTCAAGCATTTGTTCAGCTATGTATCCGACTGGAGCGAGAAAGAGAAGATAAAGGAAAATGCTTAGTGGCTGTGAGAAGTGATCATGGAAAGGAGTTCGAGAACAATGCTCTTACTGAGTTCTGCACACAAACAGGAATAACCCAACAGTTCTCATCCCCGATCACACCACATCAGAATGAAGTTGTCGAACGTAAGAATCGAACCATTCAGGGGATGACTCGAGTGATGATCCTTGCAAAGCAAGTCCCATTGACGTTTTGGGGTGAAGCCATGAACACAGCTTGCTATGTCATTAACAGAGTGACGATTTGGACAGGCACGGAAAACACATGCTATGAGTTGTGGAAAGGTAAGAAGCCGACCGTGAAGTACTTTCATATCTTTAGCAGCCAATGCTACATCCTCAGAGACCGGGAGTATCTACAGAAGCTAGACCCTAAAAGTGATGAAGGAGTCTTTCTGGGTTACTCTGCTAACAGCCGTGCTTACCGAATCTACAACAAGCGCACGTGAGTCATTATGGAATCTATTGATGTTATCGTGAAAGATGTTTTGACAGATGCCCCTGTGTCAAGTATGGCAAATGATGATGAGGTTATCGCTCATCCGGAACAACATAGTCCTCCCACACCTCATCCAGAGTTGTTCAGGACAAAGCCTCAGAACATCATGCTGAAGAAGATGACCAGACTGACGAGGAAGCTGAATTGGAGACGCCACCTGCTCCTTCTGGGTCCTTCAACCTTCAAGAACTATTGAGAAGAATCATCCTATTACTGAGGTAATCGGTGAACCGACTGAAGGCACGAAGACTTGAGGTAAACAAGTAAACTTTCGAGAATTGGCTGGATATGCATGCTTTATGTCCACTATAGAGCCCAAGAATATCAAGGAAGCTATCAGTGACGAATACTGGGTGGTGGCTATGTGATCGGTTGTAATTTAGCAGAAATATTCGAATAAAATCCAAACACTATTGCTAAGTCACGGTAATCAAAACATTTATATTGACTCGGGTGAACCGAGGTCGTACCCAAAGGACAGGTGATTAAACCAATAATGCTAACAATTTACTTAGAATGTCTAATGGTTTGGGGGGGGTTTGTTCCTCTTGAGAGGGTGATAGCAAGATTTTACTATCCAAATTAAAGGTTTGATCGAGAGAAAGGTTAAAAATCAATTCAAAGATGACTAGGGATCTATTTTTCCACCTAGACAATTATTGTGATAGTAAATGGGGATGCCAAAGATGAAATCACATGCACATGTTTAGAATTTGGCTATTGCAACATTAATACCAAGTTCAACTCACGCTACAACTTAGTATAAAGAGGTTGCATCTCGCATAATGCCTCACACTCACGCTCTATTGGCATTATAGAATATGAATATCTAGTCTCACACTCACGCTCTATTGACTAGATGATCATACTCTTGTTAGGTCCAAGCCATTCTCATTAGAACTAGTGTGTCGCCATGTAACACAAAAACCCTAATGCTTCTTCGTTTAGTTCATTGAAATCATGCTTTTCAGGGGTTAGCTACATCAAACATGAAATCAAGCAGAATTCCTATTGAGGACTTGTCAAAGACATGCCTAGGGCAATCCGAAACGTTAAGTTCAAACGAAGAAGAATCATGTGCAAAATTATTCATCAATAACATCCACAATATTTACAACGTCACAAACATGTCTAGGGGGTTCATAGACCCCCAACCAAGGTCACTACTCACTCATGGTGAGGTTACAATCAAAAACAACAATAGATGAACAGAAAATCATGTAGAAAGTTGAGTTTTTGAATCTAGAACCAATATGGAGCACTAATGATGAAGGATGATCCACTCTTCGAGTTGTTGATGACTCTCGAAAAATCCGGTTTCTTCTCCAAGCAATCTTCTCTCTGAGAACCCAGTAAAAATCCAGAAAAATCCCAGCTGTGGCTGAAAAAACCCTAGCTTCCTATTTATACTTTTACGTAAAAACCCAAACTTTACGACGTCATGCGATCGCATGAATGGTTTATGCGCTCGCATGAACTCCTGAAGGCTTGGTCTTGTGCGATTGCGGCTTGAGATGATGCGCTCGCATGATATTCTTATGCGACTGGTTTGTCTTATGCGACCGCATGATATGCTTATGCGATCGCATGGTCCTTTGGTTGTGCGATCGCATGGGTTTTGCATGCGACTGGTTTGCTATGCGAGCTCTGGGAAGTCATTCGTGCGAGCGCATGACTTTATCATGCGACTGCTCCGATCCATGCGAACGCATGAATGGATCATGCGAGCGCATTCTTTTGAAGGATTCTTGCTCCGACTTCTATTTTGCTCTTTTTCGCTCTAGAATGCTCGGTTTGCTCCAAAATCACTGCTCACTTGTGTTCTCAGCTGAATCTCTGTAATAGGCCTGAAATGAACCACAAAACATCAAATAGCAAGTGAAATCGTAGAGGAATGACCGAAACAATAAGCATAGAGGACGCCTAAAATGCATATGTTTCAGTGCTATCACTATGCAAGAAGAGCTTGGTAAAGTTCAGCGAAACGATGTTTGGGATCTTGTTCCACGACCTGATGGTGTGAATATTATTGAAACAAAGTGGATTTTCAAGAACAAGTTTGACGAACAAGGGAACATCACTAGAAACAAGGCGAGGCTTGTTGCTCAAGGCTATACTCAGATTGAAGGAGTAGATTTTGATGAAACCTTCGCCCCGGTTACTCGTCTAGAAGCCATACGACTACTTTTGGCCCTTGTTTGTCATCTGAAGTTCAAGTTATTCCAGATGGACGTCAAGAGTGCTTTTCTGAATGGGCTGCTGAATGAAGAAGTGTATGTGGCACAACCTAAGGGATTCGAAGATCCTCACCATCCTGACAATGTGTATCGTCTGAAGAAAGCTCTTTATGGTTTCAAACAGGCGCCCAGGGCATGGTACGAGCGGCTCACTGAATTCTTAATCAACAATGGCCATGTGCGAGGGGGAGTAGACAAAACGCTTTACATAAAACACACAATGTCACACTTTATCATTGCTCAAATTTATGTGGATGACAATGTGTTCGACTCTAGCAATCAGAAGATGGTGGACAAGTTTGTAGAACAAATGCAGAGCGAATTCAAGATGAGCATGGTAGGTGAGATGTGATACTTCCTTGGATTATAAGTAAAGCAGAAGGTGGACGGTATCTTCATATCCCAGAGCAAATATGCTAGGAACTTAATCAAGAAGTTTGATCTGGAGAAGGCATCACATAAGAGAACTCCCGCTGCAACTCATGTGAAGATCACCAAGGATGAAGCTGGTACAAGTGTAGATCAAACCTTGTACATGAGTATGATTGGGAGCCTACTATACCTGACAGCCTGTGGACCAGACATTGCCCATATCGTTAGAGTCTATGCCAGATATCAAGCTAATCCCAAGGAAAGCCACCTGGTGAATGTGAAGAGAATTATCAAATATGTCCGTGGAACAGCAGACTATGGATTGTGGTACACCAAGGATACCAATTCTTGTTTGGTAGGCTATTGCGATGCAAATTGGGCTGGGAATGCTGAGGATCGTAAGAGCACATCTGGAGGATGCTTCTTTCTAGGAAACAACCTGGTGTCATGGTTCAGTAAGAAACAGAACATCATATCCCTATCAACGGCTGAAGCAGAATACATCCCCGCTGGAAGTTGTTGTACTTAGATGTTATGGATGAAACAGATGCTAGAAGAATATGGAGTGGAACAAGATGTGATGACACTCTACTGTGACAACATGAGCGCAGTCAACATATCCAAGAATCCTGTTCAGCATTCCAGAACAAAACATATCGATATCAGACATCACTTCATTCGAGAGCTAGTGGAGAAGAAGGTAATTACACTGAAGCACGTATTCACTGAGAAGCAGCTAGCAGACATCTTCACCAAAGCCTTGGACAACCTACAGTTCGAGACACTTAGATCCTCACTAGGTCTGTGTGTCATTGACAACTAAGTTGTTCCAGTACAAGTTGGTCAGCCAGAGCTTAAATGAGTTATCTTAAGGGCTGACGTGGAAGCAAGGTAGTTGAATCTCTTTAAGAGCTTTTTGATGCTGTTGAGCAATATGTAGAAGAAGAGAGGCCTACTAAAGCAGTTGCTAAAGAAGGGGGAACCCGTAAAATAGACAAATCACATGAAGATATAGAGATGGAGGAACTGAGTGAAGGTACAAACGATGAATCAATTAAGCGGTTAGACTTGGTTAAAGAAGTTCAGAAGGATATTTCGTCTGCTAAATCAATGAAAGCAGTACTGAATCAAGTTGCGATTGAGGAAGTTCCTACATAAGCTGACAAGAATGTGTCAAAGAAGAGGAGGACTCCAGCCTCTGCCCATTTGGAGAAGGCTGTTGAGGTTAGAGCTACTAGCAAAAAGAAGACTGCTTCACCTGCTGCAAAGCAAGCCAAAACAAGTTCGATTACTGGCATGGCTAAAGCTGATAGAAAAGGGAAGAGAGTTCAGTTTGAAACGGGAGTTGTAGTAGGAGGAGTCTGGTTTGTGTCAGACAAGCATGCTGATAAATGGCAGATAGTGCAAAAGAGAAAGATTGTTGCTGAACGCGTGCTGGAGGCAGATAAATATGCAGCCAAGAAGATAGTCAGTTTAATCAAGGAACTGGATCTATGACCATCTGTGTCTATGGTCAAACCTTTTGCAGCAAGCATTGTACGAGAAGTTGTTGTGAATCTTCCAGAAGAGTTCGCTGATATGAAGAGTAAGGCTTATCGAAAAGTAAGTCTAAGAGGGAAGGAAATAACCATCACCCCTGGAGTCATCAATGATTTCTACGGAGTCGAGGGACGAGAGATGTGTGTTGGTGAACAAAATTGGCACAAGATTGCAAAAGTCATAACAGCTGGAGTTCGAAGGAGGTGGAACAACATGACCTTGCCCAAGACAGACTTGTCGTCCCAGCACTCATTGCCTCACATCATTGTTGTGCATAACTGGCTGCCCAACAATCACCGTACAACACTAGGACGTGCCATGGGGGCGTTGCTAAAGACATTGGGATGTAAAGAGAAGATTGATCTTGGTCAACTCATTTTTGACCAATTGCTTTGCATGCAGACTCGGTAAAAGTCAATCATCCTATTGGGTTTCCATCCCTGATTCATCAGCTTGTTCTAGCTCAACACCCAGATGTTTTGACCAGTCAAGACAAGTTGACCGGTTCTCCTAAGGTATTTCTTACCGATCACAAGCATTTCTCTGAAAAGTATACTATGGATTTGGACTTGGATGCGCCTGTCAACCCAAAGAAGAAGTTGTCTAAACAATCCCAGGGAGAACTTAGTGCTCATGTTCCTTCTTCCACTTGGAGAAAAATTATCACACATCTTAAAGAGGAGCTGGCAAATGCTAACGAGAGGATTGTGCTGCTCATGGCAAGGAAGAAAAAGATCACAAAGCTTTTGGTGGCACTTCGCTATCCCGAGGAAGAGGACGATGTTGACTCAGCTGGTGATGATGAAAGTGAGGAGTCTGACTACTAGTCCTGGTGATAAATTCTCTATCTGCTCTCTACTACAAACAATTATGATGCTTTACTAAGTTTTTGTTGAACTCTGGTATTATTGTCAAACAATTGCTACTATTTTTGAACTCCCTTGTCAATTTGTGGCAAAAAGGGGGAGTAAATTCGGAGTTTGAAAGCTCCTTAAAAGTTCCTATGTGCTAATATTGTTTCGGAGTTTGAAATCTCCTCAAATATTTGTTTGGTAGCAATTAGTTGGTAGCACAGCTTGGGCGTTTGAAACCTCCTTCAAAGATTCAACGTAATAGTAGTACAGGTAGAATACAGGTAATAGTTTTGCCAAAAATGCCAAGGGGGAGATTGTTAGATCTTATGGCATGTAGTTCGGCAAAACTCTGTGTAGTTATTTAAGCTGTTGTACAAGGAGAGTTCAAGGGCAGAGAGAGACAACCGACGTGAAACAAGTTCGACGCAACAGATGTTTCCTAAAATAGATTAGGCAAGTCGGCATTGTTACACATTGAAGATATGATGCAAATATTGAAGTCGGTGGATTCAAATATCAGATGCATATCAAGAAGTCGGTTAAGAGATATTAGGAAATACTTGCGCTTGAAGATTACTTAGAGAAGAAGATAATCGAAGATCCACTTGAAGATATATTGAAGATTATCAAAAGATAGATATGCAAAATATTAGGAATGTTTCCTAAAGAGATAGGCGGTTGAAGATAGGAAACCTTGATACTTTAGGGTTTCTCTGTCTCTATATAAGGAGAGCTGATGCATTCACAATACTTAGCACTCACGGAGATATTACTCACACATATTCACTGAAGGGAGGTGGAGGCAAACGACCGGCGATATTATCATTCCGATAAGATCACGACGCTAGGATTCAGTCTGTTCTAGTGCTCGGCAGACTGATCGTAAAATAACTTGACGATACACGCACTGTTGGTGTTGTTGCGCATTCTGTGAAAGGCGCTGATCTTCGTGGAAGATCTTCAGGTGGAATCGGAGGGGAGACTCTGATCTAGGGGGAGACCTAATTAGCAATTACTAGAGTGTTAGAGGCTCTGGCAGTTTAAGAGGGATTTTGTAAACATAAGATCATTTACTCTAAACTCAATATTAGTGAATTACTTTCCACCGGGCTAAGGAGACAGCCCACCAGACGTAGGCTCCTTAACGCCGAACTGGATAACAACTTTGCGAGTCGTTTATTTTCCGCACTGCACTTAATTTTGCATAAGTTGTTCCAGATATTGTTCTATACTCCACTATAACAACATCTCAACATACACGGGAATATTTCAGATGCGTATAGAAATGAATTTGTTAATGAAAGCTCTACTACTAGATAATATAAGTCAGAAGTCATGGTAAAAAAACATGCCCTGCAAAAAAACCTATGATCATGGCTTATTTGCATAGGAACTGTCCAAGTTAATTTCAGGGCATTCACTGAAAATCAGTGTTGTGAAAACCGGACCGGACCGGCCGGTTCGACCGGTTGGACCGGGAACCGGTCCGGTTATGTAATCGGATCGGATATGCAATGAGCCGGTCAAACCCGGTCAACCCCGGTCAAAATCGGGCAAGACCCGGTCGGTTGAACCGGTTGACCCGGTGGGTTGACTCGGTTGACACAATTTTTTATTAAAACGTAATTTGATCGGTTCAATCGGTTCGATTTGGTTTGAAAAAATATATATTTAATTTGACTTGGACAAGACTCGAACCTAGTCTCCTTCTGTAATTATCCCCTCTCCTTCCACCAAGTTAAACATGATTCTTGTTTTATTATTTGTTTCAATAATGTATATTCATTTATCAAATCTATAAAATTTATTACTTACTATCAATTTAGCTAGAAATTCAATTAGTCTTAGAAATCCCTTATTGTTGTGACTTACAAATTAAGACTAAAATTGTTATTGTTGTATTATTGATTTGTACTTTAGTAAATTCTAAATTTGTTATGGTATGTTATTGTAATCAGATCATAAACATGTAATATTTATTCAAGTCATAAATATATTAAATTATAATATCATATATAAGTATATTATTTTATTATTTTTAATTCGTGCGGGTCAAATCGATTCGACCCCGTTGTGACCCATCGACCCAGTGACTTGACCGGTTCGATGACCGGTCCGGTTTTAATAACACTGCTGAAAATAATGGAACAAGTTAGTAATATATGGATCTCGTTTGTCAGTAAATGTAGAGTTCGCCGATTACAGCTCATCTCTTTTTTGCCTGTAGGATTTGTCATTTACGTACAACTTCTCTTTTTTCTGCTTCTTATTACAATATTACTGATGTTGACATATTCTTTGTAGACATAATCTTTTTCAGATTGAGATGCCGACTGAACTGGATCACAGCAGTAGTCTCAAGAAGCATCGTTATCACAAATAAATAGTCGAAAAAGGAAAAACTGTTTTGGTGGCTAAGATTGATAGGGATTATTAAATTTTAGTTTCATTTGGCTGGCGAAAAAACACAAATTAAACACCCCAAGAAGGTGCCTTCGTATCTTCGACGTCAAATAAAAGAAAGTATTTAAAGTAAATCAGGGAGAAGAAGCAGTCTACTAGTACTATTTCATGGGACACATTCGACATCAAGTTGTCGAAAGTCAGATATACATATGGATGAAAATGAAGACGAGGATGAGGATGAAGAAGCACAGGATAGTGTCATGGAGAAGGAAATCCAAATGCAAGCAGTGTTGATGCAGACCGTCATACTATAGACATATTTAATTGTATTATCATATTTTATGGATTATCAAAATTATAGACATTCGTCTTTAGTAACATTGCATCTAATGTAGATAAGAACACGATGAAAATTCCATCGGTAACTAGTGCTAGTTACTTGAAAATTCATAAATTTTCTAAAGGTTCTCCCACTATTATAAGTAATTATGTAAACATTGTATCCGATTAAAATGGAGGGAAAAATGTAGCGAAATGTATACGGTAACTCTGCTAATGCCAAAGTACGACAGATAGAAAGATAACATTGTTAACCAATGCGGACGAAAAAAAAAACATACAAATCATTAGCATACCTAAAATAAGAGCAGAAACTCCAGCTGTTATTTGCAGAAGTATATGGATAGAAGAGATTAAGTGACATGGATCATCAATCTAGATGGTCAGTCCAGTGTCTCGCTCCCGGTATAAATTGTATCAGACATCAACTCTTTTTATGGATTGATCTTACACTCTTGCAAGTACATATTATCATAGTCGATGAACTTTGACCAATACTTACGGAATTTGGGTATGCCTACTTCCAGCCATGGCTTCATGTTGCCTTTATAATGTATAACAGCTGCTTGTTCTATGTCCCTTTGATTGACATTTGGGTTGTAACCAAGTCCTAGCAAATGCCAAGTTCTGTTGAGAGGAAAAGTGTGCTTATAAAATAATATGAGCCCTGGAGGCAGGGTCCCTAACTTCCACAGATTCCTGTCAACGTTCTGCGCGAAAGAGAAACATATACAAAATAATCAATATGGTGACTATGCAATAGATATCTTCATTTTAGAGAGGAATGATAATAAGGATGCAGCGAAATGTCTGAAATTAGCCAATTTCCAGATTTGATTTAACGCAGTAAAAATTGTATTGTTTGAATTACAATACTTACCAGCTTCTGCCAAGAATGGTACACCTCCGTCATATTCTGTTTCTTCCACTCTTTCAAGTCAAAGATATTCATCCCATAACCCCATCCACAAGCTTGGGGATCAAAATTCTTTGCTATGAGAGGATTGGAAAAGTTTAGATAGCTATCAAACCGATGGAAGCTCTCACCACAAGTTTCAACAGCTCCATTGACATTCCCTTTCAGATCAATAGACCAAAGGGCAGATAGATCCTTCTGAACTACTATATCATCATCTAAAAACAACACTTTGTTGAGCTTTGGGAATATCTCTGGAACATAGAATCGAAGATGGTTCAAGATGGACAGGTACTTTGGGTTACGGAACTTTAAGTTCGGATCAGGATTAGCTTGGTCGGGCTTGAAGTAGTATTCTATCATGGATGGAGACTCCAACTGCTTTAATGTAGGACTATAACTTGAGTTTAGCCATGTGAAATCCTCCACCTTCTGAACCTGAATAGTTGCACTCCTAGGTGGATTAGAGATGAACCACATCCTCATAGCTGCGTAGTTCAACCTATCAGTAACAATGTGGAAAACATGCTTTGATGGGTCCTGCGATAAGTGCAGCAACAAAAGAATGTCGAATAGTGCTTAGAACGATAAAGCTTATACAATCACCAAAGCCATGTCTGATAATCGTTCATGAGAAAATGACTACCAGATATTTACCTTGGCATGGGAAACCGTGGAGTTCACAACAACTGCAGTTGCTAGTATGTTGTCGGAGAACAATGCATAATGGTACAAGTCGGGAGCTTCTAAATTGTGTTGGTCTGGAAACTGCTTCTCAGATTCATTCAGCGACTGATAATCAACAGATAGACGCAAAGGAAGACAGTGGAGGCCTTTGGGCAGCGTTTTGGCTGTTAACTGGGTCAGGAACATGGTCTGTTTCGTATGAGCCCGGAGCTGCTCTTCTGTTGAATGAAGCACGGCACGAAGTTTCTTCACCACAGTAGCACATTCATCCGAAATCTGCATTCCTTTAGCTAATGTTTGCTCCAATGCTTTCATCTTTTCTTTTGCACTGCATGAAATCCGCTTCATTGGTAAATATATGTAGACTCATCCAAAATAGTTAGCAGTTAAAGAAAAATATAACTTCTGTTTTCTGTGATATAAAGTGGCCAACTTGCGTGGTAGCTCGAAATCCTTGGAAGCGTCACCAAGTGCACGCGTAGCTTCTTTTATCCGAAGTCTGAGCTCCCGGATGAAATGTGGATTGGTTCTTGTAGCCGGAAGAGAAAGGTACACCTTTCCTCTGATTAGAAGATCCTTAAGCAGCCTTACCCGAGCATCAGCCTTAAACTTCTGGTCACTTTTATTCTTAATTCCAACTGGAATTTCAGAATCAACATTGTGTGCACTGGAATGTGAAGTAGACTGCTGTTCATGTGTGTCTCTCTGAAGGGAGTGGAACAACCGATTAGTTCCAATATTTCAATGATGCAGGAGCAGGCTATCTTACAGCATTTAAGAAAGCAATCTCAAAACGCAGAAAAAAAAAAATCTAGATTGGAGGCCAAAAGAAAACTGGATCATATTATACAAATAAGATTAAGTGGGTCTTCTCAGATACATGGGCAGGGATCACCCGACTAATTAGACTGAACTGTGAGTGAAAAAAATGCTACATTGCTCAGAACTCAGAAGAAATGTGTAAACAAATCTTTAAGGGTTACTGATATTAGTATTCATTTATTTTGTAGTGAAAAGAAAAACATCGACAAGGTGCAGGTTGTGCATTATGTCAGCGTTGATATAAAAATAAATCATTGAATTATAAGATATCCTTTGACAATGGTAGCACACTTGACTAGGTACGGTGCAACATTTGCAATGATCAAATAATTGATGGACAAAGAAAAAAGAATACTCCAATCTAATTTCTTTGAATAAAACACTGATAACATAGTAGATAAATACCCTTTCTTCAGTGACACTAGCCGTTTGATTACTTAAAGGCAGGTTCTTCTGTGCAAGCCCTTGTTTGCTTGTATTCCTATCATCAAATCCACCCTTTTTATCTTCATGATCAGTACTGCCGATCTGCAGTCCCATTTGAGATTGAGAGCCATCATCAGCCATGTTTATCACTCTGCTGCTTTTACGCTCCACCCAGTTTGACAATGTTTTCTCCAACACCACACCCACTAAATTTAATCAAAGAGTGTGTTGAATGAAACTGCTAAGTATGTATTTCATCGTGCTATTAACATGTGAAAAAACATGCATATAACCTTCTGCAGTTAACGTATTTGAACCAGCAGAATCATCCCTGACAACTCCATTTTGACCGTTGGACGACAACAATAAATCCTGCAATTCAAATAACATGTAAAATCAACAAAAATGTCATACCCTTAGATCAAATGAATGTCCATAATTCTATAAATAAACATTACAAGACAGAGAGAGGCTGAATCGAATCAATGCACACCTTCTGAAGAGTGCTTCTTAACTCACGGACATTTCCAACGTGTGATTTCTAGACAAAGCATAAAATATTGCCCAATTACATCTCAGAAAAAAAGGACAAAGAACAAGAACAACCAATAAATAAAATATATAAACTTACAGAAAATGAAACATCTTCAACAAATTCACTGCTGGCTTCTGCAAAGAGAAAATAATTAACGGATTAGAAGAAAAGTAGATATTAGAGAGATGGATTGGATTGGATTGGCAGAGAGAATATAAATTAAGCTTACTAGGGGAGGCGTTGAAGCTCCTGAGGCTCAGGCGATCAGTGTAGAGTAAAATAGGAGCGACAGCGGTCATTACCATCAACATCAACAATCCTCGAGTCCTCCTCCTCATCATCGCCTCCAAGAAGAAAAACAAATCTCTCTCACGCCGCGGATACAGACAGTCCTACGTGGAAGGTGACATCGTGTAGCGGAGAATCGGAGAAGCCCGCTTTTACGGATCGATTGAGCAGCGGAATGTAGAGTGACGATGACGTCGTCTTCGTCGGGGAGATGGAGCCTAACGTCGGCTGACGATGACGAAAATGCGGCGGAGATGTGCAGAAAGAGGAGCGGCAATGAAGATGAAGGGACGTAAAGTTAATTTTAATATAAAAAAATCAATTTCAATTAACTTTGTGAAAATTATGATATCGTGAAAAAGGTAAAATAAGAAAAATGTGAAGAGAGAAAAGTAAAGAGGAATAATATTGTATTTTCATCGATATTGACAAATGATTTATTTATATATGGGTATCTGGACATATGAAAAAAATTAGAAATCAATATAGGAGATTAAAGTTAATAATTTATGGAATACATGAAAAGCTAAAGGATATTTGCACATGAAAGGTTAAGAGTCATATAATATTCATAACACTAGACTCCGTATGACTCGTAAAAATATTATGCCTCATTAAAACCTTACTAGGAAAACCCTGTGAAAATCTATTGAAGTAAAAAGAGTACACAATTTTTAGGGAAAATGACAAAAAAGGGGCATGAACTACCACCTACTGTCAAATTACGGTCCGAACTATCAGAAATGACAATCAAAGGTCAAATTAAAATTAAATGACAAAAAGAGGTCATGAACTACCACTTACTGTCAAATTACATTCCGAACTATCCAATATGATAATCAAGGGTCAAATTTAATTTTTTTAATAGATATGTTACAATTGACCAATGAACACTATATAATTCCGTCAATTAACGATATCAGTTACTATTAAAATGATCAAATGAATATAAACACACACATTTTAGTTTATAACAAAAAAAAATTTATAAGAATTTTTTGATATATCCTATAAATTTGTAACAAAATATATCAAGAAATTCACATAACAAAACATTTTAAGAAATTCAAGAAATTCTCATAAATAATTTTAATTTATAAGTTAAGAAAATTATGTTTTGATTCATTTTATTAATTTACATCAATTAATGAATATGTTCGAGAGTACGATTCCAATTTTAATTTGGGTAAAAAAGATGCGTCTTAATTCATCAAAAACGTTTATTGAATATGCTCGTGCTTTAATTGATGTGATCAAATAAATCAAAATATTTTGCCATAGAGTTCCAAATTTTAAGAATATATCAAGAAATTCTTATGAGCAAATGTTTTAATTTATAGACTAAAAAATTGTGTTTATATTCATTTCATCACTTTAACATCAGTTGACCCCGTTAATTTACGGAGTTATATACTATTTGTATTTGTTAGTAAATTGTAACATGTCCATTAAAGAAATTGAATTTGATCCTTCAAAATTGAATGTCCATTAAAGAAATTGAATTTGATCCTTGATTGTCATTTTGGGTAGTTCGGACTGTAATTTGACCCTTGATTGTTATTTTGGGTAGTTCGGACTGTAATTTGGCAGTAAGTGGTAGTTCACGTTCATCTTTTGTCATTTAATTTTATTTATAGTTACATTTGATTGTCATTTTTGATAGTTCTGACCGTTATTTGACAACAGGTGGTAGTTCATGCCTCCTTTTTGTCATTTTAATTGTTACATCATTAAAAACCTTATTTAGGAACACCCAATGGGATAAAACCTGAAATAAGGAAAAGAGTGTAACGCGTATTCCCCCCTCAATGTGACCTTTAACATAAATCTCTAAGCTTTCGCATGCCGATTTTAATAGACAAATTTCTCATAGGGAGTCGTGGGAAGTGCTTTTGTAAACAAATCGGCTAAGTTGTCACAAGAACGAATCTGACAAATATCGATCTATCCGTTCTTATGAAGTTCATGTGTAAAGAAGAACTTTGGAGAGATGTGCTTCGTTTATCTCCCTTTATGTAATCATTTTTAATTTGAGCTATACAAGCAGCATTATCCTCAAATAATACAACATGACTTTCTTTGTCGCCTGAAAGATCACATGATCCTCTAATATGATGGATTAAAGACCTCAGCCACACATTCAGGACTTGCTTCATAAAGTGCTAATATTTCAGCATGATTAGAAGAAGTGGTTGTAAGGGTCTATTTTGTAGATCACTAAGATATACAGTATCACAAGACACTACATGTAAACACATAACCCGTATACACTACATGTAAACACACTACAAGACACTGCAAGAGATGTATGATCACAAACGGGTTATGTGTTTACATGTACCCCATAAATTATTGCAAACACTTGGTACATGAAATGTAACAGACATTGGCACATGAAAGGTTAAGAGTCATACAATATTCGTATCAATATTAATAACATGCAACGGAGATGTGGAGAAAGAGGAGCCTAACGTCGGGCGACGATGCCAAAAATGGGGCGGAGATGTGCAAGAAGAGGAGCGACAATGAAGATGAAGGGAAGTAAAGTTAATAATAAAAAAAAATCAATTTCAATTAAGTATTCCTCAAAATATTTGATGTTGTTCCTATGTGGCATGTGTTTTGGCAAAATGATTTCAGAGTGTTCAAGCTAGAAGTCAATGAACTGTTCAAGTGAAGTTGGAACTCATGCGCTGTACAGAACTGACGCGAAGAAGTTTCCAAATTCAAGAGTTTCTAATATTCAAGTATATCGGTAATAAAAGATCTGAGGCGGTTCGAGTATAATGAAGAATATTGAACATACTCGAAGATATTATGAAGAAGATACGTGCATGCTTATCAAGAAAGCAGATTTGGAAGTTAAAGAATATTTAGGAAATATTCCTAAATATTTGGAGATAGAGTATTTTGGTGGTTAAGATATTCTTAACCAAATAGGAAACCCAGCCATGTATCCTATAAATACGAGGCTAGGGTTTTCCAATCTGCATCGCTTTTAGAGAAATTAAAACACGAGTGATCATAAGTAGATGAGGAGGAAGAGCGTTGGCCGGTTGAGTTTTCCACACCGGAAAATCAACGACGAAGAAGCAGTCTGTTCAGTGTGTTGATCAGACTGTTCCTACTGAACAAACCGTGCACACACACTGTCACCACGACACGCTTTCGGGAGAAGGCGTCCGAGCTTCGGGAGAGAATCGAACAAGTTCGGAAGGGAGTTTCGAACTCAGGGGATCGAGGGGGAGTCAAGATCGCAAATCCAGAAGATGAAGTGTTAGAGGCTAGGCGATTACATTCGGGAGATTGTAAGAGTAAGACCATCTGTAGGTCTAAACTTTTTAATAAAGATTTGCTACCCTTTAGGGCGTGGGAAGCCCCCCAGAGTAGGCTGTTGGCCGATCTGGGTTTTACATTGTGTGTCTCTGCATTGTTCTGTTTCGGTGACTGTTAGATAAGTGTTGAAAGGAATAGAAAATCGATCGAAATATCGACCGATCAGAACTCACGGATGCAGATGCTCACCGCAAAATTCGACGATCTGAAAATGAAGGAGGAAGAGACAATTGCTGAGTTCAACACTAGAGTCCTAGATCTCTCTAATGAAGCTGCAGCACTGGGAAAACCTATCGAGGAAGAGAGACTGGCTGGCAAAGTCCTGAGATCCTTGCCCAAAAGATTTGCTATGAAGGTGACTGCCATTGAGGAAATGCAAGACATAACCGAGATGAAGCTTGACGAGCTCATAGGGTCACTAAGGACATATGTGATGAATTTTCTAGATGACTTTCAAAGAAGGAGAGTAAAATATGTTGCACTGAAGGCTGATGTAACTGAAGAGTGGAACAATGTCGAGGACATGTCTGAACAGCTTGCCATAATAGCCAAAAACCTTTGAAGGATTGTGAAAAGGCTAAATAGATGAGGACTTACTCAGGAACAACAATCCACGTCCAATTCGCTGAGTCGAAGAGGAGAAAACACTCAGAGGAGAAAAGGGCCTGGAGAGAGAACAACAACGAGTTCAAGGGTGTTAAAGGCAAAGTATTTCAGTGTAGGGAGTGCAAAGGCTTAGGACACTTTCAAGCTGAGAGTGTCAATACTCCAAAGAAAAAGAAGGCTTATAATGTTAGCGGGAGCAACAATGACTCGAACAACTTTGTTGCATTCACCAGCGCAACTAATCGTAGAAGTGAAGAGCATGACAGCACTTGTTCTGGCACGATGTCAAAACAGTCTGCTGACCACTCCAGCAGCAGTGATGATGAAGAAATCACAGATGAATGCATCATCAAAAATTATATGGCTCTATATGAGAAGTGCGAGGAAGTGATAGATCTGAACAACAGACTTAGCTTCAACGTGACAAGCCTGGAGGATGAGAAGGAAAAGCTAAGGGAGAGAGCTGATGTCCTAATCGAAGAAAAGGAAAAACTTCTTGGAGTTATCTCGTCGTTAAGGATGCAGATGGAGAAAGACAGAGACATGCATGCTAGAGACATGGAAAAATTAAAGAAAAGATATGCTGCCATACGCCGAAGAGAGATATGTCTTCTGGAGAAGTTAAGTCCCTGAAATTACAAATTGAGATGGATAATGATGACCACGCGACAGTAATGGATGAGCTGAATCGGTTCAAGAAATCAGTGAAAATGCTAAACTTTGGATCAAAAGACCTAGATACGATTCTGAAGTCCCAGAGAATGAGTGGAGGACATAGAGGCATTGGCTACACTGATGGGAGCAGTTCAGGAAAGAGTAAGTTTGTCAAAGCTGAAAAGCTGGTGAACAGAGAGATGAACAGGTACCCTCTGACCAACATGATGAGTTTCAACGGAGAATGGAGAAGAGACTCAAGAATCTGTTGGCACTGTCACAAAAAGGGGGACATCAAGCCAAGGTGTCACGAGTTCATGACTGTGCGCAGAAAGTTGCAATAAGGAACTACTCCAAGGATGACACAAGAATGGAGAGTGAAGAAAAAGAGGAAGTGTGCCTCATCGTATCCAGCTCAACCAGTAACGTGAAGAAAGGTCACCGACACGTCGATAGTGGATGCATGCTCACATGACAGAGGAGAGCAAGGTGATCGACTGTGGGACATTGAAGGTTCCGGGTCTACCTGAGCTCAAGAGGGCGACTCTTGCTGATGGATTGAAGGCAAAAGATATAAGCTTCGGAGATGGAAGTCCCCACGTAAAGATCACTGACTCTCGTCAAGTGCTCAACAAGAATGGAGAATCTCTGATGGAGGGAACCAGTTATTTGCTGACCCGTGGTCGAACAGTTGCTAAGACACCATGGTCCGAAAGACTCAGAGTACGTGTCACTGACCCTGGCTATGTTCGAGGGGGAGTAGACAAGATTCTAGATGCCGAGTAGACCAAGCTGGTCGATTTGAACCCTCCTTGCCTATTTTGTGGCAAAAAGGGGGAGTGTGATCTCTGAAGTCTAGATGGTTTTGCCAAAAATGCCAAGGGGGAGATTGTTGTTCCTATGTGGCATGAGTTATGGCAAAACGATATCAGAGTGTTCAAGCTAGAAGTCAATGAGCATTTCAAGTGAAGTTGGAACTAATGCGCTGCACAGAACGGACGGGAGGAAGTTTCCAAATTCAAGAGTTTCCAATATCCAAGTATATCGGCCATAAAAGATCTGAGGCAGTTGGAGTATATTGAAGATATTTGAAGATATTATGAAGAAGATACGCGCATGCTTATCAAGAAAGCAGATTTGGAAGTTAAAGAATAGTTAGGAAATATTCCTAAATATTTGGAGATAGAGTATCTTGTTGGTTAAGATATTCTTAACCAAATAGGAAACCCAGCCAAGTATCCTATAAATACGAGGTTAGGGTTTTCCATTCTGCATCGCTTTTCGAGAAAGCACAGACTCTCACAATCACACCTGTACTTGAAATCGACCAAGACGCACACCTTCTCCGTGGAAGGGAATGACTAAAGCAGTCCTATAAGCATAGCTGCAAAACACAACATTCGTTCGTGCCGAGTCAAGATGAACAACACATCCACCAAGAGGGACGAATAATAAGTTCACGTCGAGACTAAAAACATCCATCGGGGAAGAGCTAAACTTCTGACGAGAAATATGGTACCCAGTGGAATAAGAAAGGATATATTAAGAAAAAATTATTTCAATTAACTATTCATCAAAATTTATATTAATAAGTGTCTTTAAATCTCAAATAAAATAGAGAAACGGCCAATATATTTATGAGTAAATATAAATAATTCATAAGTTTGATCCTAATCCTCACAAGTAAAACATATGGGTGAAATATCATTCATAAGTTTATGCCGTAAACATAAATAATGAATACAAAATGTACATCAAGAATCACTAAAAAGTTAACTTGTAATGTGTCTCATCCCTTTCAAATATTCTAAATTTTGATATTAATGTGTTCTTCGGTCTCCAAATCTTCTCTTGTTCATGAATTTGCGAAACTTTCTAAACATCTCTTTTTTCATCATGTGTTTATCTTATTGTTGATCTCTTTTTCGAAAAACCTTCAGGAAGTTTCTCATGCAATATGAATGCGATAACTTCTTTGAACGATCTGAATCGTCGTCCCAACAATCAGTGGCGGTGGTAGAGGGGCCTGGGGGGGTCCCAGGACCCCTCTCAAATTTGTCACAAATTTATTTTATATATAATATTATATATATTTTTTGAAAAATTTGATCAAACATGTATCTTCGGTCATTTTTTTTATGAGCTTAACCTCCGAATTTCACCGTAGAGTAAACATAAAAGTTATAGAACATTCAATTAGCTTTCTATCCATGTAAAGAACATCTTAAACGGACACCGGATGACGCCTCTATGAGCTTTCAAAGGTTGCCTCGGACCCCCTCGATTTTAGCTAATTTCAATCCATCATCCATCTTTGGGGACTGTTTTAATCAGCTTAACTGTCAAATTTCATCTTTAAGTAAACATCAAAGTTGTAGAGCATTCAATTAGATTTCTATACATATATGGATCATCTTCAACGGATATCGGATGACGCCTCTATGAGCTTTAGAAGATTGGCTCGGACCCCTCTATTTCGGCAAATTTCAATTAATCATCTATCTTTGGTCGCTGTTTTATCGGCTTAACCCTTGAATTTCATCTTGAGTTAAACATGAAAGTTATAGAAGATTCAACTAGGTTTCGATCCATATGTAGATCATCTTCAATGGACATCGGATGACACCTTTATGAGCTTCAGAAGGTTGGTTGATCATTAGCGGACCTTGTTGTTCGAAAAAAAATCGCCGGATCATTAGCAGACCTTTTTTTTGCCGGATCAGACTTATATCATTGTTGTTCGAAAAAAAAATTTGGGGACCCTCCTCAGACGAAGCTTTAGATCCGCTACTGCCAACAATGATGAACAGAAGTACTGCAAATAAGAAAAACATAAAAAATGGATGAGAAATGTCATCATACAAATTTTTGAATCTACATTTAGGCAATTAGGAAATATGTATTCGTCCCAACCAATTTTTGAATCTACACCTTCTCTTTTTGTTGCATTGTATATTTTCGATTTACTCACCTTATCGGTAATGGTACTTGATTTTCTATCGCTTATGCTGACCGACCATCCACGAATGCGTTCCTCAAATTTGTATTTTTCCTCATAGTCAAAATCTTGAGGATGTTGAGTCTTGTTCTCCTATAACCCAATACTGAAAGAAGTCAATCTGAATTTATTATTTGAAACAATTAACCAAAAAAATATTGATTTTAGCCTGTACCTTTTCATTCTGGATAATCTTTCTATGCAGACCCGGATTGTAAAAATGAAGGTTAGGCAAATGACACGGTATCACCTCGACCACTTCGGGGATCTCCAATACCTTGAAAATAGAATTTAGGGATTAAAATGCATTTTGCATCATATCCACAAACAAAAAATTGGATAAAAATAATATTTAATATTTACTACAAGTATAAGGTGCAAAGTAATACCTCTTGAGGGCGCTCTTCTTTGATAAGAAGACCGATTATTATTTGCAACTTTCTTCCTAATTCCTTCGTCTGCTCCAAGTCAATACCATCTAAACTAGTTGCGGCAAAACTAGTAGTCCTTTTTGGTACTGATTCAGTAGTGTCTTCGTGCATCGTTTGGTGACCGGAGGAGGTGGCTTGATCTTGTTCCGGTTCTGAGCTCTGCAATACCACAATTTATTCTAAGTAAACCATTAGTGATGCAAGGAAAGATACATTACAAAAAAAAATCAAATCCAATAGGTTCATGAGTTTAATTAATTACAAAATCTGAGCCCTAACGAAGGAAGAAAATCTCAACTCAAATCATGCATATTACAATACATGTATACAACCAAATTATTTGTTCAGGAAAGCATATCAAGTATAGATGTCGACTACATAAAAATACATATGCTCTTCGAATTTACAATCACATTTAAATTTTAAAACGACAAATATTATATATATTCCTTACTCTGTTTAAACACTCACTATGCCAGTTTGCCCCTTATGTGACTAAGTTTGCGTCAGTCATATAAGCAACAGTCACATAAGTTCCCTTATACGACTGAGAAATAAATGTTAGTCGGTTAAGGGAACTTATGCGACTGATAGTTATGTGTCTGACCGAAGTAAGAGACATAAGTACACTTATGCGACTACACCTTATGTGACTGACCTAAATCGGCCGTATAAGTATACTTATGCGACTGAACCTTATGTGACTGACATAAATCCGTCGTATAAGTGTCCCTATATGACTGAACCTTATGTGACTGTCTCAATATAGGTCACGTAAGGGGACTTATGCGACAGTTGTTGGTATGACCATGTTAGCTAGTCGCATAAGAAAAATTTGAGAAGTCTGGTGAAAATGCGATATTTGAAAAACGTTGACTATTCAACTTTTGACCAACTTTTTGTTGCATTGAAGGCGGCAGTTGGGATAAGGCTTACTTATGTGACAATGTATACTCAAAGTCAGTCGCATAAGTACCCGGCATTAAATGAAAAACATAAAGACTTCACTCACCTATCTCATCTTCCCCATTCTGCCTTCTGGTAGCCGAAAAACGATTTTCTTCATCTCCAAGTACACCGTGCGAAGAGCAAGGGCGCCGGTAAGAACTTTGAAATGCTTTGATGAATATCCAATTGTTTTCTCACCATATACGTACACGTTGAGTTGTTTGCAAAAATGAGCTTATTCAAACACGATGCGTGCAACAACTCATGTGTATATATAGCTATATGTTTGGCAGATTTACACACATTTGCCATCATCACAAATTTGCTACATATATAGCTAACTGGTTGATCTTTGTCTTGTTTAAGGATCATTTGAAGGTGAATTTCAACTCACAAGAATGGATAAAAGTTGGATGGGGTTGGAGAGGGGTGCTTCACGATACATTCAAGGGATTATGGATTTCGTTCAATTTGCAAAGGGACGTGGTGAATCCGTACATGTATGTCCTTGTAGAAAGTGTTTGATGATCAGAGGAAGTATTAAAACGGAGGAAATGTTCGTCCATTTGATTAACAATGGCATGATGAATGGTTACTATACATGGACTTCACATGGTGAAGAGTGTAATGACCCTCCGCCACATGCTTTGAGGCAAGAATGGCTTGCAGAACAGAGGCATGGAGCAAGTAGCAGCAGTAGTGGAGGACATCGTCAAGCAAACCCCACAATAGATATTCTTCGAGATGCTTTTCCTTTTCAGAATGAGATGAATATGGATACAGATGATGATGATTTAGGGAGTAGGATGGCTTATGAAAGGTACAACAATCTTATAGGCGAAGCCCAAACTCCTTTTTACAATAGTTGTGACAGCACCGTTCTTGAAACTATTTTGAAGTAATGCAACTGAAAATCGAGAGTCGAATGTCAGATAAGAGCTTCAACAAATATCTATGTATCACTAAAGCAATTCTACCGCGCGATAACAATTACCCAAGTTCTTATAAAGAAGTAAAGATACTTTTGAAGAATATGAGGTTGGGTTATGAGACCATACATGCTTGCGAATATGGATGCATATTGTACTACAAAGAGAATAAGGATCTTGTTAGTTGCCCCGTATGCGGAGAGGCAAGATACGCCGAACGTGGAAGTAAAAGCAGGGTTCCGAAGAAGACAGTTAAGTACTTCCTGTTGACTCCAAGACTGCAGCGCCTTTATATGTCCCCATACATATCAGCCCAAATGTGTTGGCACGCTCAAAGAAGTGTCGATGATCCAAAGTACATTAGGCACCCTGCAGATGGAGAAGCATGGAAAGCATTTGATGAAGAGTTTCCACAGTTTGCAAGTGAGATGCGGAATGTCCGACTTGGATTAACAACTGACGGTTTTAATCCCTTGTGAGCATCGGGACTTTCTCACAGCACATGGCCGATTGTCCTCATGCCCTACAATTTGCCACCCCATATGTGTATGAAGAAGGAGATGAATATATTATGCATGTTGATATCTGGACCCAAGTCCCCAGGCAAGTGCTTAAATGTTTTTATGAGACCTCTTATAGATGAGTTAAAGATGTTATGGGAAGAGGGAGTTCAGACTTATGACCGAACTGATGGTTCATCATTCATTATGAAGGCAGCGGTGATGTGGACTATTAGTGACTTCCCGGGTCTGGGCATGTTGGGCGGGATTAAGACAAAAGGGTACAAGGCTTGTCCCTTATGTCTAGATGTAATCGATGCTACGCATATAACGGGTAGGATGTCATATCAAGGACATCGAAGATGGCTCCCTAGAGACCACGATTGGAGGTTTGCAGCAAATAGATTCAAAGGGGAAATCGAGCATAGGGAACCTCCCACATCATTATCCGGTACTGAGATATTCGCCCAAATATCGTCTCATGATTATCCAACGCTTAGCTTGCATCCCAAGTTTAAGCAACGAGGGGTCACGGAGAGGCTTTGTTGGACACACGTGTCTGTGTTCTATTTGTTGCCATATTGGCAATCACATTGTCAACCTTACTCCCTTGATGTCATGCATATAGAGAAGAATGTTTTTGATAACATAATTGGGACGATACTTGGACTTGAAGGTAAGACCAAGGATGACATCCAGGCTAGGAAAGGTTTGGAACAACAAGGGGTGCGGAGAAAGTTATGGTACAAACCATCAGGGTCAACATCAAGGAAGGAGAAGGTGTCTAAAGTACCATACACTGTCACTCCGAATGAGAAAGTGGAGATACTTGAGTTGAGAAAGGATGCTAAGTATCCATCCGGATATGCAGGAAGCCTAAGGAACAAGATCAATCTAGATGACAAAAAGTTCATCGGGTTGAAGACACATGACTGTCATGTCATGCTACAACGTCTACTGCCGGTTTTTATCCGACCTTACTTGCCATGTAATGTAGTAACCCTCTTGTATCATTATCCCATTGGTTTCAGAGAGTTTGTTGTCGAGAGTTCCAGAAGGAGGAGGTGCACCAAATGAAGTTAGACATAGTGAAAATCCTATGTCAGCTAGAAAGAATTTTCCCACCGACATTCTTTACAATTATGGTGCATCTGATGATACATCTGCCTGATCAGATTTTGATGAAGGGGCCGGTACACTACAGTTGGATGTACCCCATGGAAAGGTATTTAACAAACTCTTTTCGTCCCTTATATGAATATGAAAGTCTCACATACATAACTAGATTTTTGTATTTATTATATACGCAGGCAACTTGGACAATACAAAAAATTTGTCCGAAACACAAGATATCATGAAGGATGTATTGCTGAGCAATACATAGCTCAAGAGTGTGTCATGTACTGTAAGTTGTACATGGGGAGATTGAAGATACATCACAAAATCAGGATAATGAGGAGGAAGAATATTGGAACATATCAGTTGTGTCCAACCTTATCAAGCCGATGGGTTACAATAGAAGGCAACGACTAAGCAATGATGACATAGATGTCATTCATTGGGCTGTTGTTGAAAATTGCAAGGAGGCAGCCGAGTATATTAACCGACACATTGATAAGTTTTACACGGAACATCCTGACGGTGATAATGATTCGAGGATTGTAGATTTCCATTCCTATTTTCTTGATAAGGTAAAACTAATGACATAAGAACATGTCATCTTTATTAGGTATTTCTTCAAATAATGTTTCATCTAAATATAGCTTTATGTGTAGATTATAGCATTGCGCACCGAAGGTTCGGATGAGTATAGAAAGGAACTTGACATATTGGCATAAAAGCCACAGTTTCACACATGTTACACACATTGTGTTGTAAATGGGTTGAAGTTCGTTGTGGTGGAGAAGGACCAAAATTTGAAAACACAAAACAGCGGTGTAATGGTTAAAGTAGGTAATTATTTGCAATAATATACCAACAAACATGTTCAGATTTAGTTTGTATTGGAAATCATTATAAAAGTTGTTGCTTGTTTTTTTATGCAGGAGATATTAACTATTACAGGATTTTGACCAACATTATCGAACTCAAGTATACAGAGGGTATGCCGGTTGTTATCTTCAAGCGCAAATGGTACAACACAGATCCGGAAGAGGGTGGAAACATAAAAATGGACCTTGGAATTCTGTCCATTGACATATCTAACACATGGTACGAAAATGCTCCATATTGTCTTGCAAAACACGCACACCAAGTGTTTTACTTAGAAGATCCAAAGTTTGGAGATAATTGGAAAGTTGTCAACTTGGTCACCCAAAGAGGCACTTATAGCAACTCATGTGTATCATACAATGATAAGTCGAATGTTCAAGAGAAAGCTTATCAAGAAGAAGCCACAACAAATATTCCACCTTATGTGACTAATGCAATGGATGACGAAATGGATGTGGGATTAGAGACTCCGCTAGTTGTTCCAGTTTTTTTATCATGACTATGATTCACAAAATGATGCTGATGCTGATGCAGTGGAGAATGAAGAAGATACATCTGAATATGAGGATGACGATGAAGAGGATGATGGACTACATTATGTTAGTGATAATGAAGATGAAGAGGATGATGATGATGATGATTATGAGTACGATGAAGAGTAGTTGCGAGTGATTTCGTTTTCATATATGTGTTTTTTGCATGTTCAGTGGGTATTTGCTGTCATTTGTAGGTTGGGACTTACGTATTTGTAAAACAAACTTGGTCCTACAGATTGGTTACTTATGTGACTAAGTATTTGTAAATGTGTCATATAAGGGCCTGAAACTTCAGGCGGGAAGTCCAAAAAGACTGGGCGGGCTATAGATATTTTAGGGGGGAAATCCATTTTTCAATTTCGTAATTGATTATATCTTATATGACACACTTTGGACAGTCAGTCGCATAAGAAATGAATGAACATCATATACACACGTGTCCTAAAATATACACGTGTTTGAATCTGAACCAACATGTTCAAATCCTCAGTCTTTTTTGACACTTAGGTTTTTTTTCCATCTTTGTGTTTCTCTTCCTAACATCGCCGCTCTCTTCCCTGTTGATTTGTTCGTCTCCTAACATCGTCGTTCGCTTTCCGTCAAATCGAGTGTCCGGTTGGCAGCGGCTATATATGCCACCGAAGAAGAAATCACTGAGTGAGGTGGCTGCGGCTACAAACAAAACACGGAACATGAAGCTGCGGAGTCCGAGCGCAAGGAAATCGACCAAGATCCCTACACCTGAGCCGGCTGTGAAAAAGGCAGCGCCTTCCAAACAAGCAGCGAAGAAGCCACCGACCAAACCGGCTACTCCTAAGAAGAAGGCAGCACCCATACCGGGTACAGATCCTAACAAGATGTCAACCGTGGTTGGAGACAAGGATGGTAAAGTCACTGGTGGTATGGTTCAGCCTACTGAAAAAACTAGGTCAGTCCAAACTACAATACGTCGTTCCCCTAGGTGTCCGTCTAAGCTTAGACTAGAAAAACCAACTAAGTCAGTCCAAACAAGTGCTCCCCAAACCAGAGAATCCCCTACTAGTGAAGAATGTCCAGTGTTAGTCGCATTAGTCGCCCCATCCAAATACCCTACTCGTACACTTTCGTCCTCCGACAGACAAGCAAGCAACCGATACCCATCCCTAACACCCTCACCTGATTCCTCAGACCCTCTTGAAAAAACCACATTTGATGATGTTCCCCATGATCCTATAGATGCTGATGATGAGTTGTTCCCTGATGATGATCTGTTTCCAGATATGGAAACAGATCAGTTGCCAACTGAAAATGAGTGTCCTATTGATCCAGAGGAGTTCCCTTTTGTTGATGATGATGTTCTTCCCACTTCTGAAGCCTCTCAAGGAGGAGAGCAATCCGACGAAAACCTTCATCCAATTGACGAGGAGGAGGATGAAGAAGAAGAACCACTTAGCATCAGATGCAGGAAGAGGGAATCTTCTCCACCTCCAGGTAAAATGTTTGTTACATTACTTTACTGTAATTTCACTAATGTACTAATTTACCTCTTGTACTAATATATTCTTTTTACTTTAATGCAAGAAGATGCGGAGGACGCTATCCCTAATACTGAACCTGTACCGTCAAAGAAGAGAAAGCGTGGTGTGGTTTGTGGCACCAAGATAGCCACTCTGGTGCACGCCCTTGGGATGAAGATCAAAGTTGAGTGCTCCGTGGAGGCAAACGGGCCTGTGGTGAGGGAAGTGAGGAGTATGACCTGCCACCAAATTGGGGCATGTGTCAAACAGAAGGTCCCAATGTTACGACCGACATACGCTCAGTGAGATGAAGAGCACTGGAACATTGTCGTTAACTATTTGAGCGTAAGTTCTCTTTCTCCTTTTGTTGTTTGCATTTTGGTTATTTCATTTCTCTTTCTCCTTTTGTTGTTTGCATTTTGGTTATTTCATTTGTTTGTTGAACAGTTACACAACTTGATCCTTTATAATTGTTTGTAGCCTCATTTTTAATTGCCAAAAGATGACACTCTACTGTGGGAGTATATAACAAGGATAGCAAGTAAACGGTACACGGATTGGAAGTCTGACTGTCACAAGCTTTATCTAAAGAATGGTAATAAGGTCCCAAAGGAGTTCACCCACCGCAGGGAGGAGTGGAGATGGCTCCTTCAGCACTTCAGCGAACCTAAACAGCAGGTAATGTTTTTAAACACCTGAATTTATTGTGTTAACTTTTATGTTATTTGCGTAAGTGTTATAATATGAAACTTCCCTTTTCGTAATCAAGGCAAAATCTAAAAGAATGAAAGCTGCCCGAGACGCAAAGATGAACCATCACTCCGGGAAGACTCCGTTCCCCATGAGAGTAATCGATCACATGGAGAAAGGTCATAAAGCCCCTCATGTCGCAACATATGCGCAAGTCTACAACCAAGAACCTGAAATTGGGAAAATAGTGGTAATCCTTTATGTTATTTATTTCATTTATGTCTTCATAACTAAATGAAGTTTATTCGGTCCTTTGGATTATCATTGGTGTCATGCAGCATGTTGATCATTTTTGTACATGTATGATATCATGCTTTATGAATACTTGATGGATTTTGTGATTATGTGCAAGTGAACATATTATGTCCTTCTCTTAAAGCATGTCAAAAGTTTGTTTGCCATCTCAGAATAATTGATTCCTGAGTTGAAACAATTGTAACCCTTTGGATTCTGATAAAGTGTAAGCTCATCCTTAATATGGATTTTGTTTGGTTTGTAGTCTTTTAGCCAATGATTATATATTGCCATGATAGATAATGTTAAATGGTATCTTGTTGTCACTGTGTGCTTTATCTTATAGGAGGTTTTGTTCTATCATTTCAGTAATTAATTTATTTGTGCCTTTCCTTAGGAACAAATGAATGCAGAGGTGAACCAGCTGATACAAGAGAAGTACTCCAATGACCCAGGCGTTATTCAGGATCCTCTCCCCACAAGTACCCAGCTGGATATAATTGGCAGAGCGGTGGGGCAAAAAAAAGGTACTCTGGTATCCGGAGCGGGTGGTAATCTAAGGAGGCCTCCAAAACCAAGAGGCGGGGCATCTAACCAATCTCTAAAGGAAGAGCTGATGAGGGCCAGAGAAGAGGCCACTAAAAAAGAAGAAGAGTTCAATGATAGGCTACGGGCCATTGAAGAGATGGTGCGCGGGGGAGTAGGACCTTCAGGACATGGGGCTAATGTCTCGGATGGGGCGAGCTTTGCCCAGTCAACTCTCTGAAGACTGGTTGTGTGGAACTCTTTTGATGATGCAACTTTTTGAAGTTGTCGCAATGTCGGAAACTTTTAAACTATTATGTTGTGATGTAAACGGCAAATACTGTTGTAAACTTTTGACATGTTGTAACATGTTTTGACATGTTACAACATGAAGGACAGGGGTGCATTACATTTTCGTATGCAACCGAATTTCTAATTGCAATACCTAGCTGACGTAAACAGTGATGATATATTTTCTCTAATGTGACTGATATCTGATGATAATACCACATAACTTGACTTATGTGACAATACATAGTACCCTTGCAACACTTAAGTGACTGACAGGAATACATTGGCTTCACTTATGTGACAATACATAGTATCCTTGCAACACTTAAGTGACTGACAGGAATACATTGGCTTCACTTATATGACAAAAAATAGCATCCTTCATCACTTATGCGACTGATCGTATTATCATTTTATATTTTCTTGTGTGACAGACATTGCACTACTGATACTTAAACGGCTAACATATGGAATTTATTGACGATTTCTAAAATCTACTTAAGCGACACACCACGTACTTATGCGGCACTTTTTAGGTCAGCCGCACTAGACTTAATATGACTGAGGACGATTATTCTGTCGCACTATACTTAATGCGGCACAACTTATGTGATTGGTCCTTATGTGACTGACCGTTGTCACATAAGACCTTATGCGGCTAAAAACGAACTTATGCGGCCCAAAGTGGTCAGTCACATAAGAGGCCAAATGGTGTAGTGACTTGAAGGCGTAATTCAAACTCCAAACACCATTGCGTTCTGCGCATTGGGCACTCATAACATTCTCCTTTTCATGCACTGTAAAATTATCAACTGTAGCTTTAAGTGTGTGATTTTACAATCAACAAACCGAGTAAAAATATATGAAAATGTTTTTGTATTACCGGTGAAGGTTGATCTTTTTCATTAGGTCCGCATTGTGAGTATGGATGTGGATAAGCATCAATCCTAAAAAAGTCATTGTTGTTGCTTCCAAAAGAGAAAATGTCTTCCATTTCTTAGAGCTCACAAATCAAAGAAGAAGAGATGTTGAAAGTATGCAAATGCAAGCACAATTTTTTCGAAATGAAGAACAAATATGAGTGAGAAATGGAACTGCTGTGATTTGAAAAAGCGCGCAAAGGTCACTATTTAATTATGTTTGAAGAAGGGCATGTATTAAATTAATTTGTAATTTTTTTTTATTTCAAGCAAGTTTCTACTTGGATGGTAAAAAATTATAGTCAATCAAACATACAACTTCTGATTTGTGATGCATTTGATTTTGGATAATTCACATCTTTCATTGTTCATCACATTTTTGGTGAAATAAAATAAATTTTTTGTACATTTCCACTAATGCCTAAAAATTAATATCATGAAATTTTTTGTTCACAATTTTATATTATTGTAAATTGACTTGGCATCCATTCATTCTTACCCACTAAATTTATTTGATTTGTTACTAATTGTATCGTCATCTTTAAAATAGCTAGTAGTTAATCGAAAAGATCATATCAGAACCTCAAGATTTGGTCATAATTTAGAACTTTTACTATCCGTTCGATTAAATCATCCACGGTTCATAAATTTAGCAAATAATAATTACAATTAACTTTAATAGAGGGCATATTTGTCGATTACAAAATTTAATCACAGGATCTCGATTCACAAAATGCCATGATTTTAGAACCGTATTTTTTGAGATCATCGTCATCGCATCTGCGCTCTCTTTCTACATCTCCACTGTTGCTTGGAGCACAATACATAGAAAAACAAGGTCTATGCACGTTTAAGAGATGTGTTGGCATTATTTTCATCGAACATGAGTTGTGTTTTTGTTCATGATAGAATGTTCGTGGATAAGTTCGTGATGTTCGTAAGTTTGAGCAACACTATTTTGATCTCATTGTTAGTTTGTTTTTGATGTTCGTATTTTTATTTTTAACGTTCGTGTTTTTGCTGGATATATGCGCAGACAACAAAGATCATGTTTTTGTTCATAATGTAACAATGTTCGTGGATAAAGTGATGATGTTTGTGTTTTTTTAGCACAAATGCTTTGATATCATTGTTAGTATTCCATGATGTTCGAGGCTTTGTTTTTTGAGTTCGTGATTTAAATACAAAATTAGATAAAATAATGACGTTAAAGATGTTTCGTTAAGAGATATGCGGCTGCAAAATCTAGGGTTGTTTTCATTGAAGATTTCGTTGAATTGTTTGTGATTTGAATTTCAAAATTTTAGGGCATGAATTTTGAAATATATCAGGCGCAATATTAATGGGTTTATTTGATTTAAATATATCTATCATTCCAATTATACTCTTATAAGTCATTAAATTGATTAAATCATTACTTATATCAGGAAAATCCTGATTAATATAAACCGTTTAGATTATAAGATCAACAAAGCTGATAAGTTCTAAGTTCTGACGAAATATATAGGTTCTGATCAGAACACAACCCGTAGGGTAAGCTTATAACTTATCAATTATTTATGAAATAGGATATAAGAAAATTTTCTAATTTATTTAAATTTAGCAAATTGATTCTCAATCTATTCAATATGACAATTTATTTTTCATATTACTCACTTTCTAAAAAACTATGTTACAAAAGCATTTTACATGTTTTTTATAGGGGTTTCTTACATCTCATACATATCGATCATCATACGAATACATTTTATACATATTGCATGAGAATTCAATCGGGTACATATGAAGACTTGACTTTTTGGAGTACAGGCCATGCACGGCATCAACTCGGATTTGATACTTGAATTGCGTCCACTAAAGCACAGGCCATAAGGCATCTCTAACTTGAAACCTACGAGCATAAGCTTGAAACTCAGCACCTCCACACGCAATGGAAGGAAAAGACGAGACAACAGCACCTACAACACGTCCACGAGGGACGAATAACACCTCCGCGAAGGAGGAACAACACGTCCACGCCAAGGCGAGACGAAAACACATCTCAAAGGGATGAATAACTCTCCTACACAAAAGTGAGGAGAAAATGCTACTCAGGGGAATCGAACCCTTGACCTCTTGACGCTTTGTCAAGAGTTCAAACCACTCGACCAAACCTCTTTTCGCAGCGCATTTTACATGTTGTGCACCCTTAGAAATATCGTTTTACTCTAACACATTTTTAGGCCACAGTATCAACGGAGCTGCAACATTCAGACATCTTTCTTTTTGGATCGGTGCAACATTCGGATTATGAACTTGCCAATAGAGTGGTGGTCTTGTGGTGTGAACACATGACTGAACTTATAAAGTCAAGGGTTCGAGCCCCACCGTGACGTATTTACGGTATGAGTGTGGAGTTGTCCAGTCCTTACCAAATTAAAAAAATTTATGAACTCACAGTATGTGAAATAATATAACTAAAAATAATCTTTCAATTCAAAAATGTCCACCATATATCTCTATGTGAAATAATATAACTAAAAATAATCTTTCAATTCAAAAATGTCCACCATATATCTCTTTCATAATGTGGTGGTATACCCGATATAGAATCACAATCCAAGATAAAATTCAGTTGACCATATGTCAAACGCCAATTGTATCTCAAAAATTGTTTACCATGAAGCCTGATAGTGATTATGTTTCTTCTCGAATTAATAAATATGACATTTACCTCCACAAACGATATTGAGAAGCTTTGCTTTGCTTCTGCAACGAGTATATCTTCTACTTACTTCGTTCCTTATCCATCTCGTGTTAATTGTCGACAACAGGTCGCTCCTGTTTGCAACCTTGCATGTGGCAGTACAAGTGCTTTAACGAAAGCGTGCCACGTGACCTTGTTTTGTAGCCGACAGACGGATAGAAAATCCCGCAACACGTGCATAATATTTTTAAAAGCTGATACCATCATCGAGGTTTCTAAACGTCAAACAAACATACGATTTATGTCATCTGGACACTTAGGTGTCCAATATTTTGTTCCACAAGGGGTTGGCACAAAACTACTTGATTCGTCGACAACGTTGTAACTGCCGTGAGCGTTGTTGTCGCTAATATATCCAATAATTTCACGAATGTTATGATTTTATGCGTGAATCGTAAAAATTGCTAACAAAATCACGGAAGTTATGATTTGATCAACGATTTAGCGGATAATTTCTATATGGCATGGAGTTTGGCAAAATGACTTCGGATCGAGTGTTCTAGCACAGAGTCAAGGAGTTGTTAAAGCAAAGATAGAACTCAGGAGCTGCACAGAACTAACGCAAGATTGGCTTTATATTTCAGAGTTTCTAAATACTGAAGTTCCAAGTTACAGATGACGGTTGGCTAAAAGTTCGAAGAGAATATTCTGGAGAGCATAAATCAAATATTGAGGAAGATTATCAAGAGCCAAAGAAGATTCGAAATGCGCCGACTTGGGTAGGAAGATTTCAAGATATTCAATATATTCTTGAATATCTCGAATATCTTGGAATAGGAAACTGGCCAAGTACTATACATACGAGGCTAGGGTTTCTTATTCTGTGTTCGTTTTTTAGAAAAAAATCACGCCCACATTTTGCAGAGGAGGAGGAAGATCGGCCAGCTAGCTTTTCACATTGGAAAGTTAACGGCTGAGATAGTCCGTTCAGTGTGCCGATCTGTAATGTCCGTAGAACTAATACTGTGCACACACACCACTATTGCCACGCATTCTGGAGAAGGCGTCTGTCTTCGAGTGAAGGAACTAAGCTTTGGGAGAAGATATACTAAAGGTCAAGAGGGAGTCTTGGACCGTGCTGCAGAAAGACGAGAGGGAGTCTCACATCTAGGGGAAGCCTATGTCGCAATCCTTGAAGAGTATTAGAGGCTAGGCAGTTTAAATTGGGAGTCTTGTAAATGTAAGTCCACATGTAGCTCTAAACTCAAAGTAAGGAATTGCAATTCCTTTAGAACTTGGGATGTCCCCCAGAGTAGGTTGGTTGCCGAATTGGGTATTATATCGTGTGTGCCAATTTTTTTACTTCAGTTAATATTCTGCTGAGGTGTTCCAACGACTGGTAGAACACATGCTAGACATCATCTTGAACATACAATAATATTTCAATTGGTATCAGAGCAGGCACTCGAAAAAGAGAATGTAATCCAGTCACTGTTCAAGATGAGTATGAAGGAAGGGCAGAACAGTAGCAGGCCTCCACTACTTGAAGGGGCAAACTATGGCTACTGTAAATCTAAGATGAAGGCATTTCTGAAGTCACTTGATGAAAAGGCTTAGAGGGTAGTACTGGTTGTATGGACCTCACAAACAATGACGAATGCCGAAGGAAAGGTGGTTTTGAAACCTGAAGAGGAGTGGAGTGAGGTAGACGAGAAGACTGGTGTAGGTAATTCAAAAGCCATGAATGCAATATTCTCGGGAGTAGACGAGAATATATTCAACCTGATTTCTAACTGTGAGATCGCTAAGGATGCATGTGAGATACATATGCTCACTTCCAAGTTTGAGGATTTGAAGATGGAGTAAGAAACAATTGCTGAGTTCAATACTAGACTTCTAGACCTCGCTATTGAATCAGCCGCTCTGGGAGATCCTTTAAAAGAAGAAAAGCTTGCAAGAAAAGTTCTGAGGTCACTAGCCCCACTTTTTGCTAAGAAGG
Organism: Rhodiola chrysanthemifolia; assembly: GCA_033675395.1. NCBI lineage: Eukaryota > Viridiplantae > Streptophyta > Magnoliopsida > Saxifragales > Crassulaceae > Rhodiola > Rhodiola chrysanthemifolia. The sequence continues at coordinate 44,134,793 of CM066205.1, forward strand.
TAATTGCCACCGAGGAAATGCAAGACATAACGAAGAGAAACTTGACGAGCTTATGAGCTCATTGAGACCATATGAGATGAATTAGGCGCTTAAATAAAGAGAGCTAAAAGTGTAGCACTGAAGGCTAATTTGACTGAAGAACATGATGACTTTGACGATGCCTCTGAGCGAATTCCATGATGGCACAAAACTTCTGCAGGATGGTAAAACGGTGGAATAGACGACCAGATCAAGAACAACAATCCTCATCCAGCTCTCAAAGTCACATAAAGGGAAACCTTTAGAAAAGAAGTGAAACTGGGGACAGTAAACAAGAGACTAAGGCTGATAAAGGCAAAGGTGTAAAGTGCAGAGAATGCGAAGGGTTTGGACACAATCAATCTGAGTGTGCCAATACTCGCAAGAAGAAGAAGTAGGCCTATACTGCTAACCTGAGTGACAGCGACAGGGAGAATGACCAAGAAGAGGATGAGTCAAATAACTTTGTTGCACTAGTCAGTATAATAAAAGAAGATAGTGAGAAGAGTGATAATCATTATTCAAGTGCCAAGTCTAAACACCCTGACGAGGACTCATCGAGCAGTGACGATGAAGAGCTCACAGATGACCGTATAGCTTAAACATGCAAAGCACTCTACGAGAAGTGGATGATGGTGATTGAAATGAACAGGAAACTGTGCGAGACAGTGACAAACTTAAAGGAAGAAAAAGATAAACTATGGAGGAAATTGCCGCACTAAAGGTTTTGGTAGAGGAATACAAGGATGAACATGTAACTCTGCGTGCTGAAAAGGCAGACCTCCTAGGAACTATCTCCGCGCTGAAGATACAGATGGAGAAGGACAAAGATATGTATCCCGAAGGGATTGAGAAGCTAAAGAAGAAATATATGGACGCAAGCCGAAGAGCTATACGTCTTCTAGAAAAGGTCGAATCTCTGGAACTAAAAATTGAGATGGAAAAGAATGACCGCACAGTAGCAGTAGACGAGCTAAACCATTTCAAAAGATCCATGAAGATGTTGAACTCAGGGTCAAAGAATCTGGATGCCATTCTGAAGTCGCAGAGAGTTGAAGGACAAAGAGGCCTCGGATTCACTGGCGGAAGTAGTTCAGGCAAGACAAACTTTGTGAAGGCCGAGAAACAGATAAACCAAGTACCAAAGAAGGTTTCTGTGACTAACCAAAGGAAACCCAATGGAGACTGGAGAAGAGACACAAGAACCTACTGACACTGAAACCAGAATGGACACATCAAACCGAAGTGTCGCTTGTTCCAAGCTGAGCGCAGACAAGTGGAACACAGGACGATTTTACGAATGAGACAAGTTTGGAGAGTAAAGTCAAAAGAGGAAAGCCTTCAACTCGACCAACAATATGAAGAAAGGTAGCTAGTATCTCAACAGTGGATGCTCTGTACAGATGACAAGTACTTCTAGTCATTTCCTTCATATTAAACCACTGGATAAACGTCAGTTAGTTAAACTTGGAGATGGAGAAATGGGCCAGGTGATCGACTGTGGGACATTGAAGGTTCCGGGTCTACCTGAGCTTGAGGACGTACTCCTTTTAGATGGTTTAAAAGTGATTTTGATAAGGATAAGTCAACTGTATGATGGAGAGCACCATGTGAGGCTCACATAGGATTCCTATCGGGTACTTGACTAGAATGGAGAATCCCAAATGGAAGGAACCAGATCATCAAACAATCACTATCTGATAGGTGTTGTTGAAACAGTATTGAGACAGCGTACCTAGTTAATCTTACAGATGAAATGGAAATGTGGCATAGATGCTTGGGGCATATACACCTATAGACCCTGAAGGGAGTTTCTGAAGAAGGCTTGAGGGTGGATTATTCAAGGTTCAAGGAGATCTGGAAGTTGGTTATTGAGAGTACCAGATCGCGAAGCAAACAAAGGCACCTCATCAAAAGATGAACCAGATCAATATCAGCAGACCGTTAGAGTTGGTTCACATGAACTTGATGGATCCAATGCATGTGAAGAGTCATAAAGGGAAAAAGTATATCCTAGAATGTGCAGACAACATCTCTAGGTTCACTAGGATGAGATACTTACAAGACAACACAGTTAAACCTGCATTGAACTAGCCACTCAACTCCAGAGAGAACCGGCTGAAGGGATGATCTTATACTCTTGTGGCAAGAAGATAGACTATCGTGACTTGGCTATTTGTTCCTGGTTCCTGTTCACAATAGAACCAAAGACCATCAAGAAAGCTACCGTTGATGAATACGAGGTGATGGCCATGCATGAAGAGCTTGCTAAATTCATAAGGAATGACGTGTGGGATCTTGCTCCACGACCGGACTGAGTAAACGTTATTGGAACCGAGTGGGTCTTCAAGAACAAGTCAGATTAGAAAGACAATATCACAAGAAATAAGGCCAGTTGGTTGCACAAGGCAATGTACAGATTGAAGGAGTTGATTTTGATGAAATAGTTGCACCAATGGCGCGCTTAGAAGCCATTCGACTACTGCATGCTCTGGCTTGGCATCCGAAGTTTGAACCATTCCAGATGGATGTCAAAAGTGCGTTCTTGAACATGCCGTTGAATGAAGAGGTGTTCATATCTGAGCTTAAAGGACTCAAAGATCCTCATCATCCTGGACATGTGTATCGGTTGAAGAAGGACTTGTATGGCTTAAAGCATGCGCCGAAAGCATGGTATGAACGACTTATAGTGTTCCTTATTGACCATGGCTATGTGCGAGGGGGAGTAGACAAGACCTTTGTCAAATACACCGTCGATCAGTTTGTGGACCAAATACTAAAGGAGTTCAATATGAGCTCGGTGGGAGAGAAAAATGAAGTTGGGACAAGTACTGATCAAACACTACACAGAAGTATGATAGGCAGCTTGCTCTACCTGACTGCTAGTAGACCAGATATTATCTATGCGGTAGGAGTATGTGTGAGATATCAGGTTAAACCGAAGGAGAGTCATCTGCTGTAGATAAAGAGAATTATCAAATACGTTTGTGGAACAGCTGAATGTGGCATCTGGTACACCAAAGATACATGTTCGTACTTGGTAGGGTACCGTGACGCCGACTAGAGAGGAAAAACTGAAGATCAGAATAGTACACTTGGAGTTTACCCATCTTTAGGCAAAAACTTGGATTCCTGGCCTAGAATGAAGCAAATCAATGTCAGGCACCACTTTATCAGAGAGCTAGTGGAGAAGAAGGTTATCACACTTAAGCACGTGATGATAAATAAGCAGCTACCTGACATCCTCACCAAACCATTGGACAGTACTCAGTTTGAAAAACTTCGGGTCTATGTGTTTTGAACAACTAACTGTTCCACGAAGAGGTCAGCCAAAAGCAGATTACTAGCTAAGCAGTTGGGCTGACCTGATGAAGAAGAGAGCTAGAATAGAGAAGTATAAGACATATGGTATGTATTCAAGCTAAATTTAAATTTAGACTATTTGCAAGAATAAGAGTGCAAGGGAGTTAAGATGTGAGCCGTTGGAGATATCAAGAAAGGTAGGGCTGAATGGACAATATTGAACGAGTGACGTGTCCCTGGGAGAGCGCGAGTTTTATTTTGGGAAGTTTGGGAGTCAGAATATTCAAAAATCTAATCTTCAAGTGTTGTTCAATCTCTCTAATCCGGAACCCTAGTTCTGCAAGTTGTCCAAGTCTCGTATCACTAACAAGGTGAATACCCGCAAGACGGCCAAAGCTAAGGCGTCAAAAGCCCCACTCAATTCAGCGGCAGAAAAGAAAGTAACGAGCACTGGCGAATCGAAGGAAAGATGTCTACAGTTTCTTTTGCAAATCCACCACGTGCAGAGGCGACTAAAACAAAGGCGATGAAAGAAAAGTAGATTCCTCCAGGAGGTGCGACTCAGATGGTGAAATCAATTGAGGAGACAGCTATAAAATCGAAAAAGAAAGTGCCGGCGGTTGAATCCTCCAGACAGAAGCCCCCCAAAGTAAATATAAATAAATCAAAGGAAGACCAGTAAAGATTTCTTGATCAGACCCTAAATCTGTAACTACTAAAGTGAGCAAGGAGATTCTAAAGGAGAATCAGCTGTCGGCTGAACGATCGCTCAATGAGGTAAACCCTTTTCCTCAAACTGCAGTTTCAATTCCTTCTATTGGTAGTTCCAACCCTGTCAAGGACAAGGAAATAATGCTTGATATTCCTAAGGGAGTAGGAATTGTGGTAGCCCCAAAAATTGTTGATAAGGGTAAGACAGTAGTTGATAATGGTATGTAAGAGGTTGAAGTTGGCAAGGCTGAGAAAGTCAGTGTGTCTAGTGAAAAAGTGAAAGAAGGACCAAGATTATTGAAGGAGAAGCTTCATGCTACTGGTATGTGCTTAAGTCAAGAGGATTACGTAGAAAAGTTGTAACTTACAGGGGTAGCACATCAAAGCAGTACGCGGCTTGCAATTGCTCGATTGGAGGAAGGATGGTTGATATGTCAGACTCTAAGAATGATATAGTTGTTGCTAGTGATGGAAAAAGAAGCGTGCAGATAGACGAAGGTTCTGAAGAGACTGGAGGTTTCAAAAAAGGTCAATGTACAAGGAAAATTATTTGCTGCTGATGAATGAGCTATTAGAGTAGAACCTAATCATGTTCCTGAGGAAGTTGAGGTTCAAGATACGATTCAGACTGAAGATGGAGACTTTGAAGAATCAGATCCCATGGACGAAGATGAAGAACTTAACAGGGTGTACTAGTAAATAGATGAAATATCTCAAAATCTACAGAGAGAAGCACCTGTAAATTCAGAAGAAGCAGTGCCTGGTGAGTCGGAGATGAGTTCTGAGAAGAAAAAAAACCTCTAAGAAAGATACTGGTTATGTAACTGTTGCAGGAGAGGTTGAACAACCACTCAGTAATATTGTACAAGTGACTAAAGCAGATCAACAAGAAGCAGATGTTCAAGAGGCTAACCAAGCACAAGTGCCATCAGCAGATCCGAAGATGTTTGATGCCAGTAAAGATGAAGTTCAGGTAGTTGAACATGAGACAGTATCGTTGGCCTGACTGAAGAAGTCTGCAAGAAGGAAACATAGAAAGGAGGTGACTATACAAGTGGATGAACCAGAAATGACTGGAACTAACAAACCACGGTATTGATAGCACTAAGGCAGGGGGAGCTGGTAAGTCCAAGAAGAGAAAACGGGCAACCCCTGGAACTGGTTCAGAAGATGTCACTCCGGGAATTGTCAAGGACGGAATATGGTTTAGTAATGAGGAGATGGCGAAAAATGGAAGGCTGTACAGAAACTGAAGATCACCCCTGAGCGAATCCTAGATGACGAGAAAAGATATAAGGGAAAGGAGGTCATCCAGCTAGTAAAGGAGACTGATCTAATATGGACCGTGAGGAGGTGCAAACCATACAACGAACATTTGGTAAGAGAAGCCATAGCAAATACACCAAGTCAGTTCGGAATAGAAGGAGATAAACAATATGGAGAACTGTTTGTCAGGCAGAAGAAGGTTCTGATCACCCCGGAACTCATCAACGTATACTATCGGATGGACGATTCAGCTGAATAACAAGAGGAGGATAACTTTGACAAGATAGCTGATTGTCTAACATGGGGTCTTACCCATGTTGGGGGGAGACTACCATTCCTGATGCTGATCTGACGACAACATACTCCCTACTGTTCTTCATAGCACTACGGAACTGGAAGCCTAGTCTCACAGGACCACGGTCAGGAATAGGATGACGCTCAATGTGGGTCGAATAATGTTCGAACAAATAGTTGCTCACGCCACATCTACCAAGTTACTCCATCAGATAGTGTTTCCATCGCTCATCCACGAGTTGATCATCACACAACATCCAGACTTAAAGACCAATCGAGATAGACTCACTAGTGCCCCATCACGTTTGGGAGTAGACCACAAACTTTTTAAAGGAAGGCATGTGAATCACCTCAAGGGGGAGTGAAATGGATGAATGTTCCAGAATAATCTGTTTCAGAGTTCCAGGAATGAAACGGAAGAATGTTCTAGAATCATCTGTTCGACGGTCCATAACAAATACGAGACTATCTGCTGGTGAAAGAGAGAGGGTCCTGACCGAACTGGAAGATATACTGGAGACCATACAAGAGCAGAAGAAGAGGATCAATAGCTTGGAGCGTGCCCAACGATGACGAGGCGGATGAGCCAGATGATACTGATACTGATGCCGAGGACTCTTCTACATGAAGGTTTAAAACTCTAACAACTATGTTCGACTATTTCATGCTACACTCGTACTGTTTTTGTTCTGTTTTGCACTTCTGTTACGATTAAACTATTATTTTGAACCCTCGCCCATTTTTTGGCAAAAAGAGGGAGTAATTTTGAGGGTAGACTTGTTCTTCTCAATCTTACTGAGTACGGTCTCTGAAGTCTACAAAACTGATATGGGAAAGAAATTACCAAAATATGGCAACGGGGAAATTGATAATTTCTATATGGCATGGAGTTTGGCAAAATGATTTCTGAGTGTTCTAGCACATAGTCAATGAGCTGTTCAAGCAAAGATGGAACTCAGGAGCTGAACAGAACTAACACAAGACATGCTTTATATTTCGGAGTTTCCAAATACCGAAGTTTCCAAGTTACTGATGATGGTTGGCTAAAAGATCGAAGAGAATATTCTGGAGAGCATAAATCAAATATTGAGGAAGATTATCAAGAGCCGAAGAAGATTTGAAACGCGCTGACTTGAGAAGGAAGATTTCAAGATATTCAAATATATTCTTGAATAAGTCGAATATCTTGGAGGTTAAGATTATCTTAACTGAATAAGAAACCAACCGAACACTATACATACAAGGCTAGGGTTTCTTATTATGTGTTCGTTTTTTTTGGGAGAAACAAATCACGCCCACATTCTGTAGAGGAGGAGGAGGACGATCGGCCGGCTAGCTTTTCACATTGGAAAGTTAACGGTGTTGAGGTAGTCTGTTCAGTGTGCTGATCAGTACTTTCCATGGAACTCATATCGTGTACACACACCACTGTTGACAGGCATTCGGGAGAAGGCGTCTGTGTTTGGGAGAAGCTCTACTAAAGGTCAGGAGGGAGTCTTGGATCGTGCTGCAGGAAGGCAAGTGGGAGTCTCGGATCTAGGGGAGCCTAGGTCGTAATCCTTGAAGAGTGTTAGAGGCTAGGCGGTTTAAAGAGGGAGTCTCGTAAACGTAAGACTCAGGAGTCGGCAATGGGCAGGGTAAGGACAGGGTAAGGCCATTTTTCCTTGACCCTATGAACAGTACATGGCAGGGTAAAGGCAGGGTAGAGCAATTTTTCTAAGCTCGAAGGGTACCCATGGGCAGCGTAATATTAGGGTAAGTTCAGGTATGGTAGGGTCGGCTCGGCTAGAGTAGGGTCAAGTAAGGCAAATTTAAGCATACTTTAAAAAAAATTCATAATATGAATGAAAATGATAGGGTAAGATAGGATAGGACAAGGTACAATGGCATGGTAGGATAATAGGGTAGGAGGGCAGGGTATGATTTTTTTCTATGACACTTACCCTGCCTAAGTCTTACAAGGCAGAGTGCATATAGGGTAGAAGACCGAGCAGGGTAGGGTCAGGGTTACCCTATGGGACTTTTGACCCTAGGGTCAAATGATGACCCCTAAGTCCACTTGTAGCTCTAAACTTAAAATAAAGAATTGCAGTTCCTTTAGGGCTTGGGAAGCCCCCCCAGAGTAGGCTCGTTGCCTAACTGGATATTATATCGTGTGTGCTAGTTTTATTACTTTCGGTTAATATTCTGTTGAGGTATTCCAACGACTGGTAGAACACCTACTAGACATCGTCTTCAACAGACAACCGTATTTCATTATCAATTCGGAATAAACCGAACTATTTAATCAACCATGATCTAACAATGTAATCAAGTTTAACAACGAAATCGCGAACTTTATGATCTGGTAGATTAACTATCAACTCTGAATAACACGAACAGTTCGTTCAACCCCGAACTACCAATGAGATCAAACGTGTCCCGAAATCACATACTTTATGGTTTGATCCACAAATTATCAACAATGAATAACACAAAATGTGTAATCAACCACAAACTTGCAACATTATGTGAAGTCCTCTCGTCATTCAGTTTGATGGATATTTTCCGCAACGGTGACAACCTACGGGTGAACTGAATGGTGATGTATAAGAAGATTGAGGAAACGGTTGTTCTAATATCATGGGATTGCATTTTAAATGTCGAATAAATAGTGTGTGATTAATGTTTGAACCGACAACAAATCAACAATGCCCCCAAATCATTTATATTTGGATTAAGGCGCTGTCCACTTTGACTCTATTTTTTGATTTCTAAGTTAAGATAAGTTAATATCAGTTAAGATAAGTTAATATCAGTTAAGATAAGTTACTTTCAGTCACTATAACTTAAGTTAAGTTTCAATTAAGATAAGTTACTTTTAACATACTATTCATCATCATACCATCATCATCATCATACAATCACACTATTCATCATCATCATACCATCATCATCATCATCATACTATTCATCATACCATCATAGTATTCATCATCATCATCATACTATTCATCATCATCATCATACCATCATACTATTCATCATACCATCACACTATTCATCATACCATCATCATCATCATCATACCATCACCATCATACTATTCATCATACCATCACACCATCATCATACCATCATACTATTCATCATACCATCATCATACCATCACACTATTCATCATCATACCATCATCATCATTATACCATCATCATCATACTATTCATCATACCATCATCATCATAATACTATTCATCATCATCATACCATCATACTATTCATCATACCATCATCATCATCATACCATCACACTATTCATCATCATACCATCATCATCATCATACCATCATCATCATACTATTCATCATACCATCATACTATTCATCATACCATCATCATCATCATCATCATCATCATACCATCATACTATTCATCATCATCATACCATCATACTATTCATCATCATCACCATCATCATACCATCATACTATTCATCATCATCATAATATTACTATTCATCACCATCATCACCCCCATCATCATCATCAGTATATTACTATTCATCATCATCATAAAATTACTATTCATCAGCATCATAAAATTACTATTCATCATCATCATAAAATTACTATTCATCATCATCATAAAAGTACTATTCATCATCATAATATTACTATTCATCATCATCATCATCATCATCACAACCATCATCATCATAAAATAATACTATTCATCAGTCAATATAAGTTTCAGTTAAGTTAAGATAAGTTAAGATCAGTTAAGATAAGTTAAATTCAGTTAAGATAAGTTTCAGTTAGTAAAATAGAGTCAAAGTGGACGGGCCCTAAATCAATTAGTTAGGCCTTGTCCATTTGAACTTAAGTTTTTGACGCTTAAGATAAGATAAAGTCCTTTCAATCAATATAAGTTAATACAAGTTACTTTCAGTTAATATAAGTTACTTTCAGTTAATATAAATTTCAGTTAAATTAAGTTAGACCACCACCACCACCCCACCGCCGCCGAAGCCACCCCAACCGCCGCCCGCCGCCGGACCGGCGGCGGTGGTTCGGCGGCGGGCGGCGGCTCAATCAATATAAGTTTCAGTTAAGTTAATATAAGTTAATATCAGTCAATATAAGTTAATATCAGTCGAAAATGTCAAAACTACCAAAATAAATCATGAATCTACCTTTTAGGATTTTCAAAATTACAAAAAAAATTAAAGATATTTTTCATCCTTTCAAATGTTTGACTGTTTAGGCGAAAATTTTAGCAGTACCATAGCCAAAAGAAAGCGGTTATTTGGAACAAAATAACATATGATCTTCGATATGGATTGAATAATTATTCTTATAATCTTTATCTCATGCATCTAATTCATCATTTATTTAAACGATAAGCGTGTAAGTAGAAGTTATAACAACCAAACACAGGAGGGAAATTGATGGTTTCCTGGCAACTTCAAGTTATAAACATTATAAATTCTCATAAGTATCATTGACGAAATGAGCATATGAATAATATCATGAATATTTTTGTAGTTGTTCTATATTCTATCTTATACCTCATCAAATCTCACTCTAAGCCATCAAGATTCATACCCAGGACACTTTAACCTTCTTCTTCTTCTTTTTTTTTTACATTTTTAATTTAAAATCAAATAATCACAAACACTACAAATTTTGGAAAAAATTCCGTCCAAAAATTCCGTCCCAATAACGTCGTAGGTTACGACGCCAGAAAATTATTACGTCACATTTTCGGCACAATTTCGTCACCAAAAATAAATTCGTTATTTTTCCCGTAAAATTTCGTCACCAAACATTCCGTCGCGAATAAGTACTCGGAAAATCGACGGAAAGTAAGTGACGAAAATGTGACTGAAACAACCCGCAGACGTTATTCGCTCACATTCCGTCGAATTTCCGTCGGTGTATACCGTTGCTTAATTCCTTTTACATTCCGTCGCCTAGAAATTTCACATTGAAAGCCATGGTCAAGGGAGGAACATGGTGAACAGTCATGTTTATGTGAAAGGAACAGAGGGTACACACTACTACGGGGTGATTGAAGAAATAATTCATATGAGATGTAGAACCAACCATCGCCTAAAGGTTGTCTTGTTCAAGTGCCGTTGGTACGACCCTCAGTTTGTTAGGTCATACCCGTCTAACGGGATTGTCATCGTGAACACTCATAGACCCTACCCCCTTTACGACCCTTACATTCTTGCCCAGCAAGCGGTGCAAGTTTACTATGTGACGTTTCCGGGATTAGCTAGACAAAATAATCAGGGTTAGGTTGCAATTTGTCCTGTGAAACCAACAAACGCAATCGACATGGAAGTAGCAAATGTTCCGTTCCAAGATGAGGGTCAAATGGGATCTGAGCTGCCTGTATTGATCAATGAAATTGGATCGTACGGGAACCTCGCTGATGATGAGGTTTACGAGTACATCGAAGAAGACCGCAACGATTACCACAACACTGATAATCCAGATACCGAAGAAGAGTCCGACGAATCCTCGTGAATGCGTACAGTTAAATTAATTTATTATAATGATGTTAACGTACAATTTTTAAGTTAAATTCAAGGAATCTGCAGTTCGCAAAAATTTTAACGATAAAATAAATTAATATTATTTATCGGAAAACAATTTTATCTGGTAATAATGACTTCTGTTTTAAGTAAGTGCAAAGGGCTAGGAATTTAGTAAAGTTTCTTGTTATGTAATTTTCTGAAAAACTGATAAGTATACATCGCTTACAATATAGGCACTGTCTTAATTTAAACAAAATACAACCTTTTAACGGTAGGCGCTATTGTAAGTCACACTTAATACAGCGCTTGATGCTTAAGCGCCATCTTAGGTCACCAAATATACATCGCGTCATATATATGCGCCGTAATAAGTAACATATACAACAACGCTTACTAAGAAAAGCGATGTCATACGATACTTTATACAACGCCTAACTGTAAAAGCGTTGTCGTATGGCAATCTGAAAATTCGCCCGCCTAACCAAATATTAATATTAACCAAAAATTGAATATTTACATAAAAATAACGGTAATTAGACAGTATTAAGACGGAATAGGCAAATAATTTTTTACTAAATCAAATTACATGCGTAAGTGGAAAACTCTTCTTCTACACGTCCTCTGAAACACTCCTGCGTTGTACTCCGGTGAATTCTTCAATCGATTTCGGCCGGTTTCGGAATCTTGTTTCATCCGGCAGGTATGGCAAAGTCGGCTCCCTTCTCCTTCTTGTTGATTTCCGTTTGTTTGATTCCGTGGCAGAGTTAGTTTTTGTTCAAATGCACTACGTTTGTTTGTGGTCGATTGTTCAGCGTTTATTTCTCGTCCCACGGTTGATTGTAGTGTTACAAAATGTTCCAAACTTACCGGTTGAGAAATTGTGTTTGTTGACTGTGTTAGTTTATTCCGATTGTCGTATGATTGCGTTTCATTCGTTATCGTATTGTGTCTAAAAATGTCCCGACAGGCATGCCAAAGTCGCCGGTCCACAAATTGTGTTTGTTGAGTGTGTTCGTTTATTCGTGTTTGTTGATTTTAAATGATATTCAAAGTGTTCGTATGGTACACTTTTGTTTCATTGTTGGTACATTAATTTGTGTGATCGAATTAATTGTTTAATGTACCGTGTTTGAATCATTTCCAACTATGTGTATGACTCATTTGTTTCATTTGGCATGTACATGTTTAATTTTGTAATCTTTTGGAACCTTCTGCTTGTACGCCATCTCCCTGTATTTGGTGTACTAATTACATTACAATTTGTGGCAGGGTATATGGCACCACTCAAGCGTAATGTACCCGGTAAGAGAAATACCGGCACTGGTAGAGGTACTGGGAGTTCATCACAAACGAGGCTAACTGACATATGGCAACCGAGACAATTGAGCTAGGACATGCAATGTCCGCCTTCAACTAGGGACACACGTCATAATCGAGAAGTGTACATGCCTTCTATGCATGTACATGAGCCTACCAATGCGAGACAATTGGGCGAGGACAGGCAACGTACACCATCGTCAACCGGGGACACACGTCCAAGTCCAAAAGTGTACATGCCTTCTATGCCTGTACATGAGCCTACCCTTGATCCGATGGATGACGACGGAACCTTACCACAAGTGCATGATTACGACATCGATGAACTGTTGCATTTCGTGGAGGAGTCGGCGGGGAACATGGAGGTTGACGAGGGAGCCGATGAGAGGGACTCACCTTTGGCAGATGATGACGATCACGATGACACATTTCGGCCAGAGTCTGTTAGAGGAGTGACTTCGGCCGGTGGCAGACTCGGTGAGGGGACACCGTTGGGTTTCATGCCAGAGGTTGATCGGCCTTGGATCGTTCCAGCTGGGGATGACAAGTGAGTACTTTGTTTTGTACATATATTTGTGCAGCTTGTTTTACTAACCATATTGTAAATGCCACACCTTGTATTTTTTTCAGCTTTGACCCCCCTTCAGCTGTTAACAAAATCGGGCTTCAATGTATTGGGCCTGGTTTTAAGGTTGGTTGGACCACAATGGGGACGTGTGATCCACAAGCTCCGGTGAAGTGGTTTCAACACTTTAAGGTAAAATGTATTAAAATTGTATTAACATGAAATTTTTGGTTACATGTTTTCTACATGCAAATATGTTTTCGATTACATAGTTTTACGTTTCTATTAAATTGTTCGTAACACAAGTATGTAATGTACATGTAGAGCTTGTACCGGTGGGATCCGATCCACAACGACCACATTGAGGCCAACTTTAGGAAGAAGGCGGCTAAGAATCTACAAGATACCTGGAGAGGCTTGCGATCCGAGAAGACTAAAGGCCCGAAATGGTTGATGGAAGATCACAAAGTTCCGGGAAAAGCTCTCTTTTAACACGGACCCAGCATTCATAGTCCCGCAGTGAAAAGAACAAGCAAACTTATTCTGCCCAGCATGCCAGGAACGGCCCAGCCTTGCACGCCTTTGGGTCTAGACCAGCACACTATCACATGGCAAAGATGGTAATACATAATATTTAAAAAAAATCAATTTTCAATATCATTTATTATAACACATTTATCATTAAATTTGCAGGAAAGAATAATCAAAGACAAGTGTTGCCAACTGATATTTTTGACAATAAATACAAGCGGAAGGGTGGGACGTATTTGATACCCGACGGAGAGAACAAAATGGTATTACACTTACAAATTATATTTGCTTATTACATTTGTTTTTCTTATTATATTTTCTTATTATATTTTATTATTACAAAAGAATATCAGTGTTGCCAACTAATATGTTTCTTATTATATTTTCCTATTACATTTGTTTCCTATATTCAAAAATATTTGTTTCATTTGTAAAAATGTGCAGAAACAGCATGCTGATGCTGAAGTTCTGGTCCAAAAGGATCGCGTCGGAGACGAAAGGGTATCGGAGGAAAAGCTGGTAGGGGCCACTGCAACTGTCATGGGGGTTAACCCGAGATCGGGGATACCGTATCTGTATGACCCTGCAGCGACATTGGTGTCGGACAAGTTCTCTTCAACGGGCAGCCAGTCGTGTGCGGGCTCGCAGAGTTCGAGGTCCCAACCATCGGACGAGTACACTCAGGATCTGATGCCGCGTTTAAAGCGCATGGAATCCCGACTGGAGGCTAAGATGAGAAGCATGAACGACAGCATAGATCGATTGAGTCAAATGATGCAAATGCAGGCTGATATGCTGAGGATGCTCACTCCTGGATACCAGCCGCCCTCCAGTCAAATACCCGAATGGAAACAACCGCGGTCCGTCTAATCACAGATCGGATGAAGACAACCGCAGAGATTAGACATTTAAATTTTATTTGACTCGACTTCTGTATTTTTTATTACAGTGTTTTTCTCGTACATTTTTAATTAAATATGGAAATTTCGAATTTAATATTTGAAATAATCTGAAACTAAATATAATTTGACGGATCACGGGACGAAAAATTGGAAATTCAAAAAATAAGAAATTTAAACAATTCACGGGTTAATGACGAAAAAATGACGAGATGTAGACGGAAAATAAGATGACGGAATTTCGATGGAATATCGTCGATAATATATTGTGCCGGAAATATGACGGAACGTAGAGTAGCGTAAGAATGACGGAAAGTTGACGGTTTCCTTATAGACAGATATCGATGGAATATTGCTGATAATTTTTTCTACCGGAAAGATGATGGAATTTTGAGTACCGTAAAACATACGGAATTTTGACGGAAACATTAATACGGAATATTGACGGAAATCTTGATACGGAATTAAGACGAACTAATGACGGTATATATTATTGATGGAACATGGACGGAAAACTAAGATGACGGAATGTAGACGGAAGATAGACGAAAAATATTGAAAACGGAAATTTGTTTGAATATAGACGGAAAATATTATTGACGAAATTCAAACGATAATTTTGACGGGGAATCTCGCCGGATACATGCCGGAATGACGACGGAATTTTAATTAACGGAAAGGCAACGGAATTTCGACGAAACATTGACGGAAACTTTTTACCGTCGGAAAAATTACCGTCAACGTCATCGTTTACGGAAAAGTGACGGAAATTCGGCTTTTCCCGTCATTAGTCCGTCGTTTCTTTGACGTCGGAAATTTTCCATAAATTAGTAGTGAAATGTTAGGAAAAGAGGAATACAAAGCTTGTATTGATAAGATGCAAAGTAGCTTATATATACATGTTGAGATATGAAGAGACGGAAATATAAAGAGACACAGATATGAATGGTCTCTAACAACCCCCTCAAACAAATGGTGGATAAACGACGATGAGTTTGGAATAACACAAAAACAATATTGTATTAAGGTTACATCCGAGTCAATAAGCTGACAGATGTGATGGAAGAATAGAAGAAGCAAATCCTCACGTGCAATTGGTGATGCTGAGAAACAGACTGGTCTTTCGGGAAGAGACGGGTAAAATTGATCGAAGGAGATCGAGAAGCATCGATCAATAGCACACCGAAAACCAACGGTGGAGAAGATACCGAAAAATGTCGTCGAGAAAGCCGAAATAAAACTCATCGTTTCTAACTACAATCAACCGGCAATGATAAATACTTCACCCGCAGCCATCCATCTATAGCCTTTTCTTTTTCCTCAATTTTTTTTATATTAATAATAAAAACTCAAAAACATAAACAGGACAATGAAAACCGTACCGAAACCCTATCACCACGTTCAGTGGCGGATCCAAGGGGGGCCTAGGGGGGTCCTAGGACCCTCTCGAATTTTGGAAAAAACCTATCAGATTAGGGGAATTCACCCTGGCCTTCTGAAAATTGTGTCTAGTCTCTACCAATTGAGCTATTTGAAGTTTATGCTTTGATTTGTTAAAACTAATTTTTACATATATTAAGTTGAACATTTGATTTTGTATTTCAATTAAGTATGTTCTGCCACTAAATCATACTCAACTTCATTTTTTCTGACCTTAGTTAGTCTATTTTTCTACCATTAAGCTATATGGATAAAATACAATGCATATTTATTAATAGAAATTAATTTAAATTCTATCATTCGTAATTAAAAAATATTTTAAATTTAATTTTTTTGATCACCCTCGTATAAATTTTTTTGGGGACCCCTATCGAGAGTCGCTGGATCCGCCACTGACCACGTTTAATGGCCGCCTGTCTGCAATAAACCCTTCTTGAAATGTTGACAGTCCAAAAGACCATGTGACAAGCCCCTTCGATCATCTACCTCCTCAAGATGTTTATAAGATTGGAGGAGTTGTAACCGTGCCAGTGAAACTGTGCCTCCTTTGGTTGTGTCTTTTGGTCCAAGTGGATTGACCACTGAGGCATGAAGTCTGCTTAGGTGAACAATAGATCCTCTGGTAGCAGCTCAGTCATTGTGGAAGACGATTTCGGATCAAGGCAAGATTGAACGGACAAAAAAAACAAGATCAAAACGGAAGCGATTTGGTGTTGGGTGGTGGTGGTGCCACCCAAAAAAACGATCACAAGATTGAAACGATCGGAATCGGAAAAACCCGTATTCTCTTGATACCAAGTTAAGAAAAAATAAAAATAGAAAGCTTGTATTGATAAGATGCAAAGTAGCAGAAATATAAAGAGACACATATATGAATGTCATTATGTAATAAATATTAATGTTTCTCAACCCACATTTTAAGTCAGCAAACATTTCGCTCGACCTCACATTACCACGCCCAAGTTATGGCACACTACCTCTTAAGAGAAATGATAATGAAAAATGTAGAGATTAACGCAGCTAATCTTGCAACTAATGAAATGAAAACGAAGCAACGATAATTGACACAGAATTTATACTGGTTCGGATCCGGATGATCCTACTCCAGTCGAGAAGAGGGGCGGCTCTTTATTGATCAAATCGATGATGGTACAATCCAGGAATTACACTCACGAAACTACTTATCGAATCTTGTCACTCAATTTGACTTCAATCGCAAAATCGAATCAAACACTCCAAGAACCCTAGTTTTGCTTTCTGGTAATTTGGGGAAGAAGCAGTGTAAGTCTCGGACGAGTTGACTCAGTATATATCCGTTGGATTCGAAGACCGACTAAAGCGCTGCGTCTCGTTCGATGCTGTCCACAAAACGAAGTCGTTCCAATAAACCTCAGGCGTGCACTCCTTTGGTTCCAAACGACGCCGCTCCATTCCAACGAACATAACCGACATTCGCGCCCAGCCGATCGGGCAGCCGACCGGCCAACCGATCGGGTATCCGCTCGGCTAACAAGCACCCCCGATCGGGCATCCACTCGGGCATCCACTCGGGCATCCACTCGGGCATCCGATCGGGCATCCACTCGGCTGACATCCATTCCCGCATACGCATAACGACGCCGTTTAACCTTAACTTCAAACAAACTGACTCATTTGTTCTTCAGCTCCTCCAGGCCATACTGGCCTATTCAAGCACCTGCAAATCCTTTATACCATCATCATAAATCCTTAAGTAGGTGACAACCAACAATTACAAATCTCCACCTTGGTTGTTAACTACTTATTCAGCCCTTGTGCCCCTCTCCTCTCATCCTGCTCTAGGGTTCATCCATCAACCCCACCAGCTCCAAGCAATATTCAAATTTATCACTTGGCACTGATTTTGTCAACATATCAGCAGGGTTATCCTTGGTTCCAATCTTTACCACTTGAACAACTCCAGAATCAGCAACATCCCTTACAAAATGCATCCTCACATCAATATGCTTGGATCTCTCATGGAAGACATGATGTTTTGAAAGATGTATAGCTCCTTGACTGTCACTGTGGACCTTAACACAGCTCTGTCCATGTCCTAACTCTGTCATCAGACCCTTCATCCAAAGAGCCTCCTTGACTGCCTCAGTAATTGCCATGAACTCAGCTTCAGTTGTTGAGAGAGCTACCACCTTTTGCAGATTTGCTTTCCAAGAAACAGCAGTTCCCAGCAATGTGAAAACTAACCCAGTCTGTGATTTTCTTGTATCCACATTTCCAGCATAATCTGAATCCACAAAGCCTTGAATAAGATCAGCACTGACTTGCCCTTTCCCATAAATCAGTCCTTTTCCCAAAGTTCCTTTTATGTATCTCAGCAACCATTTTACTGCTTGCCAGTGATATTTTCCAGGATTTGCCATATGTCTGCTCACCAAGCTAACTCCATGAGCAATATCAGGCCTTGTGCAAACCATTGCATACATCAGACATCCTACTGCATTTGAGTATGGGACATTCTCCATGTAAGCCTTTTCTTCCTTTGATTCTGGCTCTTGATCCTTGCTGAGTTTGAAGTGACTTGCCACAGGAATAGCCACTGGTTTAGCATCCTTCATATCAAACTTCTCCACCACTTTTGCTAGATACTCAGTCTGACATAGAAATAGCCTTTTCTGTTTTCTATCCCTCTTGATCTGCATACCCAGTATTTTCTTGGCATTTCCAAAATCCTTCATTTCAAAGTTAGTACTTAACTGCACTTTAAGATCATTAATAGCAGCAATATCATGGCTAGCTATAAGCATGTCATCCACATATAACAGCAGATAAATAACAGATTTTCCTTTTTCATGTTTGTAATATATACACCAATCATAATCTGATCTCTTAAAGCCACAGTTAAGCATGAACTCATCAAATCTTCTATACCACAGTCTAGGTGATTGTTTAAGGCCATATAAGGATCTTTTAAGCAAACAAACTTGTTTTTCAGGATCACCTACTACAAAACCTTCAGGCTGCCTCATATAGATTGTCTCATCAAGATTACCATGCAAGAATGCTGTTTTAACATCAAGTTGTTCTAGTTCATAATCAAAATAAGCCACTAGAGACAACATGATCCTAATAGACCTATGTTTCACAACAGGGGAAAATATTTCAGTAAAGTCTATACCTTCCTTTTGTGTGAAACCTCTTGCCACTAACCTTGCCTTTAATCTGGGAGGTTCTACCCCTGGTATGCCTTCTTTCCTTGTGAAAATCCACTTACTTCCCACAAGTCTGGTCTTAGCAGGCCTATCCACTATTTCCCAAGTTTTGTTCTTCTTTAGAGAATCCATCTCATCATGCATTGCCTTAAGCCACTGCTTTCCTTCAGCACCATTCACTGCATCTTGTACATTCTCAGGTTCATGATTAGAAATATTTTCTGCAACACTACATGCATAATTGATCATATCCTCAAAGCCATACCTAACAGGTACTCTAGCATTTCTTCTAGGCCTATCTCTAGTAAGCCAATAATCATTACTTTCAGTATGGTCAATATTATCATTTGTTTCATCATCAATATTCTGAGTGTCAGTTATTTCAGCAGGAATATTATCATGTTCAAGCTCCACCTCAGATTCAACATCTTCAGTTCTAGTTACCAAGTCATTTTCATCTGTTTCCAGATTTAGCTCCACCTGATTTACATTTTTCTTAAATGGAAACTTAGACTCATCAAACCTTACATCTTTACTAATAATGACTCTTTTATAACCATCCTCCAAGCACCACAGTTTATATGCCTTGGTTCCATCAGGATATCCAATAAACACACATTTTAAAGCCCTAGGTTCTAGTTTACTCTGCTTCACTGTTGCATAAGCAGCACAACCAAAAATCCTAAGCCTATCATACTCATCTAAATGGTCAGTCCACATTTGCATAGGAGTTTTAAAGCTCAAAACAGATGAAGGACTTCTATTTATTAAGTAACATGCTGTGTGGGCAGCTTCAGCCCAAAAAGTTTTTGATAAACCAGATTGAATTAGCATACATCTTACCCTCTCCAAGAGTGTTCTATTGAACCTCTCAGCCAAACCATTCTGTTGAGGATTACCTGGTGCTGTGTGATGTTTCACAATGCCATTTTCCTTACAAAAGTCCAGAAATGCACTGTCCAAATACTCCAGTCCATTATCAGTCCTCAGATATTTTACCTTCAGACCAGATAGGTTCTCAACCATCATTTTCCAGTTCTTGAATGTCTCAAAAGCTTCAGATTTCTGTGCTAAAAAATATACCCAAGATCTTCTGGTAAAATCATCAATTAAAGACATAAAGTATCTTTTACCACCATGGGATTGAACTCTAGTTGGTCCCCAAAGATCAGAGTGAATATAGTCAAGTTTAGCCTTAGTAACATGCTTACCTCTACCAAAACTCAACTTAGTGGACTTTCCTAAAACACAGTTTTCACAAAATTCAATTTTGCTTACATGATCCTTTCCAAAACAACCTTGATCATGCAGTTTTTGTAGGCCTAACTGACCTAAGTGTCCTAGTCTTAAGTGCCACAAAACTGTTCTATCTTTCTCAGATTCACCATAGTTCACATCATCCAGACTCATGGTATTTCCTTCTAACACATAAATCCCATTTTGTCTATTTCCACTTAACTTCAACACATTCCCTTTAAAGACTTTTATCAAACCATTTTCAGCCTTAAAGTTACAGCCATGTGCTTCTAACATGCCCAAAGAAATTAAATTTCTTTTCAGGTCAGGCACATACCTTACACCTGAGAGTTTGAACTCAGGTCCCTCAGTCACCTTGATCCAGATAGTGCCAATTCCCACCATCTTGCAAGCTTTGTTATTTCCCAAATGCACAGTACCTTGATCCTTTTCAACATACTCCATGAGCCACTCTTTGTGTGGTGTCATGTGATATGAACAACCACTATCAAGGATCCATCTACTGGTAGGATGAGTCTGAGCCACAACCAGAGCCTCTGCATTCCCATAAGCTTCCTCAGCCATGGCAGCATCTCCCTTTTCTGGTTCCTTCTGGCCCAGGTTCTTCTTCCTCTCAGGACAGTCCTTTCTCCAATGCCCAGTCTTGTGACAAAAGAAGCACTTGAACTTCTTCTGATCAGATTGTTGAGGATTGTTAGACCCTTGTTTTTCCTTGGATTTCTGAGAACCAGACTTCTTTTGGAAGTTCCTTTTCTGAAACCCTCCATGAGCAACCAAGCCATCAGCCACTTCTTTCTTAGGCTTCTGCTCCATTTGTTTTTGTTTAAGGGCAGCCAACACATCCTCCATGGACAGTGTCTCTCTTGAGTATTTCATTGTATCAACAAAAGTAGAATATGAAGGAGGAAGGGCATTAAGAACCATAATAGCCTGATCCTCATCTCCTATCTTCTCATCAATATTCTCCAGATCAATTACTATTTTTGCAAAGTCATCAAGATGCTCTTCTATTGATTTACTTCCATCCATTTTGAAACCGAAAAGCTTACCCTTCAAGTAGATCCGATTTGTGAGAGTAGCAGTCATATACAAGGATTCCAGCTTGAGCCATACAGCAGCAGCTGACTTCTCCTTCGAGACTTCCCTCAGCACCTTGTCTCCAAGATGCAAAATCAAGGTTGAATAGGCCATCTCTTGCATCTCCTCTCTATCTGTTGCGGACACAGTAGCAGGAATGCCATCGACGACCAGTGCCTTCGCCACTTTCATTTGTACCAAGATCGCCTTCATTCTTTGCTTCCACAAAGCAAAATCGCCCTTGCCGTCGAACCTCTCGAGTTCCACCTTCGTTGACACCATCGTTGCAACCAGGCTCTAGATACCAATTTGTAGAGATTAACGCAGCTAATCTTGCAACTAATGAAATGAAAACGAAGCAACGACAATTGACACAGAATTTATACTGGTTCGGATCCGGATGATCCTACTCCAGTCGAGAAGAGGGGCGGCTCTTTATTGATCAAATCGATGATGGTACAATCCAGGAATTACACTCACGAAACTACTTATCGAATCTTGTCACTCAATTTGACTTCAATCGCAAAATCGAATCAAACACTCCAAGAACCCTAGTTTTGCTTTCTGGTAATTTGGGGAAGAAGCAGTGTAAGTCTCGGACGAGTTGACTCAGTATATATCCGTTGGATTCGAAGACCGACTAAAGCGCTGCGTCTCGTTCGATGCTGTCCACAAAACGAAGTCGTTCCAATAAACCTCAGGCGTGCACTCCTTTGGTTCCAAACGACGCCGCTCCATTCCAACGAACATAACCGACATTCGCGCCCAGCCGATCGGGCAGCCGACCGGCCAACCGATCGGGTATCCGCTCGGCTAACAAGCACCCCCGATCGGGCATCCACTCGGGCATCCGATCGGGCATCCACTCGGCTGACATCCATTCCCGCATACGCATAACGACGCTTAACTTCAAACAAACTGACTCATTTGTTCTTCAGCTCCTCCAGGCCATACTGGCCTATTCAAGCACCTGCAAATCCTTTATACCATCATCATAAATCCTTAAGTAGGTGACAACCAACAATTACAAAAAAAACATCCAAGTAAAAAAGAACTGCACTCTTGTACAATGTTACAAACATAAGTTGTTTACTTAACAATAGACCGGCAAACAAGGGGGTGGATGAGTTGGTTGAGCACTTACCTTGCAATATGCAAGGTCTTGTGTTCAAACCCACCGTAGCACTTTTCCTTTCCATAATTTTGTGCAATTTTCCTAGTGGGCTATGGTGCGGACTCTTCCTACTTCCTATGTGGATGTTTTCCTATTTCGTTTCCTCTTCATCGTCCTTTGTGAACGTTTGCAGGTACTTCCCTCTCGCGGAGGCATGCTTAAGCAGCGCTAAGGTCCTTCCATGGAGATGTTTGTCGATTCGTGGGTTTCAATGCTATAGGAGCCGATATGGCCTACGCTTAATCGAGTGACTCAAGTTCAAATCCGAGTGGTGCCCTTTACGTGGCTTTGCTCAAATAGGCTAGAAATATACATGTACCCGAGAAATATCTTATATGCGATGCATTCCTTGATATGTCCTATATGAGATGTAAACATACTATCAAAAAAACAATACACCGGTAGGGCATTATGTGGTAAAATATTGAACACATATAATAAGTATAATTGTGATATGGGGAGCGTTCGGTTGAGGCAAGGCTGGTAGTATGAGGCAAGTGAGGCACATTGTGAGCCACTCATTTTGTATATGTGGCAGGGAATAGTATCATAATAGAGTTTTGTTTTTTGCTTTTGGTAGTGGGTTTTACTATTTGGATATGTGGCGCACCCACAAAGCACGGGGGGTTAGATGTGTGGCTCAGATCGTGCATCACTTGCCTCATTCTAATTTGGTGTGCCTCA
Organism: Rhodiola chrysanthemifolia; assembly: GCA_033675395.1. Lineage (NCBI taxonomy): Eukaryota > Viridiplantae > Streptophyta > Magnoliopsida > Saxifragales > Crassulaceae > Rhodiola > Rhodiola chrysanthemifolia. Next base: position 44,158,041 of record CM066205.1, read on the forward strand.
TTTGAACGCTCCTCATTGTGATATTAAGTATACAATGAATATATAATAGAATAATTGTGTAGCTTCTCGCGCCCAAAAAATTAAATGTAAAAGTTGTGAGGGATATGACTTGTGCTTGAATAAATGAAGTATTGTTTTTTCTTTTGAAATAAAAAGATATGATTATAAACCATGAGGCCAGATCTGGTGCAAAGCCCAAATACTGTACAAAATATAAAGTAATTGAGACTCTTAATCTGGTAAATCCAAGGGTCCCTATTAATTAGGGATAAACACAAATTAATTTATTTCAATCTTATTAATATGCTCATTAAGGGTAAAATAGACATGGTTTTTCCTTTATTTTCTCTCTCATTACTGTTCAGTACTGTTCATCATCATCTACCCCGTGAAACCCTAACCTCCAGAAAGCTCCGATTTTTTCAGCATTAATCGATCAAATTGAAGGAGTAAAACTTCGTCGAACTCAGTTGTTCACACTCTGGATCATCTTCGACATCAATGGAACTCAACCCAAAATGCAATTATAATTCGTCATGGAGAAAACCCAGTTTCATGCACCTTCATCATCTCAATCGGATCATAATTCGTCACGGTTTACTTATAATTCGTCATGGTTTACTTATAATGCTGATAGTTCGGTGTAGTTCTGCTTATGAATTTATAATTCGTCATGGTTTAATTATAATTCGTCAAGGAGAAAACCCAGCTCCATGCGCCTTCATATTTTCAGTCGGATCATAATTCGTCATGGTTTACTTATAATTCGTCATGGTTTACTTATAATGCTGATAGTTCGGTGTAGTTCTGCTTATGAATTTATAATTCGTCATGGAGAAAACCCAGCTTCATGCGCCTTCATCATCTCAATCGGATCCGGAAGTTGCTGTCGGCGTTATATCGAAACTTTGCTCGGCCCAAGTTGGCCTGAGACTCAACTTGTGCCCTAGACTCGCTCAATTCAACTTCGAACACAGATCCGATTCGTCTCCGATCCACAATCGGCAGCGACAGGAGTCGTACCGGCATCGTCGGAAAAGAACCCTCAGCAAAGACTCCGAGGTGTTTTTGTCAGAAAGGACGATGGACAAGGAAGGAGGAGGAGCGGGAAGGAAAGAAGAAGAGAGCCGAATCGTTGGGATGGCTAACAGAATCAACCATCATGCCGAAGAAACACAAGGCCATTGAAGGTGTCGGAGCTTCTTCCATCTTGGAGCTCAAGCTGGGTTCCATGGATGAGCAATGATTTTGCACCAGATCTGGGTTTGTTTTATCGTGGGGGAGGAGAGAGAGATTGTATACCATATTTGCCCCTAATCTAATATCAATTTGAATTTACACATTTATTTTCACTTAATCTCATCCATCAAACTCATAAAATCAAGGGACGTGATTATTTTGTATTTTTTTTACAAGAATATGAGTTTTGCACCGGATCCTTCCTCTATAAACCATAATATGAACACAAAAGTAAAAACGGTAATATCACAACTGATAGCTTCAGAACACCCTTTAAAAGAAAATAGAAAACAAAAAACAAGACAGTAATAGAAAAACTAGAGTAACCAACTCATCTCTCTCTATCCATCCTTCATCTTCTTGTTACTCATTCAAACTATTTAAACCCGACCATCGAAGTCATCGAAATGGGTTTGGTATGTTGCAGAAGACCAATTTTTCATGGAATCTTGTATTCGAAAGTACTTATGTTCGATTTCCTCAATTTTACGACCTTTTGTGATCGCCAATATACCCTTTCACATCTGGGACACGAGAGGCGAATCCAAAGGGAATGCAAATGCAAAGCCCTGTGACTTGTAGGTTCGATCATCAAACTTATACTTAGAGCCACACTTGGCAAGAAATAGTTTGAGATAAGGGGTTTCATCAATGATAACTGAGACACCTCCCTTGGCGCTTGATGCAGATATGATAATCTGCAACAGAAAATAAGACTATGATGAAGGACTTGAGGGGTGAAGAGGATGATGAGGATTAGGGTTTAGGAGAAGATGAGAATAACGATAGAGAAGAGGAATAGAAATTGGTTAATTCATTGATATTCTTTTCCCTGTTACAAGCTGTGCTTTTATACTCAGCCACATGTAATTAAAAGATGCTTAACTAATAATAATAAACTCTAATGACGCATCATTTCACCTTCCAAGCACGTATCATTCCCACGCCCTTAAAATCGATCTTGTCCTCAAGGTTGGCTGATTCCGGTGGTCTTTTTTTTTTTTGATTCATAGTGGTCTGAAGACCACCAAAAACTTTGGCAAACACTATAGTGTGGCCACACAAACAACTCAAGAGAAAACACAACTCTAGACCCTGCTAAGAATAACAGAGAATTTTGGCCCAATAATACAGACTCTAGAGACCATCTCTCCACTAAGCACACAAAAACCACCGAGTAAAACCTAGCTTAGTACACTAGACACCAAGAACTCTCGGACCTCCTCTGGATGAACTGCGAATGATCGACACTCGCCCCTCCACACAAACGACCACCACTAGCTCCGAAGCCATCTGAACCCCTGGCCGCTAACGCCTCAGAAACACAATTCCATCTGAGAATAGTACGGACTAAAACTCAGAAACGACGATCCAACTTCAACCACTTGTCTCGGAGGAACGACACCCTCTACACAGACTACCACAGACCTCAATGCTCTGAAAACTCTACGAATGACCCTCACTAACAATTGGTTTTGCCTTATCAAGAACTCATTGCCAGCACTACTCAAATGAGACCGACGAGCAGCTGAAACCTCTCAACCAAGAACTCCTACCCTGACAGGAACCATAGTTCCCTCAATAAACTTCTCTGAACTATTCTTTTAGAATTCATCCCCTTGATTTGTCTGCTCCATCTCCCTCTCCTCATCCATGCGTATAAATTGTTGGATTATATCTTCTTTATTCCCTTTATAGCGTAGTCCTAGGCGCTCAGCAATCGCGTAAGTCGCCTCTGCCTCATTTCTTCTTTCTTTCTTTTTTCTTTCTTCCTCTCCTCCTTCAACTTCTGGTTGACGTGCCTCTGAATTGTCTATCTCGTCGAGAAATGCTTTTTTTAGGCGACTTAGCTCATCCCTTTTCTTTCTTTTCTGATTTTTGAGAACTTCTTTTTCTTTTGATCCCTTCCTTCTGTTCACTTTCAGAATGTTTTGGTCTTTTTCGCATAGATCTAACTGCCTCTCATCCTTCCTTTTTGACTCCTGCATGCTCACCCTATTTGTAGTCCGTAATAGCCTCTCTTTTTCCCTATCTAAATCCTCTACCTGTGAACTCGATACATCCTCGATGTCTATCTCACCATGGTCCTTTATCATATTGTTTGCACTGTTATTGCAGTTTCCTTCTTCTGACCGTTGGGCGCAGTTTTCTATTTGGATATGGCATTTCTCCTTAGGCTTCTCTCCTGTAGTCACTTGAATGTCTTTTTGGCGTATTTCAGTATGGGTCACCTCTATGACCTGGTCCCCATCTGTATTTTGAAATGATGCATCTACCTTTTCTTGGTTCTGTTCCTTACACTGGCCCTTATCCAAAGGAAAAGTCATCCCTTTCTGCTGATAAGGCCTAAGCTTTTTTGTCTCCTTCCCAACCCTACTTTTCCTTTTCTGGTCCAAAAAGGCTTTCAGAGTGTAATCCCAGCTGCCCTCTGACACCTCTACATTTGAACTTTGGTCTCTTTTTTCCTTCACTCCTTCGGACCTTAGCACAGACACCCATCTAGCTTCCTCACTTTCTTGGGAATTTTTAGACTCCTTTTGATTAGACTCCTCTGAGCCTTGTATTGCCTGGAAATGGATTTGATTGCCTGGATATGGATTGCTTTCTGCCTTGCGATTTGAATTTGAAATTTGAACCCCATTAGAGGCTCTAATTCCGGTGGTCTTGGCAAAGAAAACATGACGAATTTCTTAGTGCAATGTATTGAAAAGGCAAGTGTCAAAACACCCTTGCACCCAACCATGGGCATGACCTCCTCTATCATGTTCCCGACTTCATATTTGTTGCTGGCACTAACAGCTGCAACATCAGCTAACTCACTGTCAACTTTCTTAAAAATCAATCCATGTTTCGCTACTAAAGCCTTGGTCATATTCTCAATTCTTCAAACAATCAGAACTCGATTTGGCACTAACAGCTACCACATTAACACCATCTGTTATAAGACCTCCAATAAGAATAACAATTATTATAGTCACATTCCCAGCCAAGTTATTAGTTTCAGTAGCTGTCTGCCTTGCCAACTTTGCTCGAATGTTCTCAAGAGTGTCCTTTAACAATACCTCTTGTACTGCTGTAAGGCCATCATCTGCAACTAATGTTGATGACATGTCTTCCCTGTGTAGGAAGACATTCCATCGTTTCGGATCATAAGTGACACCACCGAAGTCAGCAAATTTACTGTCACCCGCTTGCATCCTCTTGCTGCCAGAAGAAGTCAGGGATGAAGCCACAGACATTGCACTGAGTGTAACCATTTTCTCACTTCCAAGCTTAGTGATTAAGGGTGAAAAGTGACCACATAGATGAATGAGGAGATCGCAATTGTGGATGCTTGACAAGCGCTTAATTGTAGGTGGGGGCTTGTACGAAGCAGACCCAATAATGTCATGAGTAGCTTGAAAATAGAACACATAGAGTCCCTTAACATTTTCATTATTCAGCCAAACTTGCAACCCCAAAACAATGGAGCTAATGCATTCAAGATAACCACTGCCCTCACATAAATCGACTCCGGCTTTGACAGAGGAACTAAAATTTAATAGAACCCAAAATCTCGAATGATGATACATATTAGGCACTTAAACAATCTCCAGTGAAATGACTATGTGATTCATAGTTGTCGGCTTGCCATGACCAAGATCTCCAAACAGCAAAATAATAATGTTTACTAAGCACTTAACTTGGGTTGCTGAGTGTGCAGTTAGCCGAGATACAAGGGATCCTCCCATCACGTAAGCCAACATATATTTCGCTAAACATGGAATCTCTTTATCAATGGGGCTCAAAATCGTCTATAGGAGTTCAAAAGTATAGACGGAGCCTTCAAACAAGGACTGTACAACTTCTCGTAATACAACCTTTTCATCAGAAGATATTGATGTTGCGGCACCTCGAAGCAAGGTATATAAATACTTACGTTTTGATGGGTCACCATAGTTCTTTGGCCATGTATATACAACTATTATCACACCCTGTATATCAGTGACCGTATCTACTTCAATGGTTGTTTGAGTTGTGGAAGAGATATACTTGTTGGCCCTGTCAAAATCAATAATGTGTTGCTGAACTTTACGGTTTTCGATAATGTTGTATTCTCCCAATTCTAGATAAAAATGATTGATCATTTTGCTATCATAATCCTCCCCGTCGATATGAATATCATCAGCCGTATCCTTTACCTCAAGAATACTCTCTTCAATAGTTATAAGGGACACATCGCCACCACCAAGATAAAGAATCAGAATATTGTTCTCACCAACACTTGTAGCCTTTTTGTTAACTCCATAAACCATGACAGTTGTAATCGGTTCATTGATAATCACCACATTCAGCCCCACAATTACTCTATCATTCTTAGTGAGCTGGCGTCTCGAGCAATTGAAGTAAGCAGTAACAATGTCCAAAGGATTCCTCACACTAATGCAATGATACACCTCAGTAAGCTCATCCATTTTAATCAAAACAATTGATGTAACGTTCTTATATGCACACTGCTTCTCCTCTCCAATGTAGTGGACAAGTATCATCAGTTTGATATCTGATCCGAGAATCACCTTGAACGACCATAGCTTCATATCATTATGCATAGACTGAATGCTAAAACTCCATATAATAATAAAATCAGCAAGTTCCCAACACCAGTTTATGTTGTCGCAAACGTCAGTTAAGGAACCTTTATATGTGATAAAATACTTGGTGATATCAAGAGGTAAGGGAGGAGGTTCACCTGGTTCGAAATATTTAAATTTCATCTTCTTAAAACAGAAGAAGCCATACTCACTTGTGAATAAACTCCATGCTGTTGGCAAATAAACAGGTAGGCTTGTCTTGACATTTTCACAAGCAGGTTGAAGGCATGAAGATAACAAACATTTGAAGGCACAAATATGTATGTCAGAACACTTTTCTCCTTTCTTTCCAGCAACACCCATATTGCTATTCAAGAAGAAATAACAATGATCAGAGAAGTTGACTGATACCGTTGGTCGCAGTCCGGGAAGTGCCCTAACAATCGTGGTGACGACGACATCTGACTTGAGATCAAACCTGATTTCGGATGGACGCAAACTAGAATTAGAAGTCTCCTCTACATCAAAACTCATACCATTGCAGGCCGCACTCATTTCTATCACAGTCTCTTTTTCTTCAAACTCTCAACACCTTTAGGTTCAAATTCTGGAGACTCTAATTTTCTTTTTTTTAAAATTAAAGCTGGGCGGTGCCAGCGCCTTTTATTAATAAGAGGATCCAAAAAGCCTGGATCGTGACGAATACAAGTGAAGCCCTCAAGCGCCAGGGGAAGTTATAATCTCTACCCCTTAAAAAAGCCGAACAGGCTAAACCAAAATAGTCCCTAAAAGGAACCATACAACGACACAAGAGACACAAAAACAAAGCAGCTGAAAGAAACAATGCAGCTGAGAGAGACAATACAACTGATGGTATAAACATTACAAGACAAACTTAAAACATTAGGCTCCCGATGTTGAAGGGAGATTGAACCAAACACCAACCAGAATAAGCACAAGATAAAGGAATTAATCCCTAAAGATGATGCCAGCATAGCTAAGATGTTGATGACGAGCTGTAGCAGCAGTGACACAAATATGGCACTTATGCAAATCATAACATAAACAAAGAGGATCCTCCACCATTCCATCCTTCCTACTGTTAAAGATAGTGTTTATTAGGTTTGAATAAGTAAATTAGTGGTGTTAATTGGTGTCATTAGTGTTTTGTAACCGTTACATTTGTAAAGGCTTTATAAGCCTGCAGTTCCGAATCGAGTAAATTAATCAGTTTTAATTCATTCTATCCTCTAACCCTAACAAGTGGTATCAAGAGCAAATCGATCCGCTTTCCGGCGGCAGTGGATATGGTGCTGTCCGCCGGGTCCCATTGTTCGGTGTAGTGTGTGTCAGATGAGTAAGTAGATGAAGAAGAAGAGAGAAGTTGAGTGGTCCGACTTGAAGTTGTTACGAGATTTGGTGACTTTGATTTCAGCGGATGTGAAGAGAGAAGAGTCCAGCCGTGTCAATGTAATCCGAAGATTCCTAAGCCGAATTGTTGGATGCGCAAGTTAGGGTTTGTGACGGTTCCGGATAATCACATACGGTTATCGGCAGTCTGGGAACGACAAAGCCGAGACGCGCATCCGTATACAAAATCAGCAGCATCAAGCGAGTTATGAAGGTCAGCCGAGACACAATCGGACGTTACGAGGGCTGGCGTAGTCGAGACGCCGATTGGCGATGAAAGGTGGAAGGGTCGAGTAGACTTTTGTAGAGTTACAGTTTCTCGACGGAGATTGTGAAGAATTTTCGGCTGCTGGTGAAGGTTAGGAGTACCGATTGATGAAGTAAACTGACCATGTAGCAACATGATCAGTTTAAGGGAGAGAATGAAGGGTCAATTGGATGCACATGAGTTCGACAACATCGTGGTGGAGTTTGCAAGATGTGAATTGGGGCAGAGTGATTTATGCTCACAAAGTGCTGGACTGATTGTTATGTTTATAGGTAGCCAGAGTGGTGGATCAGAAAGAGGCAGGAAGTTCCATCAGACAAGTATGGGATGGATTCGAGATGAAGCGGTCGTGAGCGGATGCGTCAATTCACGTGGATTATATGACGGGTCCAAACGGTTACCGATGGCTTTCCGGCGGTTCGGGAACAACAACGCGCATTCGAGCATAGAAGCAGCAGCGAGATCCAAAGGTACAATCTTAGTTATTGGTGGTTTTTGGAATTTGCACGGGAGACGCAATCGGACGATGTGAAGTGATGGCAGCAGCGGTGTGGATGATGACGAATCGGTCCCTGAATTTCAAATTGAAGTCGTTGATGGAGCAAGCAACATCGGATTATGCTGAAGCCAGAAAGGAGAATGGTGTGACAGCAGTTGGAGCGTGGTCAGTTTTAGATGACTTGGTGAACTGAGTGGTCAGAGATGTCCATGATGCATGCAAGGCGTTCGTGAAAATGATTTTGGATGTGAAAGATGGTGAATTCGAGGATTCGTCTGCTGTTGATATGTGCCCCTACTACTCATAAGACACATGATTAGTGAGAGATTTGAAGGAAGAGGAGATCTGTCGAAGCAGAACATTGCTACTAGGAAACTGAGGATGAAGATAGATGATAAGACACAGAGCTTGGGAAGTTGATTCCAGGAGTGGCTAGACAGCATCATTGTGGGGGAAAAGGAGCTCACTTGTTTGATATGTGATGAGGATGATGACAAGCTGAGTTGATGTTGAAATGTTGAAATACTGTAATATGTTCAAGCTACTCTTCGAGGTTGTGTTCAGACAGTTATTGAACACGTTGGCAAACAGTTCCGCAAACAGAACAGAACAGGAGCACACACAGTATGATACCCAGTTCGGCTACGCCTACTCTGGGGGGTTTCCCACACCCTAAAGAGATACAATTTTTTATTACGAGTATAGAACTACAAGTGGACTTATGCTTACACAACTCCTTGTTTGTAATTGCCTAGCCCTATTACTCCGTCTCTCAGATTTGTAATCACGGTTCACCGCAGTTCACCTTGATCCCCTACGCCCGAACCTCTTATCCGAACGTGCTCGATCTTCTCCGAAGCTCGGTTGCTTTCTCTCGAAAGCCAGCAGTTGCGTCTGGTGTGTGCAGCGGTAATACCACTCTCAGACAGCCTGAACAGCACACTGAACAGGCTCCGTCAGCGCCGATGTATTTCCAGTGGGGGAAGAACAGTCGGCCGTCGCTCTCTCGTTCTCCGATCGGTAGTGTGCACTCGTGTGTATTATTTCTCTGAAAGCGATGCAGATTGTGGGCGCCCTGGCTTCTTATTTATATGCATGGGCGATCTCCAAATCTGCTCCGGATAACCTCATCAAATATTTAGGAAATATTCCCAAATATTCGATGTGTATCTTTAACCAATCTTTAGGAAGATAACTTCCACGCCAAGTCAGCCAACCAACTTGTCAATCTGATGAGGAGATATTTGAATGAATATCTGAATCTTCTTCGAATATTCGTTAGCCGACTTCGTCCGAAAAGATCTTCGATCTTTAGAACCTTTCGGATTGCATTCAGCGTCTGCTGCACGCTGTCCCTTTGTTCCAGAATGTGTTCGAACTCCTCTGAACTCCTGCTCATACTGTCTAAAAGCAGTTTGCCAGATACATGCCATTCAAGGGAACATTAATCTCCCCCTTGGCATTTTGGCAAAACCAAATCTACTAGATACTGAATCTATCTATCTAACCATCTAGGCTTTAGACACACTTGAGGGAACAAAAATTGTTCACCTCAAAATACTCCCCCTTTTTTCCACAAACTGGTACGTGGTCCAATCTAGTTCGAACAGAAACAACGACAAGTGCCAGAATAAGCACAAAACAGTACAAATGTTTAACAAACAAAAGAGTTTTGAAAGACATGGACCTTTAAGCAGACGACCCATTATCAGAATCACCATCAGACTCGGCATCATCATCCTCATCTTCGCTCGGGTAGCGGAGTGCATGAGCCAGCTTGTTGATGCGCTTGCGCTGCTTGTTGTCAGCTGCAATGATGGTCTCCAGGTCCTTTATCAGCTTGTTCCTTTCATCACGAGCCAGTGCAGCTCCCCCTCTCTTTGATGACTCTGGAACATCCTTACCTCGCTGTCTCGGCTCTTTGAGATCGTTCACATGTCGGCCTTTGAACAGCTTATGATCTACAGAGAATTTCTGCGGGGGCTTGGACAGACAATCATTTGGAGTCCTCAGTTCGGGAGCTTGGTGGATGATCAATTCAAATATCAGGGAAGGGAAACAAATCTGGTGGAGCGATCGGTTTGAAGTAGCATGTTCAGCTATCTGTTTGAACATAACCCTGCCCAGATTAAAGTGCATCTTGTTCCCAATCTGATAGATCAGCTGAGCCACTTCTCTGATGACGGTAGAGCGGTGAGAGGAGGGTTTCCAGATGAACACTGCTATAAAGAACAGCATTGAGTAAAACGTTGACAGGTCAGCCGTAGGAACGACAGAATCGGGCCACCAGGTGACCGAACCAGCAGTAATAGTGTCCACAATTTTATCATAGTCGAGCTCCTCCTCATCTACTGCAGGATCATCCATGGAAAAATAAATGTTGATGAGGTCAGGGTCAATTTCAATCCTTCTACCTCGAACATAGAACACTCCATAATCTTTATCCCCGACAACACCAAACTGCGGAGGGAGGTTGGCCATCGCCTCTCGGACCAACAGTTCATCAAACGGTTTGCTCCTGGTAAGAGTCCAGATCAGGCATGACTGCTTCAGGACATGAACTACCTCCTTTCCTTTGTACCGCGACTCATCAAGCAGTCTTTCCGGGATTATCTTTCTTCTCTGAACTGACTTCCATTTCTTAGCTGCATCCTTGTTTACGAACCAAATGTCGTGCTTCACAATACCAGCAGGAGCATCTTGTTTAACAGGTGATGGGACTTCCCGTTTCCTCTTTTTGGCTGAATTTGCTCCCCCTGGAACTTGACTTGCCTCTGCATCCCTAGCCGAATTCTTCTTGGCAGGACTTCCAAAATCACCTTCTTCTTTCCTTTGCCCTTCTTATTCTTTTTGAGTTCCGCAAGAGGAACAGCATCTTGAGCATCCTCTGAAGGGATATCTGACAAGTGAACAGCCTGATCAACATCCTCTATCTCGGCATCAGAAAAACCTGAGAGATCCACCTTCACATGGACTTTTTCCACCTGATCATCATCTCAAACATTTAGTGGAACTACATCTGAATCCTCCACTGATACTGCACCTGTGGCGGAGGGATCTTGAGGAACGACTGGTTCATCTCCCAGGTGGCACACTGAGACGCCATCTGCTGGCACACTCGCCTCCTCTGCAGCTAGTGATTTGTTGACATAGGCAGATCCTTCAACCCCAATATCCTGGGCTTTTGAAGACGGTTCTGGTCTTGGCACCACATGAACTGCAGCCTCCTCCTTTTGCAAATCTTTGACGACATCATCAATATCCTTGAAAACATCATCTAGATCTTCATCCTTCTCGGACGGATCAGACTCATCTAACACAACATCACTCTGCTTTGCTTGCTGCTTAACACCTGCTTCATCATTCTTCTCCCTTGATCCATCTTCAGAACCACCATCTTCCTTTTTCTTGAAGACTCAAGAAGCTGTTCAGTCTCGGAGTCTGACATTGCAATGAGACGACCTCTTATAGCACTAATCTTGGCTAGATACTTTCTTGGAGAAGCTGTTCGTCGACTAACAACTTTCCCGCGAAGACCGGATGGTCGCACGTATCCAGAAGCATGAATCTTCTCCCTCCATACACTTGAACCAGCGGAAACCTTAGACTCAGTCTTCCTAGGTTCCCCTTCTTTCACACCTCCGACATCAACCTTACAGGCAGCATCCCTACTGGCTTCTCCGATCTTCTCTACCACTACATTCACTCCCTTTTTCACCTCCTTATTTCCAACACCAGTATTTTTCACATGCACAGACGAAACAACTGGAGCTTTAGGGTTTGGGATTACCTCAGATTGGGGCACAACCGATGGAGGAACGAAACTTGTTGATGAAGAACTAGCATCGATTGGTTTAGGAGTCCCCTCCGATGTTCGCGAGGGCACCACCTTCTGCTTTGCAGCAGGTTCGGGTCCTTTCTTCTCCACCGCCCCGACTTTAGGGTTTGCTGGAACCGCTCCTTCATTGGTTATTTTGGCAGTAGACATTGCTTCAGTTCTGATATCTAATGGCGAAGCCTTTTTCTCTGTCGTTACCTTCTGTTTCTCTGTCTTGGCAATTTTGGGTTTTACTGCAGAAGCTTTGGCCAATTTCTTGGTCATCTTCTTTGGTTCCGGCGATGACTTGACAACAGACTTGGAAGCTTTCCTTGTATTCACCATATTTGCTGAGAAGTGAATCTTTGGAGGAAATCGCAAAAGACAGTCGATCTAGGGTTTCAGACGAGAGAGAGCGAAACTAAGCAGCAGATGGAACAATTTTGATTTTCAAATCAAGTTGGGTCTTTTCAACTTCCCAAATGCATCTTCGAGAATATCCCCTCTTTCCTCATAACGGCAAAAAAAATCTTCCAAAATAGAAAATTCATCTTTAAAAAAAATAACGCCTTCTGTTCCAGCTCCCTTCCTCAAGTGATTAGTCCAATTATTTTGCTGGAGTTCTGACTTTGACTGACCACCGGCTGGAACACTTAGTTTTTGACCACACAAAGACCCAAGGAGGATCTGAGTGTCTCAAACTGTGACGCATCCAGAGGTTTGGTGAAGATATCGGCCAATTGATTGTCTGTCGTCACATGCTTTAGGGTCACCACCTTCTGTTCAACCAGTTCTCTGATAAAATGATGTCTGATGTCAATGTGCTTCGTCCTGGAGTGATGTACTGGATTTTTGGATATGCTGATTGCGCTCATATTGTCACAGTACAAGTTCATCTCCTTCTGTTCCACTCCGTATTTAGACAGCATTTGCTTCATCCACAGCAGTTGAGTGCAGCAACTTCCTGCAGCGATATACTCCGCTTCGGTCGTAGAGAGCGAGATACTATTTTGCTTCTTACTGAACCAGGAGACCAAGTTATTTCCCAAGAAGAAACACCCTCCAGATGTGCTCTTCCGATCTTCAGCGTTTCCTGCCCTGTCAGCGTCACAGTACCAAACCGGGTATGGGTTGGTGTCCTTGGTGTACCAGATTCCAAAGTCAACAGTTCCGCACACATACTTGATGATTCTCTTCACTTGCAGAAGATGACTTTCTTTCGGATCCGCCTGGTACCTTGCACAAACTCCAACTGCGTATGCTATATCTGGTCTGCTGGCTGTCAGGTACAGGAGACTCCCAATCATACTCATGTACATTGTCTGATCGACCTTTGTTCCAGCATCGTCTTTGGTGATCTTTAAGTGTGTAGCAGCTGGTGTTCTTTTGTGACTAGCCTTCTCAAGATCAAACTTCTTTATCAGATTCTTGGCATACTTGCTCTGAGAGATGAATATGCCGTCATCCTTCTGTATCACCTGGAGTCCCAGAAATTAGTTCATCTCTCCAACCATTCTCATTTTGAACTCTTTCTGCATCTGTCCCACAAACTGATCCACCAGCTTCTGTGTATTGGATCCGAACACAATATCGTCAACATAGATTTGTGCGATAATAAAATCTGACCTTGTGTGCTTCACGAACAGGGTCTTGTCTACTCCCCCTCGGACGTATCCATGTTTGACGAGAAACACGGTGAGGCGCTCATACCAGGCTCTGGGCGCCTGCTTGAGACCATACAATGCCTTCTTCAGGCGATATACATAAGCTGGGTGATGCGGGTCCTCAAAGCCCTTTGGCTGAGCAACGTATACTTCCTCATTCAGAAAGCCGTTCAGAAATGCACTTTTGACATCCATTTGGAACAGTCGAAACTTTAAGTGACATGCCAGAGCAAGAAGTAGGCGAATGGCTTCAAGGCGTGCAACGGGGGAAAACGTCTCATCAAAGTCGATCCCCTCTATCTGGGTATAACCCTGTGCCACTAAGCGAGCCTTGTTCCTTATGATATTTCCTGTGGCGTCGGACTTGTTCTTGAAAATCCATTTTGTACCGATGACATTCACACCATCAGGTTTTGGAACCAAGTCCCATACGTCATTGCGAGCAAGCTCTTCGAGTTCTTCATGCATGGCTAGAACCCAGTACTCATCAAGCAGAGCTTCCTTTATGTTCTTCGGCTCTATAGTGGACAAGAAGCACGAACAACCAGCTAGTTCTCTGAAGTTAATTTCCTTGCCACGAGTCCTTATGCCTGCATTTGGGGCTCCAATGACCTCGAAGATGGGATGGTTCTGGGCAATACGTCGAGAGGGTTAAAGCACAGCAATGTCCTCTTGGTGACTAACGTCATCAACCTCGTCTGATGAATTTATGGCGTTGGGATTGTCTGCGGATGGCACTTCGCCTGACAGGACTGTGCTAGTTGGCTGAGACAGAGGAAGAGTGTCAGGTGCTGTTCCAACTCTTTCGTCAGCGTCGTCTGAGACAGTTGTCTCTATCACTTCGTCCTTTACTTTGACATTGACTGACTCCATGACAGATCCTGTGCGTTTGTTAAACACCCGATATGCTCGACTGTTCAAGGAGTAACCGAGAAAGAACCCCTCATCACTCTTCGGATCCAGCTTCTGTCGGTACTCACGGTCATTCAGAATGTAACACTCACTCCCGAAGATGTGAAAGTACTTGACAGTGGGCTTCTTCCCTTTCCAAAGTTTATAGGCAGTCTTCTCCGTTCCAGAGCGTATCGTTACACGATTTATGATGTGACATGCCGTATTCATAGCTTCGGACCAGAACTTCAGAGGAATCTTCTTTGCATGAATCATCACGCGAGCCATCTCCTGAATTGTACGATTTTTTCGTTCCACAACACCATTCTGCTGGGGTGTGATGGCGGATGCGAACTGATGGGCTATTCCATTTTCAGCACAGTAGGAGCCTATAGTGGTGTTCTTAAATTCTGTGTCGTTGTCGCTCCTGATACTTATGAGGTGTTCTCCTTTGTCCTCCCTCTCTCTTTGAAGAAGGGTGGCCAGTTGAATGAATTATTGAGTAGCCTCAGTCTTGTCTCGAAGAAATCTAGTCCAGGTAAAGCTTGTATAGTCGTCGACGCATACTAGAACATATTTCTTGCCGCCATAGCTCTCAACTTGCATTGGACCCATCAAATCCATATGGATCATTTCCAGCGGTCTGCTAGTACTGATCTGCGAGGTGTTGGGGTGCGAAGCCTTTGTCTGTTTCCCGATTTGGCATTCTCCACATATTAAATCTACATCTCCTGTCACATTTGGCATTCCTTGGACTAGTCCAGTTGAGGAGAGCTTCTTTAGGGTCTTGTGATTCAGATGACCCAAGCGCCTGTGCCACAGCGCCATCTCGTTCGCTTGACTGGTTAAACAGGCAGATGCAGCAACTGTTCCAGCAGAGCCTATGAGGTAGTAATTGTTGGCAGCCCTGTTGCCTTTCATTAATGTGCCTCCTTCTTTGTCCAAAACTTGACATGAGTCATGAGTGAATTGCACATGGTATCTGCCATCGCACAGTTGACAGATGCTTATCAAGTTCACCTTCAATCCTTCAACTAGGAGAGTATCCCTGAGTACAGGGAGATCCGGAACCTTTAATGTCCCACAGCCGATCACCTGACCTTTCCTCCATCTCCGAAAGTGACAAACTGTTTTTTCATAACAGGTCGAATATGTGAAAGATAATTAGAGTTACCTGTCATATGGGCGGAGCATCCACTGTCGAAGTACCAACGATCGTTCTCCATGTGACTCGATGAGCTGAAGGCAACCATGCACACGGTCTCGCTTATCTTTGTTACCCAGACTTGTTTTAGACGAGGCTTCGTCCTTTGTTGAAAGGCTCTTCTTTCAGCAAGAAACAGACGACACTTAGGCTTGATATGTCCCATCTGGTAGCAGTACCAGCATGTGCGAGAGTCTGTCTTCTGGTTCGAGTAATAGCTAATGTGAGCCTTTCGAGTGTTCTTCTGACCAGCTAGGGATTTTCCTTGGTATTGATTCACCTTTTGTCCAGGGTGCTGTTCAGTCACTGGGTTAGCTTTAACAAAGGTTGTAGTTTTTGAGCTGCCTTCATCTATGAATCCCAAACCTCGACGACCGGACTCCCTCCTCTGCGACCTAAGAATCTCGTTTAAATTCTTAGAACCAGAGTTTAACATTTTTACTGATTGTTTGAGCTGATTGAGCTCCTTCACGGTGGTTGAGTGGTCCATTCTTTCAGATTCTAGCTGAAGTTCCAGCGATTCTACCTTTTTTAAGAGGAACACCACCTTGCGTTTCAGATCCGTAATGGGTTTCCTCTGGCCTGCCATGCCTACTGGATGAGTCTCACGATCTTTCTCCATGTCAACTTTCAGCGAAGAGATCGTACCCTGGAGTTCCGTCTTCTGAGCAAGCAGACATGACTTTTCTTGTTTCATTTCAGTCAGTTGAGTATTCAGCAAGACTACCTTACCTTCCAGTTTCACCTTCTGAGTAACCAGTAGTTCGACCTCCTCCCACATTTTGTCTTTGTCTGTGGTCATGCTGGCAACTGTGTCGTTGAGCTTCTTGTTAAGGTTGATCACCAACAGCCACTTCTCGTAAAGGTCTTTGTAGGTTGCTGCCAGAGTCTCTTGTGTGAGTTCTTCATCATCACTGTCTGAGGAGTCGTCAGCTGTGTGTTCCAACTGAGGTGGCACACGTTCACTGGTTTTACTGCATTCTTCTATGGGTGCGACAAACGCGACAAAGTTGGTAGTTTCATCGCCTTCTTCTTCATCATCTGACTCAGGGCCTGTCCGTTTGAGCTTAAATTTATGTTTTGTTAATTTAATTTATGTTATGTTAGCTGAATTTAATTTAATTTATGTTATGTTAGCTGAATTTAATTTAATTTATTTTAATTTAATTTATGTTAGCTTAGCTGAATTTAATTTATTTTGGTTTAACTTATAATTTATACCAACATTAACAATCATTTGAAATGATTTTAATCATCATCATTATATTACATATAGTTCAATAGCGTAGACATGACAATGATGTTATATTACATCAATTTTAAGTTGCAGCGAATTCATAATATAAAATAAGCTCAGCTGTCGTCCATGTTATCTTCGACTTCATTTTCATTGATCATTTCCATAATGTCTGACGCTATCCTATTTCGCACTACATTCATTTGTACTTTTCGATCTGGATCTAATATGTCAGAATCAACTATACCCTGAGCCGCTTCATGTGATTCAACACGAATTCTCAGTTTATGCATGCGAATAAAGTTGTGTAACGTGAATGTGGCCAAAATGATATGAGTTTGACACTTTCCATCAACTTGCGGCATAGCCCGAAGTACCTTCCACGAGGATTTCAATATACCGAAAGCTCTCTCAATAGTTGTCCGTAAAGATGAATGTCGATAATTAAAATTTTCATAAATGCCACTTGGCGGCTGGGTTCTGAATTCTGGCATATGATACCGAGCAGATTTATCTTTATACGGAGCCAAATACCTTAGTGTATTTGGATAACCAGAATCCACCAAATAATATTTTCCTGCAAATAATTATGAACATTAGTATTTATGAAATTAACGGAAACTGGATATGTTAAATGATTTTGTATTGATGGAACATATTTGTACCTGGTGGCGGGTGTGGAAAACAATGGTGCGTTTGAGTTATCGAGTCCTTCAATACAGTTGTATCATGAACACTTCCTTCCCAGTCAGCGTTAACGTACGTAAAAATCATATCAAAAGAACAACATGCTAAAACATTCCAAGTTTTTACTCCTTTAAGACCTCGATACTGATCATGATTCTCTCCGAGTACAGCTTCAATGTGCGTTCCGTCAAGAGCACCAATACAATTCTGCATATGAAAAATATTATATGAATATAGAATGATTGGTATACTCACCGACATATTAAAAATTAACATGTTAAATACCTGAAAATATGGAAAATACAAGCTACTAGTAGCAATTTTTTCTGTTACGGCATTCAATGAGGTATGTGGTCTAACGATATCATCTGAAATCGCCAACAAAGCTTGTAATACCTGATGAAAATATTTTCCAACTGTTGTTGGGGAGACTTGAAATGTATCTGCGACATCACGATATGAAGCTCCTTTGGCGAGCATGAACAAGGTCATCCCCACTTGTTCAAGGACGCTTACATGTGTGCTATCACTCAATAATTGTCTTGACACCAGTAGGTTAACCATGTTAGCCGTAAACCTTAATTATTCGCGACACAATCGTGGATGTATGTGCACCAAACGGTGCATATATTTAGCACCGGTTTCACCGCCAGATCGCAACTTATCTCTTTTAGGTTTATTGACTAAGCTCTTCAATTTTTCGATTGCTAGGCTTTTACACCACTGTTTCAATGTGTCACTCATTCTGCATACAAATAATCAAAATATCATACTTGATTTTTAACAGTTTCACAAGAACATATAAATAATACACAAAAATAGACAATTGTAAAAGATGAGAAACTTTACGAAGACATTCTTGAAAAGTAGTGAGTGCTCTGCGGGAGAAATGACTTATTGTGATTCTACCCTGCTGACATAAATAATGCATCAAAGATCAAATTAAAATAATAAACAAAGCAACTTTAAAGGACCAATAGCAATTCAATGTCTTCAGAAATACATACACGCCATATTGCAGGGTAGAGAATAAAAGGGATGATGTGTCCGCCTTCGAGTCTATCTCCATACACCAGAGCGAAGCAGCCTCACACTATAGAAATGTGCATCTAGTATCTTGCAATTTGTTTTCGGTACTTTTAAATAAGGAATGTCTGGTCAATAGTTGTTTGGGTATTGCCTAATTGAAACAAACACGAGTGAACAATGAAGAAAATGACAAAATGGGATTCCAATCAAGCAGCTTCAATGTGATTGTTGATTGCATCAGTGGTCCCTGGTCTTTCAACAAAAGATCAATTTAAAAAAAAGTACTTTGGCTTTATTCAACAAAGCGTTGGCAGTCACCATGGCAACATGCTAAAAAAGTAATTTTGTACACAAGCAAGGACAAGCAAGGACCAATCAGAGGAGGAATCTTCTGTCTGGTCAATTTGGGTACCTTTTGTTACGGCAGTCCAAGAGATGGCAGTCCAAAAAGTATTTTGCACACAAGCATCCCTTGCAATCACAGCAATACTCAACAAATCGCCATGCCTTCTGCGCCATACCTTTCAAGAGGATGATGAGTACTTGTTGGGTTTTTTAAAGTTGCTCTACCAACCTGCACAAATATTTTGATACACATTTTCACTTTTAACATTTCCCTGCAAACTTCTTGTATTTCAACCTATAAGATACCACATTGCACAAATTTGAAAACATTGGGAGGAAAACAACAACAGTATATAATAGCACACTTTCTAATACAACAAGTTTTGCTAAAACAACAGCAAGTTCCAAGTTTTGCTAAAACAACAGCAAGTTTTGCTATAACAACAACAAGTTTTGTGACAACAACAAGTTTAAGATGAAACAAAACACAACAACAGCAAAAAACTAGGCCCTCCACTTCCACTGCCATGATGCACAAAGTCATTAACTTTCCACATTGCACAAAACCTCCCATTTTTGTGCATCATTTTGTAATGCGAGGAACAACTTGTCCAATGACTTCTCATAGAGATATAAGCAACATTTTGCTATAAATGCATCACCATAAACTTTTACTTCTTCCACACTAGCCACGGCTTCAACCAATGTAACTTCACGAGATTTGCTAGTTTCACTCATGTTTATCATTTTAATCGCTCCTTTGAAAGTCGTCGGACATTTTCTTCCTTTTCTTGGAACTAGTCTTCGTAGGAGAATAGCTCCAAGCTACATCTTCATAATGTTTTGAATCATTGGGATATATCTGGATTTCTTCATCACTGTCACCAGAACCTTCTTGAGCATCAGTACATATTCCCTTCCCTCTGGATTGCAATTTTGCTAACGCGGGTGAAATATTATATTCCCTCGTTGCCGTTTTTCCAGAAAAAACTGGAGCCCATAGATCCATATCTGTTAGAACGTTCCTGGTCACGTACTTGCCATGAACTAGGTGTGCCTGCAACATGAATAACATGCACGAAATAACTATATAATAAATGAATCGAATGACGATAAATAGATAGGTAAACACAAGCAATTTATTCCGCCAAAAAAGCCTTAAATCTCTCGCTGCCAATCTCCTCTGCAGTAGGCAATCCGTCTTCGTTCAACGCTATTCCAGTCATCTTAATCATGGCATACCAAGCTTTATATTTATTTTGACATGCATGATAATTGACACGCGTATTTTTAACCCTTTATAGTTGTCAAATTATATGTTTTAGGGGTCAAGTTGCAGTCAAACAATATTTATAACCTTGGTAAGCCAAGGGTCGATCCTAGGAGCAGTGCGTGTGAGTACTAGCAAACGGTGTGACCTATTTAGCTATTCCGATTGAAAGAGGTTTGTTTGTTTGTAAATTGCAGAATTTAAATGACAGAAAATTAATGGTTGTACTTAATCAGAGAAAGAATCCCAGAATCCATACTTCACCCGTGCTAACCCCACTAATCATGCAATCATGTTATGTAAATTATTCATGCTATCGAATACGGAATCAAACCGAAATAACACTAGACAAGCCGCCCATCCACGGATCATTGTCTAGATTAATCTCGATCGTTGAACGCCGCCCATCCACGGATTATCAACGATCTCGATTTATTAAAGTAAAGGTTTTCCTATTAAATCATGTAAACATGACCTAATATCAATTTCATGTAATCCGGTTAATACCTAGGACCCATCCATCTTTCGGTAATTAACCTAAGTACGTTCTACCAATGCAAACATACCCTTTGATGTAAATACATGCATAGAACGATAAAATTAAGCATACAATGAAATTGAATATTCGAATCGCATAAATAAAAACTTCAATTGATCACATGAGAGTTAGGGTTACATAGCACGGGATCCGTAGGATCCCAGAATGAGAGGACTACTCACTATTCATGGTGATTAAACCAAAAACAGTGTAATAAAGAGAAAAGGGCGAGGAAACCGTAATGACGCGGGTGCTCGAATAATCTCTCGTGATGAAAACTCTGTCTTCTCTCCCAAGTTAGGGTTTCTTCTCCAAAATATCAACAACCTGTCTATTCTGGTCGTGTTTCTTTATATAGACCGTCTAAAAAGGCCGAAAAGCCCAAAATTGGATTTTAGAAATATCTTGTAAAACAGCTCAGCCGACGGTCCCGTTACAGCTGATGTGTAACGGCTGTAACGGCTGTAACGGGCAGGGCCGAAATCACTGACGAAATTGTGCCCGTTACACCCGTTACAATCCAATCTGTAACGGTCTCTGAGGCCTGTAACGGGACAGCTCGAAATCTCTGAGAAATTTGAGGCCGTTACACCCGTTACAATCCAAGGTGTAACGGTTGCTGAGGTCTGTAACGGGCTGTCCTTGCATATTCTCGATTTTTGGCCTTCTTCGATCGATCTTTCGTTCTTTTCGACACTTTGGCTCCAAGGGGCGACGATATGTCAATTTAACCTGAAACACTAGAGAAAGACATCAAATAGAGACAATTTGCCGGGAGAATGAACGTAATCCTTCCTCGAATGTAGTGAATAACTAGTCGAAACATCGACTGATCAAAACACTCCACACTTAGGATTTGTTCGTCCCGAACAAATGTCGAACAGATGACAGAATAAATACATGAGAGGATGCAATGTCCAACGACTATAAAAGCTACCCTACTCAAGTGACATGTGATCAATTCTAACTAAACATGAAAATAAAATGATAACTCACTGTCGTAGAGGACACGAATGCATTTAGCGTATGCATCAAGCCTTTAAACCTATAGGCTGCCCTAATAGGACGAGTATAGTCTCGTGAAGGTTTTCAGGAATGGGACTACCTACAAATCCCCTGCACAACTATCTAACGTGTATGCATGAAACGATGCTCAACGAGTCACAGTAAAGTCATGTCATACCTCGGATTCATCGTGTTACCTCAACTTCAAGCCAAACATCTTCATCAAAGTTTTCAGACAATCATAGATTATACGAGTTATGCATTCAAACGGTCAGTACACACGACTAGCAAATGCCTCATCACAAGTTCTAAATAGTTCTATAGCAACGTATAAAGAACATGAATAGTTGCACAAAACACGCTCGCCATTCACCTATGCTATCTAGGGATAGTCCACGGGCTCTTGGCGCAAAGCTCATTCTCAAGTGTCAAGGATTAGACAATGACCCGTAAGAGAAGAGGAGCCTGACTAAAGGATTTTTCTGAAAAATAACACAAAAATTGGCATCAAAATTTCAGTGCAAGCACGAGGGTCGTCCCTTAGTTTCTAGTACATGAATTTGCAAGACAAATCATGATTTGCACGCAATGAGAAGAGGGGATTACACTACATCAAGCAAAGGAGGGCAGAATTGGTTATTCAAAAGTGTTTTCCAATACACAAGGGGCGACTTTTCTCACCAGGTCCTTGGTATTTTTCTGCTCATGCAGACGTTTTTCAAAGTATCAAAAAAAAATTTCGATTTTTCTAAAACTGGTTTTCTTTCAGAAACAAGTAAGTTTGGGGCCAATGTTTCACCCATCTCTCGAAAATTAAGAACTTTGTTCTTGAGGGAAAACTTGAAGGCCAATTGTCTAACTCCACACTTAAAACTTGACATAGTGTATAAGTGAAGGCGGATGCGTGCAAATCACAACAAGTATATAGAAATACATACTAGTACTAAGGTCACCTAGAAAAAGAGATGTAAATTTAAGTTTTTGAGATTTTTTTTTTTGAACCGGTGCCTACTAATTTCAAGTCTTAAACATGCTTCAAGAAATACGTAGAACATGTGATAGGCAAAGGCTAGCAATGATACTGACTCAAGAGAATACACACACGATTCCACTATTTCAAGTCCTAGACTTTGAATCCAAAAGGGTGTCAATCAGTCAAGGAGTATCGTAGAAAAACGAGGATTTCAATCGCAATACATAGACTGTTGAGCATATGCAGGAATGAACGTGAAATGCGATGTGTTTGACTATGCGCTACCCACTCCACACTTAAAAATGAACTTAGTCCCTAAGCAAAGAAATGAAAGAGAAAATAAGCGTATAGGAACTTCCCTGTGGATGAGCGCGAAGTCCATAGAGATTGAACGATGACCGGTGAGTGAAAATCGACTCGTGAGCTGGTAGATATGAAGAATGACATCAAAAGCTTCACAAGTAATAGGTTAGTCATCGCGAATCGCGTACAAACCTGGGTAAGGGGATGCAAACGAGGAATAAACGATGTGAGTAAAGATGAACAGCATAGATAAGATAACTCAAACATCGAGTATCATATAAATAGAGAAATAACATCCAAAAAGTCAGCGTACGATGTGAGATAATATGAAATGCATAACGACTGACAAAATGACAAAGAAACATATGGGGCTAAATAGCGTCGTCATCACCATCATCCTCATTCCCAGGGTGCCTAGAGGGGGGAGGTGTGTCGAAATCAGTCTCGTCCACTAGAGCTGTAATGGCATTCTCCGCCCACTGCTGATGTCTAGTGGTCTGATCTCTGAACGCTGCAAAATCTGCGGTGAGCTGGACATAGTTCTGAGCAAGCTGACTATGTGATCTGACAATCGGCATCTGATTCGCCATGGTCTGGCGCTGGTAGGCTAAGATCTGAGTCTGCATCTCCGTCATCTGATGCACCGCGGCAAAAAGCCGCATCTGGGTGGTCTCCAGGCGTGCGAAACGCTCCTCAAAGGTGCTAGAGTGCTGGGGAGGTGTGGGAGGATCAATGAAATCAGGAACTGGCTGCGCGGTCTGCTCGGGCACTGGAGGAGTAGGCTGAGCTGGCGCAGGCTCCTGTGCCTCGTCCATAGTAGCATCCTCATGTGGAGGCTGGTCCTCCTGGACAGGATCTGGTTCGCGCGGAGGAGGGGCTGTCCTGACTTGTGCTCGATCAATGCGGCGCCGCTTCGCTCCACTTGGGAGCTCGGGGTTGTGAGTCCACTCGCCGTCTTTCCCAATAAACTTGAAGAGAGAGAGCTTGTTTATGCTCAGAACAAATCTAGACGCAGTTCCGTACAGTGAGCTGAGGTTCCATCCTTGAGACTCGGCGAGCACAGAAATAAAGTAGCCGCCTCCCATGGCCTTGTTCCCAGGAGACGTAGCCCAGGCTGTCATCATCCCACTGAGGATTTGAAAGAAGTCCACTGGCACCCCTTTGCTCATAGAGATCATAATGTCTAAGTCTGAGTTAGAGATTACCGTGGCGCCCTCAGCGCGAGTATTAATGTCTAAGGCCACGATACGGTGAATAATCTTCCACACTGGCTCCTTAATGCCCGCAGCACCCCAGCCGGACCGGAAGTAATAATCAAAACTAGATATGAGCTTCCAGAACTCATACCGCTCATCCACACTGTACTCGCCGCAAAATCCTTCCAAAGGGAATTCCAAAGCTTCGCAGACTTCGTCCTTGGACATAGTGTAAAGCTGTCCTCCTACTTGGAATGTCCAATGTGTAACTTTTAATGGACTGCCAACAATCTCGAATGTCGCTAAGAATTCCTTGACTAACAAAGGATAGGTGGACTTGACTCGGCGAGCAAACAATATATCAAGCCCGGAGGCGATAAACATAGCACGGCACTGTGAATAAATATCCCTTTGCAAATCTTGAAGAGTTGTAATGCAAGGGATAAGAGTAGGTTTTACCGACTTAGCTGACAGAATTGTGTCGTAGCGCTCCTGATGCTCAGGCGTGGTGAATCGGCCAGCATTGGTCAGCGGGTAATAGCGGGGTTGAGTGGGCGGTGGTGCTGGGATGATGGCAGTGGAGGTGTTTGGTGGAGGAGCACGGGATTGCGTCCGTTTGGGTTGGCGGGAGCGGCTTGAAGAGGGATTTCCGGCGGGCTGGCTGGAATCCTTTGCCCGGCCCATGGTGGGTGTAGGGGTGGTCGGAGTCGGAGAGGAGGGTGGCCGGACGGTCGAATTTGGTCGGAGGGTGAGGGTTGAGTGAGCGGTGGTCGAGAGAAAAGAGTGAGGGAGATTTAGAAATTTTGGGAAATTAGGGTTTTATGAAGAAGATGAAGGACGCCTGCCCGTTACAACCGAGCCTGTAACGGCTGTAACGGTTGTAACGGGCACCCCTGATTTCTCTGAGCTGCTGCCATCCCGTTACAACCATATGCATCCCGTTACAGTCCATGTGTAACGGCTGTAACGGCTCTGCCCAAATTCTCTGAGTTATTTCCTGCCCGTTACAGCCCCTTTCAGCCCGTTACAGTCTATGTGTAACGGCTGTAACGGCTTCACCCAATTTTTCTGCCAAAATTTGCCTTGTCTGAAAATTCAAGGCCGTTCACTCCACACTTTGATTCCTGCATAGTTCACACACAAATCGTACAATACAAAATGCAAATAAATAAGACTTACAGCGCGGGTTACTCCCCGAAGAGGCCTAGTTTAACGTCTTGGCGAGACATAGCTGGGTCTAGACAGACTCACAGTGCATAAGAAACATTCTCGGAGAGTCCTCTAGCTAGGATCCCTCCCCGAGAAGCAGGTTATCGTTAACGCCTTCGGGAGGTGCAAGATGCTTTAGAACGTGGTAGTGCTTGAGGCGTTGCCCATTGACTACCATAGTTTTTCCTCCTTCTACGCTGATTTCTACATGCCCGTCTGGATATGCTCGCTCCACTGTGTAAGGACCACTCCATTTAGTACGCAGCTTGCCAGGAAATAATCTAAGGCGGGAGTTGTATAGAAGAACTCGCTCGCCTTCATTGAACTCTCTGCGTACAATTCGTTTGTCGTGCCATTTCTTTGTCCTGTCCTTATAGATACGAGCGTTCTCGTAGGAGTCTAATCTGATTTCATCGAGCTCGTGGAGTTGTAGTATGCGCTTTTCCCCAGCTGCCTTCATGTCCATGTTGAGCTCTCTAATAGCCCGCAAAGCCTTGTACTCGAGTTCGACTGGCAGGTGGCAGGTCTTTCCATAGACAAGTCTGAAAGGGCTCATTCCAATTAGAGTTTTGAATGCAGTCCTGTATGCCCACAGCGCGTCATCTAGCTTGGACGCCCAGTCTTTCCTGTGGCTCGAGACCATCTTGCCCAGAATGCTCTTGATCTCTCTGTTAGAGATCTCTACCTGCCCACTGGTCTGAGGGTGATAAGGAGTGCCAATCTTGTGGTAGACGCCATACTTCTTCAACAATGTCTCGAAGTTGCGTTCCTTGAAGTGAGAGCCTCCATCGCTGATAACTGTTCTGGGAACTCCAAACCGAGGGAAAATAACCTTCTGAAACATTTTAATAACAACCTTGGCGTCGCACGTAGGAGTAGCTACAGCTTCAACCCACTTGGAAACATAGTCGACTGCTACCAAGATGTACTGATTTCCATAAGAAGGTGGGAATGGTCCCATGAAGTCAATTCCCCAAACATCGAATAAATCTACTGCGAGAATGCTCTGCTGGTGCATCTCCTGCTGCTTCAAAATATTCCCAGTCCTTTGGCACTGATCACAGGCCTTGACGAAGTCATGTGCATCCTTAAATAGCGAGGGCCAAAAGAAACCGGACTGCAGAACCTTCGTAGCTGTTTTCGAACCAGCCCCATGTCCACCGTACTGAGAAGAGTGGCAGCGCTCCAGAATATATGGGATCTGGTCCTCATCGACACAAGTCCTGTAGAGACCGTCAGCACATAGTCTATAAAGAAAAGGGTCATCCCAGAAGTACCTTTTAACATCGGAAAGAAATTTCCTCTTCTGGTTGTGCGAGAGGTCGGGAGGGAGGATTCCACATGCCAAGAAGTTAACAAAATCTGCATACCACGGGAACGGCGCCATTTTGACACGCGTATTTTTAACCCTTTATAGTTGTCAAATTATATGTTTTAGGGGTCAAGTTGCAGTCAAACAATATTTATAACCTTGGTAAGCCAAGGGTCGATCCTAGGAGCAGTGCGTGTGAGTACTAGCAAACGGTGTGACCTATTTAGCTATTCCTATTGAAAGAGGTTTGTTTGTTTGTAAATTGCAGAATTTAAATGACAGAAAATTAATGGTTGTACTTAATCAGAGAAAGAATCCCAGAATCCATACTTCACCCGTGCTAACCCCACTAATCATGCAATCATGTTATGTAAATTATTCATGCTATCGAATATGGAATCAAACCGAAATAACACTAGACAAGCCGCCCATCCACGGATCATTGTCTAGATTAATCTCGATCGTTGAACGCCGCCCATCCACGGATTATCAACGATCTCGATTTATTAAAGTAAAGGTTTTCCTATTAAATCATGTAAACATGACCTAATATCAATTTCATGTAATCCGGTTAATACATAGGACCCATCCATCTTTCGGTAATTAACCTAAGTACGTTCTACCAATGCAAACATACCCTTTGATGTAAATACATGCATAGAACGATAAAATTAAGCATACAATGAAATTGAATATTCGAATCGCATAAATAAAAACTTCAATTGATCACATGAGAGTTAGGGTTACATAGCACGGGATCCGTAGGATCCCAGAATGAGAGGACTACTCACTATTCATGGTGATTAAACCAAAAACAGTGTAATAAAGAGAAAAGGGCGAGGAAACCGTAATGACGCGGGTGCTCGAATAATCTCTCGTGATGAAAACTCTGTCTTCTCTCCCAAGTTAGGGTTTCTTCTCCAAAATATCAACAACCTGTCTATTCTGGTCGTGTTTCTTTATATAGACCGTCTAAAAAGGCCGAAAAGCCCAAAATTGGATTTTAGAAATATCTTGTAAAACAGCTCAGCCGACGGTCCCGTTACAGCTGATGTGTAACGGCTGTAACGGCTGTAACGGGCAGGGCCGAAATCACTGACGAAATTGTGCCCGTTACACCCGTTACAATCCAATCTGTAACGGTCTCTGAGGCCTGTAACGGGACAGCTCGAAATCTCTGAGAAATTTGAGGCCGTTACACCCGTTACAATCCAAGGTGTAACGGTTGCTGAGGTCTGTAACGGGCTGTCCTTGCATATTCTCGATTTTTGGCCTTCTTCGATCGATCTTTCGTTCTTTTCGACACTTTGGCTCCAAGGGGCGACGATATGTCAATTTAACCTGAAACACTAGAGAAAGACATCAAATAGAGACAATTTGCCGGGAGAATGAACGTAATCCTTCCTCGAATGTAGTGAATAACTAGTCGAAACATCGACTGATCAATAATAGTTCTTCATTTGTACGACTGTCTTCTTATCTGGGCCTTGAGAGTTATAAATGGTTTCTATTTTCGCCCATTTCTTGATACTTTTGTTACCTACAGTTCTATTATCATTCAGAATTTTGAATAACTTGCGACCCTCTTCGCCAGTCCAGGATACCATATTCTGACAACAAAATCAGCAACAAAAGGCCATGAAACATTCAAACATGATGACAAATCGCGTTGAGATGAAACTATGAAACATCATTATAGATCACAAAGCAATACAAAGCATCACACATCAGTACCAAATGCAATTTTCGGTCAGTTCACAACCAGCAGAACAAAAGCACTTCTAGAGATTGAACAATGAAGCGATTTTGATGGTTTCGTCTCATCAAGCAGACAATTGACAAACATCTAACAGCCGTAGAACTCTTCAATTCACAAACAAAAGATTGTAACACTAAAATTGAAAGAGATGGAGTCGCATTTCTGTCCGACAACAACTATAACTTCATGAGATTATACCTGCCAAACGGTCTGAGGTCGCTGATGGAGGTCGTTGTCGAACAAGAAGACGATCGCTGATGGAGTCCGAAATCGGCAGATCTAAAGCGTGCTGAGGAAGGTCGAGTTGAATGAATGTCGACAGATCTGGTAAAAGTTACCCAATCAATGCCCAACGACCATACGAATATCTTATGTATAATATATTAATTTATTTTTAATTTTGGTAAACGGCGATATTTTTGAATGTAAAATATCTTATATTTTTGATTGTAATGTCAAAGCCTACCCAAATCTGAAAGCCCAACACAAGTGTTTTTGTCATTTGATTATTTTGTTTGACGAGATGTTTTTCATTTAATAAACGGAAATTATCTTGCATACGAATCACAATTTTAACATGCATAATATTAGAAATTGCATTGCTTAGAACATGACGAAAACATTCATCAATTACTAGTCACGTTCATATTCTTAACTATTTGAACACAATTCAACTCTCGTCCGTAATATTCCCCTTCAATTTTCAATCATCCCTTGCATAACGCTCTGAGAAAAATAGACCCCAAATATCCATATTTGGCACCTTGTTCGTGGCCACATACCTCCCATAGGGTCCGTACATCTGCATCATAAAAATTATAACATTACAAATCTCGAAAGCAATACTAAAAATTTGTGACGGAAAATTAATGAAATACAGTGAAAATTACAAATTATACCTCAAAGAATGCCAGAAACTTTTCGGTCTCTAGTTCTGCCGCAGTAGGCAATCCTTCATCCGTAAATTCAATTCCTGGCATATTATTCATTGCAACCCACGCTTTCCATTTTTCTCTACAACTATGAAAATAGTTCTTCAGTTGCCTCACTGTCATGGGATCCCTTGTTGGTGAGTTGAAGACCGTTTCAATCCTTTTCCAGTCAATGATTGCGTTGGGTCTGTACTCATGTAAATTTGTGAACAAACGTCGACCTTCTTCGGTAGTCCAAAATCCCATTTTCCTACCAAAAAAACATGCTCCTATTTGAAAAACAAAACAAAGAAAAACCCCAAAATTCAAAACTTCATCAAGTTAAACGGAAACTGGAATTAAGTAGGAAAAAAAAAGTTCGTATCATGTTACCTGATGAAGTCCACCGGTCAGAAACTCTCAAAATGTTTATGTTTCACTCATATTAAAAAATCCTCTATTTATAAGAGATCACCACAAGCACAATTCACATTATTGCGGACACAAACTTTGACCATATACGGCCACTACCCTTTTTCACTTTCGTCATTATTCGTCCACTACCATTTTTCACTTTGGCCATTTTTCTACTATTAGCATGTGATAAAACAGCACAATGATGCCAAAATCATTATTTTCCTCATCAATGACTTCTCGCGTAAATCTTAGCTAGTATCAGTGTTTTAAAAATCCCCGCCTAGACCCACTTAGGCCCCGAAATTTATGAATCCGTCCGATTAATTGATCCGTCTAGTCATTGCCGTCTAGATCGGCATAGTCCATGCTAGACCCGCCTAGTCCCCGCCAAGACCCGCCTAGTTGCCGCCTAGACCCGCCTAGTCGCCGCCTAGGTGGACCAGATGACCAATATATTTTAATTTAGTTTAATTTAATTTATGTTATGTTAGCTGAATTTAATTTAATTTAAATTAATTTAATTTAATTTAATTTAATTTATGTTATGTTAGCTGAATTTCGTTTAATTTAATTTAATTTATGTTATGTTAGCTGAATTTAATTTATAAAGAATAAATTTAAAGCAAATGGACAGGCCCTCACTATCGGTGAGATTTGCCACCATTGCCTTTTTCTTCTTGAGTGTGTTAGCGCATTCTGCCTGGATGTGGCCGAATCCCCTGCATTCGTGGCACTGAATCTCCTTTCCTTTTTCAAAAGAATCCTGCCTCTTTTCACTGGTCCTTGTTTTCCCTATTTTCCAGTTACGGGAGTTGCTCGAGGAAGACTGTCCTTGTATGGGGCCACGTCTGTTGATCTTTCGAATCATCCTGCCAAAATTCTGAGCCATCATCGCTAGTTGCTCAGTGGTGCAGTCAGTGTCAACCATGTCTCCGGACACTTCAGCTTTCAGGGCAATTCCTTTCACCTCTTTGGATTGGGCCTCGTGATTCATCTCATAAGTTCTGAGTGAACCCATGAGCTCGTCCAGTTTCAGCTTGGAGATATCATGCATTTCTTCAATGGCAGTGACTTTCATGGCAAACCTCGGAGGGAGTGATCTTAATTCTTTGTTGGCCATTCTTACTCCGTCAATGGGTTTTCCCAGTGCAGCAGTCTCGTTGGACAGATCTAGGACTCTTGCATTGTATTCAGATATGGTTTCACTGTCCTTCATCTTCATATCCTCAAACTTTGTTGTCACAATCTGCATTCGTGAATGGCGAACTTTGTAAGTACCTTCATACGTTGTTTGGAGAATATCCCAAGATTCCTTAGCGACTTCACAGTTTATGATCAGTTTTAGCACGTTTTCATCCACCCCAGAGAAGATTGCATTCATCGCCTTAGAGTTCCCGATAGAAGCTTTTTCATCTGCTTCATCCCATAGAGCTTCTGGTTTTGGAACAACTTCTCCCGTAAGGCTTTCCATCATGGGCTAAGTCCATCCAATCAAGACTGCCTTCCAAGCCTTTTCATCGAGGGATTTCAGGAAAGATTTCATCTTGGGTTTCCACGAGGCGTAGTTAGATCCTTCAAGTAGCGGAGGTCTAGTTGTGTTTTGTCCTTCCTTCAGAGTCATATTGAACAGTCCTAGGATCCCACTCAGTGTGTCGAGTGTTTGCTATGATACCAATTAAAATACTGTAATCTGTTCAAGCTACTCTTCTAGGTTGTGTTCAGACAGTTGTTGAACACGTTGGCAAACAGTACCGCAAACAGAACAGAACAGGAGCACACACGGTATGATACCCAGTTCGGCTACGCCTACTCTGGGGGGTTTCCCACATCCTAAAGGGACACAAATCTTTATTACGAGTATAGAACTACAAGTGGACTTACGCTTACACAACTCCTTGTTTGTAATTGCCTAGCCTCTATTACTCCGTCTCTCAGATTTGTAATCACGGTTCACCGCAGTTCACCTTGATCCCCTACGCCCGAACCTCTTGTCCGAACGTGCTCGATCTTCTCCGAAGCTCGGTTGCTTTCTCTCGAAAGCCAGCAGTTGCGTCTGGTGTGTGCAGCGGTAATACCACACTCAGACAGCATGAACAGCACACTGAACAGGCTCCGTCAGCGCCGATGTATTTCCAGTGGGGAAAGAACAGTCGGCCGTCGCTCTCTCGTTCTCCGATCGGTAGTGTGCACTCGTGTGTATTATTTCTCTGAAAGCGATGCAGATTGTGGGCGCCCTGGCTTCTTATTTATATGCATGGGCGATCTCCAAATCTGCTCCAGATAACCTCATCAAATATTTAGGAAATATTCCCAAATATTCGATGTGTATCTTTAACCAATCTTTAGGAAGATAACTTCCACGCCAAGTCAGCCAACCGACTTGTCAATCTGATGAGGAGATATTTGAATGAATATCTGAATCTTCTTCGAATATTCGTTAGCCGACTTCGTCCGAAAAGATCTTCGATCTTTAGAACCTTCCGGATTGCATTCAGCGTCTGCCGCACGCTGTCCCTTTGTTCCAGAATGTGTTCGAACTCCCCCTGAACTCCTGCTCTTACTGTCTAAAGGCGTTTTGCCAGATACATGACATTCAAGGGAACATCAGATGTGTTGATGCCTTGAATGAAAATGCAGCAGAGTGGAAGGTTTTGAATGAAAATGCAACGGAGTCGATCTGGCAAATAGTTTGATACAATGCTACAAAGAAATGTTGTCTTGGGCACTATACAGCTACTTGCTCTGACATGTTGCTCTTATTAGATTAAGCATAGTGTGATGTCAACGAGAATGGTGCCAATGCTACAAGAAGGTCAGTACCAGCACAGATGAGAGAAGCTGCTTTGAGGAAGCTTCTTGCTGTGACCCTGAGAAGTGTTTAATGGAGCTATGCCATTTTCTGTTCCATGTTCCATACTTAGCCGAGTGTCTTGGAATGCCTAGATAGCATTGGTATTACAACAAGCATATCAAGACAAGGAAAGTATCTCAGTCCATGGATTTGTCAAAGTTGCTAAGATGGGTTTGTGAAGGAGTTAGAGCTCAGTATTGATTAATAATGAGGTGCCAGACGATCATGATATGGTCAATGAGAACACAGCCGTAGGAAAGAGATGAGCAATGGCATTCACGGAGGACATTGAAAATTTATGCAGCGAGAAGGGTTTGGATTTGAAGCCTCCAAAGTGTTATTGAGAAGCACTAAATTCAGTCGAGCTGTGGAGATTAGTTTGGTGGCTGGCTATGCGCAAGTCACTATATGCAGATTATAGCATTGTTGTTGAGATGAATATTTGAAGAGAAGGGGATGTACAAGTGATGAATGTGGGTGATAGTTGACCGATTGTTGTTCAGTGTGAGCAGCAGGAAGAATCTGGTTACAACATGAACTTGGGAGGACATTTTTCAGCATAAATATGTCAGTCAGAAGGATGTGATCAGGGCGGGAGTGAGCCCAAGAAATAGAGAATTGATTGCTGCGGTGATCAGAATTGTGTTAGTGAAACAAAGTAAGAGAGGAAAGGTTCTCATCGCTGCGGTGATAGAGAAAGGAAAGTCTTGATGTGGTGACAGAAGAGTGGAGCATGGATATTGATGATCCATGAGTGCTGCAGCAGCAGCTTAGGTGTTGAGTCACTCATATTACGAGAAGGAAGATCATGAGCCCTGTAGCGCAGTTGGTGTTCTTCTTGCTCTGAATTATGAGCGTGATTGCTGAAAAGAAATGATGGAGATCTCATGACGTTTAGTTGCTGGTAACAATTTTTGTTGTCGTTGTGGGTGCGAGTCGCTTACCGGAAACAAGCAAGTAGTTGTCATGCAGTTCGAAATGGAGACAATGCGAAGATTGGCTGATGGGCAGTTGAGAGTGCTTAGGAGACTGTTTAGAGTGAAAACCTATGAGAAGCATAGGTTGCTTACCGAGTGTGGTAAGTAAATTCTATGAGTGAAGTAGGCTTGGTTTCTAGTCATACAACAAGTAGTGAAAAAGAGCAGTGACTCTTGCTTGTTGAGGAGATGACTGATACTGCGGTATCGAGGAGTGGCGCTAGAGGAGCGACCTAGGAGAAGAAACCATGAGGGAGTTGATGGTCAACAGAAGACAGTTGAGCAGCCCAGTCAAGAAGTATCGAATCGCATTGTAAACTGAGGACTAGCGTATTCAGTTTAAGGGAGGGTGTTAAAGATAGTGTTTATTAGGTTTGAATAAGAAAATTAGTGGTGTTAATTGGTGTCATTAGTGTTTTGTAACCGTTACATTTGTAAAGGCTTTATAAGCCTGCAGTTCCTAATCGAGTAAATTAATCAGTTTTAATTCATTTTATCCTCTAACCCTAACACCTACACCATACAGGTAATTTGAGGTAGTCTCCTACCAAACCACGTTTAACAATAAGAGGGAGGTGTTTAAAAGAGTTGAACTGCATAAGAGTATCAGGGTTATCAGCATAAGACAGTGCAATGGCCGGCTGGTTAAGAGAGGGCAGAACCTGCTCCATTAGACAGTCTTTGATTTTCTCCCTAGCTTTCCTCCAACATTCGAAGAAATCCCAAGGCCCTGAGAAGCAATTAGACTGCATCAGATGTAAGTCCTTATGGGAGCAGTATATATATTTAATAGAGAGGTCTTGATTGAGCACATTTTCCATCAGATTGGATATGACTGAGAATATATCATCTTCATCAAATTGCATGACCATGGCACATTTAAAGGACCTCTTGTTGTCTCTAACAATACCAGCACCTTTATGATTGTTAAGAGCGACAGATAAGGAGAGGCTTTTGCTGTGAAAACAGGTCCCCTAACTTGCAGAATATCTAGAGAAATTTTGCTCGAGAAAGACCTCTTGTATCCCTTCTTGATAAGGTCAGCACATCTAGATGCCCATAAAATAAGTTTTCTCTGAATATTGGGCACCTCTTTATCAAATATAATGCAGTTCTGAAATTCCACATCTCCCAAATCGCACAACAGGCCATAGTGATAGCGAGACAATCAAAATAATCCTTGAGCTTGATATCAATGAACCAGTCCTTCTTAAGCCGGAAAAGACTAGATGGAGGTCTCTTTCCATTGATGGGGTCAAAGGTATAGGCA
The DNA here is from genome assembly GCA_033675395.1 of Rhodiola chrysanthemifolia. Lineage (NCBI taxonomy): Eukaryota > Viridiplantae > Streptophyta > Magnoliopsida > Saxifragales > Crassulaceae > Rhodiola > Rhodiola chrysanthemifolia. Next base: position 44,192,893 of record CM066205.1, read on the forward strand.
TCCATTGATCCATGATGAGCAGCTACATCGACAAAAACACCAGCAACGTCATGGTCCGTCGACGACGTGTGAGTGTCACCGTGAGGAACTACCGTATCTGGCGAGAGGCCATTTTTTAGTCCCTCTTCTGTGGTCTCGCCTGTGAACTCATTGAACCATGGAACGAGTCCTCGCTGTGTATCTTGGCTTGCGAGGCATTTTTTTATTTCTCGGATTGTGTTGAAGATCTCAGCACAAGTGGAGTTGAAATCGGACATGGAAAATTCGGTCATTATGAATCCAACTCGATGAAAGCACCAATGATGCAGATATGATAATCTGCAACAGAAAATAAGACAATGATGAAGGATTTGAGGGGTGAAGAGGAAGATGAGGATTAGGGTTTAGGAGAAGATGAGAAGAACGATAGAGAAGAGGAATAGAAATTGGTTAATTCATTGATATTCTTTTCCCTGTTACAAGCTGTGCTTTTATACTCAGTCACATGTAATTAAAAGATGCTTAACTAATGATAATAAACTCTAATGACTCATCATTTCACCTTCCAAGCACGTATCAGGGCTCCCTTTGACAATGTCATGTCATAATTCTCCAATGTCGTATAACCCCGGATCCTTGACACATCAATTTCAAGCTTATACAACAAAAGATCGCTAACGATTTCTGAGCCAAACTGATACCCAATGTAGACATCTTTTGAATTCAAATCCACCCTCTCATTTTGGTTTTCAACAATGATTGGTGAGTTATAGTTTCCGGGGCAGACACTAACTATTACATACGTCAAAACACCAAATGCAATCACCACAAAAAAGGTTCGAATGCCCATTTTGCTTTCCCCAAAAATCGATGTCACTTGTATCCTCCAAGGACTCCAAAAGTTTTCACGAATGAAATAGGGGAACAAGAGAGTGGCAATAACAGCACCTACAACAGTCGTAAGTCCCAGAAACAAAAGCTTCAAGTTGAAAAAGATACAGGAGCGGATTTCGGGCTTCGTAATCCTAGGAACCACTATTGCAATGTCAGGGCACTACTACAGAACAGGCATTATGCATCGGTTCCGTGTTTCACTTTTTGCATCGGTTTAGCCATTACGCATCGGTTTTAGACCAACCGATGCATAATCTCGACATTATGCATCGGTTTTAGACCAACCGATGCATAATCTCGACCTTATGCATCGGTTTTAGACCAACCGATGCATAATGTCGACCTTATGCATCGGTTTTGAATAAACCGATGCATAATGGTGAGGCTTATGCATCGGTTCAAAAAAACCGACGTATAATGTCGACTTTATGCATCGGTTTTAGAAAAACCGATGCCTAATGTCGAAATTAATTATTTAACTCAATTTAGGGTTGCGCTCGACATTCGCTTCTCTCCTTCGATGAGAGCGAGTTTCGCAGCCTCGTTCAGCGGCTGACTGGCCTCGGGCTGACGAGAGGAAGGAGTTGACGAGCGCAGTCATGGCAGAGGGACTGGAGATGTTGGGGATTAGGTTTCATATATTTGCAGCTCCGGTCGTTCGCGATTCCTTGTTGCAATCAGGTTCGAATTCGATTTCGTCCGTCAATCTATAAATCTGGTAATCGATTAGGTTAATCCAATGTGTTCTCGCAGTATGTGTGTTGTCTTGATTTGTTTCGATTTGGTTTTCTTTGCATGATTCTATATCGATTTGATGTTGTATGTGGTACAATGTCCATATGGCGGCTGGAGCAGTGGCCAAGCTTCTCAAAATTTCTGCAAATATGTTTGCTCCGAGTAGAAACTCGGAATGGTACAATGTCCATATGGCGGCTGCGACCCGAGCTGTTGCTGCTAGGATTAATCTTGTTGATCTGTTATTGGAAATCAGGGATGCAAGGGTAAAGACTACTGATACAAAAGTGTCTAATTTGATCTTCAGATTTTGAGTTACTTTTATTGATTTGTTGGATATTTTCTTTATGCACATTACCTGTTTGACAAAATGTTCCTTTATTTCATTGATAATCTTTGGGTTGCAAAGTTTATCGTCTAAACTCCTTGTCTTAGAGAATAACAACAGAACACATAACACTCTGTATTTACTTCTTGCTTTTCATTAATAAGTGATTTGTCTTAAATGGCCAATAGAAAGAAACCTTTTTTTGAAGGAAATACTTGAGGTCTATTTGAACTTTGCAGACTAGGATCTGATGTTGGCTGTTTGTTGAGGTCTATGTGAACTTTGTTTTGACATTACTAGTCATTTTCATTTCGATGAACTAGAAGGTGCTAAATATCTTTCACTGCAATTTTTTTTCTCATTTTCACTACTTTATATCAAACAAGTATTATGCACATTGACTTGTGATAAACTTGTTTGCTGTACTCAGACATCCTTCTATAATTTCTTGGCCCTGTCAGCATTTGTTTGAGACATTATCTTGTTAATCTTTCCGTTTCTTATCTGTTCATTTGTCGGAAATCAGTTCGTTTTTAACTTCATTGTTTATCTTTTTTGCGATTCTGCAGCCGGCCAATGGAGGAAGATACCACTGTAATTATTCATACAGCTACCGTTATGGAAATATAGCATTACATTTACAATTTCAGGCCGGTAAGAATATAGTCGATGCAATATCTGAGCATGTAGTTATTACCGTAGATGTATTTTTGTTCAATCGACGATTTATCAAACTTTTTTTTGTTACTGTTTGTTGCAGGGTGATGGAGACAGTGGTCTTGACAAATTTTGGCAAAAAAAGAAAGCGAAAATTAAGCAATAGTTTGGACTTTTTGCACTTAATTGCTGTTTGAGTATTAAGATTTGGGATTTGGAGAGTAAGAGTATTGTTGAGGATTTGAAGGTTGATCTTAAGGCGGAGGCTGAGAGGGCTGAGGAGACCACTGGAATCGCCAACAAAAAGAAGGTATGAACTCTGCTTGATAAAGTTTTTAGCTTGATTTGTGTATATCACAATTGATTTGATAATTTTGTTTGAATCTATATTTCTTTAGTGTTTACTGATGAATGGAAGTCTAAGCAGGTTTGATATTGTGTATATCTTGTAGGTTTGGCTTCTCTCGTCTCCCACGTCCTGAGAATCTTGTCAAGTTTGCTGAGGGCTACATGTATAAAGCTTCAAGGGAGAAGAAGCCGAAGGATATATCAAAGTAGTAAAGTTAAAAAAGGCTCTCCATTACTAGAAAAAATAAATGAAACTTTTGTTGAAAAAATAAATGAAACTTTTGTTGAATAAATAAATGTTGTACATTAAAAGTGACATTATGTATGAAATGTTATATTTTGGTTGAATAAAAAGTATTTTAAGATTTAGATATGAGCAAGTGTATTTATGAAATTTATTTACGAATTTTCAGATTTATTTAAATAATTTACAGGCCAAAAATACAAAAAAAATTCTTACATTATGCATCAGTTTTTTGAAAAAACCGATGCATAAAGTCATACATTATGCAACGGTTTTCCAGAACCGATGCATAAATGTCATTATGCAACGCTTCATTATGCATCGGAACCAAAACCGATGCATAATGTAAAAAAAAACCGATGCATAATGCCTGTTCTGTAGTAGTGGGGTCTGAGTATGGTAGTGTGAAGTCTACTAAAAATCTATGAGCCGATACTGATAGATCTCCCACCACCGCGTCGAGTGCCTTGTTATGAAGATGATAGAACAATTTATCATAGGCGGCGGAGTTGCTGCTTTCGTAGCCCTTTATTGGGTAGTTTAGTAGTTCATACTCAAATTCCACTGAAGCGGGCAATGTTTCAACCGCGGCTCTGAACACATCTATGCAGTACCCTTTGTACATAATCTTGTTGCTGGTTTGATTCACTTCTAGTTGCACAAGGCCCGAAACCAACGTTCATTACTACTGCGATCTTCAGCTTCTTGGGTGTCCAAGAAATGTCTGACCTGAGAGGCTTCTTTGGTGAGGGAATGCTCTTTAAGAACCCGTTATCTGGAGTCCAAAACGCAACTACTCTCGCCTCATTTCCTACTACATCGAATATTTCTAAGGGTAACGGCTCTAGCTGTCCGTCGACTATATGGAACTCTCCACTCATTCCTTGTATTGGTTTTGAGTTCCAAATATTTTCGAGCAATGTTGAGCCTTCTTGCCCAAATGTGAGAATGGGTTTGAGTCGTTGGTTGGTGATTTTATGTACAAGGGACTAGGTAGTGTCCAGCTATCTTCAAGTGCTTTTGCGAGGGACCAAACCGTGTCATAAGCCCACAATCCGAATAAATTTGGTTCCGATAGAAAACCATCTGACTGCATCGAATAGAACTGCTTCTTCCACCTAGCTTTGAAATTTGCTAGCTTCCTAGACTTTGGTATGTAGTGTCTTATGCCAATAAGACCTTCCATTGAGTCGGTCCACTCAATGGGAAGAGAGTTAGACAACCCATCGGTGATGATCCAGTAATAGCCTTGGCTCATTAAGCGGACATCTTTGGCACAGTCAAAGATTCGATAAGCAAGTGAAGTCGTCAACATGTGCACCAAGAAAACTTGGGTTTCCAAGGCTCTCAATTTGTTGAGCTCTTTAGAGATTTGTGAGTGACTGGCTTCCTTAACAAATGAACGTTTATATGTGATCTTTATCTTTGAAGTCAGCAGCTCAGCGGTGAGATAAGGAATGAAACCATTTCCATCAATAGTGTCTTCGTATATAAGAACAATCTTGGTTTAAAAAAGCGCGCCTGAGGCGCACCTAGGCGCGAGCAGGCGACGGCCCTGGCGCTTCAATGCGTGGAGGCGCGACTAATTCCGCAAGGCGTGCGCTTTTTGCGCTTTTTGAGTCGCCTGAGGCGATTTAGAAATTAAAAAAAACCTAAATACGTGCGTCTGAAGTCAGTTGTTCAAAACCTAACTACGATCGATCGACTTTGGTCTTCCGTTTTGCGTCAATCATCCGCGGGTGCTTATCATAAAAAAAATCAGCCGCCTGAGTTGTGTGTGCAGCTCTCCTTGCTGTGGGTGTGGCTAATCTGATCCTTGTAAGTTTATTTATCCATAGAATTTATTTATACACTTGCAGAACCTGTTTTAGGTTTCCACACTTCAAAATCTGTTTTGAGTTGTGTATGGCCTCGTGCAGTATGATGGAAAATCAAGGAAGCAATGCGAATGTGAATAAGTCTAATGACCAAGGTTACAAGTACGGAACGCATATGGTTAATAAGACTGTTTGGTACTGTAACTTTTGTAATGAGAAGACTTGTGGTGGGATATATCGCTTCAAACAACACTTGGCTGGTGGCCATAGAAACGCTAAATCTTATGAAAAGTGTCCTCCATACGTGCGAGAAGAGGTAATCGCCTTTATGAAAGGAAAGTTAGAGGCTAAGGTAGCTAGTAATATGATTCCGGATATATCTCACTACATTGGCGATGAAGACTGTGATGAAGAAGAAGAGGATGGTCAGAATTTGGGCAGTTCGAGTGCCAAACGTAAAAGACAAATGAAGGGGCCAATGGATATGTTCCTCACAAAAAAGAAAGCACAAGGAGCAAATAGTGGGAAGAGTCATGAGATTTATAAAGTTTGTGATAAGGCTTTAAGGGATAAAGCGTGTGCTGATATTGCAAGATTTTTTTATGATGTCGGTATTGCATTTAATGCAGCTACTTATCCGAGCTTTCAAACCATAATAGAATCAATTGGTCAATATGGTCCGGAAATGAAAGGACCGAGTATGTATGAGCTTAGTGTTCCACTACTTAAGAATGAAGTAGAAAAAACCCACAAGCTAATGGAGGATCATAAGAGAGAGTGGGGACTAAAAGGATGCTCTATTATTTCCGATGGATGGCGTGATTCGGTTGTTAACAAAGATATTGTGAACTTTCTTGTTAATTCCCCAAAATGATCCATGTTTAAGATCAATGGATGTTTCTAAGATTGTTAAAGATGCAACATTATTGTTTCAATTGCTTGATAACATGGTGGAGGAAATTGGTGAGGAGAACGTGATTCAGATTGTGACGGACAACGCTTCTAACTATGTTAAAGCAGGTAAGATACTCATATCTATTTAAGTATTTATTTGAAGTTCATATTTTGTACTTGTATATTTTTTTAACTATGATGTCCTCTTTTTGTTTATGTTCTTGGTTTTTCTATTTCTATATAGGAAAGTTGCTTATGGCAAATAGAGCAAGTCTTTACTGGACTCCATGTGCCGCTCATTGTATTGATCTCATGTTAGAAGATATTGGTAAACTTCCGACGATCACGAATGCACTAAAGAAGTGTATGTTCATGAATGGCTTTATCTATAGTCACATCCCTCTTATGAGCATGATGCGAAGATTCACAAATCAGAGGAATTTGCATAGGCCGGTGATTACTAAATTTGCAACTTCTTTCATCACTCTTTCACAATTCCACAAGCAAAAAAATAACTTGAGGAAAATGGTTACTTATGAAGAATGGAATGATTCAAAGTGGTCAAATGAGGCAGGTGGAAAGAAAGTAGCCACTTTTATATTGCAATAAACTTTTTGGAGGGATGTTCATTATGCTCTCAAATTGGGAAGTCCTCTTATTGAGGTTCTAAGAATGGTTGATGGGGAGAGAAAGCCGCCTATGGGATATATATATATATAGGGGCCGATTCTGGTGCAAACACCAAATAAGAATGAGGCAGTGAGGCACGATCTGAGTCGTTGATGGAGTTGATCCGAGGCACGTGGCGAAGCCACGTGTCAGCCGCAATTGTTGACTTTTCAAAAGTTAGTGGGTTTACTATTTGGGACACGTGGCGAGCCACAAATGCACGGGGGGTTAGATGTGTGGTTGAGATCGTGCCTCACTGCCTCACTCTACTATTACTGTTTGCACCAGAACCAAATCCTATATATATATATATATATAGGGGGGCGTTCAATTGAGGACATGTCTTATGGTGAGGGTGTAGGGACTAATCTTGGCCATTGGATGAGGTTCATCCAATGATCCACAAGCTGCCACGTGTCACATGTGGTAGTGGGTTTTACTATTTGCTTTTTGGTAGTGGGATTTTACTATTTGCTTTATTGGATTTTGGGTACTTGGACACGTGGCGCACCCACAAAGCACGGGGGGATTAGATGGATGATGATCTAATGGATGAGATTTGTCCCTACGTCCTTACCAAATTTGGGTGTCCTCATTTGAACACTCCTCTATATATATATATATATATATATATAGAGGAGTGTTCAAATGAGGACACCCAAATTTGGTAAGGACGTAGGGACAAATCTCATCCATTAGATCATCATCCATCTAATCCCCCCGTGCTTTGTGGGTGCGCCACGTGTCCAAGTACCCAAAATCCAATAAAGCAAATAGTAAAATCCCACTACCAAAAAGCAAATAGTAAAACCCACTACCACATGTGACACGTGGCAGCTTGTGGATCATTGGATGAACCTCATCCAATGGCCAAGATTAGTCCCTACACCCTCACCATAAGACATGTCCTCAATTGAACGCCCCCCTATATATATATATATATAGAGGAGCGTTCAAATGAGGCACTCAAATTAGAATGAGACTGTGAGGCACGATCTCAACCACACATCTAACCCCCCCGTGCTTTGTGGGCGCGCCACGTGGCAAATAGTAAACCCACTACCAACAGTAAAAAGCAAAAAGCAAATAGTAAAATCCCACTACCATATCTTTAAATCTCAACCATTAGATCAATATCATCAATGGCCAAGATCATGCCTTACAGCCTCATTCTACCAACCATGCCTCAACCGAGTGCTCCCCTATATATATATATATATATATATATATATATATATATAGAGGAGTGTTCAAATGAGGACACCCTCTTAGGGTAAGGACGTAGGGACAAATCTCATCCATTAGATCATCATCCATCTAACCCCCCGTGCTTTGTGGGCGCGCCACGTGTCCAAGTTCCCAAAATCCAATAAAGCAAATAGTAAAACCCACTACCAAAAAGCAAATAGTAAAACCCACTACCACATGTGACACGTGGCAGCTTGTGGATCATTGGATGAACCTCATCCAATGGCCAAGATTAGTCCCTACACCCTCACCATAAGACATGTCCTCAATTGAACGCCCCCTATATATATATATATATAGGAGCACTCCGTTGAGGCATGTTTGGTAGAATGAGACCGTGAGGCAGGCTGTGAGCCAATCAAAATGGTGATGTGGCAGTGGAAAACTTATTGTTGGCGGCAATTTATGGGGGGGGTATTTTGGGGATTTTGGTTTATTGAATTTATTAATTCTGACAGCTTTTCTGATGAGAGAGAACGGTGGTTTCGATTTCAATTTTCATTTCGTTTTTGATTTTGATTTCAATGTCGATTTTCATTTCGGTTTTGAAGAACGGTGGTTTCGAGTTTGTTGATTTGGTTTCGTCTGTGTTGGGAACGTGGTTATGGCGGAGGGGGAGGTTTGAATCCATGCCGGATCTGTTCCGGTGGTCCAAAGATTCAAGCTTTTTTCGTGCTGCTCAGATCTGTTCTGTCCTCACCTCACCTCACACCTACGCATCAATCATCAGACGCTGCTGATTCGCTCGTGATCGAAAGCCGAAAGGTACGAGCTTTATTGATTTTGGTTACTGTCCAGATCCAGATTCGATCCATTTTTTCGACTCTGCAAATGGGTTTATCGGATTCGTAGAGTTGGCTGATGCTTTTCGTCGATTGATGATTGAATTGGATTGTGTGCGTGATTGACTTGTGATGGTGAATTCGAAGCCGGAGAAGCTAGTGGGAAGAAGGTCTGCTGGAATGGAGAATTGCGGTGGAAAACCGGACATCTAAAAGCCGTAGGAGACGAAGGTAATTTTTTCCACGTCTGAGTTGAATTGAAGTTCAGTTATTTTTGTAACTAACTTGCCGCCTGCTGATGTGTTCTTGGTGAACCCCAGACCTTATTAGCCAAAGCTGTTGCAACGGAATGCTCACTCAATTTTCTTAGTGTCAAAGGACCAGAGCTCATTAACATGTACATTGGGGAGTCCGAGAAAAATGTGCGGGACATTTTTCAAAAGGTGTGAAAATTCATATAGCAATAGCAGTTAGCATTTTTTTTCTTCCCAAAAGTGTCTCGCATTGATAGTGTTCACATACTTTGCAGGCGAGATCAGCTCGCCCATGTGTTATCTTTTTTGATGAGCTCGATTCACTTGCTCCCGCTCGAGGTGCCTCTGGAGATTCAGAGGGTGTCATGGATCGAGTAGTTTCACAGGTTGTGATATTTTCTTAGAGCAAAGTTCATTCTTCTGCTATCCCCACTTGACAGTTTTCTTCCTCATTATAGATGCTTGCAGAGATTGATGGGCTCAGTGATTCATCCCAGGTATATCATTCATATTTGGATTTGTTATAGTTGTGCTGCTTGTATATCAAATCATTTGAATTTAACAATTGCTTTGATTTCTTGACTACATTAGGACTTATTCATTATTGGAGCAAGTAACAGGCCTGACCTAACCAGCTCTGTTACGGCCTTGTAGATTTGACAAGCTGCCATATGTTGGAGTTAATTTTGAAGCTTCTTACAGGGAGCGGTTGGTTCTTGTCTTTGCCTTGATGTGTTTTCTTTCATCAGGCTTTTTTCATTTGCTTCATGATCATTTTTTACTATCCTTTCACAGGGTCCTTAAAGCACAAACATGCGATGTGTCGGATTCCTGTAATATGTATTTTGTAGCTTCAGTTGATATGTAAATTTTGTAGTCGTTGAAAATGTAAATTTGACTTTGATATATCATACTTTCGAACTTGTATGTAATTCAAATTAACATTATGTTTGTCTTTGAAACAATTTTTTTTGTAAATTTTTTGTAATATTTTTTGATAAAGAAATAAGGGTGTAATGAAATTTCATAATAAATTACAATTTATTATGAAATGAATGTGCAAATGTGTTATCAAAAAGGGTGTAATGCCATATAAAATAAGGGGTGTAATGCAATTTATTAAATAAAAGGTGTAATGTAATTTATTAAATAAAGAGTGTAATGCAATTTATTAAATAAAGAAATAAGGGTGTAATTTGATAAATTGCAATTTATCAAATTGCATTACAAAGGGTGTAATGCAATTTATTAAATAAAGAAATAAGGGTGTAATGACATATGAAATAAAGGGTAATGACTTATGAAATAAGGGGGTAATGAAATAAAGGGTGTAATGACATATGAAATAAAGGGTAATGATTTATGAAATAAGGGGGGTAATGACATATGAAATAACGGTGTAATGGAGAAACAAGGGGGGTAATGACTTATGAAACAAGGGGGTAATGACTTATGAAACAAGGGGGTAATGACATATGAAATAACGGTGTAATGGAGAAACAAGGGGGTAATGACTTATGAAATAAGGGGGTAATGACTTATGAAACAAGGGGGTAATGACATATGAAATAAGGGGGTAATGACATATGAAATAACGGTGTAATGGAGAAACAATGGGGTAATGACTTATGAAATAAGGGGTACTGACATATGAAATAAGGGGGTAATGACTTATGAAATAAGGGGGTAATGACATATGAAATAAGGGGGTAATGGAGAAACAAGGGGGTAATGACTTATGAAACAAGGGGGTAATGACTTATCAAAATTAGAAATTGATTGCAATTTATTTTGAAATGAATATGCATATGTGATATCAACAAGAGGTAATGACATATCAAATAAAAAAATTGATTGCAATTTATTCTGAAACATTTCATTTATAAAAAATGAACATAAGTAGAATAAAAAAAAGGAACAAAACACTTATACAAATAGTTACAAATGCTTTCAATTAGTACTAATTTTGGTAAACAAAATGGAACTACAAATCCTTAGCATCAATTATCTGACATGTCCCTGATACAATTTGAATATCACTAATAAAACAAATACATCAGTTTGAGACTTTCCCAACAATGACTAAACAAAACACTGGTTCATCAAAAAGTCGATCGAGCATCCCTTGATAGCATGCTTAGATACAAGCCTCCTCAATACAACCTCGGGAGATCGCCTTGTCAATAATTTGTTACCATGCTCCACAACCACTGAGTCCGTCTCATTTTCCTGCCTCATTACCTATTGTAGTCACCACAAACAACAAGTAGTATGATCAATTTACTAGCTGTTAGATGAATACGGTTAGTAAAAATGGTCATAATTAAAACTTTACAACAAATGATCCAAATAGCTCAAGACTTGCATGCATCCTGTGAAGACCCTTCTCCAAAACTTGGTGATGCTAATAATAGCAGCAATTTTAAACACAAACTCGGTTCAACAAAGAACAATTCAGACTGAAATACAAATGTAGTAATCAGCCATCTTCACAACCACATTATGTTAACGACAACAATTAAAATTGAACTAAAAACATATAAAAGAAAATGCATCAGAGTAACCTCAGAGTAAAAGAAAATGAACTAAAAATGCTCGGTTTGGTTAATAATAGACAATATCTCAAGGAGGCAATCCCAGGAGACTAAAGCTTGTAAATCCAAGCAATCAAACATGTGCTGTAATGCAGCTTATCAATAAGGTAATCATCATGACTACGATTTTACTCCAAAAACTATACTAACACATGACTACGATTTAAGAACAAAAACTTCAGCACGAAAACTGAATCTTCAATGATCATCATCAACAGAGAACAAAAACTGTCAATAATTTGAGTCTCATTAGCTATAGTTAAAAGACAAGCATATAATCAAAGGAAGCTTAATTTATCTGTTCTTGCAGTACCCAAATTTTCTATCTAAATCAAGTACTTGCAGCATTCACAAACATTCACCAGCAAAACACCAAAACCAGCAGCACCTGCCAACTGCGACCCAAAACAAGAATGAATCCAAAGTCTACACACAATCATAATTTAAGATGCCCCAGCCACCACTGCCTGAGCCGCAATCAAATGCCCAACACCTGCTGCCAACAGCTGCCACACACAAATGCCCCAGCCATCACTGCCTGAGCCGCAAACAAGAAAAAGACCGATGCAAACTACAATCCATGGAAATCAAATGTGATAATTCAACTTCAGGGTCTACAACTCATTGACAATCACCACGGATGCAAAATGTAACAAAAATAATTCGCACAACCAAGTCAACACTGGAAAAAGCAATTCATACACAATTGATGAAATCCAAGCTAAAAATCCTTACCAGAAAATAATGAAATTTAAACAAAATTGATTACAACCAAACCACAAGCTGCTCCCTGCAGCTCCACCGTCGAAGCTACCCGTTCTTCCTCCAATCGCTGCTCCCTGCGGCTCCACCGTCGAAGCAACCCACCATCAAAGTAATTGCGAAAACCAAACATCACAAAAGAACCCAACATCGAAACCCTTCAGCCTGGGAGACGTTGTGTTTTAAATCTGTGAGCGGATGAAAGAGAGATGAGATGATGGCGAGCTGCTGCAAGTTTAGCCAAATCCAGATCTGTTTAGCCGGATTCGGATCTTAGCCATCCTCAGTGAAGTCGTCATCGCTTCAATTCGCCGTCGGCGTAATCCCAGTCTATGGACTCGCCGATGAGAATGAGTCGATTTTCACGAGCAGAGATATTGTAATTTGCAATAGTGTACGAGTCTGATGAGAGAGAATACAGTAGAACTGATGGGAAGGAGAATGCAAATGTCAATTATGCCCTTCAATTTACAAAATGAAGGGGTTTTATGAATATCTAAAATTAAAAAAGGAAGGTTAGTGGAAGACACGTGTCACTCTGAGATGAGTTTGACGGCTGAGATGAATGGGTGAGATGATGCCTCACAGTTTCATTCTAATTTTGGTGCCTCATTTGAACGCTCCTCTAATATATATATATATATATATAGAGGAGTGTTCAAATGAGGACACCCAAATTTGGTAAGGACGTAGGGACAAATCTCATCCATTAGATCATCATCCATCTAACCCCCCGTGCTTTGTGGGTGCGCCACGTGTCCAAGTACCCAAAATCCAATAAAGCAAATAGTAAAATCCCACTACCAAAAAGCAAATAGTAAAACCCACTACCACATGTGACACGTGGCAGCTTGTGGATCATTGGATGAACCTCATCCAATGGCCAAGATTTGTCCCTACACCCTCACCATAAGACATGTCCTCAATTGAACGCCCCCTATATATATATTAATATATATATAGGGGGGCGTTCAATTGAGGACATGTCTTATGGTGAGGGTGTAGGGACAAATCTTGGCCATTGGATGAGGTTCATCCAATGATCCACAAGCTGCCACGTGTCACATGTGGTAGTGGGTTTTACTATTTGCTTTTTGGTAGTGGGATTTTACTATTTGCTTTATTGGATTTTGGGTACTTGGACACGTGGCGCACCCACAAAGCACGGGGGGTTAGATGGATGATGATCTAATGGATGAGATTTGTCCCTACGTCCTTACCAAATTTGGGTGTCCTCATTTGAACACTCCTCTATATATATATATATATATATATATGAAACCATGGATAGAGCTAAAGAGACTATTGCTGCGAGTTTTTCAGCAAAGAAGGACTATGATCAGCATTTCAGCTCATTGACAAGAGATGGGATTGTCAACTTCATCAACCTTTGCACGCGGCAGGCTACTACTTGAATCCGCAATTCCAATAGAATAATTGGTCATCGAGTTGCGCACAAGTAATGCCTGGCTTATATGCATGCATTCAAAGGTTGATTCCGGACATGGAAGTGCAAGACAAAATCACTGATGAGTTGGAACTATATCGGAATGCATCTGGTCTCTTTGGCGACACAATGGCAGTTAGGCACAGCAAGAAAAAATCTCCAGGTACATAGAATTAAAAAATATTTCATTCGGTTATTTTAAATGTTCCCTTATGGGATGTTCTTATTATCTTCCTTAATAAATATTTGTTTTTTATCAGCGGAGTGGTGGGCTACTTATGGAGCATCAGCTCCTGATTTGCAGAAATTTGTTATAAGGGTACTTAGCCTTACTTGTAGTGCTACGGGATATGAACGAAATTGGACTGTTTTTCAGCATGTAAGTAATTGTTATATTTTTTTACATACATAATTGAGATCAGCAGCTACTTGTATAATCAAACTGGTTCTCTTTTACTTATAACAGCTTCATTCTAAGAAGAGAAATCGATTGGCACAGAATCGATTAATGACATGGTATTTGTCAAGGACAAACGCGCATTGAAACGCCGATACGATATTAAGGACACCACTAGTCCCATTTTATTAGATGAGATTGATGAAAGCAATGAGTGGCTACTTGGGAGAATGGAGCGTACCTCTCCGGATGATGGTCTTGTGTTTGATGATGATAATTTGACATGGAATATTGTTGCTAGAGCTTCTGGAGCTAATGATCCTAGCTATGCCACTAGAACAACAAGGAATGTTACATCTCTTTCTAGAGTTGATAAGGGCAAAGCAATAGCTAGTAGCTCCACCCGAAGAGCAGTGACATCAGAGAATGATGAGATGGAAGACGATATTGGTGTAGAAGAAGCCTACTTAGGAGATGAGGACGAGGACTAGGAGTAATAGAGATTTAGTTAACTATAGAACAAGTTTGAAGAACTTTATTTGCCTTAATACTTTGTTTTATGTACAATATATGACATAAAATCTATTTACAACCTTTGTTGGCATGAAGTGCGCCTCGCCTACGAAACGCGCGCTTTTTTTAGCCTTGCGCCTCAGGCACTAGGGACACCTTTGCGCCTTGAGCCTTTTTAAACCAAGAGCACAATTTCCTGCCACTCTAACACCGAGTTTATAAACTGGGTTAAGGCCTAAACTGGATAGAAGTCATTTAGAGATGTGCGGATGAAGTAAGGGTTTTTCGCTGGAGAAATTGAAGTGCTTGTGACCGCAAATGTGATAACTGGTACTTGAAAACTTCCTTCCTATATCTATCAGAACGGTAGCTTCAATTAAACTCTAAGATCCAATGATAGCCATCACTTGATCTCTTTCCAGTAGGTCTAGTACATATAAAGCCCTGCTGCCGACATCCTCAGAGTGTTTCATATGAAATTACCCCGATGTGTGATCACCAAGATGATCAACCAGCTATTGTTCGAACTACTGGTTGAACTCCTTAGGCAGAACCAATTAGCACGATAATAAATGCAGTTAGAACAGAAACTAGTACACATGAAATGATACCCAGTTCGGCGTTAACGAGCCTACGTCTGGGGGGCTTATCCCAAGCCCGGTGGAAAGCAATTCACTAAAAACGAGTTTAGGGTACAAGGACTTATGTTTGCAGACTCCCTCTCAAACAGCCGACTCTCTAAAACTCCAGTGACTTGCGATCAAAGCTCCCCTTTGATCTGAGATCCATCTCTTTGTCCACCAAATCTTCTCCCGAAGATTGCAGTCCTCTCCCGAAGACTCAGCAATAGCTAGTTTGAACTTGTGCAGCTTTAGTTTGTCCAGCAGTCAATCTGGAACATCAGCTTGAACAGATTGACTCATGTTGAGTTCGTAGGCAATGGTCACCTTCTACGGAATGAAGAACTCAGCACCGATCGATCAACCTCTATCTCTCTCTCTCTCTCTCTCTCTCAGTGTGTATGAGTGTTTAGCTTCTGAGATCGGTATGTTCAATAGTCACTCTGAACAGCAGGTTGAATAGATCGACTCGTACATGTTGAGCTCGTCTAAGGTAGTCACCTTTGAAGGAACGAACAGCTCAACAATGATCTTCCTCTCTCTAAGTGTGTATATATGTTTTTCTTCTTTTGCGATCGATGTTTACTATGAAACTCATGAGGCTTTTTATAGGAAGATGTTGAATCATTATCTTCTATTATTCTTTAATCAGTCACAGTGTCCAACGTCTGTTGTTACCGTTGTTGTGACATCCTCTAGAATTGTCAGCGCCGAAATCTTTATCCAGAAACAGAGTCCACCCAAATTGATCCAGTAGCAGTTCGTCTGCCTTTGTCAGAACATCCTACTGTCAGAACTGTCAGCGCCGTATATTTGTTCCACTAGCAGTTTGACAAGCGTATTTTTAACCCTTTATAGTGTACAAGTTATGAGTTTTAGGGGTCTAGTTGCAGTCAAAAAACATTTATAACCTTGGTAAGCCAATGGTCGATCCAAGGAACAACGTGTGTGAATACTAGTTAACAGGTGACCTATTTAGCTATTCCGATTAACAGTGAAAGGTTTTGGTGTGATGAAAATAGCAGAAATTAAATGCAGTAAATAAAAGGTTGTGAACTTGATCAGAGAAAGAATTCCAGAATCATACTTCACTCGTGCCAACCCTACTAGTCATGCAATCATGTCACGTAAATTATTCATGCTATCGAATATGGAAATAAACAAAAATAACACTAGACAAGCCGCCCATCCACGGATCATTGTCTTAATTAATCTTAATCGTTGAACGCCGCCCATCCACGGATTATCAATCTCGATTATTAAACTTATGGGTTTTCAGACAAAAGTCAACTTTCCTATTAATTCATGTACTACCATTATAGCTGCCATGACTTAATATCAATTTCATGCAATCCGGTTAATACCTAGGACCCATCCATCTTTTGGTAATTTACCTAAATACGTTCTAGCATGCAAACATCCCATTCAATGTAAAACTTGAAAGAACGATAAAATTAAGCATAATGAAATTGAATATTCGAATCGCATAGATAAAACGTTTAATTGATCACATGAAGAGTTGAGTACATAGCACGGGATCCGTAGGATCCCAGAATAGGAAGACTACTCACTACTCACTACTCATGGTAAGTTAACCAAAAGCAGTGTATATGAAGAAATTAAGGACGAGGAAACCGTGTAGACGATGTAGCTCGTTGAATCCTCAATCTCGCGATGATCTATGTCTTCTCCCAAGTTAGGGTTCTTTAATCTCTCTTCAAGCACACCTAGAATACTCTGGTTGTTGCCCCTTTATAGCCCAAATATTGATAAATTCCCAAAGAGGATCAGAACTTGCCAAAAACGGATTTGGAAATTACATGATAATTCTGCCTCCCGACGATGCCGTGACACCCGTGACATTCAGACATGTCACGGTATGCCCCAAAAGCCACTGAGTCGAAAAGGGGCTGTGACACCCGTGACATTCGGACATGTCACGACATGTCACAACGAGGGCAAAACTCACTGAGTCGAAAAGGGACCGTGACATTCGGACATGTCACATCATGTCACGGCGAGGGCAAAACTCACTGAGTCGAAAGGCTGCCGTGACACCCGTGACATTCGGAGGATGTCACGGCATGTCACGGCCTGGCTGGAAATCACTCGGATCTTTCTGAGGAGAAAGCCTACCGTGACACCCGTGACACTAATGAGATGTCACGGCATGTCACGGCCTACTGCTGGTGTAGAGCTCTTTTTTCGGCCTTTTTCGTTGATATTTCCGTTCTTTCAGCACTTCGCGTCCACGGAGCGATGATATGCCAATTTTACCTGAACACTAGAGAAAGACATCAAATAGGGACAATTTGCCCGGAGAAGAAGTTTTATCCTTCATCGAATGTAGTGAATAATTAGTCAAAATATCGACTGATCAAAACCCTCCACACTTAGGATTTGTTCGTCTCGAACAAATGTCAAACAAATGGCAGAATAGATACACGAGTGAATGTAATGCACAACGACCATAAGTATCTAAGCTACCCACTCAAGTGTCATGCGATCAATTCTAGCTAAAACAAAAACAAAAGATAACTCACTGTCGTAGAGGACACGAATGCATTTAGCATATGCATCAAGCCTTTAAACCCCTAGGCTGCCCTAGTAGGACGAGTATAGTCTCGTGAAGGTTTTCAGGAATGGGACTACCTACAAATCCATGTACAACTAACTAACGTGTATGCATGAATGATGCTCAACGAGTCACAGTAAAGTCATGTCATACCTCAGATTAATTGTGTTACCTCGACTTCAAGTCAAATATCTTCATCAAAGTTGTCAGACAATCATAGATTAAACGAGTTGTGCATTCAAGCGGTCAGTACACACGGCTAGCAAGCGACTAATCACACGTTCTAAACAGTTCTATAGCAATGTGGTAAGAACACGAATAGTTACACAAAACATGCTCGCCATTCACCCATGCTATCTAGGGATAGTCCACGGGCTCTTGACGCAAAGCTCATTCTCAAGTGCCAAGGACTAGGCAATGACCCGTAAGAGAATAGGAGCTTGGCTTACGGATTTTTCTGAAAAATAGTACGAAAATCATATCAAAATTTCAGTGCAAGCACGAGGATCGTCCCTTAGTTTCTAGCACATGGATTTACAAGGCAAGTCATGATTTGCACGCAATGAGAAGATGGAATTACACTACATCAAGCAAAAGGGGGCAGAATTTTTTTCAAATTTTTTTTTTCATACACAAGGGGTGACTTTTCTCACTTTGCCCTAGGTATTATTTTCTGTTTTTCTTTCTCTATACACAATGGGTGACTTTTCTCACTTTGCACTTAGTATTTTTCTGCTCTCTTTGTTTTTCTTCAAAAACAACTGTGCTTGGGGTCAATTCTTCACCCTCTTTTGAAAATTCAAAACTTTGTTCTTGATTGAAAACATTTAAAACCATTCTTTTTTCTAACTCTACACTTAAAGCTTGACATAGTGTAAGAATAAAGGTGGGTGCATGCAGATCATAACAAGTATAGAGAATCACATGCTAGCACTATGGTCACCTAGAAAAAGAGATGCAATTTAAGCTTTTGACATTTTGTATCGGTGTCAACTAATATCGAGTCTCAAACATGCTTCAAGTAATACGTAAAACACGTGATAGGCAAAGGCTAGCAATGATACTGACGTGAGAGAATACACGCACGAATAAAACTATTTCAAGTCCTAGACTTCGAATCCAAAAGAATACCTATCAGTCAAGGAGTATCGTAGAAAACGAGGATTTCAATCGCAATACGTAGACATTTGAGAATATGCAAGAGTGAATGCGTGATATGCAATGTGTGTGACTATGCGCTACCCACTCCACACTTAAAATTTAGCGCAGTCCCTAAGCGAAGAAATAAAAGAAAAGAAAAGGCGCATAGGAACTTCCCTCGTGTGTGATGGTCTGAAATTTGTGGCGATTAAGCGATGCCCGGGGAGTGAAATGCGACTCGTTAGCTGGTAGAAATAGAAAAAAAAAATAAAGCTGCACGAGTTATAGATTAGCATTGATAATGGAGGGTAGGCAAAAACAGGAAGTGCCAAATAGAAGGTACGATAAATGATGCGAGCAAAATATAGATCATAAAACACATCTCAAACAACAACTATCATGTAGAAGGAAAAATCATGGCAAAAGGTCAGCGTACAGTAAGAAAATCATGAACGTGCCACAACTGACAAAAACAACCAAAAGTCAGGAAGAGAAATGCAGGAGGAGCTAAACAGCGCTATCGTCCTCATCATCATCGGCACCAAAAAGATCTGCTGTATCATCGGACTCCCTAGCAGTGTGAGAAGGACCGGCCTCACGGTCATTTCGGCTAGGAGGCATGTGGAATGGTGGAGGAGGATAATCAGAGTGGCCCTGCCCCCGAAGTAATGTCATCAAAGCATCATGTGTCCACTGCTGCCCCCTGCTGGCCTGATGACGAAGATCTGAAAAATCGACGGTGAGCTGGGCATGGCCCTGGACAAGCTGACTCTGAGATCTGACTATCGACATCTGATGCGCCATTATCTGGCGCTGGTGTGCAAAAATCTGAGTCTGCATCTCTATCATCTGGTACTGCTGCGCGAAAAGTCGCATCTGGGTGGTCTCTAGGCGCGCAAAGCGTTCCTCGAATGTGCTCGGGAGCTGGGTATCAGAATGTGGCTGCGGGGGAGGGGCATGCTCAGTCACTGGAGGAGCTTGCTGAGCTGGTGTCGGCTCCTGTGCCTCGTCCATGTCGACGTCCTCAGCTGGAGGGTCACCGCCCCAAACACGCTCGAGGGTCCTCTGTCTGCTCTCGACCCGGCGGCGCTTCCGGGTAGCCTGTCTATGTGCTTCCACTGACGATCCCGGTCAATCATCCTAATGTCGACCATCTTATCTGCGTCCAGGACTGATTTGACCGGTACTGGCAGCGCACTAAATTCCCATCCTAGCGACTCAACGAGAATGGTGACAAACAAGCCGCCGCCTAAAGCAATGTTCTTGTCAAGAACTGAGCCCCAAAATACCATTTGGCCGGTGAGAATCTGGAAGAAATCAACTGGGCGTAGGCGGTCCATCGATATCATGACGTCAAGCTCGGGGTTACCAATATTCGTGGCACCTTCGCCACGTCGAAATATACTCATGGCAACAAGACGATGCACAACCTTCCATAGCTTATTCTTGATACATGAAGAGGGCCAACTGGACGTGAAATAGCAGTCAAAGCCGGATATGGCTTTCCAGAATTCATAGCGATCCTCATCGGTGTACTGTCCACAAAAACCCTCTAAGGGAAATCCCAATATGGCGCAAACCTCGGCTTTAGTCATAGTATAATCCCGGCCACCCACCGAGGCTGAACTTCCAATATCCGGAGCACCCAAATACTCAAAGAATACTAGAAATTCCCTTAAAAGCCTAGGGTATGTTGGTGCAGGCCGAGCAAACAGAATATTAAGGCCGGAGGCCACAAATAATGCACGACAACTATCCAATAACTCGAAGGAGAGCAATGTACCACGGTCAGGGACTAAGGTAGGTTTTACCTTCTTAAATGAGATGATGTCGTCATATTGCTTGCATTTTTCCGGTAGGAGCATTGAAGGACGGCGATCTGGGTAGGCTCTTTGAGCGGGAGGTTGGTCAGCTGGTTGTGGTGGGGCATTCTGAGCATTCTGGGACGAGGAGGCTGCTGCACGGGAGGATCGGTTTCGCGCCATGGGGAGAATTGGTGAAGGAAAATCGAATTTGGTGTTTAGGGTTACGGAATTTCGGATTGGGGCAGTCGGAATTAGAGAGGAGATGGTGGAGAGGGGATGGTGGAGAGGGCGGGACGGACGGCGGACGGAGGAGTGTGACGAGTGGATCGGAGCTGTGCGGCGCGGGTTGGCTCGTCGTCGGCTGTTCAGGGAGATATGGCGGTCTATTTTTTATTTCTAAAGTTCTCATCTGCTTTAATTTGAAAATCAGACCTGCCGTGACATCCGAGTATGTTACAGGTGTCATGGCACCCTTGAATATCACTGCCAAGAAACTCTGCCGTGACACCCGTGACATGTCCATTGGTCACGGCATGTCACGGCACCTCTGAAAATCACTGCCTGATTACCCTGCCGTGACACCCATGACATGTCCATTGGTCACGGCATGTCACGGCACCTCTGAAATTTTCTACCAAAATACCCTACCGTGACAATTCCATTGTGTCACGGGTGTCACGGCACCAATAATCCCCAGTGTAGATATGTTGTTTCACCCCTATTTTCTGGGCTGAGTGCGACACACTCCACACCTAGATTCCTGCAATGGTCACACACAACGTGTACAATGCAGCGCGGGTTACTCCCCGAAGAGGCCTAGTTTAACATCTTGGCGAGACATAGCTGGGGCGGGGTAGTAGTACGAGAAGCATTCTCGAGAAGTCTTTTGCTAAGATCCCTTCCCGAGAAGTAGGTTATCGTCAATGCCTTCGGGAGGAGCCAGATGCTTTAGCACGTGGTAGTGCTTAAGGCGTTGCCCGTTCACTACCATAGATTTTCTTCCTTCATTGCTAAGCTCTACGTGGCCGTCTGGATATGCTCTTTCCACTGTATAAGGGCCACTCCATTTAGTGCGCAGCTTCCCAGGAAATAATCTAAGGCGGGAGTTGTAGAGAAGAACTCGCTCGCCTTCATTGAATTCTCTGCGCACTATGCGTTTGTCGTGCCATTTCTTTGTCCTCTCTTTTTAGATGCGAGCATTCTCGTAGGAGTCTAATCTTATCTCATCGAGCTCATGTAGCTGCAGCAGTCGCTTTTACTCTGCTGCTTTCATGTCCATGTTCAGCTCTCTAATAGCCCACAGAGCCTTGTACTCGAGTTTGACTGGCAGATGGCAGGTTTTTCCATAAACAAGTCTGAAAGGACTCATTCCGATAGGAGTTTTGAATGCAGTCCTATATGCCCACAACGCGTCATCTAGCTTGGACGCCCAGTCCTTTCTGTGACTCGACACTGTCTTCTCGAGGATGCTTTTGATCTCTCTGTTAGAGATTTCTACTTGCCCACTGGTCTGAGGATGATATGAAGTGCCAACCTTGTGATAAACACCGTATTTCTTTAGCAATGTCTCGAAATTTGTTTCTTTGAAGTGGGAGCCTCCATCGCTGATAACTTTTCTCAGTACTCCAAACCGAGGAAAGATAACCTTCTGAAACATTTGCATGACTACCTTGGCGTCGCAAGTAGGAGTAGCCACTGCTTCAACCCACTTGGAAACATAGTCGACTGCTACCAAGATGTACTGATTTCCATAAGAAGGTGGGAATGGTCCCATGAAATCGATGCCCCCATACATCAAATAAATCGACTGCGAGAATGCTCTGCTAGGGTATCTCCTGCTGCTTAGAAATATTTCCAGTCCTTCTGGCACTGATCACAAGCTTATACGAAGTCGTGGGCATCCTTAAATAGAGAGGGCCAAAAGAATCCGGACTGCAGAACTTTCATACCTGTTTTCGAACCAGCCCCGTGTCCACCATATCGTGATGAATGGCAGCGCTCTAGGATCCATATGATCTGCTCCTCATCGACACAAGTCTTGTAGAGACCGTCAGCACATAATATGTATAGGAAAGGGTCATCCCAGAAGTACCTCTTTACATCGGACAGGAATTTCCTCTTCAGGTTATGCGACAGGTCAGGAGGGATGATACCGCAAGCCAAGTAGTTGACGAAATCTACGTACCATGGGGCCATGTCTACATCTACACTCATGAGCTCCTCGCCTGCGAGAGAGTCAGTCATAGGGAGTTTGTCTTCTTCTCGGTCGAGCTCTCCTAACTCGAGGCGTGATAGGTGGTCTGCAACCAGATTTTCAGCTCCATTCTTGTCTCTAAACTTGATGTCAAATTCTTGGAGGAGGAGAACCCATCGAATCAGTCTAGGCTTCGAATCCTTCTTGGACAGCAAGTACTTGATTGCGGCATGGTCAGTGTACACTTTGCTCTTCGAACCTATCAGATACTGCCTAAACTTCTCAAAGGCATAAACAATGGTCAGCATCTCTTTCTCAGTCGTAGTGTAATTTGCTGCTGCGCCGGCTAGGACTTTACTCGCGTAGTAAACCACGTGCAACTTCTTGTCAATGTGCTACCCTAGGACTGCTCCTACTGCGAAATCACTAGCATCACACATTAGTTCAAATGGCAGCTCCCAATCAGGGGGCTGCACTGCAGGAGCAGAAGTAAGAGCAGATTTCAGAGTGTGGAAAGCATTAAAACATGATTCACTGAAATTAAACTCAGCTTCCAGGCAAAGTAGATCATTGAGTTGGCTATCTTCGAGAAATCCTTTATGAAGCGCCTATAAAATTCTGCGTGCCCAAGGAAGCTCCTGATTCCTTTCACATCTCGTGGTGGGGGCAGCTTTTCAATCACCTCCACCTTCACGCGATCGACCTCGATGCCTCGGTTAGAGACCATTTGTCCCAACACAATACCTTCCTGCACCATAAAGTGACACTTCTCCCAGTTTAAAACCAGGTTAGTGTCAACACAACGACGAAGAATATCAGTAAGGTTAGAAAGGCATGAATCAAATGAAGAACCATACACCGAAAAATCATCCATAAACACTTCCATGGTGTTTTCTAGAAAATCAGAAAAAATGGCCATCATACAACGCTGAAAAGTGGCTGGTGCATTGCAAAGACGAAAGGCATGCGTCTATAAGCAAATGTGCCAAAAGGGCAAGTGAAAGTGGTCTTCTCCTGGTCCTTGGGGTGTATAGGGATCTGAAAGAAACCACTATAACCGTCGAGGTAGCAGAAAAACTTATGCTTCGCAAGACGTTCTAACATTTGATCGATAAAAGGCAAAGGAAAGTGATCCTTACGAGTTTCCTTATTCAACTTCCTATAGTCAATGCACATACGCCAACCAGTCACAGTACGAGTAGGAATCAAATCATTATGCTCATTACGTACAACAGTCAAACGTCCCTTTTTAGGGACAACATGCACAGGACTTACCCACTCACTATCAGCAATGGAATAAATAATGCCTGCATCCAATAATTTTGAGAATCTCTTTCTTCACTAAATCATTTAGTTTAGGATTCAAACGTCTCAAAGCATCCCTAGTGGGCCTAGCATCGCCCTCTAGATGGATTCTATGCATGCACATATCTGGGCTAATACCCTTAAGATCATCTATCGAATAACCTAGGGCAGGTCTATGTTCTCACAGAACATCTAGCGATTTCTGGGTCTCTACATCAGTCAAGGATGCATTCACAATCACTGGGTAGGTCGAGTTAGGGCCCAGAAATTCATACTTGAGACTTCCGGGTAGAGGTTTCAGCTCTACCTTGCAAGGTTCCTTACCTGAGTCGGTGTTCTGTTCAGCTTCAGCTGCTCCCTCAATGCTCACTGCGCATATATCCATCGATATTGGGCAGTCCGGTACAACTCTGTAAGACTCAATAGAGGTCAGTGTAATAGGGTCATCAACATCAGCAGAGTCTAATACATCACAGTCAGCTAACAGATTAGGACTCTTGCACATGTTGGGCAAATAAAAGACAACTCGTTCGCTGCCCACTCGCAAAGCTATAGACCCTCTATCCATGTCAATGACCACCTTAGCTGTATAAAGGAATGGTCTACCAAGTATAATCGGGATATATATGTCCTCTAAGATCTCGAGCACAATAAAATCAGAAGATGTGTAAATATTCTTCACCTTGACAGGCACGTCTTTCAGAATCCCTTTCGGGAGTCTACAAGAACGATCCGCAAGGCGAATAGAGGTATTAGTAGGACAGAGATTACCCAAATTAAATTTAGCATACAATGAATAAGGCATGATAGACACACTAGCACCGAGATCACATAAGGCACGACGAATAGTAATACCGCCAATATCGCAAGGGATAGAAAAACTCCCTGAGTCCTTAAGCTTAGGTGGCATGGGCTGGTGCATGGCAGCACTGCACTCCTCACTCAGAGCCACTGTCTCGGTCCCGTCCATTTTTCGTTTCCCAGTCAGAATCTCCTTCATGAATTTTGCATAGGTAGGGATCTGGGTGATTGCGTCGGTAAAGGGCATTGTGATGTAAAGAGTATGAATTTTATCAACGAACTGCATGAACTCTTTATCTCGTCTTGTAGCTTTGAGCCGCTGAGGGAATGAGACTGGCGGTATATAGGGAGCTGGCTCCACTGTCCGCGCAGAATTTACAGCTCGGTATTCAGCTTCCTTTGATGTTTCCTCTTCCAGAGGTGTAAGAATAGGCGCTGAATTTGTAGCTTGAGGTCGAGTGATCTCAGCAGGTAGCATCTCAAGCTGTTTTCCTCCTCGGAGTTTGATGGCGTTCACTGATTCCCTAGGATTCGGATCTGGTTTCGATGGGAGTTTCCCATGTTCTCTAGTCGCCGAGTCTGCTTGTTGAGCTACTTGATTTTCTAGCATCCTGTTCTAAATGACCAGCTGCTCGATTGTCTTCTCGAGTCCTTTCACTCGCCTATCCTGCTCAGCCATAAAACTAGCCATCATGGACTCCATGCTAGATGAGCTGCCTGACTCCTGTTGCTTGGGCTGCTGCGGCTGGTAGGTATAACTCCTTGTATTCTGATTTTGCTGCCCTTGTGACTGGTTGTTGTATTGAGGCCTCGGCTGGTAGGAAGTATTATTCTGCGTTTGCTGAGCTTGATTGTTGTATTGGCCCCGTGGCTGGTACGGTGCATTGGTTTGCTGCTGTTTGTAAGGGAAACTAGGGGGAGCCTGATTCTGCGTTTTGTAAGAGAGGTTAGGATGATTCCGGTTCGGGTTATCCCACCTGTTAGCGGCTGACCCATAGCCGAAACCAGTCCCTTGATTATTTTTCCCAACATAATTAGCATCCTCCTGATTTCCACTGTTATCATCTTGTCCCATCACGGGATAGCCATCTGCAAAATGAGAAGGAGAGCCACAAATCTGACAATAGACACCTACATTGGCAACATCGGATGACTTCATAGAGGAGCTTGTCATCAGATTTTTGATCTCGGTGGCAAGCATCTTTACGGTGTTGGTCAATTCGGCAATGTCATTAGAGCTATCAGCGAGGTAGAGATCTTGCAAGCCCTTTTTATCCTTCGGATTACCTCGATCACTGGTCCAGAGGTGGTAGTCTAGAGCTGCCTTTTCCACGATACCATACATTTCTTCCAGAGGAACTCCAGTAAGTCCCCCACCAGTAGTTTGATTTATCAAAGTACGCATTCCCTGGTCGATTCCCTGATAGAAAGTGTCCATGATCTGCCACAGCTCTAGGTTGTGGTGGGGCACATCCTCATCAGCTCCTTGTACCTCTCCCAATCCTCGTACAGAGTCTCACCATCCATAGAACGGAACGAGATGATCTTGTTCCTGAAATGAGCTGTATTTTGATGGTGGGAAGTACTGCTGGAGAAAGGCTTTAGCCAACTCATCCTAGGTAGTAAACGTGCCCTCTGCATGACTGTCTAGCCACCTACTATCCTTGTCAGATAGTGAGAATGGAAATAGCCTTAGATAGTAGGACTCTGGAGGGACACCATTGGTCTTCACCGTGTTGCACATTTGAATAAAACGCTTGAGGTGCTGGTGGGGGTCTTCATTCATTCTTCCAGAAAATTGGTTGTTCTGCACCATTAGAATGAGTCCCGTTTTGAGTTCCCAGGTGTTGTTGGCTATACCAGGTGGTGCGATAACGGATTGAAATCCCGAGACACGTGGAGCAGTGTAATCTCCAAGGGTCCTGCGCACTGGCTGCTGCACATGACGCTGCTGGTCATCTTCGACCACCTCATTCAATGCTTGATTCCGATTCATAGCTAATGCTGCGAAATTTCGGTTCAGTGCTCGGAGTCGTCGAGCTTCGTTTTGGACCCTGCGATGAGTTCTTCGTTGGTCCGGTGAGTCCTCGTCCGATACCTGAATCTGTTTCTTCCGTCGGGGTGTTTTCCTTGGCATGAACTAGCTAGTACTTGCAAGAGCCAAATATCACCATGAGTGAAGAAATTGAGGCAGAAAAATTCAAGTAACAAACGAGGTGGAATAGTTTAAACTACACACGTTAAATCTAATATCACACTAAACGCTGCTCCCCGGCAACGGCACCATTTTGACAAGCGTATTTTTAACCCTTTATAGTCGTCAAGTTATGAGTTTTTGGGGTCTAGTTGCAGTCAAACAAAATTTATAACCTTGGTAAGTCAAGGGTCGATCCAAGGAACAACGTGTGTGAATACTAGTTAACAGGTGACCTATTTAGCGATTCCGATTAACAGTGAAAGGTTTTGGTGTGATGAAAATAGCAGAAATTAAATGCAGTAAATAAAAGGTTGTGAACTTGATCAGAGAAATAATTCCAGAATCATACTTCACCCGTGCCAACCCTACTAATCATGCAATCATGTCACGTAAATTATTCATGCTATCAAATATGGAAATAAACAAAAATAACACTTGACAAGCCGCCCATCCACGGATCATTCTCTAGATTAATCTTAATCGTTGAACGCCGCCCATCCACGGATTATCAACGATCTCGATTATTAAACTTAGGGTTTTTCAACGAAAGTCAACTTTCCTATTAATTCATGTACTACCATTTTAGCTGCCATGACTTAATAGCAATTTCATGCAATCCGGTTAATACCTAGGACCCATCCATCTTTTGGTAATTTACCTAAATACGTTCTAGCATGCAAACATCCCATTCAATGTAAAACTTGCAAGAACGATAAAATTAAGCATAATGAAATTGAATATTCGAATCGCATAGATAAAAATGTTTAATTGATCACATGAAGAGTAAGGTACATAGCGCGGGATCCGTAGGATCCCAGAATAGGAAGACTACTCACTACTCATGGTAAGTTAACCAAAAGCAGTGTATATGAAGAAATTAAGAACGAGGAAACCGTGTAGACGATGTAGCTCGTTGAATCCTCAATCTCGCGATGATCTATGTCTTCTCCCAAGTTAGGGTTCATTAATATCTCTTCAAGCACACCTAGAATAATCTGGTCGTTGCCCCTTTATAGCCCAAATATTGATAAATTCCCAAAGAGGATCAGAACTTGCCAAAAACAGATTTGGAAATTACTTGATAATTCTGCCTACCGACGGTGCCGTGACACCCGTGACATTCGGACATGTCACGGCATGTCACGGTATGCCCCAAAAGCCATTGAGTCGAAAAGGGGCCGTGACACCCGTAACATTCGGACATGTCACGACATGTCACGGCGAGGGCAAAACTCACTGAGTCGAAAAGGGGTCGTGACACCCGTGACATTCGGACATGTCACGGCATGTCACGGCGAGGGCAAAACTCACTGAGTCGAAAGGCTGTCGTGACACCCGTGACATTCGGAGGATGTCACGGCATGTCACGGCCTGGCAGGAAATCACTCTGATCTTTCTGAGGAGAAAGCCTACCGTGACACCCGTGACACTAATGAGATGTCACGGCATGTCACGGCCTACTACTGGTGTAGAGCACTTTTTCGGCCTTTTTCGTTGATATTTCCGTTCTTTCCGCACTTCGCGTCCACGAATCGATGATATGCCAATTTTATCTGAAACAATAGAGAAAGACATCAAATAGGGACAATTTGCCCAAAGAACAAGTGTTATCCTTCATCGAATGTAGTGAATAATTAGTCAAAATATCGACTGATCACAATTCTACCGCCCTTGTCAGAACAAATGTCAGAACTTGTCAGCGTTGTATATTTTGAACCACTAGCAGTTCCACCACCCTTGTCAAAATAGCTGTTAGAAATTGTCAGTGCCGTATATCTTGAACAAGACCTCCTAAACCTCCTTCGACATCATGTCTTGTAAGCAGTTTGATTTATGTAACTTCAAGGACCAGCGAAAGAGTTTAGCGACTGAGTTCCATCACGGTCTAGAACAACGTCTGAGTTCAACGACTCGATGCTTCTGAGTTCCATTTTAGTGCTTAAACACCTTGATGTCGTTTTGCCAAAATTCATGCCATAAGAACTAACAATCTCCCCCTTGGCATTTTGGCAAAACATACTTGAGTTCCATACGACTTCAAGAATTCTCCCCCTTTTTGCCATAAACTGACAAGGCAAAGAATCTGTGATTCACCAAGCTCCCCCTGAATGTCTATCACATACTTTCCTTTGAACTTCTCCTATGTTCCAGCTCTCTTCCTTAACTGGTCAGCCCAACTGACTTTGAACTGTTCGGCTTCTGGCTGACCACGACCTGAACACTTAATTGTCAATGACAAACAGACCCAAGGAGGATCTAAGTGTCTCGAACTGAGCATTATGCAAAGGTTTGGTGAAGATATCGGCTAGCTGTTTGTCAGTTGTCATATGCTTCAGTGTGATTTCCTTCTTCTCCACGAGTTCTCGAATATAGTGGTGTCTAATGTCGATGTGCTTAGTGCTGGAGTGTTGTACTGGATTCTTCGATATGTTAATTGCACTCATATTATCACAGTACAACACCATCTCATCCTGTTTCACTCCATATCCATGATCCCTGCTGCCCCTAATTGGTTGATAGAAGATGCACCAAACACAATTAAAATTAGAGTTGTAAACATGGCTTGGGAGGTCGTGTATGAATGCCTGCAATTTAGCCCTAATCGGGAACGGGAGTGAAGAGGGTTCGTACTTCGTAGTCTTACGCCGAATAAATGAAATATATATTTTTCTTTTCTTTTTTTTTTTGATAAAAAGAAATATATCTTTTAAATGTATATGAAAGATAGTTCAAAGACTCATGGATTAAATTATATGGCTCCCAAAGCAGACTTTCTTTCCTCTAAGCTTCAGCATTAAGGTACACCACCATTTGATATAATTTTCTATTTATTCATTCGATCATCAAATTTCAGATACCATTTCATTCGATCACTAGATGCAATAGTTACTATATCTATGTAGGCTTGTAGGTTGAACTTATCTATACAAATTGTAAAAACATTCCTATTACACTTTCAAATGACAAAATCTTCATTTGGATTCTACATCATAAGTTAATTAGAAAGCCTAAACCATCATGTCTTAAACGTTATATAAAAATAAAGTCCCATTGAATGATTAAGCATAAAAATTTTGAATGAAGAGGAAAAAAACAGGGAGGCAATCAAGTTAATGATGGTAGTATTGTTGCCTTTAACCAATTTCAAATTGATGCGGGTGTTAGTGATGCAGGTTTTTATGGCAATCCGTTCACTTTGTGCAATAACAACAAAGAAGAGACTAGAGTCAGGGAAAGGCTTGATCAAATTCTTTGTAATGGTTGGGTGCTGTCTGAGTTCCCTACCATGGTAATAACCCACTTGGTCAGCGTAAAATCTGATCATTGTCCTTTGCTTATTGACCGGAAGAGCAAATCTAAGCACAAGGCGCTTGTCCATTACCCTAAAGTCTGGGAAGAACATACTAGGTTTCTTAATGTCGTTGAAGAAGTCTGGGCGGGGGGAGAGGCACAATAATCTTATTTTGAATTTCGGCCTAAAGTTTAAAAGTCTAAGGCTCGAACTGAAAGGATGGAATAATTGGGTCGTCTTTTGAAATATTCTGCGTCGAATGTCTGATTTGGTCTCTGAAATCTTCCCGTGGTAGATGAGATGTTGTTCTGGTCGAGTGCAGAACAATATCTAAAACAACTTATGCAGAAATAAATACAGTGCGGAAAATAAACGACACGCAAAGTTGTTACCCAGTTCGGCGTTAACGAGCCTACGTCTGGGGGCTGTCTCTTAGCCCGGTGGATAGCAATTCACTAATAATGAGTATTGCGAGTACAGGATCTTACGTTTACAGAATCCCTCTTAAACAACCTGAGCCTCGGACACTCTAGCAATTGCACTCTAGGTCTCCCCCTAGATCTTTGCTCCCGCTCCGTATCCACCAGAATGATTCTCCGTGAGAATCAACGCCTTCTCCCGATTGCGCAGTAACAGAACTTCAGTGCGTGATCCTTTAGCTTGTTCCACGATCAATCTGCTGAGCACCAGCACAGATTGAATCCGAGCGCCTTCGAGTAACCAATGACGATTAACTCTCCGGCCGATTACATGCGTCGTGAATAACCAGTTACGATTAGTTCACCGCCGTTTGCCTCCTCCTCCCTTCAGTGAGTATGAGCGTGATTAATATCTCCGTAAGTGCTGAATTCTGCAACTTGTTCAACTGCCAGTCTGTTATAGCAACCTGAAACAACTGGACAGCACAGCCGTGAGTTCACCGGAATAATGAACTCAAGGCCGATCGATCTCTCTCCTCCCTGAGTGTGTATCTGCGTTTAGCTTAATGATCGATGTAGAATTGACAAGCCCAGCACTGCTTATATAGGACGGTAGAAATCCTAAATCAAATAGGATTCCTAATCTTAACCGCCTATATCATTAGGAAACGATTCCTAATCTTTTAGGAAATCTTTCCTAAATCCTTGCGCATATCTTCTTGTAGATAATCCTCCAAATATCTTCAACTCCGTTTAGGAAACCTTTGATTATCCTCTTTGTTAAGTTAACTTCAAGCGCAAGTCATCCCTAATTCTTCTCAACCGACTTCTTGATATGCATGAACATATTTACGTCCACCGACTCCAAGATCTGTATCATATCTTCAATATGCCACAACACCGACTTTCCTAAACTGCCTTAGGAAATCTCTACTGCGTCTGAGTTGTTCCACGTCGGTTGAAACAAGTTGCCTAATCTGAATTAGGAAACTTCCAACTTCTGTCCTTCCATGTGTGACCGCCTTGAGCTCCAACGGTCAACTGTGTTTCCTAATCTGAATTAGGAAACATTCCATCTGCTTCGACTTGTTCCAGGACAGTTGTCTCTTCTAGTCTTGAACAACAGCTTGAACAACTATACTAAGTTTTGCCAAACTACATGCCATAAAACTAACAGTCTCGAGAATTCATTGTCTTGAAGGACAGATACAGAGAGGTGCAACTGATTTAATTCAAAGTGAGCTAACGGAGTGTCGATGATGTGGTCTCGAGGATGCCCTAAGGCCAGAAGCTATTCTGTTGCTAGAGAAATCTAAATGTCGTGGATTGAAGATGGAGATTGTAATTCCAAATTTTTCCATGCAGCGGTTCAAGCTAGACGAATCTGGTCTAGGGTTAACTTTCATGTTAACGGAGGGGAAGATCCAACGAGCATATTGGGCAGAGCGTTTTTGATTATTTTTGAGACATCTTAACGTATCATTCGTGGGCATGAACAAGTAGGTTTTGTGAAGGGTAGGAGTATTCATGACAATATTATTCCCCTTGCGAACGACTTGCTATTTGATTTGATTGGAAAAATTATGTTGGTATGTTATTTTAAAGATTGACATATCAAGGCATATGATAGAATTTCTTGGAGTTTCATTATGGGAGTGCTTCATGCCTGTGGTTTTTCAGAAATTTTTGTCGATATAATATTCATATGCATCTCCTATACTTGATTTTACGTTAAGTGGGCAGGGCAGGTTTACGGCGCTTTTAAGTCCACGCATGGCCTGAGGCAAAGGGACTCCCTGACCCCGACTCTGTTTATTCTTACCATGGAATGGCTATCCAAAGCCATAAATAAGATTCCACATCCATTGCCGCTGTCTCAACAACGGAAGCAAAAACTTTCCCTCCCCAGCATTCCAGGTCGGAGGGAACATCTTTTTTTAACAAACGTGCCTAGTGAGAAGCACACGCGCACACTGCGCCCCTGCTCCTAGGGTTTCGGAGCAAACTTTTCGAATTCTGGAAGATGACGATCGGAACGGCGGCAGCACCAGAGGAGGGAAAAGGAAAGGAGTCAGTCGGAACAGGAGCTGCGGAAAGGAGTAAGAATTTCTGGGCTGCTAGAGTTGCTGGGAATCGAAACAGAGAGTGTGGCGTACCGCTCTTCCACCTTCCTCAAGAACAGGGAGCAAATCGGGTAGTTATACCAGCAGAGGAATGGAATGCGGCAACAAGTAAGTTTGAACATGCGCTGGTCGGGTTTGTGTTCGGGACCAAGCCTTTCCTGGGCAAGATGCGTGGGTTTGCTAGGGTTAAGTGGGGAGACGATAGGTGGTGAAGGTCTTTCAGCTTAATGAAGGGATTTTTCTATTTAAGTTTGTGTCGGAGGAGAAGAAAGCAGATGTGATGTGCGGCGGGCTAGTGTTCCAGAAACCGGCCGAATCGGCCGATTAATCGGGGATTAATCGGCTAATTTCTCGAAGCCGATCCGATTTTATCCTAATCGGATGGAAAAATCGGGGAAGCGATTGGGTGTCCGATTAATCGGACCACTCGGCGATTAATCGGTCTGGGCAACTAAATGTTAAGGAATAAACTTATAGGACTTTTTTTGTAATAATTAAGATTTTTTTAAATGAAATTGAAAATTAAAACAAAAGCTCCAATTAGGGTTCGCGATAGTCCTTCCGAAGGATTGTTTAGTTTTGACACGCACCATGTTTTATTTTGATTACAATTTAGAATTTACAGGTCAACAAATGCATCTATAGAAAGCATTTATATAACTATTTTTTAATTATAAACATAAAAATAGGTTAAAAATAAAAAACCGATTAATCCTCGAGGACCTTGTCCGAACGATTAGCGATTAGCGATTTCTGTAACCTTGGCCGGCAGCCCGTGGACGTTTGATAACCGTCCGTTGATACTGAAACCATGGTCGGAGCAAGAGGAGTATACCTGTGGTAGTGTGGATGCTCTGCTAGTATGGATTCGCCTGCCTAGGTTGAAGGCTCACCTAGCAGACACCATTATCCTGAGTAGACTGTGCTCTAGGTTAGGCACACCTATTTGCACAGATGGACTGACGGCTGATGGTTCGAGCTACAATTATGCAAGAGTATGCGTTCAGATTTATGCTGACCAAGAATTCATGGACCACATTGAGTATGAGGATCCTTTCGGAAACTGCTACAACCAGCCTGTTGTGTACGAATGGAAACCTCCTCGCTGCTCTAACTGCTGCAACTTCGGACACTTGACAGATAAATGTCCGAAGCCTAACCTAGAGATGATGCTGGAAGGCTTGAGGGAAAGAGAGAAAAGAGAAAGGGCAATGAAGGATAAGCGAGATGTCTGTGAAGATGAGATTGAATGTGATGTGGACACTGCAATGGAGAAAGAACCACAAGGAGAGGACATTGAGCCGGAGGAATCAGTTTGTGTCCCTGAAACACAAATGAAGAATAAGTTAAAGTGAAAGAAGGCAACGTGGATTTTAAACCTTTCTTGTCCAAAAGTGCACAAAAGAGAGCACGCCAAAAAGAAAAGCGCAACTCGACTAGTGGGGAGAGCAATGGATCAGGAGACACAGTGAAGAGCACAAGCACTAGCCACTCAAGATAAGATGAGAGAAGAATCCGGAAAAAAGATACCAAAGTTAAGAAGATTCAGAATATGAGGAGGGAGGCATACACCAAAAACCCCTTGTTTAATGTATAAGATTGTAGTTTGGAACATTAGAGGGCTTAATAACCCCTGCAAGAAAATCGAAGTCCTATGTTGGATTAAGAAGAATAAGTTAGATGTAATAGCGCTGTTAGAGGTTAAGTTGCAGGAGAATAAGTGGGCAGAGGCAGTTACTAGATGCAGCCCAGATGATTTGTGGAAAGCAGAGTTCAGCACTATTGACGAAGGCTGGGCGCGTATTTTACTTTTATGGAACGGGGCTACTACCAAGATCAGTGAGATCTTGAAGTCCTACTACTTTATGTCCTGTGAGGTAGAAGCTGAGAATAGAAGGTTTGGCCTTATAGTTGTTTATGCTAGCAACAATCAGAGAGATAGGAAGTTGATGTGGGATGAGATAGAGAAGGCTGGGGATAAGTTCAATGGATGTTGGCTGTGTATGGGAGACTTTAACTGTGTTAAGGACCAAAGAGACAAGTTAAACGGCAATAGAGTCAAAGACAAGGACACTGTGGATTTCAGAAAGTTTTTAGCGAATACCGGTCTACAGGACCTTCCAGCTAGCGGATACCACTATACGTAGAGTAACAATCATGTTAACCCAGTGGATAGGATTTGGAACACTGGGTGAACTAGAACATTATTTGTCGAGGAAAAGATTGTGGTGGTCCGGGGATAAATGGTTTGGAGGACACAATGATTTCCTTACATGGAAACTAGCCTGGAAAATCATCACAGAGGATTCTCTATGGCTAATCACGTTAGACTCCGTTTTCCAGCATGGAGTGCGGGGTTCTTGTATTTGAGAAAATATTAATCCTTTGGTGCTCACTCTCAGTGAGTCTTCTAGATAGATTATTGGAGCAGGTGATATCCCTATAAAACATTTTTTGTTCGATTTGGCATTAAGCCTTCTGATGGGATTAACAAATTACAATTTAAGGAAGTGCGAAGGGATCCTATCTTGTGGAATAATATTTTGCAGATCATCTTAGAACAGATGAGAAACTATTACGACCAGTTGTGCATCACCTTTGGCGAAGATAATTTTGTTTGCGAATGATGTCAAGCTGGTGTCTTTTCTGTCAAGAAGTTCAAAGAGTCTTTTGGCAATAAATGACCAACGTTAAACTAGTCGTGTTAACTTTGGAAATTATGGATTCCTAGGAAGATCAGAATTATCACATGGAAACAGTTCGTAGGGGCAATTCGCACCTATGAAAATGTATTAAAAAACAGGCGTTCCCTTGGCTTCTAAATGTAAATGATGTAGCAACCAGTGGAGGAGAACATGGATCATCTTTTTTTCATAGGTGAGGTAGCTGCACTACACCATTTTGCCGCATATGCAACAGAAAATAAAATGTTGCTTAAGCTAAAATCGTGTTGCTTAGAACTTGTGCAACGTTACCCCCTGCTTAAGCTAAAATCGTGTTGCTTAGAACTTGTGCAACGTTACCCCCATTGCATAATCTCATGTTGTGTAATCGCTATTGCTTAAAATTTAGCAACGAGTCTCAAAATTGTGTTGCATAAGATGTTTTCTAACGCAACATGAGTAAAGTTGTTGCAATTGTTATGTTGCGTAAGATATTATCTAACGCAAAAAAAAATGCATCTTCGTTGCCAAATTTTATGCAACGGGGATAATGCAACGTGGTATAATGCAACACGTTTTCGTTGCGCAAGTACCAAGCAACATAGTTTATGTAACACATTACTGCGTTGCCTTGGATGTATTCTTTCGCAACACATTTATTCAGGTTCGTTGCTATATTTTATGCAAAAGAGATATTGCAACACGTCCTTATGCAACAACTCAGTTGCTACGCAACGCGTAACACCTACACCATACACTTCTGAAGTATTGCATAAGAGATGAAACGATGCAACAGAAATTTATGCAACGAAACATAGGCGTAGGTGCTACAAACAAATATGCAACAAATCCTAGAAACATATGCAACAGAAAATCCTGGATTAAAATTTCCAATACCAAAACACATCAGATTTGGATGACAATTCAATCCAACCCTCAAAAAACACCAATCTCAAAAAGAAGTTCACAACTTAGATAAGTGTCATCCTAAATTGACAAAGTTCTTCAAGCATTTTCCCCTGCCGCATTACCACCCGATTTGTCTTCAAGGGCTTTGACTCTATCCGCGAGGCTTTGTATCAAAGCCCTCGACTCCTCCTCTTTTTTGGCAGCCTCAATTTGTTCCTTTCGCATCTCCTCTCTGGTCATCTCAAGCTCTTCATGTATGTCCAAAAAAGCTTGAATCTTTTTAGGCGGACCTCGAGTACCCTTCTCTTTACGACGATCCATAATCTCATCAATGATGTCCATTTGGGTCTGGAGCGGCATAGGATCTACTAGAGCATCGAGGTCAGTTTCTCCATTCAAGAGTTCCGCCAACTTCTTCCTCATCTTATCCTACAAATGTATTCAATGAATAAATAGCAGCAATGGATAAATGATACACAACCACTAACAACATATATAATAATACGCCGATTTTCACAGCAACTTACACATCAAACTATAAAGGCGATCATGACTTAACATCTTAAACACAGTGTACATAATACATGTTCGAGCAATTCTGCAATTTCTAAACAATATGCATGAACAAATGTTTGAACAAAAAATATGAATCCCACAACAATACTGAAATCAATTACTCAATACAGTGAACACTTACATATCAAACAATCAATTAGCTGCTATCTGTAGCATCAAATAATTAAAAATCCAAGTAACAAGTTTAAAAAAATAAATTACTGAAACACTTCACAGCCACTTACACACAGCAAACATTCAATTATCGAAACCAAATATGTAAATGAGTTAAAGTGATGAAAGTCTAAAAATCCAAGTAACAAGTTAAAAAATATACCAGCAAGTGTGCGGCATTCGGGTCAGTAGCGTACACTTCTAAAAAAGCAACCAAATGAGCTACTTTTTGACCATTTTTCAGATGTCTCTCTGCCCTGTAGTTGAAGCCCAGTTTCCCTGAATGGTGAGTTTTTCGATCTTCTTTTTCTCTAAGTTTCCTCATTTGGTTACTTTTTGCCTGTTTGCGGACATTTGAAACGGATTAGATTTATGTTCATAACCATATGAATGTACTGTATATTAGACGGTTAATTAAGTGATAATACCTTAAATGCGGGATCATTGAAGTGGGTTACAAGCCAGTCCCACTCGTGCCGGCGATGGGCAAACTCCTCCGGAATTTCATCTGGATTGTCAAGATAAAATCTGTTGCATTTGCTTTTCCATTCTCGGAAACGGTTAGCTGCCATCTTAAATATCAGACTCTTGAGCCACGCTTGTTCACCAATCTCAAAAGAGCCCTACCCAAAACAGTTGATATGTATTAATAATTTGAACTAGCAAATAATTGATAAACATTAAAACACAAGAAGAAAAATTGATTACAGTAAACATATATACACCGATCATAACATTATTGAACAATCAAATTAAACACAACAAGATTACTTACTCCGATGTGCAGCAACATCTGTCTCCAGACCTTAGCGTCATACTTAGAGATGCTCGACACATTCATCGGAAGTACTGCCTTCACGTAGCTGCCAACAGCATGTGCTAAAAGGCTTTTTACGTGGGCACTGGCCGGGTTCTTGCCATCAGGTCCAACCTCCACGCGTAACCACTTATCGGGACCCAATTGATCCAGTTCCTGCCCTAGCTTGTGGTTATTAACGATGCCCCTTTTCCTTTTGGGGGGAACTGCTCCTATATATGGCAAACAAGATAAATGTTACATCAAAACTAAATAAGCGATCATAAATGGACATTACAAAGGAAAAAAAACTCATAGATACCTTCTATGGGCAGACACGCGGGTTTCACTCTTATACTTTTAGGAGCAACACCAGGTGGGGCCTCGTCATTGCCTCCCACAGCAGCTTCTGGGGACAGCGGCGGATCGGGGTGTGGGGACTGACTCTGGCGATAACCAAGCTCAGGCAACTGAACCGTTGACAGCAGCGGGGCTTCGAGCTCATCATCCTCAGACACCGCATGCATATTTTATTGGGAGCGGATGGAGTTGGTAGATGCAACAGGGCGCGGCTGAGAGTTTGATGATGAACCAGCGACTGATTTCGACTTTGACTGGGTGTATGGCAGCGAAGTCTGGGAGTTCCCTTGTCGAGGCAATGACCGCTGAGGCGAAGGATCTTGTGGCAGTGATGAATGCCGAGGTGAATCTTCTCTTGGCAGCTTTGAAGGCTCCGGTTGTGTCTCTCTTTGCTCGGTATTCTTTTTCTTGACAAGTCTCCGGGGAACTTGTGGGCCGTAGAAGCTCATGAGCGTCCCAAATTTTGCCCCCAAAGTCGCTCCACGCCCAAACATCCGGTTAGGGCTTGGCTCGTAGTACTCCACTTCTCCTAATGGAACTTGGCCATCGTCGTCACACGCTGGCACGAGAGGAGAGAATGGTGGAGACGGGCTGAGGAGATATAGCAGGTTGTTGGTTTTGTTTTCGGTGAGCGAAAGCGAGAGAGAGGTGTGTGGCGAGGTTTCATTTTCGGTGGCTGAGCGGAGAGAGGTGTGTGGCGAGAGAGGTGTGTGTGGCGAGGGTTTCGTGGGCGTGGCGAGGGTTTGTGAGATGTGTATACTGAGATGTGCAAGGAAGGATTGTTTGAGATTAATCAAACGGTATCATTTTGGATATAAGTTGAATAAAACGGCAACAGTTAACTGAGTGAAGATACTAAACGGCAGCACTTCAATCAAATTGCCAAAATCAATTTAAATCAAAGTGTTTAAACATAATATATATACATGTAATAAAAAACATAATATATATACATAATGTGTATTTACTTTAAATTTGAACATAACATAATTAAACTCAAATTAGTGCATTATCATCAAACCAAGTTTAGTCGTATCGTGCATCACCCCTTAAACCAATGGGAGAGGGATATAAGTGGGCTCACAACACAATACGGAAAATACGGTCGAATGACTACGGGAAGCACACGCTGCAGCATGACGTGACAATCATGAGTCTTCAAGCCATTAAACTTTTTACCATGCAAGTTAATCTTGCTTCTCAAACTCCCCGCATAGCCATATGGGTATTTAACATCTTTTATCATTTCTAGTATTTCAACCTTGTGTTCCGGTAATACAGTGTATGGTGCTTGAGTAACTTTCTCTCTTTTTGAAGATGATCCTTTGAATTTATCCCATAGATGCTTACGCACCCCCTGCTCCTTCAAGCCAGCACGTGCCTTGTGGTCATCTTTTTTTTTCCTTCAAGAGCAAGTATGGTACCAATTATATTGTCAAACACATTCTTTTCTATGTGCATGACATCTAGTGAATAAGGTTGTATGAATGTTGACCAGTACGGTAACTCATAGAAAATAGTTTTGTGTGTCCAACAAAGTTTCTCGGTATTTCCTCGAGCCTTGAATCTGGGATGTAAGCTAACTGTAGGGAAGTCGTGATTGAGAATCTCATCCAAAATCTCGTGCCCCGACAAAGAAGGTGGTCTATCCCTCAATTCAACTTGACCATTAAACTTGTCCGATGCTTTCCTCCATGCATGATCTTTGGAAAGCCATCTACGGTGACCCTGGTATGCCATTCTTCCCGTTAAATATGTAGCATCAATCCCATCCAAACATAGCGGACAAGCTTTATACCCTTTTGTTTTTAGGCCTCCCAACATCCCTAGGCACGGAAAGTCACTAATCGTTGATATTACCGCAACTTTCATATTGAATGATGACCCAGAAAAATGATCAAATGTTGCCACTCCTGTATTCCATAACATTTTTAACTCATCGATAAGTGGTCTCATAAAAACATTCAAACACTTTCCTGGAGACTTGGGACCAGAAATCAACATAGCAAGTATGTTGAATTCTTTCTTCATGCACATCCATGGCGGCAAGTTATACGGCATCACGATAATAGGCCAAGTGCTATGTGAAAGGCCTGATACACCAAAAGGATTGAATCCATCAGTGGATAATCCAAGACGCACATTACGAATCTCATGTGCGAATTCTGGAAACTCCTTGTTAAAATTTTCCCACGCTTCTCCGTCTCTTGGATGTATAAGATCATTGTCTCCCTCTTTCCCACATTTTTCTGCATGCCACCTCATTTCCTCGGCTATGTAAGGTGACATGTAAAGGCGCTGTAATCTGGGAGTAATTGGAAAGTAGCGGACAATCTT
Organism: Rhodiola chrysanthemifolia; assembly: GCA_033675395.1. NCBI lineage: Eukaryota > Viridiplantae > Streptophyta > Magnoliopsida > Saxifragales > Crassulaceae > Rhodiola > Rhodiola chrysanthemifolia. The sequence continues at coordinate 44,233,720 of CM066205.1, forward strand.
GTTTGGAACCTTACTTCCACATTCAATATTTGCATATCGTGGCTCGTGGCATATAGGACAATGCTCTCGATCAGCGTGTTGTTGGTAGTACAATACACAGCCATACTCGCAAGCATGTATAGTTTGATAGTCCAAACCCAGATTCTTCATAATTTTCTTAACTTCTCTATAGGATCCGGGACAATTATTTTCAAGAGGAATCGCATCCTTAATGCCCTCCAAATTTTTAGTGAAACTTTTATCCGACCATCGACACTCTACTTTTGTCTGCATTCCCTTCAAAATAAGCTCCAACACTGTTTGCCTACTACCAATATACAAAAGTCGCTGGGCTTCGGCCAAAAGCGTACTGTACTTCTCGTGGGCAACATTACCAAAAGAATCATCTTGGACATCATTCATCATGTCATATTCAGATGGCCCATAGCTATTTGGAAAATGAAAGGAATCATGTAACATATCCATAGTCCAGTTCATGTTATGCAACCGGCCACCACTCGGATGGGAACTTGTTCCACCGTGACTCTGCAAATTGTATTGTTCATGTTCGCCATTCAAATACCATGTGGTGTACTCCGACATCATACCGTTTAGAATCAAATGTCTACGCATTTCGGCCAATGTAATCCCCCCTTTGTGCAATCTACAGTTTCTACATGGACATGGATATGTGAACTCCGCCATATTTTGTTTCACGAATTCGACAAATATATCAATCCCCTCATAGTAACGTGGCTCGCATCTTGACAATTTAAGCCAACTTTTGTCCATTGTTATACCTGTACAACAACATACACAACAAAAGGAAAATAATAATCATTTGAAGCCCCTGTTTCAATTAAGTAGCAAATTTGTGAGCAAACCAACAAAAGGTCTCTCTTTTACTTTACCTAGATGTTTTTTGTTGCAAGAAACTGGGGTGTGTTGATTGCAGGGTGAGGAAATTAAAGGGAACTGCCAGGGGTTGCTTCTGAAAATGCACAAACAAAGGAATGAAATTAGATCTGAAGTAGTTGTTGAAAATGCCCAAACAAATCAACATACATATAGGAGCATATTGGCAGCAGATTCTTGGCCTTCGTATTATGGAGATTGGCAGCAGATTCTTGGCTCTGGGTTGTAGAGGAGCAGATAGGAGCAGAGCTTGTGTCGAGAAAATGAGACACAGAGGAGAAAGAAAACACAAATTTCCAAATATTCAAAACTTACGCAACAAGTCCGTACTAAGCTCGTTGCATAGGTTAAAAGTAGCTCAACTACCAATATCAATGTTGTACGAGGTTCATAAAAGTCTGTCCTTTTAAAATAAATGTGACACTTACGCAACATACAATTTCCTTTAAATAACGAGTGTTGCATAGGATATCCAACGCAACACAGGTATTCTTGTTGCTTTTGAATGCATTGCATAAATAACCTGAAGCAACGCTAGAGCACATGTCACATTATTGCATGTTGCATTGGTGTTCTTATGCAACATACGGTAATATGCTGCTTTAGATATTGTTGCGTAAGTAACTTAAGCAACGTCAGATGGGATGCTGCTTAATTACATGTTGCCTTGGTGTTCTTACGCAACAAGAGCCACGACAAAGGCTTTGCGTATGTGGCATTAGGTGTCTTACGCAACGGATAACATAAGCAATAGTCTGGGGGTGTTGCAATATATATTATGCAACGCGGATTTTGCAATAGCGTGCCACGTCTTGTTGCATATGGGGCAAAATGGTGTAGTGCTGTGAAGATCTGAGAATTCTTTGAAAGACTATTTGGTGGACAGCGTGTGCGCGGAAAAGGTTCTCTCACCCTGTGCTGAGCCATAAGACGAAGACTTTCTCAGATGCTCTCTCCATTTCTTTTGTTTGCTATTCCCTACGGGAAATTTGGTAAGCTAGAAATGCTATTCTCTATGGAAAAACTAAGCATTTTATTACTCTTGATATTATCAGATATAGAGCTGTTATTGCAAAGACCGTGCCTATTAAGTTCAATGCTAGTCATTCCATTATGCATTTTTTGGATTGTATTCATAGAGTTGTAGTGAAAAGTACTGGTATTTGGTTGAATATTCCACTACATTATTCTGGTGTTACTTTTTCTTTCTGGGAAAGTCATTCAAGGCAACAACATCTTTGAAGATTTCTTAGATTTTATTTCTAGCTCCTTGCATAAAGGAATTTCCAAGGGTTTCAACATTAAGCTTGTCTTTATTTCTAATTCTTTTATGAACCGGATTAAAAAAGATGACCACAATGGAGTGCCATAGGATAAATTATACAGGAAGTGTATGTTACATCATCAATTTAAAGACATCATCAATGGTGATGCTAGCGCTTTAGCCAGCGCCAATGCTCGTGATGACAATAGTAATCCCGCCCCTGCTAGTGTTGCTATGGCCCTAAGGAGTGATAGGAGTGGGCTAAAAAGTCTTCTGAAATTGTGAGGATTCAAAAGATTTTCCTTGCCAAACCGCCAATGATGTTCAGAATGATCTAAATTAGAGGTGGCAAATTTATCCATTATCCATTATCCGTCCATTATCCATCCATGAAAATCCATCCGTTATCCATCCATTTAGTTAATGGATTGAATCAATCCAAATCCATTAACAATCCATTAGTAAACGGATTAAACGGATGAATCCATTAATCCATTAAGCATCCATTAATCCATTAAGCAATTATTAATCCATCAAAAATATTTATCATTAATCCATCAAACAGATTTTATATTTTATATTTTTAATTAAATTATTAAAATACATATGTAATAATAATATTATTGTAATAACACCGTTAACGGAATATTAGACCTTTAATGTTTCAAATGAGTGCTGAAAACAGACGAAAGATCGGATCGAGACGAGGTATACGTCGTTGCGTAGCTAACTCAAAGCTTTACAACTCTCTAGTTTACATCGAGAGCAGAAAAGGTCGTTTAAAAGGTTTAAACACGAGCCAAAGTCGGCGCAACTGCAGAATTCGTAGCGATACACACTTATGTCTGACTTCGGCTCGTGTTTCGACCTTCTAAATGACCCCTTCTGCTTTCGGTGCAAACTAGAGAGTTGTAGAGCTTTGAGTTATCTACCCAACGATATGTAGCTTGCTTCCATCGGATTTTTTATTTGCTCCCAACACTGTTTTAAAGCAGCAAATGTCTAAATTGAATTAAAATTAATTAGCAAAATACGACAATTTGATCTTGTGTGTTTAGAAATAACTCAATTTAAATTTTTTAGTTTCAATAATGATCTTTATACATCCTAGCAATCATAAAAAGTTTTAATACACATTTAAAATAAATGGATTAAATGAATAAATGCACTAAATGGATTAAAAGGGTTAAATGGATGTAATGGATGAAACGGATTAAATGGATCAAATGGATTCATCCGCTAATCCGTCAACCATTAGTGATTCATCCGTTTAATCCATTAACACTAATGGATCTTAACGGATTAAATCCATTTAATCCGCGAACCGTTTAATCCATCCATGAATCCATCCATCCATCCATTTTGCCAGTTTTAATCTAAATGTTCAAAATGGTATTGGTCTTGTACACCTATCTGTTGTTTTCACCTATCTTCATTGTGTACTTTGTTATGTCTTTTCGGATATCTTTCGAGTACATTGTATCTGTTATTTTACCTTATGACGGTTGGTGCGCCATCTTGCGGGTCTGTTGCTTGTTTTCAACGCCTCATAGAGGGCCCCCTCTGCTCCAGCGTGACTTCACCAATGAAGACTAGTGAATCAGTTCGAGGTCGGTCTTCGCTTGCACAAGCCTCATAGAGGTCGGTTTTCTGTATCCCTAACATCTTTACATGTCTACCATGCTATCGTTCCAATTCTTATGCTGGATTTTTATTAATGGAATAGGAAAACAACAAAACTGACAGAAAACCTGTTCCAACAACCCCATGAATTAAATATTGAATAAACTTTTACAAGTGTACACAGCTAGTTTCTCAAATATGTAATTTGTTCCAACAAATTCCAGACATGGTAAACACAGACATAAAAGTACAAATATATGGCATAGGCAGAAGACTTTGAATCATTTCTTCAGGTGTCATTAACTCGTGAGTGAAACACAAAACTCGGGAATGTCGTGGTTATGTCTCTGTGGAAAGGAAACAGACACAGAAAGTTACAACCTGGTTCCAAAATAGAATAAGCATGCCCAAACAAGTAAGCAAACACAAGAAAAGAAATTACATGTGATACAACACCATATTACCATATTTTTTGGTATAACATGACAAACAAGCCTAGTGAACCACTTGATGGGTAAAAAAACATTGTCATTATTGGCACATATATAGCCTTCTGGCCATAACAAAGTACATTCAGCAACTATCCTAGATTTTCAATACAGCTGAACCCTTTCATGTTACATTGATGACGGATAGAAGGAAGATAAACTTGAGACAATGACAATGCTCAAATTCCGATGGACAGTTAAGTAAAATTGCTAAGCAACAATTTACGCAGATCAATCATCCATCATAGGTAGGGTACTTGCTGGCAGAAAAAAAAAAAGAATTGTAAAAGGGATTCATGAAGAGCAATATAACGTCTTAAGACATGATAACAACAAGCGAGACTTTATATTTCCTAACACAACAAGCTTAAACCTATTAAAAGTCATGTAATTGGAGTTCGATCCAAGCACTAAAGTTCATTTATAAAATTGTATCTCAACCACAGCCGCAGCATCTGGTGATAACAAATATGCAGCCATACAAGTTTCAACTCAAGCATCTGCTAATGCAAACACATAGGGACTTGGGGGACACACATGTGAAACACGTGATTTAGTCATTTAAAAACACAACAGTGTCTAAGAGAGAATCAATAAAACAAAGCGATCATATGCTTCAGCAAAAGTTAGGCACCTTATCCTAAACAAGAGTAGAAAGCAGGAAGGACTAAGCTGTAAAATACCTGAGATATTGTAGAGTCATGTTCTTCAGAAGGGATGGATGTTGAAGAACAAGGCTACGCCACTCCTCTTTGTCAATCTTCCCATCATGTTTTGTATCAGCTTCTTCAAAAGTCTGAAATGATACAAAAACACATCATCATGATAATTGATTTAAATATTCATTGACGATACTCTAAATTTATTTTAGCAATAACTTTCATGAGATGGAACTTATTAAGATAATATAAGAGCTAAACAAGTGAGTCAGTTCAATATAACCATTTGGATAAAGGTAAACAATCATACAGGCAAGGAATAAGACCACACCTTGTCAATGATACTTTCTACAACCTCATCTGAAAGATTCATTCCAGATTCAGCAAGAGTAGCCACTACCATCTGCTTCACCTATATATTGAAATTTGAAAATCAGTTTCCAAATCTACATTGTCAGAAAATTCAATCCAATAAAACAAATATATAAGCTAAGCATATTTGTGCATTCTGCTGCGGAAGCGATTATAAAACCGATTTCAGGGGCAAAAGGGAACTCATGAAAGACCAGATTCTGGATTGATACAAACGGCAAAAGAACTGAAAAACAAGCAAAATTTACCTCTTGCCTCTCAATAAATCCCTGCTGTTTTAGGTCATACAATTGGAAAGAAACTGCAACATCAAAACATGAGAATCTTATCAGGGAAGTATAAGTACCAAATCAGATACACTTCAAGCTGCATTCATGGATATACATCAATGTACATGAATGAACTAGGGGTGTAAATGAGCCGATACACTCGCGAGCTGCTCGCGAACAAGCTCGTTTAGAGCTCGGCTCTATCTTAAACGAGCCGAGTACGAGCATAACTTTCAAGCTCGTTTATTAAACGAGCCGAGTACGAGCCAACTAGTGCTCGGCTCGTTTATGTTCACGAACGGCTCGTTTATATACTCGTTTGTATACTCGATTAAAACTTAGTTATATTGTTTGAAGCTCGTTAATGAGCTCGATTAAGGTAATTTTATATACTTTTAAATACTTTTTAGTGAAAGCTCGATTGAAGCTCGTTTAACACTCGTGAAAAGCTCGATTAAACCTCGTTAATTAAAAATATTTATATTAAAATAATTTAATTAAAATACTTGTATAAAGCTCGAGCTCGGCTCGAACTCGTGAAATTAAACGAGCCGAGCTCGAACACATATTTTTAATGCTCGATAATACTCGAACTCGTCAATTTTTAAACGAGCCGAGCTTTAGCAACCTAATACTCGGCTCGTTTACGCCCCTAGAACGAACAAATGGACATATAACACACTCAATAGGGATATGAAAGTAAAAAGGATCAGAACTTACACTCAATCTTGTCATCAATAGATGCATTGGGGTGAAACACAGAAAGAGCCCGAGCGAACACTTCGAAATCCAAGATCCCGTTATGCTTCGTGTCAAATAAATCAAATACCTACAAATGTGCACAATCAGACATTAGAGGGTAAATATTACCAATAAGTTACAAGGAATTGGGGACAATAAATGTTTTGTTTAAAAAACAATTGGTATCATTTAAGGTTTGTTCCGAAATATATTCTAACCAGCTGAAAAAGCTTCTCGTCACCCATTATCAGCTTGATATTACAGCTAGTGAGCAGTATCTACAAGGCAAGTTAATTTAAAGGAAAATGTGACCCCAAGGAGTTGTCATCTTACACTAAACTCAGTCTTCTCTTTTATCCCAGCTTTAGGAAATATATTAAAACCTATCATATGATTTCACAAGTCAAAATAAGTTAAAATTTGAAAACCAACAAAAAATGTTTTACATCTATGTGATTCTAGAACCAGTCTTGTTCGCAAATATACTGGTGAGATCAAAAACATAATTAACACCAACATTAGGGTAACAAGAAAAAGTAAGGGCTGTTCACTGTGTAACTCGAAAATAAAAAGATGATATGGCGAAGAAACTCACCCTATCTGCAAATAAGCTTTCCTTTTTGTTTGTTTTGAATAAAGCAAGCTGAAATTCTTCCTGGAAGTTAAAATGATGTAATGCTTATTTGATTGTTTGAAAATCTGCAACTATAATAACTAGTGAAAGCTACTACACCAAGAGCAGGTCTAATATTATATCTCAGGACTATGTAAATATGAAAAAAAAATTGGATTAAAGGAGACTAACAAAAATCATATACCTTGTGGATGACACCATCATCAATTACTGCACTGCTAATCTTCTTAAACAACTCATACAGGGCTTCTATTTCGCTAACACTAACTGCAATCAAATTAACAAGGTAAACATTAAACCGTATGTACATAACTCTCTTCCTGAGTAAAGATGTTGGAGTATTGAGATAACTATGTATAACCGTAGTTCAAACAACACCGAATGAATAGGACACTCATTTTGGACCCTGAATGTATACAAATAAAATAAAAAACCATCCTCATATCTTCAAATAACCCACATAGATATGTTTGACAGCATGAAGGCAAAGTAAAAAGATTGTTTACCTTGATAGCAAACCTTAACCGAGAAATCATGCATCTGACAAAGAACAATAATGAAAAACGAGGAGAAAAGCATATTTTATTTATTAATTGTTCTTAATTATCGCAATGCCACTAACAGTTTTGAATCATGAACCTAGTCTCTGCACAATCAGGTATATGGACATGAATAAATAATGTAGAATGAAGTGTATAGATACAGCTTTTATTGTCTAGCAGTGTCATTGTTTTGTGTAAACTTATAACATAACCTCCATCCTCAATGTTATTATGAATAATGAATAGGGCCGGAAGCCAGAGAATTTTCGAAAGTCGTAAATGGCAGGAGTGATTTGATCTAACACATCATCACACACTTTATAAACACTACACGATTATGGAGAAATACACTAGAGATGTCCACACGGGACATGCTTCAGACTAAATAAGTCTTTGATGTACGGCTCACTGTGTCTAGAAGATCTATTTGCAGGCCAGATAAGAACTGATAAAGATGAAAACATGACAGTAACTTATTTAACACAAATGAGTAGCTAGTTAAGTTATCAATCGTGTCTTAGTTACATTTCTATAAAGTAAGCTAGTAAGTGTTTGATTACGAAATGGCATAATCCTGATTACCATTTTCACAGCTCATAACAGGCAATGGAGAGATATTTACATGGCCGTGAGTTACATTAAGTGACTCAAATTATAGTACTGGAGAAATTGACTCAAATTATAGTACTGGAGAAATTGGATGGTCAAGCTGAAAAAAACACATACACACTGTCTCCCTTGCAAGAATTTCAGGGTCTTCCAAACCCCTTGGTTGCCTACTTAATTCAGAATCGCAACAACCCAACACATTGGCACACAGATGCTTCACTGCATCTAGGCACTGCACCATGATCTTTTCAGATGTTAAGAAAAACCATACCTGGGGTTAGGACAGGAAACAAATACAATTAGAAAAATAAATAAATGAATATGGAATGAAATATGATTGAGGAACTTTCAGCTCTTGCAGATTCAAAGCAATGATATTATGAACTATTTCAATGTTAATGATCACTAAGGTTACAAATGTAGGTCTAACAGCACAAGATATTTATATAATTAACACTTTTTCCGAAGTGTTTTGGTCCAGTACAGTTCATGTCATTGTTCACTGATTCATCGACTGGGGACCTAGGAATGATTTATCAAAGGAAACAATCATATATTCATGACACTGCACTCGAGTGCATATTATATAAGGTTGACAGAATCTCCAGAGATGAGCCCACAACGAGGGACGGAGCCATGGCCAGGGCAACTTGGGCAGTGGCCCGAGTAGCTTTTGAACAAAAATGTCTTAAAATATGTAGAGATGGCGAATCAAACCAGGCATATTTTGGTTCAAGAAAATCATGTGCTTACTAACCATCTGCACTAGTATCACAATCTGTTTTGAACACTTTATTTGCCTAATATATTATGTAAGTTTTATGTATCTAGTTTGACCCTTCATGTTCATGATTCTGTATATTGATGAGAGCCCCTTTAATTTTAAATTTCACTTCAAAAATCAATATGTTATTGTAGAATTTTGTATTTTCATGAGCATTGTAGTTAAAGATAAGTTGAGTTTTTGATTATTTGATTTTTAAATCGACATGTTCTAAATAAAAGTGTTTCAAGACGTAGTCGTTGCAAGAAAATTAAAATATATCGAGTGAATCTTAATGGGTCAAAAAATTTGAAGAAGGTTAAGATCAGAATATAAAAATTAAGTTTATCAACTTCCACATATTTACCTACCACGTCCAAGAGGGATGGATTGCATCCCATATTATTTTTCTTCATCCAATTGTTGACAATGCTCAAAAAAATTCCTTCTAAAATGCACATTTCTTGGTATTTTTTTGGTTTGTAAATTTTTATAAATTTTGGAACTAAAAGAATCTAAAAGGTAATTGAAAATTGATTTCAATAGTTTTCATATTTTTAGGGAGAGGATTTGTTTCTCATTGGGTTCCAAACCTCAAAATGATTAATCAGATTATTATTTGGTTATTCTGCCCCAGTATTTTTTTTAAAAAAATCGTCCCTGCCGACAACCATACCATGAAAACATCGAATTTCAACAACGTAGTCTTCTAGAAAACGGATTGAATCAACATACATCGAATTCGAACACCAGATGCATACATACATACATACATCATGGGATAGGATACGGCTATTACAAGCAGCAAGTCAAACAAACCTGAGGAGAGAGGTGAAATTGTAATGATGAGGAAAGGACGTACCGTTTAAGCAGAATTAGAGGAAAAGAAGCATCGTGCGAGGATGGAATCGAATGAAGTGGTGTTCCAATCTCAATTTCCAACAATGAAATAAAAATGACAAAAAAAACAGCCGAGTCTGTATGCAGTTAGGGTTCCGGTGAGAAGAGGATTCGATTGGAGAAGATGATGATGCTCGACGACGACGATGACAGATTTGGATTTTGGGAAATCAAACCGCAAACCGAAAGACACGAATGTTTGGTTGCAGTATTATCAAAAAATGAATAAATAGGAAATTTTTTTTTTTTTTTTTTTTTGACTTTGAATAAATAGGAAATGAAACAAATGAAAATGGTAGACCTTTTGAAAAGCAGGGCAGAATTACAAAATTATTCTCACTTTTTCAAATTAAGTCCAAAAAGTATTTTCAAAACCAAAGGCCATACTATTATTTGTTCGCGCAGGCGCAATTGCTAACCAAGCGTGGAGAGACATCTTTTTCCCGAGTGCTGAGTTTTTCCATGCAGGAACCATTTGCAGATATTCATAAAGTGGAAAGAAGTCAAGGGAAGATGAAATATTGTTCCGCTTTGAACAACAAATGTGGGTTGAAGCATAGAGAGAGATCATTCACGAAGTAAAACGCTACAAGTGGCTCTATAATGAGTGTGTGAAAGAAAATTGTTTTAGAGCTTTCTTTGGTAATTAAAGCTTTCTTTGGTAGAGGTTTGAGGTTGGCTCAGTGGAGCACCTCACCAGCTGGCCTACGTCGCCACTGGCTCGAAACCTCGTGCTGTCATAAGACACTAATAAAAAAGACTGGTACTAACCTAACATAACCAAGCCCTAAAAAAAAAAGAAAAAAAAAACTTTCTTTGGTAATGTCAAATTCACAAAATTAGTTATTTGAAGAGAAGGTTGGAACGGATACAGCAACATGAGAGAACAAACATTATCTGATGAGGAGGAAATGAACCTAATCCTAGAATTACATGAATGGGCTATATATGATGGAGCACCCGATTCTTCCATTTAAGGAGCACCCATTCCCTGCCTGTGTAGGAAAGATGATCAAACCCAAAAGTTTCACGGAGCGCGGCATTCAGAACGAGAGCACCAGGTTTATATGGCTTTTCAACGTTTTTCTATCAAAAGAGTTGGAGATTACTTAATGAAAAGGTCACAAGATGTGTACTCAAGAGTCCGAAGAGGATTGAAGAATATCGGCCTATTAGCTTATGTAACATTGGATTGTTACTAAAGTTTGTAAGATTATTATCAATGATCAAGTCAAGTTTCCTTAAGAACTCTAATCAAATTAAGTTCAATTACAAGCTTTGAGAACTTAAACGGAAATTGACAAATACAAGATGTACGTGGTTCGGGGGGCTGCCCCTACTCCACGGGTGCCTCCAGGGGAGGAGGCGAGGATCAATCCACTATAAGAATCAGTTTAGTACAAGTATACACCAAGAACACTAATTCGGATTCAAATCGACCTAACTCAATCAAGATATGCCATGACTAAATCGACCAATAATAAGTACAATGAATAAGGGCGAAATCTTCCCTGATGTATGAATAGCCGATTCCGATCCACACTGGAACTCAGGCGTAGCCGGCGATGACGAACACCTCCGGTGATGGCTCCGACGAGGCTAGCAGTGAAGATGCACTGCGCAGGCCTCACTCACTTCAGTTGAGCAAACGAACTAGTAGCGCGAATCTTCGAATATCGAATGCGCGCCTCAATTGCTCCAAGAATCGCCTCACCTCTCTCGATTGATTTGTATTGGAAGAATGCCCTAAATCCCAAATCCAGCTCGACTTTAAACTCTGGAATGAGAAGGACTAAACGGCGTCGGTTGACTCGGCTTTGAAAACTAACCCGCCATGGTGAAACGACGTCGCTCGACTAACTCCGAAGTCCCCCGCTAGCGTGAAACGCTGTCTTTCAATTAAAGCCTCAAACCCAGACTTCCGCGCCTAGTCAAAACGTCACCATTTGATGCGGCTTGAACCCAGAACATCCATCAGACATGATGATCATCCTCCATCCTTTGCAAGCACAAAACTCGATCCTCATGGCCATCAACAAACATACAAATACAACTGAAATAGTCTACTACATATGTTCTACGAGTCTATGACTCAAACCAATCCAAAGGAGTCCCTAGAGGACCTGACTCTAAGCATAAAGACGCTAGGACACGGCAAGTGTGCAACACCAATTCTTTACAAAGTTCTTACCAACCGTTTAAAGATAATTATGCCAAGAATCATATCAGGAGCCAAAGCGCATTTTTCCCGAGGTACCTCATTTCTGATAACGTATTAGATGCACATGATTTAATCCACTTCATTAAAACTAGAGGGAGGCAGAGGGTAGGATATTTCTCTTTGAATCTTGACATGAGTAAGACCTACGATCGAGTAGAGTGGAATTTCTTAGAAGTTATGTATACGAAAATGGGTTTCTGTGAGAGCTGGATTAAGATTATTATGGCCTGCGTGAAATTTGTTTCATACACTATTAGAGTTAATAACAAGCTTACAGACGAACTTTGGCTTGAACATGGATGCCTGACAGACCGTCGTTGTGGCACTGCAAATTATCAATTTATAAGTCCACTACTGTTTGGCTTACTATTGACTAGTAAAGCGGTAAGTAGGGGTCGAACCCAAAGGAATTAGTGGATAGAGTAGTTCTTTTGAAAACTGAAAATAAAGTAAGACAGTTGGGTTTGATTTTGGTTTTGAACAGAAAGTAAATACTGAAAGTAAATGTACTGAAAGTAAAGGTGCTGAATGTAAAGTTAGGTACTGAAAGTAAAGTTAGGTACTGAATGTAAAGGTACTGAAAGTAAAGTTAGGTACTGAATTGAAAGTTAAGTACTTGAAAGTAAAAGGTGCTGAATGTAAAGGTACTGAACTGAAGTTGTTGAAAGTAAGACTGTAAGTAAATGACAAGTTGGTGTTTTGATCAAGAGAAGGATTCGGTCTAGGGGCTTTATATCATAACTTCGTTCATCATTGACCTCTAATGATCTTACTAAGTGTTCTAAGGTGTGGGTTGTTCCTTTTCAAGACTTGTACCAAAGCAAGGCTTTTTCAAGCACTTGCCACACCGGCTAGTCCTTTTCAAGACATAGCTTACTAGTTCTAGCTAGACTAATTCCCCTTTTCAAGGTATATTAGCCTAAGTGCATCCACTTGATCAATCATTTCCGATCAACCAAATGGTGTTAAAGAGGGGATGAACTACTTGGAAGAGCTTTGCTTTTTCAAGCATCCACTCAACCTTGTTATGTTCAACCCGAATTGATGGCACGAAGAACTAGTTAGAACACTAGGTAGCATTAAGTAAAGGGTCTAGAACGGTTTTATGATATAAAAAACCCCTTCAACCGAATGAAGAGTTTAGCTACAAGTATCCATTGAAGGGAATACCATAGCTAGTACAAGGGAAGTAAATGGTTTTCGAAATTAAAGACAAGAACAAGTAAGGTTTTGGAAAAGTAACTCAAGAACAAGTAGAGAGAAGTTGGAGCTTTTGATATCCAAATGTGTGTAGAGTGTGTACAAGCCTTGTGAGTGCAAGTGACAAAGATCTAAGCTAGTGAGATAGGTGACCAAGTATCCAAACTTCCAAAACACACATGAATCAAGATTTATGATTTCAAGGGCCAAGCTCTTCTATTTATAGGAAAGGGAGAGAGGTCAAACAACTAGGCATGGGTACTCCCCCAAAGTCCAACTGCCGGCCAGGTGTCTTCCTAAAGCCGCCGGCCAGGTGGCTTCCCAAAGCCGCCGGTATGGCCTTCCCCAACAAGGATATAATAGAAGAAGTTTAAAGGTCAATCAACATTAATTGATGCTCGGAGCTTGGTCGGTTTTGGCCGGAATTTGATCGGAGCATGGCTGGCTTTGGTTGTGCTTGATCGGAGCTTAATCGGAGCTTGGCCGGAATTTTGGTCGGAGTTCTTTTGCTTTTGGATTCCGGATTTGGAATGCTGAGGCAATTCTAAGCCTAATGGTCGAAGTCGTTTTGCCGGAATCTGGCCGGAACCTTGTCGGAATCCCAAAACGGCCGGAATTGCCCTAGTTTGGCCTTGATCGGGCTTGAGCTGGTTCCACTCGGGCGTTTTGTCTAGGAAGTGAGATTGTCCAAGTAGTTGGGCGTTTCAAACAACTTGGTCGAGCCAGATTTGCCAGATTAGCTGGTCTGGTCGAGCGACTTCGTTTCGGTGCCTATGCGCGCGGGGCCTTTGCTTTGGAATTGAGCCAACTGCCAATCTGCTCGGGCATTCTCCTTGGTTTTCCGACATTATCCACCTTATTTTCCATTTTGATAACTTTGCTCGGGGTGGATTCGTCAGATCAGATGGTTTGCCCGAGCAACTTGAATTTAGTGCAAGACAGCTCGGCTGGGCAGTTTTGACTTGTGATCCATTTTTAGCACAAAACTCCTCTTTTAATCTTGTTTCCACCTTAGACCTTCAAGAATGCATGTAAAGTAAAACGACACTAACAAGTGAAAGTTCAAAGGATAAAGTGTCATTTAAGGTGGGTTTAGTTGACTCGATGAATCGTATAAATACGGTCCATCAATGCCTCTAAAATAAGAATGACTCTTGAGATCTGGCACCCTTCCCTCATTCAACGACTAGAAAGGCAGCTCACCGATAGTTAAAGCCTCCCAAGGTCTCCAACCAAGACCTAAAGTGCAGGAGATGGAGAAAGCAGATGAGCTAACATTTACATGCTATAAACAGCTCAACATACGCGGTCAACAAATGCAAGATTCAACATATCCCATCAAATTGAAGCAGTGGTACTAGATCTAATAATGAGGCGTGTTTAACGCATCTTTTCCCTCTATTCTATACAAGAGGAAGAGATGAAATTGCCAGCTTGTTGCGTAACAACCTAAGACCAAAGCGCTCAGCTACTATTGGAGAACTCCAAACTCTAAAACAAGGCAATCCCTCACTCTTAATAAGGCATTTTAACGCTAACTCGCGATACAATAAATTGCATCACTCATTCACTTGTCGTAGGTAGAACAAAGTTACATATGTCTAGTCAATCAGGGAGGAAGAGAACAACATCCCGCCCAAAGCTTATATAGTTATGGGTTCCCTCCGGGGGAAGTTACACGTGTCTACTTCAATCCATAACTTTTTAAAAGAAGAGAAGAAAAGAAGGGGTGTTCAGTCGGGGACGCTTTCATAGCTCAGTTGCAGGTATTTCACCGGAGATAGCTCAAATGACTCTCTCTCTCTCTCTCTATGTCCATGGGAAGTGTAAGATGTTGTTACCCGTCTTTAGGGCGAAGTCCTTTTATTATAGTTCGGGAAAGTATAGCACCTGTCTCCTAACCGCTGCTCACTATCGATACTCACCCGAGCATCGACTGCAACCAGCTACATTGAAACTTATAACATTCACTCGTGCCGAGCACCTGCTCTTTACTCCTTCCCATCAGGTTAGGTGGAAGTCATTAGGCGTCATACAAAAAGAGACCCCTACTTATAAAGTAAAGAAAGGATAATCAGAGCAAGCATCAGAAGTCGAGAACGAGCACTCACTTTTAAGAGACACAAGTGCCGGGACTCTCAATACGAGAGTCTTAAATCACAGCCCGAACAAGGTCTGGCATCGTCCATTCGGGAGGTAATTACCTCCCGCTTTGAAGAAGCCAGTGTGTGTATTCATTATTTTTTTCTATCTAGTATCCCCTCAAAGTCATGTGGAGCGCTTTTTGCATCCGACCTAGTTTAAGAGGTACTAGATAGACTATGACCAATTGGACGGTTAGAGAACATGACTCTCCATCGAATTTGCTTTCGCCAGTAATGAGATCTCTAATGACTCGACACATTTCTCGTTGCCGGGAACGATGCGGGTGGTATCTACAGCTCGGGTCAACCACTCTTTTTCGTTTATTGTTTCGTATCTTAAAAAGTGAAAGGAAAGCCATGAGGCTCGAGAGACCTCTGGGGTTCTCGTATGGAACTCGGTTGTATTCCCTAATGTCTTAATCTTGAAAAATCTTAGGAAATAGGCTACCTATATGCGGAGTCAGGACTGAGCACTTCTTTGAATTGAGAAGAGGTGCCTACCCTCAATTAGGCCAATTAAGAGATCAGACTTCAACGCATAAGGCCGTGAGGGTGGTCTACGATCAGGGGCGTAAGTACCACCGACGAGAAGGAAGGCTGATGAAGAAGAAAAGAACTCGACTTTGCCAAAGACATATGAGGCATACTCAGATGAGTCTTCGTGTCCAGAAGTCTATACTACCTCCTAAATATGACTCATTTGGTTAAGCAGTAGATCCAGCTTATGACTCTATTAGATAGAAGATGCTCAGATAATCGAGTTCTCTAACGTTAACTAAGAAGATTGTAAGAGGAGAAGTCTACTCATGTACTCTATCTACGAAACTTGTCGTGCCTTTCTCATTGGGGTTCCATTTTTTGGAAAAATGAGTAGCCGAGAGATATTCCATATCACCAGGTTGTTTCAAGCTGTACGAATTTTAGTTTTCACCTAGCGCCTCATGTATGGGCAAAAAGAAACTAATGTTCAAAATTGACGAAAAAAACACCCTATTCTCAAGAAGGTTGGAGCTTCCATCATAGGAAAACAACAAGCAGAAGGAGACCCACATGCGAGGTTATTTGGATTTATTTCAAAAGAAAAGGTCACTACAAGGGGAATAGGGTTGCTCTATTTTATCTTAATGGATATTTACTTAGTGTTGTTAGATTAAATTATTTATTCAGCGATTCGTGAATATGAACTGCAATTTAATGAAGAATTAGAAAGGCTCAAATCGGATCCAGGCGATAGCCATGAGCTCTTGCTAAACAAGGCTTCTCGCTTGATGTTCGAGTCACGTTTTCCCCGTCTTTTTTGTTACAGCTAAAAATCCCTTCCTATCAGAGATGGCAAAGTCGTAAAGTTGCGTTTTCTCAGGATTTTTTGTTTATTTTTTAAAAAAAGATCGAAATAGTCAACAAGTGAGTAGTAAGGTGAAGAGTCAGCGGGTCTTTACATCCATAAGTTCTTTTTCTTTACGGAAAAGGATTATAGTGAGGAACTTGACTTAGAGGCAAATAGGGATTTCACCTAGGCTATACTAAGCCAGCGCTTTAAAGGGCTTAGGGCTTTAAAGGGCTTAGGGTTTACGACTTCTTAGTGTTTGGCATGGGTTTTAGTCTAGCCTCTCAAATGAGCCCCTAGTCAAAAATAAACTGTTTAAGGTGTGCAGTGCTCTAGCCTTGAGGATCTCCACTAAAAGAAGTTTAAGCCACGGAGAACTCTCTCTTACTCAACCTACTATCAGGGCTAGCTAAACTCCTCTTTCTCTGCCAACAAGATTGCCTTAGAAATAGATTGTGAATCTCATAGCACCTTACAAAAAGATAGGCGGGTTCGGGCATCACATACGAATTTCCAACGCATCCCAACGGGGGAGACGCTCGGTTCCTACTAACTGAACACATGCTAATTCTTTATTGAAAAGGATAGAAAGTACTTGCTCTATCAAGTAAGGAAGTCATCAAGCATGCTTTCAGGATACGTTTTCTCCTTTCTTTAGTGAAGGCAGACATCTGAAAAGGTCTCTGGACTGAGGCTTAACCACTCCTGTTGTGACGGATTCGGCCGTGGATACAGATGCTCACTCGATTTCGGACTGATGGACGAACGATTTCCGATAGAATCCGGAGAATCATAGACAAACAAGGTTTGGTATGGGGCTTACAGTAAGCTACAGATTTGAATGAGTTGACTACGCGAAGAATCCCCATCTCCGCTTCTGCTTCGACTTCTCCTGGAGGTCCCCTCTTCTCTGCTTTTTCTAGGTCCTTTCCTCACTGGGCCAACAACTTCAGATACAAAGCAAAATTCTTCCAAGACGTGCGAGGCGCCCCCCAAGGAGAAAGACTTCAACATAAAAGTACATTTTCGTTTTTCCTGTTCCCGTGGCAGACGTATGCTCGATTGAAGCTGGATTTAGAAAAGGACAAAGGATCTGCAGCGGTGGAAAACAAACAATTCTTTTTCTTTTTTCGCTCGCTAGGGCATTACAGGCTGCCCTTTTCGTTTCGGTATGGGTTTTCCACCTTTGTTAGATTAAACGGATCCAAGATCTCTCATTTTCATTTTGCGCGAGGTTTCGACCTCGAAGTTAAGACAATGAAGCTTCTCTCTTCCTATACCACAAATGAGAACCTATTTGACTGCCATGGATGCTTGCCAGTACTCTAAAAATGTCTCAATCAAGGGAGTAGGGATTGAAAAAAGAGATCTAGTGTTAGGTCCTTCCACAAACTGCTTGGTAGTAGCCTAAGCCTTTTTCCGTCAACACTTTCTCGTAATGCCGGAAGTGAGGATTTTCTCTTTTATCCCAAGTTATGAATCCTCATAAATGGCATAGCTGGATGGTTTTTTTTGCTTGTTTCGGAACTCTTTCCTTTTCTTGTTGTTGTTTTGTTGGGCAGTTGACTCGTGATTGAGGATCAGGAAGGCACGCTTCCATATTTCTTTTTATCTCTGTCTTAAAGGATGGCCCTTCTGGATAGATCCGAGATTTAAGGGGGTTTCAGTGTTGGAACCTCGGGAACAAAGATATCAGGTTCCGGAACCCAGGGTTGCATATTGGCCGGCAAGTAGGGCCATTGATGAGCCGTATTTATACGACTCATCGAGTCAACAAATCCCACCAATTTCGACACTTTATCATGCGAACAAGTTACTTTTAGTATTGTTTTGCATTTCAGGTGCTTCGGAAGCTCTCGGAGGAAACGCGCTTAAAAGATGGCTTTCTGAGCTAAAAACATCGCAAGGAGTTGAGGACCGACCTATCTACACTTGACCTAAGGAGTCCCGAGCGGATCCAGGCCCCAGTCGAGCTGACCAACACTAAACCCAAGTTGCTCGGGCAAACGAGCTGATCTGACGAATCCACCTCGAGCAAAGTGATCAAAATAGCAAATAAGGTGGACAATGTCGGAGAGAACGCCCGAGCAGATTGGCATTTGGCCCAACCCCAGTAAGGCCCCGTGCGCGCTGATAGGCTCTGAAATCAAGTCGCTCGACCAGACGGACTCCTATGACAAATCTGACTCGACCAAGTTGCTCAAAATGGAAAACAAGTCCGACAATGTCACCAAGCCAAGGAGAACGCGCGGGTGGAATGGCCCAGGAGCAGCCGAGCAGAGTTCCAGGCCGCGCCCGAAGGCCCTGTCGAGCAGACCAGCGCTGAATCCGAGTTGCTCGACCAGACCAACGAATCTCGCAAATCTGGCTCGACCAAAGTGATCGAAATGCGGAATGACTCGGACGACCTCGCTTTCCACACAAAACGCACGAGTAAAACCAGTCCATGGCCGAGAAATGCCTAGTTCCGTCCAACAGCGGGCCTAGCCGAGCCAATCCAAGGGGCCAATCTCGGCTCGTCATATCACAAGGAGGCGTGGCGGTTTAGAAGGTTCTGGAAGTCGTGATCTTCAAGTAAACTTGCTGGCCACGTTTGCTTAAAGATTAGGCAAAAGATTAGGGCTTGACCGACTTTTGGACCGACTCCTTAGGAAACTGCCAACTTGGACCGACTTAAGGGGGATTTCGAAACCCTAATCTCCTCTATAAATAGGACATCATGTGGAGAATTGAAATCATCCTAAATTCGAGAGTCAAATCACACAACACAGAATTCGAGCTCTGTCCTCTCCTCCGGTCCTCCTTCATTCGGCAATAGAGAAGAACATCTTTTCTTTATTTTTATTGTCTTTTGTTCTAATGGCCATGTGTAGCTAAGCCCTTTATTCGGGCTAGGGTTTTATACATTGTGACTATTGTTTGAGACTTCGTTCTTAATGCTATTCATGTTTTACTAATTCTCGTGCATATATTATGAATTATTGCTAGACTAGGTGGATGCTTTGTCGCAAAGCTTAGTTGATCAATATTTCTATCATTACTCTCTGCCTGATACTTTGTCGTTTGGGTGGATAGCACATCTAGGTTAAATAACACTTTTGTCAGGTTGTTTGATTTAGGAGGGAATTAGAAACCTTTCACCTTTGCCGGGTTAGGTTGTGGCATAACACCTTTGTCGGGTTATTTGGAAAGTCACCTTTGTCGGGACGACCACACTTAGAAACATTGAATTAGATTGTTAGCAGTCGATGATGACAAGTCACAATAGAAACCCTAGTCTGAATATTCTCTCTGATTGATACATCCCAGTTTACTTTCCTATTCTTGCACTGTTCCCTAATTACTCGCAACCCAATTGTTTCCTTTTTACAGAACAACAAGTAACCATCTAGCTCTCTAGGGTTCGACCCTTACTTGCCGCTGTACTAACCCATATCCAAGAGTAAGGAATTATAAATTTAAATTTGCAGGTACCAACGACGCCTGTCACCCATTCGTTAGATTGTAGACCCTCGGCTAGAGCCGCGTCTATCGAACAAAATAAGAAGATAATAATGGTGACTATGCACAGTCTTCATTTATAGGAGATCTTCTCAAAAATGGAAATCCTGAAGCCCATAAATGAATCACTCCATTATACAGATGATAGGACAGGGCTAAGGCAGTCATCACTCATCTCGACGGAGATTAGGATCAGCTTTGATGAATAAAAGATAGATAAGGGATGAGATAAAATGGTGGAGCACGTCAAACATAAAGGCCGACTTTGATGAATCACCATATTTATTTCTAATTTGTATTAAATGGCCGACTTTGAAGTTGAGCCCCTGATATTATACATACATCTATTGTTTGCATCTGATTGTGTCATCTTTTTCAAAGACTGTTTGAACAATGCGGTCGACCTGAAGGAACTTATTGATGTATGAAGAGTTTTCAGAACAGAAAATTAGTCTGGCGAAATCACAAATATGTTTTAGCAAAAATGTTTCTCCTGACTTTGAATGAATAATTTGTGAAACATTGGGAGTTAGACATGTGGAAAGTTTCTCTAGGTATTTGGGCTTGCCTATGGCATTCAGTCATAACAAAACGGAAATATTTAAAGAGCGAATCTGGCCGGTAAGTGCAAGGATGAAAGGAAAAAAACCTTATCGATGGATGGCAAAGAGATTCTTCTTAAGTCAACTCTCCAAGCAATTCCCACCTATGCAATGATGTGTTTCAAACTTCTGAATTCGTCGTGTAAGAGAAATTTTGGCATAATTAGTATTTATTGGTGGAGCAACAAAGGAGATGGGAGATGCATTTACTAGGGAAGTTATAAACTGTTATGTAAGGCAAAAGAGTTGGGTGATTTGGGTTTTAAAGAGCTCAATATCTTCAACGATACAGGTAGGAGATTAATAGATCACCAATCAAGATACCATTGATAGCAGGCTGCTTAAAATCACTTATTATAGAGACTCAGATGTTCTACATAGTCATCTTGGAAGCAAACCTTCTTCTGCTTGGAGATGATGTCTAAGGAATGGATATCCAGTAATAAAATTGGACAGTGGATATCCTTTGATGAAACTACCCAATCTCCAATTTGGACCATTGAAGGTAATTTGCAAAATCAACATATGCATGCCTCACGAGAATTGTAGTTTTGTCACTTGTTAACCTGAGAGGGGAGCAGGCTAGTTTCAGTAAACCTCATTTATTTTGGAGATGACATCTGTCATCTATCCATATTTGTATGCTTGTAAGACATTGCTTTAATGTTGGATTGTCTGGCTGAGCCTCCCAACTGACGCTCCAAAGAGTACAAATGCCTGTTAGGGTGCCTGGAATCTTGTTTATTGTGTGTACTTAGTCTATGACTTAAATCTTGCACTGTTTTTTTATTCAGAACTAAACTTTGCATTACCTATCTGGAGCTAATCATATTGGGTGCCATAAATCCTACAAGATCAAATAATCCTAAGGCTCTGGCTGCGGCGCTGAAGTCGTCCTTGCGGCCTATGGTGTGGAGTTTCCAGATCTGATGGCGGTGGGCTTCATGAGGGGCGGCGGAGGCTGCGTCGTGGCTATAGCCGCCGCACTGGACGTCGCTTTCGACAGTGAGTTGTAGGATTTTCAGTTTGGTCTGATTTGGTGGTGGTGCTGTTCGCGGGTCTGGCGGCGGCTGGTGTTGATGTCGAGGGTCTTTCGAGGGGTGGAAGGGATGAGACTGCTAGTTTCTGGGCTTTTTGTGAATTGTGTGTATATATCAGTTTGTTGGTTTTGTTTTTCGTGGTGCCGGAGCTGTTCCAGCAGCTCTGTATAGTTTTCGGTTTTTCGGTGTCTGTTCACTGATGGGTGCACTGGTTGTGCGAGTTGCCTTCTGTCAAAGGTGGTTTGCTCTCTCCCACAGGCGCGAGGCAAAGTGGAGCAATTGACTGTTCCCAGCTAGATGGTTTTCCTAGCTTTTTAAGTCCTATGTTATGCCTTATGTTGAGTTGTCGTGCTCTCCTTGGCAGGAAGCTGATGAGTTGTAGTATACAGGTGTAGATCCATCAAGAAATGAAGGCTTGAGCTGTAGTGCAGAATGCAGTAGAGTTACTCTCTCTGTTGGGCCTAGTAGGCGTGGAGATTGTTACAGGAAACAGCTGGGGAGTTGCGTAGTGACTCTTGTGCATCTGTATTTAGTTGTTGTCGAACAATTGTTAATGTGATTGGTCGTCTCATTGTATAGTTTGCAGCGTCTGCTGTCAAGTTTTAGGTCTAGGTGCGTTGCATCTTGTGGTGTTTTTTGTTTATATCTTTGCCGTTCCATCAAAAAAAATCCTAAAGCTCAAGAATATTTAACTCTTTTGTCACTACCTGAAAAGCAAGAAGTGCAACACGGCCATCCATATCTTGATTTGGTGGTGGTGCTGTCCGCGGGTCTGGCAGCGGCTGGTGTTGATGTCGAGGGTCTTTGAAGGGGTGGAAGGGATGAGACAGCCAGTTTCTGGGCGTTTTGTGAATTGTGTGTATATATCAGTTTGTTGGTTTTGTTTTTCGTGGTGTCGGAGCTATTCCAGCAGCTCTGTATAGTTTTCGATTTTTTGGTGTCGTTCACTGATGGGTGCACTGGTTGTGCGAGTTGCCTTCTGTCAAAGGTGGTTTGCTCTCTCCCACAGGCGCGAAGCAAAGTGGAGCAATTGACTGTTCCCAGCTAGATGGTTTTCCTAGCTTTTTAAGTCCTATGTTATGCCTTATATTGAGTTGTCGTGCTCTCCTTGGCAGGAAGCTGATGAATTGTAGTATACAGGTGTAGATCCATCAAGAAATGAAGGCTCGAGCTGAATTGCAGAATGCAGTAGAATTACTCTCTCTGTTGGGCTTAGTAGGCGTGGAGATTGTTACAGGAAACAGCTGGGGAGTTGCGTAGTGACTCTTGTGCATCTGTATTTAGTTGTTGTCGAACAATTGTTAATGTGATTGGTCATCTCGTTGTATAGTTTGCTGCGTCTGCAGTCAAGTTTTAGGTCTAGGTGTGTTGCATCCCGGAGTGTTTTTTGTTTATATCTTTGCCGTTCCATCAAAAAAAAATCCTAAGGCTCAAGAATATTAACTCTTTTGTCTCTACCTGAAAAGCAAGAAGTGCAACACGACTATCCATATCTTCTTTTTTTTTATAGAAAATTCTGAAACAACACAACAACAACTAACAGCAAAAAACCAAAGCTATCAAAGATCAACAAGTGAAATGTCCTTCCAAACCACCTGCGAGATACACCGAGGGATAGCCTCCTCTAGAAGCCAAGTCCAGCCTTCTTTGCAAGCTTTAGTTGCTAGTAAGTCTGCCACCGAATTACCTTCGCTAAAGACATGCTCAATGCTCCAATCTTCAAAAAAAGTTATCATCTTCTGGCACTCTGTTCTCCAGTAATTCTCCTTGTGGCATGTTCCTTCTTTACCCAGCACTGCGAAGCAGACCCCCACATTGTCTGTTGAAAAGGTGACCTTGCTCCAACCTCTCTTTTGTGCTTCCTTCATCCCCAAGAGGAGAGCCTTTCCTTCTACTTCGAAGGGGCTAGATGCCGCTTGTAAACAGACACGACCATCCATATCTTGATTTGACATCATGTTATGCTTGGTTTTATTAGTCTTTGAGAATGTTATGCATATTTCATATCTTGACTGGCATAATGTGCCGTCAAAGCAATAGGACCACGCACACATAAAATGGCAAGCAGAGAACATGTCATTGCTTCATTGTAGCAACAATTCAGGTTCAGATTTTCAAGATACAGAAGAGTAGCAGGAGGAAATTACAACAATACCACAGCCCAAATGACCAGAAACCATGTTTCAAAAAAAAAAAAGAGCAACCCAATAAAGAATCATCACAGTTGCTTTGATTCTCTAGCCAGAGGGTAAGTAATACGTACAACAACAGAGAATACCTGAGCCCTAGCTCCCCATTAATTTCTTGCACTTTACTTCTGCCTCTTGTATATTTTGCCCAAGAAGGACTTCAAGACAGCTTGCACTGCTTTGCTCGGATGAGAATCGATTTCTGATATCAGCTTTTCATAGCTCTTGTTTTCAAACTCCGTAAAGACACTCTGTTAAGATAGCTCAAAAGTTAGTTGACGGGTCAGAAGCCTCTTTGAGAATACCGACCAAACTCGTATTGTAAGTATGTCTTAATCAGTACGCTTCCAGGGTATTTTATCATATTCATATTGGATTACTATTTTCAGTGTAAACTGTCAATGAGATCAAGGATAAACCTGGAGATCAATCTCGTGATAAACTGCCTTCACTTTTGATACATCATCTGGGTTATCTTTGCCATAGTGATCCTGTAAGCAAGACCATCATTCAGAACCCTGTTTGATAGAGAATGAAAATAGCAAATTTCTATTACTCACAAACAGAATTTTCTTTTGGTCCTCGCTGCAAAGCTCCAATGCTTTCACAACCAACCATGAGCACTTGAAATCTTCAATATCCGTTCCAATCTGATAACAATGTAGTGAAAACAAGTAAGTTCACTAGCAAAAACTCCCAGAGCGACCTCATATAAGGGAGAACAAGTTGGCACGTGTCAATCGAGGACAGTGAATCCACTATTGATCTTACTTTGCCAATCTTTTCAGGTTCGCCAAAGCAATCCAGATAGTCATCCTACAACATCAAATAGAAAGGAAAAGATGTTGTTTAAGTGACCTTAAGCAAAATCAAGAGGCCAAAATTGCGGACTTTGAACCAGTTAAATAGCAATTAGAAAGTGTCATGCATGAAGGTCATGTCCTATTCCAATTTACCATTCTTATCCAAATTACAAATTCTTCATTTGGTTTCACATTTTTTTATATGAATCCTGTATTCCATGTACCATCCACCGCATGCAAAATCAAATAAAGGGGCACGGAAGGTAAACAGACGGGCATAGTCGATTAGAACAGAACCGTTACCTGCACTTGAAAATAAATCCCCATATCAATGAGAATGTTCTTTACATCAGTGTGGTTATCCAAGTTCTCCCCTGCCATAAGTAATGCACAAGCGACCTATGGGGCCCAATAGAGCGTGAATAACAAACTTTAGTCACATGTAAATTTGTGTTAAACACAGTAGACTCATGTATGCATGCAGCTACATGTAAGAACTGTCAAATGAAATTATATTATTTGCTATTACTAACCGGAAGGTAAAATGAATAGTATGCGGTCTTGTACTGAACGATACGCCGATGCCTAAGAAATTGTCGCATTTAGCTCATCACGAACTTAATATGAGGTAAAACTAGCATGACAAAAACTTTAACTAGTACATGTCGTATTGGTGATCAGTTTACTCACTGTGACAATGAGTATTTGGATAGATCTTTTTCTCCTACAATTGTGGTAATAAGATCAATCATCTGGCCTGAGGCGGTTTGAAACTCCACCTATGCCCACACATCAAGTCATGTTTCATCACGATGTGTTTCAAAGCATGTTTGTATTTGCATTATGTTTGGATTAAAAACTACCTCGTTGAACAAATCAACTACGTCTATGTAGTAAGGCTTGGACCTGAAGTGGTTTTTCAGAATTCTTGGGATATGATTGCGGAGTAGTACCCCGTCATTTACAGCTATCATACCAACCTGTAGTAAACTTTTTGTAAGCATACGATACGACTGCAGCGAGTATCACTGAACCTGATGGGAAACAAAATTACTCTGGCATACCTTGGGAACTCTAAACCAACATGGCTGACCGCGTCTTGTGTGAGAGCCATCCATGATGTCATCAAGCACAAGGAAATATGCCTGAAGCTGCGAGTACCAAAATCATACATGAATAAGAAACATTGTTGAGGTTAATATCAAAATCCATTGAGGTGTTCTAAAGTGGTACCCATTCTATACACCACCCAAGAGTGCTCGCGAGAAATATTTCTTCTTCAGTTAATTCTTTTCCTTCTTTTAGATACCGATAACTATCAATCACAGAGAGTCCTCTGTTCAGCTTACCTACAACCATCGACAAAATCAGAAGTATTAAGAAAATGCTGAGATTGCGCTAATTTCATCCAAGGGTGATAAAGATGATAATAAATATTGAGATCATACCCCCAGGCACATTATAGTCCAGCATCTGTAGTAGGTAGCAAAAGAGAAAAAAACAAAAGAATTAGGAGACGACATTAGGAATTGTGATTAAGTCATAAGCATGATGATTAACGAAAACCATAGCAACAAAACAACAATCTTGAGCATGATTCCAGCTATTTTCAGCCTACTGCATAAGATTTTCAATATAAACACCCATCCTAGTATACTGGATATTTCACCAGTGGGAAAATCAGCCGTAAGGACTACAATAAAGAAAGTCATCAAACAATTAGAAGCTGCAATACATTTGATCCCTGTTTGTGAAATCTAAAATCTAAAGTTAACACAGACCTGCAATATGAATCAGCCAAGCAGCTAATCTCAGCAT
Source organism: Rhodiola chrysanthemifolia (assembly GCA_033675395.1). Lineage (NCBI taxonomy): Eukaryota > Viridiplantae > Streptophyta > Magnoliopsida > Saxifragales > Crassulaceae > Rhodiola > Rhodiola chrysanthemifolia. The sequence goes on from CM066205.1 coordinate 44,260,323, forward strand.
CTGAACAAAATTCAGATTCATGAAAAATCACACCACTAGAAAGCCTACAATATTTAACAACTTCCAGATCCACTACAAGGCGCTGACGAATCACATCAAAATTCTCCCCATTCTATGCTGCTCATCCTTAGTTCAAAGGTGTCTTTGGCCCTTGCTTCTACCAAATGTATTGGCTTACATTTTGGCCGTTCACACAGTCAACACATTTTCCACATTTTTGTTTTATATTATTTAATTACAAAAAACGAAATCAAAGAGTCAGTTAAGCAGCCTAGATAGAGTCTCCGATTGCAACTGCATCAACAAATTCACGCGGATCCATACATCAAGAACAACACTATACCAACAAGGACAGCGATCGAATAGAGACAATCGTAGAAACGCAGACGTGCACATTACTGTTACAGGAAGGTCAGGAAATGTGGAAAGCCAAATGAAATAGGAAGAAAGTACCCGCTCAACCCACTGGCGTGAGTCATCGGAGAATTCGAAAGCGGGATCTTGAAGCAGCTCGGATTTGAGGACGGAGTAGACGTCGAGGAACTTGGATCTGAGATCGACGGTGCCGTTGACGTCAGCCATTGAAGCTTCGCTTTGGTTGGATGGAAGAGAGAATTTGCGACAAAAAAATCGTCCGTTTTTGCAGAGTGATGAAAATGAGGAACAACGGATGAAAACAACTCAATTTGTACACCATGGAAATTCGTTTTTTATTTTTAAATTATTCAGATTTTTTTCTTTTTTTGGAATGAAATGGGAACGATTAAATCAAGAATAATGGAAAAAAAATTGTACTTTTTCATTTTTGTGTCTTGTATTTATGTACTTTAAATTTGAATTGAGAAATAGACTATTTCATTTTTTTTTTGTTAGTAACGCTATTTTGCGTTGAAGCGATCGTTCGAACCTAGTGACATATTATTCAAAATGGTTCATTAGGTTATGAACGGACGAATGAAGGTATTGTTGTGCATCTCTAACATTTCATGTTCAAATTGCTTCTTTGATGGATTTAGTTTGCGATTTAAAAAATTGGGAAAAGTACAGTTTGGGTATATGAACTATCACCATTTTCCAAATTGTGGGCAGAACTATAAAAACTTCCAAACAATGTGTGAAATATCGAATAATTTTTCAAACAAGGGGCACCGTCTAATGCCGTTAGGGTTTCTACTAACGCCGTTGGACGGCGTTAACTTCATTAATTAATAAATTAATAATAAAATACGTTAATCAAGGGGCACCACCCATGTTGCATATTTCAATTTGAGTGTGGCTAGAAGTACCAATGATCAGTGTTTACTGATTCAAATGCTAGCTAATACGTATTAATTTTGGACAATTACTGATGTGCTCTTATCATAAGTTAAAAAAAGAAGAATATAATTTCATGGTAATCTTTTCAATAGTATACGTCTTTTTATGTATAGTAAATAAACGTTAAATTTGGACACTTCAAGCATTTACATTAAAATTTTGAATAACCGTTTGGTGGTTCGACGTTCGAGTTTACATTAATGCCATCAACTTATTTCAAATAATTGTAAGAAGTATGCACGTGAGATTTATTTATTCAGCTCGTAAATCCACCGAGACAAATTCACGATTGTTTTTTCAAATTGCTCAAAATTAGCAATTGGTTTCTTGTTTTACTCGATCTCCAAATTCGTTTTTCAAAATACTAACTTTCTTTAAATCACTGTTACTAGTGGCGCCTAAAATGAAAGGCGCTGTTGCCAAGAGCTCCTTATGTCTATTGTGATTTTTACTCGATATAATGCTGAGCCATGTCCTGATGTGCCAAATTTTTTAGGCCCTGCTACTCGATATAATGTTGAGCCATGTCCTGATGTGCCAAATTTTTTAGGCTTGTGAATTGTGATTTATGATGCGGCGGATTCGGTTGCGTCTATGTTTTAATTGAGTAATGGAGGCTAGTGCGGGGTTTAATTGAGATCCTGACCTTCCATCAACGGCGCTAATGTTTCCCCAACCGGCCTTAGATTCCCGTATCTCATTCAAGACTTGTCACCGTACTCAGTATGACTGCTTCCCTTTCGACCGGCTAACAAACTCGACATGGCAACTGGCTCCGCGTCGGTCTCTTGCTGCTCCGCATCCGCAATGGCGACAGTTCGCGCACCACGCCGTCCTTCAACGCCGATAAGAATCATTGCTTCCTCTCCATCTAAAAAAAACCTCAACTCACCTCGACTCCAAAACCAATCTCCGAAGCACGCTCCTCAGAAATTCGATTTCAGTCCTGAAGCAAACATGCATTAGCCAACAACAAATCTTTCTCCATCTTCAGCAGAAGCAGTTACAACTGGATTCTACAACAGTCATCGAAATGTGAAATCTCAGTGACGATTCAGAGTAGGTGAACAGTTGAGCAGAAGCAATGAAGAGAAAAATGACAAGTGGGAAGAGTGGATCTGGACATCACCTTAGGCGTTTTTATTAACAGCGCCTAAAAAAGTTACCATATAAGCAAATGACTCAACATTATACCATGTAAAAACGACACTAGGAATAAAGCGATGTTTCAACCGTCAACATTGATGTAGAAAGTCTGTTTCATACACCGGTCCAAAAATGTGTTTAAGATTTTCATGATCACTTATAATAAATAAGTTTATGATTTATTAGTGAGAAATTTGATTTAAATTTATAAATAAAATTTGATTACACGAGGATTCAGGATGTTCTAGTAAATTGATCGAGAGGCACTTCCTAAATAATTGTAAGAAGAATTGATAGAATAAAACGCCACAAGCACAAATGTTAATAATTGGATATGCCGATTGCGGAATCTTATTTCGTGACTAGTTAATAATTCTCCCATTTCTCTCTTGAAGTTTCTACATCCGTCTACAGCAACAGGCGAGCAAACAGGCGGCGTTCGTTTTCTCCGGCCGGCCGTCTCCACTCTTCCCCTTTGTTTACTGCTCTCCATCCTTGCGGTGTCCGATGGTCTTCCCATGGGTTTGATTTCGGCGGGATTGTTGGATCTCGGCGGGTGGGGGGCTCCCGGGGGCAGTAGGGGGTGGAGGCTGTTCGGGTTTTTTGGGTGCTGTGCTTGCGAGATCTCGCCTGGGCGGGGATCTACTGCGGTGTAGGACGGCGGCGGCTTCGCCGGTGGCTATCAGATGTGGCGTCGTCGGTGGTCGTTGTTGGGGCCGGTTAGCCCGGCGTTTTTGTGTATATAGGTGGGCTACGGTTGTACAGCATAGTTGTGTTAGCTTGATGTTCAGTTTCGGTGTTAGTTTTGTAGTTTTGGTTTGTAGGCCGGTTTTACCGGGGTTGTTCTGTTTAAGGTCGGCTTCGGCCGAAAACTGTCGGCTTGTAGTGTAGGCCGATTAATTTCGGGTGGCCGGGTAATACCGGGTGGTAGTTTGGGCCGGGTCAGTCCGGGGTTGTTCTATTGAAGGGCACGTTGGTCTCTTATCTGGTTGTGTAGTGTCGGCTGCTTTGGTCGGTCAACCAGTTTTAGGTCGTGCCCTTCTTGGGCTTGGACCCTTCTTGGATGCTTTGTCCGGTTTGTAGCCCGGTTGGCGATTATAATCAAAAGAAAAAAAAAAGTATGATAAACAAATAGTAAAATAAAAGCTGCTTTCAGAACTCAGAAGTGTGCATCCGATTGGCCTCGTGGAAATGGACGGAAGATACTAGTTATTATACACGTGTCACAAGATGAAGGCCTGATAACTGATAAGTGGTTGCGCCAGAGATTCGCTGTCGAAGTTTTAATTTTTTAATGTCAACCTGACAAACTTCATAACTTCATTTAATCGGTAGGGTCCAAAAAATCCTGCCCAATATCAAATATAGTTGGGGAAATTAAAATTAGATAGTGGTTGTGATAGTAGATTATTAACAAGAAATAAATGAGGAGTATATTCGTGACAACGCACTCTATCTGTACGTTGAACATATTAACTTCTTTTTTATTACAGTTTAACATATAAACTTATGGTTAATAGGGTGGTGATCTGTTGGTTAAGAAGTCACAAACAATTTCTTACTTTCCGGATTGGAATCCTGGGGAGATCATTTTTCTCACAATTTTGTGAGATTTTTCCTTTTCCTTTCACCCTTCGTCGTCCCGCCTCGCGCGTGATGCTTCTTCTGGCCGTCAAGATGGACGTGTCGTGTCTTACAACGGTAAAGGTGTCCAAGGTGGCCTGAGCTCCAAGTGTCGAGAATATACCGATAATGATTTGGGGTAGATGTGCGGATCCATGCATGGTAAAGGTGCCGAACCCGGCCTGCGTTTTAGAAGTGGAGAAATGTACTCTATGATTTCGGATCCGGTCAAGATGCCTTCTGCGTTTCAGAAGTGGAGAAATGTACTCTATGATTTCGGATCCGGTCAAGATGCCTTACTAGAGCTTCATATATAAATATATATGTACTAGATGTTAAGACGTCATATGTATTGTATTATTCCTAGATGTTGTACCCCTATTATAAAAAAACATATAAACTTGAAAAAAAAATTAAAGTAGGATCTTAGTAATTATTAATCACATACAGGTTGTCTTAGAGTTGAGATCATGTGAGAAGTCTATATTGTGTAAGAAATAAGAATTAATTAGGGCCATACATCTTGTATAACCTACGATCCAGATTAAATCTAATTAATCTCAAATAACTGTCTAATTAATCGCCTAAAATTCAATTCAGGGGCAAACTAGTCAGGTTTTAATTTCTTAAAACTCAATTGCGCTACGTGCGACCAAAATTCGAACCGCCGCCTCCGGAGCTATACGCAATGGGAGAAGATCGAAATTCGAAAACGCAGTCTAATGACTTCGGACCTAGAACAGCTACGCACACAAACATTATAACAAGCGGAACATGAAAAGAAGCTATCTCGTAAACACTGATTTCGGCGACGCTGTGCAAATCTTTGCATCCATGACCGGCTGCCTTTTTTCTCTATATTTATTCCAAGTGCTTCGAGGTTTAAAGTTGAAACGAGAATTTGCAAATTTGGCGAAACTGTTGGAGGCGAGCGATTGGGGGCAACGAGCGACGGCGAGCTATGTAACATAATACATAATGCTACATATTTTAGCACTTCACTTAAAACGAAGCTAGGCAGCTTCATAGATGATGTTACGTAACATGATACTTAATGCTACGGATTTTAGCATTTCACTTAAAACGAAAATAGGCAGCTTCATACGTGATGCTACTCCAAACTACGTATTTTAACTCAAAATCTACGTATTTTAACTATAAAGCTACGTATCTGAATTACAAATTATGTATTTTAACTCGAAATCTACGTATTTTAACTATAAAGCTATGTGTCTGAACTTGAAACTACGTATTTTAACTCGAAATCTATGTATTTTAACCAGAAAGCTACGTATTTTAATTTGAAAGCTACGTATTTTAACTCGAGCACACTATCCCGTCCACAATCGCTCGCCGATTCTCCCCAGCCCCGTCGCTCGCCTCAGTTCATCATCCTCCTCTCCGTCCGACAGCAATCCGACCCCCTGCATCCCCAGCTCCGATCCCTAGCTCCAAAATCCCCAATTCGATTTCCCTCACCATGGCTAGGAAGTCCACTCGCAAAGATGCTGCATCATCATCCCGGAACGCTCAGAATCCACCACAATCGCCACCACAGGCCGCCCAGCCCCCTCGCCAGAGACAGTACCCAGGCCGGCGCCCTTCATCTCTTAACCTAGAGCATTACAGGAAATTAGACAGAATCATCTCGCTCAAGAAGGTAAAACCCACTTTAGTGCCCGGCCTTGGTACATTACGCTCATTTGAATTGTTGGATAGCTGTCGTCCATTGTTTATGGATTGTGGACTGGATATTCTGTTTACCAACCCAACACCCACATACCCTAGAGTGTTGAAGGAATTTCTAGCGACCTTTACATATTTGGGTGCTCCGGATCAGGTTACGCATTTGAAGTTTATTCTAGATGACCGATCACACACTATGACTAAGGCCGAGGTGTGTAAAGTGCTAGGTTTTCCTCTCGAGGGTTTTTGTGGGCAGTACACCGATGAAGATCGATATGAATTCTGGAAAGCCATATCCGGCTTTGACTGTTATTTCACGTCCAGTTGGCCTTCCACATGTATCAAAAGTGAGCTGTGGAAAGTTTTGGACCGTCTCGTCGCAATGAGTATATTTCCACGTGGCGAAGGTGCCACAAATATTGGTAACCCAGAGCTCGACATCATGATTTCCGTGGACCGCCGCCGCCCAGTTGATTTCTTCCAGATTCTCTCCGGACAAATGGTCATATGGGGCTCGACATTGGATAACAGTGCTTTGGGCGGCGGTTTATTTGTTACCCTGCTCGCCGCGTCCCAAGGATGGGAATTCAGTCTGCTCCCAGCGCCTGCCACTTCGGTCCTGAATACGGAAAAAATGATCGATATTAAGATGATTGATCGGGACCGTCAGTGGCAGCACAGAGACGAGCTCCCTCGTGGGACGAAGTGTCGTCGAGTCGAGAACAAACAAAGGGCGATCGATGGAGCTAGAGGCAGTGGCCCTCAGCCTGAGCCTACTTACGTGCATGAGGCACACGAGCCTCCACCAGCTCAGCTAGCTCCTCCAGTGACTGCACCAGCGCCTACTTCGCAGCACCCCCCCACTGACCAGCTCCCGAGCACCTTCGAGGAGCGCTTCGCGCGCCTGGAGACCACCCAGATGCAACTTTTTGCGCAGCAACACCAGATGATAGAGACGCAGAATCAGATCTTAGTGTACCAGCGCCAGATAATGGCTAGTCAGATGCCGACAGTCAGATCGCAGAGTCAGCTTGTCCAGGGCCATGCCTAGCTCACCGCCGATTTTTAGATTTTCGTCATCATGCCAGCAGAGCGCAGCAGTGGGCACAAGGTGCTTTGACGACATTACTTCAGGGGCAAGGCCACTCCTATTATCCTCCTCCGCCATCCCACATGCATCCTACCCAACATGACCACGAGGCCGACCCTTCTTGCCCCACTGGTCCTGGGATTCAGACGATACGGCGGATCCATTTGGTATTGATGATGATGCTGAGGATGATGGTGTTGTTTAGTCCTTCATGCTCATACTTTTCATGACTCTTTGCTGTTTTGTCAGTTGTTGCGCATTCATGTTATTTTTTTCTTCTTGTGCACTGACTTTTGGCTATAATTCACTGCTTACATGTTACTTGATGCTTGAGACATGTTTTTATATGATCCACGTTCTGCTCGCATCATTTATCATACATTCTATTTAGTACTTCTTGCTTTTGCCTACCCACCATTACCGATGCTAGTCTATCACTTGTGCAGCTCTTTGTTTTTCTTTATATATCTACCAGCTCATGAGTCGTTTTTCACTCCCCGGGCATCGCTTAATCGCCACAAATTTCAGACCATCACACACGAGGGAAGTTCCTATGCGCCTTTTCTTTTATTTCTTCGCTTAGGGACTAAGCTCAATTTTAAGCGCGGAGTGGGTAGCGCAAAGTCACACACATCGCATTATCGCGTTCACTCTTGCATATGCTCAACTGTCTATGTATTGCGATTGAAATCCTCGTCTTCTACGATACTCCTGACTGATTGTCTTTCTTTTGGATTCAAAGTCTAGGACTTGAAATAGTTTTATCCGTGTGTGTATTCTCTCGTGTCAGTTTTATTGCTAGCCTTTGCCTATCACGTGTTTTACGTATTTCCTGAAGCATGTTCGAGACTTGATATTAGTAGGCACCGGTACTAAATGTTAAAAACTTAAATTGCATCTGTTTTTCTAAGTGACCTTAGTACTAGTACGTGCTTCTCTATACTTGTCGCGATTTGCATGCACCCGCCTTTATTCATATACTATGTCAAGCTTTAAGTGTGGAGTTAGAAAAAAAATGGTGATGTTTTCAAACAAGAACAAAATTCTGAATTTTCAAAAGAGGGTGAAAAATTGACCACAAGCATAATTGTTTTTGAAGAAAAGCACAAAAATACCAAGGGCAAAGTGAGAAAAGTCACCCCTTGTGTATGAATTTTTTTTTGTTGAAAAATTCTGCCCCCTTTTGCTTGATGTAGTGCAATTCCATCTTCTCATTGCGTGCAAATCATGACTTGTCTTGCGAATTCATGTAATAGAAACTAAGGGACGATCCTCGTGCTTGCACTGAAATTTTGATATGATTTTCGTACTATTTTTCAGAAAAATCCTCAAGCCAGACTCCTCTTCTCTTACGGGTCATTGCCTAGTCTTTGGCACTTGAGAATGAGCTTTGTGCCAAGAGCCCGTGGACTATCCCTAGATAGTATAGGTGAATGGCGAGTATGTTTTTGTGTAACTATTCATGTTCTTTATAAGTTGCTATAGAACTATTTAGAACTTGTGATTAGTCGATTGCTAGCCATGTGTACTGACCGTTTGAATGCATGACTCGTTTAATCCATGATTGTCTAACAACTTTGATGAAGATGTTTGACTTGAAGTCGAGGTAACACAATGAATCCGAGGCATGACATGACTTTACTGTGACTCGTTGAGCATCATCTCATGCATACACGTTAGTTAGTTTTACAGGGGATTTGTAGGTAGTCCCATTCCTGAAAACCTTCACAGGACTATACTCGTCCTACTAGGGCAGCCTAGAGGTTTAAAGGCTTGATGCATATGCTAAATGCAATCGTGTCCTCCACGACAGTGAGTTATGAGTTTTATTTCTATTTTCACTTTAGCTAGAATTGATCACATGTCACTTGAGTGGGTAGCTTTGAAACATATGATTGTTGAGCATTACATTCACTCGTGTATTTATTCTTCCATTTGTTTGACATTTGCAATCCTAAGTGTGGAGTGTTTTGATCAGTCGATATTTTGACTAATTATTCACTACATTCGATGAAGGATAACACTAGTTCTTTGGGAAAATTGTCTCTATTTGATGTCTTTCTCTAGTGTTTCAGGTAAAATTGGCATCTCATCGCTCCTTGGACCCAAAGTGCTTGGAAGAACGGAAAGATCGACGAAAAAAGCCGAAAAAGAGTTCTACACCAGCAGCAGGCCGTGACTACCGTGACATCTCATTGGTGTCACGGTAGGCTTTTTCCACAGAAGAAATCAAGAGATCTTTGCCTCTGTCGTGGCTACCATGACATGTCTATATGTCACGGGTGTCACGACACCCTTATTGCTCAGTGGATTTCCGCCTCTGCTGTGACTACCGTGACATCCACCAAATGTCACAGGTGTCACGACACCCTTACATCTCAGTGACTTTTGGGCTTGCCGTGACATGTTCGAATGTCACGGGTGTCACGGCACCGTCGAAAGGCAGAATTATCAGCTGATTTCCTAATCCGTTTTTGGCAAGTTCTGGTCCTTTTTGGTAATAGAGCAGTTTTTGGGCTATAAAAAGAAAAACAACCTGAGTGTTTGAGGAGAGCCTGATTTTGGAGATTGCTAGACCTAACTTGGAGAAGAAGACAGAGAAATTCATCGCGAGAGATTAAGGATTCAACGAGCCGCCGCATCATTACGGTTTCCTCGTCCTTAATCTCTTTATCAACACTATTTTTGGTTAACTTACCAAGAATAGTGAGTAGTCTTTTTTATCCCGTGCTATGTACCCAACTCTTCATGTGATCAATTAAACGTTTTTATTTATGCGATTCGAATATTCAATTTCATTGTGCTTAATTTTATCGTTCTTGCAAGTTTTACATTGAATGGGATGTTTGCATGCCAGAACGTATTTAGGTTAATTACCAAAAGATGGATGAGTCCTAGGTATTAACCGGATTATATGAAATTGATGTTAGGTCATGGTAGCTACAATGGTAGTACATGTATTAATAGGAAAGTTAACTTTTGTCTGAAAAACCCTGAGTTTAATTAATCGAGATCGTTGATAATCCGTGAATGGGCGGCGTTCAACGATTGAGATTAATCTAGACAATGATCCGTGGATGGGCGGCTTGTCTAGTGTTATTTTGGTTTATTTCCATATTCGATAGCATGAATAATTTACGTGACATGATTGCATGATTAGTAGGGTTGGCACAGGTGAAGTATGATTCTGGAATTCTTTCTCTGATCAAGTTCCAATATTTATTTTTCTGCATTTAATTTCTGCTACTTCTGACACAACAAAACCTCTTGTTAATCGGGATAGCTAAACAGGTCACCTGTTAACTAGTATTCACACACGTCTAATCCTTGGATCGACCCTTGGCTTACCAAGGTTATAAATTTTGTTTGACTGCAACTAGACCCCTAAAACTCATATCTTGGCGACTATAAAGGGTTAAAAATACGCTTGTCAGTGTGCTCCTGCGTGTCATTATTTGGTCCTACGTGGACCAAAGAAATACATTTCTGGCCACGTGTAAAACCGGTTCGGCAGAAACCGGTTTCCTGCGAAACAAAATTAGGGTTCACTTTTCTTCTCCCTGCCGACACTCCCCTCCTCCGCCCCTCCGCTGCTCGATGCTGCTCCGACGCTCCTGCGCTCGTGTTAGTCGGATCCGACTCCGTTGATTGTGTTAGTCTCGATCCGACTCCGCCCTTGTTACTCCCATTCATCAAAAAGGTTCCCCAGAAACGGTATTGTATATTATGTTTATAAGTTGAATTATATTCGAATTGGGTGGTAATTAGTTGAATTGTTTGTGTCGAATTGTTGAATTGGGCATTTTTATAGGGGTTTCTTACATGTCATACATTTCAATCATCATACGAATACATCTTATACATATTGCATGAGAACTCAATCGGGTACATATGAAGACTTGACTTTTTGGAGCTCAGGCACCTCTAACTTGAAACCTACGAGCATAAGCTTGGAACTCACCACATCCACACGCAATGGAAGGAAAAGACGAGGCAACAACACGTTCACGAGGGACGAATAACACTTCTGCGAAGGAGGAACAACATGTCATCGCCAAGGCGAGACGAAAACACATCCACAAGGGATGAATAACACTCCTACACAAAAGTGAGGGAAAGATGCTACTCAGGAGAATCGAGCCCTTGACCTCTGACTAATAGTCAAGAGTTCAAGCCACTCGACCAAACCTCTTTTCGCTGAATTGGGTGTTAATTAGTTGAATTGGGTGGTAATTAGTTGATTTGTTTGTGTTGAATTGGGTGGTAATTAGTTGAATTTTTCAAAATAATTGTTGTTGACTTAAATAATTGTTGATTGTGTTGAAGTGTTTGAATAATTGTGAATTGTGTTGAATTGTTTGAATTATTGTTGATTGTGTTGAATTGTTTGAATTATTGTTGAATCTCTCAATTGTTAAATTAGGATTGAATTGTGGATTATGTTTTTGTGGAATTAGTGTATTCCCAAACAATATCTATTTTAGAACTTTTTAAATTTATGGACATTTATTTATCGGTTGTAGGTATGGCATCACAGAGACCATCATCTTCTAGGAATGTCCCATCCCAGTCCACTTAGAATCCCAATATGGATGTGGACGACATAATTAACCCTGGTCCTATCGATGAGTCTGTTCGTACTCGGCAGAATAGGCACCATACTCAAGAAATTTGGAATAATAAGGCAAGTTCTGGTTTTAATTAAACTTAAGTTTCTAATGTGTCATTTTGTATGTAATTTGTTACTAATGTTGAATTATTTTTATGTAGCAGATGGATCCAAAAGTGTATGAACCGCTTAAGGTTAAGCATAGTACAATGGAGAAGCTAGATGAGCGCATTAGGCAGTAAGTCACCAATGCTGGGTTCTACCCTTAAAGTATTGTGTGCAATGTGAAGTCTGATCCAGCGTTAGTGACTGCACTTATCGAAAGGTGGCGGCCCGAGACGCACACTTTACATTTTAATGGAGGCAAAGCCACCATAACGCTGTAGGATGTGGCACTTCTTACTGGTCTACCCATAGAAGAAAGCCTGTAATGGGTCACTCGCATTTGACATGGCCACCGATTTGCATGAGACTGCTTGGTGACTACCCTGATTGTCACAAGGAGTCACCATCTCTGACGAAGAGAACATGGTTCAATAACAATATGTCGAGGATCCCAGACGATGAATTTAAGGAGACGTTGAAGAGATACGATAGGGCGTTTCTCCTTCAACTGATGGGACTGACCCTATTTTCGGAACTTAGCGGTAGCAGCGTCCCACTCCACTTTCTTCCCTTATTGGAGGACCTCGATAATGTTAGACAGTACAGCTGGGGGAGTGTAGCGCGGGCTTATTTGTACAGTATGCTTTGCAGAGCCAGTAGATTGGGTAAGAGTCAGATTGCTGGACCTATGCTCCTATTACAATTCTGGAGCTGGGAGCGTATGTGCTTTGGGAGGCCGACGTGTTTTTTACAGACCTGCCCCCGCCGGATGCTGATATTGATCCGTTACAGAGGGGAGCTTGAACATATATGTAAGCATTTTATATGTTATTCAAATAGTAATTTGTATTTTTTTCGTTATAAATATTGATAGTTGCGTTCATGTGCAGGAAATGGCATGGGCAAAAAATTTCATCGGGGTACCGAAAGGTAGTTTGTTGTTCTACCGCGATGAGTTCCAGAAGATGCAGATCGGAGACTTCATCTGGAGACCGTACAATGAGAGGCTTTTTCCGACTTTTGAACTCTATTTGTCTCGAGAGTCGACAGTCTTGGAGAGCTGACGTGCCACTTATCTGCTTCAACGTCATTGAGTTGGCATCACCCAGGACGTGTTATGAGACAGTATGGGTGTCATCAGATTATTCCACTGCATGGGATAGCTTGTTCGGACGAGAATCATGGTAAGGATAGGAAGCCGAAAGTGGATTGGGGTGCATCATTATCGGTACATTCAGATGTGGTATAATCGCTTTCAGAATCTAGTTGATGGAGAGGCCTCTGATTATTATGTCATTGCGTCCCCCGAGTATTATGGTTGGTATGCCATGATCACTCGCCGGGTGATCCAGCCCAGGATAGAGGAGGAGGTTGAGGACGCAGTGGTGGTGGTGGACGCGGTGGATGCAGAGGACAATCAGACTCAACAGATTCAGCGTACCCAGCCATACCGTCCAGATGGACATTTTATACAAGAAAATGTAAGGTTTATTATAACTTAAATTCTAATTTATAGTATATTATATGTTTTGAAATTTTTTGTGTCTACAGGTAAGCACTTTAGTGTACTGTGCACGAAAATATGCTGACGGTTTCTGCCAAGCCACGGAAGATCAATCACACTAATATTTTCATGACATCTTCCACCGCGCATATGACATGTTAGAGAACTTTTGGTGAAGCATGAGTTTTAGATGTAGACCCTGACACCATTGCTGGCATATGTGGTCATGTTTGTTCTTCCGAACCACCCAGTAATTCTTTTTTTTGCGTGACCGCGATGCGAATTTGCCATGGACAAACATCTCTTATCATTCATACATTCAAAACCATTAAAGTAGGTTCATATTCCTTCACGAAGTAATCCACACGATTCAGAATGGAGTACTTCCGCACATCATAGATCACCTCCTCTTTTTCGCGCCAGCTTTGACCTTCTGCAAGTGACAGAGATTGAGGGTGGATTGTTTGCAGATTCTAATCAAAGGGTTGAAACGTTTCCCATGCTGAGATATCATCAAAATTTGCATGATCCTAAGTGATTCGAGGTTGCGTGAATTCAAGAGTCGGATCTTCAACAGCGAGCATCTCCAGTTCTTCCATTTCATCATGGTCATATTTGTCGAGTACTGGATTATCCAGGGTCGCCAGTGTGGACATATCCATCGGGCATCATCTGAATCGCCAGCGTAAACATATGCCATATTCAAAGGAAGTGATATTGAATTTTTGTTGTAAAATGGTCGAACTGCGCTGTGCTTTTATATATACATATGAGATTGGGTCCTCCCAACCAGTTTCACTTGAAATCGGTTGTCCCGGAACCGGTTTTAAGTGAAACAGATTTGCCCCGAATCGGTTTTAGAGCAGATCCCAGTCTAGTCCCATCGACCTGAAAAGCCTGCAAGGTCTGAAAAGCCTGGCAGGCTTGAAATGCCCGGCAATAATACAAAGCCGGTTCATCGCAAATCGTCTCAATAATTTTGAGACCGGTTTCCGCCGAACCGGATTTACACGTGGCCAGAAATGTATTTCGTTGCATCAACGTAGGACCAAATAATGCCACGCATGAGCACAGTCATCAAACCGGTTTCTCCCAAATCAGTTTTTATCGAAATGAGCTAAACCGGTTATATCAAAAACAGGGCAAAATTGATAATTGATTTTGAAACAGGGTAAAAACGAGATTTAGGTTTCAAAACAGGGCAAACATAAAATAAAAAAAACTCGTAGATACACGATCAAAACCTGAAACCTGTTTGTAGTTTTGTTTATTGTACCCTGTTAAGATTTGCTGTTTGTTAGTCCTCGTGTGTTTAATTTGTAGATTTGACTGTGTTGTTTTGGATTGGGCAAAGCAAAGTTTGATAAATTACCATTATCAAGCTAAATTTACTGTTCGGCATTGATTTGCATTGATCCAGTTTGATAAAATCGGCAATTCACCATTCAATAAAAAGATAAATTGACCGCATTTATCATTTTACCAAGTTCTCGATAAAATAGTGTGAAAGACGAAAATTTTACATACAGTAAAACGGTAACACAGTTTTATTGCCTTTTGTATTTTTCAATGCAAGTGTAACAAAACTAATTAAGCCTGCAATGATTTGACACATTCAAATTTTGAGATGCTAGAGCATGAACACCCAATGAGGAGGTGCTATCTAGGAGTACCTTCTCGAGTAGCACCTCCTCAGCAATTGGTAAAGTGCTATTGAGCAATTTTGCAGCGGTGACACTTCCTCGCACTATTCATCAAATAATTTTTTTTCAATAATTTTTAAATTAGCTTATAAATTGTCCCTTTAAATTTCTAATTAATAAGATTTTTGACTAGTCTATATGTGACACTTATATTCAATAAGATTTGTCAAATATCATTATATAAATATATTATAAATTTTCTAGATGTACCAAAAAAATTGCTTCGAAAATGTTAAATTCTAATTAAGACAAAAAAATTAGGGCATAAATAGCTAATACAAATCACTTAGAATGCGGTTTAGGTAAAAATCATTATTATATATGAAAACTAAAAATCGGATTTCAAGTTGACACGTGTTCAATTTCGTCGAAATCTTGGATATAACACGGAGGGGTATTATAGTCATTTCACATATCCCAAATTTCAAATCAGACTTAAATTGGAATGATCAGACTTAATAATCAAACTTAAAACAGCAATATTCACACTTAACTTAGAATGATCAGACTTAACTTAGAATGATCAGACTTAAAACAGTAATATCCAGACTTAAACAACAATGATCAGACATAACTTGGAATGATCAGACATAATAATCAGACATAATTGGAATGATCAGACTTAAATTGGAATGATCAGACTTAACTTGGAATGATCGGGCTTAATAATCAGACTTAAAACAACAATATCCAGACTTAAACAACAATATCCAGACTTAAAACAATAATATCGAAACTTAAACAACAATATCCACACTTAAAACAGAAATATCCAGACTTAAAACAACAATATACAGACTTAAATATCAATATCCAGACTTAAACAACACACACTTAAAATAGCAATATCTAGACTTAAGTTAAGTCTGGATATTACTGTGTAAATTTTTAGGACGATTATAACATCGCATCTGTTATGTATTTTTAAATAAGCCCGTTTTACTTTTTTTTATTTACAAAAAGTGCCCCGAATTACAATTGGTCGAAATATACTTTTGTCAATATTTTATTAGGTTTTTAGTTTTTATTTATACCCTGTTTTTTATTTGATCCGTTTTCAATTACTTATTCCTAATCTATTCATAAGTTTTAGTCAATTTTAATCTTAATTAAGACAAAAGTATGTTTGGGCTGGCTCATATCAGAGAAATTAAACATAAAAAAGGGTTTTGTTTCACGCTGCAGCACTTCCAATCGCAGCTTCTCCATTCCAACATCTCCTCTGCCACCGCTGCATCCCAAATCGCAGCTGCTCCTCCAAATGCCAACCGGTGTATATGCTCTTATAAGATGGAAAAGAAGGGGCAATGTATTTCAAAGCTTACCCCATTCTTCCAGCATACATGCAATGTATTGTATTCCACTCACTCAAGTGGTGCAATGCTTGATATTCCGTAGTCTACAGCTGCTTTTTGTTGTACGATGCAGCTAGTTGATAAAGAATGAACAATGGAGAAGGCATAACCAGGAACCATCAAGCAAACAGCCAAATGAAACAAGTAGAAAGAAATCGGTAATTAAGGTCACAGAATTTTATTTGTTGCTGTTCTAAACTCATAATCAGACTTTATTTGTTGTTCAATTCTCCATACTAACGATACATGACACATCCAATGACTTAAAGAGCCTACTTTGCAGTTCCATCATTATCCGACTCACAATGCCGAGCGTGCCACTCTTGGTCTCGGCCTACAACAAAATTCATACACATAAGCAAATTGCACTTGGCCCTCGTAAATTAACCAGACGTACCGTAAGTTGCAAGTGGCCTGGTGGAAGGCGCTCCCACTCGGCACCGAAGGTGCCTGGGTTCGAATCCTAACAGAGGCATTGTTCCCCAGCCCTCATAAAAAAAAAAAACAAAATTGCCTGGAAATGTATAAAGTTACGAAATTGTCTTACATGTGTTCCAAAACAAGTGCAGATGCTCCTCCTCCTCCGTTACAAATTCCAGCAACCCCGTATCTTCCATGGTTATGTCTCAGCACCTGAAATGTTATAATATACGTTAATATGCTGTTATGCATGTAGTATAGTGGAAATACGACTACCTAATCATTTCAAACTCTCATTAGTAAAATATTACCCCCAACAACGTGACTAAAATACGAGCTCCGCTACAACCTAATGGATGCCCCAATGATACAGCGCCACCATGTGCATTGACTCTTTCCTATATCAAAGAATAAACAACATTGCCATGAGACATAGGATATATATATATATATCAGAAACCAAACGTAACGAATTTTTCGTTCAATCTCTTGGTTTTCTTGATGCTATGTACTAGGAAAGAAAGACTCACCGAATTGAGACCAAGCAACTTTTGGTTGGCTATGGCAACAACCTGTATATAAATGATCCACACATGAGGTAACAACCAAAAAAATATTTACATCCTAAAAATTATCAGGCTTCATTTTGAATTTGTTTTTTAAGCTCTTACAGAAAATGCTTCATTAATTTCGTAGTAGTCAATTTGAGAAGCATCCAAGCCAGCATTTGAAATTGCTTTGGGTATTGCTAGGGATGGAGCAGTAGTAAACCACTCAGGTGCCTACAGATACATACATCATCAGCTTATAAACCGGAGAACTGTCTACTGATCGATGAACAGAGAAGTAGCGCAATACTTGGGCTGCATCGGCAAATCCTGAAATTTTAGCTATCACCGTCAATCCGAACTCGATGGCCTTCTTTCCACTGACTAAAACTAAAGCAGCAGCGCCATCACTATGCACGGAAAACATCTTATTAAAATTCAGAGGTCGTTCGAAGTTTGACGAACAGTATCAGAGTGGTCTATGAGTTCAACTGAATACTATTTAACAGACTTGTACCTAATGATAGAAGCATTTCCAGCAGTGACGGTTCCATTTTCTTTGAAACTTGGTCTCAGCTTTCTCAATTTCGAAGGATCAAACTGGCAGGATCATGATGTGAGATACGAGCGTAAGAGGCATATTAAAGAAATATAGTGCAGTGTCATCATCATCTACGATTTCTTGTGAGCTTCCACCCAAATCATCTGAATGCTAACGTAGACCGATGTGCAAATATATAACCATGGCTGAGTACCCGATCTCAATATAAAAGTAATATAACATCCAGAAGATGCTGTTCTACCTTTTCCAATCCATCATCCTGTCTCACAATGACAGGTGGTTTACCCTTTCCACCTGAGACCTCTACCTGCGTCCAGCAACTTGCCCATAAGTTAATCCAAAAATTTAAAGATGTAAATCACCTCCGACATGTAAGAGTAAATAACAAACCGGAACAATTTCCCATGCAAATGCACCAGATTTCTGGGCAGCTATTCCACGCTCAAAGCTTCTAATGGCATATGCATCCTGGAAATTATCCACATGAATAAAGCTAAGTTCCACGGAGATTGATGAGGCAATGACATAGACAAACAACGAGAATAAAAAATATATTGTTTGGGCTTTCAACTTAACTTTGAGTACTCAACTTCTTACTAAACTGGTTTATGTACTTTTTGACACATCTTAAAGAATGACTTTCAGGTCATATCGTAATTCATAATCTTGTTCATATAAGCAAGAAGAATATATAAGCGATAACCCTAGCCGTGTAATCACGAAGAAATAGACTTCCCATTGGGGACAGTGAATTCAATATATATGAAAATTGAGAAGCTGAGAAATATAAAAACAGCCTATAAAAATAGAAAATAAATGAATATAGGATCATATGTCTGTTTGGAAACAAGCCGCACTAGATTTACCTGTTCGTCTCTAGTTATTTTGTAATGGTCTGCACATATCTCTCCACAAACTCCCATTCCAAAGTCATTGTAAACATCCCACAGGCCATCTTTCATCATGCCATCAACGATAGTTTCGTTTCCTAGTCTAGGACCAGCTCTGCATCAGTCATTTGTAGTCAGAACAAGGAACAGCTTCTGGATCACCAATATAGTCAAACTTCAATATCATCCATCCAATGAATAGATTACAGCCTATGCGTATCCTTTACCCATTTTAAGTCTGATCATCATACACCAACAATTGACACTTATCTTTTCAGAAAAATAGATCCAACATTCTGCGAAAACAATTGGCTCTACTATTAAAAAAAACACTTGGCTCCACTTATAACAAAACCAAAAGTAAAAAAACACCACATATATTAGCCACTAGTAGTATCTACTGCGCAATTTGGAATGCAATGCAAGCCATGTGACATAGATTTTCAATGGGACATGACATGAAAGTTTTTCACTATTATATTTGTATCTTTGAATTAATAAACAGAACTGAAAAAGTTGTTTGTAATGAAACCTTGGCATATACTTTGGTGCATTCGACATGCTCTCCATGCCACCAGCCACAACAATGTCATTAGCACCGGACTGGATACTTTGTGCTGCTATCATTGTTGCTGAGATAACAGAAGATGAAGACATGATAACAAAATCATCGGAGGGCCAAATTAATATTAGGACACGACAAAGGTACCTTTCATCCCTGATGAACACACTTTGTTAATGGTCGTGCAGACCACTGAATTCGGTATACCAGCACCTAAAGCAGCCTGTCTAGCCGGCGCCTGGCCGAGATTGGCACTTAAAACGTTCCCAAAGAACACCTCTTGCACTAAAGAAGGATCAATGTTTGCTCTCTGAAGAGCACCTATCAAAAGATGAAAAGGACCAAATAATTCAATAAACATTCACAACAGACACAAGGCCAAAACAAACAAGCACAAGGTAGCGATTCGTACTCTTAATTGCGATGGATCCAAGCTTTGTAGCTGACACTGATGAAAGAGAGCCTATGAATCCACCCATCGGTGTACGGGCAATACCCACAATGCACACATCTGCTCAACGCGTCCCAAATCAATCAATCAAGGCCAGATACAGAATCATTCACTAATTAGGCAGGCAGACATGACAGAGTCACTGAAGCTGCCCCAACCCTAACACAACTAGGGTAACGATTAATTCACTAATCTCTCTTATTCCTACACAAATCTGAGTTGATCAAAGTGATGCGAATGGACAGTCAGACTCAAACCGTCACCTGTGGGTCTGATCGAATCGGAAGATGCTGCTCCTGCATGCGCCATGAACGACAAAAGCCCAATTTCTGATACGAAAGGAAAACAGGAAGAGACGGAGAGATGTTCAAATCAATAAGCAAACGGCTACAACCGACAAAGAGAGTAGTAAGTCCGACTCCGAGCAAATGGGTACTCGAAAAGCTTAAACCTTGATCGAATTGAATTACCCTGCCGAAGATATGAAAAGTGAAATGTTCGGTTCCTTTTGTTAGAGGCACAATTGGGAAATAAATAGATAATAATTGGCATCGGATCACGCATCCCAACAACCGATGCCTGACTCGATGTTCTTATCAAACCGTATGTAACCATGTTTCAGGTGTAAATTCAAATTAATAAAAAATAACAAGACATCGATGTTTGTGCGCTGCAGTAATTTTATTCTTAGTTTTAACGGTGGAGGAGGAATTTGACAGTACACAATTGTCTGGAAGAGTTTATTCAGAATATTCACCAAGCTAACGGAGTCGAGGTCGCTATTGGAAAAGGACATCACACTCAACTGGCTGAAAACCTCAGTCACCAAGGTTTCGATTCCATTTAGATTGGGACAAGTCAGCAGCACTCAGGCTTTTAGAATACGCTAGTGATGAAATTGGCGTCTGTAAAAGAGTTCAACCTGGCGGGGAGCAGCATCAACATTGAGGAAGGTGTTGATCATAAAAGGAAAAGTGAAGTTTGTGGAAGTGGATCGGAATCAAATCCTGACAAAAGGTATATGAAGGAGGCAATTCTAATGTATAAATGGGAGAATGGTCTGGTGCAAGAACGAGTATAAATTCAACAGAATAGGAATATGGATCCAACTTTATAACAACGTCCCAGTGCAATTGGCGGGGAAGGAATTCATAAACAACCTGGTGGCGGAACGCTACATAAATGGACTCAAATGGAAAATGATGTTTACTGATATTCACAT
Source organism: Rhodiola chrysanthemifolia (assembly GCA_033675395.1). NCBI lineage: Eukaryota > Viridiplantae > Streptophyta > Magnoliopsida > Saxifragales > Crassulaceae > Rhodiola > Rhodiola chrysanthemifolia. The sequence goes on from CM066205.1 coordinate 44,281,116, forward strand.
ACCTATTCTCACTCACTATCTTCCGAAAGAAATCCTTTAAACATACAAATCAAATACGAGAGATTGTCCTTCTAAATGTGGCCTGCTTACACATAAAAAGGAGGAATGTCAGATTGGCAAAAACAGATGTGTTAGGATGCCTTGAATCCTAATATGTTCATAGTTTCTTATTTGATTAAGAAATCTAGTTCGTTTATGAAGTTATCTATTGGTCTAGATATTCCTTGGACTTGGAAATATATTTGGAGATAATTGTGTAACCAAATATATTCAAGCCCAATCTAATTAGGAATATCTAGACCAATAGATAACTTCCTAAACAAACTAGATTTCCTAATCAAATAAGAAACACTAAACATATTCGAATTCAAGGAATCCTAACAGGATGGTCCCAAGAGTATGAAGAATAGAGGAAGATGTATGGAGCAAAGTCGGAGGGAAGTGAAACTGGAGATAATCCGGACGAGCACAGCTGGAACGAAATTGATGAAAACACCCAGATGGTCGGAAAAGAATCGGACGGACAAACAGTCGGCATCCAACCGACGGCAATCGGAGAAAGGGGAGAGGAAGCGACACAGTGGGAAAAGTCATCCGACATTAGGGGGACAAGTAATAATAACGAAGGCGGCACAACCACATCAAAACGTTACACCCAATCTTGTTGCCATGTTACCACTTGGTGTTGGGCCGCAAAAGGCAAGCCCAATATTTTTACATTTGGGCGGAGTGATGGATAAGGAAATTGGATTAATAAGACCAAGTTTAATGGTTGGAGTAGCGAACAGATCATTTTGGAAAAATAGAAGCAAACATGTCGATGATGGGGTAACGACGGCGAAGGTGAGGGTGAACGAACTCAAGAGGAGTGCCAGAGGAGGTGTAGTCAATAACAAGGATGTACTACAATACTTGAGCACGAGGGCACGATCACGGAGGAGGGAAGCAATGAATCGACAGAAGAAGAGATGTTGGACATGCAACCCCACCGAATGCAATGAAAGTCCTAAGATGGAACTGTCGGGGTCTGGGGAACGCTCGTGCAGTTTGTGTGCTATCTGTCATGCATGGTCCCCATGTGGTGGGTTTGTTGGAAACAAAGGTGGATGGATACTCATAGAGTTGAATTTGTTCAGAAGAAGTTAGGGTCTAAAAATAGAATATCAGTGAATCGGAGAGGGTTGGGTGGAGGTTTAGCATTCGTTCGTATTCAATTAACCTCATAGATGCGTGGGTGGGCGATAGGGAAGGTTTCAGGTTTTCGATATCTACGGAAACCCTATAGCTGGCAGAAGGGATGATACATGGAATCTATTAAGGGCTTTGAAAGAGGAAGGGAACAACTAGCCTTAGGTGGGGACGTGAGACTTCAATGAAATTTTATTTAGCTGGGAGTACAAGGGCCCTAGGTTGAGGGGTGAATGGCAGATGCGTCGTTTCAGGGAGGTAACTCGCGAATGTGGTTTATACGACTTGGGATTCACAAGAGCCGACTTCACCTACTCCAACAGAAGAATAGGAAGGGATGAAATGAAGCGCTACTAGACAGAGTTTTTGCAAATGAAGAGTGGAGATGCAGAAATCCTAATGCCAAGGTACGCCACCTTACTACATTTACATCAGATCACTTACCTCTTTGGTTAGTTATTGATGTTAAATGGATGCAAAGAAGAAACAACATGTTCCGCTTCGAAGCTATGTGGCTGTGGCATGAGGGGCTTAAGGATACATTGACTAATTTATGGAATAAACAACAAGCTAATGTGATACGGAAATTAGACAAATTGGGAGAAGAAATTAGGGAGTGGAATAAAAAGGAGTTTGAGAATGTGAACAATAGAATCAAGGAGATTAACTAGACTACAAAGTTTGAAAGCGCAGATAAGAATAGTAGAAATGTCGGAGGAAGAGTCACGAGTATGCAGCCAGTTGGATGAATGGTTCCGTAGGGAAGAACTAATGTGGAAGCAAGTTGGAGATTTTAGGGTATAAGTGTTAAAACATGTTTGTACCCTGTAAGGATGTTTTGTGAAATAAACAAAGCATTTCGGAATTCGTTTAAGCTCATTTCGAGTTTTTGCCCAGTGTGGATCGCGTCCAGGCGTGACATTACAGGGCACGTCCGAACTTGACATTAACTTGTTAATGTCTCTTTTGGACGCGGTGTCATAATGTGGCTGTTGGGCACGCGGCTGTTTATGCCACGTTCGGTTTAGACATTAAGGCTGCGTCGCGCCCAGCTTGTAATGTCTTAATCGAACGTGATGGTAAAGTCAAGGCTGGGCGCGCGGCACGACAGTTACATGTTTGAATCGATATGTTTATCAATCGGAGAAATGGCATAAACGGATCTTCTGAGTTTGAGAAAACACAGAGGATAGATGTCGACTGATCTGGGTTGAGTTTGCTCCTTCAATTATTAATCAATTATTAATATGTTGCTCATAAGAAGTCAGGTGCTCCTGCAATAAAGAAAGCCAAGACAAGTTCTACTGGTGGAAAGGCTAAGGGGAAGAAAGTTCAGTTTGAGTCTGGAGTTGTTGTTAAAGGAGTTTGGTTTGTTTCAGACAAACATGCTAAGAAGTGGGATTTCGTTCAGAAGAGGAAGATTGTAGCCGAGAGGGTGCTAGAGGCTGACAAATATGCAGCCAAGGAGATAGTGAGCCCGATCAAAGAGCTAGATTTGTGGCCGTCCGTGACAATGGCCAACCCTTTTGCAGCAAATCTGGTGAGAGAAGTTATTGTGAACTTACCAGAAGGTTTTGCTAATATTGAAAGTGCAACTTACGGAATGGTAAATGTGAGAGGTAAGGAGGCCATAATCACTCCAGAGAGTATAAATGACCACTGTGGGATAGAAGGAGGAGCGTTGAGTATTGGAGAGAACCCCAACTGGCACAGAATAGCTGAGGCAATTACCGGTGGAGTACGTTCGAAGTGATACAGGTTGACCTTCCCCAAGAAAGATCTGTCAACAAAGCATTCATTGCTCCATAGCATTGCAGTTCACAACTGGATGCCAAATAATCACCGCACAACGCTTGGGCATACCATGGGAGCCGTATTGAAGACTCTAGGAGTCAAGCAAAAGATTGATCTTGGACGTCTCATATTCGACCAGATTGCTGCTCACGCAACTTCTGTCAAAGTCAATCATCCCATTGGATTTCCTTCTCTGATTCATCAACTTGTGGTAGCACAACATCCAGACATCATTACAAGTCAGGACAAGTTGACTGGTGCTCCTAAGGTATTTCTTGCCGATCACATGCACTTCTCTGGAAAGCATATTTTGGATCTGGACCTGGATGCACCTGTCAAGCCAAAGAGGAAGTTGTCAGAACCAACGCTGGAAGAACTTAATGCTCATGTTCCCTCTGCCACTCGGAGAAAAATTATTTCACATCTTGAAGAGGAGCTTGCAGACGCTAATGAAAGAATTGTGCTGCTCATGGCGAGGAAGAAAAAGATCACAAAGCTATTGGTGGGACTTCGCTATCCCGAGGAAGAAGATGAAGTTGACTCGGCTGGTGATGAAGAAAGTGAGGAGTCCGACTACTAGCTCATGGTGATGAAATCCCTGCTCTCTCTATTTCAAACAATTTTATCTTTTTGTTGAACTCTAGTTTTACTGTCAAACTATTGCTACTGTTTTTGTACTCCTCTGTTAATTTGTGGCAAAAAAGGGGAGTAGACTTGGAGTTTGAAAGCTCCTTAAAAGATTCATATGTGCTAGATGTTAGACATATTTTGGAGTTTGAAAGCTCCTTAAAAGATTCATATGTGCTAAGTGTTAGACATGATTTGGAGTTTAAAATCTCCTTAAAAGATTCGTGTGTGATTGAAATTCTCGGAGTTTGAAATCTCCTCAAAGATTCGACTGTAATAGTAGTACAAGTAGAATACAGGTAATAGTTTTTCCAAAAATGCCAAGTGGGTGATTGTTAGTTTTATGGCATGTAGTTTGGCAAAACTCTGTGTAGTTGTTCAAGCTGTTGTACAAGGAAGAATTCAAGGCAGGCAGCGGCAACTGTCCTGGAACAAGTTGAAGCAGATGGAATGCTTCCTAATTCAGATTAGGCAACATAGTCAACCGACGAAGAACAAGACGGTTGCAGATGGAAGGACAGATGGAATGTTTCCTAATTCAGATTAGGCAACAAGTCCAACCGACGTGGAACAAGTTAGATGCAACCGAAGTTTCCTAAAACAGGTTAGGCAAGTCGGTGGTGTGACACATTGAAGATATGATGCAGATCTGGAAGTCGGTGGACACAAATATACTCATGCATAACTAAGAAGTCGGTTGAGAGATATCAGGGAAGACTTGTGCTTGAAGATAACTTATCCAAGAAGATAATCAAAGGAGTTTCTTAAACGGAGTTGAAGATCTATGAAGGATTATCTACAAGAGATATGCGCAAGATATTAGGAATGTTTCCTAAAAGATTTAGGAAATATTTCCTAATGAAATATGCGGTTGAAGATAGGAAACATAGATACTTTAGGGTTTCTACCGCACTACAGGGCTGATGGACTCGTTCTACTCAGCACTCACGGAGATATTATTCACGCTCATACTCACTGGAGGGAGGTGGAGGCAAAAGCCGGTGAACTAATCATTCCGATTAACTCACGACGCTCGGATTCAGTCTGTTCTAGTGCTCGACAGACTGATCGTAGAACAGCTTGACGATACATGCGCTGAAGGTGTTGCTGCGCATTCGGGAGAAGGCGCTGATTCTCGTGGAGGATCATTCTTGTGGAATCGGAGTCGGGGCTCAGATCTAGAGGGAGACCTAGTTAGCAATTGCTAGAGTATTAGAGCCTTAGGCGGTTTAAGAGTGATTCTGTAAACCTAAGCTCCAGTACTCGCAATATTCATTATTAACGAATTGCTATCCACCGTGCTGAGGAGAAGCCCCCCAGACGTAGGCTCGTTAACGCCGAACTGGGTAACAACTTTGTGTGTCGTTTATTTTCCGCACTGCATTTATTTTTGCATAAGTTGTTCTAGAAATTATTTTGCACTCGACCAGAACAACATCTTAACTACTAAGGAAAGATTTCAATCTTTAACAATAACAAAGTTTCTTGTTTCAGGGAATTGGAGGAGAAGCTATGGAAAAAAGCAAATGGCTGGAAAGAAAAGTTCTTATCATCTGCAGGTAAAGAAATTCTAATTATCTATACTACAATCTTTACCAGTCTATGTAATGTCTTGTTTCAAGTTACCTACCGCAGTATGCAAAAGGTTGACTAGTATAATATTTAATTTTTGGTGGAGAGGAGGGGACGGAAAATGTATAAGGTGACTGCCAAGAGAGTTACTTATGTCAAGAAAAGAGGATGGGGGTATGAACTTAAAAATCTATCTATGTTAAATGAGGCTTTGCTATTTAAGCAAGGTTGGAGATTGGAAAAGAAGCCGGAGACACTAGTAAGCAGGGTAGCAAAAGCAAAATTTTATAAGTACTCAAACTTTATGAATTCCAGAATCAGTAGCAGTCCATCACCGGCTTGGAGAGGCATATGGGAGGTGAAGGAGAAAATGAGAAGTTTGGGAGTCTTCCAACAACTTGATAACAGGGGATGAATCACCGAGAGAGGCCTGGTCAAGGTTGTCTATGAGATATTGCAAGAAGGTGAGACAAGGCTTGCAGCAAACACAAGAGGAGAAAGTTCGAACAGAGGTGAGATTAAAGAGTACTGGAGGAAGTTTTGGCATGTAAAAGATAAGAAAAAAATAAAAAAAATTCATGTGGAGGGTCTTTCACAATGCACTGCCAACAACGGACTACTTGAGGAGAAGAGGAGGATGCCAAGTCGAGATGCGGAAGGTTTCTGTTGTATTCTACCACTGCATTCACTACTCGTTACCACTACAAATCGAAGAAGATATGCAACAAACGAGTATGCAGTAAAACAAGAACACACACAACAGTGAAGACACACCGTTTTTTCCCGTGGTGCCCCCTAGACCTCAAAAGAGACCTAGGCTTAATCCACATTGAGCCGGCACTAGCTCGGTTGTATTATGCTGCCTGATGACGAACTGGATCCTGCTCGCCCGAAAGAACCTCCGGTTACAGCCTCTTCGCACAATCAGTGTATATCACTCACACGGTTAAACTAGCCTATTACAATCGCACAAAGCCAGGCGATAACGATGGTCAAAACCGACCTCACAAGGCTTCAAACTACAGTTACAATACTATTGCAGCTTTTGATCTATTCATTGATGAACTCATATCTTGAGAAAGCACCGAAAAACCCAGCAAAGAACACTGAACCGAAGAGAGAAGAAGGAGACGCCGCTGGAGCTTTTTCTTCACCACCAAACCCTAATACCTCACTATTATTTTCTCTTAAGAAAACAACACTTATATATGGACATTAATCATCCGTCCGATCTGACTTGCATCCAACGATCAACATATACTTGAGTCCACGTGATCAGAATGCTCTGATTGGTTGAAGTGAGGTGGCAGCGCTGACTGGACTGCTGACTCGGCTTGGACCAGCAGCACAAACTTGGACTGGGCCTTGATAAAGAACTGATGGAACTGGGCTTCTATATACCACAAATCTCCACCTAGAAGCACTGCATCCATCTGCGAATAGAACTGCTCCACCAGAAACTGAGCAACCCATCAGCCTTTGCATATTCAGTCTTCAAAACCAGCCTTTGCATCTTGAATCTTCAGTCTTCAAGCATAATAGAACTAAGGTGCCTAGTGCCGTTAACGCTCAGTACCTGCAAAACAAATTACTCGACAAAGAGCAAGTCCAAGCAGTGCTTGAACTTGTTGTTAGTAACGATTTTTGTACCAAACTCTGCAGGGTTTTCAGTAGTGTCAACTTTCAGCAATTTCACCTTATCATTAGCAATCAGATCCCTAATATAATGAAACTTAACATCAACATGCTTAGTTCTTTCATGATATACAGGATTCTTGCTGAGGTGAATTGCAGATTGAATATCCGAGTAAATAACATGCACACCAGAATACAGTTTAACTTCATGCAGTAAACCAGCAAGCCAAACAGATTCTTTACATGCATCACATATCGCAACATACTCAGACTCAGTTGTAGACAATGCAACTAATGGTTGTAATTGAGATTTCCAAGAAATGCAGTTTCTACTTCAAGTGAATTAATAGGCAGGGGTAGACTTCCTAGAATTTCTATCAGATGCAAAATCAGCATTAACATAACTAATAATTTCAGTAGAAGGCATTCTATTCTCATAACACAAACCAATATCAATAGTACTATTAATATAATCACATATTTCAGAGCAGTCCAATGTTCCAAACCAGGGTTTGACATATATCTACTCAACAGTGAAATAGCATACGATAAATCAGGCCTAATACTAATCATTGCATACATCAAAGAGCCAATAGCATTTGCATAAGGAATACCATCCATCTTAATCAATTCAGATCTTGATTTAGGGAACTGTTGTTTACTCAGGATAAAATCACCAGCAAGAAGCATAGAAACAGATTTGCAATTTAAATTTCCAAACTTTTTCACAACTTTTTCGAAGTATGGTCTTTGGTGTATTTTCAGCCACTGTTTCTTTCTATTTCTCTCAATAACCATGCCTAAAATTTTCCTAGCAAGTCCAAAATATTTCATATCAAATTCAGAGTTCAGTTTTAACTTTAACTCTTTAATTTTAACCATGGACTTACTAATCAAAAGCATATCATCCACATACAGCAGAATAGAGACAGGTTCAGAATCAGTGGAAGAAAAATACATACAGCTATCATAAGTGCTTCTAGTGAAGTCAATACTTAGCACAAAATCATCAAATCGTTTATACCAATTCCTAGGACTCTGCTTCAAAACCATACATCGACTTTTTCAGCAAACAAACATGTTCAGGCAGTTTATCATTCACAAAACCTTCAGACTGATGCATATAAATATCTTCATCTAATTCACCATGAAGAAATGCAGTTTTAACATCTAACTGTTCAAGTTCTAGGTCAAAACAAGCAACAAAAGACAGCATCAATCTGATAGTTTTAAACTTAACAACAGGTGCAAATATTTCATGAAAATATATGCCTTCTTTTTGTGTGAAACCCTTAGCTACTAATCTGGCCTTATACCTAGGTGGAACATGCTCATATTGCCCTTCTTTTAATGTATACAACCATTTACACTGAACCAGCTTCTTACCCTCAGGTTTCTTAACCAAATCCCACGTTTTATTAGTATACAAAGAATTCATTTCATCAAGCATTGCAGCATGCCATTTATCCTTATCTTTGCAACTAATAGCATCAGGACAAGTCACAGGTTCAGAAACAACAGATTCATGGGCATCAATCAAGGCAGAAGATATCACACTGTTGCATACACAGTTATCAATCACATACAAACCGTGCATTTTTGTACCAAACAAAATAGGCTTGTTGTTTCTATACACAATCAATTTCCCACCCTCAACATGGTATTCACAGCCACAATCATCAAGCATACCAAGAGAAATCAGATTACGTTTCAGATTAGGCACATGTCTAACAGTGTTACCAGCAGGCATAGATAGTTTAACTGTACCTATTCCTACAACACTGCAAGCATTATTATCACCCATACACACTTTTTCATGATCAATCTCAGCATAATTAGCAAACAAATCCCTATGGGGACTCATGTGATAAGTGCAACCAGAATCAAGAATCCACAATTTATCACATTTAGAAGTACTAACATTCAATACTTCAGCATAATCATGTGGAACAGCAGACGCAATGTTAGTTTCCACCAGATTAGTTTGGGGTCTATTAAGCCAACTTTTACAATTTTTCTTAATATGACCTAATTTCCCACAGTGAAAACATTTCCAAGATTCATGCGGATTCTGACTCTTGTCGTTATCAAGCTTAGAATGGTTTGCATGCTGGACAGACTTAGGTTTATTAGACCTATCATAGTTTGATTTATGCTTTACATAAAGACTAGAGGCAGAATTAGACTTCAACATTTTCAGTACAAATTCTCTAGTCCTAAGAGCATAGCAGAACAACTCATAACTTGGAACAGTGCCAGTGTATTGAAACGCTTCTTTCACAACTTGGTAACTATCAGGCAACGCATTCATCAATATCATAACCTTACTAACTTCATCAACATCATGCGGTGTACCAGACAATAACATAGTCATTTTCAAGAAATCATCTAGATTATCATCAATAGACTTAGCAGCAGACATTTTAAACGCAAACAATGATGATTTCAAGTAAGGCAGATTTGCAGCAGTTTTATTTGCGTATGCAGCATCCAAGGTATTCATAATTTCAAGAGGAGTCTTACACTGACTTACCTTCCTGATCACTGAATCAGTGAGATTCAAGATCAGCAGATTGAACGCGCCTCTTCGTTTATCGTCTCCTTTCGTGCTTTCTGTCCAGCACTCCACTTTTCTTCTTTCTCCAGTGCTATACAGATCTTGTGGTGAGACAGCAAGGCTTTGATTTTGAGTTTCCATACTCCAAAATCAGCCTTGCCGTTGAATGCAGAGACCTCCACCCGAGATGCCAATTTCATGCAAGGAAAACACAAGAAATGGTCAGTAACAGTTCAACAATCGTTTACCAAAACTCAAACACAGATCTTGACAATTCCTGGCTGAATCTACACTAGCTCTGATACCACTTGTTGTATTCTACTACTTCATTCACTACTCGTTACCACTACAAATCGAAGAAGATATGCAACAAACGAATATGCAGTAAAACAAGAACACACACAAAAGTGAAGACACTCCGTTTTTTCCCGTGGTTCCCTGACGGAGCCCACTGCACTGTCGTTAAGGTGCAATGTTCTCTGTGCAAAATAAATTTATAGTTTCCGCTACTCGCGACTACACTACTGGGTAGTAAGTGGTAAGTAGGGGTCGAACCCAAGGGAATTAGGGGGATAATTGTTCTTTGAGGGGATTATTCAGCGGGAGGGCGTGTTTTAGGTTGGTTGGTTGGTTTTAAAGCTACCAGCTAAGTGATTGATTGGTTGGTTGGTTGGTTGGTTTTAGTACTGGAAAGTAACTGATAATTATTACAATTAAAAGAAAGCGTTCGGTTTCAGGGGCCTTGTATTATATCCTGTTTATCATTGACCCTTAGTGAATCTTCTAAGTATTCAAACGTGTATCAAGGCCTTTTCCGGCGCTCGATTTGCCACACTGTCTAGTCTTTTGCAAAAGTGTTCGAAAGTGAATCAAGGCCATTTCAAGCACTCGACTTGCAACACTGTCTAATCTTTTGCAAAAAACGTAAAGCCCTTGTTCTACTTAGACTAGCACCCCATTTCAAGGTATACTAGCCTATGTGCATCCATTTTGGGTTGTCTTTTCCGATTTACCCAAAATGGTGTTTGAGAGAGATCAAACTCCTCAGATAAGCTTTGCCATTTCAAGCATCCACTTATCCGAGTATGTTTGCGAACTTCCACAGAAGAGCTTTGCCATTTCAAGCATCCACTCAACCTTGGAAGTTCTGATCTAATATATGGCACATAGAACAAGTTTTGAATACAAAGACGAGACACTAAATTAATAGTCTAAAACATTTTATAATACAAGTCCACCCCTTCTACCGAACGACTAGTTTAGCTACTATTTATCGCGCTAAACATTATAACTAAGGAATTGGAAATTAAAGACGGTAAATAAATATTAAAATACTTACAACCGTTGAAGCGCCAAGGGAGCAATCTTTTATTTCCAAAGCAAAACTTACAAAACTTAGAGAGATAAGTGAAATGTTGATTTTTGGATGATACAAATGAGAGGAGAATGGCTTGTATTTATAGCCAAAGGGAGGAGAAATGGAGGGTGGAGATGGCTTCCATTTGTTTTTGATCCAAGGGAGGAGGAGGAGGAGATGAAGATGTGGTGGAGGAGCCACCACATGGCAAGCTTTCCATGGAGGAGCAAAAGCCGCCGGTCACCATGAGGGGAGGAGCCGCCGGTGGCCGGTCACCATGAGGGGAGGAGCTCCTCCCTTGGCCACCTCCAAGCAAGGTGGCCGGTCACCTTGGTCCATGAGTGTATTTTGACAGTTTTGTGCAGTCTTTTCACAAAACTATTAGTCCAATTTTGCTCCGTCTGACTTTGATTCCTCTTCTGCTTAATTTGTTATGAGTGATTCAACGTCAGGATCCTTGATATTTCTTCAGTCTGGCATATGATCTTGACCTTGGAATGACTCGTAACATCTTTTATGCTTTAAAAGCTCCTCTTTAGCATGTATTCTCTCTAAGCTCTGAAATACCCTGTAGAAATATATCGGAACTAACAAGCAAAAGTTAAATAGACCAACAGTCTAATTTGGTGGGTTTTACTGTGTTTTTGATTCGTATAATTATGGTCCATCATTCCCCCTAGACCTCAAAAGAGACCTAGGCTTAATCCACATTGAGCCGGCACTAGCTCGGTTGTATTATGCTGCCTGATGACGAACTGGATCCTGCTCGCCCGAAAGAACCTCCGGTTACAGCCTCCTCGCACACTCAATGTATATCACTCACACTGTTAAACTAGCCTATTACAATCGCACAAAGCCAGGCGATAACGATGGTCAAAACCGACCTCACAAGGCTTCAAACTACAGTTACAATACTACTGCAGCTTCTGATCTATTCACTGATGAACTCATATCTTGAGAAAGTACCGAAAAACCCAGCGAAGAACACTGAACCGAGGAGAGAAGAAGGAGACGCCGCTGGAGCTTTTTCTTCACCACTAAACCCTAATACCTCACTATTATTTTCTCTGAAGAAAACAACACTTATATATGGACACTAATCATCCGTCCGATCTGACTTGCATCCAACGATCAACATATACTTGAGTCCACGTGATCAGAATGCTCTGATTGGTTGAAGTGAGATGGCAGTGCTGACTGGACTGTTTACTCGGCTTGGACCAGCAGCACAAACTTGGACTGATGCATACTGGACTGGGCCTTGATAAAGAACTGATGGAAGTGGGCTTCTATATACCCCAATTTCATTATTAGGATATGGAGCAACTTTACAGACAATCTAAAGACCGCCCTTGAGGTGGGGCGGGAGTCTGAGAAATGCAATGGAGAGTGCTGAGAAATGGGGTTGGCAAAAGGTAATATTTGAGGTAGACAACTCTAGCCCTTGAGGTGGAGGCGCGGAGTCCAAGCGATGAATGTCATTCTATGCTGGAAGCACTTAACTGTTGCATCATGTTGAGAAGGCATAGCAGCTGAAAACTCAGTCAAATTATAAGAGAAGGAAATGTCACGCAGACAAGCTAGCTAAGAAGGCAAAGGATATGCGTTGAAGTTGGAATTTTACTGTTGCTCTTCCTTTTGATTTATATAATGAAAGTGTAATACTAGTATAGATACATCCAGTTCTTCTCTTTAGTTTTCAATGTATTGCATATAAAAAAAACAAGACATGGATAGAATTACGAATCGTTATAAATAGAATAAACATATGTATTATTCATATCAATCAATATGTCCATTATAGCCAATAGGGGTGGTGGCCTGTTGGTTAAGGAATTCACTTTAAGATGGTTAGATCCTTACGCCCTAGGTTCGATTTCCGGGGCCACCAATTTTCTCGTCCCGCCTCGCGCGTGGATGTTTCATGCATCCATCGCGGATGCCTTCCTCTTCACGCCTCGCGCGTGATATGTTCTTCCTCCCTCGTGGAGGCCTTCCTCTTCACGCCTCGCGCGTGATGTGTTCTTCCTTTCTCGTGGAGGTACTATTCTGTAAATGGTGCTGCAATAGAGTCTTTCAAATGGAGAAGCCTATCGAAATGCAAAGGACATGAAGGATGAAGAGTGAAAGCTGTTGGAGAAGAAAGCGATGAGCACAGTCCTATAGCTGTTATCTAGAGACGTTGCACACCACATGGTTAAGGCAAAGACGATGAAGGAGATGATGGATACATTGTCGGTGTTGTAGGAGAAACCATCTGCAGGAAACAAAGTGCATTTGATGCGGTGGTTGTTCAATCTGAGAATGATAGCGAAGCATCTAAGCAAGTTCAACATGACCATTGTACAATTGAGCTCGGTTAAAAGTGAGATCGATGATGAGATAAAAGCTCTAATCATGCTATACTCATTGCCAGAAAGTTGGAGCAGGACGGTTACAATTGTTAGTACCTCAGCGTGAAAGGAGAAGGGATTCATCGAAGGGAGTCAAGCTCTAGTGCTGGTCTTGCTTTGAACGCTAGAAACAGACGCAGATTAGAGTTCAAGTAGAAGGTGCAACGTGGCAGGTCAAAGTTCATAGATAAGGACAAATCGATCAAAGATAAGAGAAAGATCAAGTGCTGGAAGTGTGACGGACTGGGCCAGTACAGAAGTGAGTCTAAGGCACCGTCAGCAAACGAAACCACAGAAGACATTGCCAAAGCACTCATCCTAAGCGTGAGCAGCCCATTGAAATCTTGGGTTTAGATTCTAGAGCATCGTTCCATTCACGCTATAACGCTGACATAGTGAAGCATTATACATGTGGAGATTTCAGGAAGGTTTACCTCGTTGATGATGAACCATAAGAAGTCGTGGCAAAGGAGATGCCTAGATAATAGTACCAAACGGGTAAGTGTTGCAGTTGCAGAGTGTCAGACACATTACGGACTTGAAGAGAAATTTATTATCGGTTGGCCATATAGATGATGAAGGTTATGCAGTAACTATTGGTTGCAGTACTTGGAAGATAATTAAGGGATCCATGATAATAGCTTGAGGCAAGAGAGAGTGGACGTTGTGTATGACGAACAACGTCCAAGAAAGCATCGATGTTGCATGTTTGAAAGGTGATGCAGATTTGTGCCATTGTCGTCTCGTATACATGGGTGAGAAAGTAATGAAGGTCTTATGCTCGAAGGGTTTACTTCCTGGTCTCAAATCCGTTAAAGTTTAAGTATGTGAGGACTGCATCTTCGAAAACCATAAGAGTGTCATTCTCAAGAGGTGGCAGGATCCTGAAAAAAGCAGAAGTTGGATATAATCCAAAGCGACTTATGGGGACTAGCACTTGTTACATCTCGTGGTAGAGTATCATATTGCATGACATTTATTGGCGACTCCACAAGAAAGGTTTGGATTTATTTTCTAAAAAATAAGTCTGATACCGTTGATATTTTAAGAAAGTGGAATTCCATAGTAGAGATTAAGTTTGTGCTCAAAGTGAAGTGTCTAAGATCTGATAATGGTGGAGAGTATGTGAATCGAGAAGTCAAGAAGTATTGTGCATTGAATGGAATTCAAATGGAGAAGACCATGAAGGTAACCCCTCAGTAGAATGATGTGGCAGAACGTATGGACAGGACTCTGAACAAAGGTGTTAGGAGCATGAGGTTGAAGTGTGAACTTGACGTTGCAGCAAACATGGGTGCGTGCTAAGTGGTCAAAAATATTTATAAACCGGTAAGTACCGGGTCGTCCAAGGAGTAAACCAAAACTCGATGCCACTATTCGATTTTACGCTGATTTGTTTGTTTTTTAGATCAAAAGTTAGTTTTACGATTGTTAAATGAACTAAGAAAAATAAATGAAGTAAAGTGGGGGTTCAATCAATTTAAAGAAGCATTTCCCAGGGCACCTAATTCCCCCTCCGAAGCATACAACTATAGTTACTCGAAACCCGTAATAATGTGAGCTTCTGTTAGGATCTACTTAGACTAATACGTCTATCTAAGCAGATTCCACCCCTCAACTACTTCTCGTGTATAGAGGAAGACGTATCTCGCACATGGACCTCAACCCCCCGGTGTGTTGCTCCATGTCCAGTTTCGCATCTCTCGACCACCAACCCTCGTTGGACGGTCGATCCCTGCGGACTAGTAAATAATGGTCTATCGCGATACATGATGGGTCACTCTCGTGAACACCATCGTCTAGACTTGTCATCTCTTGGTTTTCCTGGATCATCAGCGTCATCCCCTCGGATACATAGTCGATGATTCTTACCCTATGTTCATAGAGATCCCTTCAAACGCCAATGAGCATAGTACAACAATAAAGAGCAAGTGAAATACAACCAAAATGTAAACTCAACACTAGAAAAGGTTTATTTAGGACTTAATCGAATCATATACATCAGAGGGTTCCTCAGGACTCCAGAATACAAAAAGAACGACTCACGACTCATTTCTGTGGATTCAATACAAGGAGAATCAATCAAACAGTAAAGAAATACAAGAGGGAGAGATGTACAGGACGATCGTCCCCTCCGATGACTTCTTCAAGCTGGATGATCGGGTTTGCTAAAATCCTCTTTCGTACTAAAACCCTCTTGTAGAAATCTGGCGTGTGTAGCTCTCCTTCCGGAAAACCCGAGTTTCTGTATTTCTAAGTGCATGAAATAGATTCCACCTTTTGGCCGTTCAACGACACCTCGATCAACCAGGTCTGTGCGGAGACTACTTGTTCTGTGCTCCGTTCGAAACGACATTTTTCGGGTCTGCATCGAAGGAGATACACTTCAAGGTTTTCCGATCGGGACTTGACGATTTAGGGCGCAATGCTTTCAAGCGTGTGGTGCATTGGCTTAGGGCAGGCGAGGTGGCACTCTTTTAACTTCTTTTTATTTCTTTTTGCCTTGTTTCGACTTGCTCTTCTTCTCCAACGGGTCTGATCACTGCTGCACGAATATTGAACCTGAAAGAGTAAAAGAGTGTTAATTGGCCTTGAAAATACACGGGATCGAATCAAAAACTTTTGAAGGTGCAGAGTGATATAAGTCAAGAATTCGACTTATCAGAACTTCCGAATATGTTTGGGCATGCCTTGTGCTTTGAAGGCAAGAAAGTTGAGTTAGTAGGATATATATGTTGATGTAGATTCGGCATCAAGTGATCTTGGGAAGATGAGAAGTACCGGCTATGTCTTCACATTAGGTAGTAGTTCTGTCTCCTGGGCTTCAAAGTTGCAGAAGATTGTTATTTTGTCTATAGCTAAAGTTGTTTATGTTGCAGTGACTGGGGCTAGCATGGAGGTTGCATAATTTCTTGTGTGAATTGGGATAGGAGCATGGGGATAATATTCTCTACATGGATAGTCAGAGTGCCATCCACTTGGCCAAGAACCCTGCATTTCATTCAAGGACCAAGCACATAAAGTTGAAGTATCACTACATACGCCATCTATCAAAGAGGAAGATTTTGCAACTGATGAACATTGATCGAAGTAAAACTCATGCTGACATGTTAACTAAGGCTGCGACCTTAGAGAAGTTGAAGCTATGCATGGCTTCAACTAGCCTTGGTACTTAAGGTGAAGGTCTGACACTACCAACACTCATAGGCATTGATGAACGTGAACTTGACAACGATTATGATTGTAATCAGTCTCCAGGTGGGATTGTTGAGTTATAGAGTCTGA
Organism: Rhodiola chrysanthemifolia; assembly: GCA_033675395.1. Lineage (NCBI taxonomy): Eukaryota > Viridiplantae > Streptophyta > Magnoliopsida > Saxifragales > Crassulaceae > Rhodiola > Rhodiola chrysanthemifolia. The sequence goes on from CM066205.1 coordinate 44,297,524, forward strand.
TAACCAAAAGCCCAATTGTTTCCGCGATCCAAGTAGGGTTAGGGTTTCCTTTAGGATTTTCGTAGGTTACCCTATATATATGTGCTGAGTATGATAATCGCATCTCATCAAAATAGTAAAAATAGCTTGGTAGTGCCCTCAGAGTAGCCACAGTTCGTGGCGAACTTGGTAACCAATTCTTGTATTCCTTTTTTGCGTTGTTTTCTTTCATCACTGCTTCCGATCTTAATATACTCAACTATGAAACCCACCACCTGACAACTACATTTTGAAACTCATATGATAATTTTTTAAAGTTGTCGCATTAAACATTTTCACATAATAAATAAAGCAATACGAGTTCAGGGTCGCATTACACTATTGTCGCAAACGAATGTCCACGGCCCACGCGTGTCGCTTTAGGGTATGCTATATGACAAAAGCATTTTTTTGTTATGACACTTAGAGAAGGGATCAGGTGCAAAGTCCATATTACTGTAAAAAATACAAAATCATCTCACCCTTTCATTTTATTATTTGGATGACCAGGATTAATTGAGTATAAATCTATTTAAATTCAAATTTTTATGTAAACAGGGGCAAATATGGTATATCATTAACATTAAATTGGTTTCCTAATGTAAACAAAATCAATCCTTCATCAGTCTCCTCCGAACATCGCCGATTGGAGGACGGCTTGATTCTGCAAGGTGTTACAGGAACTCACAGATCGATAAGGTGGTGCGAATGCCGGAAGACGGAATCAAATCGATCTCGTCGAGGGTCGAATTGGCAACAGACGATTGCTAACGGTGGCGTAATGCCCAACATCCACAATCTACTGCTCCCTAAGAAATCTGGTGGATCTGGATCCAAGGCTGGCGGTGATGATGATTGAAGTCTTCTGATTTATATGTGCTGTGTTCGGTAATTAGGGGTTTTGATGTTTGTTCCAGGTTTCAATGATTTTTTGGATCTAGTGCTGATGTGCATAGCCTCATTATATGTCAGTGAAAAATTCAATTTGATACATTCTGCAGTTTGTATGTGCAGCTGAGTTCTTAATTAGTTAATGGCTGATGCATGTAACTGAACATATCCATCAGTTGGTTTTCCAAACTGAAGTCTTTTGGATTTCCTTAGTATCAACTGCTCTGTGGAAAATGAAGAAAAAGCACCAATTTGTATTGATTGACATCCAATGGTATTAGTTTAGTAGCATTCATATGTTAAGCTATACCCTTGTAAGGTCAATGAATCAAAAATTCAATGTTTCTATATTCAGTTTTGGCTTCACTATTATATAGTTCGTCGTGACTATTTTATAGTTCGTCAGTACTATTTTATAGTTCGTCATGACTATTTTATAGTTCGTCGTGAAATTAAAAGATATATTTCCCCCCTGAGTTTGGAATTGAATATAGTATAGTCGGAAAGTTGAAACATGACAATACTTTGTGGCTCATTATGCTTACTCGGGATATAATTCGTCACATTCAGCACATAGTTCGTTGACATATGGTACTATTTTCTGGTCGACTATTTTAACTCCTATCCAAGCTAGTAAGGCCCTCAAAAGTTAGAACTTTCCTACATTCTATGCAAAAAGGCATCAATTGCGACTTTTACTAGTCTCCATTGTCCTGCTTTCCGAAGCACATCTAATCTCTGTGTGTTCAAGTCTGATCAGATCATAATGTTCTAGTATAGTTCTCGTAGAGCCAATAGTCGTGTTCTTCCTTTGATTTTATCATATTCTTTGCTGCCTTTCGTAATGCACTAAGAACCCCTGTACAATTAACAATATTGATCAGTTTAGTAGTTAGTAAACATTGACGAACTATAAATAGTATTTGACGAACTATAAATAGTATTGATGAACTATGTCACTATCAGACTCAAATGCAAACAATAATCAACCAGAAGCAAAGATAATGAGAATTGATGTTTCTACCTAACTCAACAGAGGCAAGGAGTGAGTGGTATATGAGCCATTACAAACATTGACCAAAACTATGGGAGCAGGGACATGTATTATAAGTGAAAACTAAAAGGGAACACAACTACCAATAAATAGTGAGATGTTTCTCTAAAAAAAAATAAACAATACTTCTCAAAAAGGAAATCTGATAACCAAACTTTACGGTGATGGTAATCAAATAGGAACACAACTATCTGCATGATTTGGAACACATAATAGTTAGGAGGGCCTTGCTGGCCAATCATTTGCGCTACTAGCAATGTTCTCACATGGCTCGTTCCTTTGTAAAGACCTTAGAGGCTCAAACGGAAGAAACGTACTCCTTCAAAATAAATGTGTAACTGCAAACTGGAATAGAAAGTACCACATGTAAAAAAAACTCATAATCAAAATTTTGAAGTACTAGAGAGCTCCACTCCACTCATAAATCAAGCAGATATCGCAGCTCACCAAATAAACATGCCAATGATGAATAGTCTGCACACCTAAAGTATATCAGAGTTGTGGGACAATGCAGAATATCAGCCATGGGTTATGATGCAGAGGACATGGACATGGAGTAATGAAATGAAAGCAAGCACATAATAAAGCATAACATGAAAACAGAAAATTAGCAAGTTACAGAAACATCAATTATGATACTGTATACAGACAGATAATTAACAGATGTTATAATGTTGAACTACTTAGATGCCGACGTCATCTTCGAGGAGCGCTTAAATAGTACGTATTTGACGAACTATAAATAGTATTGATGAACTATGTCACTATCAGACTCAAATGCAAACAATATTGATCAATTTATTAGGTAGTAAACATTGGCGACGAACTATAAATAGTAAATGACGAACTTTGTCACTACCAGACTCAAATGCCATCAATATTGATTAGTTTATTAGGTAGTAAACATAGACGAACTATAAATATTAACTGACGAATTATATCACTACCAGCAATATTGATCAGTTTATTAGGTAGTAAACATTGACGAACTATAATTAGTAACTGACGAACTATGTCACTATGAAACTCAAATGACAGCATATAATAGAACCTGAACTCAGTTCAGCAACACCCACAATATGGTCATATGTACAGTATCTACGAACAGTAAATTAAACGAAGTAGGGTCATGAAACCAGTAACTCAACTCACCATTGTTCGTCGATATTGTCCCAAAACCATAAAAATCGAGGCTTCGACGAATCGCGTGACTGCAAACCCTGCTTCAACAAATCGCAAACCCTAAATTCGTCGTGTGAACTGCAATTCTAAATTCGTCGAGATCTTCGAAGATGCGTAGGATTATGGACGACGACGAATCCTCCAAACGGTTGATCTGTTGTCCGACGAATCCTCCAATCGGTCCGACGAATCCTCCCTCCCCTCCCTCCAATCGGTCCGACGAATCCCAAATCGTCGCCGTCGGGGTTGTCGTTCGTCTGAGGAGAGATGGTGTTTTGTATTTTGTTAATTTTTGGGTCAATTATACCCTTGTACGTAGATATACACGCATAAATTTGTTTTATTAATTCATTTAATCTTATTAATATCAGCCATAGGATTACAAAAATGAATGGTTTAGATTAGTTTGTATTTTACACCATTTTTGGGCTTTGCACCAGATCTGGCATCATGACACTTAAATAAGAATTCACAACTTAAGTGGTTCTAATAATATTTTTAGCAATATCTTAAGTGATCATCAAATTAATATGTTATAACTTTATTGTTATGACAATTAATATTAAATGTGATGATATTATAAAGTAATCGTGAAATTTTTTACGAGAGGTCTGGCTATAACGATGTGTGACAACTTTGAAAGTTATCACCTAAATATATAAACAATGGCCCTTTGACATTCAACAATAATGATTAGAAAATATCACAGATTTAACATTTTTTGTGTATTTAATTGTTTGGCCCTTTGACATTCAACAAAATCACTACACCATTTTGCCCCATATGCAACAGAAAAAAAAACGTTGCTTAAGCTAAAATCGTGTTGCTTAGAACTTGCGCAACGTTACCCCCGTTGCATAATCTCATATTGCGTAATCTCTATTGCTTAAAATTTAGCAACGCGTCTCAAAATTGTGTTGCATAAGATGTTTTCTAACGCAACATGAATAAAGTTGTTGCAATTGTTATGTTGCTTAAGATATTATCTAACGCAACAGAAAATGCATCTTCGTTGCCAAATTTTATGCAACAGGGATAATGCAACGTGGTATAATGCAACACGTTGTCGTTGCTCAAGTACCAAGCAACATAGTTTATGTAACACATTACGCGTTGCCTTAGATGTATTCTTTCGCAACACATTTATTCAGGTTCGTTGCTATATTTTATGCAACAGAGATATTGCAACATGTCCTTATGCAACAACTCAGTTGCTACACAACGCGTAACACCTACACCATACACTTCTGAAGTATTGCATAAGAGATGAAACGATGCAACAGAAATTTATGCAACGAAACATAAGCGTAGGTGCTACAAACAAATATGCAACAAATCCTAGAAACATATGCAACAAAAAATCCTGAATTAAAATTTCCAATACCAAAACACATCAGATTTGGATGACAACTTCAATCCAACCCTCAAAAAACACCATTCTCAAAAAAAAATTCACAACTTAGATAAGTGTCATCCTAAATTGACAAAGTTCTTCAAGCATTTTCCCCTGCCGCATTACCACTTGATTTGTCTTCAAGGGCTTTGACTCTATCCGCGAGGCTTTGTATCAAAGCCCTCGACTCCTCCTCTTTTTTGGCAGCCTCAATTTGTTCCTTTCGCAGCTCCTCTCTGGTCATCTCAAGCTCTTCATGTATGTCCAAAAAAGCTTGAATCTTTTTAGGCGGACCTCGAGTAACCTTCTCTTTACGACGATCCATAATCTCATCAATGATGTCCATTTGGGTCTGGAGTGGCATAGGATCTACTAGAGCATCGAGGTCAGTTTCTCCATTCAAGAGTTCCGCCAACTTCTTCCTCATCTTATCCTGCAAATGTATTCAATAAATAAATGGCAGCAATGGATAAATTATACACGGCCACTAACAACATATATAATAATACGCCGATTTTCACAGCCACTTACACATCAAACTATAAAGGTGATCATGACTTAACATCTTAAACACAGTGTACATAATACATGTTCGAGCAATTCTGCAATTTCTAAACAATATGCATGAACAAATGTTTGAACAAAAAAAAAGAATCCCACCAACACAGTTACTATATCACTATATGACAGCCACTTGGACATCAAACAACTATAAAGGCGATCATGACTTTAACATCTTAAAGACAGTGTACATAATACATGTTCGAGCAATTCTGCAATTTCTTAACAATATGCATGAACAAAAAATATGAATCCCACAACAATACTGAAATCAATTACTCAATACAGTGAACACTTACATATCAAACAATCAATCAGTTGCTATCTGCGGCATCAAATAATTAAAAATCCAAGTAACAAGTTAAAATAAATAAATTACTGAAACACCTCACAGCGACTTACACAGTAAACATTCAATTACCGAAACCAAATATGTAAATGAATTGAAGTGATGAAAGTCCAAAAATCCAAGTAACAAGTTAAAAAATATACCAGCAGGTGTGCGGCATTCGGGTCAGCAGCGTACACTTCTAAAAAAGCAGTCAAATGAGCTGCTTTGTGACCATTTTTCAGATGTCTCTCTGCCCGGTAGTTGAAGCCCAATTTCCCTGAATGGTGAGTTTTTCGATCTTCTTTTTCTCTAAGTTTCCTCATTTGGTTACTTTTTGCCTGTTTGCGGACATTTGAAACGGATTAGTTTTATGTTCATAACCATATGAATGTACTGTATATTAGACGGTTAATTAAGTGATAATACCTTAAATGCGGGATCATTGAAGTGGGTTACAAGCCAGTCCCACTCGTGCCGGCGATCGGCAAACTGCCCCGGAATATCATCTGGATTGTCAAGATAAAATCTGTTGCATTTGCTTTTCCATTCTCGGAAACGGTTAGCTGCCATCTTAAAGATCAGACTCTTGAGCCACGCTTGTTCACCAATCTCAAAAGAGCCCTACCCAAAACAGTTGCTATGTATTAACAATTTGAACTAGCAAATAATTGATAAACATTAAAACACAAGCAGAAAAATTGATTACAGTAAACATATATACACCGATCATAACTTTATTGAACAATCAAATTAAACACAACAAGATTACTTACTCCGATGTGCAGCAGCATCTGTTTCCAGACCTTAGCGTCATACTGAGAGATGCTCGACACATTCATCGGAAGTACTGCCTTCACATAGCTGCCAACAGCATGTGCTAAAAGGCTTTTTACGTGGGCACTGGCCGGGTTCTTGCCATCAGGTCCAACCTCCACGCGTAACCGCTTATCGGGACCCAATTGATCCAGTTCCTGCCCTAGCTTGTGGTTATTGACGATGCCCCTTTTCTTTCTTGGGGGAATTGCTCCTATTTATGGCAAACAAGATAAATGATACATCAAAACTAAATATGCGATCATAAATGGACATTACAAAGCAAAAAAAACTCATAGATACCTTCTATGGGCAGACGCGCGGGTTTCACTCTTATACTTTTAGGAGCAACAGCAGGTGGGGCCTCGTCATTGCCTCCCACAGCAGCTTCTGGGGATAGCGGCGGATCAGGGTGTGGGGACTGACTCTGGCGATAACGAAGCTCAGGCAACTGAACCGTTGACAGCAGCGGGGTTTCGAGCTCATCATCCTCAGACCCGAGCTCATCATCCTCAGACACCGCAGGTGTATTATATTGGGAGCGGATGGAGTTGGTAGATGCATTAGGGCGTGGCTGAGAGTTTGATGATGAACCGGCGACTGATTTCGACTTTGACTGGCTGTATGGCAGCGAAGTCTGGGAGTTCCCTTGTCGAGGCAATGACCGCTGAGGCGAAGGATCATGTGGCAGTGATGGAGGTGAATCAGCTTCTCTTGGCAGCTTTGACGGCTCCGGTTGTGTCTCTCTTTGCTCGGTATTCTTGACAAGTCTCCGGGGAACTTGTGGGCCGTAGAAGCTCTTGAGCGTCCCAAATTTTGCCCCCAAAGGCGCTCCACGCCCAAACATCCGGTTAGGGCTTGGGTCGTAGTACTCCACTTCGCCTAATGGAACTTGGCCATCGTCGTCACACGCTGGCACGAGAGGAGAGACTGGAGGAGAGACGACTGGTGTATTCGGAGACGGAACTGGGCTCGGAGACCGAGACAAGACGATTGGACACGATGCATTACTGGGGCCTAGCTTTCGGTTCCTTATCCTCTGGGATCTTTTACGAGCCACCATGTGGCTCTTTCCTTTGTTTTCCTTCGGGCTTTTGACATGCTTGCCAATGATGTCGGCGAGGTTTCTCAACTTATTCGACAGTGGGGGCGACATGGTAGATTATTTAGGGTTTCGTGGCTGATTGGGCTGAAGAGATGTCGGATTTAGGGGTTTTGTGCGACTGAGCGCGGAAGGAGGCCGAAGGTGGTTGGATTTTCGGGTTTCGGCAGTGTCTGATGAGCGAATCAGATCGGAATGAAAGCGAGAGGCGGTGTGGCGAGGGTGAGCGAAAGCGAGAGGCGGTGTGGCGACGGTCTCGTTTGGGGCGGTGAGCGAAAGTGAGAGGTAGCGCGGTGAGCGAAAAGCGAGAGGCGATGTGGTTTTAGGGTTTCGTTTGGGCGTTGCGAGAGTTTGTGATGTGTAAGGGAGCGTGTATACGCTGAGATGTGCAACGGAAACGGTAACATCTTGTGTATAATTTGTATTAAACGGCAACATTTAACTAAGTTAAGACACTAAACGGCAGCACTTCAATCAAATTGCCAAAATCAATTTAAATCAAAGTGTTTAAACATTAATATATATCCAAAAAAACATTAATATATATATATAATGTGTATTTACTTTTAAAAAAATCGATTGAGTATTTACTTTAAATTTAAACATAACATAATTAAACTTTATGAATTAACCCTATATTAGAGTGCTAACTCATATTAATGCATTATCATCAAACCAAGTTTAATCGTAAAGTGCATCACCCCTTAAACCAAGTTAAAAATAACAACTCTATGCATTTGATCAAACTAATTCAATCAACTCATAATATAACTACTCTTATGTTCCACCCTATGCATTTGATCAACCTAATTCAATCAACTCATAACATAACTACTCTTATGTTCCACCCTATGCATTTGATCAACCTAATTCAATCAACTCATAACATAACTACTCTTATGTTCCACCCTATGCATTTGATCAACCTAATTCAATCAACTCATAACATAACTACTCTTATGTTCCACCCTATGCATTTGATCAACCTAATTCAATCAACTCATAATATAACTACTCTTAATTATGTTCCACCCTATATGCATTTGATCAAGCTAATTCAATCAACTCATAACATAACTACTCTTAATTATGTTCCACCCTATATGCATTTGATCAACCTATTATCATTGATATTTGTTGTCATAACTACTCTCATTAGTGCATCACCCCTTAAACCAAGTTAAATATATATAGCAACCCTATGCATTTGATCAATCAACACATAACATAACCTTAGCTTATGCATTTGATCAATCAACACATAACATAACAATTGTCATTAGTGCATAACACCCTTATGTATTTAATTTGTGATCTTGCAATTAAATCATTAGTGCATAACACTCTCATAACACCCTTATGTATTGTAATCTTGCATGACCCTCTCATAAACCTAGCCATAAACCATCGTAACCCTATATGTATACCATCCAAACCCTCACCTTTGCAATATGAAACCCCGCGTTGCATATGTGCGTATTGCCTTATCATACCCGTGTTGCCTTACTAGTTGCCTTATGCAACGAAAACAGATAATGATGTTGCGTAAGGCAATGGCGGGAACCCCAAAATGAAAATTTTGGGACAAAATTAGTTCCCTCCTTTTCTACAATTTGCCTCTCATAATTGTGTATTTGTCTTATGCAACGCAAATAGATTAGTATATTGCGTAAGGTAATGGCGGGAACCCCAAATGAAAATTTTGGGACAAAAATAATTCCCTCCTTTTCTACAATTTGCCTCCAATAATTGTGTATTTGTCTTACGCAACGACAATAGATAATGATATTGTGTAAGGTAATGGCGGGAACCCCAAATGCAAATTTTGGGACTAAATATCAATTCACTTTGTTTTCAAAAGTTTACCTCCAAAATTGAAAATGGTCTTACGCAACGAGTACATAAAAAGGTGTTGCATTAGATAACATATGATCACCATTGATCTTCATCGGCATCATCCTCCTCATTAGAATAATCATCCTGTTCTTCATAACCCTCATCGGCATCTAACAATTCGATAGCTTCATGATCATCTACATCATCTTCTTCATATTCATATTCATCATCTTCTTCATATTCACAATCATCTTGTTCTTCATAACCCTCTTCATCATCTTCATATTCATGTGCAACATGGACTTGTGGAAGGAATCCCAAATCAACATGTATACTATCAATAGGTACTTGTAGAAGATTTGACGGAGCCTGTTCTTGGTATGCATTGTCTTCTCTAGATAAAAGGCTAGAGTGAACTTCATCCTCGACGTGTGCAACCGAACTACATTTGTACGTCCCTCGGTGAGATATGCTATTAATTACCTTCCAATTGTCCCCGGCCTTTGGATCATCTATATAGAATATTTGTCTTGCATTGGAGGCAAGGTAAAAAGGTGAATCTTCGTACCAACTAGTGGACGTGTCTACCGAGATGAGTCCATGATCAATCTTAATGTTACCTCTCTCGGTTGGATCGGTATTAAACCATCGACATTTGAACACAATTACCGACATTCCTTCCGCATACCTCAAGGAAACAACTTCTTCAAGGACACCATAGTATGTGACATCACCCTCGGTTTGAACCATCACCCCACAATTTTGTGTCTTTAGTTTCCGATCTCGTTCCTCGGTCACAAATCTAACACCATTGACATCACATTGTGAATAACAAGTATGAGCTTGAGGTTGACATGACAAGTAATGGAGCATTGGATTATATCTTGGATGCCATGTTTCTTGCATTGTAGCCATCTGTTGGAAATAAAAGATAATAATGGAGCATTACATTTAAGTGTTTCATAATGGCACATATAATCAGAGCACTAGCAGAATAATTTAGAGATCACCAACAGAGCACCAATAATTGTTTAATTTGAAGGAAGCAACAATAGAGTGCAAATAGACAATATGACAAAAGGTAAAATTGATGAGAGCATACCCAATTTTGAAAATTCGGGATGAAGTGTTTTATTCGAATGTCATCGCCACAATTAGGGAATTCCCTATCGAACCGCGCCCGATGCTTCTTTAGATAGTATTTTGCTTGTTCGCATTGAACTATCACTTCCCAATGAGCAGTTGATATTTGTTTCGTAGTGAGTTTTTTTCTCCGTATGTAACCTAACGGCTTGATATGATGAGAAACAACATTTATGGTAGGTTGTGGCTTGGCATCTTCAGATACATGACTGTCTATATATAACTTATAGTACGTCACACACTCTTGGACAATGTATTGTTCAGATATGCATCCTTCGGGATAACGTGTGTTTCTGACATGCCTCTTATACTCACCTAGTTGCCTACAAATTAATTTCATGAATTAGTACACCATCAAAATAACAGATAATAAAGGAAAAATTATATCCATGTGAAGTACCTCTCTATAGGATACATCCAACTGTAATGTACAGGACCTTTGAGCAAAATCTGATCAGGTAGATGAACCAACAGATGGACCATTATGGTGAAAAAAGCTGGAGAAAATATTCGCTCAAAGCTACAAAGAATCTTCACTATATCCTCCTTCATTTGCATGACATCCCCTCTCATCAATTCCCTGCAACATAACCTTTGAAACCAATGGGAGAGGGATATAAGTGGGCTCACAACACAATACGGCAAATACGGTCGAATGACTACTGGAAGCACACGCTGCAGCATGACGTGACAATCATGAGTCTTCAAGCCATTAAACTTTTTATCATGCAAGTTAATCTTGCTTCTCAAACTCCCCGCATAGCCATATGGGTATTTAACATCTTTTATCATTTCTAGTATTTCAACCTTGTGTTCCGGTAATACAGTGTATGGTGCTTGAGTAACTTTCTCTCTTTTTGAAGATGATCCTATGAATTTATCCCATAGATGCTTACGCACCCCCTGCTCCTTCAAGCCAGCATGTGCCTTGTGGTCATCTTTTGTTTTTCCTTCAAGAGCAAGTATGGTACCAATTATATTGTCAAACACATTCTTTTCTATGTGCATGACATCTAGTGAATAAGGTTGTATGAATGTTGACCAGTACGGTAACTCATAGAAAATACTTTTGTGTGTCCAACAAAGTTTCTCGGTATTTCCTCGAGCCTTGAATCTGGGATGTAAGCTAACTGTAGGGAAGTCGTGATTGAGAATCTCATCCAAAATCTCGTGCCCCGACAAAGAAGGTGGTCTATCTCTCAATTCAACTTGACCATTAAACTTGTCCGATGCTTTCCTCCATGCATGATCTTTGGAAAGCCATCTACGGTGACCCTGGTATGCCATTCTTCCCGTTAAATATGTAGCATCAATCCCATCCAAACACAGCGGACAAGCTTTATATCCTTTTGTTTTTAGGCCTCCCAACATCCCTAGGCCCGGAAAGTCACTAATCGTTGATATTACCGCGACTTTCATATTGAATGATGACCCACAAAAATGATCAAATGTTGCCACTCCTGTATTCCATAACATTTTTAACTCATCGATAAGTGGTCTCATGAACACATTCAAACACTTTCCTGGAGACTTGGGACCAGAAATCAACATAGCAAGTATGTTGAATTCTTTCTTCATGCACATCCATGGCGGCAAGTTATACGGCATCACGATAATAGGCCAAGTGCTATGTGAAAGACCCGATACACCAAAAGGATTGAATCCATCAGTGGATAATCCAAGACGCACATTACGAATCTCATGTGCAAATTCTGGAAACTCCTTGTTAAAATTTTCCCACGCTTCTCCGTCTCTTGGATGTATAAGATTATTGTCTCCCTCTTTCCCACGTTTTTCTGCATGCCACCTCATTTCCTCGGCTATGTAAGGTGACATGTAAAGGCGCTGTAATCTGGGAGTAATTGGAAAGTAGCGAACAATCTTGTTTGGAACCTTACTTCCACATTCACTATTTGCATATCGTGGCTCGTGGCATATAGGACAATGCTCTCGATCAGCGTGTTCTTGGTAGTACAATACACAGCCATACTCGCAAGCATGTATAGTTTGATAGTCCAAACCCAGATTCTTCATAATTTTTTTAACTTCTCTATAAGATCCAGGACAATTATTTTCAGGAGGAATCGCATCCTTAATGCCCTCCAAATATTTAGTGAAACTTTTATCCGACCATCGACACTCTACTTTTGTCTGCATTCCCTTCAAAATAAGCTCCAACACTGTTTGCCTACTACCAATATACAAAGGTCGCTGGGCTTCGGCCAAAAGCGTACTATACTTCTCGTGGGCAACATTACCAAAAGAATCATCCTGGACATCATTCATCATGTCATATTCAGATGGCCCATAGCTATTTGGAAAATGAAAGGAATCATGTAACATGTCCATAGTCCAGTTCATGTTATGCAATCGGCCACCACTCGGATGGGAACTTGTTCCACCGTCACTCTGCAAATTGTATTGTTCATGTTCGCCATGCAAATACCATGTGGTGTACTCCGACATCATACCGTTTAGAATCAAATGTCTACGCATTTCGGCCAATGTAATCCCCCCTTTGTGCAATCTACAGTTTCTACATGGACATGGATATGTGAACTCCGCCATATTTTGTTTCACGAATTCGACAAATATATCAATCCCCTCATAGTAACGTGGCTCGCATCTTGACAATTTAAGCCAACTTTTGTCCATTGTTATACCTGTACAACAACATACACAACAACAAAAGGAAAATAATAATCATTTTGAAGCCCATGTTTCAATTAAGTAGCAAATTTGTGAGCAAACCAACAAAAGGTCTCTCTTTTACTTTACCTAACTAGATGTTTTTTGTTGCAAGAAACTGGGTGTTGACTGCAGGGGTGAGGAAATTAAAGGGAACTATCAGGGGAGCTAGAGCTTTGAGAACTGCTTGTTGAAAATGCACAAACAAATCAACATACATATATACACCAATATATAAGTTTTTCATGAATGTGGACCACAGATCTGAAGTAGTTTGTTTCTCTTCCACCTTACCTACATATTTTGAATGAAAGAGCTAGCTGGTGTGTGGGGTTCGCGGGGAGAAAAGCAACTACAAAATGGTTGAAGTTGGTTTAGTGGCCGCAAGATGCTATATACCCATTTAAACTCGTGATCGATGCGAAATATGAAAGCTATACCTCTCTAATACCCTTACTTGGCCTTCGTATTATGGAGATTGGCAGCAGATTCTTGGCTCTGGGCTGTAGAGGAGCAGATGGGCGCAGATAGGAGCATACTTGTGTTGAGAAAATGAGACACAGGGGAGAAAGAAAACACAAATGTCCAAATATTCAAAACTTACGCAACACGTCCGTACTAAGCTCGTTGCATAGGTTAAAAGTAGCTCAACTACCAATATCAATGCTGTACGAGGTTCATAAAAGCCTGTCCTATGCTGTACGAGGTTCATAAAAGTCTGTCCTTTTAAAATAAAAGCGATACTTACGCAACATACAATTTCCTTTAAACAACAAGTGTTGCATAGGATATCCAACGCAACACAGATATTCTTGTTGCTTTTGAATACATTGCATAAATAATCTTAAGCAACGCTAGATCACATGTTACATTATTGCATGTTGCATTGGTATTCTTATGCAACATACGGTAATATGCTGCTTTAAATATTGTTGCGTAAGTAACTTAAGCAACGTCAGATGGGATGCTGCTTAATTACATGTTGCCTTGGTGTTCTTACGCAACAAGGGACACGACAAAGGCTTTGCGTATGTGGCATTAGGTGTCTTACGCAACGGATAACATAAGCAATAGTCTGGGGGTGTTGCAATATATATTATGCAACGCGAATTTTGCAACAGCGTGCTCCGTCTTGTTGCATATGGGGCAAAATGGTGTAGTGAATGATTAGAGAATATTACACATTTAACATTTTTTTGTATTTAATTGTTTTTTAGTGTGTTTGAACTTTATAGGTAAAGAATTTCAGGGAAAAATTGGAGAGAATTGATTTTTGGTAGATTGCTAAGATTACAAATGTTATTATCATAATAATTTGGACAGAGTTCACTATCAAAAAAAATTTTGGACAGTGTAAATATTTCCTTTTAATAATTTGGACAGAGTAAATTTTACTAAAACTAAGATCAATTTTTATTTTTAAAATTTTTATACAAATTATGAATTCAAGTCTTTTATATTATATACTTGATTTTCTACTTTTAATGTGTGTTTTAAAATTTCTAGATAAAAAATTTCATTGAAAAAGCGATGAGAATTATTGATTTTATGATTGATAGAGTGATAAGATTACAAATGTAGTTACCATAATTTGGATGGAGCAGAATTTCCCCTCATGTGTGAAATTATCCACTAAACAAAACTAGATCTATTTTTATTTTTAAACCTTTCTATTCAATTGTATTCATTTTGCTGTCTTGATTTTGTAAAAGGGTGAATTTAGATAAGGATTATAGCTTTAAAATTTTAAAAGATATGTCACTTTGGATAATTATAAGAGTAGTAAATAGTAAGATTTATATATGAAATAGTAATTTTATATTTTTGTCATTGGATTGTAGAGTTTCTTTAACAAATTTATTTGATTGAGGGTTAAATACAGTCATTAAGAACACTATAAAACAATTTTTATGTTGAGTATATTGTAAGAAACTTCAAGGGAAAAAATATACATACAATATCAAAGCAACTCCAAGACATCACCATGACCACTTTGAAAGCTTATTTTCTTTGTGCTTTATTTTTCGGACTTATATTCGAGAATTCAAGTGCTTCGTACAAAGGCTGTCTTGCAGATTGCACGATTACCAGGTGCATTGGGCCTATACCCCAACTGGATGCAGCATGTGTTGCATTTTGTTCAATTCATTGCATCGGGAAGCTATATTCAAGCAATAGTTGTGAATCACAATGTCTTACTTCTTCGTGCTCACACATCAACAAAGAAAACTATTCGGGTAACTAAAATTTGTTACTTCTTTATTAGTTCCATTCATTAGGCATAATTGAATTTTATTAGGATGGCATGGTTATACTTATTAGTTATTCTTTAAAAAAAAAATCATAATTTACTTCCAACACCTGATAGTTATCTTCCCTTCTTTTTTTTTGGTTAATTTTTGTGTTTTCAGGAAAAGGAGAAGATTTTGGTTGTGTTAATGACTGTCTAACACAATGCAGTTCCAAAGTCAGAGCTACTCCAGTACATGAAAACTATTAGTCCACGCTCTACTCAATATAGTATAAGTCACTATCATATGTGTGTAATAATGTGACCTATCATGAATAATGGAACGATTATATGCACGATGCTTGTTTTATGATCTTATTTTTATGTTATTAAGAAAAACAATATCAGCTACTACGCAATAAAATTGGATATCTTTTGAGTCACAAATAACTTATTGGACGAAATGATGATACCATAACAACATATATAATTGCACAAACATGCAAACCTATTCTCATTACAGTTGCTTCCATTCTTACAATATCTTTTTTTTGGGATATGATTCTTACAATATCTTTGAGCATTTATTCTAACAATATTATCCACATAAGCTTTGAACGTAATCGTGGAATATAAATTCCCTCTTCATGTCTGCCATGTCATCCTTTAACGTTTAATATAAATGTTACAAAAGTATAACCTTTTTTTATGTTAATTTTATTTATATGTATAAAGGAGTAATGAGCATGTGCAAACCATATTTTTGGTGAAAAATACAAAATTCGTCAGAAGCGGGATATAATTCGTCGCCAAAAAAAAAATTAAAAGTATGACATAGTTCGTCAAAAATGATTTATAAAGCGTCGCCGAAAAATCATCCATAAGACGAGATTTAATTTCATCACTCCAGATGACCAATCAAACACTGTCATTTGTTTATATTTTTTACAAAAATATACTGCTTGCACCAAATCCTTTTTCTGCATGCATTAAGAATACGAACTTACTGCGAAACAGTTTAGTTAATCAACACCTTTTCTATATGCTTGTATGAAGAAGTAGGAGTGGTATCCCAAGCAGCGCAGCAATTTGCTGCCAAGACGAAAATGGTGTCATTTTGTGTTTATAGAGGTTCAAAACAACGAAGTTTAGGAGTTCATGCACTATTTTTAGGTTTTATTTATTTTTAAAAAGTAAAACACACGACGGAGTTTTATAATAAAATTAATCAAAACGTGATCCGAATCTGAAAAAGTAAGGGATTGTAACTCACACCTATTAAATATCATTATTAATGTTACCGATATTTTTTTTGATGATATGTTACCAATATTTGAATAGGGGGCAAATGAGATGGCTCAGTGGAGCAACTCACCCAGCTGCTGTCAGCTTGGGTTCGAAGTCCCCATCCGTCACATTAAAAAAAAAAACGGACAGATACTACAACTTTGAGCATAAGCTCACAATCAAAAAAAAAACCAATATTTGAATAAATAATATCCCACACCACACATCATGTGATTCATAGGTGCTCAGTCTATTTGATGCATTTCATATTAAATATGTGATAACAAAAATAAAATAAAATAGTAGGCGTGCTCCATTATGTGTCAGTTCTTCATACTCATGAAATGTAATTTGTATTATCGCGAATGATTATTTTTTTTGAAGATATTTTGTTATAACCTAGAAATTCAAATATTGTATTGGTATATTTGATAGTTTCTATCTCTACATGTAATTATATATTTTCATAGAAGAAGAAATGGAGAAATGTATGATGAATGTGGTTTAAAAGTCATTCCTTCTCCGATCCGAGAAAAGTAACCATTGAATCAATATGCAATTTGAATGTGCACTTGACATGTGTCCCATAAATAGAGTCAAATTTGGTAGATTTGACTTTTCATTAAATACAAGTTTCATGTGTCCCACTCATCCGAGTTTTACTCGCTAAAACATAAAAATAATTTGTGCGTGCTAAGTTGCTTTTTTCCCCAATTTGGTTAATCTTGAATATGCGCTAAGATTAAATTCGGGTTCATAGCTAGAAATTTTTTAGTGATTCGATCCCAAAGACTTTATAACAAACAAATTTTGGTTATTAGGTAACGATTCAATCCCTTGCGCTTGTGATAACAAGACAAGTATTTTACTTGAGAACTCAAGTATTGTTCAGACATGTAGTCATTTTACAAGTTCGATTTCGGGTAATATAGATTTTTTTTAAAACATAAACTGAAGTGCTATTTCAAATGCTTTTTATTCAACAAGTCCCGACTTAAACCGAAACTGTTTCAGGAGGTTCGTTGTCAATTTGCGTTACAAATTCAATTGGAAAAAATATATGAGTGTAATATAAAATTTATGACATACATTGTAAGCCGTTGCAAATCACTAATTTATTTAATTCATGGAATATAAAGTTGTCACTAATTTATTGAAAACATCGTCAGCCGTTCACAATTCTGGAATTTTACGGTTTGGTTCAATATGAAACACGTGAAATCCTTCCAGTCCTTTGCAATCTGATTTCGTCCTTGACGATCATATTGCATCTCTTCATAAAATTACCCCGAATGCGACTGTCATACCGTGGATCCCAAGTAGCTATACTCTACAAGCAAATAATTCTTAATACCCATTAACGTTTGTCAACAAAGTGAATTATTTAAAAAAATTGAGTTACCGCTTTGTACCAGAAACTCCTCGTACCAAATTCCCTTAGCGCTTTCTGGAATCATGTTCCACGATGTCCACGCTGCATCCCAGCATTTTGATATGCATTCTTGTACAATCCTTCGATGAACGTCGAATGGGAAGAAACTGTTACAAATTTTGAGATCACATAATGGTTGGATTTATCAAAACAATCAATATGAAGGGTACAATCAGTTCTTACACGTTTCTTCCAACAGGTGTAACATGCTGTCTACGATCGACGTCACGTGGATCAGCGAAACCAACACGGTCAAATGAAGGAGACATGTTGACGAGTATCAATTGTAAGGAAGTATGTTGAGGGTTGAATGATTTAAAAGACTTCTTATATATATGGCACTTGTGTGTAATATGTGTCCGAAGTGTCCGTCGTAATTCCATCACGTTTCCGTCGACAAGGACGGAAAACATATGGAAATGAGACTGAAAATTTTGAACTACCAACGGTCAATAGAAACTCTAACTATTAGTGACAGAATAATGACGGAACTGTGAAGGAACTGTGAAGGAAATTAGCAACGGTCAAAAATTAATGGCAACTAAAAGTGTATTATGGATGGTGACGGTATTGTGCCGAAAAATTGACGGAATATTGTTAAAGTATAATACAAATGGGATAAAGATGATTATGAAGAATTTCACGGGTCATCACTGAGATCAAATTCTTACAAGACAAGGTAAAATTTCAGTTATCTTGGAAGAAATCCATCTCAGCAAGAGATACGAAATTCTTCAGAATCATCTTGCACCCCATGTGTAGTATATGTTGGAAAACTTGGAAATGAAAAAATGTTGAAATTGAATGTTGTGTGTTGAATGATGCAAAGAGTTTTCTTATATAGGTAAAAACTGAAATATGTTTTCCGTCACTTTTCCTTCGCAGTTTCGTCGAGAGTAACGGAAAGCGAATATAATATCGACGGAAAATTTTGAAATAGACAACTGTCACTAAATAACGGTAACTAAATCAGTAACAGAATATTGACGGACAAATGATGGAAACATTGAAAAAATTTCGCCGACGGAATAATTTTGACGGAATTGTGCCGGAATTTCAACGATAGTTTGCTTGTGACGGAATTTGGTCGAAAATGTGACGTTTTATTCTTTCGTCACTTTGACTGGCGACGTTGTTGAGAGGGAAATTTATCAAAAATTTGTAGTGCATGTCACACTAGCTACATTTCCTTCGTGACTCACTTTAAAACTTCTTTCAAAGACTTTAATCTTTGAAAGAAGTTTTGAAAAGTGCATACAGGCAAAAATCATGCTCGAAACTGAATCATGAAAGAAAATAAACTTTGTGACATACATAGCAGATTGTGGTTGAATGAATCAAAAGAGATAGATGGTGGAATTCGGGTTTTAAGATCTCAATTTATAAATGGGATCTCAACTGAGCACTCCCTCTAAAGCGATTATTGATAAGTTAGAATAGATCTAATAGAAATCCACTATGTGCTTGGATTATATTTTCACACAGGAGGACGGAACCGTATCTATGGTTCTAATCATTTTATTAAACAGTTGATTTGTTCCCTATTCAATTGTAATTAGGCGTGTTTTCAATTTTATAGATGAAATTTCCAGGGGCAAGCCGAGAGGATTAATTTATGATAGATTGTTGTGATTACAAATGTAGTTATTTTACAATGGATGAAGGAACAATTCTCCTGATATATGAAATTATGGACTAAAAATATCTATTTGTACCGTGGGGTTGAGTTCCGGTGAGAAGCGGACTTATGGTGAGAAATAAGAATTAATACGGGTCATTGATCTTTCTTAATCAACAACCAAGATCACACACAAAAATACTCAAAATCAACATAATTATCCCGCTAATCTACGTTTATGGGGTAATTTAGTCATAATCAAAATTCTCTCAAATCTCCAATCCCGTTAATTGCGAAACCGAAACCCTCCAAACCTAATCGACGACCCAATTCGCAGCGACGACGGCCATGGAAGAGCGCTCGAGCCCTCCGCCACACATCGAATCAAGTATACGGTGAGTTTCCCAACTACGATTTTTACCGTCACAGGTTTCTAGGGTTTGAGAAATAGCTCCACATCCTAACGAACGACTATCAGTGTGTTTCCCATCAAGATGCGTAGTTTAATTTTTGGCTGAGTGATAAAATACGTCATGTAGACATTACGATTTTTAGGGTTAGAGGGCTAATTAGCTCTATAGATTTTGGTAGAGTGACAAAATACGTAGCATCGTTTATCAGGATGCGTTGCACCAGGGTTTCAAGCCTCGTATTTTAGTTTTGTATGGAGTGATATAATACGTAGCCATGTAGGTTACGTATTATGTCAACTTTAGTTATATTGGTTTAATATTTGAAGTAAGTGATCATGATAAGTACGATTCCCATCATAATTCGTAGATTTTTATTGATAATTGGTACCTTGTATCATAAACTACGTAAGATGGGACTTTGTAGTGTTTCTTCACCATTTTTGGTAGAATTGTTTTTAATAATTGGTACTTTGGATTATAGGGGAGCGCTCGGTTGAGAACCCTTAAAAATTCGAGAACTTGAGAACCCAAATCTCACCATTAGATCATGATGCATCTTTGAACCTGCATGTGACACATGTCCAAAAAGTAAATGAAAAAAAAGGTGGCTTTGACTTTGCATTAAATGCATCTTGGAAAATCCACATGGGACACGTGTCACCACCAAAATGCATCTTAGAAAATGCATCTTGCATTTTGGATGGTGAAGATTGGGGTCTAAAGTTCTCAAAAAAAATAAGGGATTCTTATTTGAGCGCTCCTCTTGGATTATATACTACGTAAGATGGGACTTGTGATGCATAATTGGTACCTTGATCATAATTCGTAGCATCATTTATCAAGATACGTAGCATAATTGGTACCCTGAACATAATGCGTAGCACTTTCAATTCATAATGCTACGTAGATTTGTACATAAAATTCGGATGTTTTACTCTAGTGATGTTTTACAGAGATTGAAATTTTGTGTCTTGCAGTGACTTTGATTTTGATAGTGATTTGGGTTAGTAGTAATTCAGAACCTTCTGACTGATGTTTATGTCTTCAGTTTATTATGAAAGGGAGAATTTTATATCCAAAAGGAGACTCATAAAAGGCATATGTAACAGGTATTCCACAGACTACGGCATGTTTCGCTTCTGTATCGCAGATACTGAGCATGACTGGAGGGAAGGATCCGAACAGTATAAATTCATCGAGCAATGCCTTGCCTCGGTTGATAGGAGGAAACAACCCTGGCTAATCTTTGCTGCTCACCGAGTCCTTGGTTATTCGTCTATTTCTTGGTATGGTCAAGAAGGCTCATTTGAAGAGCCTATGGGGAGAGAAAGCTTGCAAAAGCTTTGGCAGAGGTACAAAGTAGATATTTCATTTTATGGCCATGTCCATAATTACGAAAGAACTTGTCCTATTTATGAGGTACGTTGAGTTTGGCAAATAGTTCAGTAACATTCCGCTTCAGCCAGCCTCGACGATTTAATTAATGCTCATGCTTGTTTAAATTGCTGTTGCGGAATCAGTGTGTGAATTCGGAAAAGAACCACTACTCGGGAGTGATGAACAGAACGATCCATGTAGTTGCTGGAGGAGAATGGGAGCCATTTGTCAGATTTCAGCCAGTTATAAGACCTAAGTGGAGCTTATATCAAGACCATAATTATGGTTATGGTTTTGTCAAACTCACAGCATTCAACCACTCGTCGCTGCTGTTTGAGTACAAGAGAAGTAGTGATGGGAATGTATATGACTCCTTCACTATTTCAAGGTATTATAGGGATGTGTTGGCCTGTGTGCATGATGGTTGTGAACCAACAACCGCAGCGTCATAGATAAGCCAGGGTTAGAAAGATCTTTTTTATATACTCTTAGCAGCATTTTTATATGGAAAAGAAATAAATATATTGTTTCATTGAACATGTTATAGTCCCATCCAAAACAAATTGAAACAGTCGTTCTTAGTTCTGTTATATACATATGAACCAATAAATTCATAAATACTAGTAATGTGCAAATATTTGGGGATAGAGGTAAAGATGTAACTTCCATGATTTTGATCTACAAAGCTTATCCAGGGCTCATTACTCTTTAGCAACCAACCTCAAGAGATCCACTCCTCCTGATCACTTGACGAGTTCATGGATGCAAAAAATTAGAGTACTACGGCTAATGAATTGAAACATAACCTGAAACCATAGCAAATTAATGAGACAACAATCGAAAAAGGCTAACTTGCAAAGCAACATCCCTATCAAAAAAAACTGATGTACTATTTTTTTACATAATTCGTATACAGGTTAACATAATTCGTATCCTCACTGACATAATTCGTAACCTCTTACACATAATTCTTACCGATTCAATACATAATTAATTATGATAATTTCCTTGACACAAAAAATAAAAAAAAACCCTTCAAATTTGAAACGCAAAATTTGCAGAAAAACAAATAAGAAAATAAACGACGACGGTGATGCTACGCATCTTGATTACAAACTACGTATTTTAATTTGAAATCTACGTATTTAACTCGAAATCGGTGTATCTTAACTACAAACTACGTATTTTAATTTTTAACTGCTTATTGTGCTTGAATTTGGGTCACTGCTTGTTTTGCTTGAGTTTGGATGTCGTAATACATGGAGGTCTCGACAGTATCGGGTGAAGCGAAATATATGCATCCCTTCATTCCAGTGGCGGATCCAGGACTGGATCGATCGGGGGCGGACTTTAAGTAAAAATAGAAAAAAAATTCTAACAATTCATATTGATTTACCAAAGTACAAACATGCAAATCAAACTACATTGACTTTTTACTACGAGATAATTGACATCTACGAGTCTCTAAACTTTGAAAACGATTCAAAATAGACTCGTTTTCAATTGTTGCAAACACATCCCTCTCGACAAATACCACCAAACTATCATTTAACCATACATCTCCCATTTTGTTTCTCAAATCATTCTTCACATATTTCATGCCTGAGAATACCCTTTCAACAGATGCTGTAGCTACTGGTAGAAGTAAAGCCAATTCAATCAGACGGTAGACCAATGGAAACAATCTATCCTTGTCAGTTTCCTTCATCTTCTTTGCAAGACTTCTGAAATCCTGCACTTCAACAAATCGTTTGTCTCTTTTTACATCCCATAAAAATGAATCTAACTCTTGAGGAAACAGTGAACGATCCATATTTGAGAAGTCATTCGGATAAAATTGAGGAAGCCGAACAAGCTTTTCCACATCAAAATTAGAGAATCCATTCTTTGGATCGAGAGATGCAAAGCAATCTAGTAAATATGTGCTTGTTTCAGAGAACCGATGCTCAAACTCTCGTAGAATTAAATCGAGAACCTATCATTTCAAGAAGATAAGAACAATTATTAAAAATAATTGATAAATAAAAATGTAAGAAATAAAGCTATAATTTAAATTATTACCTCATAAAAAATCTCACACTTGTAATGGTGATGATTGGTTATGGAGACCCCATCTCTCTTCACACGAACCATCCTTGGAACGATGTGATCCATATTAATTACTGGAATTTCATTCGCTTGACAAAAGATCTCCACTTCTTGAACCAACCCATTTGCATTCTCTCCATTTGCATCAGGACCTATTTTTTTGGCGATCTTTCTGGATCAATTGGGCTGCGCTGCTGCATCTTCCGGCTTTGCAAGCGTTGATGTGCAGACCAGTTTCGTCCCGTTCAGATTTCGGACGTTGCTGTCCGTGGATCGATTGGCTTCTCATAATTGTTCAACCACACGTTATCTCGGATCACTCGCCTTGGGCGTAGATGGATCTGCGAAGTCTCGCTCATATCTAGGCGGCCATCATCGCAATTTCGATTCGGCTTGAAACCGCTGCTCACTTGGATTCACCAGTCGACAGAACCATAATCCAATCCCTTCCAAACAAACGTCACGTCGCTGATTCTCGCCGGCGACAATTTAATTGCTGGAAGGGAAATCTGATCGGGGCAAAGGCACATGGTGGTGGTTGGGGTTGAGATTTCGAATCAGACTAGCGAAAAAACGAGTTTTTTTTAAAACTGACCCAAACTCGAGTTTGGGTTTCAAAACTGACCCATACGAGTTTCACATTTCAAAACTGACCCATTTTTAATGAGACCGGATCCTGGGAATCCGGTCTTCTGTGTTTTTCTAAAGATCGGTTCCCCAGGATCCGGTCTTATGTGCAAACGAAACACGTGTAGTTCTCTCATTCGAACACGCACAGAAGACCGGATCCTGGGAATCCGGTCTTTAGAAAAACACAGAAGACCGGATTCCCAGGATCCGGTCTTTCGAAAACTTAAAAGACCGGATCCTGGGGATCCGGTCTCATTAAAAATGGGTCAGTTTTGAAATGTGAAACTCGCATGGGTTATTTTCAAAATCGGAAACTCGTTTTGGGTCAGTTTTAAAAAAAACTCCGAAAAAACAGGATCCATGATATTATAACCAAATACGATTGTGTTTTTCTATCCAAAATACCCTTCAGCCATTAATTTTCATTTAATTAAATGTCAAAACTACTGTTTATTTACAACCGTTAGATCTGTAATCTAATGGTTGATTTAAATTCTCATATCTCACCAACTAAGTCACTTCTCATATGATCTCATTCCTTGTAGTGTATTGTGAAAAATAGTTGTACAAATTTATCCATTTTGTAGTCCTAATTTTGTTAAATGGTGAATCTACTCAAGGATTACAGTTATGGTATAACTTGAAAATGCAAAAAGATATGCCACCATGGATGATATTAACAATACTAAATAGTAAGATCGTTATAAAATATAGTAATTTGAAATTTTGTTAATGGAGCGTAAAGTTTCTTAAATAAGTGAATTTAATTAACGGTTAAATATAGTCATCCCAAAGACTATATAATAAATCCTCTCAACTGAGTGTATTGTAAGAAAATTCAAGGAAACGATACACATACAATCAGAGAAAATTGAAACGATGGCCTTGAGTAATTTAAAAGCTTATTTTCTTTGTGCTTTATTTTACGGACTAATGTTCCAGAATTCAAGCGCTTCTTATAAAAAATGTCTTGGAAACTGCGTGCTTAATTGTGTTGGAGTCAACCCCTACGAGGATGCGGGTTGTGCTGGATATTGTTCACTTCATTGCATTGGGAAAATTTATTCAAGCAATAATTGTGAATCCAAATGTCTTGCGTCTTCATGCTCACACATCAACAAGAATAACCATTCGGGTACTTGAATTTACAACTTTCTTTATTAGGTGGCCTTGTTGTGTATAATTGAATTCTAGCTAGTAAGATGATACGATTCTATTCATTTAATTATTCTTACAAAATTAAAAGTTTCATTTCACTATTTGGTTGTTATATGACTTTGTGGTAATTTGTGTATATTCAGGTAAAGAAGAAGATTATGATTGTGTTTATGATTGTCTAACACAATGCGATTCCAAAGTTGGGCCTACTCCAATACCTGGAAAATATTAGTCCGTGCTAGTCAGCAGAAAATAAGTTAGTATCACATTGTGTAAGGTGATATACTATAACGGTGGGAAAGGACTATATTTATGATGATTGATGGTATTAGTTTTACATTCTTTGTATTATTAAGCAAAAATATCATCTACGAAATAAAATTTGCTATGTCTTGAGCCACAAATAACTTACACTATATGTAGTTGTACTAAACATTATGATTTATAATAATGACGACACACTTTCACTAACATATACCAACCGATTCTCATTTTAACTATACTAATAACTAGGGGTAGGCATTTGACCCTAGGGTCAAAATGTCCAAAGGTCACTCTTACCCTGTTCGATCCGTACCCTGCCATGCTCTATCCTCGCACCCTAACGTACCCTGCTCACAAAGCCTAAGGCAGGGTATGGGTCACGAAAAAATAGACCCTACCCTACACTGCCCTCCTACCCTGCCCTACTACCCTAACCTCATACACTGCCCTCCTACCCTATCATACTCTGTCTTACCCTACTATTTTCATTCATATTATAAGTTTTTCCTCAAATTATGTTTAAATTTAATCTATCGAACCCTACCCTACCCTACCCTAATTTTACCCTGCCTAAGTACCATGTGGGCATAGAAAAACTACTCTATCTTATAATGTACTGTTCATTGGATCACAACAAAATGGTCATGCCCTTACCATACCCATTAGAGTAAGGGTTACCCTTAGTCCCTTACCCTGCCCATTATTGACCCCTACTCATAACCACTGTTTTGGTTCGTTGTAATTTTTTTATTGTCAATCACCCCATAAGCGAAGTAGAAATACTGGATCACATGCATACCACACCATCGCCATAAATGAGAAACATAAAAGATAAAGTATTTAACGTGGACCAATAACTCTCAATAGTCTACGTCCACACGACTTCCGAATGAAGATTTATTACAAGAATGGACAAACTCTACTCGACACTCTTGAATAATAAAATTCTCACTTGTAGATTTTTGCCACTTGAAGTTCTACAAAAACAGGTTCATATAAAAAGGACACACACACAAATTCCACTCCCTACGTGCAAGTTCCAGCTATGAGAGACTACGTCATCTCTATCTCTCACTCTTCTAAGTTGAGGTCTAAATCCCAGCACTAGTTTATCGATTTATAGTCTAGTAATACTGAGTCAAAAGGACTTTCTAACTTCCCCAAATAAGTAATTAGAATTTACAAAAAAAAAAGTAATTAGAAACCTCACTACAAATTTCGGGTGAGATTAACGATAACACAAAATTACCTTACAGTTATTGTATAATTGTCATAATGAGACAAATGCGATAACTTTACGTTAACAATAAACGTTATCGTAAAATTCATTAAAGTAAAAAACTTACGATAACATTTTGCGATAACTCTACGTTAACCGTGTATAGGTTATCGTAGTGTTATCGCAGAGAGCATGCAATAACAATACGTCAACCATGCGATAACATTATAAATTTAACAATTATATATTATATTCCTTTATTTTCTTTTTCAACAATTACATTTAATAAAATTAAAACGAAAAAAATGCGGAAATATTTGTTCACCAAAAAAATGTATTTCATTTCACAAATGAAGGCATTTGAGTGTCATATAATCAAAACTATCCCAAAAAAGTAGATAAAAAATGTAATACAAATTAAGGAAATCTGAAAACTAATAGGCAAGGATCTTCGTCTTCTTCTACGTCATCCCACCAACTGCAACATCATCAATCAAGGCAGTATGAGCTTGCTGGTCCAGCTCCAAACCACCTCCACGGGAAAGACGACAAAGACATATATAGCTTCACTCCAAACATATCAGCTAATTGAAATGAAAAGGGGGCATCCTGTTTCAGGTACCAACAAGGGGTGGAAACATTATGCTCAGTTGCTCACAAACCAAATGTTGTAGTAAGTTAGAATGTAAAATCCTGAACATCACAAGCCAACAGATGTCAATTTTACACATTATGGAAATTCATATGCACCAATATCTATCAATAGCATGAAAAAACAAATACGAGGAGGCTACGACATTATCGCCTCAATCTTAAGTTCTCCATATCTAGTATTTTAAATTTGCAGTTGAGCTATATTAAAATACATGAAACCAAACGAAAATGGTTGCAACCCCAGCAACCACAACAATCAGCAAAGAAATTAAATACAGAGAGCTGAGCTATAATCATAACTGAATTTGTAGCTATATATAGATAAAACTTTTAATTAAATATAGAGTTCACTTCTATATGATCTTATTCAGTTCCATGAAGCAGTTTGTGATTTGGTAGACAATAGTATTATATATAGGTTTGAATCACCTTCTGATTTCAAGAGAGTCCTCCAATTTATTGCTCCTCCAAATTCCAAAACCTAAACAAATGGCTGTACAAAAAAAAAATTAACATGTAGTCAAATGGCTGTACAAAAAAAATTAATAACAACCTACTAAACAGTTGTACATTTGAAATAAAGATCTGTAAACATTTTTAATAAATCAACTAAACAAGCCTTATATCCATTGATTGTTTAACAATTCTTGGAACTTAAGCCTTATATCCAGGGAGGCGAATGAGTGTGCAGATTTGCTAGCTAAGAAGGCTAAAGGAGAAAACTGGAGCTGGAGAAATCGAGTTGCAATTCCCCTGTGCCTATCTTTGGTTCTGAATTGATTGTTTTGTAGTCTGTTTTTGTTTTGTTTCCTGGGTTTTCCCAGTGCTTGTGTTGTAAGAGCTTGCTCTATCAAAAAAAAAAAAAAACTAAACAAGATACAAGCAATTTGAATAACCGAATTATAGACAAGGATTATTGGTCAAGTAAACAGTCATATATTTACATCTAACTAGTACCTTAAACTCTTCAAACCACTGCTCTTTAGCCTCCTGATCACAATGACAAATGGTTGTCCACCCGGCAACCAAGTGCTTTCCTAAAAAGAGTATCTAATATCACGACAAATAAAATCTACAATTTTCCACATCTTCAATTTTAGAAATTTAGACAAACCCTAACAAATCCTTCATTGAATAGAATTCTTAATAACTTCCAACCTTATTAGTTTCAATATTCTCCCTTGGAACAATTCCAAAGCCTCATCTCCAAGCTGTCCAAGTTTTATTTAATAAATTTGTAATATTATAAACTCTCGATGTTACATTAATCTTTTTTTTGACAATACATTAATCTTTCTTTAACTTGCATTTCTATAATTAAGTTTTATGACATTCGGTTTAGCTTTGAATGTAACACCCCGTCCCACATCGGAGGGGAGATATGAATATGATAGCTTAATAAGTAAGCGTACAAATTATCTTGTCATCAACATATCATGGTTTTTGTGATAGACTTTAGGTTATGGTGTCCCGGAGGATGATGGTGACAAGAGACAATTGGGCATACTTGACTTATAACGGCTCGGATCAGCCATTTCGGTCGGGTCATTACAAATGGATCAAAGTCGTTCCCCGGGGTAGGTACACTGAGGTCACCAAGTGGAGGGGAGGATCATGTGATCTGTTATGCTTGTGTGTGCCCTAACGAGGACGTTTGGAAGGTTTAAGTGGGGGAGTATGTAACACCGCGTGCCACATCTGCTGGGAGATAAGAATATGATAGCTTAATAAGTAAGCCTACCAACTATCTTGTCACCAATATACCATTGTTTTTGTGTTAGTTGTTGCAGGGACAGATCTAGAAATTAAGATAGGGGGTGACAAATAAATAATAGACTGCATAATTAAAAAAATTAACAGGGTTCAAAAGAAATCTAGTTCATTATTCAAAAAAATTGTTTTTATACCACAAAATCATTTATTATCGAATCCGTGCAAAACATTTCAACTAATTTTTTTGAATGTTGAGAACTAATCAGTCCGATGAGTAACCATCTTCTATGTTGTTACAATATAAACTTTTTGAACATCATCACACTTACCAATGGGCACTTCAATATTTGTGGTCGTGAAGCTGAGTGACTTTGGAATTTGTTGATATCAAAATTACTATTAATTTTTGAGTGTATAAATGACCATCTTGTTCTGATTCTTAGATAGTTTTTATTTTGAATAATGAATCAATAGTTGACTTTTTCATCTAAAAAATAAACAACATAAAAAATTAAAACAACATTGTAATTGGCTCAAATACAAATTTATCAGCACAAACCGTTAATACACTATAAATTTCGGGAAATATGGGCGATAACACTGTTACGATGACAGAGGTTATCGCAAGCTTTATACGATAACAAAACGTTAGCCTATGCCATAATCTGGAAATAAATAATTATTATTTACGATAACGGTTGGATAAACATAACACACGCAAGGTCATCGTAAAATGCCCTGGATTTTAAACAACCGCCCAACTATTCGACCATTTTCATTTCACCGCTTTAGTCAACTGGCCTACAACACTTAATCGTTCTTCAAGTCCCTCTTCGAGCCAACAACACAGCGATTCGCAGCCACCACTCACTCAATCATCCTCAACAGCCCAATTCTTTGTGCAATCACCGCCTACTTCGTACATGTGATTTCTTCGCAACCATTTCATATAATACTAGATCTAGGGTTCGTAATTCCTTCTATTTGACTACCGTTAGGGTTTTCGTTTTGGACACATTGATGTACGTTCTGTTGTTTGTTTGTACCGGCGCGGACTGCTAGTACACGGATTTGCCAAACTTTGTTCTTAAATTGTTCTTAATCTGCCGGTGTGGACTTGTACCTTGTCAATTTGTTCTTAATCTAATATATTGATTTGCCAAAATTAAATACTGGTAATTACGTTTGTTAATAATGTTCGTACTAATAACTGCAGGACATGGAAAATGTTTGTTAATGTCTGTTCACAGCGGGCTTGTTCTGAATATGAAACTGTATTTAGTGAGAATCAGTTCTCTCTGTCATTAGTTGTTTGTCAGTACAAATTTAATGTTTTCTATAAATTACTATAGCCTTGTAATGAATTTGTTTCCTGTTTCTGTGTTGTCTATAAAATCATTGTGTAAAAGTCACATATGATTTACTACAAGTGAAGAACTTTCTTTTTAATGCAACCGTTTTATTATTTCTTCCTTTTGACTACAAGTGTATTTGACAGGCAA
Organism: Rhodiola chrysanthemifolia; assembly: GCA_033675395.1. Classification (NCBI taxonomy): domain Eukaryota; kingdom Viridiplantae; phylum Streptophyta; class Magnoliopsida; order Saxifragales; family Crassulaceae; genus Rhodiola; species Rhodiola chrysanthemifolia. Next base: position 44,328,121 of record CM066205.1, read on the forward strand.
CGAATTTTCTTTGACAAGTGCCTGAGGAAGCTGAATGATGGCTGGTATTTGACAGGCAAGTCTCCGTATATGTTGGTATGACACTGATTCCCAAAAATTCCTTGTCGTTCTGTTATTAAACTGATTCGCAAATGTTCTGGTACGGACTCTTAATTCGTTATCATTTTGTTGTTAATGTATGACACTGATTTGCAATAATTAAGAACTTGGTTATTATGCCAGCTTTCTATTTTCTAAATTGAATTTATTTATCCCTCAGTCGTTTCTTGTTGTTTTAGAATGTGGTTTGTGCACTGCTGATGCGCAGTTTCCTATTTTTGTATCCTGATAATTTTGTCCGCTGTTTTATGTCTTCCTTTAATCTATTAAGTAGATTTGTGCATGTCCTGTTTTCTGCAAGGTAAAGGGTACTTGTTATTAGTTTTTTTGCATAACTAAATAAGAGAAGCAGTCAAGTGAAGGGTTTGAAATTGAGAACGAAGCTTCCAAAATTTATTGAGACTGCTGCCACTTCAGTGGAGGGTTCAAAGTTCCAAAGGCTATTTTTTTCGCGCACTGCTTCCTCTGTTACATCTACATGTCCGCAGCTGGATGCCGTAATTCAGCAGATGACGGAGCTCCAGCGGCAGCAGATGATGCAGTTCCAATAGCAGCAGCATCATGTCTCCAGTTTAGTTAACTAAATTCAAAAGAGATAGAAGCTCGAATACATAGGGGAGGACCAAAAGGGACAGATGTTCATTACACTGAAATGGTGAGTGTCACTGGCTTATTATTTTTTGTTCTTCAGTTTCCAGTTTAGTTAACTACCGTATTCATTTTTTCTGCAAGATTTTTACAGGCCGCTGCTCTAGGAAGGCATGTATACTGGCATGACATGTGGGAAAGGCTGAAAAAAATCAGATGGAACATTTCTATGCGAGGAAGCAGCAGAAAAAGCAGTAACTGATTTGTTTTGTTATAATCAATGTTTTCTACATGGTTAATATGATTAATGTCATCGTGATGTGCATAATGAATTAGATCAAGTCTGGTAAATGATTTGTCCTTTGAATTATATGCCCTGTTTTGTCTGGTAAATGATTTGGCATTTGTTAGTGTTTTCCCAGTAAATGACTGAAAGATTGAAACATGTTCTTCAGTAAGCTACCTTTTATTTGTGTTTTCCCAGTAAAGAATGACAGAAAGATTAAACTGAAATTTTCTATTTGTTATATGCTAGGGCCTACTGAAGAGAGCACCTGAGGCTCTTACGGTGGACCATAATGGTTGCGTACCGCAGACATTGGATTTTGAGGTTGGATCGCAAATATTAGGGCTGAAGAAGGGAACTAAGCTTCCAAATATTATCGGGTGTGTTGCCACTTCAGTAGAGGGATCTAAGTTAAATAGGATTGCTTCGCAGTGAACTGCTTCACCTTCTCCCTCTACAAACCCGCAGCTTGATACGGTTGGATGCTCTGGTGTAACCAAATATTATGTATGCGTTGACATATGTTTAGTGCGTTTGTGTAAGGATGTTTCAGTGTCATTTGTAATTGACAGCAGTAATTCGGTATGTGCAAGAATTTCATGTATACAATTAGCTTTCGTAAATAAAATCCAGGATAATTTGTAATTGATAGCATTAATTAATTATGAAATTTTAAATCATGCATATTTTAATTATATCGCAATATCATAGTACATTAGTACGATAAAGTCTAGATATGTTATCGTAGTAGTTGTACGGTAAAAGTAAGAGAACCATACGACAACCTAATCCTGTTAAAGCAGGTTATCGTAGTTGTAACGTACACCCTTTAACGTAAAATCCTTACGTTAAGAAAAATTACGACAACGAGGGTGATTATCGTAAGATTCACTCTTTTCGGCAACGATACGACAACCATACTTTAATTTCTTGTTCTCGCTGATTTTTCCTGAAATTTGTAGTGGGGCGAACTATCAAACAAATTTTCAAAACAAGTTTTCCATCCAATGGTTTTAACAATTTCACTACAACGTTAGCAGTGGCGGATCCAGGATTTTTTTTGACTGGGGGCGACGTTAACGTGTACATAAACTTGTGTGACATATGACGAAAATTATGTCGCTTCCATTTATATGCAGCTTCTAAATTTATCATCCTAAATAACATATCAAAGAAACATCGTATACAACAAAATTATTAAATTTTATATACTTTCTAGGCGTATTATTTTTAAACAATTAGTTTTGGCACATGTAAACTAAATTTATTCTAATTCAAACATCCATGAACAATTTTAAATCATCTGTCAAACTGTGTTATCACCGTTCGTTGCCGAAAGAATGGAAAGTTACACCATCTTTAAGAGTTTGAAACCAAAATCAAATTTCAATTGAGATAATATTTGTTTGGTTACAAGATTATTCGAATTGAAGTTATATTTGTTTTGATTGGTTATTAGGTCAAGCTTATTTTAAGTAATGATATAAATAAAATTTATTTTTCAATTAATAAAAGCTTAATATCAAAAATTGATTTGGGGTAAATGATTAAAATTAATGGGGGCATTTATTAAATTTATTCATGTATTACTAAAGGTTTTAGAAATTTGATTGGGGACAGCTGCCCCCATTTGGTTAGCTGTGCATCCGCCACTGACAGTTAGTGGTCAGTTACCTTCTACCTCCGATCAAACCGAACCGAAATATTTTAGGGTTGAGATCAAAAATTAAATCGGATAATTATAATTAAAACAAATCACATATTTAAACAAATCTATTATAATTGTTTAACTTTTTCATTAATGAATATATAATAATTTAACAAAATAAATTCTCTAATTTATTCACAGCGCAACAGCCGCTTTCTAATCAACATGACGCGGCGATGGCTGCGGTGGGAAAGGAGGCGCTGACGGAGGATGCGGCCAGAGGCGGCTCCAGGGGGTCATAGGGGTCCCAGGACCCTCTCACATTTGAGTTTTTTTTTTGAAAAATTTGATCAAACTTCCATCTTTGGTCACTATCACTACTACAGACGAAGGGTTATGCATCGGTTTTTTTTATATTATGCATCGGTTTTGGATCCGATGCATAATGAAGCGTTGCATAATGTCCATACATTATGCATCGGTTCATAAAAAACCGATGCATAATGTTCAGACATTATGCATCGGTTTTTATTTGAACCGATGCATAATGTTTGGCCATTATGCAACGGTTTTCCAGAGAACCGTTGCATAAGACCTGAACATTATGCATCGGTTTAAGGTAAAACCGATGCATAATGACTAAACCTTCAAGACATTATGCAACGGTTTCTTAGAAAACCGATGCATAATGTTCAAAAAAAATGGCAGATTCAGCTTTTCAAAAGCTCAAATCCACCTGAAATTAAACACAATAATGAACCCTGCTGTTCCAACTTTCAAATACAATACAATTTACATGCTAAACATTGTTTCACTGAATTTGCAACATACAATATCATTCATACACATATATTTGTATTTGAAAGCACAAATACGCCACAAAACATCACATAACAAATATTTTCTAAGTTAATGTCCTATAGTTGTGTAGGATGAGTGGTCACATATTCACGTAGGTAGTTGGCGATTTCATCCCGAACTCCATGAATCTTGTCGACGTCGTATGCCTCTGCTCCATTAGGAAAACAGTACTATAAAAAAAACAAGAGAACTAAGTCAACAATTAAAGAGTGAAAACGATTAATCCTTAAAAAGCTAAATCAACGATTAACGTCTAAAAAGGTAAATCAACAATTAAAGAGTGAAAACAAGAATACCTTAAACAAAAGAACATCAATTAAATTAATATACTTAAATTCAACTAGTTATTAACTTCATTCAACGATGAAAGAGCAACAATGTCCAATTAGAATACCTTACTTGATATGACGTTTGGAGGATAAACAAGGTACAAACGTCCACCGTATAGAAGTAACGCCGCACGAATCTATGTTTTCAAACAAAAATATTAGCATACACATGAATCCAATTAGTTATTTACATCATTCAACCATGATAGAGCAACAACTAAAATTTCAACTGCAAAATAACCCTAACTATTTATATCATACTAAATTCTCACAATTGGAGCCCTAATAATTACCTGTTGATTCGGAGGCGAGTGGAGGACGAGGAGGAGCAGTGGCGAGGATGGAAATGCGAGCGGCGTCGACTGGGAATGGCGAGTGGAGGAGAAGGACGAGCAATGGCGACGGTGGCGAGGAGGCGAATTGCGAGGACAGTCAGCGATTGAGCGGCATCGAACGAAGCCGAGGAGCGAGCAGTGAGACGAAAATGCGACGGAGAGAAATCAATCAAAGTCGGAATGGCGTAGGCGGACTGAGAAACAAATCGAATTTGGAGGCGGACTGAGGAAGTTCGAAAAAAACCTAAGTCTTGTAATTTTTGAACCGATGCATAATGCCTGCTCTGTAGTAGTGTATATTTGTGATCTTAACCTTTGAATTTCATTTTGGAGTAAACATGAAAGTTATAGAACATTCAATTAACTTTATAAAACCATATAAAGAACATCTTAAACAGACACCGGATGATGCCTGTATAAGCTTCCGAAGGTTAGCTCGGAATTGAAGGAATGGATTTTTTATATTAAAAAAACCTCCGATTTCGAGCTTGTGACCTTGAATCCCTGAAAATGCCATGGAAGCAATGCCATGTAAGACGGATGTGGCAGGCTTTAATGGGAGACTAAACTCTTATACATGCCAATGGGAAGACTTTTGCCTGGTCATTTTCTTTTTCTTATTTAAGCTGTAGGGAAGACTTAGAATGGGTAATAATTTATTCATTACTGGGAATATGTTTGCGGGTTTGTGCCTGCCATTTTTGTTTCAGGAAGTCGGCCAACAAAATTGCTACATATACAAATTCGGAATACATTGCACGGGAATCATGGTGCGTCATATATTAGTGTTGCTCAGCTCAGCTTGAAATCAACACTGGGGGATTTATTGATAAGAAAGATTACAGTAAATACACTGCAATTTTAACTTCAATCCAGTAAGACAAGGAGATTATATACACAACTTAAAATATCATTTGTTTCGCAAACTGAAACCATCATCAATCACTTTCGTAGTCCTCGTCGTCTCCGAAGGAGAAAACGGAGGCATGGCCAAATCAATTACAAAAATGTAAATTGGGTTTCAAAAGAAAAGAAAATTTTAAAAAGGAAAGAAACTGAGGGTTAAAGAATTTCCGACAAAGCCACCTGCAGCCACCGTGCACGGCGGCGCATGTATTCAACGTGTACGAGGTAACAAAAGGAACACTAAACGAGAAATGACAAAAAAAACAGATGAAATCAAGATGTTTTTTGATGCTGACAAATTGAAAGCGATTGTGGAATTCGAGAAAGATGGAGTTTAAATGAAACTTCAATCATCAATCGATCGATTAAAAAAAGCACAATTTTCAAAAACAAACAAAAGCAAAAAGACTCTTAACTTCGAAGCTCACTCTCGCTTTATCAGATCTTTTCCCCAATTACAGAGAAAAAAAAGAGACTATAAATTCAGTAAATCTTGTTTGAAGCTTTTTTTAATTGATGTACAAAAATTAGGGATGCACATCCGGTCCGGACCGGACCGGACTGGACCGAATTTTACTGGTCGGTCCGGACCGATGGACCGAAATTTTTGAAAAGTATGGACCGAGGACCGGACCGGATCGGGTATGTATGGACCGAGGACCGGACCGAGACCGAAATTTTGTCTTGCTGACTCGCTTGATTAAACTTCTTAACTGGCCTAGTTTGCTCTCTTGCCTAATTCAAGGGAACTTAGCTCTTCTCTCGATTTCTTAACCGACACCCGAACTTTAAGGTAAAAGCAGTAAAGCCTCAATCCGTTCTGAGGTAAGATAAGCATCATTCAAACTGTTGAAACTTAAGAAGATAGATGAGTTAGTTACCGAGTAAAGAAAATTCGGACCGAATACCTTTAATTTTACGGTCCGGACCGAACCCGGACCGGACCGAAATTTACGATTCGGTCCGGACCGATGGACCGAAATTTCTGAAAAGTGTGGACCGAAGACCGGACCGGATATATATGGACCGAGGACCGGACCGACCCGTAAAATTCGGTCGGTTTCGGTCTGGTTTTTTGGTTCGGTCCGAAAGTGTGCATCCCTAACAAAAATAGAGCAAAAGCAAAAAGAGACAGTAAAAAGGAGAGATAGAGAAAGTCATCACCTTTGTTCATCTGGGAGTCGACCTGAGTTCTCAGATGAGTTAACACTCAGATCTTGTGACGATGGATTTAGAGGAGAGGAGGAAGTTTTGAGAAAATCTGATGTGGTGATGGGTAGTGAGCAATTTTCAGACAAGGTGTTGAAAGGGGTAAAATGAATTTGATGCAAATTATATTTGTATTAGATAAGCACAAGAGAGTAAGAGAAAATAAATTTTTGAAATTTTTTGGGTGTGGGGAATTCGTGATATTTTATCGAACTTGCGTGCGATTGTCGAAAATAATTGTACAACGTTAATTTTCATGTGTAGTTGATACATAATTGGAAGTACTTCTCGTATTTTAATTTAAAAATTAATTTTCTACGAACGAATACTTGTGATTCGATAGTACTCACGTGTGAAAGATTCGGAAATGGGTGAACGCATGAACGATTACAATGTGGTTGAGTGAACGCTGTAGATTTTCACACGCAAATGAATTGCGATAGAATCTCTTTTTGGTCAAAAACAATTTATAAAGACCGGTAAGACCGGTGTCGAACCCAAGGGAGCAAGCCAAGCACATGCACTGTATAAGATTGTGTTTCCGTTCGGCTATTCTAAACCAAAAATGTATAAAGGGGTATATCTATGTCCTATGTGGTTAGTAGTTAAGGATAAAAGATAGATAAGAGGTGTTTCGAGGGCTTACTCCCCTCCTTGGCAATTTTCTAATGATCACATATACGATATTCAAACATTTCATGGTAGTCAAATAGTTTAGAACCTTCTTAGCTCGAACCTCACTCAATTTGAGGATATCGGTTCATTCCATTGCATTATCGTCCTATGGGTGGGAGATAAATGCAATGAACATACGCACTAGTTCACTTCCTACCCATGCATTGTAGAAAACCTAGCTTAGACTAAGATAGACCAATGTTCATGTGAATCTAATCTTAGCCAAACTCTCTTAATTAGAACCTCACTCATTCGAGGTATTGATTCACTCTATATCACCATTATCCTTGAAATGTCGTCCTAAGGTAATGAGTGAAATAGGCATGAAGGACTAGTTAGCAACAAATGCATGTGTTTACATCCGTAATACACTAGATAGGATCACATTCTCTATTATCCAAACTATCCCTAAGGTCGTTAGATTCTTAGGTCTAGTTTCAATGATTCAACATGTTACTTATGCATTTTATCAAACACTTAGTGGCATGTCATAAATGAAGAGCATAGAGAACATGAATTTGACACCATTAGATGGGATTAATTGATGATTCGCTTAATGACTAACACATTCAATCCTTAGCCAAGCATCCATATCCTAAGGTTCATTTGCATGATTTAAGATATAGATCATTTTCTCCTTCCTAGAACTATTCCCTAGGGTTTCCAAGTCCTAAGTCCAAGTTGTCACTTAGGCATTTTAACAAACACCTAGAGTACATTCATAACACAATAGAAATGAAATCAACAATCATACATATGAATAACAATGTATATTTGTGATCAAAGAGTACCAAGGAGAGTCATAAGACCCTCAAACACAAGATCACTACTCACACATCATGTAGGACAACATGGTGTGAGTAGGGTTTAATGACAACAACAATTAGAATAGGAAAAGTGCAAAGGAAGGAGGATTGTTAATCATTGAACTCCTTTTTAGCCTTCTTCTTCTCCTTGGTTGGATTGTTGATTGATGACCTTGGATGGACCTCTTTTCTGCTCTTCTTCTCCCCAAACACCTCCACACTTGTCAAAACCCTCACTTTCTATTTATAGCTAGAAATCCGCACTGTAGCAGAGTTCAGCTGGTCGGTTTGATACTCAGCCGACCGACTCAAACCGAGCGATTGCATTACTTGTATAGGGCAGGGGCCAGCGTCGGCTGGGGATGTACATGGGCAGGCCTCCCTGGATCTTTAGTCAGTCTGTCGGCTGACACTTCCTTGGGCTGTTTCGTGGTCTTAACGTCTGACTTTGGTCTTTGCGTCAACTAGAAAGTTATAACCCTTTGAGTAAGCTTTCCAATAAGTTAAAAATCAACCAATTTGGACACCGTATGCGATTTAGGCGTGCAAAATAAGCCGTAAAGGTCAATCTGCCCTATTTTGCTCTAAATCTTCATTTTTCCCCGAGTTTTCGTATTTAGGCTCCGACCTTGAGGGAGACTCATTTTCTACCTGAAAAGTACAGATAGAGGTCAAATGACATCAAAATATCATCGGAAACGACCCAAAGCTAAAGTGAAATATGGCCATTAATCAGTCGAAAACTCGACTGATCAACACTCCACACTTAAGCTTTGATCGTCCCGAACAAAGTATGAAAATATGTCAAGGTTATGCAAATGTCGAAATGCTAGTGGTGCTATATTTTTTCGTCTATTTGCCTCACTAGCTTTCACAAGGTCTCGATCATTATTTCTAAACATGTTATTCAAAGAAAAATGAAAGGTATGTACAATCTAACTAGCTCCTTTTTGTAGGCGTTACGAATGCATTTAGCGCATGCATTAAGCCTTTAAACCCATAGGCTACCCTAGTGGACGAGTTATAGTCTCGTGAGAGTTTTCAGAAAAGGGAATACTCACAAATCCCCATATGCGCCTATCCCATCAGAATGCAAGCAAGAGTGTTCAACCAAGGTTAGGATGTCTCAAAACGAATCCCTCACCCCAAGCTAGGACTACCGTCACATTATCATCAAAGAACTTTTGAACCATTTAAGTACCCTTGAGGTTGTGCATTCAAGATCATCAATACTAGAGCTATTAAAAGACTCATCCAAAGTTATACTCATTTTCAAGGCAATACAATAGAGTCATAGTTTAGTTTGCACAAAAGAGTGTCAACCGCTCGCCTATGCTAGCTGGACTAGTCCATTGGTTCACGATATGAAACTCATTCCCAAGTTTTAGGCGCTTAAGCCATAATCCATAAGGGAAGAAGAGTTCGATACTAGAGTTCTTATAAACCAAGCATAGACCAAATGGTAGTTCCCTTGCAAGCACAAGGGTCGTCCAAGAGTTAATCCAACTAGCACACTATGCAAATGATGAATCCCGCACAATTGGAGAATGGAGGAAAAACATAGAGTCAAGTTATAAGTGCTCTTCATTCACATATTTGTTTTTTCCGAAATGGCCTTAAGCCTACAAATGCTTTCGAGGGGGAACTTTTCTTCCTAACCCCCGGCATTTGTATCTTTTTGCAACAAAACTTTTCTAGTACTCGAGAAAGTTTTGATTTGGGGATTTGCCCTCTTTGACCACAATTTTTTTTGTCGGGGCCTATTTTTCGCCCTCTTTTGACTCTACATTTAAAACTTGACAATATGTTCTAAAAGTGTATGGAATGTGCGTGAACAATCAAGAGTAAGGCACTTCATTTAGAAAGAACTTAAGTCACCAAGGAGCATACAAAAGGTCTAAGTTTTTCATGAAAATTTTACAAGTGCTTGCTAAAACTTAATCCAAGGTATTTCAATAAATATACTTAGAAAATTAGATAGACAAGGGATAGAAATGATATTGATTCACAAAAATGCATATTCAAGGGACTAGGTCGGTTCTAAGTTCAAGATCCAATAAATGTGAGAAGTAGGCTAGATGTGATTTATAGGGATTTAGAATCGATAGTCACAAGCCTTTGTGGTTAAAAACACTCTCATGTTAGGGATAGAATACATGAATACAATCGTTCATTCTAGAATGATGGGCATGACATAATATGAGTGAACTATGCGACTACCCCACCCACACTTAAAATGTAGCTTAGTCCCTAAGCGCAAACAATGAAGAGAATGAGATAAAGGCGCATAGGAACTCCCCTCGTTTGTAGAGTGCCCCACCAATAGAAAAGACATCATTGTGCTAAGCTTGATAATATATGATGCGAATAACTTCCTTGATAACAAGAACACATGAGAGGTTAAAAGCAACAAGTGACATACAAGGTCATGCAAAACGCAAGTATGAGCAAGAGAGCATCACAAGTCACATAATAACATCATGGCATAAGTTTAATAGAGTTCAAACAAGGAAGTTGATCCACACCCTCCAAAATATGCACAAGGGTTCCTAAGTGCCAAGAAAATGTCAAACTAAAGTCATAGCATGACATAACAATATAGTTCCACTCTAGTAGACTCCAATAAGGTACATGAGCACTATGGGCAACATCATTAAGCATAGAAAGATCAAGGGAAAGTGGGAGGGGTGTGGCGGTGTGAAGTGCACACTTAAAATTTTACCTACTAATCATACGTATCACACTCCACACTTTAGAGCCTTAGCTACTCAAAATCATGCCAAACACTTAAACATATAAAAGAACAAGAATGAAACACTTACAGACCAGGTTACCTCCCGCGAGGGCCTAGGTTTTCCCCTCTTGGCAAAGACGTAGCAAAGCGCCCCATAGAATCACTCATTGAGAAGTCCTTTGCTAGGATCCCTTCTCACGGGGCCTTGGATTTGGTCGTGTCAATCCACCTTCAAGTCCCATTTGAATTTCTTCCCATCAAGTCTACAATGGACTTTCCTTTGGGAGCATGACCCCTTCGAATATGAAGATCCCTTAAGAAATAAGGGGTCATGGGAGCTTTTTCCGATTAATCCTTCGAAATAGGGCAAGAAGCTCCAAAACTTGTCTCAAGACGTCGTAATGAAGAAAGGGTCCACAAAACTAGTCTCGAGTTTGATGGGCACACCTTCGTTTAATCTTTCAATGATGTCCATGGGTGCCTAATCCTCAATATCGCTAATTAAACTTGTGTCTTCTTGTGCGCGAGGTGGTTCCTTAGTTTCTTCCATGAAAACCTCAACAAAGTGTCTATACCCTTGAAGACTTTTAGTCTCTATACGTTCTTCCTCTATCTTATCCTCACCAAGAAGTTGGGATTCACATTTAGGCTCTTCTATAGTGGGATGGAGGAGTTCTTCTTCATCAATAAAAGTTGTCTCCTCTATGTAAGAGGCATCATCATTGAAGAATTCCTCATCGGAGAGCCGAGGTGATGGAATGGTGAACTCTTGTGTATTCTCATTCGAATGATCTTGAGATGTGCTAGTTGTGAAGGGTGCTTCACTTTCGCATTCTATCTCATCCTCGTTACAAGATTCACCATCCCATAGCCAAGTGATGGAGCGTATTTATACGATTCATCAAGTACTACTAAACCCACCGAATTAGGCACTTTGAGTGCACGAACATGTGCTTGTTAATGTGTGTTTGTATTTCAGGCCATTTTGGAGTCTAAAGAGGAAACACTCTTAAAAAGGGAGATTTGTGCCAAAAAGCACCACTAGCCAATTCTGGCCAGCCAGGACCCGAGCAAATCCAGCCACGCCCAAACTGTCTAGCACTGAATTCAAGTTGCCCGGGCAAACAAGCTGATCTGACGAGTCCACCTCGAGCAAAGTGATCAAAATGGAAAATAAGGTGGACAATGTCGGAAAACCAAGGAGAATGCCCGAGCAGATTGGCAGTTGGCTCAATTCCAAAGCAAAGGCCCCGCGCGCATAGGCACCGAAACCAAGTCGCTCGACTAGACCAGCGAATCTGGCAAATCTGGCTCGACCAAGTTGTTCTAAATGCCAAATGACTCGGGTGATCTCACTTCCCAGACAAAACGCCTGAGTGGAACCAGCTCAAGCCCGATCAAGGCCAAACTAGGGCAATTCCGGCCGTTTTGGGATTTCGACCGGGTTCCGGGAAGATTCCGGCAAAACGACTTCGACCATTAGTCTTAGAATTTCCTCAGCATTCCAAATCCGCAGTCCAAAAGCCAAAGTCCTCCGACCAGTTCCAACCAAACTCCGGTCAAGATCCGGTACTTACTATTCAAATCGGTTGACTTCTACTATTCAAAGTTAGTTGGCTTTTGGATAAGAAGATCCAAGGGATGGCTTTTTGCTTGAAATATCCAAGCGATGGCTTTTTGCTTAAAATATCCTAGTGGTGGCTTTTGGCTAAACCAATCAAAATGAAGTGCTTTTGGGATATTTCTTCAATCCAATGCATGTGCCAAATGCCAAGTGGTTGGCTCTCCTCTTCTTCCTATCCAAATGACTAGTCTTTTGGGATATTTCTCCATGTAAACTTAGTCCCCAAGTTTCCTCTTCTATAAATAGAAGGCTTAGCCTTAGAAATCCTCATGTACATACTTAGAGAGTTGAGAGCTTATCTCTCTTCTCTTCCACTTCAATACCAAAAGCTCCAACTTCTCTCTTGTTCTTGAGTATTCTTTTCCAAAACCTTACTTTACTTTCTTTGTCTTTCAAAACCGAAAACCTTTACTTTTTTGTGCACTTAGCTATGATATCCTCTTCCAAGGATACTCGTAGCTAAACCCTTCATTCGGTTGAAGGGGTGTGCTTGTATCAAAACATGTTTTAGACCCTTCTCTTAGTGCCTCTATTGTGTTAAAACTTGTTCTATGTGCCATATATTAGGTTAGAACACTATTGATTGAGTGGAGGTTCGAAAGAGCAAAGCTCTTCCATGGGGTTCGTGAACATACGTGGTTAAGTGGAGGCTCGAAAGAGCAAAGCTTTTCTGTAGAGTTCAACCTCTTTAAAACACCACTTGGTTGATCGGAAATGATTGATCAGGTGGATGCACATAAGGCTAAGATACTTCGAAAGGAGGAATTAGCCTAAATAGAACAAGTGTTCTATGTCTTGAAAAGGACTAGACGGTGTGGCAAGTCGAGTGCTAGAAATAGCCTTGATACATTTTAAACACGTAGTATGATCATTAGAGGTCGATGATGAACAAATTTATGATACAAGGCCCCTAAAACCGAATCCTTTCCTTTGATAAAAACACCACCTTGCTGCTTACTTTCAGTACCCATATCAACTGCTTACTTTCAGTACCCATATCAACTGCTTACTTTCAGTCCCATATCAACTGCTTACTTTCCGCGAGTCTTGTCCTTCAAGCATTTACTTTTCGTAAGTCTTGTCCTTCAAGCATTTACTTTTCGTAAGTCTTGTCCTTCAAGCATTTACTTTTCGTAAGTCTTATCCTTCAAGCACTTACTTTCAGCACTAAAACCACAACCAACCCACTTACTTTCAGCACTAAAATCACAATCAACCCCAAATCACACTCCATTTATGTACAAATCCTCAAAGAACAACCATCCACACTGACTCCCTTGGGTACGACCCCTACTTACCGCTTTACTACCCAATAGTGAAGTCACAAGTAGTGGACTTATAAATTTATCTTGCTTAGCACTCAACGACGTGCTCTGTCAAAATTGGCGCCGTTGCCGGGGAGTTGTGTTTCGGAGTTGTTGTTCTTTTTGTTTTTGTTTTGCAGCCCAACATGTCGTTGTACTATGAAAGCGAGCCTTGGTACTATGAGGAGTTTTCCCCACCATCCTTCGAACTTGAAGTCCGCGAGAAGATCAACAACATAGAGCAATCCCGGGACGAAACTTTGGACGAGTACTTGGCGTACTTTGACTCCATTGTGACGAGCTGCCCGCACCATGGATTCACCAACTTCGATCTTCTCCAAAGGTTTCTCGGTGGAATGATGCCACAAGAATGGAATAGGCTTAATGATGCTGCGGCAGGAGGCTCGGTGGATAACTTAAGCATGGATGATCTGTGGAACTTAATAGAAGATAAGGCAGGAAGCGCAAAACAAGATCAGGCCATGCGACTCGAAGAACTGGCCAACATGGTGCACCAAATCATGGCCGAAACCGAATTATGGGCGGCAAAAAACGAGCTGGCAGCTAGCACCCATCAATTGGCCGCAGACATACAGCAATTGAATTCCTCGATGCACCAAAACCAGGCCGAAACCAAGAAATCATGGGCAATAGTTGAGGCGGCTCAAAAAGAAGTTGCATACCGGGTCAATGAAATGCTCGAGACAGAGCCAAAGGTCAGCGAGGTAGAGCCTACATGGGAGATCACTCCCGAGCCATCAGAAGACCTAGAGCCAGAAACCAATCCAGTATGGGACGAGGAAGAGCCTACATGGGAGATCACTCCCGAGCCATCAGAAGACCTAGAGCCAGAAACCGATCCAGTGTGGGACGAGGAAAAGCCTTCATGGGAACTCACTACCGAGCTGGCAGAAGAGGAAGTCCCTGTCCTCACTGACGAGCTGCCAAAAGAAGTCCTGGTCCTCATTGCCGAACCAGCCGAGAAAGGCCAGGACCTTGTGGCTAAAGTGCCCCAACTTAACCCTTCATTTTTTATGCAGATCACATCCACCGAAGATCATGTAATCAATGATGATGCGGTGCAAGGCAAGTTGGAGACGGTACAAGGTCAAGAAAAGCCAACAATGGAGCGCTCACTCACTCCGAGTCAACAAAGCAGCCTGGAAAACTCACTCGTTCTAGGACGACCATTTGTAGCTGCCACAAAGAAGAGGCTTCGCATGGGAACATGCTTGATGTATCCCATAGTTGATGGCACAATGCTGAACTTCCACACTAGCAAAGATGCCAACCGGCCATACATGAAAAAGCGGCAAAGACATGGGCCGAAGGAATGGAAACCCGGAAGGAGAAACAAGAAAGCACGGCTCGATGGACCAGCAGCTATGGTCAAGGGAGCCTCACCTTCTCGGAGCTATGAAAAGAAGCACCTGCCAAACCAATGTAGAACAAAACCGAGCCCATCACTCCACAAGTTCTTTGGGCAGAATAAAAGGGCAGCCGTGGGGAAGTTCGACCTCACACACCCATGGGATCCGAACTTATGATCCATGAGTCAGGTACCGTCGAGCCAACGACGTTAAACAAAGGCACTTGCCGGGAGGTAACCCGGCATATTCAGTTTTTTTACAGTTATTATGTTTATGTCGTTTTTATACTCACCTCCTTTATTTGACTTGCATTTTGTGTTTTGAACTAAGTCGTGCTGTGAGGCACGACTTCGTTCAAAAGTGTGGGGGTATATAAGTAGTCTTTGCACATATTAGTATGCATGTTTTCTTTTCCTTCAAATTTTTTATCTTTTTGAAATCTCTTTGAAAATATACACTTTCATGATGTAAAAATAGATAGACCCGAAACATGCATTTCCTTGTGAAAACTTAATTGTGTAAGCACATGTGTACTTAACTATCTACTTGTCTTTGTTTGCTGAGATAAATGTAGGATGTGGAGTTGAAAGAAATGCCCTAGAGAGGCTTGACAAGCACTCAAAGGACCGGATCCTTACTATACGGTTATGTAAAAATTGTGGAGGCTAGCACTTCGGGCTAGTTGGTGAAGAGTGGACTCCGCCATGCAGCGTCTATGCAAGAGGCGGGACGGGAATCAAACCGTCCATTCTCTAGTCCAAAGTAGCCGGGAAAATAGATGAGCGACCCTCATCTTGACCCGCGTGAAAAGGGCAAGGATGAGAAAGAGCGGGGAGGTATTTCCATATGCTCTCGGGCGATGATTGGACCTCCCAAAAGTGAAGAAAAATGGACATGCAAATCTCATCAAAGGAGCAAAGCTCAAAGAAGAAAAGAAAAATCAGCCAAAATGGTGAAACCAAATCGAAGCAAAAGTGAAGTACTCAAAGAGTCAAATCAAAGGCCGAAGGCCAAACCTCACTACAAAAAGCGGTCCAACCACGTAAACAAAGAAAAAGAGCTCGACCCATTAGCCCGAATCAATCACGTGCTACAAGAAGCAAGTAACATAACCATATAGTAAGATCGGATCCGAGAGTGCAGTTCAAAGGCCTAAAAAGGACTATCTCCCAATCATCCAAATTGGTTTGCATCTCGGCTCAAAGGTACAAGTATGAAGTTACTTTCATATGTGAGCATGATTTCGTTTGGAAGCAAGTAAGCTATGCATGCTAAGGTGAAGTCTAGTTTTGCATCTCACATTCACATCTAGGACTTAGGGTGTTTTTGTTCCTCTTATTGACTATACTTGTTCGGGACGAACAAGATTAAGTGTGGGGGTATTTGATGGAGTGTATTTATACGATTCATCAAGTACTACTAAACCCACCGAATTAGGCACTTTGAGTGCACGAACATGTGCTTGTTAATGTGTGTTTGTATTTCAGGCCATTTTGGAGTCTAAAGAGGAAACACTCTTAAAAAGGGAGATTTGTGCCAAAAAGCACCACTAGCCAATTCTGGCCAGCCAGGACCCGAGCAAATCCAGCCACGCCCAAACTGTCTAGCACTGAATTCAAGTTGCCCGGGCAAACAAGCTGATCTGACGAATCCACCTCGAGCAAAGTGATCAAAATGGAAAATAAGGTGGACAATGTCGGAAAACCAAGGAGAATGCCCGAGCAGATTGGCAGTTGGCTCAATTCCAAAGCAAAGGCCCCGCGCGCATAGGCACCGAAACCAAGTCGCTCGACTAGACCAGTGAATCTGGCAAATCTGGCTCGACCAAGTTGTTCTAAATGTCAAATGACTCGATGATCTCACTTCCCAGACAAAACGCCCGAGTGGAACCAGCTCAAGCCCGATCAAGGCCAAACTAGGGCAATTCCGGCCGTTTTGGGATTTCGACCAGGTTCCGGGAAGATTCCGGCAAAAAGACTTCGACCATTAGTCTTAGAATTGCCTCAGCATTCCAAATCCGCAGTCCAAAAGCCAAAGTCCTCCGACCAGTTCCAACCAAACTCCGGTCAAGATCCGGTACTTACTATTCAAATCGGTTGACTTCTACTATTCAAAGTTAGTTGGCTTTTGGATAAGAAGATCCAAGGGATGGATTTTTGCTTGAAATATCCAAGCGATCGCTTTTTGCTTAAAATATCCTAGTGGTGGCTTTTGGCTAAACCAATCAAAATGAAGTGCTTTTGGGATATTTCTTCAATCCAATGCATGTGCCAAATGCCAAGTGGTTGGCTCTTCTCTTCTTCCTATCCAAATGACTAGTCTTTTGGGATATTTCTCCATGTAAACTTAGTCCCCAAGTTTCCTCTTCTATAAATAGAAGGCTTAGCCTTAGAAATCCTCATGTACATACTTAGAGAGTTGAGAGCTTATCTCTCTTCTCTTCCACTTCAATACCAAAAGCTCCAACTTCTCTCTTGTTCTTGAGTATTCTTTTCCAAAACCTTACTTTACTTTCTTTGTCTTTCAAAACCGAAAACCTTTACTTTTTTGTGCACTTAGCTATGATATCCTCTTCCATGGATACTCGTAGCTAAACCCTTCATTCGGTTGAAGGGGTGTGCTTGTATCAAAACATGTTTTAGACCCTTCTCTTAGTGCCTCTATTGTGTTTAAACTTGTTCTATGTGCCATATATTAGGTTAGAACACTATTGGTTGAGTGGAGGCTCGAAAGAGCAAAGCTTTTCTGTAGAGTTCAACCTCTTTAAAACACCACTTGGTTGATCGGAAATGATTGATCAGGGGGATGCACATAAGGCTAAGATACTTCGAAAGGAGGAATTAGCCTAAATAGAACAAGTGTTCTATGTCTTGAAAAGGACTAGACGGTGTGGCAAGTCGAGTGCTAGAAATAGCCTTGATACATTTTAAACACGTAGTATGATCATTAGAGGTCGATGATGAACAAATTTATGATACAAGGCCCCTAAAACCGAATCCTTTCCTTTGATAAAAACACCACCTTGCTGCTTACTTTCAGTACCCATATCAACTGCTTACTTTCAGTACCCATATCAACTGCTTACTCTCAGTCCCATATCAACTGCTTACTTTCCGCGAGTCTTGTCCTTCAAGCATTTACTTTTCGTAAGTCTTGTCCTTCAAGCATTTACTTTTCGTAAGTCTTGTCCTTCAAGCATTTACATTTCGTAAGTCTTGTCCTTCAAGCACTTACTTTCAGCACTAAAACCACAACCAACCCACTTACTTTCAGCACTAAAATCACAATCAACCCCAAATCACACTCCCTTTCTGTACAAATCCTCAAAGAACAACCATTCCACACTGACTCCCTTGGGTACGACCCCTACTTACCGCTTTACTACCCAATAGTGAAGTCACAAGTAGTGGACTTATAAATTTATCTTGCTTAGCACTCAACGACGTGCTCTGTCACCAAGCTTTGGTGGCGGCTCTCCAAAATTCATCCTCCCTTTGTTGATCCCATTCTTGATTTGAGGCATTAGATTTGAGGACTTCTTCTTTGGAGATCTCCTCTTCCTCTCCCAAGTTCTCAAATTCAATGGCTTGTTGAGCCAATGTGGTTTCTAACTCATGGTTTTGAGCGTCCAATCTATTCAATTTAGCTTGCATCTCCTCTTGTCGTGCTAGAAGTCTAGCAATCATGGAGTCTATATTCGAGGGCTCACTTATGGGTTGACAGTAGGAGTCTTCGGAAACCTCCTCTTCCTTATCCAAGTTCCCAATTTCAATTGCTTGCATTTGAGCTTCCCATTCCAAATGATCTCTCTCTCGCTTCTCTTGGTTTGCTAGAAGTCTAGCAAGCATGAATTCTATATTGGAGGGCTCACTGGAGGGTTGAGGAGGTTGAGGGTATTGAGGGTAGGAGTGTTCAACTTCAAAGCGTTGGCCATCATTCCAACTTGGAGTGTAATAACTTGTTTGATAGCCAAGCTCTTGAAAATAAGAATATGGCCGTTCCTCCTCTTTATAATATCTTCCATTAGCAAAGACTCGTTGGTAGTAGTGATCCATCCTCGCAAAACAAGATAAACAAAGTTAGTAGGGGATATGAGTAGAAAAAAGGGAATATACAAGTATAATGAAAAAGAATAATATTCACAAGAATAATCGGAACATCCACACAATCTAGTGTAGGGATGTGCTAACTAGTTGCTCCCCGGCAACGACGCCATTTTGAACGCTGTAGATTTTCACACGCAAATGAATTGCGATAGAATCTCTTTTTGGTCAAAAATAATTTATAAAGACCGATAAGACCGGTGTCGAACCCAAGGGAGCAAGCCAAGCACATGCACTATATAAGATTGTGTTTCCGTTTGGCTATTCTAAACGAAAAATGTATAAAGGGGTATATCTATGTCCTATGTGGTGAGTAGTTAAGGATAAAAGATAGATAAGAGGTGTTTCGAGGGGTTACTCCCCTCCTTGGAAATTTTCCAATGATCACATTGATGGACCATATTTATATGATTCATTAAGACAGTTAAACCCACCAAATTAGACTCTTTGTCTATTTAACTTTTGCTTGTTAGTTCCGATATTTATCTACAGGGTATTTTGAAGTCTAGAGAGAATACAAGCTAAGGAGGAGTTTTAAAGCTGAAAATGAATTACAAGTCACTCCAGGACACGACCAGATTCCGACTGTACAACTTTCATAAACCTGACATGGAATCACTCAAAACAAGTCCAACCGAAGAGCAACCAGAGTCTGTCCGGAGCTGAAAAGACCCGATGACTTTTGTGAAAAGATCACAAAACACCTCACAACCACTCCCCTCCTCCACCACATGGGCGGCTAAGCCCTCCACCTCTCCTCTCAAGCCATGTGGCCGGCGGCTATGGGGAGAGATGACTCACCTCCGATGGCTTTTGAGCTCTCCATTCCCCTCATGCCATGTGGTGTCTTCTCATTCCTCCTCTTAGCCTATAAATAGAGCCCTTCACCTCCTTGTATCATAATCCCATTCACAACAATCATCCCATCCCACAATCCTTCACTTATCTCTCTAGATTGAGAGCACAATCCATGTAAACACTTCTCTTTGCTATCAAAAACTTTACAGTTGTTCTTGAGTACTCTTGTCGATTCTTGAAGTACTCTCCTTTTACTTTCATGTCTTTACTTTCAAAAACTTTACTTTACTGTCTTTCAAAAACCTTTACTTTTCAAGTATTTAGCTATGATGTCCTGTTCCATGGATATTCGTAGCTAAACCCTTCATTCGGTTGAAGGGGTGTGCTTGTATCATAAAATGTTTTAGACCCTTCTCTTAGTGCCTCTTTGTGTTCAAAACTTGTTCTATGTGCCATATATTAGGTTAGAACTTCCAAGGTTGAGTGGATGCTTTAACGGGCAAAGCTCTTCCGTGGGGTTCATGAACATACTCGGGTAAGTGGATGCTTTAACGGGCAAAGCTTATCTGAGGAGTTCGACCTCTTTTAAACACCATTTGGTTGATCGTAACTGATTGATCAAATGGATGCACATAAGGCTAAGATACTTCGAAAGGAGGAATTAGTCTAAATAGAACAAGTGTTCTAAATGATGTGGCAAGTCATGTGCTAGAAATACCCTTGATACATCTTTGAACACTTAGTATGATCATTAGAGGTCGATGATAAACAGACTATGATACAAGACCATGAGACCGAATCTTTCCTTTAATTGCAATATCACCTGTCACTTTACTTTCAGTCACATATCAACTGCTTACTTTCCGCAAGTCTTGTCCTTCAAGCATTTACGTTCCGCAAGACTTGTCCATCAAGCACTTACTTTCAGCACTTTACTTTCTGTCATTTACTTTTCCGCAATTTACTTTTCAGTAGGCTTACTACAGACCTGTTCAATATCAATCCTACTTTGGCACGCATTGCGCTTGAAATACAGCGTGCGGCCAGTGCCAAAAGTATGTTGCTCAGTTGATATTGAACTTGACTGTTCCAGCACTTTACTTTTCAGTACTAAAACCACAACCAACCCCCCAACTGTCTTATTTTATTTTCCTCTTTTCGAAAGAACAACTATCAACTAATTCCCTTAGGTTCGACCCCTACTTACCACTTTACTACCCAATAGTAGAGTACGAGTAGCGGACTTATAAATTTATTTTTGCACAGAGACATTGCACCTTAACGACAGTGTAGTGCGCTCCGTCACACATACACGATATTCAAACATTTCATGGTAGTCAAATAGTTTAGAACCTTCTTAGCTCGAACCTCACTCAATTTGAGAATATCGGTTCATTCCATTGCATTATCGTCCTATGGGTGGGAGATAAATGCAATGAACATACGCACTAGTTCACTTCCTACCCATGCATTGTAGAAAACCTAGCTTAGACTAAGATAGACCAATGTTCATGTGAATCTAATCTTAGCCAAGCTCTCTTAATTAGAACCTCACTCATTCGAGGTATTTATTCACTCTATAGCACCATTATCCTTGAAATGTCTTCCTAAGGTAATGAGTGAAATAGGCATGAAGGACTAGTTAGCAACAAATGCACGTGTTTACATCCGTAATACACTATATAGGATCACATTCTCTATTATCCAAACTATCCCTAAGGTTGTTAGATTCTTAGGTCTAGTTTCAATGATTCAACATGTTACTTATGCATTTTATCAAACACTTAGTGACATGTCATAAATGAAGAGCATAAAGAACATGAATTTGACACCATTAGATGGGATTAATTGATGATTCGTTTAATGACTAACACATTCAATCCTTAGTCAAGCATCCATATCCTAAGGTTCATTTGCATGATTTAAGATATAGATCATTTTCTCCATCTTAGAACTATTCCCTAGGGTTTCCAAGTCCTAAGTCCAAGTTTTAGTCCAAGTTTTCACTTAGGCATTTTAACAAACACCTAGAGTACATTCATAACACAAGAGAAAATGAAATCAACAATCATCCATATGAATATCAATGTATATTTGTGATCAAAGAGTACCAAGGAGAGTCATAAGACCCTCAAAACACAAGATCACTACTCACACATCATGTAAGACAACATGGTGTGAGTAGGGTTTAATGACAACAACAAGTAGAATAGGAAAAGTGCAAAGGAAGGAGGATTGTCAATCCTTGAACTCCCTTTTCAACCTTCTTCTTCTCCTTGGTTAGATTGTTGATTGTTGATTGATGACCTTGGATGGACCTCTTTTCTGCTCTTCTTCTCCCCAAAAACCTCCACACTTATCAAAACCCTCACTTTCTATTTATAGCTAGAAATCCGCACTGTAGCAGAGTTCAGTCGGTCGGCTGAGTATCCAGCCGACCGACTGAAAATGAGCGATTGCATTACTTGTATAGGGTAGGGGCCAGCCATTCGGCTGGATACTCAGCCGGTCGGCTGGGGATGTACGTGGGCAGGCCTCCCTGGATCTTTAGTTAGCCGGTCGGCTGACTGATCCGTCGGTTGGCTGACACTGCCTTGGGCTGTCTCGTGGTCTTAACATCCGAATTTGGTCTTTGCGTCAACTAAAAAGTTGTAGCCCTTTGAGTAAGCTTTCCAACAAGTTATAAATCAACCAATTTGGACACCGTATGCGATTTGGGCGTGCAAAATAAGCCGGAAAGGTCAATCTGCCCTATTTTGCTCTAAATCTTCAGTTTTTCCCCGAGTTTTCGTATTTAGGCTCCGACCTTGAGGGAGACTCATTTTCTACCTGAAAAGTAGAGATAGAGGTCAAATGACATCAAAATATCATCGGAAACGACCCAAAGTTATAGTGAAATATGACCATTAATCAGCCGAAAACTCGACTGATCATTGAGCACGTGCGATTCGATCCTCTACAAAGACTTCTGCACAAGTCTGAGAATGACGACACAGATCCTACATATCATTTTTACAATGAATCAATGATCCAAATGGAGATGGGTACGAACTTACATACATTGAAACACAGTTTAAATTAAGCCACACGGTTATTAATATTGTTGTTGTCACTTTTCCCCAACAGTCATAAGGAGTAAAAGTTCAAAATTTCGATATAGCTATGTTATAATACCATTACAATGTTGGCTTTTATAGTGTTGCCTGAAGGATAGGAAAACTAAACGTATTCAGCTCAACTCAATCAAAATCGTTTCCCCTTCACGGTTTCTGAAAAATCTAATCATATGTGATTGTTGTTTCAATGTAGACTTTGTTTACTCTCATTTTTAAATCTCAGTACATTTACGCAGTGTTTGGTTGCAAGAAAGTATATAGGAAAGAAACTATGATAGAAAATACTAAGAAAGAAAATTCATGGAAAATAAAATTTTCTTTTTTTTCTTCATGTTTGATACATGAAAATTTTAATGGAAAATTTAAAGAAAAATGACATCATGTTTGGTTTATAAAAAAAGAGCATGGAAAGAAAAAGAGAATTTAGAGAAATGATAAATAACTTCTTCTTCCCCTTCAAGCCATCGGCTGCCGCCTACGAGTTCGAAAAACAACTTTATAATCCCAAGCAAATGCTCCAGCTGCTCCTCTTACAACCACTAATCATCTCCATTCACTAGAGCTCCATATGCTTCAAGTTTTGTCATGCCAAAGTCACCTTCTCAAAAGCAACCCTCATAGTCATAGCTCCCCTGCTTGTTTGTTTTTCCTTTTCCAGAATGATAATTTGGGGATGAACACTCCTGTTCTTTGGCTTTCTGTTTTCAAAGTAGAGTGCTCGCGGGGAAATGGAAGTTGCAACACAAAAGAGCACCACAGATTATTGGTGATAAGATCGCCTCTGCATTTGTTGCAACACATTCTGATAGTATGAAATAAATGCAACTAAAAGTGACTAATGCACCACCATGAGTTTTAATACACAATATCAAAGAACAAAACACATTTGATGGTCCATGAAAAGGCTAAGCGAAATCTCACAACGACCTTTCACTCCAACACCAACAAAATTACAGATATCGGAAAAAGAGATAAATATCTGAGTAACAATGCATCCTTTTGAGTAAATTCCAAGCTTTCCCAAACCCTTGTTAGGTCATAGTTCTTGCAGATGAGTAAATAATAACCTACGAAATCGAAACAACTCTAAACCACAGATAAATGCTCCAACATACCAGTCCCTAACACAAACAATGAACTCAACTAACCAAAATACAACATAACAATGCACTGCCAAGATGAAGGCTTTGATTCAAATTCAAATATGTCGCTCCTCACCCTCACTTCTCAAACATCATCCAAAAATGTGTTTGGATATAAAACCATCAGAAGTCTGGCCAGGTCGTTGACGCATAGATACTCGATGAAGCAAATAAGGTCCCACGTTCTCAAACAAATACCTCCGCAAAAAATCATAAACTAGCTCTTGCAATAAGAAATGGAAGTATTCTGTAAAAATATATCAAAGAATAAAAATAAATAACCAAACCGTTACTAATCCTTTGAAAATAGACTTGAATGGCGCAGCGATGACATTCCCGAGCGGCGAGCGTGTTCTTAACGCTGGTTGCAGCTGAGCCTATTGCATTTACCATCACAATCACTCGTTCAAGCTTGTCCCGGTGCTGAAAACAGAAGGAAACTCTTCCATAAAATCAAATTACATCAAATCAAATGAAATGACTCTTCTCAAAAAAGTAAAGAAAAACACAATTCCAAAATCCAACAGTCGAAATGCACTACAATGTCATCATACATTGAAACTCAACAAATATTGAAAAATCTTAAGCCACCAAAACAAAACCTCAAATGCTGAAAACCTCTCCAAAATTCAAAACACCAGGTTCAGTTTACCAATCCGAAACCCCATTTCTCAAATCCCACTCAAGAACAAAAAAGTGAGTTTTTTTTTGAAACCCCGAATCAGAGACATAACCAAATCGAAGCAATCCCTGGTGAAGGAGACTGGAGATTTCGGACTGGACAAGTAGAAGGCGATCTAGTGAGTAATCGTCGTCAGAATGACTTTGCTTTTGGGCAGTTTTGTTAATCGTTGATTTCTTTTTGTTCAAAACATCCCTTCGCGGCTTCTTGAGTGGCTTCAATTTGCTTTCGCTCCTCCGCATCCTCGACTTCGCAGCCGTATCCCTCTCGGTGATGGGAACCCGCCTCAGGAGGTCCCGGCCCCGACCAGTCGCCCGCATCAAACACGAGAGCCTCGCCCAAGAGGAGCGCTCAAAGCCCTGTGCGCATCTGACGCACCCGCGGAGCCAACAGCCGAGGGACCTCACACTGGCACGCCTTGGACCCGAACCCCCGACGGACAGCAGACTGAGGTTGTCTACTCGAGCCCAGTCGCACCTTTGGGCACCATAACCATAACTCCCGACCCGGCGATTGAAGACGACGAATCTGGCTCGACCAAAGTGGATAACATAGTCACTAAGTCGAGCAATACGGCCAGCCAGAAGGAGCGCACGAGTCAAGTCATCGGAGTGCCCAAACTCCCCCTCTCACCCGCGAAGGCCCCGCCTGATCCGAAGATTGAGCACAGCCATGCGACACGCCACCTGGCACCCTATTTTGGGCATATCCGTGCGGAGCACACGCCAGCACACGCCCATCACACGCCAGCACACGAAGGACACACGCTCGGTGACGTGGCATACTATTCTTGGCCTACCTATTGTGGGCATACCTATTTTGGGGAGGAATCCGGCGCCCAAGACCATAGATGCATGAATCCGCCATAATGACCAAGGCGCTTGGAGCGAAGAGACACATTTTGGCCGCCCACTTGCTGCTCCTCTTCCCTCCTATATAATCACATGTATTTCCTTATTGTCTTTCATCCAGAAATTACCCAAAGAGTTATCTCGGATCATACCTTAGTGTTGAAGGACAACCCTTCGACACTTGGGTGCTTATCTCGAGATACTCGACTAGCTTTCATATTGTAACGTGTTCCCTTCGACTGTACTCAGTCTTTCGCCATTTTAATACATTCCATCGAGTTACTTTGTCCCATTTCCATCGTTTGTTCGAGCCTTTTGGCTATTTCTCTTTTCCGCTGCGCACACTCGGGAATTGCCAAGGCACCAGCCGGCAAGTTCCTATAAATTGGCTTCAGAGCTGTTCGGTCCTTAGGACACCATCCATACATCTCCACACCTTCCGCAACAGTGACGAACAACACCCGACAAGCTTCCATGGCTGACTTGGAAACAAGAACAGCCGCCCTCGAAGTAGGATTGAAAGATCTTACTGAGAAGGTCGACCACAACCACAACGAACTGAAGCAGGCCGTAGACGAGATGCGCAACGAGTTTCTCGAAGCTCTCAGCGCGCTCAAGGCTCCCGCAAATCCACTCGCAACGCCCCTCACCATCAGTCGAGGAAAAGGCCCCATGTTCCAAGAGTCAAGCAACGCACGCCAAGGCTCGCAGACGGGACCCGACCCTCCGCACACTCCACTGGGCACTCGCCCAGCCTATGACGTAGAGCCCCTCGACACGTTTCCGTGCGTGTCTGACGAGAGGACTCGAGGTCCACCCAGGCGAGCGCTATACATCGACCCATACATAGGCGAGCCGATGGGGACCGAAGACTTGGGCTACGACCACCGCATGAGGACTTGGAGCGCTCCTCGCGAGGACCGACCAAGACCTGTTCGACCACCTGACATAATCCACCGGAAGCTCGAGCTCCTTATATTCCAAGGCGACGACGTGCACGGCTGGCTCCACTGAGCCGAAAGGTACTTCTCAGTGAACCATTTAAATGATTATGATAAGCTCGATGCAGCGATGCAATGTGCTAACATTCGGGTGGAACACAGTAATTCTGGGACTCACAGTTGTAAATCCGCTTCTTGTTACGAATAGCAATACTCTATCCAGTCAAAAATGAGGGGTACTTTGGTGCTTGTTTTGGTTAATGTGTGCATTTTAATGAACCCTAGTTAACGGTTTGCTTGTAGTTTACGGAATTTGACAACAGTTACACGTACTCGAACTCTTGCGTTTGTGTAGATTATGGCAAATAGGTTACCGGAATTTTGATATTCCATTTCATTTCTACATTCTTTATTAAACTTTGTTACTTAATTATGCAACGTCCCATTACAATAACCGAATTCGGTTTCTTCCTTTTGTTTCAGGCCTGGCTAATCTTTCTGTGACAGGTTAGTGCTTTTTCTCATACAAACTTCACATTACTTTGATAATTTGGAACAACTACTATTATGTGGATTGCGGATCTGTATACTGCGAATTCTCATGTGTGCCACTCTTTTGGCTTTATTGAAAATCATGATCCGTTGTCTCCGCGCTTCAATTTGAGGCTGAAAATGCTTCTTTTTCAAAAAAAAATAACTTGTGGCTCCATTCTTGCTGACTTAAAACCATGGAATCCCTTTCTAGGCTCTAGCTAGCCATCACATGACTTGTGGTTTTGACTGAGCCTAAATCTATTCGTATTGACTTCATATATTTCTCGAGCATTCTTATCCTTCTCTAATGAAGTCAATTTGGTGCAGACCGTGGAAGTAATGATCCTGAACTAAAGAACGAAATGGAGAAGCAATTTGTCGATCTGCTGACAGAAGAGTTGAAGCTACAAGAACATAGTCGCCATATGAACACAACATTCCTCGAAGCCAAAAGGACAGCATCACAGTACCAAAAAGAGGCTGAAAAGTGCAATTCTGCTACTGAAATCTGTGAGGGGGCTAGAGAGCGCGCTGAGTCACTCCTAATCAAGGAAATGAAAATAACTCTACTATGGGTAAATCGAGCTCGCAATATGGGTTAGGCAGGCCAGTAAGTCCAACATACGTGACATACTTATTGGTTACTTTTTTTTTTTGATTCACAAGTGGATTTTCACCACCGAAAATACACTAACAAAGCCTTGAGACAGGCTAGCAACAACACTGAAACAGAGCAACGCAACAACTGCTAGCAAAACCAACCTCTAAGAAAATCGCTGCTAAAACACTGCTAAACACAAAAGCTCCCCTGCTAAAAAAGCTCTACTACCCGCAACCAGCGCAAACTCCACTCTAGCTAGAGGCACCTCAAAACAGGCCTCCGCTGCCCGCTCTAATAATGAACGGAAGGGGCTAACTCCTCTCTACACTCCACGCCTGGAAACAAAACACCCTCACCTCTACGAAGCAACTCTGGAAAGACGAAACTGAATAAGAGCACTATGAGCCTCAGGACTACACACCCCAAGCCGCTCAGACAATCACTAACTCTCCATCAACCTCCACTGATCTCTACCGAATATGATTGCACCTCTAGATCCTCTCCTACCATAGGACCACAAGATAGCGAAACACAAAGATTTCCAAAAACACATGGCTGATTTAGCCGAACCTCTGAGATCCCTGCTTTCCAGCTGATCAACTTACCTTCTTTCCTTATGAAGGTTCACGAAAATCTGAATCATCTCTTCCTCAGGTAAATTGCCTTTGATTCCCAGTCTTGAAGCAATATGGTAAGTCTCCTCAGCCTCCTTTCTAATAAGCCTTCTTCTTTCTTCTTCCTCGTCTTCTTGCATCTCTACACTAGGCTTAAGGCCAAGGTCTGGACCTTCTTCCGGGGAATGATCAGCTCCAGCAGCGCGAAGCTTTTTCCTCCTTTGATATCTTATGTCCTCTTTCTCTTTAGCCCCTGCTTCCTTCCTTTGTAATAATTTCCTCGCTTCATCATCTAAACCTACTCTTTCCCCTTCAAATTGTCTTTCTGCTTCAGACAACTGATTGGACTTGTTTGATTTTTCCAGCTCCACTAAGTAGGATTTCTTGAGGCGATCTAACTCGGCCCTCCTCTTCCTTCTTCGAACCTTGAAGACTTCCTTCTCCTTTGATTCTTTTCTTTTTACAACTTTAAAGGTTTTTTGAGCTTTTATAGAAAAATCCCTAGCCAAGCTTGACTTCGAACTTAACCTCCTCTTCGACACACCCTCTAGACTTTCGTAGCGGCTGCTAAAGTCCTCATCGTGAGAGATAAGGTCTTCTTGAGAGGAATCATCTTCCTCAATAAACCCCTTCCCCGCACTCCCTTTTCCAATTTGCTGCAAGAAAGAACTCAGCGTAGCATCCCAACCACACTCTGACACTTCCTCATTTGAAATAGTCTTCCCAATTTCCTTTTCTTTCCATGCTGACCGAAACAGAGAAGACTCACAAGACACCTCCTTCCCAAGAGGAGATTCTGGCACTAATTGGATAGACTCCAAAGTACCCTGAACCTCCTGTCGAAGAGTAACCGACTTGACTACATCGGACTCCCAACAACTCTTTTCCCCAGCTGGCACCCTATCTCTATCTCCGCCTTGGTCCACCACGCACTGCTGCCGGTCCTTGCCAATCAGTCCTTCATTGAATGAGCAAATAGATAAGTCTTTCTCTCCTTCTTCTGAAGACTCCTCCACCTTCCACTCCGTTTCCCTTCCATTAAAGAAGCATTCTTCGCATATCACAGTTTCAACAACAGTGTCTCCTACCACTGCTTCAAAGACCTCAAAAATCCTATCCAGCCTACTCGTTTCCACCAGCACTCTCGCCCTCGCTAAGCCAGTTTCCTAGAAATCCTTATTTTCCATCTTCAAATAATAACCAAAGGGTTCCGCAATCTTCTGAAAATTTGCCTCACTCCACGCTTTGAAGGGAAGACCAATGATGCTTAACCACACTGACCTTACCCTTGAAGGAACCTCTTCTTTCCATTTATGAAAACTTGAGAACCTTCTACTAATAGAGGAAAAACTCCCTGAGAGGCACAACTCCAGGTCTTCCAATGAGAGAAAGTGGATTAGCACCTTCTTTCCCCCAAAAGGGAAAATCTTATGAATTTTTACTCCGTCGAGCTTCAATTCTTCCTCAAGCTGGTTGGAAGGGATGAAGACCTTCAGCTCTGCCACTGCACTTCTTAGAAGCCACTCCTCATTCTCAGGGATCACTTCCAGTGAGACCTGTCTTTTCCTCACAGAAAACTTGCTGCTGACACCCTTTGAGAAGACCGCACCATCTTTCCTCAAAAGATTTGGCCTCCACTGAAGCTCCCGGTATCTTCCTTGATGTCCTTCCCTCGACACTTTCCAGGGATTCCTAGGTTTACCTGCAAGGTCCGCTAACTTTACTAATAACCTGCATCTCCCGATCAAAACACCATTCCATCTACAGATAGCCGCTTGAGCCTCCTCCAACCCTTTGTATCTAACGAACCCAAATCTGGATTTAGACACTCTTCTTTCCTTGGATGGAATAAACACGTCCATTGTTTTCCCAGCAGCATCGAACAACTTTCGTAACCAGAAAGCATCTTTATCACCAGGAATATTATCAATGAAGACACTAAAAAGGGACTCCCTTAGAAGTTGAAAATACCCTACCCTTCCCTCTCCCTCCTTCCTTCCGTCGAAGTTCAATCCCTCACCCTGCTCCATCTACTACACAACCAGCAAAACCGAAAGAGATCCGAACAGAAGCTGACCGGGTCTGACCAGGAACGGCGGAATAACCGATTGGAAACCGACCGAAAATGAACTGAAGCTCCCTCAAAACGGGTCTGAACAAACGGAACTGAAATACCAGAGCGAACCGACCGGACCTGAAATACCAGAGCAAAACCGACCGGATCTGTGGGACTGGAGCAAATCGACCGGATCGGATCTGAACAAGAACGACGGGGCAGAGAACAAACCGAAGCTCTCAGCAGAGACCTACAGCGGAGGTCCCTGGCGGACGGATCAACCGGAATCGGCGACTTTCAAAACGAAGAAAAGAAAATCTAGATCCACGCGCGAGCGCATGGACTTCTCTCTAAGTCCAAATAACTTGTGCTTTTATTACCAAGTCATAAGTTGACTTTTGGATCCAGCTTTGGTGCTCTAGCTAAAAATTACGATCAAGCAACTGAAACAACTTTGCTCGAGATGTCTTAAGATATCCATTCTCTCCAAAATCTGTCCTTGATCGGCCTATAGATGACCTTTGTACTGTTGTAATCATCATCATAAAATTTTATAGATGCAAGTAAAAAGTTCCCAATTTGAACTCATAAACTTTTCTATTGAAGGAGCTATTCAACAAAGTGTTCTCTACAATACCAGTTCTTACAAGCTGATCTGCTTACCTGCAGCTGAAAGAACATACAATTTTCACAAAAATCATGTGCCAGAAAAACCAACTGAAAAAATGAAGAACAAAAAAGCAAAAGACAAAGCTTATTATAACAAAGTCTTTGACTAATTGAGATTTAAAGTTAGTCTGAAAAAGATAGAATCCCAGAGTGCAGTAGCCACTCTCGACAGCGCAGCAGAAATATTTTTTAAGGACAGCAGATATGAGAGCAGGAAAGCTTCATTACAACACCAATACATATGGTTGAAGAAACACACAATGTCTGTTTGCTCTTCAAGGGCAGCAGTTTCAGAGGCCTGAGCCGGGGCTGTAGTCGTCAAAGTCACCGTCGAACATGGACGAATGCCCTCCTGTTTTCTCCTGCATAAGCCAAGTTCAAGCATAATTTTTTTCAAGTTACGAAGATCCAAAACTTCTGAGAATGTGACACATAAAAATTAGAGAAGATATGAGTTTAAGAGAAGAAAAAAAATGGTGATACCCTTCCGATCATAGAGTTCACGATATCATCCATGGACCCGATGTTGTTTGGAATGAAGTCGTCTTGAGGGAGATTGGTCTGGTCAGCGACGATAAAGCTATCAGTATTTGGCTTGAAGTTGGTGTCTGCTCCAAGAATCCCAGTCTGAGGTGTGCCATGAACTTGTCCCAAAAAGTCTCCGGCATTAGCAGCTAGATGGCTCTGATCCATGCCCAATGACGAACCCATGATCCCACTGCCATTAGTTTTCATAATCGGGTTCAGAGACCCTAAGACAGTGTTCATCTCCTGGTTGAAGTCACTCGGCGCGGCTTGGGGGAAGCCTACAAGCTGATGCTGAATCCTAGTTGAAGGAATCTGTTACGTATGAGAATATTAGAGAACTTAAGGGGTGCACTTGTACTTGGTGAGAACTTCTTTAGTATAAATCAAGTGTAAACGGAAATGAGGAAATCAACAAATGAATTAAACTCAATTTCCCATCTCAATTTCTCTCTCGTTTCTCATCCCCTTCTCCTCCTAAAACCCTAATCCTGTTCTACTCCTCATCCAATCTATTCTACTCATCATCCAATCTATTCTACTCTTCCTTCAACACTTGTTACAAACAACCATGTTTGTATCATTGGTGCTTTTTCATCGAGAGTTGAACATCCATGGCAACCTATTACAATCGGTATTACTACTCAAACTTTCAATCGAGATCTGAAATTTCAGTGTTCAATGGCGATGGTGTTGATCAGTGGCTTCATCAGATTGAATGTTTCTTCATTCGATATCAGACTTTTCCGGACCAGAAACTTGCAGTGGGGATCGTTACCTAACCGGAGCAGCCCTGGAATGGTACCAGCAATGGCACCGAGAGATGTGGTGGCGTTGGTTTCAGTTGCCTAAGTGGGATGAGTTCGTCCGAGATCTCAAGTCACGTTTCAAGCCACCTGAAACTCAACAATCGCGAGCGGAGCTATTGTGTTCGATGTGGAATACGTGTGAAAAGCTCAAACAAACCCTAACCGAAATGAAGAATGAAAACTCAGTTTATATGTCAGATCTCTCCAAGCTTAAGTCTCAAGTGAGTTCAATCTCTACTTGTGGTTCGTCTGCAAACAAAGTGGAGGAATCAGATCTCAACTGTGAGCTTTCTGCTGCTGATGTGGTCTCCACAGACTGTGAAAATTTTGAATCGGCTTCAGCTTCGACAGAGATTGAGTTGACTTTGATCGATGTTACAGAGATGACTACGGAAAACATTCTTGTGTCAAAGGTTGATGAAGCTGCAGAGTCAGGCGATAACGATTATGATTTGGATATTCATCTTCACTTCGATCTGAACATAGATGATGTTGTTGATTTCACTCAACCAGAGGTAACTCCTAATCATTTATCACCTGACAATCATATAGTTACAGTAACAGAGACTGATGAATATGCTGATTTGAAGGAAGAAATAAGATCTGAAACTTCATTGGGTGATCTGATTAGTAGTTTCAGTTTTTGTACATTACCTGTTTGTGAAAATGCCTCAGTGTATTTGCCTTCTTTTAGTCTTGCACATGAAACCTTCAATGGCAACTGGTGTTCTATTCAATTATTCTATATGGCTGCTGTGTGTCCGAACCCACCATGGGAACCTCCGGATGATAGAACTTGTCGTGAGTTGAAGCTTATGTCATTACCTATGTCAGAAAATGATGGGATTGAAAACATCAGCCGAGTAGGTAAATGGAAAGAGGCTATGAGTTTGTTAGCTAAGATGGAAAGAGAAGATGTTTTCCCAGATGTGGTGACTTACAGTTCTTTAATTCATGGATTGGCCCAATTAATTTGGGGAGCTGGACGAAGCGAAATCTGTGCTTGCTGAGATGAAGAGGAAAGAGATTTTTCCTAATGTAGTGACTTATAGTTCTTTGATTAATGGTTTGTGCCAAGGCGAAGAATTCGAGAAGGTTAAGGATGTTCTTTGTGAAATGAAGGGCTGTGGAATTCTTCCCAATCTGGTAACTTACAATTCCATTATTAAAGGTTTTTGCAATGCTGATAACTGGAAAGAGGCTGATGGCATTATTCGTGAAA
Source organism: Rhodiola chrysanthemifolia (assembly GCA_033675395.1). Taxonomy (NCBI): domain Eukaryota; kingdom Viridiplantae; phylum Streptophyta; class Magnoliopsida; order Saxifragales; family Crassulaceae; genus Rhodiola; species Rhodiola chrysanthemifolia. The sequence goes on from CM066205.1 coordinate 44,361,558, forward strand.
TGAAAATGAGTGGAGTTAGCCCAGTTGTGATTACTTACAACTCACTCATTTATGGTTTCTCTGTTAATGGCAAATGGGAGGAGGCGAGGGCTGCGTTTGTTGACATGGAGAAGAATGGCGTCTCTCCTAATGTGATAACATACAGTTCTTTTATTCATGGGTTGTGCAATGCTGGTAAACTGGACGAAGCGAAAGGTAATTTTTGTAAAATGAAGGACAGTGGCATCATTCCAAATGTGATGACTTATTGTTCAATGATTTGTGGACTGTGCGACGCTGGTAGTTGGAAGGAGGCGAAAGTGATTTTTTGTCAGATGGTTATGAACAGAGTTACTTCAAATGTGATTACTGATAATGCAATTATTCACGGGCTTTCTAATGGCGGCAATTGGGACGAGGTAAAAAGTATGCTTCGTGTAATGAAAATTAATGGGCTGACCCCAGATGTGATAACTTATAGTTCAATCATCCGTGGGTTGATTATCTGTAGAAAATGGGAGGAGGCAAAACATATTATGTTAGGCATGAACCACAAAGGTATCTCTCCCGGTGATGTTGTAATATGTGCGGCTGCTGAAGCTTATAGAGAAACTATTTGGAATAAGCAAGTGTCTCACAGGGTATGGCTGCAATCTGAGGTCGTCAAATGGGAGTATGCTAATTGCTGTGTAATATTACCATTCTTACTACCACCGGCGAAACCACCAGATGAATGTTTAAGTCTACAAGAGTATAACATTTGGTGTTGGACTAAATATTGGGATTTAGCGCGCTCTTCGATCCAAAAAGGCCTGATACTTTCGTCAAATTGGCAAGGTCAGTTGAATACTATTAAAGCTGATGCCAAAGGCAGCAAGGAGGAGATTTATAGTTCGAGAGTGAAGTGCGTGGTAAAAAAAGATAAGCCATATAAATGGGTACCTGAAGATGATTTGCATAATGTGAACGATATGATTGATGAGCGTAGTTCATTGTCTGTGACAACACCATTTCCAAATGTGGAATTTATTGCTGGAGGGGCTACTCAGAATTCAATCAAGTTTGCACAGTGGATGCTTCAAGTTCCTGGTGCAACTAGCTTCATGGGTTCAATTGGTAAGGACAAGTATGGCGGAGAAATGGAGAAAAATGCAAAGATTGCTGGTGTCAATGTCCTTTACTACAAGGATGATAATGCACCAGCTGGTACATGTGCTGTTTGCATTGTTGGCGGAGGCAGGTCTCTTGTCGCCAACTTGTCTGCTGCAAACTGCTACAAAGTTGAGCATTTAAAACAGGCAGAAAATTGGGCATTGGTTGAAAAGGCTAAATATTATTACATTGCTGGATTTTTCTTGACCGTTTCACCACAGTCCATTCAGTTAGTGGCTCATCATGCGGCTGCAAACAACTAGGTCTTCTCATTGAATCTGTCTGCTCCGTTTATATGTGAGTTCTTCGGGGATGTTCAGGAGAAAGCTTTACCGTACATGGGCTACGTTTTTTGTAATGAGACAGAAGCTAGGACCTTCTCTAAAGTTCATGGTTGGAAGACTGATGATGTAGAAGAGATTGCAATAAAGATATCCCAGTGGCCCACAGCATCTGGGACATACAAGGGGATTACTATAATCACCCAGGGGGCTGACCCTGTTGTAGTTGCAGGGATGAATGACATGAGGTATGAATATGGGATATGCCGGTTTGGAACAACATTCATTTCTACTGGCTTTGGCGCCTTTTTGGCGCGCTACATCAACAATTTTTTCATGTTTTCATTGCCAAGACCACCGGAAATGACCGACCTTGAGGACAAGGTCAATTTTAAGGGACGAGGAATGTTACGTATGAGAATATTAGAGAACTTAAGGGGTGCACTTGTACTTGGTGAGAACTTCTTTAGTATAAATCAAGTGTAAACGGAAATGAGGAAATCAACAAATGAATTAAACTCAATTTCCCATCTCAATTTCTCTCTCGTTTCTCATCCCCTTCTCCTCCTAAAACCCTAATCCTGTTCTACTCCTCATCCAATCTATTCTACTCATCATCCAATCTATCCTACTCTTCCTTCAACACTTGTTACAAACAACCCTGTTTGTATCAGAATCCCATTCCCGGTTAAAGCAGTATTGTTCACTGGAAGCTGATCCGGGGGGAAAGTTCCATTCATTTGGAAGGAACTCTGAGGATACTGAGAAACATATTTCCAGCTATCAAGAGTCCCGCTGTGGTCCAGAAACCCTGCATTGACTGAGCCATTCATGCCTCCAATCTTAAACGCGTCAGAGCCAGGAGAAGGACTAGTTTGCGAGGTCTGAGATGGTCCAGAGAACATCAAGCCATTGTTAGAATTAGAACCATTCATCAATCCTTTAAGATCCACAAAGTTATCAGAAACTCCGAAGCCAGATGCACCAAGACCAGGATTGAAACCACCTATATGCGCCATGGTCTTACCAGCCGGCGACGGGTCCTGCTCGAACCCTTCTTGCATACCTTGATATAAATTCCCATTTGGAAATAAACTTCCATTAGGCTGGAGGAGTCTGGCATGAGGATTTATGGCGTTCCGCAAATTCTGGCCAGACTGGATCAGGTCAGTTGACGAGATACTACGGAAATTCACACCCGGGCTGCTGGGGTTCTGCCTTCCACCGAGAATGCGGCTTAGGCTGGGTGGGTAACCAGATAAAAGTGAGTTAAACAGTCTGCCTCCTCGGTAATTCATAGCATCGAGCAAGTTCCTCCCTCCCAATCCTCCGAGCATATGCGGCTGCCCCCCATTGCTGTTCCTTTTCAGATACAGCCTGTATTTCTGCAGAGTTGAATAATAATAATAATAATAATAACATGGAACATTTCAAGTTCATGACATTCTATTGCCAGAGAAACTATGTTCAAAATTCCGCGCATCATGTTGCAAAGATGTACCTGAAGATGGCTGGCTACATTCTCCCTGGTGAGATCCTCGACATCCATCATATCGAGGATTTTCTTGGGGACTGCCTCTGCAGGGAAGAAACCGATACGATGTCAAAAGCTGCAAGTGGAACTGGGAAAAGTAAAAACGGTTAGTCCGTGGCGAATGGCTTACTATCCATGCCCAACTGGTTAACTGCAGACACAAACTTCATGTGCAGATCTGGAGTCCAGACCACCCTGGGCCGCTTGTGAGATGTTTGCTCATCATTCTCGCGCCCACTGTCATCCTCGTCTTCATAATCCTCATCGTCTTTTTCAGATGGGCTTCTGAGCTTTCTGTTACTAGTCTCTCCTGCACGTTAGAGTCTGCCACTACTGCGCCATTCGCAGCTCCCTGGCTGCCCACCGTTCTCTGGTTCGCTAATTTCTTCCCCTTGCGCTTTCTCAGCACATGTTGCCATATGTTCCGAATCTCTTCCTGCCTCACTGGCTTCAGGAGATAGTCAACAGCCCCATGCAAAACTCCTCTTTCCACGTAATCTTGATCGCTGTACATTGACATCACTGATGCACAAACCGACAAAACAATCGTGTAAAAAATTCAAGCAAACAATGTTACTGAAACTAATAAATGTAACGGCACAAAATTCAGTTCGATATTGTCAGGGGCGTTATAAGTAAAAAGCGCTTTACTGATGACCGGTAAGTCCATTTCCAGCCCTATAGTCTCTAACAGCTGAAAACCATCAATGTCTGGCATCTGAACATCAGTGATCACAATATCGTACTTTCCCTTATTCTGCCTTAGCATCTCAATCGCTTCCCTTGCATACAGCATTGTCGTGACTGAAACAAAGAATACAAATGATTACATTATATGCGTATTCTTTCGTATAGTATTCGGATAAGGCTTTATGTGCCTCTGACTTAAATTCTTATAATAATTATTGATTAATCTTAAAAAAGGAACTTCAGTATTCGAAATACCCAATACAAGAAAGCGATAAGGCAAACGACATGTACACATGATACGGAACAAACTGGAAATACTGATTTGCAAAATCAAACTGATAAATGAATTACTATTTTTGTAAACTTCATCTTATACGAAACAATGCACATAGCCGGTCATATTCAAACACTCCGAAAAAAATAAATCCCAAAAGCAATAATTTTGCGCTTCTCGAATAAAAAGCTTCCCAATAAACAGAAAAAACTCATTTTTTTACTGTTCACCAACCATCCTACCATTTTCGGAGATCATCCAAAATCCGGTATCGAATCAGCGAGATAATGACTACAGCCTGTCACCCTTGGAGACTCCAAAATCAAACACAAGATACGATTTTTTTTAAAAGAAAAAACACAATTCTAGAACTTGGCTAAATCAGTAATGCACAAAGATTTAGGTCTTTGAACACTGAAACCTTAACACAACAAGAATGTAAAACTCAGGTCAGTAATCCAAACATGTAACCACAAAAATTTGTAAAACAGCAGCGCGCAAAGAGGCATTATTGAAAATTGGGACATGTGACAGATACATTGCAAACCAAATCAGTTAAGGAAACAGTCAGATTATCAGATCAGACCAAGAAGAAACAGATTTAAACATGAAGCAAAGCTAGATAATCAAAAAAGACCTTTGTATTGGCATTCCTTGAGCAATTGTTCGAGCCACATGAGGCAAGTCTGGTCGTCATCAACCGCCAGGACACTTATCCCTGCTGGAAACTTGTCATTAGTCTCCTTCACTTGCTGACCCATCACTGCGTTGTTCTTGCTGTCTTCTGCAAAGAAGTAAATTGATATCGGCCAAATCAATTACAAAAAGATAAATTGGGTTTCCGAAGAAATTTATTGATACGGTGTAGACCCGGCGAACCGGTGCTATTGAGCTCTGAGACTCTGGATATTCTGATCCTCTCCCGCCCCTCAGCTTGGGCCTCCTTGTCAGCCCGACCGTATCAGGCCTGCAGATCGTACACCCAATCATTTTGGTAGAATGGATGTTGGTGCCAGGCACCCTTTAACCAATAGCACCGGTCCGCCGGGTCTATACCGTATCATTTAAAAAAAAGTGAGTGTAAAAGAATTTGCAAGAGAGCCACCGGCAGCCACCGTGCACTGCGACGCATGTATTCAAAGTGTACGAGGTAACAAAAAGAACACTAAACGAGAAATGGACAAAAAAAAACAGATGAAATCAAATATGTGTTTGATGCTGACAAATTGAAAGCGACTGTGGAATTCGAGAAAGATGGAGTTTAAAAGAAACTTCAATCATCAACCGTTCGATTAAAAAAAAGCACAATTTTCAAAAATAAACAATAGCAACAAGTCTCTTAACTTCGAAGCTCACTCCCACTTTCACAATTCTTTTCCCCAATTACAGAGAGAAAAGAGAGACTGTAAATTCAGTAACTCTTGTTTGAAGCTTTTTTAATTGATGTACAAAAATAGAGCAAAAGAAGAAAGAGACAGTAAAAAGAAGAGAAAGAGAAAGGTGTCACCTTTGTTCATCTGGGAGTCGACCTGAGTTCTCGGATGAGTTAACACTCAGATCTTGTGATGATGGATTTAGAGGAGAGGAAGAAGTTTTGAGAGAATCAGATGTGGTGGTGGGTAGTGAGCAATTTTTAGAAAAGGTGTTGAGAGGAGTAAAATGAATTTGATGCAAATTATATTTGTGTTAGATAAGCACATGAGAGTAAAAGAAAATAAATTTTGAAATTTTTTGGGTGCGGGGAATTCGTGATATTTTATCGAACTTGCGTGCGATTGTCGTAAATAATTGTACAACGTTAATTTCCATGTGTAGATGATACAGAATTGGAAGTACTTCTCGTATTTTAATTTTAAAATTAATTTTCTACAAACGAATACTTGTGATTCAATAGTACTCACGTGTGAAAGATTTGGAAATGGGTGAACGTATTGATAGGATCGTGGTTAGTAGTCAAAGACTTAAGATTGAAAGTCAGAGACTTAACAAAGGTCGGAACTGTTAGGAACCTGGCTTTGTATGCAGATAAACTTATAAACAGAATACGCAGCGGATTAATCTTAAATAGCTTTTTATTACTATTTAAGCTGTACACTCAATCGGTACAAAACTTGCCTATTAAGTATAAATCTAACCTAGATTTACACAAGCACAACCTGACTACTTCCCTGACTGTCTCCCAGACGTCACGTAGTCGTGGCACCTCCGTCGCTTTCTGGTACTGATCAAGATTAGCTCGATCACTTGAATATCACCTCGCACAGCTTGCTGGATATTCTCTCTGGGAAACCCCACTTGGAAAGCTCTCTCGGATGTATGTGGAAGGCTCAGCCTTCTGAAGAGTTGGATCTGGCTTATATAGGTTCTTCAGTAACTGTCAGGTAACTGCCCTAGACCATGGTCTGTAACTGACAACCCATGATCTCCTTGATGTGTTGTGAAGACGTGCCATCACTCCATGATGTCTTTGACTTCGGTTGTCAACTGCTCTGTTGACTTGACCTCAACCGCTCCGTTGACTTGACCTATACTCAGGTTCTCGGTTACTCGGAGACTTTCACAGGTACTCGAGTCCTTGAATGCTCCAGTAAGTTCCTGACAAACAGAAACTCAAGCAAACTGTCAAAACGGTTTGTCAATCATCAAAAACGTGTGAGGCCAATGCCTCAACAATTTCCCCCTTTTTGATGATGACAAACCATTAAAAGATAAATATCAAGGCAGCACTTAATAGATGTAAAACATGCACACAACATCAGTTGAGAACCTATTCTCCTTGGGAACAATTCCCCCTAAGTTCCTGCACACTCAGAAACTAGATAAACATTCTATTCAGTCAAAGCCCTACATAGGTATTTCTTGTCATCCTTTTACTCAGGACCCTCAGATTGTATTCCCCCTCAGTTGATACTTCTACCCTTCCCCCTTTTGACATCATCAAAGAAGAGTAAAGCACATACAGCAGTCAGAGACATGAGTAAAACTTGAAATTTAGAGCAAGTCATAAGGCATGCATAGAACTTCAAAGATAAAAGAGATAGTCATAACAAGCAGGTTGAACACAAGTTGTTGACACTCAGAAACAACAAAAGGAATTAACAAGGTTGGATAGCAAGGATGGGGAAATCTCATAGCAGGAACTGATCACGGCATTCTCACAGGCAAAAGAGATTGTCCCGATCTGAGGAACTTCAGAGCCGCTCAATCAGGGCGTACAGTGCATCCTGCACTCCTTTGATTTCATCTTTGATTTCCTCTTTAAATACCTTGATCTCTGTCCTTATCTCCTTTAATTCTGTCTTAATATCAGAGACAACCTTCTCGAAAACTGCCATCAGTGTAGCATTTCCGTCTTGAACTTCATCATCTCCTTCTTCCTCAGCTTCCATCCGATCTGGTTTAGCTCCAAGCTTTGGTTCTTGGACTGGAGCTTTGATCCATCCTTCTACTTGGTCTTTTACCAGATTCATTTTCCTGAAGACCTCAGGATCAAACTCCCTGACCACTTGTTCCTCACCTTCAGAAGTGACTTGATATAACACATGAGCCTGAAGAACCTTCTTAATAATCCTTGAGAACCCAATCTGAGTTAACTTTTTCAGATGGTCCATCTGATGAATTATTAATTTTGGCAGATTGATTTTTTCCTTCTTCAGCAACTTGTCCAAGACAATCAGATCCTGATGCTGGACGTATGATGGTTTTACTCCCCTTTGTATAAAATTGCTCACTAGCAATTTATGCAGAATCTTCACACTCGGTTCCATTAGTTGAGTACTGATGGCCGACCCTTTTGAAGCCTTGTCTAATTTGCAGATTCTCCTCACAAACTCTTGCTTGTCTCCGGCTTCCTTCGGCCACACATTGTTCTTGCAGAATAGATCAAATCCCTGATGATCTAATTTCATTATCATTGCCAGCTCAATACTTGACAAATTGAATTTGTGTCCCTTGAATTTCACCTCCAAGGCAGGGACATTTCCTTCAATGAGCATCAAGTTCCCGTAGAACTCTTCAACCATTTCAGGACAAACGTATTCCTGAGTCTCACAGATTTTCTCCCACCCTTGAGCTTTCAGTATGTCTAGTACTTCTGTGAGGCCTTCCTCCAACAGAAACTCCTCAGAGCACTCCATTTCCATCAAAATCTCTTTCCCAGACTTTGATCTTTTGGGTCTTTTAACAGAGCTCTTAGGAACCCCTTCCTCCTTCACTTCCAACTTCCTCTTACCAGTTTTTCTAGTCGGTTGAATTCTCAGTGGAAGAGATTTCTTCATCTTTTTCTTTTTGTCAGTTGAGGGCGTATCAATTATTTCACAGTCATCGTCTTTACCACTGTCAGTTTCTTTAAACTGGGCAGTCTTGCCCATCTCCACCAGCTCATCCAACAGCTGATTCACGTCAGAATTATCTAAGCCAACTGATGTCTCACCACCATCCTTTGCAGTTTCCTCCTGTTCCTGAGAACATGCAAACAGATCTTCTGTATCGTCTGAGTCCTCGACTCCTTCAGAGTTCTTCAGTACATCATCAATAGGCTCACCAGATTTCTCAGAGTCTGCTACAGCAATCTTTGAAGTTTCTAGACTTTCTAGAAAAACTTCCATCACTCGAACAGCTTGTTCTACATGCAAGTCACCATCCGTAGAGACATCACCTGTCTTCATAGTGCATAATACACCTTCATTTACCCCTTCTGGGTTCTTCACCAAGACAGCATCAATGACTTCTAACTCTGCTTCTTCTTCTCCAATGAGACCAACGCCACAAAGACAACTTCCGTCTTTTACTTCTTCTATCACACCGTCAACCTCCACAACACTAACAACTCCAGAGACATCAACAATCTCCCTTTCACCAATACTCCCAACCCCAGCACAGTATTCAACAAATCTCTCAGATTTAGGGTTGTAAATTGAGACTTGGGAGTTTGACTTACTAGATTTCAGCAACTCCGCCACCGCTCTTGGGACTTCGTAGCGAACTCCTTCTATTGTGAATGTCTCCATTTGACTGTCAGAGCTGTCGATGTTGCTGGAGTTTGATGCAGACGCCATTGAAGACACGAACGATTTGATTTTGCCGACTTGAGAAATTTAGGGTTTCGATTTTGCAAGTGAGAGTGGAGAGAGACAACTACGGTCCGTAAAAGAGGTTCACATATCAGCACGTAACCGTCCGACTTTCAAGGCACCAAATTTAGGGTTTCGATTTTGCTTCAAATTCCTTTTAAAAGCAAAATCTCGTTGTTATCTGCTATTAATTCTCGTTCACATATCAGCACGTAACCGTCCGACTTTCAAGGCAGAAACCACTGAACCACTTCTTTCATATATCAGATACCTCGTTGAGTTCTTTAGTCCCAGAGACATTTAATCCTTGACTGAGAGAATACCAGACCAGTTCCCTGACTATGGATTTTTCACAAGGGACATTGTGGTGGGTCGGCTTACCATAAGGGTATATAATATAAAATCACCACAATTCAAGTCACTCAATCACACATATAGATAATCAAGCATGTCCAGAAAGTGTATAAAAGAGGTTCATCGGACACACAGAAGCTATACTAGGGTTAGGTGGTTTCACATACTTCCTTCATGGGGCAATTTGGCATCAAAATCCGGAAGTTATGTATGGCATCAAGAAAGACGTGTTCAACAATGCATGTACTATATCAGATTTAGCAAAGAAGTAATAGCACACACATTACTAGCTACTCAAGGACTTCAAACATTCACTCATGTAAATGACTCACATGCATGTTCAGAACTCTATCATCTAGTCAATCACTGAGAGAGGGTTCGAAGTACCTCACTGTGGACTCATTAATCCAAGTTCCATCCTTAGCTTTTCAAAAGCATCCTTATGTAGGGACTTGGTAAATATATCAGCAACCTGATCTTCACTTCTGCAGAAATTAATAGTGACGAGTTCCTTTTCTACACAATCTCTAAGAAAATGATGTTTAATTTCTATATGCTTAGATTTACCATGTTGGACAGGGTTTTTAGCAATACTAATCGCACTAGTATTGTCACAGAATATAGGAACTTGATCAAAATGCAGATTGAAATCACTTAGCTGATTTCGAAGCCATAGGATTTGAGCACAACACGCTGCTGCTGCAATATATTCTGCCTCCGCTGTTGACAACGCCACAGAGTTCTGTTTCTTGGATCCCCAAGACACCAAGCAAGATCCGAGGAACTGAGCCATCCCAGACGTGGATTTTCGGTCAGTCCTATCTCCTGCGAAGTCTGCATCTGTGTATCCTTCCAAACTGAGAGACTTCACTTTCGGATACCACAGGACCAGCTTCTCAGTGCCCTTCAGATACCTCAGTATCCTCTTCACGGCCTTTACATGAGATTCCCTTGGTTCCGCTTGAAACCTGGCACATTGACATACACTAAACATTATATCAGGTCTAGAAGCAGTCAAATACAGTAAAGAACCTATCATGCCACGATATCTTGTAGCATCTGTCTTTGGAGACGCATCTTCCTTTGTCAGGGACTCATTCGGAGAACTAGGAGTGTTCACATGCTTTGAACCTCCAAACCCGTACTTCTTCACGACTTCACCCAGGTACTTCTGCTGTGAAATCTCAGTACCATTCTCCAGCTGTCTAACTTGAATACCAAGAAAGAACGTCAGTTCCCCGACCATACTCATCTCAAACTCACTCTCCATGAGTTTAGTGAAGGACTTCACAAGCTCGTCACTTGTGGATCCGAAGATGATGTCATCGACATACACCTGTACAATGAGAAAATGCTTATCAATTCTCAACAAAAATAGAGTCTTATCTACCTTACCTCGCTCATATCCATGAGCTAGCAGATACTCCGATAGGCGCTCATACCACGCCCTAGGCGCCTGTTTTAATCCATACAGGGCCTTGTCGAGAACGTACACATGATCTGGATGCTCAGGAACCTCAAATCCAGGGGTCTGTTCCACAAATATTTCCTCCTTGAGGAACCCATTCAGAAACGCCGTTTTAACATCCATCTGATGGAGTTTGATTCCAAACTGCACTGAATATGCTATCAACAACCTGATAGCCTCCAACCTTGCCACTGGCGCAAAGGTTTCTTCATAGTCAATACCCTCTTGCTGGCTGTAACCTTTCACCACCAACCTGGCCTTGTTCCTGACTATTACTCCCTCGGAATTCAATTTGTTCCTCAGGATCCATCGGGTGCCAATTACCTTCCGATTCTCTGTTCTTGGAACAAGTCTCCAAACTTTGTTCCTCTCGAACTGATGTAATTCATCTTGCATCGCTTGAATCCAATCTGGGTCTTTCAGTGCTTCTTGAACTGTCTTTGGCTCAATCAAGGATACAAAGGCGTTCATGACTGTTTCCCCCTGAACTGCAGCGTAACATACATAATCGCGAAGTGCGACACTCGGCTGCTTAACTCGAGTACTCCTCCTCAACTCAGTGACCTCCTGAGACTCTTGGATTTCCTCAGTTCCATCATGAACTTCACCAACTTCAGGGACTTGTCCATTCACTTCAGTTTGCTCTCCAGGTTCTTCAACCTCAGCAATTTGACCATCGGCTTGATCAACTGTGTCCAGATTCTCAGTATCAGCAACTGTGTCATCCCTAGGACGAATTAGCATAAACTCTTCATTGTCATCTGTAGCATGAACGTCAGGAACTCGTCCAGACTCATTACCCATGGACTCATCATCAAAGACGACATGGACACTTTCCTCAATCTGTTTGGTCCTTTTGTTGAATACTTTGTAGGCCTTGCTGTGTAGAACATACCCTACAAAAATTCCCTCGTCTCTTCTTGGATCAAACTTTCCCAGCTGACTCTTTCCGTTGTTATGAACATAACATTTGCTGCCAAATACCCGAAGATGTGAAATGTTGGGTTTTCGACCCTTCAACAACTCATACAGAGTCTCATTAAGGATTGCCCTCAAATAACAGCGATTAAGAACATAACAGGCTGCATTCATAGCTTCTGCCCAGAAACTCCTTGCTAGACTGCTTTCAATAAGCATCGTTCTGGTCATGTCCTCCAGAGTCCGGTTCTTCCTCTCCACTACTCCAATTTGCTGTGGAGTTCTCGGCGCTGAGAAATTATGATCAATTCCCTGATCAGTGCAGAATGCAATGAACGATCCATTCTCAAACTCGGTACCATGATCTGTTCTGATACTTCTGACTTTGAGATCAAATTTTCGTTCCGCAAGCTTTACCCAAGTCTTGAAGCATTCAAAGACTTCATCTTTTGATCTAATAAAGATCACCCATGTGAATCTTGAGAAGTCATCCACTAGTACATACACGTACCTGTTCCCTTGACGAGATTGAGTCCTCATCGGTCAACACAAATCCATGTGTATAAGATCAAACGCCTTAGCAGTACTTACAACATTCTTGGAATGGAATGAGCCTCTCGTCTGTTTTCCTTGTGCACACGCACTGCAGACTTGATCAGGTTCTTCACTGACTTTTGGTAATCCAATCACCAATCCTTGATTGTGTAGCCTCTTCAATAACCTGAAATTCACATGTCCAAGTCTTCTATGCCATAGCTCAGATTCATTAGACTTTGAGGACAGACACAGAAACTCCTCTGGATCAAATCCCTGATCCACATAATAGACTCTGTTCTCACAGGTTCCTCTCAGAAGTACCTGACCTGAGTAAACACACTTAACATAACAACCATCAGCAGTAAAAACAACTTTGTTTTTACCATGTTGACACAATTGAGAAACACTCAGTAAATCAAACTTCAAACCATGAACAAGATTCACATTATCTACACTCACTTTACTTGACAAATCTACTTTACCTTTTCCAATGACCTTACCCTGACTTTTGTTACCAAAAGTGATGGAGCCACCAGAGTGCTGTCGCAGAGAAGAAAATTGTTCCATCTTCCCGGTCATATGCCCCGAGCATGCACTATCTACAAGCCACGAACATATTCCTCTCTCGACCTGCACAAGAACGATCAGTTCTTAGCAACCCAAATAAGCTTAGCTTTTCTGGGTTTAAGCTGTGAGGTAAGTAAAGTAAAAGAGTTAGAGACATGAGGGCTTGAAATTTCTTTTGAGTCAAACGAGTTCTTGACTGCTCCGGAACTTGAAGGATCACTGATTTTTCCAGGTTTTCCACTCTTTTTGGAGACTGAGCATGTTCCTAACTCGAAACTCGAGCTCTCTGACCCTTTCTTTGAGACGTACTGCCTCTCTTTGCATCGTTTCCAGCTGTGTCCTTCTTTCCCGCAATGAAAACAGATCTTTTGCTTTCTGAAATCTATCACCTTGGACTCAGAAACCTTCTTCTTCTGATTCTCGAAATCAATAGGTATTGGACTGTTTCTTCGATTAAGCTTCTCCCAGATGTGCTAACCTTTCCCAAAGGTTTTGGAATCATCCAAATCCACCTTCTGTCTAGGAGTAGTCCTTGGCTGTCCCTGTCTTTGCATAGGCTTTGCAATAGACACTTCGCCATATCCAAGACCTGGCCTGGTCTTTGACTTCTGTTTTTCTTTTCCCATCGGTAAATCATAAAATTTATCACCTGAGTCAATCACTCTTTTGCCTGCTGCTTTTTCAAGTTTCTGAATTGTTATGGCCTGTTGATGATTCTCTTCGAACATCTGCCCAATTCGGTTGTCTTGATCAGCAACAACAGTGTTCAGCTCCTCACACTTGATGACCAGTTTCTTGATAACTGCAATACATTGAGAACGGGAGTAATAACCAGATTGTGAATCGTCTGAGCTTACCTCAGTGGATGATTCCTTTGAAGGTGTCTTCCTTGACAATGAAGATGATGAAGAAATCTGCGAACTTGAAGAATTTCCCCTCGCCGTCAGACACACATTTCTTCTCAGGTCTCCCATGTTATTATCTTCATCAGAGTCCCCCCAAGCAAACATTGCTTGCTTTCCTTTGTCATCCTCTTTCTGTTTCTTTTCTGTCTCAGCCTCATCATTCTTGAGTTTATAGCAGTCCCTTTTGAAGTGACCTTTCTTCTTACAGTAGAAGCACTCCACATTCTTCTTCTGATAATTTCCTTTACTGGATCTGCGATCTGAGTTCTTGTCATCCGAAACTTTAAGAGCCTTGGTCATTACATTCAGTTCCTCAGTCTTTGATGTTTCCTTTCCCTTATTCCTGTTATACTTCTTGTACCTAGAACTTTCTCCAACCAGAGCAACTTGTCGAGCTGTCTTCTGAGGTTCTCGACTTTCCAGTTTGACGTCTTCAATAGCCTTATTACTGACCAAGCTTGCAACCAGTTCCTCCAGAGAGTTTTCCTTTGTACTTGGAAGAGCAGCTAGTGTCCTTGAGATATCATCCCATTCTGGACCTAATCCTTGCATGAATCTGTGAGTGATTTCCCAATTCTTGTACTTCTTTCCAAGATTGTTCAGTGTAGCCAAACACCCTTGAAATCTGGAATTATAATCATGCATTGACTCGTTCTTCACTTGTCTCAGGGAGTTGAACTCGGACTGAACAGCAAGTATTCGGTTCCTCTTCACATCCTTGGATCCTTCATAGATCTTTTTCAGCGAATCCCAAATATCACTCGGGTCCTTGAACTGTATCACCTTCTTCAGGTCTCCAGGTTCCAAAGCACTGTGAAGAACCCGTAATGCTTTTGCATTTTTCTCCAATTTCTTATAGTCCTCAGTCGAGTACTGAATCCTTGGCTTAAGTTCTGTCTCACTTCCCTCAAGCTAAATGTGTTGTTGCCCTTGCTCTATGATCTGCCAAACCTCTCCATCTGAAGACATCACATGTGCTTCAAATCTGACCGCCCAGGTCTCATACTCGCCTGGCTTCAGTTTCGGAGGATTTGAGAACGAATCACCTGTCATACCTGCAAAGCTAACCAAAATCTAGAACCCTGCGGCTCTGATACCAATTGATAGGATCGTGGTTAGTAGTCAAAGACTTAAGATTGAAAGTCAGAGACTTAACAAAGGTCGGAACTGTTAGGAACCTGGCTTTGTATGCAGATAAACTTATAAACAGAATACGCGGCGGATTAATCTTAAATAGCTTTTTATTACTATTTAAGCTGTACACTCAATCGGTACAAAACTTGCCTATTAAGTATAAATCTAACCTAGATTTACACAAGCACAACCTGACTACTTCCCTGACTGTCTCCCAGACGTCACGTAGTCGTGGCACCTCCGTCGCTTTCCGGTACTGATCAAGATTAGCTCGATCACTTGAATATCACCTCGCACAGCTTGCTGGATATTCTCTCTGGGAAACCCCACTTGGAAAGCTCTCTCGGATGTATGTGGAAGGCTCATCCTTCTGAAGAGTTGGATCTGGCTTATATAGGTTCTTCAGTAACTGTCAGGTAACTGCCCTAGATCATGGTCTGTAACTGACAACCCATGATCTCCTTGATGTGTTGTGAAGACGTGTCATCACTCCATGATGTCTTTGACTCCTGTTGTCAACTGCTCTGTTGACTTGACCTCAACCGCTCCGTTGACTTGACCTATACTCAGGTTCTCGGTTACTCGGAGACTTTCACAGGTACTCGAGTCCTTGAATGCTCCAGTAAGTTCCTGACAAACAGAAACTCAAGCAAACTGTCAAAACGGTTTGTCAATCATCAAAAACGTGTGAGGCCAATGCCTCAACACGTATGAACGATTACAATGTGATTTAGCACGTGCGATTCGATCCTCTACAAAGACTTATGCACAAGTCTGAGAATGACGACACGGATCCTACATATCATTTTTACAATGAATCAGTGACCCAAATGGAGATGCATACGAACTTACATACATCACAGTTTACATTATGCCACACGGTTATCAATATTGTTGTTTTCACTTTTCCCCAACTGTCATAAAGAGTCAAAGTTCAAAATTTCGACACTATTCAAAACACGTCATGCATAACAAGGTGATACGATCCTTTTACAAAAAGAAAGTTTATATCAACAAATATTTTACTGACTTTTTTTGGAAAAAAACAAAGTTTATATCAAATACATGCAATTTTACTAAATAAACATCTTCCAATTAATCTATTCAAAAAAAAAATCATCCAATTAATGTACAAATCTCACATAGAGAGAAACTTTTCTTAAACAACCGATACATTAAAAACCACACAAAATTACACTTCTTTCCATCTGCTCGTTTGTAACCACAGCATCTGCAAATAGAATATGATGTCATATTGTTCACAACACTTCAGTTGAAATGTTATTCATTCTCATGTAAATTTGGTTAACTTGATCTTCAAGTAATGAAATCCATACATCACTATTTAGTCCAAGAATACAAAATGTGTTTTGAATCCATATTCAACAACACCGAACTTGGTTTATTTTAGGTAATACTAAGTTATCAAAATCGTATTTTGATTTGTTCATTCTATTACATACTAACCGAGGAGCTAGGCCTCATATCGACCGGAAAATTTTAGGTCTAGATGTACACAATGTAACAAATATTTCAACTAGGTATGGTTTCAACCTCTTCTAAGCAATGAAAATCTTATAATAAAATTATACATCGCTTATACGATTCATGTCTTTATTAAAAATAAATATCGCAATCCAATCATTCCTTATTATGATTCAAATTGCATATGCAGGTGTCCAAATGGTAATTAAATTTTTATTAGTGCAGGAGTTAGGAGTAATTAGTTCAAGAATATTCTTTCTAATAATTAAGCAATATTTTATTTCCCATTTCATAATTAATTAATTAATTAAAAAAATACAAGAGAGAGAAAAACAAAACAGCATGTGAATGTATTGCACACGCTTTTTTTTCGATTGAAAGAGAAAAGCCATAAAGGCTTACAAACAACTGTCCCAGAGGGACACGCTACAAAGCAAAAGGGTACGACGACACTAGTTGCAAAGCCTGGCCGACCGACCTCGGTGGTCGACACTAAAGAATCCAGGCCCCAAATACGTACTCACGTACCCTTTTGAACATAGCAGGGGGAAAACCCCTGAAACTACAAGACTAAAATACCCAAAAAAAACTCAGACCGATAAACGGCTGAGAGAAACAGCTCAGACCGGAAGACCCGGCTGAGACAACTAAACTAAACCTAACCTACACTACGTAACTAAACGAAACTAAACCGGTGGACGACAACGCTAAAGCTAATCAAAAACCGGCGTCAAACCGATAAGAGCCACCAGTCCAAGGCTGAGAACGCCTACAGCAGCCAAATCTCCTGCTGCTCCACCAAACCATCATCACCCGGATGCAGCCGAGACCTCCACCTAGCCTCCCACCACCACAGCCGGAGAACATCGGCGCCTACAGGGGACTGCCAGCCTTCCCCGCCAGCAAAGCCACACGGATCCGACCCGCCAGCCACCACACATCACCGCCTAGACTGATTGCTAGTCGCCACCGCCACCAAAAACACCAAAACAAACAAAACAACCCACCGGTGCGCCCCCCATCTCCGCCCAAATCAGTAGCCATCCATCACCGCCAAGGACCCAGAGAGAGCACTGGGCGACAAACGGGTGGAACGGAGCCGAGAGGAGGAGCAAACCGGAGGGGGAGGAGGAATTTTCCGAAAGCTTCGACTGAGTTCTACTGTCCTCTGGAGAGAACGTTGAGGAGAGAGAAAAAGCTTGTGGTCATATATTGCACACGCTTGGAGGTTAGAATCGAAGTGTTTTAAATCTGCAGGTTCACGGTAACGTACTGTAGTCTCCATATATTTAACCGCATTTCTAGAAATTCTGCAATGTCTTGCTCCGTGCTGCCACGTTTCGAGAAATGATTTGCTGAAGAAACTCAAGTAGCGATTCTGGAACCTGCTCTCAAAAGTTGAGAGAAAATTTTCAATTTATCAAAAATTCCAAATTCATTTCCTTGTGTTCTCAATTTATAAATTCGTTTTCCAAATTAACAACATTTCTTTAGATGCTGTTAGCAACGACGCCTAAAACGTAAGACGCTCTTGTCAACAACGCTGTTAGGTACTGGTTGCATGTGTTTTTTATGCTATTGTTTTCATATCCAGCTATCTAAAAATGTGACAGCTGTTATGGTTTCTTAGCTACTGTTTTGCTGGCAGTTGACACATAATCGCAGAAGATGCTGGTAGCAGTGAGTGTGGCGCAACTAGGCTGCTTTGTTTTTATGGTAACAATAATTTGTCTCAGCCTTCGTCAAAAGTGATGTCATGAAATTTTATGGGTCTTGGGAATTTAGTAAATATTACAACTATTATTTCTAATTAGGCATGTTGGTTATTCTGGGATATTGCTCCTGAAATTTGAAAAAAGAAAAATTCCTGTCTGTTGTAATTTATTACTCAATCTTGTATGCAAGCTTAGGTTCAATTCATGTAAGGTTCAAACACAAACAAGAATATAAAGGGAGCACACAAGAATTTTTACGTGGTTCGGATAAATCCTACTCCACGGGACCTCAAATGAGGAGATCCGTCTCAACAATCCACTATAAGCAATCAAGAGTTTCGGATACAAACAGCACAGACCAGATCGGGCAATCGATCTAAAAACTAGGTTAAACTGAAAAATCAAAGCTAAGGGAATGGAGGGATTGAGCCCCCTCCGAGGCCCCTGGATTGAAGCGTGACGATGCCGACGCCTTGAGCACGAAAACCCCTTGCTCAGACCGACCGAAATCGATCTTCGCCTTGAACTTCAATCTCCGAACACTCTTCCGATGGATAGCCTCCAACTGAACGCCAGTCGACTAATTCGTTAAGCCACGAAGTTAGACGACGTCCGGCGAGTCTTCTGAGAACAGCTCCAACTCGAATCGCTCCGTCGCTCGAAGAATTGCTCCGTCGCTTTTCGAATTTCTGGTTTTCGGCTTAGAACCCTAATCCCCAAACTTCAAACCTTATAATCCCGCTTCTCCGCTTTCTGCAAAACGTAGCCGTTTCAACTTGTAACAGACTTAACGACTTTTCCCACGTCCTTAAACGCCGTCGCTCCGTTAAAACCAAATCTTCTATTTTCCTCAAAACGACGCAGCTTTGCGACAAGTATCCCCCGAGCGCAAGGCCGATCGGCCAAAGCCAACAGCCGAGCGGATGGCCGAGAGGGAGTCCGAGCGGAGGTCCGGTCGGCCAAAGCCAATAGCCGAGCGGATGGCCGAGAGGGAGTCCGAGCGGAGGTCCGGTCGGCCAAAGCCAATAGCCGAGCGGATGGCCGAGCTTCAAACTTCAGAAAATGCCTTATTTCTTCAGTTCTCCTTCTGGGCTCCACTTGATCTTTGAGCAGCAATGGCATGAGGATAATGGGTGCTAAGCAAGGCTAGATTACCTAATCCTAACAATTGCCCTCCTAATCTAGATGTGCTGAGTACCCAAATACAATTGATTGCTACTTAGTGGATGTTGAGAAGATCATCACTCATATATCATGGGTCCAACCCTTCTTCAAGGGTCACATTGTGCCTCCTCAATGTGCAGGAAGTTCCTGCAAAATTCAAACTTATTAGTTGGCACAACTTTGGTTCCAAAATCTGCAGGATTGACATCACCCAAGATTTTCTTAACTTCAAACTCTTTCATTTCAATCTTATCTCTAATGAAATGCAACCTCACATCTATATGCTTGCTTCTTTCATGGTAAACAGGGTCATGACACAAATGCAATGCACTTTGACTATCAGTAAAGACAATAGGCACATAACATTCATTTTCAAGTTCAAACAATAAACCCTTAAGCCATAAGGCTTCCTTGGCTGCTTCAGTAGCAGCTATGTACTCTGCCTCAGTTGAGGAGAGTGCCACAACTGACTGGAGCTGAGCCTTCCATGAGATACAGTTTCCACACCAAGTAAAGAACAAACCAGTTGTAGACTTTCTATTATCCCTATTGCTAGCATAATCGGAATCAACATAGCCAAACAAATCAGATTTCAGTCCATATCCAGAATATACCAAACCTAATGACTTAGTTCCACACATGTATCTAAGCAAGTATTTCATGGCCAACCAGTGAGCTTCACCTGGGTTAGACATGAACCTGCTTAGAACTGAAATGCCAAAGGCCAAGTCAGGCCTTGTGCATAACATACAGTACATGACTGATCCAACAGCCACATCATAGGGGATATTAGCCATATTTTCTTGTTCAGTTTTAGTCTTAGGACAATCATCTTTTGTTAGCATTAAGTGCCCTCCTAAGGGTACTGCAGTAGGTCTAGAACAGTTCATGGCAAACTTATCAAGCACTTTTACAAGGTAATCATGCTGAGACAAATACATTTTTCTGTTCTTCCTATCTCTAGTTATGCTTATGCCTAGGATTCTCTTAGCAAGTCCTAAATCTTTCATGTCAAAATTAGCTTTAAGGTCCCTTTTCATCTTCTCTACTTCAGTTTTAGAATTACTCATAATGAGTATATCATCAACATACAAAAGCAGATAGACATTCAAATCAGGTTTTGGCCTTTTCAAATACAAGCAAGCATCATACTTACTTCTCATAAAGCCTAAAGCTAACATGCATGAATTAAACTTAATGTTCCATTGCCTTGGTGATTGTTTTAAACCATAAATAGATTTTTGAAGCATGCAAACATGATCAGGATTTGTTTTATCAATAAAACCAGGAGGTTGACTCATATAGATAGTTTCATTTAAGTTCCCATGTAGAAAAGCAGTTTTCACATCCATTTGATGCAATTCCCAATCATAAACTGTTGTCATAGCAAGTAATAATCTGAGTGTTTTATACTTAACAACAGGAGCAAATATTTCATTGTAATCTATGCCTTCTCTTTGATTAAATCCCTTAGCAACTAGTCTTGCTTTGAATCTTGGAGGATCAGTTGGTGAACTGCCCTCCTTGATCCGAAAGATCCATTTACTACCAATGATTTTAGCATTTTCAGGTTGCTTAACTAGTTTCCAAGTTCCAGTATTATGCATAGATTCAATTTCTTCACACATGGCTAATTTCCATTTATCACACTCTTTACTAGTTAGTGCATCCTTAAGTGTTTCAGGAGTTACATACTTCACATCACTGTCAACTAACAGAGCATATTCAAACAAATTCACAGATTCAGCCATGTTAACATATCTCCTATTGGGTTTTCTAACTCTAGGAGTTCTATCTCTTGCTAATACATAGTCAGTCAGATCAGGAGCATCAATATCAGCACTTTCAGTCACATTGTCACTACTAGAAGATATAGTATTGTCAACCATGTGACCTACATTATCAGCAGTATGTAAAGAGGTAGAATCAGAAGCACTTAGCTGATTCTCAGACTGAGGTGCTGAGTTTTCCACAATTGGGGAATTTTCCGCAAAGTTATCCACTTCTTGCGGAGAGTTGGGAACTTCAGTTTGAGGAGGTGTTTCCAAGTCTGCAACAGGTGGAAGCACCTCATTTCCTTGATGGTTATGTCCACCATCATCTTGGTTATCTTCATTGGCATCTGGAGTCCACCAGAGTTGGCCACCAGGGACAAAACTCTGATGTTCAGACTCAGTTTCTTGGTCAGTACTAGAGGTACCTGCACCATCAGATTCTGAAGTTAGTTTGGCCTTGAAATGATACTCATCTTCATTAAAGGTTACAGAACTAGCAGTTATAACTTTATAAGGACCAGGCCTAACTAACAACAATTTATATCCTTTCACACCCAATGGATAACCAAGCAAGACAGCCTTCTCAGCTCTAGGATTGAGCTTGCCCTGCACAGAATGTGCATAGCAAGTGCAACCAAAGGGCTTTAAATGGCCTAAAGAGATTTTTCTACCAGACCACAGCTCTTGGGGAATCTTAAAGTCAGTTGAAGAACAAGGAGACCTATTGACTAAATATGCAGCAGTCATGACAGCTTCACCCCATAGAGATTTCCTAAGTCCAGAACTTATTAACATGCATCTAGCCCTTTCTAATAATGTTCTATTCATCCTCTCAGCTATACCATTTTGCTGAGGGGTACCTGGTACAGTTAAGTGCCTTCTAATGCCATGTTCTTTACAAAAACTATTAAACTCATTGTTACAGAATTCCATACCATTGTCTGTCCTTAAGCATTTAAGTTTAGAGTTAGTTTGGTTTTCAACAAGAGTTTTCCAGTTTTGAAAGTGATCAAATACCTCAGTTTTAGATTTAAGAAGATAAACCCAAACTTTCCTAGAAAAATGATCAACCAAAGACATAAAATACAGTCTACCACCAACTGTTGGCACTTGGGCAGGGCCCCAAAGATCACTATGAACATATTCAAGAGGAGCAGATGCAGTCATATTAGATCTCTTAAAAGAATGAGCAATTTTCTTTCCTAAGATGCAATTTTCACAGAATGGCAGATTTACTGGTTTTTCAGGCAATAAACCATGTTCAAACAATTTATTCAGGCCTTTATTACCTATGTGACCTAGTCTAGCATGCCATAGCTTAGTGCATTTCAGTTCCTTATCTTCTGTTCTAGCATGATTAACCTCAGGAGATGTACTAACATAGTATAAACCACCAGTTTTAGTAGCTTTTATCAGAACTGTCCCTTTTCTTGAAATCTGTCTAATTCCTTTTGATGAATTAATTTCACAACCTACATCTTCTAAGGCTGATTCAGATATCAAATTCCTCCTAAGATTAGGAACCCAACTTACCTTTAAGAGAGTTCTAACCTTACCATCAAACATTTTAATGGGGACAGTTCCTATACCTTTTATTTTCAAAACAGTTTTATCTCCTAGTTTAACTTCACCTCCATCATATAAATCAAGTTTATCAAACAAGTGTTTATGAGGAGTAGCATGCATAGTACACCCAGAATCTAATATCCAAGAACTATCAGAAAAAGCACCACAAACTACAAGGCATTCATTATCAAAGCCAGAACCAGATTCACACACATTTGACTGCCCATTCTGAGGTTGATTTCCCTTATATTTCCCACTCTTAATGTCATCCTTTTTCTTTTGGCAATGGTTTGCATAATGTCCAACATTATTACAATAAAAACATTTCACTTTGGAACCTTGAGAGGCACCATTTTTATCACCATTTTTATCAGATTGCCTAGGGACATTTTGAGAGTTATTATTAGGTTTTTCAGACCTATTGTTTTTAGAGGGAAACTTCTTTTTGCTCTTAAACATCATTACTTCATTCTTAGCTTCAGTTCTAGGTCCAGACCTAGTCTTAAACACTTTTAAAGCCTCATTCTTCTGAATTATCATTTCAGTGATTTTAGTTAGAGTTAACTCATCTCTCCCATATTGAATTACATCCTTAACAATATCAAACTGATTAGGCAGGGAGTGTAGGATTATCACAGCAAGATGTTCCTCTTTAATTGTATCTTTACATCTATCTAAGTCTTGTGTAATCCTAAGAAAGATGTCTAGATTTTCCTGAATAGTCATTTGAGTATCCATTTTAAAAGTGAACAATCTACCTAAGAGTGAAATCCTATTAGGGAGAGATGTTGACAAGTATTTTTCTTCTAACTTTTCCCAAAGTTCCTTAGGGTTAGTTATTGTCATAACCTGTCTAGCAACATTGTCATTTAACCTCATGATAATTTCAGAATGAGCTAAGTCCCTTATTTCTTTCTTGACTTCATCAGTGGTATTAGCTACCCATTCATTCTCTATAGCCCTATAGCACTTTTCTTTAATTAAAATTGCTCTCATCTTTAGTTTCCACATAGAGAAATCAGTTGTGCCATCATACGGCCTAAGCTTGGTAGGATCAGCCATACCACAGAAAAACAAGAAGCGGAATTCAACAAGAAATAAGGATCACAAGTAAACAGGGGAAGCAATACACCCAATCAAACCACCCAGCAAGATGCAGCAAGAAACCAAGCTACTGATACCAATTGTTGTAATTTATTACTCAATCTTGTATGCAAGCTTAGGTTCAATTCATGTAAGGTTCAAACACAAACAAGAATATAAAGGGAGCACACAAGAATTTTTACGTGGTTCGGATAAATCCTACTCCACGGGACCTCAAATGAGGAGATCCGTCTCAACAATCCACTATAAGCAATCAAGAGTTTCGGATACAAACAGCACAGACCAGATCGGGCAATCGATCTAAAAACTAGGTTAAACTGAAAAATCAAAGCTAAGGGAATGGAGGGATTGAGCCCCCTCCGAGGCCCCTGGATTGAAGCGTGACGATGCCGACGCCTTGAGCACGAAAACCCCTTGCTCAGACCGACCGAAATCGATCTTCGCCTTGAACTTCAATCTCCGAACACTCTTCCGATGGATAGCCTCCAACTGAACGCCAGTCGACTAATTCGTTAAGCCACGAAGTTAGACGACGTCCGGCGAGTCTTCTGAGAACAGCTCCAACTCGAATCGCTCCGTCGCTCGAAGAATTGCTCCGTCGCTTTTCGAATTTCTGGTTTTCGGCTTAGAACCCTAATCCCCAAACTTCAAACCTTATAATCCCGCTTCTCCGCTTTCTGCAAAACGTAGCCGTTTCAACTTGTAACAGACTTAACGACTTTTCCCACGTCCTTAAACGCCGTCGCTCCGTTAAAACCAAATCTTCTATTTTCCTCAAAACGACGCAGCTTTGCGACAAGTATCCCCCGAGCGCAAGGCCGATCGGCCAAAGCCAACAGCCGAGCGGATGGCCGAGAGGGAGTCCGAGCGGAGGTCCGGTCGGCCAAAGCCAATAGCCGAGCGGATGGCCGAGAGGGAGTCCGAGCGGAGGTCCGGTCGGCCAAAGCCAATAGCCGAGCGGATGGCCGAGCTTCAAACTTCAGAAAATGCCTTATTTCTTCAGTTCTCCTTCTGGGCTCCACTTGATCTTTGAGCAGCAATGGCATGAGGATAATGGGTGCTAAGCAAGGCTAGATTACCTAATCCTAACACTGTCCCTTGGTGAATAGTCGCAACACGAGAATTTCATTATGATAATTATGAGGTTTAATTTCTAGATTCGAACATTTAAAAGAGTTGCAACTCAATGATGATTGGGAATTGGGATATCCTTGCAGTTTGAATTACATTTGGGCAGACGCTGCTGACACATGTGCTACTAACATTCGGAAACACTTTGTATATATTTAGCAATAATCTTAGGTTGATACCATTATATATAAGGTTGATGACTATTTGGATCCATCGATGCAGTGGTAATTGTTAAGCCATCATGCCCAAGTCTAGCAATAAATCTGCATTACCACCCTCCGATCACAGAAGTTTTGATCTTGTTCAGCACTATTTCAGGCTTGCAACGGTTGGATATGCATGAATCTTAATATCACTCTGCGGGCAATTTAACACTCCGATCGAGGCTTGGCTTATGCTATGATTTCTTCAGTCCGTTTGGAATGTCATATAAACATTATTCGTGTTGGCTGGTAATGATGACCCCTTAAAACGTTTCACCTTGGATGTGTACGAAGACGGGACCTTTTGGTTGACAACACTCATTCTTGGTCCATGTAATCTAAAGAAGAGATTAGACATATATCTAAGGCCTCTGATTAAAGATTTGGTATTTACTGGAAAGATCGAGCTAGTCGACTCAGGGCAAACTCGTGTGTCCGTGCTGTATGGAGGACACAAAGACTTTTGTTGTACGTAACGGTAAAATGTTTCATACTTCGACCGCAACCGACTATTCCTTCTAAAGAAGCAGTTTACCATCATAATTCTAGAAGCTTTTTATAGACCATGAAGAGGTTGAAGGTCGTCCAGCTCTTTTCCGCTCATGCCACGAAGTGTACAAAAGAGTCAGAGAATTGAAATACATTTAAGAGCAAGATACAGATGAGGTTTTTGAAGGTTACAATTCATTGCATGGTTGGAATAAAAAAGTCTATATTCTGGGAATAATTGTATTGGGTGAACATTAATCTGAGACATAATGTCGAAGTGATGCTCATAGAGAAGAACGTGAGTGAAAATTTATTTAACATTATATTGAACGTCAAGTGAATAACCAAACCAAATCCTTACAAGTTTCGTTCGAATAGATTAGATATAATTTAACACAACCTTAGGGCATCCGTAGTAAGGGAGCAATGAGCAATAAGCAAAAATAACATTTTCTCATAAAAGTCATGTAGCAAAGCAGAGCTAAAAGCAATGAGCAAAAATAACTCTTTGCTTTATATATTTCAATGCAGCAAAATGTAACATTTTTTTATAGTCAAAATGCAACATTTTAAATACAACATTTTCTTCAATAAATATGCTATTTTTTCATATTATTGGATTTCTTCGGAAGTATTTTCTAGTTGTGTTTTCTTTGTTGTAATTTATTTTCTAGTATTCCCACCTACTTATTTAATTTTTTTTGAAGTATTTTCTAGTATTTCCACCTACTTATTTAATTTTTCTGACATTTTCTTATTTTTTTAGATTATAGTATTTTTATTTTTATTTTGTGGGTTTGAATTTGAATAATTGAACTTGTCCAATGTTCAAATTTTTTGTTTTTATTTCATTCAAAACCAACAAAAAGTAGTTTCCTTTTGTCTTTGTTTCATAAATTTATGTGGGTCCCACTTATTGCTTTCATATCCCACACCCTCTCCATTATTGCTCACCTATCAAGCATTATTTTTTGCTTTTTTTTGCTCACTTGCTACATGAGAACAATAAACAGACTTTTGTTTCTCTATTATTGTTTATTGCTCCACTTGGTGTGGATGCCCCGTGTTGCATACTAGTAATTCTTTGGACTACCCTATACTTACGTTAACCTTAAAAATTATTCTTTGGGCTTCTTTGTAATTATCAGTAATGAGTTTTGTATTTGTTGTAAGTTTGGGGTTACTTGTGTAACTCTTGTAAACTTGCAAAAGTCTGTTATAACAGACTTTTGCGCCCATTTGTGTTTCTTAATACGAAAATTAGGGTTAGCTAAATCCCTAGTCCGATCTTCGTTTCCAGAGCTCCGATCAGTTCCTTAAGCGCTTCTCTGTGTCGATCGTTTATCAATTCAACATGGTATCAGATGTATGGTGATCGATGCGGTATGTCGCTTGTGTTGTGATTGATTTTTACGTGTTTGCTTTGCGTAATTTTGAGTGTGCGAAATGGCGTCAAATGCTTCCGATTCTGCTGCCGGGAACACTACTGCACCGGCGTCGTCGTCCACTGCGAGTGTTCATTTGGCAGATGATCCTTTGTTTGTAAATAGTACTGAAAATGTGGCTATTTCTTTGGTCACGCAACCTTTGGTTGGTGACAAGAACTATCTTAATTGGCGAAAATCCATGGAAATGGCGCTGAGAATCAAGATGAAGCAAGGCTTTGTGCGTCGTGAGTTTCCTAGACATGTAGATGCTTATCAAGGTGCTAGATGGGATAAATGTAACAATGTTGTGCTTTCTTGGATTATCAATTTTGTCTCACCGGAGATTGGATCTTCTTTCATCTATTCTACCGATTGTATGCATGCCTGGGAAGACTTAGAGGAACGTTTTTCAGGCTCTTATGACTTCACTATATTCTCTATACAACAAGAGATTTCTATGTTGATGCAAGAAGAGAAATCCATTGCTCAATACTACAACAAATTAATCCAACTTTGGGGTGATGAAGATGCTCTTACTGAGGAGATAAACTGTGAACTTTGATCCAGATGTAAAGCTAGAAGGTGCTCTATGACAGGAAAATGAGGGACAGAAGGATGAAGTTCCTTATGGGCCTTAATGAGGTATATCTCACGTCTAGATCCAACTTTCTTCAGACGAAGCCATCTCCATCTTTAAAGGAGTGTTACAAGCAATTAATTCAAAGATGAAAATCAAAGATGAAAGAAACTGTGACTGAAATGTCAGCCTTATATGCTGCCCATTCCCTTGGTGGAAGTTCTCAAGCTTCTAGGTATTTTCAGGCCAACTATCAGTCCTCCGGTGGTGATAATACCAACTCTAGACAAGGTGGTAGATCATCTGATAGATCAGTTCCTTCAAACAGGCCTAGAAAACCTCCTCTATTCTGTACTCATTGCCAGTTACAAGGGCATATCAAAGAGACCTGTTACAAGCTGCATGGCTATCCTCCTGGATATAAGTTCAATAACAATAGGGCAGCTGGTAATGGTAACAGAAACAATAGAGGTATGGCTAATAATGTTGTTACTGAAGTGTCCAATGTAGGGTCTGAAGGCAAGGAGCAAAGTACTTGCAGTGAATCATCTTCTGTTTCACTCAGCTCTTTGAAAATTACATCAGACCAGTTGAGAAAATTGATGCATCTTCTGGGAGACAGTGGAGTTAGCACCACTGATCACATTGCAGGTATCACCTGTCTCTCCACTGTTAGAGTTAGTAACGATACTTGGGTAATTGATAGTGGTGCCACAGATCATATTACTCCTCATGCTCATTTGCTAAGTGATCTTCTTATTAGTCTTAAAGTGCCTTATAATGTCCTTATGCCTGATGGGACAAGAGTCTTGGTTACTCATACTAGTAGTTCTGTCGTCCTAAGTGACTCTATCAAGCTATCAAATGTTCTCCTGGTTCCAAATATCAAATTTAATTTGAATTCTGTGGCCAAGCTTGTGGAAGATTCCAAATTATTGGTTAAGTTCACTGGAAAGGGATGTTCTATACAGGACCAAGCAAGGCTGACTTTACAAGGGATTGGTACTCTGGTAGAAGGCATGTATCATTTCAAGCCAATTGCATCTGGATGTTTAGCTGTTGGCAAATCTTCTTCAGCCACTCTTTGGCACTACAGACTGGGGCATGTGCCATATAAGAGGCTTACTAGCACATTGAAACATTGTCTTTCTGATTTTAGTTGTAACAATGATCATATACATTGTGATATATGTCCTCAAGCTAAACAGACAAGACTTCCTTTTTCTTCAAGTGTTACTATTACTCAGAATCTATTTGATTTGATTTGATTTGATTCATGTTGATATTTGGGGGCCTCACAAGGTGCCAACAATTACTGGAGCTAAATACTTTCTTGCCATTGTTGAGGACAAGTCTAGAATCACTTGGACCTTCTTGATGAAATAAAAGAGTGAGACTGTTTATCACCTTATCAGTTTTTATCTTATGATTAAGGAAACCTGAGTACAATCCCATTCACAAATATGTGGATTATTCAAGGTGTTCTCCAAGTCATCAGCATTATGCTCTTCAAGTCCTTGATGATGCTGAACCCACTTGTTACACCAAAGCTTCTAAAGACAAAAAGTGGACTGATTCTATGATAACTGAGTTAAAAGCTCTTGAGAGCAATCATACTTGGGAAGCAACTGATCTTCCACAAGGCAAGCATCCTGTTAGCTCAAAATGGGTATACAAAATCAAGAGAAACTCTGATGGTACCATTCAAAGGTACAAGGCTAGATTAGTTGCTAGAGGCTTCAGTCAGTGGGGGGCTTGGACTATCATGAAATCTTTGCTCCTGTGGTTAAGATGAACACGGTGAGGGCTTTTCTTGCAGTGGATGTTACCAAAGGTTGGCCATTATATCAGTTGGATGTTGATAATGCATTCCTTCATGGCAAGTTAGATGAGGAGGTGTATATGTCTTTTCCTCCTGGTTTTTACAAAGAAGAAAAGGCACAAGGCAAAGTATGTAGATTACTCAAAAGTCTCCATGGCTTGAAGCAAGCACCAAGGCAACTGTTCTCCAGATTTAGTGATGCTCTGATCAGTTTTGGATTCCCTCAAAGTCTCAATGATTACTCTCTTTTCACCTATACCAAGGATGGTGTCTTCTTGGCTCTTCTTGTTTATATGGATGATGTGATCATCACTGGTACTTCTTGCTCCCTTATTCAGACTGTCATGGATATTCATGACCTTTTTAGAATAAAAGACCTTGGACAGTTGAGATATTTTCTTGGATTTGAGGCAGCCAGATCAGATGAGGGCTTATTTCTCAATCAGAGGAAATATGCCTTAGACCTTATTTATGAGGCTGGTCTTCTTGCTTGTAAACCATCCAAGATTCCCATGGACACTAAACACAAGCTGATTCTTTCTACTGCTCCCTTGTTAGCTGATCAAGCTCCCTACAAAAGGCTGGTTGGACAGCTCATATATCTCACAAATCTAAGGCCAGATCTTGCATACTCGCAGGGTCCTTAGGTATCTTAACGGCTGCCCAGCTCAAGGTGTTTTCTATCCCAGCAATCAGGCATTACAGCTCTCAGCTTTTTGTGATGCTAATTGGGGCTCTTGCCCTTTGACAAGGAAATATGTCTCATGTTATTGTGTTCTTCTTGGCAACTCTCTCATATCCTGGAAAACAAAGAAGCAGGCCATAGTCTCCAGATCATCAGCTGAGGCAAAATATAGGGCTATGACATATGCTTGCTGTGAGGTGTCTTGGTTAACAAGGCTGTTGGCTGATCTTCAAGTTCAAATTCCTACACACGTGGCTCTCTTTTGTGATAACATGGCTGCAATGCATATAGCCAGGAATCCTGTCTTTCATGAGAGAACGAAGCATGTGGAACTTGATTGTCATGTGGTCAGGCAACACTTGTCTCCAGGCTTCATCAGTCCTCACTTTGTGGCAAGCCTTGACCAACCTGCAGATCTCCTCACCAAGGCCCTCTCTGCTGATCAGTTGGAGCATTTGTGCGGCAAGCTCAACGTGCTCAACATGCTTCACACGCCGAGCTTGAGGGGGGGGGGGGGTGTTAAGGAATAAAGTCTGTTAAGAGTTTATCAGCCGATCGGCTGGGGCTTCTTTGTAATTATTAGTAATGTGTTTTGTATTTGTTGTAAGTTTGGGGTTACTTGTGTAACTCTTGTAAACTTGCAAAAGTTGTAACAGACTTTTACTCCCATTTGTGTTTCTTAATACGAAAATTAGGGTTAGCTAAATCCGGAAAATTTCTCAAAATGCTCAAAATTGAAATTTGAGTTCCCATTTTATACAATCTTCAAATTTCATTCCCAATTTACACTACTTTTCTAAGGCGCCGTTGACAACGGCGTCTTAGGTTTAAGACGCTCTTGCGCACGGCTGTTTAAGCTAAGACGCTCTTGGGCACGGCGGTTTAAGCCATGTGGCATATTTGAGTCCAAAAATGCTGAGTCAGACAACTAATCTGGCAATTTAACATCGCCTTAGGGCATATTGTTGCATGAAACCGATACTGCGGTCTTAGCCTCCCGTTGTTGAGTGAATCTGACTGCGAGTGGTCTCGCCTCTCGCTTTCGTCATCCAGTTCGGGTGGCATGTGCAACTTACATTACAGCTTGGGCATGTTGGGTCGCATTTACTACATGCACATTTCCATGAATACCCAAAAAACCATCAATACCACCATATATAAACACAGTACACATATCATCTCCACAATCCACCGACTATCAGCAGCAGCACCTACGCCATCAACAACAGCAATTTATTCATCCAAGCATGCAACAGTCTTGTGAGACTCCGACTCTTTAAGGTCCAATATCAGAACAATTACAGCAACATTTGCAGCAGCAACAACAACAACAGTTTGTTACTTCCAGTATACAACATGTCTACCATCCACCAATAAATCAGGCAGAGCAATTACAGGAGCAGCAGGTGCAACAACAATCTATTCAAGGCAGCATGCAGTTCATGCACCAGGCTTCCACATGTCAAGTACCAATGCAATCCTTCTACTCCATGTATACTCACCCACCTCATCAACAGGTTCACCATGAACAATGTACGCCTTTCCAGTTGCGCAAACCCAACCTTACAACACTGCGCCACGGATTCGATTGGTGAAACCCCAACCTGCAGAAAACGGAGGGACAAGGATGGGGAAGAGTCACATGCGGAGCTGCAGCAACGGAGCCGACCAACGCCATGAATCGAGGTTATTGTGCCTAAGGCACTGTTATAAACAGCGCCTTAATAAAAAATATCGGTTCAGCTAGCTGACTCAGCATTTTTAGACTCAAATATGCCACAGGGCTTAAACCGCCATGCCCAAGAGCGTCTTAAACCTAAGACGCCGTTGTCAACGGCGCCTTAGAAAAGTAGTGTAAATTGGGAATGAAATTTGAAGATTGTATAAAATGGGAACTCAAATTTCAATTTTGAGTATATAGGGAAATTTTCCGCTAAATCCCTAGTCCGATCTTCGTTTCCAGAGCTCCGATCGCCTCCGATCAGCTCCTTAAGCGCTTCTCTTTGTCGATTGTCTATCAATTCAACACTCTGTAAGCTTGACGAACCATTCTAGTGGTGAATCTACAGCAGAGTTCAGTGATGGTCTGCTAGGTGTGTTGGAGGTGTTGTACTCAAAAGTTGTCGAAGTTTAACCAGAGTTCATAGCAAGGTTGTCAAAATCGCGTTTTAAATCGTAAAATCGTCCGATTTTACGTTACTACATATGTATTTCGTGTTAACTCGGATCTGAACTCGTTTTTCTCTGAAATCGGACCTGAAAATTATTTTATCCGATTTTACTCGGTGTAAAATCGGTGAACTCGGATAGAAACGTCCGATTTTACAATCTTAAAATTTTGGGGCTTGGGCCAGTGAAGTTTTAGCCCATTACTTAATTTCAGTTATTTTAATTATACACAACCCTAATCTAAAAACACATCTGTGTTCTCCGATGTGCGACTAAAGAAAAAAAACAAGGCACGGCATCAACCATCGACGGACTTATCGGCATCGGCATCACCCTGAGCATACTTTGAAATAGAGATTGGCAGCGGCAGAGATTGGCATCGACGGTAAGTAAGTTTGCTTCTCGTTGAAAGTTGAAACATAGATTTATGGCTGGGAATGAGAGTGTTGGTGAAGGGTCAGCTACTGCTTCTTTCAGAGGTATTCGAGTCTTAAGCTTAACTTGTAGCTCTTCTGGATGTGAGCGTAATTGGAGTGCATTTGAAATGGTCATTACATTTATTAGCTTTTAATCTTTAGTTTTCAGTTTTAGCTTTTGAATTAACTTTGCCAGCAGTTTTAGTTTTAGTTTCAGTTTCATATTCATTTGTTTCATATTTATAGCTTTTGAAATGGTGCCTGTTAAAACTCAAAAGCATCGGTTTTAGTTTCATATTCCTTTGCAGGTATCTTCAAATAATTTGGTTTTTGGTTCTAATATTGAAGATCCTTTATCAGAAGATGAATATGATCATATGGAAGATGAAGGCAGCGATGGAGACAATATTTTGGAAGGGTTTTAATCTTTGAAAAGTTTACCTCTGTTTTTTTTTATTAAAATTTTAGCGGTGAAACTCTTTTTTTTTTACTTAGACCAACAATTTTCCTTGTACTTGCTAGTGCTTACAATATTCAAAAGTAGGTACTTTACAAGTTGGTAAGTTACTCTTTCTTAAAGAAACTTTCTTTCATATGTTTACATAACTTTACAATTAAAAATTAAATATATATATGTAATATATAATATTATTTTAATAAAAAGGTAAACTCGGCGATTTTACGAGTGAGTTTACGTTCCGATTCTACCTAGGCAAAACGAATCCAGGTAAAAACTCGATTCTGACAACCTTGGTTCATAGTGAATTGACTCTCATCCAAGCTCCATGGACAGAGGCAGGTTTATTCGCTAAACCAATAAAAATAGTTGGTGCGTGCCTACTTGCTTATTTTTTCCCCAATATGTTTAATCTTGAATTGGCGCTAAAATTGAATTCGGGTTCATAGCTAGAAAGCTTGATTGATTCGATCCCAAAGACTTATAACAAAAAAAATTGTTAAATAGGTAAGAATTTAATTATTTACATGCCACCAAAGTGGTGGAGGAGTTGGTTGAGCACTTGCATTGCTATATGCAAAGTCTTGTGTTCAAATCCCACCGTGATACTTTTCCTTTTCACAATTTTGTGAAATTTTCCTAGTCCCACCTATGGTGCGGACTTTTCCTACATCGCTAAACAGCGCTAAGGTGGTGCTTTCATGGAGGTGTTTGTCGATTCGTGGGTCTCATAGTTAGATGTGCCGAGATGGCCTAAGCTTCATCGAGTGACTCAAAAGTTCGAATCTGGGTCGTATTCTTGTATGCGATGTATTTCTTGATATGTCCTATATGAGATGTAAATCCACAATCAAAAAAAATATTTATATGAGAACTCATATGACCATTGGATAGATTTGCATGTTTTGAATCAAGAGCTGCAACATCCATTAACTTCATTTCTGACGCCTTTCAAACTTTAATCCCTGCAAGAAGTTTTGAAAGAGCATAAAAGCAAATATCATGCTTGAAAATGAATCATAAATGAAATAAACTTGGTGAGATACCAAGCTGATTGTGGTTGAACGAATCGAATGAGATAGATGGTGTAAATATCCCAAATAATAAATGAGTTTTCAACTGAGCGCTCCCTGTAAAGTGACTATCCAAACGTTGAAATAATTTGTTAGAAATAAATACTGTAACAATAGTAATATACCTAGGATCGTAAACTCAAATCAGATCAAAGAGAACGTACCGTTAGAAACTTGAACACGTGGAAGCCAGCCTTTTAAGAACATACTTGTACATGAGTATACCGGATTATGTCTTCCTGCCTCGCCACAAGAGTCACCTCAACTTTTCCATCGAGAGGGCAAAGAAAGTTATCGTCGTCAAGATCCCATATAAATAGTGGTGTGCTAGGGTAACCACTATTGTTGTAATTATCTTTCCGCTTTTTATAGAAAGATAGTTACCAAATGGTATCAACACAATAGCCCGACAACATATATACCCCTAAGCCAATATAAATCACAAGCAGATCACTTTAGTTTGACCTATTTAAATGATAGCACACACATTTATCTTATTTACATATGTGACCCCACATAATTGTATAATTTACAATATTAACCCAACATAATTCTAATAGAAATCCCAATTGTGTTTGGATAAAATTTTAATAAAGGAGGATATGAGGAGCGCTCAAATGAGGCACCTAAATTAAAATGAGGCAGTGAGGCACGATCTGAGCCACACATCTAACCCTCCCCTCCCCCTCCCCCCGTGCATTTGTGGCGCGCCACGTGTCCAAATAGTAAATCCACTACCAACAGTAGTGTGAACGCAAATGGCGGCTGTGAACGTGGCTTCGCCACGTGTCACAATGAGTGGCCCAGATCGTGCCTCACGTGCCTCATTCTACCAACCCTGCCTCAAAATAGCGCTCCCCAGGAGGATATAACCGTATCTATGGTTCTGTTCATTTTATTAAACAGTTGATTTGTTCTCTATCCAATTGTAATTGAGCATGTGTTAAACTTTATAGGTAAAGATTGCAAGGGGAAAGCCGGGAGGATTAATTGATGAAACGATTGTTGACAATTCAAGTATAGTTTACCTTATAATGGATGGACCAACATTTCTCCTGATATATGAAATTATTTACTAAAAATATCTATTTATATTCTGTAAAATAATTGTACAAATTTATCCATTTTGTAGTCTTCATTTTGTAAAATGGTGAATCAATACAATTAGGGGTGTCAAAATTATCGATTATCCGTCCATTAACCACCCGCGAAAATCCATCTATTATCCATCCATTTAGTTAATGGATTGAACTAATCCAAATCCATTAAGAATCCATTAGTAA
The DNA here is from genome assembly GCA_033675395.1 of Rhodiola chrysanthemifolia. Classification (NCBI taxonomy): domain Eukaryota; kingdom Viridiplantae; phylum Streptophyta; class Magnoliopsida; order Saxifragales; family Crassulaceae; genus Rhodiola; species Rhodiola chrysanthemifolia. The sequence continues at coordinate 44,396,964 of CM066205.1, forward strand.
ACGGATTATATGGTTTAATCCATTAATGGGCGCTTGGGCAGGATTTTTTATTTTTTTAAAGGTCGCTTGGGCAGGACTTGAACTGGGTCATTTCTAAAGCTGTCCATTAATGGGCGCTTGGGCAGGACTTGAACTGGGTCATTTCTAAAGCTGCTGCAAAACAATGGGAAAAGTAAAATGTAAATGATTCTAATAATTTATGATAATGCCATCTTTTGAATAATAATTCCCAAAATGCCATTTATTGACAAGCAATTTGTAAAAAATTGCAAATTTGAGTAAGGTAGTGATTGCAGAAATGGAGCACTAAAGGGACACTGAGCAAATTGTGAATTCGAGTTCGAGTTACTAGTAATGCATTTTTGAAACATATTAGATGAAGGTTCTGTAATATATAATAAAAGACCAGCTCTTAAACGAAAAGCTTTTATAGCTCAGTTGGTTAGACTCTAACCAAATATATTTGGGAATCAAGTGGTTCATTTTACATGTCTTACAATTACTTTTTGTGAGTGATTTGTATCGAAGAATTATTTACTTCACAGTTTTAATTAGTTTTGACGCTACTATTCATTACAACGTGATCTTGTATGTTTAGAAATAACTCAATTTAAATTTCTTAATATCAAATTAAGAAATAAACGAGTTAAATGTGAGAAAATGAACTAAATGATTTTATCCGTTAATTCGTCAACCATTAGTGATCCGTTCATTTAATCCATTAACACTAATGAATTTTAATGGATTGGATCCGTTTAATCCGCTAACCGTTTCATCCATCCGTCCGTCTATTTTGCCACCTCTAAATCTACTCAAGAATTACAGTTAAGGTATAACTTGAAAATCCAAAAAGATATGCCACTATGGATGATATTAATAATACTATATAGTAAGATCAATATAAGAAATAGTAATTAGAAATTTTGTTAATGGAGCGTAAAGTTTCTTAAATAAATAAATTTAATTAAGGGTTAAATATAGTCATCCCAAACACTATATAATATATTCTCTCAACTGAGTGTATTGTAAGAAAATTCAAGGAAACGATACGCATACAATCAAAGAAACTTGAAACGATGGCCATGAGTAATTTGAAAGCTTATTTTTTTTGTGCTTTATTTTTCGGACTAATGTTCGAGAATTCAAGCGCTTCGTATAAAAAATGTCTCGGAAATTGCGTGCTTAGTTGTGTTGGAGTCAACCCCTATGAGGATGCTGGGTGTGTTGGATATTGTTCAGTTCATTGCATTGGGAAAATATATTCAAGTAATAGTTGTGAATCTCAATGTCTCGCGTCTGCTTCCTGCTCACATATCAACAAGAATAATAATCCTGGTACTTGAATTTACAGTTTCTTTATTACTTGGCCTTAGTTGTGTATAATTGAATTCTAGTAAGATGATACGCGATTCTATTTATTAATTATTCTTACAAAATTTAAAGTTTCATTTCACTATTTGGTTGTTATATGACTCTGTGGTAATTTGTGTATTTTCAGGTAAAGAAGAAGATTACGATTGTGTTTATGATTGTCTAACACAATGCGATTCCAAAGTTGAGCGTACTCCAGTACCTGGAAAATATTAGTCCGTGCTAGTCAACCGAAAATAAGTTAGTATCAGATTGTGTAATGCCACATACTATAACGGTGGGAAAGGACTGTATGATGATTGATGGTATTAGTTTTACAGTCTTTGTACTATTAAGCAAAAATATCATCTACGAAATAAAATTTGCTATGTCTTGAGCCACAAATAACTTATTCTACTGTATAGTTGTACTACACATTATGATTTATACTAAAGACACACTTTCATCTACTTTATTGATCTAACTTTTAAGTCAGAACCCACTGGTTCTCTCTAGAACCTTTGAGAGCTTCCCAGGCGTTTGCAGGTAGCGGCGGATTTCTCCGGTTTAAACGTGAGGCCTCGCCCCTCTCTTTCCCTTCTCGCCGGTTCGTCGACGTCCTGCTGCGGATCGGTTTTGATTTCGCTAGCTTGGGATGATTCAGTCGGGTTCGGGCGGTGCGGGTCAGGGTGGAGGAGGGGGGAGGTCGGTTATTTTGGTTTTATGATGTAGATAGGGACTGGCTGGAATGGCAGTCGGACCGGTGGAGTTTGGCGTGGCTAGGCTTGACTGGGGGTGCTTTCTTCGGCCGGTGGTTTGGAAGTGGGCCGGCGTTGGTTGCTTCGCCGGCGGTGTTCTCGTTTTCTGTACATAGTTTGTGTGCAGGATGTGTAGGTTGCGGCCTGAACGTGTCGGCTTTTGCCGGATTTTGGTCTGTGTTTGACCGCTTGTGTCGGTTTCCGTTATCTTGGCGGACGGTTTCCGGATGTTACGCTGGGCTTTCTGAGTCAGGGTGCGCATGCCAAGGGTGGATTGTTTGGCCTGTTGAGCCTGTTGTTTGTAGAAATGCGGCTGGGACTTCAACGTTTTATTGAAGCTTCTCTGCTTTCGTCAGTTTGGCCGCCGTGGTGAGCTATGGACTGGGATGCGCATAGTTGAAGAAGTTTCAACAGCTTCTGGACGACGCTTTTGACACGGATCACGTTTCCTCGTTTTTCTGTGGCAGTGTTTGGCATTGGTTTGTTGTTGTGATTTCTTCATTTCTGTTGTTCGGTCTGGTCTGTACTCGCTTTCATCCATCAAAAAAAAAAGACACACTTTCATCAACATACCAACCGATTCTCATTTTAACTATTCTCATAACCATTGCTTTGGTTCGTTGTAATTTTTTTAGTGTCAATCACTCCATAAGCGAAGTTGAAATTATACATCAACTGGATCACATGCGTACCACACCACTACACCATTTTACATCCTACGTGACAAATTTTGAACGTCGTCGCAATAGCTTTGTCGCAATAACACAAATATGCGACAAAATTTTATGCGACGCAAAATATGTTGTCACATAAAGTTGTTTAAGCGACTTTACTTTAAGCGACACGAAATTGATGTCCCGTAATAGGGTTATTGCGACATATCTTTAAGCGACACGTAATTTATGTCACGTTAAATATTTCATGCGACTTAAATTTGGCGACAACTGGAAGTATGTCGCTTAATCATACAAATTATATTCCCGAAGCAGGCTCTGGCATGAACAACCCCTTTTAGTTTCAAATTTACTCGACATTAAAGAGGGCGACCTACCTTTTATGGATTACGCCACGTTTGTGTCCAAAGGAAATCGCATAAACTTAAAAATTAAATGTAGAACTAGAACACCCATTGCATAAAGTGAACAAATTAAACTTAGGTTTTATTTGAAATTCCGTCAATCCGCCTCCTCGCTCCTACGACTTAGGTTTCTCGACGCACTCCGTCAGTCCGTCATCGTCGCCCGCCTGCCTCCGTCGACACTCTCCTCCGTCGTCATCGTCGACACTTGCCTCCGTTGTCATCGTCGCCCGCCTGCTCGCTGCAGTCCGAATGCCGTCTTTCTCCGACGAAATCCAGATCTGATGCCCTCTCTCTCTCCGACGAAATCGAGATCTGTGAAACACATATCCGACAATCCAAACGTCGATTTCTTTGTTTGTGAAGGGATCGACGGACGTGCAACCGATTTTGGCGCAGCGCCGTCGTCGTGAACGCTGAAGCTGGGCTAGGAGAAACGGAGGTGGAGGTTGGGTGTTGTGCTGTTTGTTTCAATGTAATTTAGATTGATAACTCCACTGGATTTGGGAAGGATTTTGTTGATGATGTTGGGTGTGGAGTTCTTAGCTTCAAGAGAAGATAATCCCAAAGGCGATTTGGTAAGGCAAGTTGTTTGAATCACTGCTGTGTTAAATTTCTACTGGTGTTTTGAGATATTCAGCTGCTTCTCTATTTGGTGTTTAAATTTTTTGATGAACGGCGCTGTTTACTTTTTGCAACTGCAGATGGGTCTACAATTGAAATTGCCGAAGAACTTGGAGCAAATAACATGGTAATTGTTATTATCAGTGCACGTTATTGTCGTTGCTTTCCTCTGCGTAGTTCAACACATAATATTTAGTCCAAGCATCTTGGTCAGGGGAGCAGTGTTCAATTATGTTCAACTGATTGCACCTGCGAGTTTGTAGATTTTACATAGTTGATTTGTGTATAATGACTTTTTTTTTGTTCCAGATGATGTTGCTGGGAGAACTACAACCAAACCATAGTTCATTGTTACTGGTGGTGGATCAGATGATATGTGTTTGAGAAGGGGATTCAGATTTTGGAGGAGCAGGTGTGCATCTAGGATCTGCCTTGGGGTAACTGCCGCAAGTGATGCTCGGCTTTGTGTTATGACTTTGATTCATAGGAATTTGTTATCCAAATTATATTGGATATATTTGTATGGGTCTTTTGATAATTTTATGTAATTTGGTACTTTTGGAATATAAAGATTTTAGTTGCATAAGAACCTTCCTTGCATATGGAACTTTTATGTAATTCTGCCCGTTTATACGACATATATACGTTCACTAAAGGTCGTGTAAATCTATTTATACGGCATCTATATGCTTAATATTTGTCGCGAATGACAGTTTATACGACATATATACGTTCACAATTAGTCGCAAAACAAGGTTTATACGACATGTATTTATTCATTGTTTGTCGCGAAATCAAGTTTATACGACAATATTATGTTTAATAGTTGTCGTCAACGCTCTTTTACACCACTGGAGACTGTATATACGCTCATTAGGAGTGGACATCAGCTCCCTGAATACGGGACAAAATAAAACATTTGCCGCATAAATGTTTAACATATCGCGACTATCGCTATGTCGGTTGTCGCGTAAACATCTCGCTACTTCGATTTCGCGACCAACTTTACGCGACACACTGAACGTCACATAAAGTATATGCAACCAATTTTGCTGTTTACGCGACGTGAAAAAAGTGTGTCATAAGATGTAAAATGGTGTAGTGCACCATCACCCTAAATGAGAAACAAAAAAGACAAAATATTTAACGTGTACCAACTCTCATCAATAGTTTTATGTCCACGACTTCCGATATAGATGAAGATTTGGTCATATCACTGAACATTTAGCTAAATCACTGAACAACAAATTCGGAAATTAGAAAAGACTATATTATCCCGTGGTTTGTAGTTTATATAAAAAGATATGGTTTGTATTTGATCCAGTCTCATATGAAATTATTTACTAAAACTAAGATATATTTTTATTTTTAAATAATTTTATACAAATTATGAATTCAAGCCTTTTATATTATATACTTGATTTTACTTTTGATGTGTCTGTTAAACTTTCTAGATATAACAAAAATTTCATAGAAAAAGCGACAGAGAATTGATTGTATGCTTGATAGAGTGATAAGATTACAAACGTAGTTACGATAATTTGGATAGAGCAGAATTTCCCCACATGTGTCAAATTATCTAGGTTCACTACAATTCGGTATAGAAGCAGTACATATAGATACTATCTAGTACACTTTCTATCAATTTGAAGCGCATGTCTCTCAATTCTCATCCAAAGATTATACTTTTGCGATGTATCAACGTCCGAAGCGTGCAGCTCCAGAATTCCACTAACACAATTAAAGTCGTGGTGACACACCTGCACGCACCTAAGAATGCCTATGGGCCAAACAAAAGCAAATGTGGTAACATAAGGAACAAAAAGCCAATAAAAGAAATAAATGCAGCCACTGGGTATTGAACCCGAGACCTGAGGCATTGCAAGGCAACACCTCATCCAACGAACCACTATCCTGTTGGCAAATCTATTTTCATTTTCAAACCATTTTTTTAAATTATATTAATTTGATGTCTTGATTCTGTAAAACGGTGAATTTAGATAAGGGTTATTATAGTTATTGTAAAGCTTTGAAATTTTAAAAGATATGTGCCTTTGGATAATTATAAGTAGTAAATAGTAAGATTTATATACGAAATAGTAATTTTATATTTTGTCATTGGATTGTAGAGTTCCTTAAATAAATTTATTTGATTGAAGGTTAAATATAGTCATTTCAAGCACTATATAACAAATTCTTTATGTTGTATTTGTTGAAAAAAACTTCAACGGAAAAAAACATACACCGTCAAAGTAACTCCAAGACATCACCATGACCACTTTTTTTTCCTGATGAAGGGGTACAATACACACAACTTCCATCTAGACCTAGCTGCTGTTGACGATTCATAAAATTTCAATACACACAACCATGTCTGACTCCTTAACCAACGGGCCACCACCCTGTTGACATCACCATGACCACTTTGAAAGCTTATTTTTTGTGTGCTTTGTTTTTCAGACTTAAATTCAAGAATTAAAGTGCTTCGTACAAAGGATGTCTTGGAGATTGCACGCTTACCAGGTGCATTGGGCCTATACCCCAACTGGATGCAACATGTGCTGCATTATGTTCAATTCATTGCATCGGGAAGCTATATCCAAGCAATAGTTGTGAATCACAATGTCTTACTTCTTCGTGCTCGCACATCAACAAAGAAAACTATTCGGTAACTAAATTTGTTACTTCTTTATTAGTTCGCATTCATTAGGCATAATTGAATTTTATTAGGATGACATGGTTATACTTATTAGTTATTCTTTAAAATTCATAATTTACTTCCAACACCCGATAGTTATCTTCTTTTTTATTAATTTTTGTGTTTTCAGGGAAAGGAGAAGATTACGGTTGTGTTAAAGACTGTCTAACACAATGCAAATCCAAAGTCAGAGCTACTCAGATACCCGAAAATTATTAGTCCACGCTACTCAATATAATATATGTTACTATCATAATGTGGCCTATCATGAATAATGTAACGATTATATGCACGATGCTTGTTTGATGATCTTATTTTTTATGTTATTAAGAAAAAAAATACCAGCTATTACACAATAAAAGTTTTAATTATAATGGGTATGTACAAACAATTCAGAACATTACAATGCAATAACGCCTTATCATCTAGTAACTATATATTTTTATCTCCGCAGCTCTAGCAAGGTATTTTGATCGGATCCGAAATCATTTGGTAATATACATGTTGTTTTACATTAATATCACGCAATTCAGAACATTACAATGCGTAAACAAAACAAAAAAAAGAAAACATTACAATGCAATTACCCCTGTTGGCGCTATTACACAATAAAATTTGATATCATTTTAGTCACAAATAACTTATTCGACGAAATGGCGATACTATACGTGCTGGTTTACATCAATATTAACAACATAATTTCACAAAAACACGCAAACCTATTCTCGCTACAGTTGCTTCCTTTCTTACAATATATTTACGCATTTATTCTAACAATTTCATCCACATATGTCATATATAAGCTTTGAATGTAATCGTGGAATATAAATTCCATCTTCATGTCTGCATTTTTCCATTTTAACCACTTTCTTGAAACAAAGTTCAAATAATACGATATTTACTAAAAAGACACAACAAAATGAGAAAGTTATGGATCGCTGCAATGAAAACTTTAACGTTTAATATGAATGATACAAAAGTATAACCTTTTTTATGTTAACTTTATTTATATATATAAATAGAGGAAAGATCAGGTGTAAAACATATTTTTGGTGCAAAATGCAAAGTTCGTCAAAACTGGATTATAATAAGTTTTAGAGAAAGCAAAAATACGACATAGTTTGTCAAGAGTATTTTATAATTCGTCGCCGAGAAATTAACCATAAATGGGATTTTAAACGAGATTTAATCTCATCCGTCCAAATGACCAAATAAAGGGATATCAATGATTTGTATTTTTTACAAAAATTTGATCTTTGCACCGAATTTTTTCTGTATAAAGAATATGAACTCACTGCGAAACAAGTTAATCTAATCAACACTTTTTCTATATGCTAGTATAAAGAAGTAGGAGTGGTATCCCAAGCAACGCACCAATTTGTTGCCAAAACGTTGTCATTTTGTGTTTACAGGTTCAAAACGACGCAGTTTAGGTGTTCATGCATCTTTTAGGTGTTATTTATATATGAAAAATGCAAAACGACTTAGTTTTACAGTAAAATTAAACAAAATGACGTGGTTGTACTGAATCTGAATGACGAAATTAAGGGATTTTAACTCACACCTATTAAATATCATTATTAATGTTACCAATATATTTGAATAAATAATATCCTACACACCAAAGCTTGTTTATTTTATATTTTTTGATTGTGCGATAACATGTCATACAATCAAGTTCTACACGTATACATCTTTTACATATTACATGAACACTTTTTTAATACTCGGGTACATATGAATCACTATTGGAGCGCGTGCCACACAAGGCACGAACCTGGATTGATACTTGAATCGTCGATTGAAGCACATGTCATCATAAGGCACCTCAATCTTGAAAGCCCACTAGCGAACAAGCATCTCCACGCATCCATGAAGACTTGCGGATTTGCAGAACGTACACAATATGTCCATAAGGGACGGACAACACCTCCTAGAAGGAGTAACAACATGTACACGCCGAGGCGGGACGAAGAACACCTTCACGAAGGAGGAACAACTCGTCCACACGTATGCGGGATGAAAAACACTCCTCCTCAAAAGTTGGGAGAATTATGCTTCTCGGGGGATTCGAACCCTTGACATGTTGACAAAGCGTCAAGAGTTCAAGTCTTTCCACCAAACCCCTTTCGCCACCAAAGCTTGTTTATAGTTCATAGATGCTCTGTGTATTTGATGCATTTTATATTAAATATGTGATAGCAAAAATAAAATAAAGTTATATATTGTAATTTGTAAAATAAAGCTTGATTATTTTTTATGCATTTTGTAATTTGTATTATTGAGAATGATTATTTTTTTATAGCTTTTTTGTTATAAACCAGAAAGTTATGTATTGTATTGGTACATTTGATAGTTTCTATCTCTATTATCTACATGTAATTATATGTTTTCATAGAAGAAGAAATGGAGAAATGTATGACGAATGCTGTTTTAAAGTCATTCCTTCTCTGATCTTGGAAAAGTAATCGTTGAATCAAGATGTAACTTTAAATGTGTATCTCACATGTGCCCTACTAATAGAGTCAAACTTGATAATTTTGACTTTTCATTAAATACAAGTTTCATGTATCCCATTCATTCAAGTTTCATGGACATAGGCAAGTTTACTCGCTAAAACATAAAAATAGTTGGTGCGCGTTTACTTCCTCTCTTTTTCCCCAATTTGATTAATCATGAATATGGGCTAAGATTGAATTTGGGCTTATGGCTAGAAAACTTTTATTGATTCGTTCCAAAGATATGTAACGAATTTTTTTATTAGGTAACGATTCAATCCGTTCTGATTGTGATAACAAGACAAGTATTTTTCTCGATAACTCAAATAACTTTAGAAATAATTGCATATTTGAATCAGGAGCTGCCAAATGTCCGATTAACTTTATTTCCTTCGTGACACACTTTCAAACCTTGATCATTTGAAAGAAGTTTTGAAAGTGAATAAAGGCAAATGTCATGCTCGAAACTGAATCATGAAAATAAACTTAGTAAGATACGTAGCAGATTGTGGCTGAATGAATCAAATGAGGTAGGTGCTTATATTTGGGATTTATGAACTCAAATTATGAATGGGTTCTCAACTGAGCACTCACTATAAAGTGATTATCGATAAATTAGAATAATTTTAATAGAAATCCGCTATCTGCTTGAATTAAATTTCATACAGGAGGATGGAACCGCATCTATGGTTCTATTCATTTTATTAAATATTTGATTTGTTACCTATTCAAATGTAATTGAGCGTGTTTTCCATTTTGTAGGTAAAGATTGCAAGGGGAAAGCCGAGAGGATTACTTTATGATAGATTGTTGAGATTACAAATGTAGTTACCTTACAATCGATGGAGGAACAACTCTCCTGATATATGAAATTATTTACTAAAAATATCTATTTATATTGTGAAAAATAGTTGAACAAATTTATCCATTTTGTAGTCCTGATTTTTTAAAATGGTGAATCTACTAAAAAATCGCAGTTAAGGTACAACTTGAAAATCCAAAAAGATATGCCACTATGGATGATATTAACGAAAAACAATACTAAATAGTAAGATCGATATAAGACACCTCATACATCTCGGAGAAACGATTGGACATTTCGTCGAGATTGGATGGCTCGCGACGGCGCTCCCGCTCTCGACTCTCTTTCTGACGACCCTCCTCGACTGCGTTCTTTCGCTCCGGTTCATCAGTAGTTTGCAGTAGTAGCAAGGGCTCCAACCCACATGTCTGTTCCCTCCCCTCTAGTTAGCTCCCCGTCATGTCAATTTTAAGGATGGTAAATCCCTTGTCACGTTCACCATGTCCGAGATTCAGACTGGCAGAGATCGACTACAACATGCCCTGGTTGCCAAGTTCCCTTCCGGATGCCCCCTCATAGAAGGGGTTTAAACTGCCCTCACTGCTACTTGGAACCTCTCCACCCCAGCTATTATTGGTGCATTGGATGCCATGCATGTTTTATCATCCTAGCTCGGCAGAAGATGCCAATCTAGTCCTTGCCAGCCCTGTCTGTAAGATTAATCAATCTTTGTTTAGAGTTTTCAAGTGAAGCGCAGACTATAACACTAAAACGGAACCCACCAAGATCTCCACCTGGGTTCGCCTTCCTAATATCCCTCCGGATTTATTTGATCAAGGCTTCATATAACTCATTACCTCAACCTTTGGCCGATTCTTAGCGACAGATGCACGCACAAGGTCCTTCTTCAACCCCAGCATTGCCCGTGCCTGTGTGGAGCTAGATATCACAAAGAACCTGCCCTCAGAGGTTTTTGTAAACTTGGGAGGCGATGTCATACACACGCAGGAAGTAGTGTTCGAAACTAGCCTTCAATATTACAGTCGATGCAGAATGCATGGCCACCTTCTAGCTACATGCAGGAAAAATCAACTCGCAGGTGCGTTGGCGCGTGCCACTCAACGTCCATGAGAGGCAGATCCGAAAACTAAGGAATCAGTTCCAACAGATTAGATTAAAATCAAAGAAGCATCTCAACCTCCGCAGAAGAAGCCTGGTAGTTCGTCCAGAATCGTCGCGAAAGGGGGCATGTAGCACAAGATGTTATCAACTATAGACACATGGCAAATAAACAGAGCGATCGTATTGCCAATCCGCTAATAATTAGGGATCCTCAAGCTAAGTCATCAACACGTGAGCCATGCACTATGGAGAAAGGTGGCTATGCAATCCGAGTTCAAACCCTAACACGCGCCTTCTTAATAGGCCTAAGGTCTTGGACGAGCCGACACGCCTGGAGTCCAAGTCAAGTTCTCCCTACCTTAAGCCCACCATGCATGAAAATAATGTCAGTTCCAAAACTTCATGCAACAGCGATGAGCAGTCAGCCGACCATGGTAAGTAAATAGTCCTCTTTGACGACAAGTGCCTGAAAAGTTTATCTCCGGCCCTATCAAATCTATCTTTAGCTCTCGGTAGAACAAGGTTTCGCAGCAATGAGGAACAAAGATAGCAATTATGTTCACGACGATGATGATAGGCACTGTGACAAAAGGGGATGGGCTCTGGTTACATTGCCTCTCACACAGGATCTCCTTGATCAGTTGATAAGCAGAAATTTGTACTATATTTATGCTCCACATTTAGTTGATTTTCGATCATCTTCCTTATTTATATGAGATCTCACTTTATGTTTTAATGCTTTTCAGGTGAAAAAGGATTTCAAGGCAAAACAAAGCACTTTGTGGGAATTTGGGCGAAAACAAGACAAAAGTAGGTGGATTGACATTCCTGTTTGTCACGCATACTTAGAGCTCATACGGTGTCCGAATTATTTGATATATAGCTTGTTGGAAAGATAAATTTAAGGACTACAACTTTTTAGTTTGGGCTAAGAGCTGATTTAGTTGTTAAAGATGTCAAAGTTGAGTTTAAGAAGTCATCTCACTATGCGTTAGTGTCACCCTTGTCGCCTATTTCAGTGATACTAGCCAGACAATTTGCGCTCTTTGGTTTTTCTCGTGTCACCTAATAAGTCACACTAGTGACACATGCGACACATGCTAGGCGGGCCAAATGGGCCAAAACGCAATTTAGGCTAGGGTTTTTGAAAAAATACAAAAAGAAAAATTAAACAAAAAGAGGAGGAGTAGCCGCCAACCCCAATTCAACACATCGATCCAAACACGTCCACACACTTGGAGACGACGGAAAAGAGAGAAGGGGACACGAAAATGCTAAGATTTTGATTGGATTGAAGATTGAGCTTGAAGGGATTATCGACATCAATTCGAAGGGTGTAGTAATTCCTTTGTCTCTTTGTAATTTTCGTTCCAAATAAAACATTACTTGTATTTCCATGCCGATGGATAGTGAGTAGTGACCCATATTTTGGGGTCCTACGAATCTTGTCTACCTATGAATCGTTGAATAAAAGAAATATTTGCATGAATTGATTTGTCTTATTGGATTTGTATTTGACTTAGCGCTTAAACCCAAGCGATGCATACTAGGTGTTTGACGAAATGCCTAATTGTATTGCGTTGAGTTATTAAGTCAATAGCGCTGAAAGGGTGAGACTTAGTATCCGACAATTAAGTAAAATACACTTTATAAACGTGGTGACTACGAGAGTAGCACAAGTTTGTAACGGGAAAGGCACGTTCTACGACAAGGACTCCCCCATGTTTACGCGACGAGAGTTGGTAAAAATCAGCGACTTTCTTGATTCGAACCAATAGCGCCGAAAGGGTGAGATTCATAGTTTAAGGTACATTTCCAATATAAACCAATAGCGTGTTGCATGACTTGAGTGTACAATTAGGTAAAGTAGGTCCTTGAAATACCTTCTTGAATTGAACTTGATAAGATTAGAACTTAGATAAAAATAACACTTTCAAACATTCGAATCGGAATAGGTAAATCGAAGCACAACTATACATAGTACATGAGTTTACATTGCTCCCTTGGGTACGACTCGGTCTTACCGAATTTATAAATCTTGTTTGACTCTACGACGATCCTCTTTATTGACAAATCGAGAGGGTAAAAATAGACTTGTCACCTAGCAAGCTTTGTCAACCAGGAAAGAGAAAAAGGCAAAGAAGTGCAGTCCAAGTCATCCTCTGAGGATCCTACAGAGTACTCGAGATGCAGTGATGATGAAGAAATCACTGAAGAATGTATTGCAGACAAGTACAAGGAGTTGTTCAACCAGTGGCTGGAAGGAGTTGAGCTGAATAAGAAGCTTCATTGCAATCTAGCTAATCTGAAGGAAGAGAAAGATAAGATGTGGGAAGAAACGACTATTCTGGTTGCCCAAAAAGTAGAACATCATCAGATGATCGAGGATCTCAAACTCTAGATGAAGAAAAAGAGAGAAGAAAGAGCTGAACTTGTTGCACAAAAGGCTAAACTTCTGACAGTTATATCATCACTAAATATTCAGATTGAGAAGAGCCAAGACGAACATCCCGGAATCATCAATGACTTAAAGAAGAGGAACGCTGCACTAAGTCGAAAAGAGGCATATTTACTTGATTCTGTGGACGCATTGAGATGTCAAATTGAGACAAACAAACTTCTTCATGAGGAAACTTTGGATGAGCTAACAACCTCAAGAAGTCAGTCAAGATGATCAACTCTGGGTCCAAGAATCTAGATTTATTCTAGGAGCTCAAAGGATGGGTGGTGGCTACAAGGGTCTTGATTTCACTGGCACAGCTGGTTCCGAGAAGACAACTTTTGTGAAAACTGTGCCGCGGAACTACAAGGAACCGACGGACCATCACCTTCAAAGAAGAAAAAGATGGTATCCTCCAAGGAGACAAGACAGCCAAAGGTGCTACTACTACAACCAAGTGGGACACATCAAAACAAGATGTCAGGAATTCCACAAGTTCCTCAGAAAGTAGGACCAAGCGCCTAAACCGCGGGTGAGACAAGTCTGGAGAGTCAAACAGAAAGATGAGGTATGTCATATTGCCTTCAGCTTTACGAGTCACCTGAAGAAGGAACGTTAGTACTTTGACAGTAGCTAATTGAGACATATTACTGGAAACCAAGATTTCCTGACTGTCTAGAAGAGTTCAAAGGAAAGTCCGTGACGTTTGGAGATGGAGTGCAAGGCAAAGTACTTGGAAAAGGTACTCTGAATGTTCAAGGACTACCCAGATTGAAAGATGTTTTACTTGTCAAAGGCCAGCAAGCAAATCTGATCAGCATAAGCCAGCTATGCGATGGTGAGCATCATGTCCAGTTCACACATGACGAATGTGTGGTGTTGAACAAAAATGATGAGCGAGTCCTGACAGGAAGAAGGTCCTCTAACAACTGCTACTTGTTAAACCTTGGTCGTCCTACAGCTGAAACAACATGCTTGCTAAGCAAAACTGAAGAGATGAGTCTCTGGCACCAGCGAATGGGACACCTAAATTTGAGGACACTAAAGAAGGTTTCCACTGAAGGACTGGTTCGTGGATTACCTAAAGTGGAAGGTGACGTAAGTAATTTCTGTGGAGATTGTCAGATTGGGAAGCAAATCAAAGTTGCACACGAGGAGACCTCTGGAGCTGATGCATATGGATCTGATGGAGCCAATGCAAGTGGAAAGCTACTCTGGGAAGAGGTATGTACTAGTCTCTGTTGATGATTACTCTCGATTCACATGGACAAGTTTCTTGCGAGAAAAATCAGATGTTGTTCAAGCATTTGTTCAAATATGCACCCGCCTGGAGCGAGAAAGAGAAGATAAAGGAGAACATCTAGTTGCTATGAGAAGCAACCATGGAAAGGAGTTCGAGAACAATGCTCTTACTGAGTTCTGCACACAAAGGTGGATTGCTCAACAGTTCTCATCCCCAATCACACCACAGCAGAATGGAGTTATCGAAAGGAAGAATCGAACCATTCAGGAGCTGGCTCGGGTGATGAACCTTGAAAAAAAGGTACCATTGAAGTTTTGGGCTGAAGCTATGAATACCGCGTGCTATGTCATAAATAGAGTAACGACGTGTAGTATTTTGTGCGTCAAAAATAATTTATAAAATCGGTAAGTACCGAGTCGTTCAAGAGAGCAATTGTAAACTTGCGCACTATGTAAGGTAAACGTGTAGTATTTTGTGCGTCAAAAATAATTTATAAAATCGATAAGTACCAAGTCGTCCAAGGGAGCAATTGTAAACTTGCACACTATGTAAGGTTATGCTTCTATTTATCCTAGTCGGAAACGATTGTTTGTTTGGTTTTATAATTTAAACTAAACAAGTACGTAAAAAAAAATTTAACGAATTTCGATAAGTATTTCGGGGAACTACTTCACTTACCCAACATTAGAATCAAGTTTATTAACTAGCATGCAATGATTTGCCTATATTGATTGGAAAATAGCCGCACAATCCAAGTAAGAACCTCACCCTTTCGGCGCTATTGGTTCAAATTGGAATTGTACCTTAAACTACGAACCTCACTCTTTCGGCACTATTGGTTCGAATCAAGTAACTCGTTGATGTTTACCAACTCTCGTCGCGTAAACATGGGAAGTCCTTGTCGTAAAACTAGCCTTTCCCATTACAATCTCGGGCCACTCTCGTAGTCTCCGAATTTGTAACGTATATTTTACTTAATAGTCGGATGTTTAGCCTCACCCTTTTGGCGCTATTGGTGACAGTTGGTTTTTATGTATAGTCAAAAGAAACATGTAAAGAAACATAGTCGGATTATATGCTAGGAGAATCAAGTTTTCAACTCAGCTATTCCTTCAATATTCAATGATAAGGTGATTATCGATCAAGAAACATGTAATGAAATGGTTTCAAGGGGTTTCAATTCAATTAAAGAGAGTTTCGAGGGGATACTCCCCTCCTTGGCAATTTCCCAACGATCATGTACACAAGAGTTAAATTATCTTTAGGGGTTGATTGGTTCAAACCTAGCTTGGGCTAAGGTAGACTAACTATCGTGTGATCTATCCTAGTCAAGCCATCTTAATTAGAACCTCACTTTATCAAGATATTGATTCACTCTATAGCACTATTATCCTTGGAACATCTCCCAAGGTAATAAATGTCATAGGCATAAAACTTTAGTTAACCACATACCCATGCATTTACTCTCATAAACACTAGATATGTTCATTTCCACAATATCCAAATCATCACTAAGCTTTTTCAATTCTTAGATCACAATTCTAAGATCAACATGTCACTTAGGCATTTTATCAAACACTTAGCAACATATCATGAATAGAACACTTAGTGAAAACGAAATCAACTCCATAGATTGCAAATTGAATGTGTATACATGATCATTGAGTACCAAGGAGGGTTGTAAAACCCTCAAAACACAAGGAGACTACTCACACATCAAGTAAGACAACCATGATGTGAGTAGGGTTTAAGCACAACTACAAAGAGAATAGAAGAAGGATAGAAGAAGGATGATTAATCCTAATGTCTCCCTTTGATCTTCACTCCTCCTTGGTTAGATGATGATGGATGACCTTGATTTGATCTCTTTCTTTGGTATTTTCCCCCCAAGATGCCAAGTGCTTAGGTCAAAATTGCCTCTTTCTATTTATAGCCTCGGGTAGAATTCGCACTGTAGTAGCCCAGTCGGTCGACTGGGATGTGCTGGCGGCCCAGTCGGTCGACTGGAGGTTGAAAGGGCAGTCTCGTGTAGTGATCTCCCAGTCGACCGACTGGAGGGTCCAGTCGACCGACTGTGCAAAAGAAGAATGTGAGCCTCCTGAGTAGCTTGGCCAGTCGACCGACTGGCGACCTCGGTCGAGCGACTGCGCAAGTGGGCAAGTCTGGGCATCTGAAGCTTCTGGTAAGTCGACCGACTGGAGGGTCCAGTCGACCGACTACGGAAATGTTGATTGCGGGCCTTCTGAAGCCTTTCGCCAGTCGACCGACTGGAGACTCTTTTTGCCCATGTTTTGCTCTAGTCTTCGATTTTTCCCCGAGTTTTCGTATTTTGGCTTTGACACTAAGATATCTTGTTTTGTACCTGAAACGTACGAAAAGAGATCAAATGACATCGAATCATCGCCGGAAACGAACTAAAGCTATAGTGAAAACGGGTACTAATAAGTCAAAAACTAGACTTATCAACACTCCACACTTAAGCTTTGTTCATCCCGAACAAGGTATGCAAATATGTCAAAGTCGTGCAAATGGCGAAATGCTAGTGGCGCTATGTTTTTCATCTATTTTCCTCACTAGCTTTCACAAGGTCTCGATCATTATTGCTAACATGTTATTGAACAGTAAATGCAAGTATATACAACCTAACTAGCTCCTTTTCGTAGGCGTTACGAATGCATTTAGCGTATGCATTAAGCCTTTAAATCCCTAGGCTACCCTAGTGGACGAGTTATAGTCTCGTGAGAGTTTTCAGAAAAGGGAATACTCACAAATCCCAAATGCACCTATCCCATGAGAATGAATGCAAGAGTGCTCAACCAAGGCTAGGATTTCTCAAAACAAATCCTTCACCCCAAGCTAGGACTACCTTCACATTATCATCAAAAGAACTTTCGAACCATTTAAGTATCCCATGAGGTTTTGCATTCAAGATCATCAATACTAGAGCTATCAATCGTCTCATCCAACGTTCTACTCATTTTCAAGGCAATACAATGAAGACATAGTTTAGTTTGCACAAAAGAGTGTCAACCACTCACCTATGCTAGCTAGGGCTAGTCCATGGGCTTGCGACATGAAACTCATTCCCAAGTTTTAGGCGCTTAAGCCATAATCCATAAGGGAAGAGGAGTTCGACACTAGAGTTCTTAATAAACAAGCATAGACCAAATGATAGTTCCCGTGCAAGCACAAGGGTCGTCCAAGAGTTAATCCAACTAGCACACAATAAAAATGATGCACCCGCGCAAATGTAGGATGATGGAAGAACATAAAGTCAAGTCTTAAGTGCTCCTTATTTTCTTTTTCAAATGGCCTTTGGCCTACAAATGCTTTCGAGGGGGAACTTTTCTTCCTAAGCCCCGGCATTTGTATGTTTTTGCACAAAACTTCTCGTGCACTTGAGAAAGTTTTTGGTCGGGGCTTTGCCCTCTTTTGACCATGAAAATGAAGCATTTTTTGTTGGGGCCTATTTTTTGCCCTCTTTTGTTTTTGACTCCACACTTAAAACTTGACAATATGTTCAAATGTATGGAATGCACGGGAAACAATCATAAGCAAGGCACTAAATTTGAAGAACTCAAGTCACCAAGGAGCATACAAAAGGTCTAAGTGTTTCGTGAAAATCTTAAAAGTGCTTGCTAAAACTTAATCCAAGGTATTTCAACGAAAATACCTAGAAAATTAGATAGACAAGGGATAGCAATGATATTGATTCACAAGAATGCACATTCATAGGACTAGGTCGGTTATAAGTTCAAGATTCAATAAATGTGACAAATAGGCTAGATGTGATTTATAGGAATTCAGAATCGATAGTCACAAGCCTATGTGGTTAAAAACACTCTCATGTAGGGATAATGTGCAAAAGATGCAAGTGTCCATCTAAAAATGATATGCATGGCATGAAAACATGGGAATATGCGCATCAAACCACTCCACACTTAATTCAAGCTTAGTCCCTAAGCGCAAAGAATGATAAAATAAAGGCAAAGGCGCATAGGAACTCCCCTCGTTTGTAGAGCCGGTGACATAACTCTTTGGACTGAGAAATAACTTTTGGTTGCAAATGTAGACAAAGAAGGTGAATTTGGAACATGATAATGATATGTAGATGTATATCATGTAGAGTGAACAACATAAATGGTAAACACCTTCAATATCATAAGAAATGTAGCATACAACCAAAGACAAGTCAAGAGTATATCACTCAAAATGGCATACATCATCCAAAATTGCGCCAAAAGGCGACTTAACATCCAAGTACATGATCTAAGCAAGAAGGCATCAAGGCATAGACAAAAGTAAGATCAAAATGCAATACAAGCTCAAGATGTAGCCTCATCGCCTCCTGGAGTGATCTCTCTAGCAGAATCTCGAACCCTCTCCAATGTGGCGCCAGTGAATCGTTCGCTCTCCCCTCTAATGGAACTCTCTCGCTCCACTGTGGCTCCAGTGTATCGTGAGCCCGCCTCCCCGGGTCTAGAAGCTGGCGTGGTAGGCAATGGGAAGACGGCATGAGGGACTGAAAACTCTGGATCAACTGGAGGAGGAGCAACTGGACCACCGGGAGCTCTGATCATAGATAATAGTGTGGACCAGAGCCACTCCCACTCCTGGCGAGCTCGCATGTCTGCCTCTCTAGCAAAATCCTCAAGCCTATTCAAGCCACTCCTCAAGTCAGCAATATCAGAGGAGATCCTCTGTCTCCACTCGGTCGAGTCATCTGTGGCAGGAGGTGGACCCTCAACAGCAGGCTCCTCTGTGGGCAGCTCCTCATCAATGGGAGCCCCGGGCTCTATAGCCGTGGGGGGGGAAGGTATAGGAGAGGCGGGAGGGGATGGAGTGAGGTTGGTTCTGCAGTAGAGGGGGTTGACTTGCTTGAATAGCCCCCTCCGATACGCCGCATAATACTGAAGCTCCTTCTTGTGAGACTTCCTGTCTGTCTCCCAAGTCTTACCGTCCTTCTTGATGATGTGCATGTGCTTCATGGTGGCCAAATCAAGTGTGCTCTTGGATGACTTGGGACATCTCTCATGGCCGAAGGTGAAGTTACACCTTAAGGCTATCAATGTGATCAAGGAGCCACCTCCCAAAGCACGATTCCTCGTAACCTCCTTAACAATGGCCTGAAAATGGGAGGCAAGGATAGCAAGCCAATCAATGACCTCTTCGTGATCAATAGCTAACATGAGGTCCATGTCGGGGAGGGTAAACGACCTAACCTTCGCCATCCGAGTGTTTATCCATATGGCTATGAGGTGGTGGATGACAGATCCCACTGCACTGTCGTTAAGGTGCAGTGTTCTCTGTACAAATAAATTTATAATGTCCGCTACTCGCGACTACACTACTGGGTAGTAAGTGGTAAGTAGGGGTCGAACCCAAAGGAATTAGGGGGATAAGTTGTTCTTTAAGTTGGACGATTTTGGGATTGATTGGTTGGTTTTAAAGCTACCAGCTAAGTGATTGATTGGTTGATTGGTTGGTTTTAGTACTGGAAAGTAACTGATAACTATTATAATTAAAAGAACGTGTTCGGTTTCAGGGGCCTTGTATTATATCCTGTTTATCATTGACCCTTAGTGAATCTTCTAAGTATTCAAACGTGCATCAAGGCCATTCCAAGCACTCGATTTGCCACACTGTCTAGTCTTTTGCAAAAGTGTTCGATAGTGTATCAAGGCCATTCCAAGCACTCGATTTGCACACACCGTCTAGATTTTTGCAGAAAACGTAAAGCCCTTGTTCTATTTAGACTAATACCCCATTCCAAGGTATACTAGCATGTGTGCATCCATTTGATCGGTCATTCCCGAGCAATCAAATGGTGTTTTAGAGAGGTCAAACTCCTCAGATAAGCTTTGCCATTCCAAGCATCCACTTATCCGAGTATGTTTACGAACTTCCACGGAAGAGCTTTGACATTCCAAGCATCCACTCAACCTTGGAAGTTCTGGCCTAATATATGGCACATAGAACAAGTTTTGAATACAAAGACGAGACACTAATTTAATAGTCTAAAACATTTTATAATACAAGTCCACCCCTTCTACCGAACGACTAGTTTAGCTACTATTTATCGCGCTAAACATTATAACTAAGGAATTGGAAATTAAAGACGGAAATAAATATCAGAATACTTACTACCGTTGAAGCGCCAAGGGAGCAATCCTTTATTTCCAAAACCAAACTTACAATTTCTAGAGAGATAAGTGAATTACAATTTTTGTGGATGGATGAAATGAGGAGGAGGAGGTTGGTATTTATAGCCATAAGGGGAGGAGATGGGTGGTGGAGATGGTGGCACATGTCTTTTGATCCAAGGGATGAGGAGGAGGAGCAAGGAGGAGCTGCCACATGGGGGAGGAGAAAGCCACCGGTCACATGGAAGAGGAGCCGCCGGTAGCAGGTGGTGGAATGGGGAGGAGCTCCTCCCTTGGCCACCTCCAAGCATGGTGGCCGGTCATCTTGTCCAAGCGTGCATTTTGATAGTTGATTTGGAATGGCCAAGTGATTCTAAGACTAATGGTCGAGCCAGATTTTCCAAATTCCATGGTTTGGTCGAGCAACTTGGTCTTGGTGCCTATGCGCGAGGCTTTTACTTGGAATTGGGCCAATCTGCTAATCTGCTCGGGCGTTTCGTCTGGGAAGCGAGATTGTCCGACTTGGTGGGCATTCCAAATATCTTGGTCGAGCCAGAATCTCCAGATGCATCGGTCGGGTCGAGCGACTTGGTTTGGGTGCCTAAGCGCGCCGGGCCTTTGCCTTGGAATTGAGCTAACTGCCAATCTGCTCGAGCATTCGCCTTGGAGTCTCGACAACTTCCACCTTATTTTCCATTTGGAACATTTAGGTCGAGGTGGAATTGTCAGATGAGGTGGTTTGCTCGAGCGACTTGAATTGAGTGCTTGGTTAGCTCGGCGGAGAGCCTGGAACTGCCTCAACCGGTCGGGTGGTTTCTGCGGCATTTTCTCACCCGGTCGGTTGAGTCTTCAATGCAAATTCCTCTTTGACTTGATTTGTTTGGAGTGATTCCATGTCAGGATCCTTGAGATTTCTTCAGTCAGCGTCTGATCTTGACCTTGGAATAACTCTAAACATCTTTTCAGCGTAAAATCCTCTCCTTAGCGTGTTTTCTCTCTAAGCGCCAAAATACCCTGTTGAAATATATCGGTACTAACAAGCAAAAGTTAAATAGACCAACAGTCTAATTAAGGGGTTTTACGGTGTTTATGATTCGTATAATTTGGGTCCATCATATCACCCCACACTTTTAGTTGTTCGTCCCGAACAATGCTATTAAAGGGCGGCATTCTAAGTTGGCTTTGGAATATGAAAATGAGACTGTGGGACTTGATTTATCCTAGTTCATGCATTACTTACTTATTACCAAATTGAACTGTGTAAATAAATAGAAGTAACTTAATACTTGTACCTCCGTGCTGAGATGCAATTCATATTGGATGTTTCGGGAGATAGCCCTTTTTTGGTTCCTGGACTGCAACTTCGGGATCGGCTCGCACTATATGGTTTCCTTGTAGCTTTCTCTAGCACGTGATTTGGTTCGGGTTTCACTGGTTTGAGTACTTTGATTTTTCTTTTGGCGAGGGACTGCTTTTGTAGTGAATCGGCCTTTGGCCTTTGATTTGACTCTTTGAGTACTTCACTTTTTTTTTGTTCGGTTAAAACCTTCACAATTTTGGGCCTTTGGCCTCTTGATTTGCTTCTTCGAGCTTTTCGCCTTTTTGTGGCTTTGCTAGTCTATTTTCTCAAGCCTTTTTTGGGAGGTCCAATCATCGCCCGCAAGCCTATGGAAATACCTCCCCGCTCCTCTCATCGTTGTTGTTTCGCGCGGGTCAAGATGAGGGTCGCTCATCTATTTTCTCGGCTACTTTAACTAGAGAGAGGACGGTCTGATTCCCGTCCTCGCCTTTTCTTTTCTTTTTGCATAAACACTGCATGGCGGAGATGACTTCAATCTTCACTGAAACCCGAAGTGCAGCCTCCACTGACTTCGAAAACCATATAGTTTGATCTGATCCTTTGATTGCTTCCCAAGCCTTTCTAGGGCGATTTATGTCAACTCCACATCCCTAGTTTTATCTCAGTACAAAGGACAAATGAAAAGTTACGTCCTAAGTTTTTAGACAGTTGAATTTTCACAAGGTAAATGCATGAATTTTGGTCTATCTTTTTCACATTCTTAAGTTCATATTTTCAAAAAGATACTATTACTAAAAAAAATAGCAAGCATGTTATTTATATACAAAGGTGGTTCTCACCCCACACTTTTGAACGAAGGCGTGCCTTAGTTCAAAAGTCATGCAAGCTTAAAACTAAATGACTGAATTTAAATGACAGAAAGTAAGATAGTGTCGGGTTACCTCCCGACCAGTGCACTTGTTTAACGTCGTTGGCTCGACAGTACCTCGTTGTGGATCATTGGTTGGGGTCCCATGGGTGGCTCAGGTCGTACTTCGCCACCGTTCCTGTGTTGCTTCTTGCCTTGCCTTTTCCTGATTTCTTGTGCGTGTTAGAACCCCATGGTTGTGGTATTTTTTCTCTCCATTGCTTTTGAGAAGGTGAAGGAACTTTGACCATAGCTGCTGGTCTAATGAGTCGTGCCCGCTTGTTACTCCTTCCGGGTTTCCATTCCTTGGGCCCATGTCTTTGCCGCTTCTTCATGTATGGTCGGTTGGCATCCTTGCAGTTTCGGGAGTTCAGTCTTTTGCCAAGCGACCTCAAGCATGCGCCCTTGCTAACCCTCTTCTTTGTGGCAGAGATGATTGGCCGTCCTTGGTCCTTACACCTTTCAGGAGGCTCTTCTTGGCTTGCGACGAGTGGGAGCTCCTGCGTTGATTGTTTTGGCTCATGCTTCTCCTCCAACTCGCCTAGCACTGTATCATTGATCATCTCATCTTTGGTGGCCGTGATCTTCATAGAATATGAAGGGTTAAGTAGGGGCTTCTCGGCCATAAGGACAGGGCCTTTCTCGAGCAGCTCTTCTGTGAGGACCGGGCCTGTCGTGATTTTCTTGGTTAGTTCGGCAGTGAGGTCCATGTATGTCTCGGCTGATTTGGTAGTGAGGTACGGGACTTCCTCGGGCAGATTGCATGGGCTCGTGTTGGGTGCTTCGACAGTGAGGACTGGGCCTGTCCTGGCCGGTTCTTCTTCGGTTATTTGTGAGTCTTCATCCTCTGTCGGCGCTTCGTCATCAGTTTGGTGCATCGGCCCTTGTTTTGTGCTTTCTGCCAACTCGTCTATGAGGTCCCAAGTTTCAGCCATGGTTAACTTCATGATTGAGCCTCCTGCAGCATCATTAAGTCTTTTCCACTCAAGGGGCGTCATTCCAGCAAGAAACCTTTGAATAAGATTGTGGTTGGTGAATCCGTGGTGCGGGCAGCGCGAAACAATGGTATCAAAGTACGAATAGTATTCGTCCAAAGTTTTGTCCCGGGATTGCTCAAGGTGGAGAATCTTCTCGCGGGTTTCAAGTCGGAGAGATGGCGGGGAAAACTCTTCTAGAAATTTGGCTCGTAGATCCCCATAATTGCCTTCATAAGCAGCACATGAGTAATACCAATCTATTGCCGAGTCAATTAAAGAAAATTTGAAGCATTTCAGCTTAAACTCCTCTAACGTCTCATTCTCAGGTTTCATGTGGCGGCAGATGTGGTGAAAATGTTGGCAATGAATCACAGGGTCCTCTTCAATGGTACCTCCGAATTTGGGGAGACAGTCGAGCATTTTAAACATAAGGTTGCTGCCCCCATCATTCCAAGGTTCGCTTCCGTAGTATGATGACATGGCGAATTATGAATAACATAAAAAAGAACAACTATCCATTTGCTAATTCCCCGGCAACGGCGCCAATTTGACAGATCCCACTGCACTGTCGTTAAGGTGCAGTGTTCTCTGTACAAATAAATTTATAATGTCCGCTACTCGCGACTACACTACTGGGTAGTAAGTGGTAAGTAGGGGTCGAACCCAAAGGAATTAGGGGGATAAGTTGTTCTTTAAGTTGGACGATTTTGGGATTGATTGGTTGGTTTTAAAGCTACCAGCTAAGTGATTGATTGGTTGATTGGTTGGTTTTAGTACTGGAAAGTAACTGATAACTATTATAATTAAAAGAACGTGTTCGGTTTCAGGGGCCTTGTATTATATCCTGTTTATCATTGACCCTTAGTGAATCTTCTAAGTATTCAAACGTGCATCAAGGCCATTCCAAGCACTCGATTTGCCACACTGTCTAGTCTTTTGCAAAAGTGTTCGATAGTGTATCAAGGCCATTCCAAGCACTCGATTTGCACACACCGTCTAGATTTTTGCAGAAAACGTAAAGCCCTTGTTCTATTTAGACTAATACCCCATTCCAAGGTATACTAGCCTGTGTGCATCCATTTGATCGGTCATTCCCGAGCAATCAAATGGTGTTTTAGAGAGGTCAAACTCCTCAGATAAGCTTTGCCATTCCAAGCATCCACTTATCCGAGTATGTTTACGAACTTCCACGGAAGAGCTTTGCCATTCCAAGCATCCACTCAACCTTGGAAGTTCTGGCCTAATATATGGCACATAGAACAAGTTTTGAATACAAAGACGAGACACTAATTTAATAGTCTAAAACATTTTATAATACAAGTCCACCCCTTCTACCGAACGACTAGTTTAGCTACTATTTATCGCGCTAAACATTATAACTAAGGAATTGGAAATTAAAGACGGAAATAAATATCAGAATACTTACTACCGTTGAAGCGCCAAGGGAGCAATCCTTTATTTCCAAAACCAAACTTACAATTTCTAGAGAGATAAGTGAATTACAATTTTTGTGGATGGATGAAATGAGGAGGAGGAGGTTGGTATTTATAGCCATAAGGGGAGGAGATGGGTGGTGGAGATGGTGGCACATGTCTTTTGATCTAAGGGATGAGGAGGAGGAGCAAGGAGGAGCTGCCACATGGGGGAGGAGAAAGCCACCGGTCACATGGAGGAGGAGCCGCCGGTAGCAGGTGGTGGAATGGGGAGGAGCTCCTCCCTTGGCCACCTCCAAGCATGGTGGCCGGTCATCTTGTCCAAGCGTGCATTTTGATAGTTGATTTGGAATGGCCAAGTGATTCTAAGACTAATGGTCGAGCCAGATTTTCCAAATTCCATGGTTTGGTCGAGCAACTTGGTCTTGGTGCCTATGCGCGAGGCTTTTACTTGGAATTGGGCCAATCTGCTAATCTGCTCGGGCGTTTCGTCTGGGAAGCGAGATTGTCCGACTTGGTGGGCATTCCAAATATCTTGGTCGAGCCAGAATCTCCAGATGCATCGGTCGGGTCGAGCGACTTGGTTTGGGTGCCTAAGCGCGCCGGGCCTTTGTCTTGGAATTGAGCTAACTGCCAATCTGCTCGAGCATTCGCCTTGGAGTCTCGACAACTTCCATCTTATTTGCCATTTGGAACATTTTGGTCGAGGTGGAATTGTCAGATGAGGTGGTTTGCTCGAGCGACATGAATTGAGTGCTTGGTTAGCTCGGCGGAGAGCCTGGAACTGCCTCAACCGGTCGGGTGGTTTCTGCGGCATTTTCTCACCCGGTCGGTTGAGTCTTCAATGCAAATTCCTCTTTGACTTGATTTGTTTGGAGTGATTCCATGTCAAGATCCTTGAGATTTCTTCAGTCAGCGTCTGATCTTGACCTTGGAATAACTCTAAACATCTTTTCAGCGTAAAATCCTCTCCTTAGCGTGTTTTTGTCTCTAAGCGCCAAAATACCCTGTAGAAATATATCGGTACTAACAAGCAAAAGTTAAATAGACCAACAGTCTAATTAAGGGGTTTTACGGTGTTTATGATTCGTATAATTTGGGTCCATCAGTGGATAATCTTCAAAACCGGGTCGGTGATTGCCGAAGAGTTGTAGGATGAGATAAACCACTCATTCCGCCCCGAAATCCTCTTCCAAAATATGCACTTCTCATGCTCAGTGAATTTCCATGCTGTAGCATCATGAGGAGGGAATTCTAGCCAATCACGAATCACACTCTCCTTAAACTTGAAATCTCGTCCTCCCAAAAACAAATTTCCACACAAATGCACTACTCTCCCCCTCCTCCTCCTTAAACCACTCAAAGGAGCAAAGAAACTCCTCCACTACTGATGGTTGCACAGTCGTTATGCGCAATCGTCAAGAATAAATTTATAAATGTCCGCTACTCGCGACTTCACTACTGGGTAGTAAGTGGTAAGTAGGGGTCGAACCCAAAGGAATTAGGGGGATAGTTGTTCTTTGAGGGGATTATTCAGCGAGAGAGCGTGTTTTAGGTTGGTTGGTTGGTTTTAAAGCTACCAGCTAAGTGATTGATTGGTTGGTTGGTTGGTTTTAGTACTGGAAAGTAACTGATAATTATTACAATTAAAAGAAAGCATTCGGTTTCAGGGGCCTTGTATTATATCCTGTTTATCATTGACCTTTAGTGAATCTTCTAAGTATTCAAACATGAATCGAGGCTATTCCTAGCTCAAGACTTGCAACATCGTCTAGCCTTTTTAAGGTCGTAGAGCACTTATTCTACTTCAACTAATTCCTCCTTCCGAAGTATCTTAGCCTTATGTGCATCCATTTGGTCCCTTTGGTCCAGTTTCCAAATGGTTTTTTAGATAGATCGAACTCCTCAGATAAGCTTTGCCCGTCAAAGCATCCACTTACCCGAGTATGTTCACGAATCCCAAGGAAGAGCTTTGCCCGTCAAAGCGTCCACTCAACCTTGGAAGTTCTAATCTTATATATGGCACATAGAATAAGTTTTGAATACAAATACGAGACACTAAGTTAATAGTCTAAAACATTTTATAATACAAGTCCACCCCTTCTACCGAACGACTAGTTTAGCTACTATTCATCGCGCTAAACATTATAACTAAGGAATTGGAAATTAAAGACAGTAAATAAATATTAAAATACTTACAACCGTTGAAGCGCCAAGGGAGCAATCCTTTATTTCCAAAACCAAACTTACAACACTTAGAGAGAGAAGTGTTTACAAACTTATGGATTTGATTTTGATTTTGTGATGATACAAATGAGGAGGAGATGAGCTCCATTTATAGGGAGGAGAAGGGAGGAATGGATGGAGGAGATGATGGCATGTGGTTTTTGATCCAAGGGAGGAGAAGGAAGAAGAAGGAGGAGGCGCCACATGGGGGGAGCAAAAGCCGCTGGTTGCCGGTTGTGGGGAGGAGGAGCCGCCGGTCATGGAGGGGAGGAGCTCCTCCCTTGGCCACCTTCTCTTCAAGTGGTCGGTCACCAAGGCAAATGGATGAGTTTTGTGAGTTTTGTGCAGTCTTTTCACAAAACTATCAGTGTGTTTCGTCCCGGGCTGACTTGATTCCTCTTCTGCTTAATTTGTTATGAGTGATTCAACGTCAGGATCCTTGATATTTCTTCAGTCGGCTTATGATCTTGACCTCGGAATGACTCGTAACATCTTTTCTGCTTTAAAAGCTCCTCTTTAGCATGTATTCTCTCTAAGCTCTGAAATACCCTGTAGAAATATATCGGAACTAACAAGCAAAAGTTAAATAGACAAAGTGTCTAATTAAGGGGGTTTTACTGTGTTTATGATTCGTATAATTTTGGTCCATCATATCACCCCACACTTTTAGTTGTTCGTCCCGAACAATGCTATTAAAGGGCGGCACTCTAAGTTGGTTTTGGAATATGAAATTTAGACTGTGGCACTTGATATATCCTAATTCATGCATTACTACTTATTACCAAATTAAACTGCGTAAATAAATAGAAGAAACTTAATACTTGTACCTCCGTGCTGAGATGCAAATTATATTGGATGTTTCGGGAGATAGCCCTTTTTAGGCTCCTGGACTGCAATCTTGGGACCATCTCGCACTATATGGTTTTCTTGTAGCTTTCTCTAGCACGTGATTCGGTTCGGATTTCACTGAGTTGAGCCTTTTTAATTTCTTTCTTCTTTGGCGAGGGACTGCTTTTTTGTAGTGAATTGGCCTTTGGCCTTTGATTTGACTTTTTTGAGTACTTCACTTTTTTTGTTCGGTTAAAACCTTCACAATGTTGGGCCTTTGGCCTCTTGATTTGCTTCTTCGAGCTTTTTGCTTCTTTGTGACTTGCCAGTCCAGTTACGGCGTAACACTGCTCCATCGAGGAGTCATTCTGCAGAGGCCCTTTTCCCATCCTCTTTTGAGTTTCTTCATTGATCCCATAGTTTTCTGTAACTTGCTCATTGATCAAGGGGAAAAGTCGGGAAAGCCTCAAAAGGCTTGGTTCTGCCTCGTTATGATTGTCAGTGAGGAACTGGTCGTAGATAGTCTCGGCTGCCTGGGTAATGATAGTCGGGTATGAATTGGGCAGTTCGTCAGTGGTATTCTGGACTCCAACCTCGTTGCTTCCGGTGCTTTCCATATCTGATTCTTCTGATGGTTCAGGAGTCTCTTCTGACGGCTCGGTAGTTTCTTCTTTGTCTGCCTCAGGGTCAGCTTCATTTATCTGCATTTCCTCGTCAGTTTGGGGTACTCGTCTTGTGGCAGCGGCCAGGCCAATTATAAGGTTCCACATGTCTGCAATGGTGAAGTTTCCGGCCGATCTTCTCATTGCTTCGTTAACTCTTCCCAGCTCTTCGGACCTCATCCCACGAAGAAATTTTTGGAGAAGAACTTTCTTCGTGAATCCATGGTGCGGGCAGCTTGAGACGATGGCATCATAGTTCGTGTAGTATTCGTCCAAGGTCTCATCCCGGGATTGTTGAAGGCACATGATCTTCTCATGGGTTTCTTGGCGTAAGGATGGTGGGGAGAATTCCTTCAGGAATGGAACGCAGAGATCTACGTAACGTTCTGCACTGCAAGCGGTGGATGCGTAGTACCATATCGTGGCAAAGTCAGTTAGAGAGAATTTAAAGCATTTAAGCTTAAATTCCTCTAACACTTCATTTTCAGGTTTGATGTGGTGGCAGACGTGGTGGAAGTTTCGGCAGTGCTGTACTGGGTCTTCTCCCTCCGTTCCTCCGAACAGGGGCAGATATCGCGTTGTCCATGCATGCGTAGTGGGTAGTGTCATATGGAAATGAAAAAGAACAACTATCCGACGGCTAATTCCCCGGCAACGGCGCCAATTTTGATGGTTGCACAGTCGTTATGCGCAATCGTCAAGAATAAATTTATAAGTGTCCGCTACTCGCGACTTCACTACTGGGTAGTAAGTGGTAAGTAGGGGTCGAACCCAAAGGAATTAGGGGGATAGTTGTTCTTTGAGGGGATTATTCAGCGAGAGAGCGTGTTTTAGGTTGGTTGGTTGGTTTTAAAGCTACCAGCTAAGTGATTGATTGGTTGGTTGGTTGGTTTTAGTACTGGAAAGTAACTGATAATTATTACAATTAAAAGAAAGCATTCGGTTTCAGGGGCCTTGTATTATATCCTGTTTATCATTGACCTTTAGTGAATCTTCTAAGTATTCAAACATGAATCGAGGCTATTCCTAGCTCAAGACTTGCAACATCGTCTAGCCTTTTTAAGGTCGTAGAGCACTTATTCTACTTCAACTAATTCCTCCTTCCGAAGTATCTTAGCCTTATGTGCATCCATTTGGTCCCTTTGGTCCAGTTTCCAAATGGTTTTTTAGATAGATCGAACTCCTCAGATAAGCTTTGCCCGTCAAAGCATCCACTTACCCGAGTATGTTCACGAATCCCAAGGAAGAGCTTTGCCCGTCAAAGCGTCCACTCAACCTTGGAAGTTCTAATCTTATATATGGCACATAGAATAAGTTTTGAATACAAAGACGAGACACTAAGTTAATAGTCTAAAACATTTTATAATACAAGTCCACCCCTTCTACCGGACGACTAGTTTAGCTACTATTCATCGCGCTAAACATTATAACTAAGGAATTGGAAATTAAAGACAGTAAATAAATATTAAAATACTTACAACCGTTGAAGCGCCAAGGGAGCAATCCTTTATTTCCAAAACCAAACTTACAAAACTTAGAGAGAGAAGTGTTTACAAACTTATGGATTTGATTTTGATTTTGTGATGATACAAATGAGGAGGAGATGAGCTCCATTTATAGGGAGGAGAAGGGTGGAATGGATGGAGGAGATGATGGCATGTGGTTTTTGATCCAAGGGAGGAGAAGGAAGAAGAAGGAGGAGGCGCCACATGGGGGGGAGCAAAAGCCACCGGTTGCCGGTTGTGGGGAGGAGGAGCCGCCGGTCATGGAGGGGAGGAGCTCCTCCCTTGGCCACCTTCTCTTCAAGTGGTCGGTCACCAAGGCAAATGGATGAGTTTTGTGAGTTTTGTGCAGTCTTTTCACAAAACTATCAGTGTGTTTCGTCCCGGGCTGACTTGATTCCTCTTCTGCTTAATTTGTTATGAGTGATTCAACGTCAGGATCCTTGATATTTCTTCAATCGGCATATGATCTTGACCTCGGAATGACTCGTAACATCTTTTCTGCTTTAAAAGCTCCTCTTTAGCATGTATTCTCTCTAAGCTCTGAAATACCCTGTAGAAATATATCGGAACTAACAAGCAAAAGTTAAATAGACAAAGTGTCTAATTAAGGGGGTTTTACTGTGTTTATGATTCGTATAATTTTGGTCCATCAACTACCCTCTGGTAGGATCCCGGATCATCCATGAATAAAAAATTCAAACCACTATGAGTAAGACGCGAATGTATCTCATCGGTTACCGCACTGTCAATTCCTCGAAGGAGCCCCATGTCTGGATAAAGAGTAGGAATGGCTGTCTTCCCCTTCTTCTTAATGGTTGCGTGATGCATCCGGTGTGTCTCATCTCTAAACTCTAGAGGTACAGAGAAGGGGTACGGGGTCGGAAAGGGCAAAGGGCAAAGGGCCCTCCAATGGTCCCTCATTCGGCACTACCGGGACGATGGCATTGGAGGAAGGTGCTTCGGCCGTGGGCGAGGGTACTCTGGGCATAGGAGGTGATGGCATTCTAGGGATAGGAGGAGTCGGGGCCTTCTTCTTCTTTGGCTTCTTCGGTGCGGAGGAGGCACCTTTGGGAGGTTTGCTTTTCTTCTTGGGAGGCGGAGTGGGAGAAGGCGGAGGGGCATCCATTTCCTCTTCCGAGGCTGACCTAGAGTCTCTCAATGAGGTTCTCTGCAACCTGCTTTTGCGTGTGACAAGAGGCCTATCATCCTCGTCACGTTCATAGTGATCATCAATGGGAGCGTCACTAGGGAGCTCATGGGCTATCTCCTTGCCTTTTGACTTTGATTTGGAGGAGGAAGCACCCTTAGGCATGGTTGGAATGGACTGGAAAAACTGAGGTCCTTCTCTGAGCTTCAATCCAGTCAGTCGACTGAGCTTCAAGGCAAATTCCAGTCGGTCGATTGGGAGGCAATTTAGGTCAAAAATTTGGGATCGATTCCGGATGGCTCGGCGAGTGAAATTGAGGGCTGGGGTTTGTAAGCGGATGGATTTCGAGTAGATTGGTGGAAGAATCGGGTGTGCTGGTTGCCAGACGGAGGAGATCGATCGAAGGCGAGCTTTCCGATCGGAAATGAGATGCGGGCGGCGAGGCTTGTCTGGGGGGTCGGCTGGGCTGGAAGGATGGTGGCGAGGTGGTCAGAGGAAGGTGAGGTGAAGGTGGAGTGGCTGGGCTGAGGTCGGGCGACGGTCGGGATCGGAGGTGGGTCGAGGGGGAGTCGGTCGATTGGAGGAGAAGGAGGAAATGAGGTTCAAAGGGGAAGAGGGGTGTATTTGGATAAGTTAAACCCAGTCGGTCGACTGTGGAAATGAAGATATTACTGGTTCTGAGGAAACGCGCGAGTCGGTCGACTGAGAGCTCAGTCGGTCGACTGAGACTGGCTGGATTTCCACTCCTTGTGAAACATTTGCACAGTCGGTCGACTGGGTTTCTGGCCACCTGCCAGTCGACCGACTGGAGCACGAATATCAGCTTCGAAGATTTTTGCTCCTTGTTTGAACTCCCAACTCCACACTTAGAATTTTTACTCCGCATCACGAATGAACACCACTCAATATTCTCATAAATTCAATGCAAACTCAAGGCATGCTCTTTCAAGAAATCACTAGCATATATACGATTTTCAACAAAAAGCAAGCTAGGATCATTCACTCCACACTTAAGACATCACCATCACCTATATATTTCATGCAAGCACAATTCCACACCAAGCACACCTAATCATGCATTTTAGATCATCCTAGCACCATGTTCTCATTCAAAGTTCAATGTAAGCATGCAATAATATATGACATTAATTGTGCATAGATGGGCAACTCACAAACCGGGTGACCTCCCGTTAGGGCCTAGTTAAACGTCTTAGCAAAGACCGAGCCGAATCTCTTCTCAAGAAACACACTCGAGGAGTCCTTTGCTAGGATCCCTCCTCAAGCGGATTTGTTGCTCTTTCAAGGGTCGGTCAAAAAGTAAGTCACGTTATGCTCATCCCGGGTTTGTTCACAATAGTGCTTGAGCCTTTGTCCATTTGCCTTAAAGATAGTTCCGTCATCATTGAGTAACTCTACATGGCCATCTTTGTGAGGCTTGTGAACAATGAAAGCACCACTCCATCGGCTCCTTAGTTTCCCCGGAAAGAGCTTGAGCCTAGAGTTGAAAAGTAGGACCTTGTCTCCCATTTTGAATTCACGGCGGATAATTCTCTTGTCATGCCATTTCTTTGTCTTTTCCTTGTAAATTCTAGCACTCTCATAAGCTTCATTCCTTATCTCTTCTAACTCATGGAGTTGAAGGACCCTATTCCCTTCCGCCGTTTGTAAGTCCATATTCAAGAATTTGATTGCCCACATTGCCTTATACTCCAATTCAACCGGCAAATGGCATGGTTTCCCATATATGAGGCGATAAGGAGACATCCCAATGGGGGGTTTTTGTAGGCGGTTCGGTAGGCCCACAATGCATCATCTAGCTTCGATGACCAATCCTTCCTTGAGCTTCCCACCGTCTTTTCTAGAATTGCTTTGATTTCCCTATTTGAAATCTCTACTTGCCCGCTTGTTTGTGGGTGATACGGCGTAGCCACCTTGTGACTTACCACATACTTACGAAGCAAAGACTCAAAGTGTTTTTCCTTGAAATGTGAACCCCCATTACTAATGACGGTTCTTGGAACTCCAAACCTCGGGAAAATTATTTTCTTGAAAAGCTTGGTGACAACCTTGGCATCGCAAGTAGGGGAGGCGACGGCCTCTACCCATTTAGAGACATAGTCAACCGCGACCAATATATATTGATTTCCATACGAAGACGGGAAAGGGCCCATGTAGTCTATACCCCAAACATCGAAGATTTCCACCGGTAGAATGCTTTGTTGGGGCATTTCAAGCCTCTTAGAAATATTTCCAGTCCTTTGGCATTGGTCACAAGCCTTGACGAAATTATAAGCATCTCTAAAGAGGGTAGGCCAATAGAATCCACTTTGTAGGACTTTTGAAGCCGTTTTTGCTCCACTACCATGTCCTCCATATTGGGATGAGTGACAATGGTAGAGGATATTCCTCATCTCTTCTTCGGCGACAGAAGTCCTATATATCCCGTCCGCGCAAAGCCTATACAAGAATGGTTCGTCCCAATAATACCTTTTTGCCTCGGACAAGAACTTCCTCTTCTGATGGTGGTTCATGTCATGGGGTATGATCCCACATACCACAAAATTTACCATATCCGCATACCAAGGGAGGGCTTTTGCTTCTACTCTCATTAGTTGCTCTCCAACGAAGGAGTCATCCACAAGGGTGGTGTCTTCTTTGAGTTCCTTCTTTCCCTCAAGCCTAGATAGATGATCGGCGACTAGATTCTCCACTCCCTTTTTATCTTTGATCTCAATATCAAATTCTTGGAGCAAGAGGATCCATCTTAATAACCTTGGCTTGGAATCCTTCTTTGACAAGAGATATTTGATTGCCGCGTGGTCAGTGAAGACAATGTCTTTGATCCCACAAGGTATGGACGAAACTTGTCGAATGTATACACAATGGCAAGGAGCTCCTTTTCGGTTGTAGAGTAATGCATTTGAGCTCCATTTAGGACCTTGCTAGTGTAGTGAATTGCATGAAGTTTTTTGTCCACCCTTTGTCCGAGAACCGCTCCAATAGCATAATCACTTGCATCACACATGAGCTCAAAGGGCAAATCCCAATTTGGAGGTTGAATAATAGGAGCCGAGACCAATGCCTTCTTTAAATTCTCAAAGGCCATTAAGCACTCTTCATCAAAATGGAATTTGGTGTCATTGCATAATAGATTCGTCAAAGGCCTTGCAATCTTTGAGAAGTCCTTAATAAATCTCCTATAGAAACCGGCATGGCCAAGAAAACTCCTTATCCCTTTAACATCCCTTGGAGGTGGCAATTTTTCTATAACTTCCACTTTAGCCTTATCCACCTCATTTCCTCTCTTTGACACCAAGTGTCCAAGCACTATGCCCTCCTGCACCATAAAATGACATTTTCCCCAATTTAGCACAAGATTTGTCTCAATACATCTTTTCAAGACTTTTGCCAAATTGGCCAAGCAATCATCAAATGAGGAACCATAAACGGAAAAATCATCCATAAACACTTCCATAATTTCTTCAATAAATTCTGAAAATATAGCCATCATGCATCTTTGAAAAGTGCCCGGTGCATTACAAAGCCCAAAGGGCATTCGCCGGTAGGCAAATGTTCCATAGGGACAAGTGAAGGTAGTCTTTTCTTGATCTTGTGGATGAATAGGGATTTGGAAAAATCCACTATATCCATCAAGATAGCAAAAGTAATCATGCTTGGCTAATCTCTCTAACATTTGATCAATGAATGGAAGTGGAAAATGATCTTTCTTGGTGGCCTTGTTAAGTTTTCAAAAATCTATGCACATACGCCAACCGGTGACGGTTCTAGTGGGAATCAATTCATTTTTATCATTTTTCACAACCGTCATGCCTCCCTTTTTGGGCACAACATGTATGGGACTCACCCAATTAGAATCCGCAATAGGGAAGATAATTCCCGCATCAAGCATTTTCAAAATTTCCTTTTTAACCACTTCACCAACAATGGGATTAAGTCTCCTAGCATGTTCCCTAGATGGCAAGCTATCATCTTCCAAATTAATTCCATGCATGCACAAACTAGGACTTATCCCCTTTAGATCATCAATAGAATATCCAATGGCACCTCTGTGCTCTCTAATCACATCAAGCAATCTCAAAGTCTCATTATCATTCAAGGAGGCATTCACAATGATAGGCAAAGTAGAATTTGGGCCTAGGAACTCATACCTTAGGCTTGTTGGTAGAGCTTTTAACTCTACCGAACAAGACTCCTTACCTTTGTCGCTTTGAGTTTTCCCTTAGCCCTCTTCGTTCAAGATAGCCCAACAATCAACGTGCTCGGGTAGCTCATTATCAAGATCAATAACATGTGTAGGCAATATAGGAATATCAAGTAATTCAAAGCCATCAACAAAGTCAATATAATTGCAACTCATGGTAGAAGTAGGACCTTTTTGTGCTCTATCTAAATTAAATTCAATTTCCTTATCACCTACTCTCATTGTTATTGAACCTTTAGTCGTGTCAAATATAGCTCCCGCCGTATAGAGGAAGGGTCTCCCTAAAAGAATAGGGATCTCCGTGTCCTCTTCCATTTCTAGCACCACAAAGTCTCCGGGAATGTGGAAGTTCCCTACTTTGACCGGGACATCCTTAAGAATCCCCCTAGGATATCTTGAGGAGCGGTCCGCAAGCCTCAAGGTCATTTGTGTGGGCATAGGTTCACCAATGTTCAATTTCTTGCATAATGAGTAAGGCATCAACGATATGCTAGCTCCTAAGTCACACATAGCACGCTCTATTTTAACTCCACCAATATAGCATGAGATAGAAAAACTACCCGGGTCTCCTAGCTTTGGTGGCATGTTAGGATGAAAAATGGCGCTACACTCTTCATTGAGGGATATCGAATCAACC
Source organism: Rhodiola chrysanthemifolia (assembly GCA_033675395.1). Classification (NCBI taxonomy): domain Eukaryota; kingdom Viridiplantae; phylum Streptophyta; class Magnoliopsida; order Saxifragales; family Crassulaceae; genus Rhodiola; species Rhodiola chrysanthemifolia. Next base: position 44,433,564 of record CM066205.1, read on the forward strand.
TCTTCAATTGTTCTCCTGCAAGTAACAATGTCTTTTAGAAATCGAGCATATGATGGGGCTTGAGTAATTACCTCGGTGAAGGGCAATGTCATATATAGCTTCCTCATCATATCGGCGAACTTGGAGAATTGCTTGTCGTTGTTCTTCTTCTTGAGCCTTTGTGGGAAGGGTATAGGTGGAGCGTATGGTTTAAGCTCATCCTTTTCTTTTTCCACTTCTTTTTCCTTTTGGGTTTGAGGATTAGGGACCTCTTCAGCCAACTCTTCAATTTCGGCACTAGCTTGGCCTCCAAGATCAAAGGAAACTTTCTTCTTCTTTGGTTGCTCCCCCTCTAGCTCTTTACCACTCCTTAACGTGACCAAATTACAATGCTCTCTTTGCCCTTGCTCGGGTCGAGCCGGCAATTTTCCTTGTGCCCTTGTAGATGATTCGGCTTGTTGAGCTATTTGGTTCTCAAGCATCTTGTTGTGAGTTTCTAACCTTTGATTGCTTTGCTTAACCTCTTTCAACTCTTGCCTCATCTCTTCTTGGTCTGCTAAGAGTTTTGCAAGCATTGCCTCAACACCGGAGGGTTCACTCGAGATTTGTGGAGGACGGTCAACTTCTTGGTAGGGTCTTCGGGTTTGAGCTTGGTATTGTTGCCCTTGGTTTTGGTTCCTTTGAAGCAAAGTCGGTCCTTGGCTTTGATATTGGCTCCTAGGTTGGAATTGATTCCTTGGTGGGAAGGCTTGATTATTTAGAGTAGGCTTAGGACCAAACCCAGGAGGTGTAGTGCTAAAGTCGGGACGAGTGGGATTTGTAGTTTTGTAGGAGAAATTAGGATGATTCCTCCATCCCGAGGAAAACCTTCGCGTAGTGTAATTAGATTGAGAGTTTTAGCCTTGAGTGCCACTAGCATCATACTCCCTACCCTGGTTTCCACCAACAAAATTCGCTTCTTCATAACCATAACTAGGACCATCCCTTTGAACCAAGGGGCAAGAATTGGTCTCATGCTCATAAACCTCACAAATGTCACACCCTTGACTCGTTTAGCGATCTTTCTCCGGGTGTTTCAACTTGAACACTTCATCCGAGAGGTTCTCAAAATCTTTCCTTAAGGCCTCATAGTCACTTGTGCTCACCGCTTTTACTTCGTGCCTTTCTCCTTTTCTTCTTGGATTCCCCCTTTCACTTCCCCACATGAAGTAGTTCTTTGTGATCTTCTCAATCACCGCATATCCTTCATAAGGTTCAAGTTCCATGATAGCTCTTCCCGCGGAGGTATCAAGTGCAAGCCGCGAGGGACCATCAACGCCATGGTAAAAAGTATGGAATACAAGGAGGTCATTCAAGTTGTGATGTGGGCAAAGCCTTTGATATTCTTTATATCTCTCCCAAGCTTCGTAGAGCGTTTCCCCATCCATTTGTGTGAAATTTGTGATTTGATTTCTATAGTAGGCCGTCTTGGAAGGAGAGAAATACTTGTTAATAAATGCAACGGCGAGCTCCTCCCAAGTGGTGAAACTATCCGGTGTTTGGCTCCTTAACCAATCTCTTGCTCTTCGGTGAGGGAGAAAGGGAATAACCTCAAAAGTTTTGCATCTTCGGAGAACCCATTAATCTTGCAAGTGGCACAAACTTCAAGGAATGTGGTCAAATGAGAGTTTGGGTCCTCATGGTCTCTTCCCGAGAATTGGTTTGATTGGACCATTTGGATGGTTGAGGTCTTCAAGTCGAAGTCTCGGTTATCCACCGCCGGGACAAGGATTGGGGAATGGTATCCATAGGCGTTGGGAGCGGCATAATCCTTGAGAACCCTTCTAGCTTGAGGGCCTTGTGGTAGTTGACCTTGGGATAAATGAGGAGGGGGTGGTGGCGGAGGAAGTCTATCTCCCATGTCTTGATGAATGGTTTCTTGAGCGTTCGAGGTTGTTCCTTTAGCCTTGATTGTCTTGCTCCTTGTAAGGTGAGGATTAACAATATCTCTTATCGGTTGGTTCAAGTCTCTATCCACAATTTTGGTGAGCTTCTTGGTCTTTGGTGGCATAAACGAGATGCACCTACAAGGGGAGAACAATTAAGACAAGTGAGGATAGTGAAATAAGCTCAAGAATCGCAAGTAGCAAACAAATAAAGAAAAACATGGAATAGTCGGAGAACTAAATGATTTTTCCTAGGGACAATCTAGCCATTGCTCCCCGGAAACGGCGCCATTTTGACAGTTGGTTTTTATGTATAGTCAAAAGAATTTATAATTTGACCGGTAAGACCGGTATCGAACCCAAGGGAGCAATTGGATTATACGCTAGGAGAATCAAGTTTTCAACTCCGCTATTCCTTCAATATTCAATGGTAAGGTGATTATCGATCAAGAAACAAGTAATGAAATGGTTTCAAGGGGTTTCAATTCAATTAAAGAGAGTTTCGAGGGGATACTCCCCTCCTTGGCAATTTCCCATCGATCATGTACACAAGAGTTAAATTATCTTTAGGGGTTGATTGGTTCAAACCTAGCTTGGGCTAAGGTAGACAAACTATCGTGTGATTTATCCTAGTCAAGCCATCTTAATTAGAACCTCACTTTATCAAGATATTGATTCACTCTATACCACTATTATCCTTGGAACATCTCCCAATGTAATAAATACCATAGGCATAAAGCTTTAGTTAACCACATACCCATGCATTTACTCTCATAAACACTAGATATGTTCATTTCCACAGTATCCAAATCATCACTAAGCTTTTTCAATACTTAGATCATAATTCTAAGATCAACATGTCACTTAGGCATTTTATCAAACACTTAGCAACATATCATGAATAGAACACTTAGTGAAAATGAAATCAACTCCATAGATTGCAAATTGAATGTGTATACATGATCATTGAGTACCGAGGAGGGTTGTAAAACCCTTAAAACACAAGGAGACTACTCACACATCATGTAAGACAACATGATGTGAGTAGGGTTTAAGCACAACTACAAAGAGAATAGAAGAAGGATGATTAATCCTACTGTCTCCCTTTGATCTTCACTCCTCCTTGGTTGGATGATGATGGATGACCTTGATTTGATCTCTTTCGTAAGTATTTTTCCCCCAAGATGCCAAGTGCTTAGGTCAAAATTGCCTCTTTCTATTTATAGCCTCGGGTAGAATTCGCACTGTAACAGCCCAGTCGGTCAACTGGGATGTCCTGGCGGCACAGGCGGTCGACTGGAGGTTGAAAGGGCAGTCTCATGTAGTGATCTCCCAGTCGACCGACTGGAGGGTCCAGTCGACCAACTGTGCAAACGAAGAATGTGAGCCTCCTGAGTAGCTTGGCCAGTCGATCGACTGGCAACCTTAGTCGAGCGACTGCGCAAGTGGGCAAGTCTGGGCATCTGAAGCTCCTGGTCAGTCGACCGACTGGAGGGTCCAGTCGACCGACTGCGGAAACGTTGATTGCGGGCCTTCTGAAGCCTTTCGCCAGTCGACCGACTGGAGACTCTTTTTGCCCATGTTTTGCTCTAGTCTTCGATTTTTCCCTGAGTTTTCGTATTTTGGCTTTGACACTGAGATATCTTGTTTTGTACCTGAAACGTACGAAAAGAGATCAAATGACATCGAATTATCGCCGGAAACGAACTAAAGCTATAGTGAAAACGTGTACTAATAAGTCGAAAACTCGACTTATCAATTGGCACTTAGGCTTTTTCTCAAACACCTAGTATGCATCGCTGGGTTTTAAGTGCTAAGTAAAACACAAATCGTATAAAACAATCCAAATCATGCAACGGTTAATATATTAAACGATTCGTAGTCGAATAAGATTATAGTAGGACCCCAAAATATGGGTCACTACTCACTATCCATCGTCATGGAAATACAAATCATGTTTTGTTCGAAACGAAAACTATAAAGAGAAAAAGGAATGACTACACCCTCGAATTGATGTCGATAAACCCTTTAAGCTCAATCTTTGATCCGATAAAAGTCCTCGTGTTTTCGTGCCCCCTTCTCTCTTTTTCGTCTCCAAGTGTCGGGGTGAATGGTTGAGTTAGAAGTGGAGGTCGAGAATTAGTGGTTGATCTTTCTCTTCTTTTTGTTCTTTTTGCCTTTTTGCAATTTTTTCAAAATCTAGCAAAAATTGGGCTTTTGGCTCATTCAGTCTGTGTCACCTAATAGGTGACATGGGTAATTCCAGAGGTGAATTTCCTAAGTTCTGTTTGATCTGTGTCACTTGTGTCAACTAATCTGGGTGACACTAGCACAGATTGAGATGGTTTCTTAAGCTCAAGTTCTGGCATCCTTAACGGCTGAATCGGCTCTAGGTACCAACTACAAAGTTGTAGTCCATATTCTTAGCTTTCCAACAAGCCAAATATCAATGGATTCAGACACTTTATGGGCTCTGGGAGTGTGCGACAAGTAGGGATGTCAATCCTCCTATTTTTGCACTTTTTTCGCCCAAATTCCCACAAAACTCTTTCTTTCGCCTTGGATTCGTTTTTTTTTTTCACCTAAAAGCATCAAAAAATAATGTGAGAGCTCATATAAATAACGAAGATGATCGAAAATCGACTAAATGTGGAGCTAAAAGAGTTATGCTCATCAAAACACTCCACACTTAGAGTTTGTTCGTCCAAAGCAAACATGAACTAAGTCCTGATCCACCGTCGTATGGAACACGAGTTTGGAGAATGAAGACCATACTGAGGAACATAAAGACCGTGTTCAAGAGAATGAAGGACATAGAGCCCATCATTCCTGATGAAGATGACATTGATGAGGAACCCCTCAGTATCCGGTGTAGGAGGTCTATTTCTCCAGGTAATGTCAAGTTATTTTGTCATTATTATTTGAGTTTTAGTTGATTAATACTTTCACGTGAATTTATTGTGTTAGGACCATGTGAAATTGATCATTGCAGTGTGTTATTTTTTTATGTGATTGTGTAATTGATGAGTTTGGTGTCTGTTTGTTACCAGCGCCTGCTGATGAGCCTACTGTTGAGCCAGGTAAGAAAAGAGAGTGACATCGTGTCGTCTGTGGCACCAAATTGGCTAATTTGGTGCACAATCTGGGGACCAAGATCAAGATTGAGTGCTCAGCGGAGGCTGATGGTCCAATAAGTGAGAAAATTCGAAGCATGGTGACACAACAAAATGGTGCGTGTGTTAGATAGAAAGTACCCATGTTAGCCCCAACCTACACTGAGCTTGAACCCAAGCACTGGGATATCATTCGGGTAGTACCCAAGCATGAAGGCCTTCTCTAAAAGGATTTAGGAGGCAAGGAAAAAAATAAACCACCATTCGGGTAAAACTACATTCGGCATGCGATCTGTGAAGCACCGTCAGATGGACACAAAGCACCCCCGCATTGCTACGTACATATGCAGAAGTGTACTCGCAGGAACTTGGAAGTGAGACTATCGTGGTAATTTTCCCAAACCTACTTTTCTAATTTATATATTTGTATATTAAATGGTGGAAGTGTTACGTATGTTCATGTAACCGTGGATTATTCTTGTGGGAACTTGGACTATGGATTAACAATGTGTCAACTTCAATTGTGCTTGTGTAAAAACTGTTTGATGTCTTGTGTAAAAGCTAAGTATAGTTTTGTGCTCATCTACATGACTGCTTAAGAAGATGAAGTGAATGAATTTTGATTATGCAGTTTAACTGAGTAAAGTTTTCTGCAGTTTATTTGTGTGTCACATTTTGATTTATGATCTTAATTGGGCTTATACACAGGACCCAATGAATGCTGAATTGAAGCAAATAATGGATCAACAGTCTGATGACCCCAACATGATCTCCGACCCTCGCCCCACTGATGTTCAGCTACAGATCATAACCAAAGCAGTGGGCCAAAAGAAGTGCACTCATATATCAGGAGTTGGCGGAAGCCTGAGGAGACTTCCTCGCCCCAGAGGTGGGGCGTCAAACCATGCACTCAAAGAAGAAATTATTAAGGCGCGGGAGGAAGCCGCCAAAAAAGATGCCGAATTTGAAGAGAGGCTGAAGGCACCGGAGGATATGGTCCGAGGAGTTGGAGGGGGCGGAACGGGAATTGGGTGCAATATCTCTGATGGTGCGAGCTTCAGGTTGGGGAATGTCTGATTGAAGGATGATGCTAAGGTTTAATGGATGATGACTTAAGAAGTTGGATTTTTGGATGATGACTCTTATGAACTTGGTTTTTTCGATGGTCATCAGTAGGTTTTATTTCTGTACTGGATGTTGGTAATGTTTAACTTTGTAAACTTGGTTTGATGTTCTGGATGAAACAAGCTTCTAGTAATGGTTTCTGATTCTCGTATTTAAATTTGCAAAACAAGTTTCATTTACATTATATAATGCGACTAGAATTTCAGTATATTCACCATGAAGTGAACTTAGGCGACGCGCAAAAACATAATACAGAACTTACGTGATTGAAAAAGGATCACAAAGTAACATATGCGTCTGAATATTTGACACATAATATATAACTTACGCGTCTGATATTTTACAATATTTACTTACGCGACGTATTTTCGTGTCCTGAGGATGGTTTCCCAACATGGCAGTATTATACTTATGCGACTGGACATGTCCTAGTGTGGCCACAAGTCCCAAGTCACATAAGGATCCTTATGTCACATGTGTGTTTTAGGTTCGTCGCATGGAACCTTATGTTACATGCTTGATGCGACTAGCCTTATGCGACTGGATGTGGTCGCAAAAAGTCTTATGCGACTAGAAACGTCCTTACGCGGTATTTTTTGGTCAGTGACAAAAGTGTCCATCTGGTGTAGTGATATACAACTCATATTTTCCTAAACTGTTGGTGGTCAACTGGATTCTGGAGGCAGTTGATGATGGAGCTGGGGGATATGGTCTTGAGTTTCTCATCAATTGAAGACTGGTCCAGTGGTTATCGTGTTCGTGTATAAGTTAGAAATAGCTAGGGTTTGTCTTGAATCGTGTAGATTGAGTATTGTCTCTGAGGTGCGTGGTTGTTCTAACTCTAAAATTCTCCTACAACATTGAGATTCACAGAATCTTTTTGGAGGATGTGGCAAGAATCTGTTATGTGATTAATAGCTCCACATAGGGCTGAGCATTCGGTAAATTACCGAATTTACCGTTACCGAATTTACCGACTTAAGTTTTTTATTCCGATTACCGAACCGAATTTACCGTTTTACCGACATTTCAGTAAAACGGTAAATTCGGTAAATTTACCGAATTTATCGAATTTACCGAATTATTTTTTTAATAATTTTTCTCCTAATTTTAAAATCATTCAAAAATAATAGTTAATCATCTAACAACAATAAAACACAAGAATAATTCAAAATTATAATCTACACAATTATATCTCAAAAGTGTCCAAAAATTGAAGTTTAAACAATATGTCATTTAATTTTTTTAATAAATATTATTTTTTAAATAATAAAAAATTCTTATTCGGTAAATCGGTAAATTACCGAATCAAAAAATTCATTCCGATTACCGACCAAATTTTACCGTTTTATCGATCGGTAATTTACCGATTTTACCGTTTACCGATTTTACCGAACCGAATTGACTCGGTTTTGTAAATTAAATCGGTAAATTCGGAATTTACCGAACAATGCTCAGCCCTAGCTCCACACAACTCCCATTGGCTCACCTCGGCTACCGGATTAACCAGCAGTAGCATCTCTTTCATCTACTTAAACTCCAATGAAGTGTGCACCTCGGAGACATTTCTAGTGCGACTGGCCTCCTCTCGAAATTTGGCATTTTCAGCTACATTTGCACCAATTCCTGTCACACCTTCTGGAGTTAAACCCATAAATTTGCCTAGATTGAAGCAGCTTTGTTCTAGTGCATTGAACCTCTCCAAATACTCATACATCGATTACTAGGCCCTTTCTTAATTAATGACAATTCTCTGCGTAACATGCGCAGCTTTGGCTGGTGGGAGATACTTGTCCAAAAACTTTTGTTGCGTCTGCCCCCATGATCTGATACTACCTACAGGCAGACAATTAACTAAAGATTAAAGAAAAACTTTAAGCTTAAAATTCTCCTCTATAACCCCATGGGATTTCAAGGCCTGTTGTCATATGCCATTAAATTCCTTCAGATGTCTCGACGCTAGCTCCACCGCCACTCTCGTAAATTTTGAAAGGTGATGTACTAGTGCAGTCTTCAGCTCAAATTCCTCTTCCTCTGGGCCTGTGTAAATACAGCAAGTAGCTAAGTGAACCGTCGTCATTGCAAAGGAGAACCAATAACTCACATGTGGTTCCATCTAGTTAGTCATCTCCTTGAGAGTATTTGGTCATTCTTATTATTTTATGCTTTGTTAGAGTTTTGCTCCGATGTATTTGGGTAGGATTTTGGTTGACAGACAAACTGAGTTTATTTTATGTATATAATGTCATTCCAACGTAACATTAATGTTCAAATACATAGTTATATTTGTTTGGCAATTAGTCAAGCGCCGGTCTCGACCTTGAATTTTGATTCGTGACGAATCCGAGGCAATTTAGTATTAAAAGAATTGCATTTGTATGATACAGTTTTTGAAATATGATCAAGGCAAGTTAGATTAGATTATTTATTTTTTTCAAGGAGCATTCAGCTTTAGTGCCAAATCTAGTTGAAAAGCAAAAATGACCTGATGATATATAATACCTTTTTCATCTCCCTTTTTAGTACTCCATAATTAACAAGGATCCAAACTGACTTTTCATGGTTAGCTACATCTTGTCCCGCTGGTTCACAATAATATATATAGATCAGCAAATGGGACTGTGGTCCATCTAAAGAAGACACTTCTGGACCACAATGCACGGGGGTGGCTGCAGATAGGGTGGACCTCTGATCTCTTGTGTAATTATATGCTATTTTATATCTAACCCAACGGTTTACACAGTCTGATTGCGTTAGTTGGTTTCTGAAGTAGTTAGTTAACCATTAATCATTAGCTACGTTCCGATTTTTCCAAGTAGATGTTTCGACAGTCCACTCATGATTGCAGTTTGTAATCGACGTGTTTGGTTTGTGGTTGTTGTTACATAACTAAACAGGCCATGGACAAGTTACTTATTGGAATTCCATATGCGTCTCTAATAATAGATTTTTGTTATTTTTTCTTAAATGGTAAGGACTCGACAACCCAGACTTATATCGTAAATACGTTATGGCGGGGCTCGAATCCTAGACTGTGTTATAAGTCCAGTCAGATGTTCACACCACTAGATCACCACTTTGTTGGAAATAATAGATCTATGTTACAACACAATCAATATCTTAGTATTATTAGGCTAGTGATTCCCAAATGATAGGGTAAGGGCATGTCTTACATAATAGAACATGCATTCGGGTTTTCATCGCTGAATATTTGGGGAGGTGGTGGATAGGCATACTGATGGTGATGCAGATAATCGGCGTAATTTCTTGTTGGCCAGATTTGGTGTCTCTTGACATCTTCTTGCTTCTTCTCTTCTTCTTCGTTATCTTTACTTTCTCCTTGGTGGCTGATGATATCTGCATTTTCTCCATCGTTTTTCTCTTTTTCATCCCTCTTGTTTTCGGTTTCTTCTGCAGTTGGAGTTGGAGGTACTATGGTTGCTATCTTTTTGGTTTTCTTGTACACTTGTTTAACTAACTCATTTGGATCAACTATTCCAGTTACTTCTATTTGGTTGATCGATACGTCTGTCCTCGCAGATTCCACACCTGTTTAATTACTTGGAACGTTAGTATTTCAGTTGTTTCTTCTCTGGTGCTCAAACTAATTAATTACATGTGAGTTGCTGCAACTCAAGCTATAATTGAACAAATTATTCTGAAAAATATACGGATATGACATTTTAACCAAAACTTATTTCTGAAAATTCTACTCTTTTTAATATGTGTCTTTTGAAATGACACTTTTTTTGGATAATGGAAGATGCATTTTGGGAAACAGCTTTCAGATAAATTAATGGCATTATGAAGAATTTTGTTACTATTATTCTGACCTTTTATCTTCTGAAGCTTCTTGCGAATAACTCGGGCACAAGCTTCACAGTGCATTTGTACATTCAATACAACTGTTGTGGCCATAGGAGGCTGCAGCAAAAATAATAAAGGCATATAAACCAGTTCTGACTTAAAATTGACAAAGTGAGATCTGTTAAGCATTACTCAGTCCCTGCTTATATGTTCATTGAATTATTAAGTAATGATCTGACGATGTAATCCAAAGATGTGTACCTCCTTATCCTCTTCCTTTTTTTCATCAATGAGAGGAGGAGACTGTGGCTGTGGATGTGGCGAAATGAGCTCAACTTTTCTTCTGCTTTTTTCCTGAACTCTCCGATGGACTTTAACTGGGTCTGCTTCTTTTCCCTTTACCCGAACTATTCCCTCATTGCTATCTGCCATTACATCCTCCACTCCTGCGCATTTTTCCAGCCTCAAAATTTAAGTATTCAGTTTTAAGCTAGCAGTGCAAAACTAACATCTCCAAAATTGCAGGCACTTAAAATAAGGCACAGAGAATAAAACAAACCTGGAAAGCCCTTCAATGATCTTGCAACTTTCCTTGCACAAGCCTCACAGTGCATATACATCTTCAACACTACAGTGATTTCATTATCCTCTTTTTTGATAGTTTCTTCTCCTGTTTCCGTTGCATCGCTCATCGTCTCTTTTTCTGGTTGCTCGTTCTGTGCTCCCTTGTGGCTATTATGCTCCTTTACACAAAAACTACTCATAAACACGCGCAACACGTAAACTTGAAGGAGCTCATGATAACTCACAATAATGACATGGGGTACGGTACACATATATATATATACTCAGGAGACGAACTTAATTACCTCGCCCATGCTAGTCAACAATATAAGCCGCCAAGTCAGAGAGTTTCAAAGTATGAGACTGTTTCAGACCTTCACTCAAGATGCACATATAATGGAGTTTGAGTATGTGTTGTACAAGTCTCGTCAGGTTCATCGCTCGATCTATGTAAATATATATATAGAAGAGCGATCAAATGAGGCAGGCCTCGGTTGAATGAGGCAGTGAGGCACGATCTCAGCCGTCCATCTAACCCCCGTGCATCTGAGGCGCGCCACGTGTCCAAACGCGTATATATATACAAACAAAGGCGTGATATATGCAACTTGAATAATGGAGACAGATATATAGCGAAAGGTGCTTTAATAATTGGAAACTTTGTTAGCAAGAGTGACGTCAAATAGACGGTGCGGATAGATCATATGAGCCATGCATGTCTGTGTCAAGTACTGAGTTGCTTATTTTCCTCTTGGACACAAAATAATTGACAGCATAAATAATGATTCAATAAACAGATCAGATGTTTTGGAAATTTCATGTGATCTACAATTTCTGAACTTATCTATGGGCTGATAGATACTGCGAGTATTTTTGTTGTTTATACGGAGAGGAGGGTATATTTATTTAAGTTTGAAGACATTAAATGATAAGAGACCTATAAAATTGATGTTGTAGTTTTTTTTTAATTGGCAAGGATTGGACGAACCCATACTCATACCATACATATGGCACGGTGGAGGTCGAATCCGTGACTTTATAAATCCAGTCAGGTGTTCACAGCACTAGACCACCACTCTATTGACATGTTGTAGTTTACATCTGAATAGATCTTATCTTTGTATATACGTATCCGGTGTTCGATTCTTTTGGTTTATACTCAATTAGTCAATTTGGAACTTTAGTTATGTCTATGCCTTGAGAACAAATGGGCAAGTTAGTTTAACTTAACAATTTCCACAAAGGAAATGAAAGATGAAGATGGTAATAGTGACTTTGTCCACAAGGTCAAGGATGTTGGCTATGTGACTTTTCCTTAAGTTATGGTATTTGTCAAGGTTGTAATTATAACAAAGATGAGGGGTCAAATGTAACCTCTTTTCATTTTGAGGGCATGAGAACATAATCTTCACGTTTGAAAATATGCATGATCAGGTCGTTTTGATGCTGACGCGTGTACCGCTTAGATATTCAAACTTGCATCTAGTCAAAAATTAAACTTGAAAATGTTGACTTTGCTAAAGGGACACATGTGAGCATCACTACGACTTGATCATGTATTTTCAAAGATATCTTGAATGTTATAAATAGAGTTCCCAAATTCTCGAAATGAAGATGAGTTCTCAACCGAGCACTTGTAAGACAAAGATGTATAAAGGTTTTAGAAGAAAAATGGGAATGAAGAAGGCGGAGATTAAACATCCTGAAGTATATATTTTCTACTTATGATCTATACATATCCAATTTAGGATCTATGCCGGTCAGAGTATGATCAGATGATTTAATTAATGCGTCTTCATATCTGAACCGAATTACCTCTCTTGCGTTGCTCTCGCTACCACCGCCTTATCTCTCTCCATAGCCGACTCCACTCAGATCTGACAAAAACCCTAAAACTCCCTTTCGACCAAATCTTTCACCACCTCTACGGCCCGCCTCACCCCCACATCTCACTCCCTTGCGACTCCATGTCTCATCTCCCAAGCTTGCTGAGGCTGTCACAGTCATGGCTGCCGCTGCGGCTCTTGAGACGGTGGTTGAGGGATTCGGCGCAGGGAACGGCGGCGGAGACAAGGGATGAAGTTTTGGGGGTGAGGATGGTGGAGTTGGGGCGGAGGGAGTGTCGCAGCGGCGGTGTCTGATGTAGGAGGTGAGGATTTTGGAGAAAGATGGGGCGGATGGGGCGTAGGCTATGGAGGCGAGGTGGGGATCTTTGGTGGTAGTGGCGCTTCAATGTGAAGTAGTCACTTTTTTGTGTGTTTATATTTGTTCTTACTTATTTCTTTTACGTTGTTCTTTCTCTCTAAGCGGATCCGTTTGAGATTTTCTATTTTTACTGTCCATTCTACTTTTCGGGTCTTCTTTTGCATTTGTCGTTCGTTGCTTACCGCTCAAGGGGTACCCTCACTTCCATGGGCGTGAGGCGAAGTGGAGCAGCCGGCTATTTGTAATTCGGAGTATCGTCTTTGTCGGTCCTGCTCCCAACTAGATGGTGTTTCCTAGCTTTAAGCCCTCTATTATGCCTTCTCTAGAGGTGAAGTGTTTTCCTTAGCAAGAAGCATATGATATACAGAAGACTGGAGTAGCAGGATCAATGAATGAAGGCCTGAGCGTAAGTGAAGATTGCAGAAGAATCATTTTCTCTGGTGGGGCCTGGTAAGCTTGGAGGCTTTTACAGGAAGCAGGTGGGGAGTTTCATATTGCGTCTTGTGCGTCTGTTGTAGTTATTGTTGTTTGTCCCTTTCCCTATCTAGTTGTCTTGTGTTGTTTATGCTAATTTTAGTTAATCGGGAGTCGTCGACTTGGGTTCACTGGTTTGAGCTCCTGTTAGGTATTTGGCATTTGTTTCAGTGTGTTGGTCCCGCCCAAGAGTGTCTAGTTGTTAGTCTCTTTTTCCGTTTCCATCAACAACAACAAAAAGTAATGCGTCTTCATTTATCACATCCGAGTACTAACCTTAATCAAATGCATGGATAATCTTTTCTAAAAAATCCCAAAATTAATGGGAAGATAATAAGGCCACCCTGCAAGGATTTTGAATCATTAGTCTGAAATACACCATAACTCGCTGCAAATTGACGTGGAGCATGGCACCATGTACACATAATATACTTAGGAGTGACTTTAAATGCACAACCAGAGAGATCGAACCTGCCGCTCATAGATAAACTAAGGTATGCCTTATTGTAATCGTCAATATTTTCACTATTGGGGCTGTATATCTATCACGATGTGCCTAATTGGCACAGGAGTCGGGCACATAAATTACTATTAAGTTGTCTCATTCTCGAGGCTCAAGGGCGGCAATTTCTCTTACAACTTGAGCCTTGTCAGCCTCAAACTGTTCTTCCTCTGCAAAAGATTCAATAGAAAAAGTTTAGAGCAAGACCAATACATTGAATTGATATTTTCATGAAAATTACAAATTCGTATGGTTGCACCTTTATCGATCTTGAATTCAGCAAATAGACGGAGTAGTTTGCTTTTGTTGGCGACAAGAATGCTTACGATGTCAGCAGGCTTGTTTTGGTTGGCAGCAAACAACTGCAATGGTTCAAAAGCAATTGAGGTCAACTAAAAATAATCCACAAAATGATTTGCCCAGGGATGAGAGACCATACTTTGAAAACATGAAATGCTTCAATTTGGATGCTCTTGCTGGATTCCTGTCAATAATAGGGAAAATAATATCTAGTGAATGACACTCACGTGCAAACAGTAATGCAGTCTACCCAATATGTTGAACAAGACCAACCCATCAGAGCTGGTGTCATTTAAAGTTTAAACAAAACACTGAAATGACTTACCCTTAGAAGATTCATCAGAATTCTTAAATTCTCCCTTGAGCTGACATATCGAGTCATCACACCAGAATTTGATCTATCCAGCAACATATCACCCAGCAGCTGCCATGTTGCAAGTACTTTAGAAAAACAATATGGTCAACAAGAAATCAACAGCAAATTTAGATGAGCAGAAATTCTCCCATCATCTCATATGTGACATACCTTTATGGCCTGTCGCCTGGTAATGTAGTTGGGGGACTCCAGCAACTTAGAATTGTACTCCGCAAAAAACTGCAGGCAACTAGGACACTGATTACTACCCAACTTCTAGCCACAGATAAAGTTAAATTAAATAGCTCAGAGATGAGCCCTTTGACGATGTCTGTACGAAGAGGGATTCAGCTCTCAAGACATAAATCAGAATTAAGCACATGTACAATTATTGAACAATGAGTGTTACCCTTCAAATTTAATAACCAACAATAAGATGCATGTAAAAAATGTACACCTACCCAGTCATAATTTTTCGATAAAAACTCAGCAACTGTGGATTTGTGTCTCGTTAAAAGTTCCTGCAGCATAGAGGGGGGAATAACATTCCATCACTTTAGTGCTTTGTTTTGCAGTAGAAAGGAATTACAAAAATCACAAAATGTTAGAAAAATACAAAGTGAGACCAAAAAGTAAGGACCAGCAGCAAGACACAGATCACTAGTGGCGAAGGCTATTACAAGCGTTAGCCCTTATACTATGGTGATATTATCTAAGCATTGTTCCATTCTAAATCAAGGTATAATTAGGTCTCACTCATTGTGAACACAAGATATGCCAACTAAACTTTCAGTATCCATGTCATTCAATGGAGTAATTGCCAGATAAAAGTCCAAACACAACAACGACTATGCTAAAGCAAATAGGGGCTCTAAACAATTCAATGCAAATAACTACTTACGCAAAAGATATTAGCAAATAGGCAACAAACTGCAGATTATTAAGCATGCCCACATTATGCAACATCATACACTTATCAGACAGAGTACTTTGTTAGACTAATGAAAATAAGGTGCAAAATGTAAGGACTAAGTACACATGGACTTGACCTTAAATGTGGCAGCAGCATCAGCGGCAATGTCGAAATTTGGAAGTTGTATATAATCAAAGAACTTCCTCATGTGCTGCGACTCCAACACATATCTATCAAGCAAAAAAAGAAGTGTAATTGTTATATAATAAACCTTGAAAAACTGTATAAATGCAAATGAATTACTCATGTTCAAATGGAGATTGGAGGACATATGGTAACACACTCCACTAGAACCAATAACACGCGTAAGTGATACAACTCTTGCCGACACACATCATGACCTATGAAGTACAAACTATAATTTGCTTGCCATATAATCTAAAAAGAAGATGATACGAAAAAGGATTTTTTAGATGATACGGCAAATAAGATGAAGTACAAACCACATATTTTTCCGTTTAAAAGATAATCAAAGACACTATCACACAACATATTTTATAATCATTATTTACGCTGCCACTGGCAAGATGTGGTGAGGAATAACTAATGACTTAGAAACAGTAATCAAGTCATCTAAAAAGAGAACGGAGAATCCAAGGTTGTTATCATATTACTGAACCAATGCACCATGTAAGCACAAGTGCATGTGCAACTATATTTGAATTGAGCAGGACTCGAGGTCTCGGGCCATGGAATTCCTGCTAGCAAACAGTGATTTAATAAATGACGTCTAAAATTACACTATGTCGGTCTACCTCAAGCTATATGATAAACATAGCATTGAGGGAGAAAAAAAAGGTTTACTTATGAAGACTTAGATTGAGCACCCAGTAACTCACACTCGGAACATAGAGCGTTGCAGAGCATATTCAATTAAGAGCATATTGCTTAGATTTGTAATTGCTTTCTCACCTTGCAACAATTTGGTGGCGTATGCACTCCCGGAGCATTGCACCGTAATGCAAAGCCATGTCTGGATTTTCATAACTACACATAAATAATGATAGTATGCTGAGACAACTTCATGCATGGGATCGGAATACAGAAAAAGTAACTTAGCCACTCTGAGGAAAGAGTTCAAGCATTATGATGTCACAAAAGTTACTTCAGTAGCATACCCTGTAATCAGAATATCCATAAGATCTAAGTTCTTTTCCAAGTAGTCAGAAGCAATCAACCGTGACTGAACTTGTTGTCTTTGCAGATTCGCCACAACTTGGGTTGCATCCTTGCGAACCTACATTGATGATCCTTGAAATATTGGTTCTTAATCACGATAAGATGTAAAACGTGTACATAAATAGCTAGTAATCAAGAATATCTTAAGTGTAATGGCTATTTGTGTTCACTTATTCATTTAAATGTGTTGCCTATGTCACTCCCAGAAAAGTAATATAATCCAGCTACAATTACAATACAACTGAAGTTGACAATGGAGGTTCGTATCATCCAGCATTTGCAAGAATTCAGTGCAATCTCATTTTCATTTACTGTGTGCCAACATTACCCTGTTTCCCAGTCATCTAATATTTTCATTATCTTTTCATTATATCCATGTAATACTCATGATACATCAGAAGTAGAGCTCTATATAATGCCCACTTGTATGTACTCCTCCCCATGAACATATCTTTCAGAACATACCACTTACCTCCAGTTTCAACTTCGGAAGACACACAATCAAAGTTCGGAATGTATTATCTTTAAAAAACTCCTGAGTTAACTGTGCACAAGCTTCAGAAACTGGCTCTGATTCGCTATTTCCATACAGAATGCACTTCAGCTCCCTGATAAGTTTACCTAATTCAGCCATCTGCACATCAGAAAGGCCATTTATCATGAAAATACCAAAGATGTTCATGCCGGAGTCTGAATAAGTAAGTAGAAAGGCTGGGAGGAAGAAATGCAGTTAAATACGGTCGGCGGGTAAATATTTCACATTTTCATAAGCACCAAAAAAATTGCGTGGCACTTTATAAGATAATCCTTGTAAGCTGAGAAAAAGGTAATGTCTTGAAACGAATATGGTTTGTCAATAATGTCTATTTATCATAAAAACAGATACTGAAAACGGTTGTCGCATTTTAATTTATATGAATCCAAATTTAAGTACAGCAATAAATATA
The DNA here is from genome assembly GCA_033675395.1 of Rhodiola chrysanthemifolia. NCBI lineage: Eukaryota > Viridiplantae > Streptophyta > Magnoliopsida > Saxifragales > Crassulaceae > Rhodiola > Rhodiola chrysanthemifolia. The sequence goes on from CM066205.1 coordinate 44,451,012, forward strand.
CAAAAAAATAGGAAATTGAACAATTGCATACAAATTTTAAAAAGTGAAACAATCTCCACATCCTAAGTAGTAAACACGTGGATAAAAGGTTATACGATAAGAAGAAGCATTTAAATATTCCAATAAGGCATAAGTCAACAGGTTTCCCAATTGGGATAGATACGGAAAACAGTCCACTATCTACCTGGGTGAATGAAATTGTGTACACATATATAGAGGCTACTCATTTGTATTTGGCACGCGACATAACATAGCATGTAGCTAAGATCCAATGAAAACAAAGCCCTCAACAATTTATTGATTTGAACGTTTACCAATCAGCAGCCAGCCCTAAATTAATAAAGATTTAAAAACCATGTTCTTTCCCAGTAACCAACAATGCGAGGTATATCACTGTAAGAGGATAAAAAATGATCAATTGGTCAGATCGGATCATAGCTAAAATTCACTCGATCGAACTGAACTCAGTTGAAGTCAGACAGACGATTAATAATTAAGATGGAATACGTAAATCACAGTGAGATCAACAGAGACGAACATATACCTTCTCTTCGCGCTTGCTTTCACGAGCATCGAATCCGCGATCGAGCAAGATGAGAAGATCTCGAGTCAATCTGACGATTTCAGCGGGAGTCTTCGGCTTGGACTTGAACAGACCTTTCATCTTTTGCTGCTGCTTGCTCCTGAACAAGCGGTGGGCGATTGAATCAAAAAGCAGCGAGGGGGAGTTGTTGGCGCTGAGGGTTTCGTGATTTAGACTAGTGGGGAGTCATGTTGGTTGGGAATTGAATTGAGCGGAGCGAAAGGTTTCTTCCTCGACCACAATCTTCACCGTCCACAAACCACATGCGCACGAATCTAATCCACAAATTTGATCCTATCTGTTGATTCCTTTGAGATCAAATCATATGAAGAAAGCACGCACGCCAGATTATTTGATTTTGACCTGTCTCTACCAGTCTACGTATTGCTCCTTCGGTTTACAATACCGGCTCAAACCCGGTTTTTAATAATCATGATTTTGCTACGGTTCTAATTTCTTATGATTTTATTTTCTTTCATTGTTTGTTTTACGGTTCCAATTGGGTTATCCGCGATTTTATGTTCTAACGTAGTTTCTATCTATTTGAACTATATGATACGTGCGAACCCGGTCGTCGTTTGGTTTTTTCCCCTTTTTTCGTCGGTCCTCACCTCTGTTTTGGGGCGGTTGCTTCTCCCTGTCATGGTCGTCTGTGCCGCTATCCTCCTCCCATGGGCTGTCCGGGTGCTTACCGTGCCGGTGGGGGCGTCCGGCTCTTCGTTTCTGTCCGGATGTCTGCTGTGGTGTTGGGGGTGTTGGTTGGGGGTGGGTCGCCTGGTTGATAGCTGGAGGAGTGGAGGGCGTCGGCTGCTGTTTGGTGACGGTTCGGCAGCTTGGATGGTGGCGGTGCGGCGAAGGATGGCGGTGTTGGCGTGTGACTCATGGTGGCGGCTGGGCTGGGCGGGTTTCTGGCTCGGATAGGTGGTGTGGCTGGTGGACGTTTTTGGGATGGCTGGCGTTTTTTTGCGACTAAACGCCTCATTGTTTTGAGCTTGTCTCGTGCGGTGACCTTTTAGTCGTATTTTTCTGTTTTAGCTTTGGTTAGTTTTAGTTTGTAGTTTTAGTGTTAGTTTTTTTTTGGGGCTGCACTTGTTGCATTTGTTGGTCTCCTATCTTTGGTTGGTTGGCCATCCCTTTCGGCGCGAGGCAAAGTGGGGCATTTCTTTGCTCCCAGCTAGCTAACACGTCCTAGCTCTTAGTCCTCCGTAATGCCTTTTTATGAATTCTGGGTGGTTTGCTGCCAGTGCAGGCGATCGGGGTTTGAAGGATCACTTGTGCAGTCTTCTCGTATTTCAGTTGAAATCAGTCGGAGCTTTAGTGAAGACGCAATTTGGTCGAGTTGGCATGGATCGATTTGGAGCTTTTCGGCGTGATTATCTTCGAGGCCTTGCTAGGCATGGACTGCGTTTTTTAGGTTACATATTCTGGTCCTGTTTTGTTAGTCCTTTGGTTGTTATTGTAGTCATGTTGATTTCTTTGAGTCGGTGTATGTCACTTCTTGTTTCATCAAAAAAAAACTATATGATACGTAAAATGTGCATTCATTTTAGTTATAACTTTTCAAGTAAGCAACAATTCATTATAAAATGACAACATACTTGGTAGCCCGCAGGTAATTAAAATGGCCAATAAAGTATCAGGTTCAGTCCCGCTAAACACTTTCAAGGGGAATAAATCATTGGTAACTCGTTTGAGGCTGACACCTTGTAATGGGATGGTCGTATCCGGTTGTCCTGGTTTGCAGGCTATCGGATCAACCATTAGCGATTAAACAATTCATTATAAAATTAAGTTAAATATTAATATTTTTAAAAATCATGTGGAAATGGAAGGGTTGTCCAAATGACCCGAAGGGGGGGGGGCGTTCAATTGAGGACGGGTCTTATGGTGAGGGTGTAGGGACTAATCTGGGCCATTGGATGAGGTTCATCCAATGATCCACAAACTGCCACGTGTCACATGTGGTAGTGGATTTTACTGTTTACTTTTTGGTAGTGGGATTTTACTATTTGCTTTATTGAATTTTGGGTACTTGGACACGTGGCGCACCCACAAAGCACGGGGGGTTAGATGGATGATCTAATGGATGAGATTTGTCCCTACGTCCTTACCAAATTTGGGTGTCCTCATTTGAACACTCCTCTGACCCGAAGAGCGTTAAATGTTCGTGGTGCCCCGAACGAAGTTCGCCCCTGTGGTCTTCAGACCAGGCTAAGTCTTTCATTTGAAGTTCAAAGGTTGACGGTTGACATTATCATTAATTTGCCAAAACAACGAAGTACTAGTAAACAAGATTTATCAAACGATTTACTAATTTTGATTCTAGTATGTTCAATTTTCTCATCTTGCTCACTAAATAAGTCTTCCTTGTCTTGCTCATTTGAGGATCAAAAAAAGCATGCCTATCGCAAGACCTACTCTTGCAAACATTATTGAAAGCCACCACATTTTCACACTCATTTGGTGTGTGTTTATTATATCTCGCTTCAACTGCATTATATGCAGTAAAAGTTTGTCTTCCACATTCAAGATTCAACTAGTGCACCTGTCATTACATTTAGTTTTAGCTTTGTGTTCAACATATGTCTCCGCTAAATTAATCTTCATCCTACATCATATCTTTCACATTAAAATCCATTACTAATTTGTGTTGAAATGCCACATTCGTCATTGAAAACTTGTAGTAGATTGCAACCATATCAGAATAGCCGGCACTCACAACCATTTCCTTTGATTCCATGGTGGAAATATAATCTAGATCAACTCATTTCAATAGCTTTTTTACACCTCTCACGTATTGAAACTCAGAATCTTCTATGATGAATTTACAGACATACCTTATCTCAAAGTTCACACCCTTTTCCATCATTCTACCAACACCTATAATGCAATTGTGAAATAGTAAAATTGATGCACACTGAACCACTAGTTCACCTGGGTGATACGGAATGAGCAAAATTGTGAAATAGTAGATTGGAACAATTAAAAATTATGATCTTCCATTAGAACAATAATTCAAGACAACAATACAAGTTTTTCCAGGGCGAAGTGAGTTGCCATGGTTGGTATGGAACTTCCCGGTGCGAGCTTAAGCTCCCCGTCAAATAAAAAAATTAAAAAAAAAAGAAATTTTTCGTAATAAAAAAAATAAAAATGTGCAAATATTCTACCCGATACTTATAGTTTTTTTTTTTGATACACCCAATACTTATTATAGTTGATAAGTGAGTACCTTTGAAATGGGCCTTGTCCACTTCGCAAAAAGCCCATCACAAAGTCACATGATCTCAACGTGCATCTTTTCATTCAGCTTCATACTACACATAAACGCAAGAAAAGTAAAACCCTAAAACGCCGCACCGACCGACGATCGATTGATCCTTACCGCACGATCTAAAAAATCCAACGGTACAGAATTTTCCACATTGCATATATATTATAAACGTTCCCCTGCAACACAGCAAATCGTCGTATCCCTTGCAAAATTCCAAATTAGGGTTTCGGCTCTCCAGTTACGACTTTTTTTCTACTATCTTTTTCAATTCGTCTAGTATTCCATTGTTCTTTGGCGTGTGTGTGTTTTTCATATCGTTTTCTGATCAATTTTATTTTCGACGAATTTTCATCGGAATTGGAGCGAATGAATTGATATTCGTATATTCCAGTATTCTGAAAAGCGTCGTAGATCGATACTCTGCGAAGACGTTGATGGAGCTTCTTCGGCTTCTCCGTCTTGAAAAAGAGTAGGTCTCATATTCTATCGCCTTGGGTAGCAGCGTCGCTGCCATTATCTCTTGGGATTGGCCATGAGACAAACATTTTCTTTTAACAATTTATTAATGTTAATTTCAAGTATTATTATATATAGCCTATGAGGAAACGAATTTAAAAGACACCATCTTTCGGGACTGATATTGCCAAAGCAATGTGTTGACATCATTCTGCAATTCTGAGGCTTTCTTGTTGTTTTTTTATTATTTGCTTCGAGTGTTTTGGCTTTTATTTTTATTTTGAATGAATTATTAAACACTCGCTCTAAAATTCAAAGCTTAGCCGTACTACGCGATTCTAAAGTTAATTGAGAATTATTTGACGCATTATGAGGCCGTCTATATTGTTTTTCTTCTTAAGGCACTGCTCGAAACTCGCAATTGAGTTTAGTACATTTGAAGATTATGAAGAAAAGGATTTTATCTTATTAAAATAAAGCCAAAGTCATTTTGGTGAAAATCCGATCCTGATGTTTGTTCGAGATGTTTCAGTTTATCTTTTATTTCGTTTGTTATTGTTGTTATGGTATGCTTTGAGAAAAATGACCATCTATTGATAGGTTTTATGAATGTCAAACAAGATCAAAATCAAAGTTTGACAAGTTCTAATGACGGATTAACCTTTTGACATCTGTAGCCGCTGTCTTGTATCCTTGAAACAAATGCAAGAGTAAGGTGTTACCTTACCTTCATCTTGTTTAAAGGTTCCGAACGAGTATCTACAGATGATGAATTTCGATTTCATCTTGTTGTCATTCTTCATATGTAATCACCATCAAATTAGAATATGCAATCTTCACAACGACCAAGGTACAAAACATTCCTTTGTTACTAAATGTAAAATCCGTCAAAATTCGTCAGTTGCACATAATTTGTTACGAATAATTTATAATTCTTTATCGAAAAGTTAATTATAAATCGAATTTAATACGGGATTTAATTTCATATGTCTAAATGACTTATTCAATGGAACAAGGGGCTGTCCAATTGAGTTGAAATTACCAAAAACTTTTCTCCAACTTCTCTCATCGCCGCTCAAGAGACTAAAAACCCTAACTTTTTTAAACACACATCTCCGCCTCTCCACTTCTCCCCTGGTGCCGCTGCTCCTTCCCTCCATCCATGCGCCGGCTGGCAGTCCTCTCATGGGTTTGATATGGCCTTCGCGTCCTATGCACTGTCGGAGTCAACCGGGGATGAGGCGGCGGCGATGTGGTCGACCGGGGTTGCTTCGGATACGGTGCGGCGGGGTCAGATCTGCTCGCAGCGGAGGTTTGTTGGGTTGTGCAGGCTGGTGTTTGACGGAGTGGTTGGTTGCCGGGGGGAGGCTGGGGTTAGCTTTTTCGTTTGCATTTTAGATGTTGTTTAGTTTAGTGTTAGCGAAAGGTTGTGTTAGTCCGTTGGGAGAAGCAGATTCTGCCGTTGGAGCTAAGGGGGGCGGTTGAGACGCGTACGGCGGCGCTGGTAGCTTTGGGTGGAGGTGGATGTGTTTGTGGAGGCGTGGCTGCTGGTGTTTGCCAATGGAGGTTGGTGGGGGCTGGCCGACGACTCTATGGGGGTTTTTGGGCCTTGTCGGACCCGGGTTTTGGCCTTTTAGGTCGGATCTGGTCAGGTGGGGGGCTCTGACGGGCGTAGGTGGATCAGACTCGTCTTCGTTGCTGGAGTGGTTGGCCCCGTTGAAGGTTCGGCATCAGTTCCGTTTTGTTTAGGGAGTAGTTTAGTGGTAATCTTGTGTTTAGCTTTAGGGCGTTTTCACCTGGTTTGGTGGTGTTTTCCACCTTTTGGTGGTGTCTTCCACCCTTTTTGGGGTGGTGTCCTCCCACCGTCTTTTGGTGGTGTTTTTCCGCATGTTCGGCGGTGTCCTCCCACCTGTCTGGTGGTGATTCTGTAATGGGATGGGTTGCCGTCATCGGCCGGGCTTCAGTGTGTTTTAGATACTAGATTGAGTCTGTGTTTTGGCATTGTCCAACTCTTGTACTACTTACCCATCAAAAAAAAATTGAGTTGAAATTTATGTTAGTTGAATTTAATTTAGTTTATATTAGTTGAATTTATTTTAATTTAGTTGAATTTAATTTAGTTTAGCTTAGTTTAATTTAATTTATTTTATGTTTTTAAGTTTAACTTATAGTTTACACCACTTTTTTAATACAATCACCCCATCACCACCGGCCACCACTACCCACCGACCACCACCACCACCACCCGAAAAAAATCAAATTCCATTTTATCAATTGAAGATCAAGCAGGGCATATGGAGGCATATATAGGTAAAATTAAGGAAATCATATCAGCACATTACAAAAGGCTTTTTCAAAGATCAACCTGTCTTTCTCCTCAAGAATTACACTTCAATCTAAATTGCTTAAGCAGAAAGGTTAGTCAGCATAATGCTATTCTCCAAGCTCCTTACATTGATGAAGAGGTAACCCAAGCTGTTTTCAGCTTCATCCCATGAAAGCTCCTGGAATGGATGGTTTTAATCCTGCATTTTATTCAGAGTTGCTGGTCAATTTTAAAAGATGATTTTATCGCTGATCGTCTTTCTTTCCTTAATGATGGCATTCTTCCTAACAGTGATAATATTACCATGATCACTCTCATTCCCAAGCAGAAAGGAGCCTCTAAAGTGTCTGACAACACACTAGGGCTGCAAGCGAGACGATGTATTCGTGAACAACTCGTGAGAATACTCGGTAAAAGCTCGACTCGAAACTAGACGAGTCGAGCACGAGCATGAATTTTCAGCTTGTTTATTAAACGAGCCGAGTACGAGCAATGTAATACTCGACTCGTATACTCGTGGACAACTCGATTAAGTACTCGAATAAATACTCGATTATTCCACATATATCTTGGAAATTACAATTGTAATTTCAACTAGATTAGTTGGAATGAGTAGATTGGATTTTGGATAGAGTGTTCATCTATATATATTCTCATCTTATTTGTTTTGTAATAAACATCCAATGTGGGACAAAAGTAAATATTATAAAGAAGCATTGAAGAAATCAAAAAGCAAGTGAAGGTTCTAATATCTCACATTGCTTGATGTCAAAGACTTTGATTCACAAGTGATTATAAAAGAGGAGAGTAAAACTCAATCCATCTTCAACTCGAGACTATAATCTTGGGCCATGGGGTCCTTGAGTTGTCCTTTGGATTTTTGTGTAAAAAGCTTAATATTTTCCTATGCAAACAAGCTTTGAAATTGTGCAGTTTGTATAGTTACATGTAATTTGAGTTTTAATATTTCGAGTCGAGTTCGAACAAATTTTTTGAAGCTCGTTGAGTTTCGAATCGAGTTCGAGTTTGATATATATTCACTCGAGTCGAGTTCGAGCAGCTTAAAATTCGACTCGGCTCGTTTGCAGCCCTACTACAGGCTTATCAGTCAGATAGGAACTAAAATGAAAAATATCTCTAAAGTCATGGTCAATCGGCTTTAACATTTTCTTCACGACGTAATTTCTCCGGAGCAATGTGCTTTTTTGAAGGCTCGTCACTGATAATCTGCTCATATCTCATGAAGTGATACATTATATTAAAAATACCCGAGCTAAAAAAGATGCATATGGTTCACTCAAGTGGATATCGCAAAGGCTTATGATACAGTGGATTGGGATTTCTTGGAAAATATTCTTCTTAAGCTGGGCTTTGTGGAGAGCTGGGTGTGGACTATGGACGAACAGCAACGATCCGCAGTACTTTCTGCCATCATTGAAGTTAAAGAAGCACTGGATGAACTGCGAATGAACCTAAAGGAGATGCAGAAAACACTAAAGCCATACCAAAAAAATCCGGTCCGACCAAATACAACCACTGCTCCTCTGCTCAAACATTTTGGAAAATCTGACACAGAGGAGCCCTCTAAAGATGACGGTGATGTTAGCTCAATGGTATTATCCAGCGCATCCAAGGCTATTGTTGATAATAAAATGGAGACACTTAATGTTTCTAAAGAGGCTGACCCATCTATTGCTAGGGGACTTCCGGAACGACAACAGATGGTATTAATCCACATCTATGATTCTTATTATTTCTTGGATAATAAGGTTGCTGTTGTTTGTGTAAACGGAGGAAGAACTGGTGAAATCCAGTTATGTGTTGACAGCAACATTTCAGAGCGATGCCATACACCTGTTTGTGAAAATGATTCAGTGAATGTGCTTTATTTGTTTGTCACAAAAATGGCTTTTGTTGGAAGCTGGTGCTATGTTCAGCCGCTTGTAATTGCTACAAAACCACCGGCGAAACCTCCAAATGACTCGTTGAAGTTACTTCCGGTGCTTAATTTTTATCAATTAATGACTGTAGCGTCACAATATTTCGTATTAAATACAAAATAATATTTTACAAATGATTTACGCTTGAGAGCAGAAGTTGTGTTCGTTATCTCAAATGCTTCCTCTGATTCTACGGTGTTGCTTGATTCGGTCTACTCGGCTTGATGTGTGCGGATGAAGGCGTAGTGCAATGTGTCTTGCGTAGCGAGGGTCTTGATGACTTGATCTCACGTGCGCAGTGAAGTGAGGGTCGCGGGGACTTGGTCTCACGTGCTTGCGTTGCGGTAGGATGCTTTAGCAGACGACGTCGGGATGCTTGGACAGACGACGCGTGTTTGTCGGTTGGTTGCGGCTGACGGTTGATTTGTCAGTTGCTGGCGGCTGACGGTTGATTTGTCGGTTGCTGGCGGCTGACGGTTGATTTGTCAGTTGCTGGCGGCTGACGGTTGACGCTTCTTTTGAGAGCACTCTTCTCTGTGCTTTCTTCTCAAATTTCAGAATGTCTTCATTTGTGAAGTGAAATCCTCTATTTATAGAGTTCACTAGTGGGCTTGAGATTGGGCCCGTGCTTTGGGCTGAGTTTAACTCATGGACTGGGCTTGCAGCTTTGACCCAAATATCCCTTGTGGGCCAGCCCGTTTATACTTTAAATAATCTTGATTTGGTCCTCAAACTTTTAGTGCCTACAAATTGCCCCCTCATGATCATGTTGTGCGACACCATTTGAGTGTCTCAGCGTGACGTGATCGGGAGTGATTGACTTGAGAGTCTTGTGGATGTCGGACTTGTCGTAAGAGCTTCCACGTAATTTATTTTTTGAGTCACCATGTCGTTCTCCAACTTGACGGTTGACTTGAGATTTTTGTGAATGTCGAACTTGTCGTAAGAGCTTCCGCGTAATAATTTTTTGAGCCACCATGTTGTTCTCCAACTTGACGGTTGACTTGAGAGTTTTGTGGGTGTCGAACTTATCGTAAGAGCTTCACTTTTTCTTTGTGTTTGTCATCTGTTGTCTTCCAACTTGGCGAATGACATTTCTTCGAACTTCAAATGAGAATTTTTTTCTTGTATTGATCCCCTTTTTTTTTATAAAAAAAAAACGTGAACAGTAACTTCGGCTGTGAACAGTAATTCCGGGATGAACAGTACTTCATGCCGTGAACAGTGTTTTCGGGATGAATAGTAATTCCGGGATGAATAGTAACTCCGGGATGAATAGTAATTTGGGCCGTGAACAGTAATTCCGTGCGTGGCGATTCTGGAATCTTCTGGAATACCTTGCCAACTAAGTTAGCTTGAAGATAATGCAAAGTCGGTTAGATGAGATTAGAAAATCTTTCCTAAATCTACTTGGTTTGATAATCTTTAGGAATTTTCCAGCCCTAATCCCCTCTATAAATAGAGTCTCATGTCAAGAGTTTCAAAGCACCCATAACCGAGAGCCTTACTCCTAGCCCTCTTTGAAAGTTGAAAGCTTGCGACCACAACAGGTATAAAGACCTCCCTGCATTCCTCGTATGCAGTGTTCTCTGATTCTGAATTCTGCTGTGCTGGTCTTGTTCTTCGTCTTCGTCTTCCATCAACACATCTTTCTCTATAATTTCAGTCCTCGTATTTTCAACAGTCTCTGGCACATATGTAGAACCGTGGTCCTGGTCAACTTTATTATCAATTGAATATGCACTTCACTGATTTAGTTGTGGGCCGTAGGTTTGAAGAACAATTGACCTGCTTTATCATCAATTGAATTTTCCACATCCATGGAATCATGGTCGGCGACCGGAAATTTTTTTTTTTTTTTTTTTTTACACATGTCATAATGGAGCGTCAAACATGGTGTTTTTTTTTTGTTTTTTTTGCGTTCTCCTGTGGAGGGATTTTGTAAATCTGGTCTTTTGGGACCTTGATGATGAATTGAGCAACGTGACTATATTTGTCTCACTGATTTTCTTTTCCTTGTTCATGACTAGGCCCCTTCAACTTACAGTTGTCAATTTTACTGCTCTGACGTTGATGCGCTGTTGTTGACGATACTTTGGCTCGTCGTTGAGAGACCAACCCGCTATCCTTCTTTGCGTAAGACTGCTATCCATCGGGGGTAGTTTCACACTTTGAATTCATTGTGTCAAGAAAATAAGCTTTTGAGGATTCTGTCACCAAGACTTACGAGTCTAAGGAGATTGGTTTTTAAGTGAGACCGTTTGTGACTCCTCCAATTTCCTGGGAATTCCTTACTTGTCTTAATTTCTTCGACATAGTCGTTTCATTTTGTGACGAACTCACGGTGCGATACAAGTCTCTACCAAAAGAAGGGAGGCGCAATGGTGCTTTTCTGGGACTCGGAGGAGAATGGCCAGCTGTTCCTGAACATCGCGTCTGACTCAAAGGCTATGGAAGATAACATAAAGCAGAAATTTCATGTGTTCCCGTCGATGTTGCGCCCGGATACAGGCTCGAATTCAGGTGCCATGAAGAAGATTTTTCCGCCCGAGCTAACATTCCCCCTTCGCGATGTAGTGCACGGTGGCCCTGCTTACCTCTTGAAGAGTTTTTTGAAGGAAAAGAAGTCGGAAGATACTCGACCCTCTTTGCTTGGTCGAAGGATTGCCACGGGCATTGTGCGGTGGGGTCCCAATTGTTTGAAGATCATTGGAGACTTCACTTATGTTCCTCTTTACTGGGAATGGATTGAGGATGTGATAGCGCGCTGTTCCGCACGTTTGAAGAGTGCAAACATCTATGATGCTGTATATGCTTCTTTGTACCAGTATGATCGTGAACCCCAAATAGTGCGTGCCTTCTGTGAGAGTTGGTGTCCCTCCACGAATACATTACACGCGGTAGCAGGCGAGTGGTCGCTCTCGCTCTAGGATCTTTACGAGATTGGTGGACTTCCAGTAGCAGGGCGTAGGTACGATGAAGCTGTGCCAAGTTTGGAGAATATGAGAGACAATAGAGACAAGGCCAAATCTATCCCTCAAGCATTCGAGTGTTTGCTTGGCGCCTATTGCTCTCTTGCATCCCTTCCTGAGTCAAAGAATGTGGTTCGTGCAACGCAATGGGTCCAGTATTGGTTTAGTGCAAGAGTTCATACAGCAAACCGGGTAGAGAACCAGCTCGTAGAGCAGACAGTCGGCCGAAAAGCAGCCACGATCCGAGAGGAGAGATAAATCACAAACCGCTAGAGTGGGCATCCGGGGAGATGACCGTCTTTGATGAACTTGGAGTTGATGATTCTGAGAGAAAAACGGTTTATCTGGCAGCTTTTTTATCTTGTTGGTTGTGCGTCTTTGTACTACCCGAAGCAGGGGACCCAGTGATCAGGGCTGGTACTTTCGAAGTAGCTGTGCATATGGCGAAGGGCTCAACATTCAGTTTGGCGACACCAGTGCTTGCTAGCATCTATCATGGTTTGAATAAGATGGTGAATGCAGACAAGCCTTCTTCTTCTGGTTCAGCATTTCCCTCACATTACTTGTACGGATGGTTGGCCCATTATTTCGGTTCGCACCACGCAATGGATGATATACTACCTGGCCCTCTCATGGTTCGGTATTCAGGCTCTCGAAGCGCAAAACTCTTTACTGACGTCGAAGCTCGCAATCTGATTCATGACGGCTCTTCGTTCAAGGCCTCTAGCCTTGTGCTGCGGGGGAATCGATGCGGGCCTGTTTGTGATGATAAGTTGGATGCCCCGAAGTTTAATTACATCATTTCACATCGTACTGCTTACCTCCCTTTGCGCTCCAAGGCTTCTTTCTTTCTGGACCCATATCACCCGACTCGTTTTAGCAGGCAGTTCGGTTTCTATCAAGACATTCCGGGCATACTTCCACGCGATGCGGATGATGGCTTCATCCCTTATGCCACAGCATTGAAGCATTTTAGATTACTGCTCTTCAAGGATAGTCAAACTAAATTGATGCTTCCCGGACGTTCTTTGAATTGGGGGGATATGACCACGTCTAGCTTTAAGCGATGGTGGGCCAAGGTGACAGTAAACGACCTTCGAGAGAATATCCATCTTCTTATGTCAAGCGTCAAATGTGGAACGAAGAACAAAACAGCAGCTCTTGATATGTTGCCTGAGACTGCCGATAGGGTGATCAGGCCCAGACCTGCCTCTCAGAAGAAGGCCATAGATACCGACAGACCAAGAAAGCGGGCCATCGATGGCAGTGATGGAGGCGAAGGTGCTAACCACAAGCATCGTTGCGTGTATGAGGGGCAAAAAGCTCAAGTGCATCAGCATCTATTCGGCCAGGTACCAAACGTTTTGATACGACTTCATTTTATATATATATATATACATCCTATTTCTGAGCAGTCTTCTTGTGTGTCGCCCCCTCCCTTTTTTTTTCTTAGGGTGAAGATTCTGATTCCGCTGTTGAAGAAGTTCGGAGGGTTGTCGTCCCAGTGCCAATTGGTGATGCCACGGATGAGACGCTTGTCGATAATGGAGGACAGAGTCCTATACGGTCGGTGCAACATAGCCAACAAGTCTCCGATGCTTCATCTTCTTCCGGGCGACTGCAGGGCAACAAAGTACCAAGCGCTGGGGCTGTCACTGCTTCACCTTCCTCATACCAAACTGTCAAGATGACTGACCAGCTTGTGAGGGTTCTCCTTCAGAACCTAACGGAAGCTCCCTACGCAGAAGTCACCGATGTAGCTGCGCGTGTTATCCACCTCCTTGCTAGTCTTCGAAATGTTGGCGATGACACCTCCATTCTTCAGGCAGCCGTTGATGCGTATGTAAAGAGCGTTGCCAAACTCTTTGCAGTCCAGCAGGGTGTTGTTAGCAACTCAGCCCGTCATGCCCGTGAGATTTCTACGGTCGAGGGCAGTCTATGTTCTGCTCGAGTGACTTACAAGGGTGCTCTCCAAACTAGCAAGAGTTTGGAGAGACAGGGAGAAGTAGTGGCGCAGGCAATAGAGGGAGCTGAAGCCAAATTACGAGCTTTGCATGATGAGGCAAAGAGCGTAAGACACCAGCAAAGCCGACAAGTGGAAGTGATTGCTGCGGCCGAGTCGAACGTTGGTGCACTTCAACAAAAGTTGGAGGAATTGAAAACTTTTCGAGCGAGCTCTGACGACTTGGTGAAGGTGAAGCGTGAGTTGGATCAATGCAAGAAGGCTATCCAGGCAGTTATGCATTAGAACCGTCAAACTACTTTGTTATTTTTTTTTTTTTGAGACTGCACTTGAACACATTTTTTTTTTACTCAAGCTACCTACGTACTTACAAAGTCACGTGTGTGACACTTTGCAAGATCAAGCCAACGTAGTTCATTTTTTTTTTGTTATTTTTTTTTGTTTAGCCGTTCACAGTTTATACTCTTGCGGGCCAGGAGTGTCGATCTTTTTTTTTTGTATTTTTTTTTTGAGCCGTTCACAGTTTATACTCTTGCGGGCCAGGAGTATCGATCTGCAGCTTTAGGAGTAGTAGCGTTTTAAGAACTTTCCATTGATTGGTCCGACGCGCAATCCTTCTTGATCCACGATCTTGTATGCCCCATTCGTGTAAGCTTCTTGCACCACGTAGGGACCGTCCCACTTCGCTTTAAACTTGCTTCCCGTCTTGTGTGAGGTGATGATTGGCCTTCTTACTGCTAGCACCAGGTCTCCTTTTTGAAAGGAGCGTGGACGCACCTTCTTATTGAATGCACGTGAAAGCCTTGCTTGGTAGCATTGTAAGCTTTGTTGTGCTTGCAATCTCTTCTCATCGAGGGCTTCCAACTCTGCTAAGCGTAGCTTGTCGTTTTCGTCACTGCTAAGTCCTTCTTGGATGGCTATGCGCATGGATGGAATTTGAAGTTCAAGTGGCAATACTGCTTCCACTCCATATACTAGAGCATACGGGGTTGCTTGGGTCGGAGTCCTGTATGTTGTTCGATACGCCCACAATGCTTCACCGATCTTCTCGTGCCAATCACGTTTTGACTTCCCAACCACCTTTTTCAGCAAATTGCACAAAGTCTTGTTAAATGCTTCGGCCAATCCATTTGCAGGAGCGTTGTACATCGATGACTTGTACTGCTTGAATTTGAATCTTTCGCAGAGGCTTGTCATGAGTTTGTTGAAGAACGGCTTTCCATTATCGGTTACAATTCTTTGTGGAACGCCATGTCGGTAGATGATATGCTTTTTTATGAAGTCGACCACGTTTTCTTTCTTTACCTCACGTAGCGTTACTGCCTCTGCCCACTTGGAGAAGTAGTCGGTTGCAGCAAGAATATATGTGTGTCCGTTGGATGCCTTAGGATTGATTGGTCCTACTACGTCGAGTCCCCATGCTTCGAAAGGCCATGATGCAACCGTCGGATGTAGAGGTTCTGGAGGTTGATGTATGAAATTGGCGTTGAACTGACATGCATCGCATTTCTTTGCAAAATCTATGCAGTCTTGTACAACGGTTGGCCAATAATACCCCATCCTCTTGACGCGATCATAAAGTTTCGGACCAGACTGATGAGCACCACAAATGCCGGCATGAGCTTCTTGCATAACTTCCACTGCTTCTTCTTCGCTTAAGCACCTTAACCATTGCCCCAGGAACGAGCGTCTGTATAATGTCCCTTTGTAGTGGATAAACCTTGGGGCACGTCGACGGATTTCTATCTTGTGTCTTGGATCGGCTGGTAACTTTTGATGATCCAAGAAGTCGATGATAGGTTGACGCCAATCTTCTCTTTCGATTTCATAAGCATATACCACGTTTGACGACTCCATGTTTTTTTCGTTTTCCTCCAACGGCGGGACTACCCAACGATTGCAAACTGGAATGGACATGGTCTCCTCTGCCCCTAGTGCCAAATTGGCTGCGAGGTTAGCAAGCGCGTCAGCCAACTTGTTGGCACTTCTCGGAACATGTCCTAAACTGATGGAGTCAAACTCGTTAAGCAATTGTGTCGCATGTCTATGATAAGGGATCAAGTCGTCCTTCCTAACTTCGTAATCGCCAAGCACTTGATTGATTACTAGCTGTGAGTCTCCGTAGATATCCATTTTGTCGATATTTATTTGTCTCGCCATTTGAAGTCCCAAGAGAAGTGCTTGATATTCAGCCACGTTGTTTGAACATAGTTGAGTGAGTGTGAATGAAAAGGGCAGAAGATGATTCTCTGGTGATACAAACACAACTCCAGCTCCAGCTCCATCGCGTCTTGCAGCTCCGTCGAAGAACATCTGCCATGGAGGTAGCACATCGATGTAGAATATGTCTTCACCTGGAAGGTCGATGGAAAACTCCCATTCGGCAGGAACTGGGTGGTCAGCGAAGAAGTCTGCTATAGCTTGCCCTTTTGTTGCCTTCTGAGGTACGAATATTAGATCATACTGCTTGAGAAGCATAGCCCACTTTGCTAGTCGACCTGACAAGACTGGTCTTGAAAGTATGTATTTGATGGGATCAGCTTTGAAAACTACGTGTACTGTATGTGCTTGCATATAGTGCCTCAGTTTCTGTACTGCGAACACCAGTGCAAGACATATCTTCTCGATTGGAGAGTAATTGAGTTCAGCTCCCACCAAAGTTCGGCTCAAGTAATAGAGGGGTCTTTCTTTTCGTTCGTTGGTCTCTTGTGCACACATTGCCCCAAGCGACTTCTCTTGAGCGGCAACATAAAGTATCAGTGGCTTTCCTGGAGTCGGTGCCCCAAGCACTGGTGCAGTAGACAAGTACTTCTTTATGTTATCAAAAGCTTTGCGACATTTGTCATCCCAAACGAATGGAGCATCCTTTTTCATGAGATGACTGAATGGTTGACAACGCCCTGCGAGGTTGGAGATAAATCTTCGTATGTAAGCCAGTCGTCCTTGCAATCCGCGCAGTTCTTTTAAGCTTTTTGGTTCGGGCATTTCTTGAATAGCTTTGATTTTTGTCTGGTCTATTTCGATGCCCCTGTGTGTGACTACGAAGCCAAGGAATTTCCCCGATGTGACGCCAAACGCACATTTGAGTGGATTCATTTTGAGCTGGCACTTTCGGAGTCTTTCGAAGACCGTACGAAGATCTTGGACATGGTCACTCCTGGCTTTTGACTTGACTACCACATCATCGACGTAACATTCTATCGTTTTATGCATCATGTCCTCGAAAATCTTTTGCATCGCACGCTGATATGTGGCTCCCGCATTTTTTAGGCCAAAAGGCATGACTTTGTAGCAGAAGATCCCTTTCGGAGTTCGGAATGCTGTAGCATCTTGGTCTTCAGGCGCCATGTGTATCTGGTTGTATCCAGCCGTGCAATCCATGAAGGAGAGAGCTTCATGCCCAGTTGTTGCATCTATCATGAGCTCCGTAACTGGTAGGGGGAAGTCATCCTTTGGACATGCTTCGTTGAGATCTCGAAAGTCCACGCACACTCGCAGCTGCCCATTCTTCTTCCTTACTGGAACAATGTTGGCTATCCACGTTGGATATTTAACTTCGCGAATGAAATCTGCGTCGATGAGTTTATTAACTTCTTTCTCAATTTCAGGAACCAGCTCTGGCCTGAATCGCCGTTGGGACTGCTTCTTTGGTCTGACTCCTTTTTTGATCGCTAAACGGTGCAAAGCTATCTTTGGATTAAGCCCCGGCATTTCTGTGTAGTTCCAAGCGAAAACGTCTTTATATTCTGCCAATAATTTGAGGTACTGCTCCTCTTCTTCTTCGGTTAGGAGGGTGCTCACATATATTGGACGTGGATTTTCAGCGGTTCCAAGATTCACCTCTTTCAAGTCGTCAACAGTTGATTGCCCCCCGTCTTCGAGTACCTCAGGAGCTTGATCAGCCTCTTGTTCTTCGACTTCGTTTGGAACTTCTTCGGCTGTTACGTGGTAGGATGTCGCTACATCATATTCTTCGACTTTATTATCTTCGATTTCTTCTGCAGTGATTTGGTGAGCTGATGTAGAATCTTTTTGACGACGAACAGAAATTTTCACAGGCGGTGGAGGCTCGTAACCCAGACCAGCATGTTTGTGAGTCGTTCCGTGCACTTGGCCGAGACTGTAAGGATGAGGTTTGATCACTTCTCCGAGCATAGCTGGCCTTTTGAAATCGTATCCTGCCTTCTCCATCAACTTATAGGCGTTTGGACCGAATTCTCCCTCCAAACTTACATTCCCTTCATGTGGTTCAACTGACTCTGAAACGAATTCTTCTGGTGGAGGTCTCAGAACTTGTGTTGTATTTGCGCTGGGTAATGGAATGACTACTTTCGCCACCCATTCTTGTTTGACCATCCTTTTGACCTTCTTTTGATCTGCAAAACTTATCTCTGATTTTTGATAGTCTTCCAAAGGTCTTTGTCCTGCTTTACGTCGAGACTTAGGTATATATCGCAAGATAGGGAGCGTGCTCTCAGGAGTCGGCCTTTGCGTTTGTACAGGTGTCACGACACATGGCCTGTTCCTAGCTTTTGATTCAATTTCTGATTTTATTTTCGGCCGGTTTTGGTTTGCTTTCGGTCTTTCCTTATCGTTTTCTCTAGTGGAAGGGATGATTGATGGCAGTAATTCACTTGACACACCGTCTTCTTCAAAGAACTTAGCATCTGCAAAAAATGAATCTGCCTTGGTAAATGGTTTGACGTCCCCATTTATCTTTCTTTCACCGTCACGATAATACTTCAAGCATTGGTGAAGAGTCGATGCAACAACTCCATTCTCATGCTTCCATGGTCGACCGAGTAACAACTTGAATGAAGTTTTAACGTCAATGACATGAAACAAGGTATCAGCAGATAGCTCTCCAATTGCTAGATTGACACGGATCATGCCAATTGCACGTTCAGTTTTTAGGTTGAATCCGTGAATTAAAAGCTGGCTACTAGAGAGTTCGTCCATAGTGATTCCCAATAAGTCCATGGTTTCTTTTGGCATGAGGTTTACTCCAGAGCCTTCGTCCACCAAGATTCTTCCCACCTTCTGTCCTCGAATGTAGCCCGTGACATACAGAGGTCTGTTGTGAGGTTTGGATCCAAGGAGAAGATCTTCGTCAGAAAATGTCAAGGTCGTGTTGCAGGAGGTGCATTTAGCTTGACTTTTCTTTAGCTTTTTTGTATTGTTGATGATGTCCTCCGGTAAGTGGAAGATCTGCTCCCACTGCTCGTGTTTAGGGAGAGCTTCTAGGATATCAAGTACATCAGCGTCATCTTGAGGATCCGAAGGTGGCTGTGTCTTCGTGGTTGGAGCTTCATTCCTCCGCTCAGCTTTCTGTTCTTCTTTACTTTCTTCGCTTATTGCCCCTGAGGTTGTGTTGACACCAACTTTATCGAAGTAATCCTCCGGAGGGAAATCTCCTAAGATAATGGGACTTGGTGGAATCTGCTTCAGAGGATCAATAGGCAGTATATGTGACCCCAGACTCCCCTCGAGTCTTCTCTTCTCTTTCGTCTGACGTGGTCTCTTCTCGGTCACCTGCTTCTTTTTTCGGCGGACAAGTTCTGGTTGTGGACTGACTTGCTTCTTTGATCTTCTTCGAGTTACAAGAGTCCATCCTTCATCATCCTTCAGGCATTCAACCTCTTTCATAATCCCATAAGTTTCGATTCTTTTTGGATTATAATCGCATCTCAACTTTTTTGATTCAACTTCAATAGATGGCTTTGATATCCACACTTCTGTTGGCTCAAGGGTGCCAAATTGGATTTGTTGCATGCACCATTCTTGTGGCTTGCAAAGTGAGTCGCAACTAATCGTCACGGAGGTGTGGTTTGCTTCTATTGTCTCGTCTGTGTCGAGCTCGATGCGTCCTTCTTTGACTAATCTCATTATAAGCTCCTTGAAAGTGATGCAGCTTTCGATACTGTGGCTAACCAATTTATGATAGCGGCAGTATTTGGGATCATTAGTCATGTTGACTTCATCTGGGCGTTTTGCTTCTGGTAAGTTGATGATGCCTTTCTCCAACAGGTCATCGAGCATGCCTGACAGATCAGAGTCAGGGAATGGATACTTCTTGGCTTGTAATTTCTTCAGTGTAGGCTTTGGGCGCTTGAAGTCTTTTGAGGTGACTTCTTTCCTCTTCTCCTGCTTTGGTTTTGATGATATCTTTATAGGAGCGTCGTTGGTGCTGATGGCCATGGCCTCTTTCGGAGCATTTTTGTTGACGTGCTGATCCAAAAGTTACCAGCATCTTGTGCGGACGCTGATATCCATGTGGGGGGCTGATATCCATGTGGCATTCGTAGATCGTCTATCCTCTTGCTGTAGGGTTTGGCACAGCGTGCACCACCAGAAGAATTCCCACCTAACTGGCTCTTGACCGCGTTGGCTATCAGCACTTGAAGTTGGTCTTCGTTGCACGCAACGCCTCTGTTCCTGTTAGTTTCTACAGGGATCATCTTATTAGTGTCATCATCTTCAGCCGTCAGATTGACTTCTTCAACCTTTTGTTTCCCGAGCCCAACCACCTCTCTCTGGAGCTCTTCAAGCTTCTTGTTCTTCTCCTGGTTGTCTTTCAGGACTAGCTCAATCATCTCTCTCAGTTCTTGCATCTGCTCCTCCATGGTCTTGGTGCATATGGTCATGACAGAAGCTACACTGAGTTTGGGTGTCTCGGCTTGTTCTGGCAGAGCCACCTTAGCTTTTGGTGAGGGTGTTTCGTCAGCTTTCGCACTTCCCTTGTGTCGTGGGGAGTTGGAGGCGATCACTGCCGTAGCTGCAGCCATGATGGAAGCAACGGTATATGTGCGTCCCCTCGTTGGCACTTGAGAAGCTCGTAAGCTTGCAGCAGCGGCATTGACAGCCATCCTCTGGGTCATCCCTCTTGTGCAGATGCCGGTTGGTTGAGCCACGGTTGCGGCGTAAGTCTTCTTGGGAGTTTGTGGACTGGTAGGTTGAGCAGACATCTTAGCTTTAGCGTAGGGATGAGAGGTAGAGATTTTCACGTAGGGTTCACCAAAATTTGTAGCGTCACAATATTTCGTATTAAATACAAAATAATGTTTTACAAATGATTTACGCTTGAGAGCAGAAGTTGTGTTCGTTATCTCAAATGCTTCCTCTGATTCTACGGTGTTGCTTGATTCGGTCTACTCGGCTTGATGTGTGCGGATGAAGGCGTAGTGCAATGTGTCTTGCGTAGCGAGGGTCTTGATGACTTGATCTCACGTGCGCAGTGAAGTGAGGGTCGCGGGGACTTGGTCTCACGTGCTTGCGTTGCGGTAGGATGCTTTAGCAGACGACGTCGGGATGCTTGGACAGACGACGCGTGTTTGTCGGTTGGTTGCGGCTGACGGTTGATTTGTCAGTTGCTGGCGGCTGACGGTTGATTTGTCGGTTGCTGGCGGCTGACGGTTGATTTGTCAGTTGCTGGCGGCTGACGGTTGACGCTTCTTTTGAGAGCACTCTTCTCTGTGCTTTCTTCTCAAATTTCAGAATGTCTTCATTTGTGAAGTGAAATCCTCTATTTATAGAGTTCACTAGTGGACTTGAGATTGGGCCCGTGCTTTGGGCTGAGTTTAACTCATGGACTGGGCTTGCAGCTTTGACCCAAATATCCCTTGTGGGCCAGCCCGTTTATACTTTAAATAATCTTGATTTGGTCCTCAAACTTTTAGTGCCTACAATGACATTACTATCAATTGTAGTTGCTGCCGAAGGCTCTGATGCGGCAATTAGGCCATATGTGAAAGGAAATTGTCTCCATTACTGACCAAAGAATAAAGTAGAAAACACATCACAATCTCTGTTATTATATTGGGGAAGAAAATAAATAAAGAAGATCAACGTCAGCAAACTAAAATCAATGAAAATGTATGGCACACATAACCAGTCCCACACACACACTACTCATGCAGCTGCAGCATTCGCAAAAAAGAAAGGGACCTTTAACATATTACTGCAGAATTGGAACTAACATTATTTGAATATCAGCCTTTCTGGTTCCACTAAACTTGCTGATAGAACAACGGTCAAATGTGTAACATATATATGCTTTTATCTTTTTAATTTCCTTAAGTGTGACATTTTCTACATATTTAGACAATAATCAAACTGACATTTTAAATATCCGAAGAAATAAAGAAAACCAACAGCATAATTTTGTGTGTGTCCAGCGGCATATTTCCCATGTGCAACCTTAGGAATAGTTTTTTTTATAGAAGAAAATGGTATATAAATACCTGGAAAAACAGGTAGAACAACAACAACAAAGTAATCGATCAACAAATACAGGAATAGAACATCTAAACAAGAAAAATATTTCGTGCAAAGCTATTCGATTCCTCTGCTGCTAGTTACTTGAAACTTTGATTGCACCCAAGCCAATCCAGGCCAAACATAACAAGTGACTTGACAGCCAACCTCGAAGCAATAATGAAGCACTGGCCAGATTTCTACTGAAAGCAAAATAAGGCTACACTCGGATTCTCCATAGCTCAGTTTCCTGTCAAAAGTTGCACGCCACCTGAAACTCCGGAAAAGGCTACAAAGAGGACTTAAAAGCTAGGACAAGTTAGCTAGCTGGGAACAATGAGATGTTCCACTTCGCTTCACACCAAGGGAAGTGATCAGACACCATGGCTGACCAAATAAGACAGCCAAAGCGTGGCCAAAACAGACAGCCAAAGCTGCCAACAAAACAGCCAATGAGGTAAAAAACTATACACAACTACAACCAAAACAATCAACGACATCTCGCCAATGCCCCCTAACCTAGGACAGTGCCGTCAAAAGCCCATCAGCAAAACCGAAGCGCCAAAACCACCAATAATACCAACAACGCCACCATCGTCACCACCCCAACCACCCATTCAAACACACCAGCCCTCACCACAAAACACGGTGTCGCCAAAGCCCCCAATTCCCCAACACAAAGCTCCAACTCCATCCCCGCGCCAATTCCATCAAACACCACTGCCATATCCGCAGCAGCACACAAAGAAAAGGCCAAGCTCGGCCCAGAAGGCCAACCAGAAGGAGAAGAGACATGGAGGAAGAGAGGGAAAAAGAAACGGTGGGGTGAGGCGGAGAAGGAAAGCGGGAGGAAAAAACAAAGGGGCGAGAGGTAAGGTGAATCAGGCGGTCGGCATGTGGTAGCGACGGGGAAACAAAGTCATAGGTTGGCGGGGAAGGGCGGTCGCCGGCGGTCAAAAGATGCTGTGGTCGCAACCTTAGGAATAGTTTAGATTGCCTTTTCAAGTCACGTAGAGTTTAAAACTAAACTATAACTAAATTCATTCATTATGAACAAAAATATTCCACCAATCCAGATGTATGTATGCAATTGCAAATTAACAATTGTTCAGCAAATTGACAGCAGGTTTCAAAATGACCTATTGTGTACCAAAAACTAGAGGTGACTGTGCAACAATAAATTATGTTAAACTATGTTCACATGCAACCTTCAACTTGAGATCGGTATATTAAGGGTAAATTATAAAAACAATGTCTGGACTATCATCTGATTTCAAATTAGGTACAGACTTTTTCAATTTTCAATTTTCAATTTAGTGAATTTTGTAACAATTCACACAAATTTCAATCATATTGATCATATCTCCAATCATGATAAAAATAAAGTTGATCAAATTTCTTAACCATAAAACTGAATTCATAAGTTTTCGACCTTAATTCCTCAAAAACACATCGTATTCGTAAACAAAATGTATGCACGTTGATGCAAAAATTACTAAATTGAAAATTAAAAAAGTCCGGTACCCAATTTGAAATCAACTGATAGTCAATTAACCAATTTTCTAAACAAACCTGGTCAAATTCATGTGCAAGAGTATGACCCATTGACCAGTGTTCCTTTCCTCCTGCTATGAATTCATCATTATATATTTCTCTGGAATAACATATCACCAAAGTACACAAACATTATTTAATCTCACAAGAAAGAAAACCAGCATAAAATCACGTCCATCTATTTTCAAGGCCCTTAAACTCACCAAAACTAAATTCATTATAAAAGCTCATAACTGACAAAATTCATAAGTGAACTAGTGGTAACTTTTTTTTTATAGGGAAAATGACAAAGAGGGGGTATGAACTACCACTAATTAACAAATCACGGTTCGAACTATCAAAATTGACAATCAAGGGCAATTTCCCAATTTTTAATATCCATATAATACTAAACTGACGCCGTCAAATGCTTAAACAAATAAATTTATTAAAAAAACCTGCTTACCTAATTGACGAAGACGACATACGCATCAGTGCCCCGCTCTCACTATATTGGTTTTGAGCTTCTCATTCACCAGCCTTTCTTCATTCGAAGTCGCGTCGTTGTTTCTCGGGTAAGACTTCGAAGAGGTTGAAATTAGGATTAGGGTTTCAGCAACTAGCTCGATCCACAGCCTGACAGACACTCGATTACCCAACCGTGAACTGAAGTTGGTGGCTAAGCGAAAACGAGCCAGACTCAGACCCAAAGGTCTTATTTTCTTAAACCCTTAAAGCGTCCTTGAATTCATTCGAAATTGAGGATTCCTTTGATCTAATTTGTTTGTGGAAATGATGATATTGATTTCGGAAATTGAAATATATAACGTGTTATTATGGTGAGGTGAGCCTATCCTGTAAATTGAAGACGCTTAGGAAATTGAAGCATGATTTTATAGTAGTATGTGACTATCTAGTAACATTTTAATCGGATTAGTATTTTGTTTGAGAAGCCGTGTTGCTTAGGTTTTCTGGATAGTGTAAGATGTTTATTGCATGACAACCTTGCGGCTGTTCCAATGCTTGTTATTTATTTGCTAGTTTTTGTATCCAAAGAGATCTTGTTGTGATGAATCGATGCAACACTTCTTTGATCCCTTAAATTGGTGGATTAAGATAAAGATTTGGTTGATTCTGGCCACACAAAGTACATGTGTTGTGCCATGTTAACTTATTTTGAAATGCAAGGCTTTTGATATTTAACTGTTCACCATTCAATTAGTAAATCAATGAGATTGTTAAATAGTTGCTCAAAAGTGCCATTTACATGTGTATATTTAAACCTCTTGGAGGCAGAAAGGAAAAAAAGAGGAATGTAGAAATTCAAGCGGCAAAAAGGAAGAAGCTTGAACAGAGGGTTGAGCGGAAGATGGTTGCAATGGCTAGGGAACGAGCATGGGCTCAAAGGCTTGCAGAGCTGCAGAAGATTGAGGAAGAGAAGAAAAAGTCCATGGCATGATACGATCTGCACATGATCATTAACAATGGTCCTAATTGCTATTGATACCATGTAAACACCATGTTTTGACAAAGGATATAAACCTTTTCAATTGGAACTAGTATTATGCAATTGATCCTTGGCATGAAAGTAAAAAAAATACAAAATAGACAGGGCACACATTGCCTAGTATAATATGTCCTGCCAAATTGTAATTTTTAGTACTTAAACCCAAAAATGAAAAGGCATACATTGCCTAGTTTAACATGTAATGTCAGGCTGAAATCTTCAATCCTCTAACACAAAAAGGACAGTGCATAAATCACCTACATTTTAAAGCACATCATGAATATTGGTCTCAAAAAGTCTAACATTTGAACTGGAACCCTCTGCGACGTTGGGATAGTTACTAGTGTTGGTCACTATCACCCCAATCGAAAATCTAGAGAGGGAGCTGCGACAAGAAGGTATAAAATTTGACAAAGTAATGTCTATGGGAGAAGGAAAGATTTTGATTCATTTTTCAAGAATGGAGGAGTTGGACTGCCGCTTAACAGAGAACTATCGTTCTATTCTGAAGAATTTCTCTAAGATTCAAGTGTGGCGGGAGGAGGAACAGTTAAGAACAAGAGCAGTTTGGCTAAGCATTATCGGCCTACCATTTAAGGCCTGGAGTGAGGAAAATTTTGAGCTGTTAGCCGCTGCACATGGCACATACTTGAGAAGGGACGAAAGGGAGTTTCGGATCACTGGGTTAGGGAGAGCAAGAATGTTGGTTGAATCCACTAAGATGGAGAGAATAACATAAGTGGTAGAGGCTGAAATTTCAGGCAAGGTGTTCGAATTGGCGATAATTGAAGACTGCTTTTTAAATGGATGTGAGATTGAAGTTGATCAAAATGATGTTTCGGTGGTAGTGGGTCTGGAAGATGGCTTGAGCTCTTCTCACAGCCTTAAGAAGGGGGGTACTGATAAGGTGTCAAGGATGGCGAATAATAGGCCAGGAACATTGTCGACGACTCAGGGAGGAGCTCCGACCAGTTTGGGGTTCCGGAAGGAAATAGGTCATAGCCAGAAGGTGGTAGGGCGAGGACCAGAAATTCCTAGGCAACTTAACAATTCAAAAAGAAAAGAGGTCAGAACTCAGATGGCGAAAGCGACGTCTCATAGACTGGAAGGTGCCATGCTAGAAGTGGTTGGAATGGAGACTGCCAGCGTCTCTAATTTGTCAGAAATCAGCGATGTGCCTCAGACTGTATCTGAAACAAGGACATCTTCGGAGGGGTCAAAAGAGGTGCACGACTGTAACAGGGGAAGCCTGATAGGGTCTGGAAAAGAACACAGTCAGAGGGGTGGCAGCGGGTCAGGCGAATTGGCAGAAAAGATGAATCTCTAGATGATTTTGAAAAAACTCTAAAGGCTTTTAAAATGATAAAAAGAAGAGCTTCAAGAGAGAAAGAAGCAGTCAAAATTCAAAGAAGAAAGAGAAAGGGCAAGCTGAAGGGTCTTAAAAGATCATTTGTTGAAGATTTGGAAAGGACAGAAGAGAGCAGCGACCCAGAGAAGGAAGACAAGATTTCAGACAAAGAGAGTAGGAAAATAAAACAGAGGAAGGAAGCAGAGAAGACCTAAGAGTTCGCTAAGTTGTTAGGGATAAGAGCTAGTGTACCGGATGAGGAAGCAATTCAAATATTCATCAACCAAGATGAGGAAAGGAGAAAAGGGTGAAAAGAAATGATCTTTTTGTCTGGGAAGGGAAGGACACAGCCTTAAGACAAGGATTGTAGCTTCAGACAATTTTAAGCTTAATAGATGTACTGCAGTTGTCAGAGAGAGATTACCTCGAATGGTGGAGTAGACAGTTTTTGGAAGGGTCGGAGAGGAGAGAGCAGCCGTTGCAGTTCTGGAGGTAGCAGGTCAGAGCTTCTGGGGTTTTATCCAGCGTGAGCGGTTCGGTAGGACAGCTTAGTGCAGTCGCTTTCAGTCAGTAGAGGTTGCTTAGTGGTCTTCTATGGGGCTTAGTGCAGCCTCCAGAGCAGTGGTAGCCTGCTCCGGCCGATAGCATTTTGAGTGAGAGATGGTTTTTGTAACCTAGTTGCCGGGTAGCTTTGAGGGTGGTCGTAGAGAGAGTTTGCGAATTAGAGTTTAGAGAGTCACTGTGTTGAGCCTTTGGGCCTCATAGTTTTTTGTAGTCCTTATATGGACTATCATGAATAAAAAAAAGATGCCCCCTTGTGAACATAGCTGTGCCACCACGAGATGAAATTTGTGAGGGGCCATATAACATTGGTCTTTCGTAAGGAATAGCATTGCCCAAATTATCATATTCTGAATGCCAATCTCGTATTGGTTGTTGGCTTGTAGGAACCTACATAAAATGATGTAGGTATTAAAAATACTAATGTAGAAAAGCAAGTACAAGATAAAAAAATCACTATAATAACACAACAATATCACATTCAAATAATTTCCAACTTTACTTAATCAGTAAACCTTACCATGTTAAAATAATTTTACAAATTCAAGATACCAAATACCTGACTTTCTCTTATAATAATTGGCTCGTGTACTTTCTTCTTCCTCACCTATAATACACAAAAAGGAATCCAATATCAGCACATTCCAATGTAAAATGATGTAAATTAAAATTAGAGAAATCTAAAACTAGACTCATTAGTCATTACCTTTGCTTTCTTTATTTTTCCGTCATTCTCTCGTATTAAGCTTTCCGGTACAATAGCTGCATTACTTCCTTCAGATGTTGCTTGTTTTTTTTGTATCTGTTTCTTGCAGTCCTAGCTGCATCCTTTTTTCTTTGTTATGCCTTTACAGGGTCAGCTACATCACCCTTACATCGCCGTGCATTGTGGCCTCCACTCTGATCAGTCGATATTTTGACTAGTTAATTGCTCCATACGATGAAGGATAACACTCGTTCTCCCGGCAAATTGTCAGTATTTGATGTCTTTTCTTGAGAATTTCAGGTTAAGCAGCTATCCATCAAAACCATGGCCTAAGACCAAGACTTGAAGAAAAACCAAGCTTTTGGGGCGAAAAAGCACACAAGGGAGATCCAGCCGACCGGCTGGGAAAATTGACTCCAAACCAGCCGACCGGCTGGATTGGAGATCAAAGCGAGAGAAAGCGTCTGAGGTCTGGAACCGGCCGGCTCACCCCACAGCTCCCAACTCAACCGCCCGGTTCAGACTATCAGAGAGTTCGAGTCTTTTGGAGCCTTGCCGAACCAGCCGGTTCACACCAAGCCAAAACTCTCAACCAGCCGGTTGAGATACTGAGTGTGAAGCCAACCCTTGTGAAGCTCAAGTCAGCCGACCGGCTGAGATTTCCTTGCCCAGCCAGCCGACCGGCTAGCCGTTAAAAATAGAATTTCGGACTTATTTCTAAAAACGGTTTTTGGGCTTTTTGGCCTGTTTTTAGGAACTAAAAGGAGGGCAGCGAGATTGACCAGTGGGTTCGACATTGACGAGAGTTCCAATGCTTGATTTGAAAGAAGAACCCTAACTTGGGAGAGAAGACAGAGAATATCGCGAGAGATTGAGGATTCCACGAGCTACATCGTCGACACGGTTATCTCGTCCTTAATTTCTATTTTTACACTATTTGTGGTTAATTTACCATGAATAGTGAGTAGTCTTCTTTATTCTAGGATCCTACGGATCCCGTGCCATGTACACAACTCTTCGTGTGATCAATTGAACGTTTTTCATTAATGCAATTTGAATATTCAATTTCATTGTGCTTAATTTTATCGTTCTTGCAAGTTTTACATTGAATGGGATGTTTGCATGCTAGAACGTATTTAGGTTAATTACCAAAAGATGAATGAGTCCTAGGTATTAACCAGATTACATGAAATTGATAATAGGTCATGGTAGCTACACTGGTAGTACATGAATTAATAGGAAAGTTGACTTTTGTCTGAAAACCCTAAGTTTAATCATCGAGATCGTTGATAATCCGTGGATGGGCGGCGTTCAACGATTGAGATTAATCTAGACAATGATCCGTGGATGGGCGGCTTGTCTAGTGTTATTTTGGTTTATTTCCATATTCGATAGCATCACGAATTTACGTGATATTATTGCATGATTTGTGGGTTGGCACGGGTGAAGTTTGATCTGGGATTCTTTCTCTGATCAAGTCAAACCTTTATTTTACTGCATTTAATTTCTACGTTTTTGTTTACATCAAAACCTCTTGTTAATAGGAATAGCTAAATAGGTCACTTGTTAGCTAGAATTCACACACGTTGTTCCTTGGATCGACCCTTGGCTTACCAAGGTTTATAAATTGTGTTTGACTGCAATTCGACCCCTAAAACTCATAACTTGACGACTATAAAGGGTTAAAAATACGCTTGTCAAAATGGCACCGTTTCCGGGGAACAACGCTTAGTGTGATATTAGATTTAACGTGTGTAGTTTAGACTATTCCACCTTGTTCATTACTTGACCTTTTTTCTTCCTAAATTTCTTCACTCACGGTGATTCTTGGCTCTCGCAGGTACTGGCTAGTTCATGCCAAAGAAAATACCTAGACGGAAGAAGCAGGTTCATGTATCTGACGAGGACTCACCGGACCAACGAAGAACTCTTCGGAAGGTCCAAAACGAAGCTCGACAAACCCGAGCACGGAATCGCCAATTCGCAGCACTTGATATGGAGCGCCCAACATTACCTGGACTGGTCAAAGATGACCAGCAGCGTCTCGCGTAGCAGCCAGCTCGCAGGACTCCTGGAGACTGCACTGCTCTACACGTCTCAGGATTCCAGTCTGCCATTGCACCACCTGGTATAGATAACAACAACTGGGAGCTCTAAACCGGACTCATTCAGATGGGGCAGAATAACCAATTTTCGGGAAGGCTGACTGTGGACCCTCATCAGCACCTCAAGCGTTTTATCCAGATGTGCAACACAGTGAAGACTAATGGTGTTCCTCCAAGGTCCTACTACCTAAGGCTATTCCTATTCTCACTATCAGACAAGGCTAGTAGGTGGCTAGACAGTCATGCAAAGGGCACTTTCACTACGTGGGATAAATTGGTTGAGGCCTTTCTACAACAGTACTTCCCACCATCTAAGACAACACATTTTCAGGAACAAGATGATCTTGTTCCGCTCTATGGATGGTGAGACTCTCTACGAGGCTTGGGAGAGGTACAAAGAGCTGATGAGACTGTGCCCCCCATCACAACCTGGAGCTATGGCAGATCATGGACACCTTCTATCGGGGAATCGACCAGGGGATGCGCACCTTGATAAATCAAACAGCTGGTGAAGGACTTACTAGAGTTCCCCTAGAAGAGACCTATGATATCGTAGAGAAAGCAGCTCAAGACTTCCACCTCTAGACGAGTGATCGTGGATATCCTAAGGACAGAAAGGGTGTGCAAGATCCCTACCTTGCTGATGGCACTAATGATATAGCTGAATTAACCACTACGGTGAAGATGCTTGCAGCTGAAATCAAAAACTTGAAGACTGACTCTTCTATGAAGTCATCTGTTGTTGCTAATGTGGCTGTTTATTGTCAGATATGTGGCTCTCCTTCTCACTTCGCCGATGGCTGCCCGGTAATGGGACAAGAAAGTAACGGTGGAAATCAGGAGGACGCCAACTTTGTAGGGCGCAACAATCAGGGAAACGGTTTCTCCTCCGGTTCAGGCATGAACAGGTGGGATAACCCGAATAGGAACAACCCCAACCTCTCATACAAGCCACAGAATCAGACACCTCTTGGCTTCCCATACAGACATCAGTATAGCAATGCCCCCTACCAGCCAAGGAACTAGTACAACAACCAGCCCCAATAGCAGCAAATTCAGAATTCAGGGCAATACAATTATCAGTCGCAATAGCCCAAGAATCAGGAGTCTGGCAGCTCATCTAACATTGAATCCCTGTTGACGAGTTTCATGGCTGAGCAGGATAGGCGAATGAAAGGAGTAGAGTAGACACTCGAGCAGCTCGCCATTCAGAACAAGATGCTGGAAAATTAGATTGCTCAACAAGCAAATTCAGCCGGTAGAGAACCAGGGAAACTCCCATCGAAGCCGAATCCGAATCCTAGGGCATCAGTGAATGCCATCACATTCCGAGGAGGCACACAGATTGAGATGCTGCCAGCTCAAGCCACTCGACCTTCAGCTACAAAATCAGCACCTGATTCTACACATGCTGAAGAGGAAACGTCAAAGGAAGCTGATAACCGAGCTAAAAATTATACGCAGACAGTGGTGCCAGCCCCTTATAGACCTCCAGTTCCATTCCCTCAGCGGCTGGCAGCCACAAGGACCGACAAAGCTTTCAAGCAGTTCGTGGATAAAATTCATACTCTGTACATCACTCTGCCACTCACTGATGCCATCACCCATATTCCTACTTATGCTAAATTCATGAAGGAGATTCTGACTGGGAAAAGAAAAATTGACGGGACCGAGACAGTGACCTGAGCGAGGAGTGTAGTGTAGCCATACACCAGCCCATGCCGCCTAAACTTAAAGACTCAGGGAGTTTTTCTATCCCTTGTGATATTGGTGGTATTACTATTCGTCGTGCTCTATGTGATCTAGGTGCTAGTGTGTCTATCATGCCATATTCTTTGTATGTCAAACTGAATTTGGGTGATCTTTGTCCTACTAACGTCACTATTCACCTCGCGGATCGATCTTGTAGACTCCTGAGAGAGATTAAAAAGATGTACCCGTCAAGGTGAAGAACATTTACATCACTGCTGATTTTATAGTATTAGAGATCTCAGAGGACATAGATATCCCGATCATACTTGGTAGACCATTTCTTTACACGACTAAGGTAGTCATTGACATGGATAGAGGGTCTATAGCTCTGCGAGTATGTAGTGAAAGAGTCGTCTTTTATTTGCCTGACATGTGTAAGAGTCCTAGTCTACTAACTAACTGTGATGTACTGGACTCTGCTGATGTTGATGACCCTATTACAATGACCTCTGTTGAGTCTTACAGAGTTGTACCAGGCTGCCCAATACTGATGGATATATGCGCATTAGGCACTGAGGAAGCAGCTAAAGCTAAACAGACCACCGACTCAGGTAAGGAACCTTGCAAGGTAGAGCTGAAACCTCTACCTGCAAGTCTCAGGTATGAATTTCTTAGCCCTGACTCGACCTACCCGGTGATTGTGAATGCATCCTTGACTGATGTAGAGACCCAGAGATTGCTAGATGTCCCGAGAGAGCATAGGCCAGCCCTAGAGTATTCGATTGATGATATTAAGAGGATTAGCCTAGATATGTGCATGCATTGAATCCATCTTGGGGGCGATGCTAGGCCTACTAGGGACGCTTTGAAACGTCTAAATCCTAAGTTGAATGATGTAGTGAAGAAGGAAATTTATGAAATTACTAGATTCTGGCATTATTTATTCTATTTCTGATAGTGAGTGGGTAAGTCCTGTGCATGTTGTCCCCAAGAAGGGTGGTTTGACTGTTGTTCGTAATGAGAATAATGATTTGATTCCTACTCGTACTGTGACTGGTTGGCGTATGTGCATCGATTATAGAAAGTTGAATAAGGCTACTCGTAAGGATCACTTTCCTTTGCCTTTTATTGATCAAATTTTAGAGCGTCTTGCGAAGCATAAGTTTTTCTGCTACCTCGACGATTATGGTGGGTTCTTCCAGATCCCTATACACCCCGAGGATCAGGAGAACACTACTTTCACTTGCCCTTTTGACACATTTGCTTATAGACGCATGCCTTTCGGTCTTTGCAATGCCCCAGCTACTTTTCAGCGTTGCATGATGGCCATTTTTTCTGATTTTATAGAAAACACCATGGAAGTATTTATAGATGATTTTTCGGTGTATGGCTCTTCATTCAATTCATGCCTCTCTAACCTTACTAATGTTCTTCATCGTTATGTTGACACTAACCTGGTTCTCAACTGGGAGAAGTGTCACTTTATGGTGCATGAAGTTATAGTGTTGGGACACCTAGTCTCCAGCAGAGGCATTGAGGTTGATCACGCGAAGGTGGAGGTGATTGAAAAGCTGCCCCCATCAAAAGACGAGAAGGGAATTAGGAGCTTTCTAGGACATGCAGGTTTCTACAGGCGTTTCATTAAGGATTTCTCCAAGATAGCCAAGCCACTCACTGACCTACTCTGCCATGACGCTAAGTTTAATTTCGATGAATCACGTTTTAATGCTTTCCACACTCTAAAATCTGCTCTTACTTCTGCCCCTGTAGTGCAGCCCCCCAACTGAGAGCTGCCATTTAAACTAAAGTGTGATGCTAGTGATTTCATAGTGGGAGCAGTACTAGGGCATCACATTGATAAGAAGCTGCACGTGATTTACTATGCAAGTAAAGTCTTCGCTGGCGCAGCATTACACTACGACAGAAAAGGAGATGCTGGCCATCGTTTATGCTTTTGAGAAGTTCAGGCAGTATCTTATAGGTTCGAAGACCATAATGTACACTGACCATGCTGCATAAAGTATTTGCTGTCCAAGAAGGATTCGAAGCCTAGATTGATTCGAGACAAGAATTTGACATTGAGATTAGAGACAAGAAGGGAGCTGAAAATCTGGTTGCAGATCACCTGTCACGTCTCGAGCTAGGAGAGCTCCACCGCGAAGAGGATGAACTCCCGATGACTGACTTTCTAGCAGGTGAGTAGCTTATGAGTGTCGATGTGGGCACCACCCCATGATACGCAGATTTCGTCAACTACCTGGCATGCGGTATTATTCCTTCTAGCCTGTCACACAACCAGAAGAGGAAATTTGTGTCCGACATGAAGAGGTACTTCTGGGATGACCCTTTTCTATACAAATTATGTGCTGACGGTCTCTATAGGACTTGTGTTGACGAGGACTAAATCAGATGGATCCTAGAGCGTTGTCATTCATCACAGTATGGTGGCCACGGGGCTGGTTCGAAAATAGCTGCAAAGGTTTTACAGTCCGGGTTCTACTGGCCTACTTTATTTAAGGATGCACACGAGTTTGTCAAAGCTTGTGATCAGTGCCAGAGAACTGGAAACATTTCTAAGCAGCAGAAGATGCCCCAGCAGAGCATTCTTGCGGTGGAGTTATTTGACGTCTGGGGCATCGATTTCATGGGACCATTCCTACCTTCTTAAGGAAATCAGTATATCTTGGTAGCAGTCGACTATGTTTCCAAGTGGGTTGAAGTAGTGGCTACTCCTACTTGCGACGCCAAGGTAGTCATAAAGATGTTTCAGAAGGTTATATTTCCTTGGTTTGGCATTCCCCAAACGGATATCAGTGATGGAGGCTCCCACTTCAAAGAAAGAAATTTCGAGACATTGCTGAAGAAATACGGTGTTTATCACAAGGTTGGCACTCCATATCATCGTCAGACTAATTAGCAGGTAGAAATCTCTAACCGAGAGATCAAGAGCATACTGCGAAAGACAGTCTCCAGCCACAGGAAGGACTGGGCGTCCAAACTAGATGACGCACTGTGGGCATACATGACTGCATTCAAATCTCCTATTGGAATGAGTCCTTTCAGGCTTGTCTACAGAAAAACCTGCCATCTGCCAGTCGAACTCGAGTACAAGGCTCTGTGGGCAATCAGGGAGCGGGACATGGACATGAAAGCAGCTGGGGAAAAGAGACTGCTGCAGCTAAACGAGCTCGATAAGATCAGATTGGACTCCTACGAGAATGCTCGTATCTATAAGGAGAGGACAAAGAAATGGCATGATAAGCGAATAGTGCGTAGAGAATTCAATGAAGGCAAGCGAGTTCTTCTCTACAACTCCCGCCTTAGATTATTTCCTGGAAAGTTGCGCACCAAGTGGAGTGGTCCATACACAGTGGAGAGAGCATACCAGACGACCACGTGGAGCTTAGCATTGAGGGAGGAAAATCAATGGTCGTCAACGGGCAACGCCTCAAGCATTACCACGTTCTGAAGCATCTGGCGCCTCCTGAAGGCATATACGATAACTTACTTCTCGGGAAGGGATCTCAGCAAGGGACTTCCCGAGAATGTGTCGGGATCATTAGTTCCGGTTTCTGGCAAATCGGAATTGTTAAAAAATGGGGTAGATTGGTTATTTGAGTTTCGTTTGGTGCATTGGGTGATTCCAGTTTGAAACTGGGTTAGATTAGTTAATAACCCAATACGCACAGGGTTTCTGACTAGGCTGATGTGTATAGTTTTGGTATCGTCCTCTTAGAACTGTTGTCTGGTAAAAATTCCTTGACCCATCATTTTCGGAGTACGGGAATGGTTTTAACTTTGTTGGATGGGCCAAAATGCTTCTCCACGAGGGACGCGAGCCTGACTTCTTTGCTCGTGAATTGTGGGAGCTAGGTCCGAAGGAGATGTTGTTGGGAATGCTAAATCTTGCAGCAAGATGCACTGTAGAGTCACTGACTATTCGGCCTTCCATGAAACAAGTGCTTGAAAAGCTAAGACAGCTACAACCAACCAGTTTTAGTTGATATCCTGACTCATTTCAAGTTACCGTCAAGGGATGCTCATGGACAAGGTACTTTCCATGAATGCTTCTCGTTCTCTATGGTAGAATGTTCCTTGGATTCGTCATCTGAGAGTAAAATTTAGAAAATTCTAATCGTGATGCTCACTTTTCATTTTCAGGGAGAAAAAGGCATGTACACAGTCCAAACACAAAAGGTCTTACTGCTGGACGCTGCTTGGTACAAGGGAAGGTTCTGCTTAGGCTAAAAGGAGCTTAACACTTGATCATTCTTTGATTTCTGGTGATCTCACATTATGAGGTTTAACAGGGAAACACTATAAAAGACAGTTGTAAAGATGACTGGTATTTCCAATTCCAACGATGAATAATTATTTTACAATACATATGTAATAGAAGCAAACCAAAAGACAATAATAATAAAGACACACTAATTTTTTTGTCGTGTGTAGTTATAAAATGCTGAGATTTTACTTGGCAGATGATGCTAATTGTATTTTGATGGTTGCACAGTCGTTATGCGCAATCGTCAAGAATAAATTTATAAGTGTCCGCTACTCGCGACTTCACTACTGGGTAGTAAGTGGTAAGTAGGGGTCGAACCCAAAGGAATTAGGGGGATAGTTGTTCTTTGAGGGGATTATTCAGCGAGAGAGCGTGTTTTAGGTTGGTTGGTTGGTTTTAAAGCTACCAGCTAGGTGATTGATTGATTGGTTGGTTAGTTTTAGTACTGGAAAGTAACTGATAATTATTATAATTAAAAGAAAGCATTCGGTTTCAGGGGCCTTGTATTATATCCTGTTTATCATTGACCTTTAGTGAATCTTCTAAGTATTCAAACATGAATCGAGGCTATTCCTAGCTCAAGACTTGCAACATCATCTAGCCTTTTTAAGGTCGTAGAGCACTTATTCTACTTCAACTAATTCCTCCTTCCGAAGTATCTTAGCCTTATGTGCATCCATTTGGTCCCTTTGGTCCAGTTTCCAAATGGTTTTTTAGATAGATCAAACTCCTCAGATAAGTTTTGCCCGTCAAAGCATCCACTTACCCGAGTACGTTCACGAATCCCAAGGAAGAGCTTTGCCCGTCAAAGCGTCCACTCAACCTTGGAAGTTCTAATCTTATATATGGCACATAGAATAAGTTTTGAATACAAAGACGAGACACTAAGTTAATAGTCTAAAACATTTTATAATACAAGTCCACCCCTTCTACCGAACGACTAGTTTAGCTACTATTCATCGCGCTAAACATTATAACTAAGGAATTGGAAATTAAAGACAGTAAATAAATATTAAAATACTTACAACCGTTGAAGCGCCAAGGGAGCAATCCTTTATTTCCAAAACCAAACTTACAAAACTTAGAGAGAGAAGTGTTTACAAACTTATGGATTTGATTTTGATTTTTGTGGTGGTCCAAATGAGGAGGAGATGAGCTCCATTTATAGGGAGGAGAAGGGAGGAATGGATGGAGGAGATGATGGCATGTGGTTTTTGATCCAAGGGAGGAGAAGGAGGAAGAAGGAGGAGGCGCCACATGGGGGGGAGCAAAAGCCGCCGGTTGCCAGTTGTGGGGAGGAGGAGCCGCCGGTCATGGAGGGGAGGAGCTCCTCCCTTGGCCACCTTCTCTTCAAGTGGTCGGTCCCCAAGGCAAATGGATGAATTTTGTGAGTTTTGTGCAGTCTTTTCACAAAACTATCAGTGTGTTTCGTCCCGGGCTGACTTGATTCCTCTTCTGCTTAATTTGTTATGAGTGATTCAACGTCAGGATCCTTGATATTTCTTCAGTCGGCATATGATCTTGACCTCGGAATGACTCGTAACATCTTTTCTGCTTTAAAAGCTCCTCTTTAGCATGTATTATCTCTAAGCTCTGAAATACCCTGTACAAATATATCGGAACTAACAAGCAAAAGTTAAATAGACAAAGTGTCTAATTAAGGGGGTTTTACTGTGTTTATGATTCGTATAATTATGGTCCATCAGATCACCCCACACTTTTAGTTGTTCGTCCCGAACAATGCTATTAAAGGGCGGCACTCTAAGTTGGTTTTGGAATATGAAATTTAGACTGCGGTACTTGATCTATCCTAATTCATGCATTACTACTTATTACCAAATTAAACTGCCTAAATAAATAGAAGAAACTTAATACTTGTACCTCCGTGCTGAGATGCAAATTATATTGGATGTTTCGGGAGATAGCCCTTTTTAGGCTCCTGGACTGCAATCTTGGGACCATCTCGCACTATATGGTTTTCTTGTAGCTTTCTCTAGCACGTGATTCGGTTCGGGTTTCACTGAGTTGAGCCTTTTTAATTTCTTTCTTCTTTGGCGAGGGACTGCTTTTTTGTAGTGAATTGGCTTTTGGCCTTTGCTTTGACTTTTTTGAGTATTTCACTTTTTTTTGTTCGGTTAAAACCTTCACAATGTTGGGCCTTTGGCCTCTTGATTTGCTTCTTCGAGCTTTTTGCTTCTTTGTGACTTGCCAGTCCATTTTCTCAAGCCTTTCCTTTGGGACGTCCAATCATCGCCCGCGAGCATATGGAAATACCTCCCCGCTCCTCTCATCGTTGTCGTTTCGCGCGGGTCAAGATGAGGGTCGCTCATCTATTTTCTCGGCTATTTTGACTAGAGAGAGGACGGTCTGATTCCCGTCCTCGCCTTTTCTTTTCTTTTTGCATAAACACTGCATGGCGGAGATGACTTCATTCTTCACTGAAACCCGAAGTGCAGCCTCCACTGACTTCGAAAACCATATAGTTTGATTTGATCCTTTGATTGCTTGCCAAGCCTCTCTAGGGCAGTTTATGTCAACTCCACATCCCTAGTTTATCTCAGCACAAAGGACAAATGAAAAGTTACATTCTAAGTTTTTAAACAGTTTGAATTTTCACAAGGTTAATGCATGAACTAAGATCTATCTTTTTCACATTCTAAGTTCATATTTTCAAAAAGATACTATTACTAAAAAAGAAAACAGCAAGCATGTTATTTATATACAAAGGTGGTTCTCACCCCACACTTTTGAACGAAGGCGTGCTTTAGTTCAAAAGTCATGCAAGCTTAAAACTAAATGACTGAATTTAAATGACAGAAAGTAAGATAGTGTCGGGTTACCTCCCGACCAGTGCACTTGTTTAACGTCGTTGGCTCGACAGTACCTCGTTGTGGATTACTGGTTTGGGTCCCATGGGTGGCTCAGGTCAAATTTCGCCACTGTTCCTGTGTTGTTTCTTGCCTTGATTCTTCCTGACTTCTTGCCGGATGTTGTATTCGGGTCAGGACTCCTTTGTTTTGGGATCTTTTCTTTCCAATACCCCGGAGGGGGTGAGGGACCTTTCACTACTAGCCTTTTGAAGTTCTTGTATTTGGGACTGCCAAGTCCAGTTACGGCGTAACACTGCTCCATCGAGGAGTCATTCTGCAGAGGCACTTTTCCCATCCTCTTTTGAGTTTCTTCATTGATCCTATAGTTTTCT
The DNA here is from genome assembly GCA_033675395.1 of Rhodiola chrysanthemifolia. Taxonomy (NCBI): domain Eukaryota; kingdom Viridiplantae; phylum Streptophyta; class Magnoliopsida; order Saxifragales; family Crassulaceae; genus Rhodiola; species Rhodiola chrysanthemifolia. The sequence continues at coordinate 44,489,718 of CM066205.1, forward strand.
GCAACTTGCTCATTGATCAAGGGGAAAAGTCGGGAAAGCCTCAAAAGGCTTGGTTCTGCCTCGTTATGATTGTCAGTGAGGAACTGGTCGTAGATAGTCTCGGCTGCCCGGGTAATGATAGTCGGGTATGAATTGGGCAGTTCGTCAGTGGTATTCTGGACTCCAACCTCGTTGCTTCCGGTGCTTTCCATATCTGATTCTTCTGATGGTTCAGGAGTCTCTTCTGACGGCTCGGTAGTTTCTTCTTTGTCTGCCTCAGGGTCAGCTTCATTTATCTGCATTTCCTCGTCAGTTTGGGGTACTCGTCATGTGGCAGCGGCCAGGCCAATTATAAGGTTCCACATGTCTGCAATGGTGAAGTTTCCGGCCGATCTTCTCATTGCTTCGTTAACTCTTCCCAGCTCTTCGGACCTCATCCCACGAAGAAATTTTTGGAGAAGAACTTTCTTCGTGAATCCATGGTGCGGGCAGCTTGAGACGATGGCATCATAGTTCGTGTAGTATTCGTCCAAGGTCTCATCCCGGGATTGTTGAAGGCACATGATCTTCTCACGGGTTTCTTGGCGTAAGGATGGTGGGGAGAATTCCTTCAGGAATGGAACGCAGAGATCTACGTAACGTTCTGCACTGCAAGCGGTGGATGTGTAGTACCATATCGTGGCAAAGTCAGTTAGAGAGAATTTAAAGCATTTAAGCTTAAATTCCTCTAACACTTCATTTTCAGGTTTGATGTGGTGGCAGACGTGGTGGAAGTTTCGGCAGTGCTGTACTGGGTCTTCTCTCTCCGTTCCTCCGAACAGGGGCAGATATCGCGTTGTCCATGCATGCGTAGTGGGTAGTGTCATAGGGAAATGAAAAAGAACAACTATTCGACGGCTAATTCCCCGGCAACGGCGCCAATTTTTGATTGTTGCACAGTCGTTATGCGCAATCGTCAAGAATAAATTTATAAGTGTCCGCTACTCGCGACTTCACTACTGGGTAGTAAGTGGTAAGTAGGGGTCGAACCCAAAGGAATTAGGGGGATAGTTGTTCTTTGAGGGGATTATTCAGCGAGAGAGCGTGTTTTAGGTTGGTTGGTTGGTTTTAAAGCTACCAGCTAGGTGATTGATTGATTGGTTGGTTGGTTTTAGTACTGGAAAGTAACTGATAATTATTATAATTAAAAGAAAGCATTCGGTTTCAGGGGCCTTGTATTATATCCTGTTTATCATTGACCTTTAGTGAATCTTCTAAGTATTCAAACATGAATCGAGGCTATTCCTAGCTCAAGACTTGCAACATCGTCTAGCCTTTTTAAGGTCGTAGAGCACTTATTCTACTTCAACTAATTCCTCCTTCCGAAGTATCTTAGCCTTATGTGCATCCATTTGGTCTCTTTGGTCCAGTTTCCAAATGGTTTTTTAGATAGATCGAACTCCTCAGATAAGCTTTGCCCGTCAAAGCATCCACTTACCCGAGTATGTTCACGAATCCCAAGGAAGAGCTTTGCCCGTCAAAGCGTCCACTCAACCTTGGAAGTTCTAATCTTATATATGGCACATAGAATAAGTTTTGAATACAAAGACGAGACACTAAGTTAATAGTCTAAAACATTTTATAATACAAGTCCACCCCTTCTACCGAACGACTAGTTTAGCTACTATTCATCGCGCTAAACATTATAACTAAGGAATTGGAAATTAAAGACAGTAAATAAATATTAAAATACTTACAACCGTTGAAGCGCCAAGGGAGCAATCCTTTATTTCCAAAACCAAACTTACAAAACTTAGAGAGAGAAGTGTTTACAAACTTATGGATTTGATTTTGATTTTGTGATGATACAAATGAGGAGGAGATGAGCTCCATTTATAGGGAAGAGAAGGGAGGAATGGATGGAGGAGATGATGGCATGTGGTTTTTGATCCAAGGGAGGAGAAGGAGGAAGAAGGAGGAGGCGCCACATGGGGGGGAGCAAAAGCCGCCGGTTGCCGGTTGTGGGGAGGAGGAGCCGCCGGTCATGGAGGGGAGGAGCTCCTCCCTTGGCCACCTTCTCTTCAAGTGGTCGGTCCCCAAGGCAAATGGATGAGTTTTGTGAGTTTTGTGCAGTCTTTTCACAAAACTATCAGTGTGTTTCGTCCCGGGCTGACTTGATTCCTCTTCTGCTTAATTTGTTATGAGTGATTCAACGTCAGGATCCTTGATATTTCTTCAGTCGGCATATGATCTTGACCTCGGAATGACTCGTAACATCTTTTCTGCTTTAAAAGCTCCTCTTTAGCATGTATTCTCTCTAAGCTCTGAAATACCCTGTAGAAATATATCGGAACTAACAAGCAAAAGTTAAATAGACAAAGTGTCTAATTAAGGGGGTTTTACTGTGTTTATGATTCGTATAATTATGGTCCATCATATTTCCTTCTTCTTCCAGTTCAAGTCACCAAACAGCTTCTCAGTATCCTCCAATTTCGTCCCTCTCGTCTCCGGCAACATGAAGAAAACAAACAGCCACGCCACCACCGTGATCCCAGCAAACAGGAAGAACGATCCACCAATAGTCGTCTCCAATTTCGTCCCTCTTGTCCTCTCATGTCCACTTGTTACTTTTTAGTTGAACTAAAGGATGGTCCATAGCCGTTTTTGAGGGATCCAAGGCGGCTTGTTCGAGTCCCATTGCTGCAAGATTCAGCCTATGCACCTATCCTTGAACTTGTGCCTGATGCATTTGTGGAACCTATGATTTTAGATGTTTTTGTCAAATGGCTGACTAGAAAGAAGATTGCAATAAAGGCTTCTTTACTGCTTGTCGATCCGTTTGTGTTCGGACTTATGCTGATGTGGTGCATCAAAGAGGTCATTAACGATGCAATGAAAGTTGAGGCATATGTTACTTATGTCGCACTCCTACAAGATTAATTGGAAGCCATCCAAAGCAATATGCTGGAAAAGCAACTAAGTGGAGATTCAAGAAATGCTTAAGATATGAACTTGATTTCGATGACGAGGCTACCACATTGAAGAGGCAATTGATGCTCCAGGCTATTTTTGAGAGGGTCTTTGTATGGCATCTCCTTGCTTCCATCTTTACTTGGAACCGTGAGCTTTTTGATGTTTTCGTTGCCAAGGCCACCGAAAGTCAATGGCCTTGAGGACAAGGTCGTTTTCGAGGGGCGACGAATGTAACGACTCAAGTTGAGGGGTCTAGTGTAATAAGTAAAAGTTAGGTCCATTGTCTGAATTATTAGAAAAGTGTAATCTCTTTAAATGTCGAACAGTGTAATGAAAGAGGCAACAAATGAATGAAACCCTAAATTCCCTCTCCTCTGCTTCTGTCCTCCCCCAACTCACCTCCACCCCGCCGGATTCCGGCAACACCCCTCACAATAATTTACTCTCTTCACAGAATCCTAACTTGCTTTCCGAGGAAGACATCCAAAATGCATACTTAAGTGTCACTGTTCGGCGTTATCAAGTAAGCAACTCATTTGGATCGATGCTGCATGACAGTTTTACAGTAAATCATGACTTCAGTCGGAATAACTTTACAGGCAATGGCTTAGTAGGTACTGATACACTCCCTCCTCTTACTTCTTGCTACTAAACAATAATGACTTTAATGGGTCATTACCTGGAGAGCTAGTTTTGAACTGCAGTGCTCTCCAGAGCTTTTCGGTGAATCTGAATGCCAATCGGTTTTCGGGTAATTTTGATCATGAATCATTTCTTGGATGTTTCAAGCTAATAGAACTTGAAGCAACGCTCAATTTCATTGAAGGTTCCATTGATTCTGTTATTGACGGGTTTGTCATGCTTAGAGGCCTTGACTTAAGAGGAAACGGATTGTCCGGCCATTTTCCTGATCGATTGGGAAGCTTAGTGTATCTGAAGCATCTTCTTCTCGGAAGGATCAATTTTAGTGGATTAATTCCGACTCAACTAGGCCAGTTAACTTCTCTCGTAATGTTGGATCTGTCGGAGAATGGACTAGTAGGAAGTATTCCTGCGAGTTTGGCAAATGCCTCAAAGCTTGAAAGCATTTTGCTTAATAAGAACAAGCTTTCTGGCGAGATACCTTCATCATTTGCAACTCGGTCAGCTCTTTCTGTATTTGATGTTTCTTTTAATAACCTATCTGGCCACATCCCGCACTTTCAACTGGCAAGCAACTGCAGTTATTTCAGAGGTAATGAATTATTGCATTCTGTGTCCCGACCTTTCTATACCTCCAACTTCGCTACCCGTGCCACTGGAAGTTCCTAGCAAAGGATGCTCGAGCAAATGGAAGCTTTATGTCATAGCAACAGTTATTCCTCCATCTTTTTTGCATTGCTTGCAGTCTCGTTGGTATTTGTCGTTATCTATCATAAGAGAAAGTCAAGTCAAGTTGTCAGTTTAAAAAGAAAAGTGGTTGTAACTTTTGCCGATGCAAGGGGTTGAATATGAAGATGTGACAAGAGCAACGGGAAATTTCAGTGTACGGAACCTGATTGGAACAGGAAGATTTGGAGCAACAATCGGGCAGAATTATCTACAGGGCATGTGGTGGCCGTAAAGAGATTGTCAATTGGACGATTTCAGGGATGTAAACAGTTTGACGCAGAAATAAGGACACTGGGCCAAATAAGGCATAAGAATCTTGTGACACTTATTGGGTATTATGCTGGAGATGCAGAGATGTTCCTGATTTACAACTATCTTCCTGGCGGCAATCTTGAAACCTTCATTCATAACCGATCAAGCATTCATGTGCAGTGGCCAGTGATCCTCAAGATATCCAGACATTGCACAAGCTCTCACGTTTCTTCACCATTACTGTGCTCCCCATATAGTTCACCGGGACATCAAACCTAGCAATATACTGCTGGACGAAGAGTCAAATGCCTACCTGTCAGACTTTGGGCTAGCTAAGCTTCTTGAAGTTTCTGAAACTCATGCGACAACAGAACATTAGTCAAATGCCTACCTGTCAGACTTTGGGCTAGCAAATACGCGCAGGGTTTCTAACAAGGCTGATGTGTATAGTTTTGGTATGGTCCTCTTAGAACTGTTGTCTGGTAAAAAGTCCCTTGACCCATCATTTTCGGAGTACGGGAATGGTTTTAACATTGTTGGATGGGCCAAAATGCTTCTCCAAGAGGGACGCGAGCATGACTTCTTTGTTCGTGAATTGTGGGAGCTAGGTCTGAAGGAGAAGTTGTTGGGAATGCTAAATCTTGCAGCAAGATGCACTGTAGAGTCACTGACTATTCGGCCTTCCATGAAACAGGTGCTTGAAAAGCTAAGACAGCTACAACCAACCAGTTTTAGTTGATATCCTGACTCATTTCAAGTTACCGTCAAGGGATGCTCATGGACAAGGTACTTTCCATGAATGCTTCTCGTTCTCTATGGTAGAATGTTCCTTGGATTCGTCGTCTGAGAGTAAAATTTAGAAAATTCTAATCGTGATGCTCACTTTTCATTTTCAGGGAGAAAAAGGCATGTACACAGTCCAAACACAAACGGTCTTACTGCTAGAAGCTGCCTGGTACAAGGGAAGGTTCTGCTTAGGCTAAAAGGAGCTCAACACTTGATCATTCTTTGATTTCTGGTGATCTCACATTATGAGGTTTAACAGGGAAACGTAAAGATGACTGGTATTTCCAATTCCAACCATGAATAATTATTTTACAATACATATGTAATAGACCAAAAGACAATATATAAAAAAACACACTTCTTTTTTGTCGTGTGTAGTTATAAATTGCTGAGATTTTACTTGGCAGATGATGCTAATTGTATTTCCTTCTTCTTCCAGTTCAAGTCACCAAACAGCTTCTCAGTGTCCTCCAATTTCGTCCCTCTCGTCTCCGGCAACATGAAGAACACAAACAGCCAAGCCACCACCGTGATCCCAGCAAACAGGAAGAACGATCCACCAATAGTCAGCGCTTTGGACATGGAAAGAAATGTCATGGAGATTGTTCCGCTGATAATTCTGTTGACCGCCACGCCCAGCGCTGTTCCCTGGGCACGCAGCCTGAGTGGAAGTATCTCCGAGCAGTATACCCACAAGACAGGACCCAACCCGACAGAGAAGGAGGCAACAAAGGCTAACAGAGCAGCGATGGAGAGGGCGATAGCCCATGTGACTACCGTGTCTCTCGCTCGGTGAATGACAGTCAACCCGGTTCCAAGGCAGACTAGGGACAGAAACATGGCGAATATGGTAGTGAGGAGCAACGGTCGTCGTCCAATTCGGTCTATAGTGAATGTGGCTATTAGGATGAACATGGTTTTCATAACTCCGACGGCCACAGTGCAGAGGAGTTGCTTGTCCCTGCTGGTGATTCCTGCCTCTGCGAATATTCTGGGGCTGTAGATAACAACAGCGTTAATGCCAATGCTCTGCTGGAAGAAGTAGATGCCTAACAAGGCAATGACAATGTGACGCACTGGCCTAGTTGGCTTGAACAAAAGCTCTTTGTAAACGCCGGTTCCATCCCTGTGGTGCTTGGGGACTGAAACGACATCATCATTGCAGTCCTCAGGGATGGCCACTGCGGCTTTGATATCTGACAGCCTTGACACAGCTTCGTCGCCCGAGTCAGAGGTCCTTTCCAGCACCTTCCTAGCATCTTTAAGGCGGCCTTGTAGCACCAGCCAACGCGGAGATTCGGGCATGAGTAAGATCCCGAAAATGATGAAGAGGGATGGAAGGATACCAATGCCGAGCATAAGGCGCCATCCGAGGTCAATAGGGAGATTTGAGAAGGCCAAGTTGGAGAGATAACCGAGTAAAATACCAACGTTGATGAAGACTTCGGAGAAGGAGGTGAGGAAGCCTCTGCAGGATGCTGGAGAGAGCTCGACTGTGTAGCAGGAAGCGACCATGAGACCAAATCCGACGCCTAGTCCTGCAATGAAGCGGCCTATCATGAGGAGTAAGTAGTTGGGTGCAAGACCCATGAAGATGGAGCCGGCTAAGAAGAAGAGTCCGGCAATGACAATGGTATATCTGCGGCCAATGTAGTCAGCGGTTCTGCCGGCGGCAAATGAGCCGAGTAGGGAGTAGAGGCTGAGGATTCCGGCGAGGATCTCGATCTGGACGTCAGTGAGTTTGAGGTCCTTCTGGATGAAGATGATAGCTCCGCTCATAACTCCAATGTCTGGAAACAGGAAAAACAATATCAGTCAGTCAAAGGTAGAGAGAGATTTGATTCTAAATAAAAAGGTCATGTAGTTCCAGTTCCAGTTGGAGAAGAGAAGAAGGAATATGTGGAAACTGACCATAGCCAAGGAGAACGGAGGTGACGGAGGCGAGGAGGGCACAACATAGGGCATATTTGTTCATGCGGGCCGCCGACTTCTTGGCAGCTGAATTCATTTCCTTCTCCTCCATGGTCATGAATAATTATGCCGGAAGAAAAGAGAATATATATATGAGACAGACACACAATGATGGTTACTAGTGTCAGCGGAGATGAAGTTTTTGGGGCTGACAGTAGTTTGTTTATATAGGGAGTTATTCATTAATTATTTATGGTGTGGTCTCTGATAACGAAATTTTGTATAAAAGAAAATCAAATACTCGTGATTCATTTTCCTATCTGCAAGAGACAATCTTATTATTATTTTTGTCATATATGCTCTTAGCAACTAACCATCATCATCATATGTAGAGGAATTCAGCCTTTTTTCTTCTTTTTTTTTGATAGAAGGAAAAGGCATACAAAGACATAGAAAAAAATAATAAAAACAGCAAAACAGTCGACTAATTAGTACAGGAACAAAATATCTAGACAAGAAAAGTAATCCAAGAAGAATTAGTCAAAAAAGAAAGAATTGGCTGTAATTATTTGTAGCATCTCAATTATTTTTTTTATTTTTTTTTATGGGAGTAGCATCTCAATTATTGTTAGAGTGGAAAACGTGGTTCACGGGAGACAGTCAAGACTTGCATAATTACTTATATATAACAACAGGTACAGGTACATGGACACGATCTGAGCCACACATTTAACCTCCGTGCTTTGTGAGCGCGCCACGTGTCCAAGAGTTGTGTTCACACTACTTTTGACAAAAGTAGTGTGAACGCAAATGAGGTGAGTGGGACACGTGGCAACGCCACATGCGTTTGACGACTGAGATGGACGCACGAGATCGTACCTCACTGCCTCATTCTTACAACCCTGCCTCAACCGAGTGCTCCCCAAGTACAGGATCATTATTCGTAGAAGGGAGGGTTCAGTCCTGAGACCATATTTTTTCCGTCGACCATACAATACAATATAATATTCCAACCCACCCACTAAAAGAAACGAACGTTGATTCTGATCGATCGATATGTGTATGCATGTTACCATCATCAACATGTTTTTTTTTGTTCAATCCAATATATTATATTATTGTTATTATCTGTAGTATATGGTGGAAACGACAATTAATTAATTGTGATAGATAACTACTGCTCAGATGGGGGACTTACCTCAATTTTACATTTTGCACCACATGGTGTGAGAATCGCCCACGTCGGAGCACCAATCGCGTTCGGATTGGTTGAACGAAAAGTCAAGTGAGCAGAATGAGAATATATAGGGGAAAGCTTTAGGGTTTTGGATTTCTGGTAAATTCGAATTACAGAGAAATGAAGTATGGAGGGAGGTTTTGTAACTCAGTGAGAACGACGACGTTCGGTGTCAAACGCAGAACTTACACGCCAACACCAACGACGTCGTTTCACTAAGCTGCAACTAACATTCAAAAGCTAACGAACGTTCCCTCCACAACTACAAAAGCTGCATCACCCTAAATACAAAACCCAGTATTAAAACCCCTACTTTCACCTCCAATACCCCCCCCCCCCCCCCCCCTCAAGCGGCAGAGTGATGGAAGTAACTCACTCCAAGCTTGGAACATAAGTACTAGAGTTGCTCCCGCTGCAATGGCTTAGTGAAAATGTCCGCCGGTTGGTCCTGGGCGAGGATATGAATGGGCAAGATGAACTTGGACAAAACGTGAGCTCGAACAAGGTGACAGTCCAATTCGACATGCTTAGTCCACTCGTGAAACACTGGGTTATAAGCTATATGAATGGCTACCTTGTTGTCGCAATGCAAGGGAATCTCAGGAAGTACATGAACACCCATATCCTTTAGCAATCTGGCCAACCAAGTGAGTTCACAACAAGTTGCCGCCATCGATCTGTATTCAGACTCGTCAAATGATCTGGAAACAACCGATTGTTTCTTGGTCTTTCAAGAGATGATGCTAGGACCCAACATGACACAATGACCAGTGATTGACCTCCTGGTTAATGGGCATGCTGCCCAATCAGTATCAGAATTGCTGGGAAAAAGAATGCCTTCGGCTGGAGTTGCCTTGACATATCTCAACACCCTGAGTGCTGCAGTCAGATGCTCTGCAGTTGGCTTTTGAATATATTGGCTGAGAATGTGCACAGGGTGGGCCAGGTCAGGTCTTGTAATCGTGAGATAGATGAGCTTGCCCACAAGTCTCCTATAATGTAAAGAATCAGATAAATCTGAAGCTGTCGATAAACTCAAATTGTGCTTAGTTTGCATAGGTGTCTTTGCTGGTTTACAGTCAGTAACTCATGCGACCACATACGTGGAGGGAACATTTGGTTATGTAGCCCCCGAGTATGCAAATACGCGCAGGGTTTCTGAGAAGGCTGATGTGTATAGTTTTGGTATCGTCCTCTTAGAACTGTTGTCTGGTAAAAAGTCCCTTGACCCATCATTTTCGGAGTACGGGAATGGTTTTAACATTGTTGGATGGGCCAAAATGCTTCTCCAAGAGGGACGCGAGCCTTACTTCTTTGCTCGTGAATTGTGGGAGCTAGGTCCGAAGGAGAAGCTGTTGGGAATGCTAAATCTTGCAGCAAGATGCACTGTAGAGTCACTGACTATTCGGCCTTCCATGAAACAGGTGCTTGAAAAGCTAAGACAGCTACAACCAACCAGTTTTAGTTGATATCCTGACTCATTTCAAGTTACCGTCAAGGAATGCTCATGGACAAGGTATTGCAATTGATATCAACAGCTTTCCATGAATGCTTCTCGTTCTCTATGGTAGAATTTTCCTTTGTCGTTCCTTGGATTCTTGTTTGTTAGTTTTATGGCATGTAGTTTGACAAAACTTAGTGTAGTTGTTCAAGCTGTTGTTCAAGACTGGAAGAGACAACTGTCCTATAACAAGTTGAAGTAGATGGAATGTTTCCTAATTCAGATTAGGAAACACAGTCGACCGTTGGAGATCAAGGCGGTTGCAGGTGGAAGGACAGAAGTTGGAAGTTTCCTATTTTAGATTAGGAAACTTGTTTCAACCGACGTGGCACAACTTAGACGCAGCAGATATTTCCTTGAGTGGATTTGGTAAGTCGGTGCTAAGATGTATATCAAAGATATCTAAAGAATCGGTTGAGAGATTGCTTGCGCTTGAAGACAACTTAGCAAAGAAGATAATCGAAGGTTTCTTAAACGGAGTTTAAGATATTTGAAGGATTATCTACAAGAACATATGCGCAAGGATTTAGGAAAGATTTCCTAAAAGATTAGGAAAGGTTTCCTAAAGATATATGCGGTTAAGATTAGGAATCCTATTCGATTTAGGGTTTCTACCGCACTATATAAGGGAGGCTAATGCTTCGGTATTAGTCAGCACTTACGGAGAAATAATACACGTTCATACTCACTGAAGGGAGGAGGAGGCAAACGGCCGGTGAACTAATCGTCACTAATTACTCACGGCGCTCGGATTCATTCTGTTCTAGTGCTCGGCAGACTGATCGTAGAACAACCTTGACGCTACATGCACTGGTGTTCTTTCGCGCATCCGGGAGAAGGCGCTGATTCTCGTGGAGGATCATTCAGGTGGAATCGGAGGCGAGGCTCAGATCTAGGGGGAGACCTAGTTAGCGATTGCTAGAGTGTCTGAGGCTCAGGTTGTTTAAGAAGGATTCTGTAAACATAAAATCCTGTACTCGCAATACTCATTATTAGTGAATTGCTATCCACCGGGCTTAGGAGACAGCCCCCCCAGACGTAGGCTCGTTAACGCCGAACTGGGTAAACAACTTTGCGTGTCGTTTATTTTCCGCACTGCATTTATTTTTGCATAAGTTGTTCTAGCACTCGACCAGAACAACATCTCAACTACTACGGGAAGGTTTCAATGTTGATGGTCACTTTTCATTTTCAGGGAGAAAAAGGCATGTACACAGTCCGAACACAAAGGTCTTACTGCTGGAAGCTGCCTGGTACAAGGGAAGGTTCTGCTTAGGCTAAAAGGAGCTCAACACTTGATAATTCTTTGATATTTTTTTTGAATAAAAGATGCTTTTCATTCAAAAAGGATAGACAAAAACACTACATCATTTTGACACATATGCAACGAGGCACGACACGATGTTGAATAACATACGTAGCATAAGACGTCGTGCAACAAAGACAAGCATGTTACTAATGTGTCGTGTTGCATAAGATACATACTGCAACACAAGCAAATCCAGCATACCAACCAGCGTTGCGTAAGTGAGTAAATGCAACATATACTTCAGCAGCATACGTGGCCTTGTTACATAAAAACTCTTATGCAACAGGCACAGAAGCAGCATATATGTCCCTATCTTTTTTTTTGATAGTGGGTTTTACATCTCATATATGACATATCAAGGAATACATCGCATACAAGATATGAAAATATAAGATAAAACGCATTATAACAACAAATAAACCATGATGGGAAATTTTTTCCGCAAATATAAACTTCTGTTGACACGGAGGAATTTTTCTAAACATTCTGCCGTAACGTTTAACAATTTACTATCATCAACATGTGGTTAATATTATTGGTATTATCTGTTGTACATGGTGGAAAGGACAATTAATTAATTGTGATAGATGACTGCTCAGATGGGGACTTACCTCAATTTTATAATTTTGCACCACATGGTCATCATCTCATCATCATCTTTCTTCTCCAATAAGTCTCTTTCTTGCTTGATATAAAGCAGTGACATCATCATGTGGTCACAACACGTACGTTAGACTGTAAAAAAAAGAAAGGGAGATAGTTTATTTGGAAATCTGTGTATTGGCAAAAGTGACAATTATATCTCTAAAGTTACTGGAAAATCAAACTTCACTTCTTTAGCGGAGAAGAGACGGCACATATGTCCCTATCTTTTTTTATAGTGGTTTTTACATCTCATATAGTACATATCAAGAAATACATCACATACAAGATATGACAATATAAGATAAAATGCATTATAACAACAAATAAACCATGATGGGAAAATTTTTCCGCAAATATAAACTTCTGTTGACACGAAGGAAATTTTCTAAACATTGTCTGCCGTAACCTTTAACAAATTATTTGTCAAATTACAATTTGTCAAACACTATTCAATACTTGACAAACACCATTGTGTGGTGGACGAATGTGACGAATTTCATTCAAATACAAAATGACTAGTGACCACATGAGCCCATGAGCCTTTTCTTCTTATATTGGTAACAAGTGATACAATCAACTTTTAAAGTATTGCGACATACTTTTCTAAACTCATGAGAAACTTCCTTCATCCGTAATAAGTCATATCTTTAACTAATTGATAGGATCGTGGTTAGTAGTCAAAGACTTAACAAAGATCGGAACTGTTAGGAACCTAACTTTGTATGCAGATAATCAATTAAACTGAGTACGCAGCGGAATATTCTAAATAGACTTTTATTTCTATTTAGACTGTACAAACAGTATAATCAATGTTTGTACTCAACTTACAAAACTTGCCTATTAAGTGAGGATCAACAGTATGATCAACACAAGCAAAACCTGACTACACTTCCCTGACGAAGTTCTCGACATCACAGTAGTCACCAACACCTCCGTAGCTTTCCGGCAATGATCAAGAATAGCTCAATCACTCGAATATCACTCTCGCTGGATATTCTCACTCTGGGTACACCCACCTTGGAAAGCTCTAAACGATATTGGGAAGCGCACCTTCTCTGCAGTAACCGCTGGGCTCTTATAGGTTCTTGAGGTAACTGCCATAGGACATGGCCTGTAACCGTCAGCCCATGATCTCCTTGATGTGTTGTGGGGATGTGCCATCACTCCATGATGTATTTGACTCCCGTTCTCAACTGCTCTGTTGACTCGACCTCAACTGTTCTGTTGACTCGACCTCAACTGCTCTGTTGACTTAGCCGTTGACCAATACTCAGGTTCTTGGTTCCTCAGAGACTTCCACAGGTACTTGAGTTCAGCATCACGTTCTTGAATGCTCCTGTAAGTTCCTGACTTACAAAAACTCAAGTAAACCATTAAACTGGTTTGTCAATCATCAAAACCATGTGAGGCCTCAACAATTTCCCCCTTTTTGATGATGACAAACCCACAAGGAAAAATACCAAATCTGCGCTTAATAGATGTTTAACCATGCACACAGCATCACATGAGAACATATTCTCCTTGGGACAAATTCCCCCCAAGTTCCAACACCCTTAGGAACCTAACAAACAATCTATTAAGTCGAGGACTTATATATGTTTAGCAAATCAAAAACCAAGTCAAGAACCGGATTCAATTCCCCCTGAGTTAATACTTCTACCCTTCCCCCTTTTGGCATCATCAAAGAAGAGTAAATTAACATACAATGCAGTCAGAAACATAAGTAAAAACCTGAAATTTAGAGTGACTCGTCAATGCATGCATAATACTTGAAGTTTAAAGTAGATAGTCATAACACGCACACTGAACACAAGTGTTTGATACTTAAAACAACAAAGGGACTAATGAGGTGGGAAGTCAAGGAATGGGAAATCCATATTTGGAACTGATCACGGCATTCGCAAAATCAAAAGAGATCATCCCCAAACTGAAGAACTTCAGAGCTTCTCAACCAAAGTCAGAAGTGCATCCTTCACTTCTCTGATTTCCTCTTTAATCTCCTCTTTAAACTCCTTGAGCTCTGCCCTTATCTCCTTTAATTCTTTCTTCACATCAGAGACAACCTGCTCGAAGACTGCCACCAGCTTAGCATTATCGTCGTCAATTTCATCATCTCCTTCTTCCTCAACATCAACCAGTTCTCCTCCCTTTTTCCTTTTGGTCTGGTATCGCTTGAATGAAGGCTGCCTTTGACGAATTTCTTCAGATGATCCATTTGATGAATCATAAGCTTCGGTAGATTAATTTTTTCTTTCTTCAGCAGCTTGTCCAAAACTATCAGATCCTGATGTTGACATATGAGGGTTTAACTCCCCTTTGGATAAAATTGCTCACAAGCAATTTATGCAAAATCTTCACATTCGGCTCCATCAGCTGAGTACTGATGCCTGAACCTTTTGGAACCACTTCCAAATTACAGATTCTCTTCACAAAGTCCTGCTTGACTCCAGCTTCCTTCGGCCACACATTGTTCTTGCAGAACAGGTCAAATCCTTTGTGACTTAACCCCATGATCATCGCCAGCTCAATGCTAGACAGATTGAATTTTTCTCCCCTGAAATTCACCTCCAGAGCAGGAATTGTTCCATCAATGAACTTCAGGTTCTTGTAGAACTCCTCCACCACTTCAGGACAAACGAACTCCTGAGTTTCGCATAGCTTCTCCCAGCCTTGAGCTTCAACAACTCATATACTTCAGTCAATCCTTCCTCCATGAGGAAGTTCTCAGAGCACTCCAATTCTGTCAGAATCTCCTTCCCTGACTTTGAGCGTTTAGCTCTCTTAACTGAGCTCTGAGGAGGATTTTCTTCCTTTACTTCGAGCTTTCTCTTGCTGTTTTCTCTCACTGGTTGAATTCTCAGTGGAAGAGCTTTCTTCACTTCTTTGAAACTGTTGAAGAGGTTTCAACAATTTCACAGTCAACATTCTTGGCAACTTCAGTTTCTTTTAACTTGGCAATTTTGCTCATCTCTGCCAGCGCCTCCAACGTCTAATCCAGCACTGATGTTTCCACTCCAGCAGATGGCTCACCCGCTTCTTTTGGAATTTCTCCTATCTCTTGAGAACAGGCAAAAAGAGATTCTGTATCATCAGAATCAACAACCCCTTCTGGGTTCCTCACAGCAACACCATCAATCCCTTCTGGGTTCTCGACAGCAGTAACATTAACCCCTTCTGGGTTCTCCATAGCAGCACCATCAACCCCTTCTGGGTTTTTCATCTCAACAATCTGCTCACCTGGAGTATCTGCAACACTTGTTGCATTCACAGAAACATCACCTGTCTTCTCAGTGCACAATAATCCTTCATCAACCCCTTCTGGGTTCTTCAACACGTCCTTGACTCTTTCAAGATTAACGGGATCTAACTCCTTTTCTATGGTATCAACACCAATACCAGAACTGATAACCCCTTCTGGGTTCACCACTTCTTTCATACATCAAGTACCTCATTGAGTTCTTCAGTTCCCACAGATAATCAAACACTTGACTGAGTGAATACCAGATCAGTTCCCAGACTATGAATTTTTCACAAGGGGCATTGTGGTGGGTCGGCTTACCATAATGGTATAGAATGTAAAAATCACCACAATTCAAAACACTCAATCACACATTAAATACTCTAATCATGCATGTCCAAAAAATATTTAAAGTGGGTTCATTGGACAAAGACAAGATTAGACTAAGTCTAGGTGGCTTTATACACTTCCTTCATGGGGCTCTTAGGATGCAAATATCCGGAAGGTATATAAGGCATCAAGGAATACATGTTCAAGAATGCATGTACTATATCAGCTTTAACCAAGAAGTAAAATCACACAAGGTATTTGACACTCAAGAACTTCAAGAAGTTACTCAAAGTAATGACTAACATGCATGTTAAATACCTTGTCTTCTAGCCAATCATTGAGAGAGGGTATAGAAGTACCTCACTGCGGATTCATTAAACCGAGCTCCATCCTCAATTTTTCAAATGCTTCCCTATGTAAAGCCTTGGTAAAGATGTCAGCGACCTGATCTTCACTCCTACAGAAATTGATATTTACAAGTTCCTTTTCAACGCAGTCCCTAAGAAAATGGTGTTTAATTTCTATATGCTTTGTTTTACCATGCTGCACCGGATTCTTAGCAATACTAATTGCACTAGTATTATCACAAAATATAGGAACTTGATCAAAGTGAAGATTGAAATCACTTAGCTGATTTCGTAGCCATAGGATTTGAGCACAACAGGCTGCTGCCGCCACATACTCAGCCTCCGCCGTTGACAACGCCACTGAGTTCTGTTTCTTAGATCCCCAAGACACTAAGCAGGATCCAAAGAACTGTGCCATACCGGATGTGGAGACTTCACTCTCGGATACCACATGACCAGCTTCTCAGTGCCCTTCAGATACCTCAGTATCCTCTTCACGGCCTTTACATGAGATTCCCTTGGTTCCGCTTGAAACCTGGCACATTGACATACACTAAACATTATATCAGGTCTAGAAGCAGTCAAATACAGTAAAGAACCTATCATGCCACGATATCTTGTAGCAACTGTCCTTGGAGACGCATCATCCTTTGTCAGGGACTCATTCGGAGAACTAGGAGTGTTCACATGCTTTGAACCTCCAAACCCGTACTTCTTCACAACTTCACCCAGGTACTTCTGTTGTGAAATCTCAGTACCATTCTCCAGCTGTCTAACTTGAATACCAAGAAAGAACGTTAGTTCCCCGACCATACTCATCTCAAACTCCTTCTCCATGAGCTTGGTGAAGGACTTCACAAGTTCGTCACTTGTGGATCCGAAGATGATGTCATCGACATACACCTGCACAATGAGTAAGTGCTTATCAGTTCTCAACAAAAATAAAGTCTTATCTACCTTACCTCGCTCATATCCATGAGCTAGCAGATACTTCGATAGGCGCTCATACCACGCCCTAGGCGCCTATTTTAATCCATACAGAGCCTTGTCGAGAACGTACACATGATCTGGATGCTCAGGAACCTCAAATCCAGGAGTCTGTTCAACATAGATTTCCTCCTTAAGGAACCCATTCAGAAACGCCGTCTTAACATCCATCTGATGGAGTTCGATTCCAAACTGCACTGAATATGCTATCAACAACCTGATAGCCTCCAACCTTGCCACTGGCGCAAAGGTTTCTTCATAGTCAATGCCCTCCTGTTGGCTGTATCCTTTCACCACCAACCTGGCCTTGTTCCTGACTATTTCTCCCTCGGAATTCAATTTATTCCTCAAGATCCAGCGGGTGCCAATCACCTTCCGATTCTCTGGCCTTGGAACAAGTCTCCAAACTTTGTTCCTCTCGAACTGATGCAACTCATCTTGCATCGCTTGAATCCAATCCGGGTCTTTCAGTGCTTCTTGAACTGTCTTAGGCTCAATCAAAGACACAAAGGCATTCATGACTCTTTCCCCCTGAACTGCTGCATAGCAAACATAATCACGAAGTGCAACACTCGGCTGTTTAGCTCGTGTACTTCCCCTCAACTCAGTGACCTCCTGAGTCTCTTGGATTTCCTCAGTTCCACCATGAACTTCACCAACTTCAGGGACTTGTCCATTCACTTCAGTTTGCTCTCCAGGTTCTTCAACCTCAGCAACTTGACCATTGACTTGATCAACTGTGTCCAGATTCTCAGTATCAGCAATAACTGTGTCATCCCAAGGACGAATCAACACAAAGTCTTCAACATCATCTGTAGCATGAATGGCAGGAACTTGTTCAGGTTCATTACCCATAGTCTCCTCATCAAAGATGACATGAACACTTTCCTCAACCTGTCTGGTTCTTTTGTTGAATACTTTGTAGGCTTTGCTGTGCAAGACATATCCTACAAAAATTCCCTCGTCGCTTCTTGGATCAAACTTTCCCAGCTGGCTCTTTCCGTTGTTATGAACATAACATTTGCTGCCAAATACCGGAAGATGTGAAATGTTGGGTTTCCGACCCTTCAACAACTCATACGGAGTCTTATTAAGGATTGCCCTCAAATAACAGCGATTGAGAACATAACAAGCTGCATTCATAGCTTCTGCACAAAAACTCCTTACTAATTTGCTTTCAATATGCATCGTTCTGGTCATGTCCTCCAGAGTCCGGTTCTTCCTCTCCACTACTCCATTTTGCTGTGGAGTTCTCGGCGCTGAGAAATTATGATCAATTCCCTGATCAGTGCAGAATGCAATGAACGATCCATTCTCAAACTCGGTACCATGATCCGTTCTGATACTTCTCACTTTGAGATCAAATTTTCATTCCGCAAGCTTTATCTAAGTCTTGAAGCATTCAAAGACTTCATCCTTTGATCTAATAAAGATCACCCATGTGAATCTTGAGAAGTCATCCACTAGTACATACACATACCTGTTCCCTTGACGAGATTGAATCCTCATCGGTCCACACAAATCCATGTGTATAAGATCAAACGCCTTAGCAGTACTTACAACATTCTAGGAATGGAATAAGCCTCTCGTCTGTTTCCCTTGTGCACACGCACTGCAGACTTGATCAGGTTCTTCACTGACTTTTGGTAATCCAATCACCAATTCTTGATTGTGTAGCCTCTTCAACAATCTGAAATTCACATGTCCAAGTCTTCTATGCCATAGCTCAGATTCATTAGACTTTGAGGACAGACACAGATACTCCTCTAGATCAAACCCCGGATCCACATAATGGACTCTGTTCTCACAGGTTCCTCTCAGAAGTACCTGACCTGAGGAAACACACTTGACATAACAACCATCAGCAGTAAAAACAACTTTGTTTTTACCATGTTGACACAATTGAGAAACACTCAGTAAATCAAACTTCAAACCATGAACAAGATTTACATTATCTACACTAACTTTACTTGACAGATCTACTTTACCTTTTCCAATGACCTTACCCTGACTTTTATTGCCAAAAGTAATGGAGCCAACGGAGTGCTGTCGCAGAGAAGAAAAGTGTTCCATCTTCCCGGTCATGTGTCCCAAGCATGCACTATCTACAAGCCACGAACATATCCCTCTCTCGACCTGCACAAGAACAATCAGTTCTTTGCCACCCAAATAAGCTTAGCTTTTCTGGGTTTAAGCTGTGAAGTAGATGAAGTATTAGAGTTAGAAACATGAGGGCTTGAAACTCCTTTTGAGTCAGAAGAGTTCTTGACTGCTCCGGAACTTGAAGGATCGCTGACTTCTCCAGGTTTTCCACTCTTTTTGGAAACTGAGCATGTTCCTGACTCGAAGCTCGAGCTCTTTGAACCTTTCTTTGAGACGTTCTGCCTCTCTTTGCATTGTTTCCAGCTATGTCCTTCTTTTCCACATTGAAAACAGATCTTTTGTTTTCTGAAATCTATCTTCTGGGGCTCAGAAACCTTCTTCTTCTGTTTCTCAAAGTCAATAGGTATCGGACTGTTCCTTCGCTTATTTTTCTCCCAGATGTGATAACCCTTTCCAAAGGTTTTGACGCCATCTAAATCCACCTTCTGTCTAGGAGTAGTCTTTGGTTGTCCCTGTCTTTGCATAGGCTTTGCAATAGACACTTCGCCATATCCAAGACTTGGCCTGGTCTTCGACTTCTGTTTCTCATTTCCCTTCGGTGAATCATAAAACTGATCACCTGAGTCAACTACCCTTTTGCCTGCTGCTTTCTCAAGTCGTTGAATCGTTCTGGCCTGTTGATGATTCTCCTCGAACATCAACTCAATCCGTTTGTCTTGTTCAGCAATGACAGAACTCAACTCCTCGTTCTTGATGACCAGTTTCTTTATAACTGCAATACATTGAGAACGTGAGTAATAACCAGATCGTGAATCATCTGAGCTTACCTCAGTGGATGATTCCTTTGAGGGTGTCTTCCTTGACAATGAAGATGCTGAAGAAGTCTGCGAACTTGAAGAACTTCCCTTCGCCATCAGACACACATTTCTTCTCAGGTCTCCCATGTTGTTATCTTCATCTGAGTCCCCCCAAGCAAACATTGCTTGCTTTCCTTTGTTATCCTCTTTCTGTTTACTTTCTGTCCGAGCCTCATCTTTCTTGAGTTTATAGCAGTCCTTTTTGAAGTGACCTTTCTTCTTACAGTAGAAGCACTCCACATTCTTCTTCTGGTCATTTCCTTTACTGGTTCTGCGACCTGAGTTCCTGTCATCAGAAACTTTGAGAGCCTTAGTCATCACATTCAGTTCCTCAGTCTTTAAGGTTTCCTTTCCCTTATTCCTGTGATACTCCTTTCCTTTATATTTCTTGTAGTTAGAACTCTCTCCAACCAGGGCAATTTGTCGAGCAGCCTTCTGATGTTCCCGACTTTCCAGTTTGACGTCTTTAATAGACTTGTTACTGACCAAGCTCGCAACCAGTTCCTCCAGGGAGTTCTCCTTAGTATCTGGGAGAGCAGCTAAGGTTCTTGAGATGTCATCCCATTCCGGACCTAATCCTTGCATGAATCTGTGAGTGACTTCCCAATTCTTGTACTTCTTTCCAAGATTGTTAAGTGTAGCCAAACACCCTTGAAATCTGGAATGATAGTCATGCAGTGACTCGTTCTTCACTTGTCTCAGGGAATTGAACTCAGACTGAACAGCAAGTATTCGATTCCTTTTCACATCCTTGGATCCTTCATAGATCTTTTTCAGTGAGTCCCAAATATCACTCGGGTCCTTGAACTGTATCACCTTCTTGAGGTCTCCAGGTTCCAAAGCACTGTGAAGAACCGTAATGCTCTTGCATTTTTCTCCAGTTTCTTATAGTCCTCAGTCGTGTACTAAATCCTTGGCTTAAGTTCCGTCTCACTTCCCTCAAGATAGATGTGATTTTGCCCTTGCTCGATGATCTGCCATACCTCCCCATCCGAAGCCATTACATGTGCTTCAAATCGTACCGCCCAGGTCTCATACTGGCCTGGCTTCAATTTCGGAGGATTTGAGAACGAATCACCTGACATACCTGCAAAGCTAACCAAAATCTAGAACCCTGCGGCTCTGATACCAATTGATAGGATCGTGGTTAGTAGTCAAAGACTTAACAAAGATCGGAACTGTTAGGAACCTAACTTTGTATGCAGATAATCAATTAAACTGAGTACGCAGCGGAATATTCTAAATAGACTTTTATTTCTATTTAGACTGTACAAACAGTATAATCAATGTTTGTACTCAACTTACAAAACTTGCCTATTAAGTGAGGATCAACAGTATGATCAACACAAGCAAAACCTGACTACACTTCTCTGACGAAGTTCTCGACGTCACAGTAGTCACCAGCACCTCCGTAGCTTTCCGGCAATGATCAAGAATAGCTCAATCACTCGAATATCACTCTCGCTGGATATTCTCACTCTGGGTACACCCACCTTGGAAAGCTCTAAACGATATTGGGGAAGCGCACCTTCTCTGCAGTAACCGCTGGGCTCTTATAGGTTCTTGAGGTAACTGCCATAGGTCATGGCATGTAACCGTCAGCCCATGATCTCCTTGATGTGTTGTGGGGATGTGCCATCACTCCATGATGTATTTGACTCCCGTTCTCAACTGCTCTGTTGACTCGACCTCAACTGTTCTGTTGACTCGACCTCAACTGCTCTGTTGACTCAGCCGTTGACCAATACTCAGGTTCTTGGTTCCTCGGAGACTTCCACAGGTACTTGAGTTCAGCATCACGTTCTTGAATGCTCCTGTAAGTTCCTGACTTACAAAAACTCAAGTAAACCATTAAACTGGTTTGTCAATCATCAAAACCATGTGAGGCCATTGCCTCAACACTACTCATTCACTTTAGCATCTCTATGGTTTTTCTTCATATTTAACTACTCATTTACTTTGTTTTACATAGCGTCTCGAGTGACAAAATGAATGGGCAGGACACTAGATTGTGTTCCGGAGTCAAAAAGGGAGCGAAGTTGGCCAAAAACATGAAAAAGGAGGGAGCCTCACCACTCTTACAAACCGTGTCACCCTTATGACGCAGGGTGGTAAGGCATGTTCCTCTAATTCTTGGAATTGGGTAGCATGTGCAAACCATTACACGGTAAGAAAGGGCATGACACGCCCGTTTCAACAAGGACAGATTGTGACATGGCTAACACGAGGCAATCAAAAAAGAGCTAAAGACTAGTTTTGTACAATTAGGGAAGATTATCACGTAAGAAAAAAAGAAGCACGAATCAGAAAATTAGAATTCACAAAATCTTATAGAGTTTATTAGAATGAAGATTGAAGAAGGTCGTCATCACTGTGATATGGTGGTCTATATTTAGGAGTCCTACAGATCTGACTCACTTTTTATCTTTGAATGCAATAATTTTGAATGGCACACTACCCACATATAAAAGCCCCGAAATTGGATCTATTCACCGTAACACGATTTATCTATCAAGCACACACCTCCCGCTTTAATTTGATTCCGTCCGACCGTCTCTGCCCTCTCTCCACTCCTCACACTCAGTTCCGACCATCGCCTTCTAATTCTCAATGGTGTGGAAGATGCCTCATAGAGGACCTCATGATTGATCTGACTAAAGAAAACCACATTGGAAACTCGTATTATCATAAAATTTGTGAGCTAATTACACCAGAGCTTCTAATAACTATGGATAATAATTGTTAACCACATTTTATATATATTTTATTTGCTAATAATAATCTAAGTAAGGGTATAACTGACCACTAAACTACTAAATTGAAACCCAAAATCAGTTCATTTTCGCAAAAATCACGCAATATCCCAAACTATTTGGAAACCCTAAATTACAAGGAGTAGAAGACATCAATGGCCTATGCATTCACCGAATCGTTTATTGAGAAGAATTACAAGGAGTTGAAGACAATTAACCTTATATTTCCGAATTCGATCCGCGAGTCACTGAACCACAGATGTGGACAAGGTACGTATGATTTGGGTGTTGAAAAAGGCATTCATGCATAACCGAGCAACAAATCTCTCAAGTGGTTTAAATTAATTCGCCATCTTGGATTCGGAAGGTAAAAAGTTGATCTCGATTCGGCAAAATCAAACCCGCAGAAATCAAAAATAATAATCCAGAAATGAGTTTAAAGGGATCCTGTGATAGTCAGTGGATAGATGTCTATAGTATGTCGAATCCCACGAATTATGGTATAGAAACCACGAGTTGTGCCATTGTTAGTACTTAGTGGAAAGTGGTCTATAGTTTGTCGGTAAACCCATGAACTATGGTACAAAAATCACTACCTATAGTCACCGTCCCAATTTGAGACTCTGAGATATAACTAATTGTTCAGGCATAACTAATTTTGATTATGGCCGAGTGGAGAGTGGCGGTAATCATATGTCACAGATGGACCAGCTGCAACAATTCTCTGAGCAGCATATGAGCGAGAACGCGCCAGTGGCGCAAGACCGACACGATGGGGAGCGATTATGGTGGAGTTTTGAACTAGAAGAATTCTAGGTACAAGGTTGAGATTATGTCACATCCGTTGTACGAGCAGTTGTTGGCGGCGCACGTTTCATATTTGAGGATAGTCGCGCGGGTGGATCAGCTGGCTAGGTTATAATCGATGCACAACATTCCGAGAAACTGTTAAAAAGTAATAAAATATAGGGAAAATGACAAAGAGGGGTATGAACTACCACCTATTGACAAATTACGGTCCGAACTATGAAAATTGACAATTAAGGGCAATTTAAAAATATTTTAATCCTAAATTTCACAATTAAATGCAATAAGGTTTTTTCAATTCATTCGTTTAGTTAACTTTGTTAATTGACAAAGTGATATTCCATCAATTAAGTGTTATATACTTATATGAGGATCAAAATATTTTGAAATTGCCCTTAATTGTCAATTTTCATAGTTCGGACCGTGATTTGTCAATGGATGGTAGTTCGTACCCCCTCTTTGTCATTTTCCCTAAAATATATTTTTAATAAGAGTAAATCACAATTGTAACCGTGATCTAACTAAAATAGTATTTTCATTTGATTTAATTGTTATATGATCTCAACAGTGAAATTTGTATATCCTAAGGCTAAGATTGGTTTTTAGTTTTCACCAAAATGAGAGGTTTATTTATGATATTTTTCTGATATATTAATTAAATAGTTCAATACTTAGATAGCGCTCAAATGAGGCAGCAAAATTAGAATGAAACTGTGAGGCACGATCTCAACCACACATCTAACCCCCCGTGCATTTGTGGCGCGCCACGTGTCCCAAATAGTAAACCCACTAACTTTTGAAAAGTCAACAATTGCGGCTGACATGTGGCTTCGCCACGTGCCTTGGATCAATTCCACAGACGGCCGAGATCGTGCCTCACTGCCTCATTCTACCAACTTGCCTCAACCGAGCGCTCCCCCATAGGCTAATAAATAAAAATCTCTATATCTGGATCAAATATCCAACTTATTGACTACATTATTCTCCTCCACTTGATTGAAACTCAACCTCGAGTTTATACGCGCTTAGAGAATAGAGAGTTAAAGATATTGACATTTCCAATGAGTGGAAGTTGTAGGGGCGTTCTTCAGACTTTGTTGTTGATGGAACTATGTGAATTCTGTTGTGAAATATTGGATATGGAAGAGTGAAATCTAATGGATTATGAAGCGAACCTGTTATGAGAGAAATGTAGAGAGGAAATTCTTCTTTCTTGTTGTTCTTCTCATTCCAAAATGACACATATTTATATAATTGCATAAGACTGAATATAGATGCTAGCAATAATGACTATGACTAAATATAGAGAGTCAATCCAATTAATGTAATATTTATAACACTGCCCCTTTGAACGACTCATACTGCCCTTTGGATGTACACATCATATGGACTGTCTCGTTAAAACCTCGACTTGAAAAACCCCAAAAAGGGATAAAAATCAAGTTAGGAAAGAGAGTACAGTTTAATGCTCCCCTCAATCTGGTATGTCTTTCAAACTGCACATCCCGATGTCATTTACAAGTTTCTTAAAAATTCTTGTTGGCAATGATTTGGTGAACAAGTCTGCCAGATTTTTACTGGATTGTATTTGGAAACCATTAATCCTCCCTTCAACTTGAAGCTCGTGAGTAGAGAAGAATTTCGGAGATATGTGCTTTGTTCTATCACCCTTAATATATCATTCTTTAATTTGAGCAATACAAGTATCATTATCCTCATATATCACCGTTGGGCTTTGTTTGCCTGATAATAATCCACAAGAGGTCTTGACGTGGTGGATAAATGATCTAAGCCAACCGCATTCTCGCCCAGCTTTGTATAATGCAATCAATTCTGCATGGTTTGATGATGTGGATACAAAGATCTGTTTTGTCGAACGTCATGAAATGGCAGTTCCTCCATACATGATTAAGTACCCAGTTTTGTAAATGGCTTTGTGTGTGTCAGGCAATTAACCCGCATCGGCATAACCAACCAATTCACTATTTTGTACTCCACTTGTTCTTTTGAAAAACAAACTCTGAGCACTTGGTCCACGTGAATAACGTAAGATGTGCTTAACACCACTCCAGTGTCTTTTAGTGGGTGATGAACTATATCTTGCAAGTAAATTAACTGTAAACGATATATCTGGTCGAGTATTATTAGCAAGGTACATTAAAGCCCCAATTGCACTAAGGTAAGGGACTTCAGGACCTAAAATTTCTTCATTGTTTGACCGAGGACGAAAAGGGTCCTTTTGGGTTTTGAGTGATCTTACTACCATCGGTGTACTTAATGGATGTGATTTATCCATAATAAACCACTTTTGAACTTTCACAGTGCAATTTGATTGATGGATAAAGATTCCATTCTTTGTATGCTCGAACTGCAGGCCGATACAATACTTGAAAGTTCCTAGATCTTTCATCTCGAATTCCCTTTCCAAATAGGCTGCTGTCAATTGGATCTCTTCTGGAGTTCCAATTATATTTAAATCATCAACATACACAGCTATGATTACGTAACCCGAGTATGTCCGTTTTATAAAAACGTATGGGCATATTCGATTATTAATAAATCCTTGCGCTAGTAAATATTCACTGAGGCGATTATACACATCCGACCAGATTGTTTTATCCCATATAATGATCTTTTCAATTTAATGGAGTACATTTAACGAGGCTTCACTTGTAATGCTTAAGGCATTCTTAATCCTTAAGGGATTTTTATGTATATATCTTTATCTAATGACCCATATATATATGCCGCTACCACATCCATGAGTTGCATTTTAAGTCGTTCGAAAACGGCTAAAGCAACCAAAAATCTAAGAGTTGTTGCATCCACTACAAGTGAATACGTTTTCATATAGTCCACTCCAAGTTTGTGTAAAGCCTTGTGCAACCAATCTAGCGTTGTATCTTTCAACTTCATTACGTTTTCGTACGAACACCCACTTATAGCCAACTGGTTTCACACCTTCGGGTGTTGGAGCTACATGTCCAAAAACATAACGTTTATTGAAAGACTGCAACTCTGCTTGAATTGCTTCTTTCCAGCTCTCCTAATCATTTCGATGTCGACATTCATTATGGTTTGGGGACCATTGTCACCTTCTCCAATGACCACTAAGGCAACTGAATAAGCAAAGATATCAATGAGATTTATCTCATCTTCGATACCAACCCACATCAGTGTTGGCATAATTAATTGACATTTCAAAATTGTCATCAATATCTTTGTCTTCATTTACAGGTTCCTTGGGTAAAGGCTCTTCGGGAGCCCCACCTTCATTTACGTTCGTATTTGATATCTCGACATCCTTCTTACATCTTGCGTGTTCCTTCCTCTTTCGGGAAACTATATCCTTAGACCCGAATGGTCTCCCACGCTTTCGATGTACTTGAGAATCACTTGTAATGTTTTTGTTTGGAGTTACTAAAAGAATCTCCAAACGAGCTGGTGCATTTTCAGCAGGTATATGTGACTTTGTCACTTTCTTGGCATCATTAAACACATCGGGTAGCCTATTTTCTACATTTTGCAAGTGTAATATCCGTTAAACTTCAAGTTCACTTTCATTTGTTCTTGGATCTAAGAATAACATAGAAGGTGTATTCCATATAACCTCCCTTTTAATTTCCTTTTCTTCACCCCTAAAGTTGAGAATTTTAATTCATCGAAATGACAATCAGAATATCGAGCTTTAAATAAATCACCACTTAATGGCTCAAGATATTTGATAATTGATGGGGACTCAAACCTCACATATATTTCCAATCTTCTTTTTGGCCCCATTTTGATTCGTTGTGGGGGAGAAATAAGGACATAGACCGCACAACCAAAAAATTTCAAATAAGAGATATCAGGCTCTCTTCCAGAGATAAGTTACAGGGGAGAATACTTATTATGAGCAGTTGGTCGAATTCTTATTAACGCCTCTGCATGCAAAATTGCATGTCCCCAAGCAGAGGCGGGTAATGTTGACTTCATTAGCAATGGTCTTGTATTAATTGCAACCGCTTTATCAACGACTCTACTAGGCCGTTTTGTGTATGAACACGAGCTACTTGATGTTCAACCACTATACCAATTGATGTACAATAGTCGTTGAAAGACATTGATGTAAATTCTCATGCATTATCTAGCTAGATTCTTTTGATTTTGATCAGGATAATGAGCCCTCAACTGGATTATTTGGGCTAAAAGCCTTGCGAACGCAACATTTCGCGTTGAGAGTAGGCTTACATGTGAACATCGTGTTGAAGCATCTATCAACACCATAAATTATCTAAAGGTTCCACACGACGGTGCTATTGGTCCACATATGTCATCTTGAATTCTTTTAAGAAACATAGGAGATTCCGCGTTTACTTTAGTTACAGACGGCCTTGTTATAACTTTGCCAAGTGAACAAGCCGTGCATGTCAAGTCACCCTTTGGAAGGATCATTAGGTCCTTAAGTGGCTGTCCGCGTGAACTTTCAATGATTCTTCAGATCATTGTTTCACCAGGGTGACCGAGTCTATCATGCCAGAAAGAAAATAATTACTTGTCAACTAACTTCAGGTTAGTGACCTTATACACTTCAATGGGGTAGATTTGTGTGCCATATAAACCAAACGCATGTGCTTTCATTTTCTCTAAGACTTGCTCCGGGCCAGTCTTATAAGATATAAGGAGTAGGTACTCAATACCATCTTCACACATGGTTTCAACATGAAAATCTTTTCTTCGAATATCTTTGAAACGTAGTAAGTTTCTTTGTGATTCACTTGAGTACAATGCATCTCTAATGTTTATTCTTGTTCCTTCGGGTAACAAGATATAAGCTCTTTCGGAGCCTTCTATAATACTACTCGTTCCGGAGATAGTATTAACACTGGTTTTTGTCATGATCCAGTTGAAGAAAACTTTCAGGGTTTTCAATATAGTATGAGTGGTGGCACTATCAACGAGACATAGCTCCCCATCATTGATATTACCATTTGTTTGATTCATTCTATAAAGAGAAGAAAATACATAAATGAGATGATTGGAATAAAAGTTAATTTAATACAAATTGATAGTAAAACTAATTTCGACTCGGAAAGTTATATTAAATGCATAACAATTGAATTCAAACGTAACAACAAACTAGAAAAATAACCATTATCCATGTACTACTTCTGGAGTACAAGGTTGATAACATGAGAGGTGGAGAATGTTTTCTCCAATATATCTTCGTCTTGAATAATCTCTTCACATAGTTTCAAGATTGAAACAATACAATAGAGCTCCAAATTATAGATCTAGACCTACTTAAAATCTCGTATCCTCAAGTGCATTCAATCATATATTGCACGAGGTAAAAAGAACCATCATCTAAATCCGCTAAACTCTTCCGGAGTATGAGGGGTTCTTGACTATCAAGTTTATGAGCTTCAGGCTCTCGTGAAGATGATGATGAAGTAAGCACGATCCTGTTGGAATGCGCTGGAGTTTTGATTTACACATTCTCTCAAGTTATTTCTTGATAAATAAAGTTCAAGTATCAATTTACCCATGTAAAATAGTTTCTTCAGGGAACCGGGTAGTAAACTCATGTCATACAAGATTTATATAATTGAAAATCAAGATTAGATTCAAACATGCAATTACAAAATAAATGAATAAGTTCATCCATTCAAATGTATTAACACTACAAATTTTGCAAAAATTTCCGACAAAAATTTCCGTCGTATCACAGTGGACAGTGAAAATGACGAAAACGAAAACGTCATATTTCCCACTTAATTCCGTCACCAGAAACTTATCGTTATTATTCCAGCACAATACCGTCAATATCCATTCGTCAACATTCCGTCATATGTCCGTTGGCAAAAAATATTCAATGTTTCAGTCATTTGTCCGTCAGTGTTCCGTTACGGATTTAATTACCGATTATTATGACCGTTGCTAATTTCAGTCGAAAATTGTAAACGGACAATTATAGACAGCGCTTAATTATAAAGCGCTGTTGTATGTGAAGTCACAACAGTGCTTACTACAAAGGCGCTGCTGTATTTATTAAATTACTTCTGTCTGTGTGAGGGAAATGCAATGGAAAAATAACGGAAATCCAGTTTCACATTTCCGGCAAATTTCCGTCAGTACTCCGTCAAAATAGTTCCCGTTAATTATAGACCGTTGCTGAATGTCCGTCACCATAACATGTTATTTCCGTCACCATGAGACGGAAAATGGACGGAATGTGAACGGAACATTTTATGCAACTTCAATGTTGCGCTATATATATATATATATATGAGAACTCTTGAAATCAATATACTTCATTCCAATCGTCAACATGTCTCCTTCATTTGACCTTGTGAGTGATGAGCGATTATTTGCATGATCTTTAATGTACGAATTCACACACTTTGAGCTCCATTCTCATGTAATATTACGCAGATTTGATGTTTTTACTTAGTGTTTCAGTCATTCACACACTTTGAGCTCCATTCTCATGTAATATTACGCAGATTTGATGTTTTTACTTAGTGGTTCAGTCACAAAGCTATTTGAGAAATAAAATCAAAAATGTGAGCTAGGGCACCCGATCGGCCACCCGAGCTAAATTGCCGACCGGCTACCCGACCGAAATATGCGTGAAATGCATGGGCGCCCGACCGTGCACCCGACATACCTAGCGAGAAATCCATGTCCAGCCGATCGGCCACCCGAGCTAAAGAGCTAGAGTACCCGATCGTGCGCCCGACCTACTGAAATCTCCAACCGACCGTCTACCCGACGTCCGCCCTTCTCGCACTGCCCGATCGGCCAGCCGCTCGCATACCCGACCTAACTGATCGGCCACCCAAGTTACTTGCGCATTTATTTCCTTCCATCGAGCAGTGTGAGTTTCATGGGGACACAAAGAGGCTATCGGAGATTGAGAAACCTGCATCGGGAAACATGGAGACAAAAGTAAATTATTACAGTAATGAAGGATAGTATAGAAGGGCGCACATCAGTGAAGAAAAGGGGATCGAGACATCACCAGATAATTATCAGAGATACTTGCCGACAACAACATTCACAAGAGCAGGAGTTCAACATCAGGGTTTCTCTTAACCTAACCTTGTACTTCCAATTTTTATTGATCTGTTGTCATGTATCAACTCACCATGAGTGAGTAGTCCACTTATTGGGATCCAATGGATCCCCAGAAACATCTGCAGTTGTAACACATGTCTTTTTATATGATTGAAATCTTATTTCTTTACAATAGATATGAATAGTTCAATTCATACATCCTGTATTTGGTATTTTCGCGAGATATCAATAATGTTTGTATGAGAATTGTTTGTACCTATTGTCTGTGTTTGCAGTAGATATCACAGTAGGTTTACATAGTTGCATGATAGGCGAGAAGCGAAAGTTGAGTCTATGCATGTAATGAGATAAAATCTGATAGGCGAGAAGCGAAAGTTGAGTCTTGATGATTTGTGCATCTAGTTTTGTTATTATGCGAGAAGCGAAAGTTGAGCATGTAATAAAGCAAATGACCTAGGGTAATAGTTCACTATCATATATCAAGATCTACTGTTAGGCAAGAAGCGAAAGTTGAGTCTGCAGTAACTTTGTGTTATAATCTGTTTGTTTTTGGGGAAACATTGATTCCCAATGTTTCATCAAATTAAAAGACAACCAAACAACAAATCGTATGCAACAACAAATTAAATCTTCAGTTCTTTGCTAGATCATTTCATTGTTCAATTTATTTATTCTACTGTACTGCATTCTTATTTCAAACCCCCCATTTCAGTACTAATATAAACAAATCATTTACAGAAAATAGCAAACTAGTTCCCTGAGGATTCGACCTGAGTCACACTCAGATTAATTGTTTGATCGCGAGTTGCATTACAATCACTACATTTACAACCGATCAAAATGGCCCTGTTGCCGGGGAATTAGCCATTTGTTTATTTTCTGTTATTATTCTTGTTTATTACATTAGTACATTATCTGTTAGTACTCACTTTTAATCCTTCCTTTGTCTATCGATGCAAACCAGGAGCAAGACGAAGAGAGGAAGGAAAGGTAGAGGAAAGATGGAACAAAACAATCACAACAATCTGGTGAACGCACCTGTTCAGCAGAGGGAACCTACTGTCGCAG
This sequence comes from Rhodiola chrysanthemifolia, assembly GCA_033675395.1. Taxonomy (NCBI): domain Eukaryota; kingdom Viridiplantae; phylum Streptophyta; class Magnoliopsida; order Saxifragales; family Crassulaceae; genus Rhodiola; species Rhodiola chrysanthemifolia. Next base: position 44,521,210 of record CM066205.1, read on the forward strand.
ACTTCATGATACCATCAACCCACACTCAAGGAAATCCCATCCAGATGCCTGAAGGAGGAAATATTGAATGGAGGTCCGGCCTGATACAGATGATAACCAGTAATGCCTACAATGGGACAAGTAATGCTCATCATCACCTGGATCAATTCAAGGATTTCTGTGCGACATACAAGCCAACAAATGTGGGCTTGGAAACGATGTACCTTCGTCTGTTCCATTTGTCACTAAAGGACAGAGCCAAGGAATGGCTCAAGAACCATCCGCCAAACACCTTCACCACCTGGAACCAACTATCCAGTGCATTTATGATGCAGTTCTTCCCACCAGTAAAGACTAAAGAGCTGAGAGAAGCAATCAGCAAATTTACTCAAAAGATGTGCGAGGATTTTCATGAGGCTTATGAAAGATTCAAACGATTACTGTGGGAATGCCCACATCACGGAAACTCACCTTGGCAGCTGCTGTATTCCTTCTACAACGGAATGGATAAGGAAGCCCGACATCTGATGGACAATAGTGGAAAAGGTGCCATCAACAAACTGCCACCAACTGAGGCCTTCCAACTGATAGAAGAACTCGCAGCAAACTTACCACAGTTTGGCAGTGGACGCAACAACTACCCTAAGGATAGAGACTTCATCAGTGGTGCCGTTGCAACCAAGGACGACATTCAACGCCTCACCACAATGTTTGAAGCAATGATGAAGAATCAGAATCCTAGCGTAGCACAAGTCGGAATGGAATACAGTAACCAGTACACTGTGCCACCGCCACCTGCAGTACTTCCTCAGCAACCAGTACCATTACCACCCATGCCTATGCACGCTGAAGAAGATGTAAACTTCGTACGGAATCAACCCTACAACAACAGTAGACCTGCATATGAAGCTAATAGGAACTACCAGCGTCAACCATACTTCAATTATCAGAACAATCATCAAAGCAATCAGATGCCTCAAACAAACTATGCAGCCCCTGCCCCGAAGCCATGGAACGCCAATCCTGTTGCACCTACTGCTACCAAACCTCAAAACACTCATCCAGGTAATGTCGCATCGTCGAGCAATTCTAATCAGACTGACCTGTCTTCTATTGTTGCACAGCTTGCAGCTACACAACAACAGATGATGCAGCAGCAGCAACAGAGCCAACTAATACTGGAGAAGCTTAACGAACTTCAGAAACATAATGCAATATTGGAGAATCAAATAGCTCAGCAAGCATCAGCATCTAGATTCCAGAGTCAATTGCCACCTCAAGCCGATGTAAATCAGACGGAGAACATCAATGCTATCACTTTGAGGAACGGGAAGGAGTTGCAAGCAGCAAAACAAGCTAGGGTGACCGACCGTGTATCCGCCAGGCCACTCGACCGCATGTCCGAGCGAAACGCTCGCACCTCCGAGCGTGTACCCGAGCTAGCAGCCGATCGTGCATCCGAGCGAAACGCTCGCACCTCCGAGCGTGTACCCGAGCTAGCAGCCGATCGTGCATCCGAGCAAAATGCCATACTCGACCGCATGTCCGAGCGTGTACTCGACCGGGTAACCGAGCCTTCTTCAAATAAAAATTTGGCTAACTTGTTTGAACCCTTGCAGAAAGAAGTCGACAAAGGACAATAAGAGATCAAGGAGAAAGTACCTTTTCCGCAAAGATTGAAAAAGAGGAACGACAATTCGCACATCCAAAGGTTTGCTAAACTTCTTAGCAACCTTCAGGTATCGATGCCATTCACTGATATAATACTTCAAATGCCTGGTTATGGAAAATTTCTGAAAGATATTGTCACAAACAAGAAAAAGTTAGACACTGATCATGTTACACTTGATGCAAATTGCAGTGCCATTATACAACATGTCATGCCTAAAAAGTTGAATGATTTTGGTGCATTCTGTATTCCCATTACAATAGGTCCTGTTAATGTGTCTAATGCTCTATGTGACTTGGGTGCGAGTATTTCATTAATGCCATTTTCTCTGTACAAAAAGCTTGATGTAGGAGAATTAACACCAACACCCATTAGCCTGAGACTAGCTGACAGAACCTCTAGGTTGCCTAAAGGTATTTTAGAAGACATGCTCATTAAAATTGGTGAACTTTGGGTGCCTGTTGACTTCTATGTTCTAGAGATGGATGTTGAGAATGAAACTCCGATCATACTAGGTAGGCCATTTTTGAATACTGTTAAAGCTGTCATTGACTGTGGTAATGGAACTATTGAGATGAACCTGGGCAGTGAGAAAGCAAAAATTTTCTTGAAATCTATGATGAAAGCACCTATGGACTCTTTGGACTGTGCTTGGCTTGATACTTATGATGATTCTAACCATTTTGATGAGCTGCCAAATTTTGAACATGAACTACTAAGCAGTGACAAAGAAGCAGGTGCACTTATGATGCTGACGGAGTGCGAAGCAATTGAAGAAGCTACTGAGAATAAAGATAATGAAGACAATGAGTCAGGTAACGAATTTGATGAAAATTTGAAACCACTTCCATCAAATCTCAGGTATGAATTTCTTGGACCTAAATCTACATTGCCTGTGATCGTTGAAGCCTCATTAGATGAACAACAGACTGTAGACTTACTCAATGTGCTCATGAAATATAAATCTGCTATCGGACACTCTATTGATGACATTAAAGGAATTAGTCCTAGCATCTGCATGCATAGAATACACTTAGACAATGATGCTAAACCTAGCAGTGAGCGTTTGAGGAGATTAAACCCTAATTTGAACGAAGTTGTTTTAAAGGAAATTGCTAAGCTTCGTGATGCAGGGATAATATACTCAGTTGCAGATTCGGAATGGGTGAGTCCTATTCATGTAGTGCCAAAGAAGGGAGGACTAACCGTAGTAACAAACAACAAGGGAGAGCTTGTCCCAACAAGAACAGTGACCGGACACAGAATGTGTATAGACTACAGGAATCTGAACAAAGCTACGAAGAAGGATCACTTCCCCATCCCATTCATAGACCAGATGTTGGAGAGACTAGCCGGGCACGAATATTTTTGCTTTTTGGATGGCTATAGTGGATTTTTCCAAATCCCCATACACCCTGACGACCAAGACAAAACGACATTTATATGTCCATTTGGTACCTTTGCCTACAGACGAATGCCATTTGGGTTGTGCAACGCACCAGGAACCTTTCAAAGATGCATGACTTCAATATTCTCCGAATTTTTGGAGAAATCCATGGAAGTTTTCATGGATGATTTTTCCGTTCATGGTTATTCATTTGATTCATGCTTATCTAATTTATCTAAAATTCTTGCCAGGTGTGTCGAGGTTAATCTTGTGCTTAACTGGGAAAAATGTCATTTCATGGTAAAAGAAGGTATTGTGCTCGGACACAAAATAACAAAGAAAGGGATAGAAGTAGATAAAGCAAAAGTAGAAGCAATTGAAAAGCTGCCAGTTCCCAACAATGTCAAAAACATCAGAAGCTTCTTAGGGCACGCAGGTTTCTACAGACGCTTCATCAAAGATTTTTCGAAAATAGCTAAGCCTCTCACCAATTTACTTTGCACTGATGTTGAATTTAAAATTACTGATGAGTGCGTTACAGCTTTTGAAACTCTGAAGCAATCTCTAATTACTGCGCCAATTATCCAACCTCCGAACTGGAGCCTGCCATTTGAGCTGATGTGTGACGCAAGTGACAACGCAATTGGAGCAGTGCTAGGTCAAAGGGCCGATAAGAAGCTACATGTGATTTACTATGTCAGTAAAGTTTTGGTTGCTGCCCAAGTAAATTACACAACAACTGAGAAGGAGCTGTTGGCAGTTGTTTATGCGTTCGAAAAATTCAGACCATACTTAGTCTGCTCGAAGACAATTGTGTATACTGACCATGCGGCTATCAGGTATTTAATGACAAAGAAAGATGCAAAACCTAGACTAATACGTTGGATACTTCTTTTGCAGGAATTCGATATTGAAATTAAAGACAAAAAGGGAGTTGAAAACGTGGTAGCCGATCACCTGTCAAGAATACAATTGGACCCTGCGGAAATTTCCGATGATGCACCTGTTCGAGATTCGTACACGGGTGAAGATTTGATGAACATAGAGAAAAATTCAGCACCTTGGTATGCGGATTTTGTGAACTATCTAGCATGTGGAATCCTGCCGGGAGACGTGGATTACAACAGGAAGAAGAGATTTCTGCACGATGTGAAGAGGTATTACTGGGATAATCCATTTTTATATAAACTGTGTGTCGATGGCATCTATAGGACGTGTGTATCAGAGGAAGATCAACAGAGTATCTTGGAACGTTGTCACTCATCTCCATATGGTGGTCATGGTTCGAAAACGAAGACTGCAGCTAAAGTCTTACAAAGTGGATTCTACTGGCCAACTCTATTTAAGGACGCCTACCTATTCGTGAAGAGTTGTGATTCATGCCAACGTACGCAAAAAGGAATGTTAGAAGTCGAGATATTCGATGTATGGGGCATAGACTACATGGGACCATTCCCATCTTCATACGGAAATTCCTATATATTGGTTGCAATGGATTTTGTGTCAAAGTGGGCAGAGGCTGTGGCAACCAGAACGTGTGATGCTAAGAGTGTCACAAGCTTATTCAAAAAGATAATTTTTCCAAGGTTTGGAACTCCCAGAGCAGTAGTGAGCGACAATGGAAGTCACTTTCGGGAAAAGCAATTCGGAGCTATGTTAAGAAAATTCGGAGTCTACCACAAGTTTTCCACACCTTACCATCCGCAGACCAATGGACAAGCTGAGGTAACCAACCGAGAACTCAAGAAAATATTGAAGAAGACAGTAAACAATTCAAGGAAAGACTGGTCGTCAAGGTTGGAGGAAGCTTTATGGGCATATAGAACAGCTTTCAAAACGCCTATTGGGATGTCACCCTATAGGCTGGTGTATGGAAAACCCTGCCACTTACCAGTGGAGTTGGAATTCAAAGCTATTTGGGCAGTGAAGAAGCTGAACTACGATATGAAAGCAGCCGGTGAAAAACGAATGTTAGATTTACATGAACTGGAAGAAATTCGCATGGAGAGCTATGAGAGTGCCAAGCTGTACAAGGAACGTTCGAAAAAATGGCACGATAGGAAACTAAGAGCTAAACACTTTTCTATTGGAGAAAAGGTGTTACTGTACAAGTCCAAACTTCAGCTATTTCCAGGAAAGCTGAAGACAAGATGGGGAGGACCATATACAGTGAGCAAGGTTTTTGACGATGGACATTTAGAACTCTCAGATGACAATGGCCAAACTTTCAAAGTGAATGGACACAGGGTGAAGGAATATTTCGGATACAAGCCTAACAACTTGGAGGATTACAAATTTGAAGACGTTCCATAAATCTACCCTACAATCTCTACCCTACAACCTCGACATTTAAGAGCAGCTCCGTCTTGGCCAAGACGTTAAACTAGGCCGGTAAGAACTTCAATTTTAGTTTTTCTGCAAAAATTTAGAAATATAGTGATTGATTTAGAAATATTTACAACCCTACTGATTTAATTTTGACAGCCTATTCTTGCAATTCTCATATTCATATTTGGCTAAATAAACAAACTAGGGTTTACACATCAAAGATCGAAGAAGAAAACACAGCAGCCTTCTCGCACGCCCGACCGAGCAACCGCTCAAACTTCTCGCACGACCGCCCGTCCAGCCGCTCGCACAGCCGGTCGTCCGCCCGATCGATCCCGCTCGCACAGCCGGTCGTCCGCCCGATCAATCCCGCTCGCACAGCCGGTCGTCCGCCCGATCGATCCCGCTCGCATATCCGGTCGTCCGCCCGATCGATCCCTCTCGTACAGCCGGTCGTCCGTCCGATCATCCGCCCGACCGTCCAGCCAATCGTCCATTCGCCATCCGCCCGCATCCGCCAATCAATTCATCCGCCAATCGATTCGTGAACCTAGCCCTAGCAGCAGTCTCTTCCGATCAGCGCCGCTTTGGTAAAAAAATTTTTTTAGTTTGAATTGAATTGGTGCCCTAATTTTTCTTGCTATTTTGTGGATATGGTGAAGACGATGGGAGGTAAGGGTACTAATGCAGAGGGATCAAAAGAGAAAAAGAGGAAGCGAATAAAAGTTGCAGACAACCTATACCCATTGCCACCAGACGACCCCGCGCATCTAAGGGCCACAGCACCTCCTGTTCCACTGCCAACTGTTCCTCCTCCACAACCGCCACGACAAGTGCAAAACCCCCTCACACCAGCTCATCAGTCTGCACTGTCGAAATTCATACCCCCTGATACACAACCAAAAGAGCCAGTCTACAAATTTGACCACGTCTACAGGATCATACTCTCAAGGGACAGTGAAAAGTGGATGAAGATCAAGAACGCTAAAGCTGCCAAGCCGTTGTACCCCGTGCATGATGACCTGAGGACAATGAAGATTTTTGATGAGGTAAATTCCATTCTGAAAGACGGAAACTTGGAGTTCATGATGTGGGATGATCCTGGCACCTATCAGAAGCTGGTCATTGAGTTTATTTCGACATTTGAGGTCATATGGGCAACTCATGACGGACCAGAGAGCTTAAGAACAGTAGGATCCAAGCGGTGGGCGCAAAGATGGATATTCCAGATTAATGGGTACTTTCACACTCTGACTGAGGAAGAGTTCGAAAAGATTTTCAACTATCAATGGAAAGCTACCTCATTCACCAACCAATCTACTGATGAAGACAATGAATTCTGGAGGTACATTACTGAAAACAACACCATCACATTCACTACTAACTCACCTTCCAACTTGATCAGATTGCCAGCCTGGAGGATTATCCACCGTCTCGTTGCTGAAAACTTGGCTACTCGCGCTGATAAGGGAAGTAGAGTAAATCACAGAGATCTGGAGATTATGAGGACCCTGCGCAGAGGCAGAGGGAATGGAGTAAAGCTTATGACTATATTCTCTAATCTTTTTGAAAAGTGCTTGTCTTGCAGCGTGCTTGGAGGAGGGTCAATCATCACGCTTATTGCTAAGCACCTCGGCTATAACCTGGATAAGGGGAAGCTGCTACAGCCAAACAAACTAGGCCTGACAATGATGACAAATAGCACAATGGTTGATAAGGAGAATAATTGGGTAAAGGAGCCTCCGGCGTCACAAAGCAGCAAGAAGAAAAAGGGAAATTCAGAGGCACCGGCTGTCACTGCTGATGGAGATGTTGGGGCACGGCTAAAAGCTATAGAGGAGTCTCAGGTTGAAATAAAAGGTAAACAGATTGAAATTGACACTAAGCTGGATAATATTCACACCATCTTGCAGACCATTCTCCAACACGTGACTGCCACGCTTGCATCTACTGTATCTGTTGACGGCACTCCTCAAGAGTGACCCAGCTGGAACTAGAAGGAAAACTTGCTGCATTTCACTTTTGCTTTTACCTCTATGCGTTCGTTTGGTAAACTCTTTTCACTTTCATCAATCAAATAATATTTTACTACCCTGCTTGCTCACTATTTACGCTAGAATGCTTAGGGACTAAGCATGTTTTAAGTGTGGGGTGGCTGATGTTTATTCGATTATATTCGATTGATGATTGTTTGTTATGTGTGCTAAAAAAATAAATTGCAGAAAAAAAAATGATTGAATGTGCTTACCTGATACTTGCTCAAAATCTTTGCCGAAAACACGTTGAATGATGAGCATGTTAATCTCTGATGCTATGGCTTTGCTGCTCTGAACTCATGAATTTGTTAGCATCTGATTTCTGATTTTCCTTGTGATATGAAAGTTTATGCAAATAAACGATTTTATGCTAGCTTAGTTCAGCGTGTTGAATTCGTTTAGGCTTTTGGAAAAATCATGATGAACAAACTCCCGCAAGCAAGTTTATTTTTCAGATTGACTCTTAGGTGACTTCAGAAATACTGTGGTTGTGTTTCTGTGCTACACATTATTTTGGTACACTGTCAAATTCAAGTGTGGGGTATTTCTTTACAAAAAAAAAAAGAAGAAGAAATTTTTTTTATAGAAAAGAGAAGTGTAGATGGCGGGGGTTAGGAAGCGGTAGATATGGGTAACTCCCTGAGCCAGGTCTTCCCCTTCGGAACCATCCACACCTGCACTAAAGTAGTGTGAAAGTTTGTATATAAATAAACCCCCACTTGATCGTGACTTTGTACCAGATTTTGTGCACTGACATATTCACAGGTATTGTTTGAGGAAAGACCCTTGCAGATTACTGCGTGAGCCTTGAAGAGAATTTACAAGTTTCGTGTAAGTGAAATTCTTCTTGATAATTCGATTGACTAAATTGACTTTTCGATTAGTCTGAATGAATGCTAGCATATTTGAGTCAAACTAGCATACACTGAATATCATATTGAAATGAAGAAACCTTTTGTCTGTTTTGAAGTGAGTGATATTGATGCAGCACTGCCTGAACTGATGAGTTATCATGTTTATCACTGTTTCAAAATTTCATTCTTAACTGAGCAAGTATCACGGGATTTGTGAGTATTCCTGTTCTGAAAACTCACGCTAGTTTTATTTATTCTTTTTTTGTTCTTTTGTTTTCTTAAAACTCACATGAAGAATAAATATGCACGATCGGGTGATGCCTCTGATGTGTGTTTGTTCGGGACGAACAAAATCTAAGTGTGGGGTATTTTGATGAGCGATTATTTGCATGATCTTTAATGTACGAATTCACACACTTTGAGCTCCATTCTCATGTAATATTACGCAGATTTGATGTTTTTACTTAGTGTTTCAGTCACAAAGCTATTTGAGAAGTAAAATAAAAAATGTGAGCTAGGGCACCCGATCGGCCACCCGAGCTAAATTGCCGACCGGCTACCCGACCGAAATATGCATGAAATGCCTGGGCGCCCGACCGTGCACCCGACCTACCTAGCGAGAAATCCATGTCCAGCCGATCGGCCACCCGAGCTAAAAAGCTAGAGTACCCGATCGTGCGCCCGACCTACTGAAATCTCCAACCGACCGTCTACCCGACGTCCGCCCTTCTCGCACTGCCCGATCGGCCAGCCGCTCGCATACCCGACCTAACCGATCGGCCACCCAAGTTACTTGCGCATTTATTTCCTTCCATCGAGCAGTGTGAGTTTCATGGGGACACAAAGAGGCTATCGGAGATTGAGAAACCTACATCGGGAAACATGGAGACAAAAGTAAATTATTACAGTAATGAAGGATAGTATAGAAGGGCACACATCAGTGAAGAAAAGGGGATCGAGACATCACTAGATAATTATCAGAGATACTTGGCGACAACAACATTCACAAGAGCAGGAGTTCAACATCAGGGTTTCTCTTAACCTAACCTTGCACTTCCAATTTTTATTGATCTGTTGTCATGTATCAACTCACCATGAGTGAGTAGTCCACTTATTGGGATCCAATGGATCCCCAGAAACATCTGCAGTTGTAACACATGTCTTTTTATATGATTGAAATCTTATTTCTTTACAATAGATATGAATAGTTCAATTCATACATCCTGTATTTGGTATTTTCGCGAGATATCAATAATGTTTGTATGAGAATTGTTTGTACCTATTGTCTGTGTTTGCAGTAGATATCACAGTAGGTTTACATAGTTGTATGATAGGCGAGAAGCGAAAGTTGAGTCTATGCATGTAATGAGATAAAATCTGATAGGCGAGAAGCGAAAGTTGAGTCTTGATGATTTGTGCATCTAGTTTTGTTATTATGCGAGGAGCGAAAGTTGAGCATGTAATAAAGCAAATGACCTAGGGTAATAGTTCACTATCATATATCAAGATCTACTATTAGGCAAGAAGCGAAAGTTGAGTCTGCAGTAACTTTGTGTTATAATCTGTTTGTTTTTGGGGAAACATTGATTCCCAATGTTTCATCAAATTAAAAGACAACCAAACAACAAATCGTATGCAACAACAAATTAAATCTTCAGTTCTTTGCTAGATCATTTCATTGTTCAATTTATTTATTCTACTGTACTGCATTCTTATTTCAAACCCCCCATTTCAGTACTAATATAAACAAATCATTTACAGAAAATAGCAAACTAGTTCCCTGAGGATTCGACCTGAGTCACACTCAGATTAATTGTTTGATCGCGAGTTGCATTACAATCACTACATTTACAACCGATCAGTGAGTTTCCCTAACAATCCACGTGGATTTGCTCGTAGAGATCACGTTACACCTATTGGCAGAGACGCGTAACAAGTTACTATTGTTCTCTTCATATTGACTGTTTTGATAAACGCTGCCGTCATGTAATCCCTACTTTTGTAACAGTTTCTTCCCATTCAATGTTCATCGAAGGATTGCTCAAGAATGCATATCAAAATGTTGGGACGCAACGTGGGCATCATGGACCATGATCCCAGAAAGCGGCAAGGAAATTTGGTTCGAGGAGTTTCAGGTACAAAGCGATAACTCAGAAAATGTTTAATTTCACTTTCATTTGGATGACAAAAGTAAAATGATGTGCTTGTAGCGTATTGCTACCTGGGATGCACAATATGACAGTCGCATTCGGGGTAACTTTATGAGGAGATGCTAAATGATCTTCGATAATCATCGTACGATGCGAAGGACGGGAAGGAATTCACTTTTGTCGTTGTCAACCAACCGGTAGATTGCAGATTGTTCGACTGCTCACGATGTTATCAATCAATCAGTGACAACTTTGTATTCCATGAATTAAATAAATTATAGTGCTTTCAAAATGAATTTGTAACGCAAATTGACAATTAATAATGTTTTATTATTATTAAAGTATATGTGAAATCATTCATAACGCAAATTGATAATACATTACACTAAAATTCGTCGAAAAATATATGTTTCGCGATTACAATTTTTCCAGTGCGTTAGGACAGCGCTTATTACATTAAAGCGCTTTCCTACATTGTAAATACGACATCGCTTCACTAATTAACCGCTGTCGTATAGTTTACTTCAGCAGCGCTTCACCCATTAAGCGCTGTACACGGACAATTATAGACAGCGCTTAATTATAAAGCGCTGTTGTATGTGAAGTCACAGCAGCGCTTACTACAAAGGCGCTGCTGTATTTATTAAATTACTTTTCTGTCTGTGTGAGGTAAATGCAATGGAAAAATAACGGAAATCCAGTTTCACATTTCCGGCAAATTTCCGTCAGTACTCCGTTAAAAAGTTCCCATTAATTATAGACCGTTGCTGAATGTCCGTCACCATAACATGTTATTTCCGTCAACAAGTGACGGAAAATTGACGGAATGGGAGCGGAATTATTAATGCAACTTCATTGTTGCGCTATGTATATATGAGAACTCTTGAAATCATTCATCCGACCACATTCATTAAGAACATACTTCTTTCCTGGTGAACATGTCTCCTTCATTTGACGGCCTTGTGAGTTCCCCTGACAATCGACGTGGAGTTGCTCGTACAGATCACGTTATACGTATTAGCAGACACTCGTAACAACTTACTATTGTTGTCTTCATATTGTATGTTTTGAGAAACGCGGCCGTTATGTAATCCCTACTTTTGTAATAGTTTCTACCCATTCCATGTGCATCGAAGGATTGCTCAAGAATGCATCTCAAAATGTTGGGACGCAACGTGGGCATCATGGACCATGATCCCAGAAAGCAGCAAGGAAATTTGGTTCGA